>OU744728.1:62972513-64242513 GCA_916613615.1 Steromphala cineraria | reverse complement strand
TTAAGATTAGTATTGTTCCTCATCTGTGTATTGCAATTTATTGCGATATAGAAGAGCTTAGGATGTGTTTGGCAATATATCGGTACTTTTTTTTAACGAAAACCCAAGGAGAAGAACACCTTTCATTTGAGGGGGGGGGGGGGGGGGGGGGGTTTCAATAACTGGTGGTGAGCTTACATACACATTTGTATCGTCTCAACGGCCAAAGTTCAAATTTTTCTGTTTTCTTGTCCTGCATTTAGATTGAAATTGCTAATTGGATAATGTGTATACCGATAAGTACCATGCTGTTTCTGTATTGCAGAATACCAATAACACTGCGCATCCTGAATAAAAGGTAAATCAATTCTTTAAACATTCTCTCCCCACAGAGGCACCTCAGTCATACCCGAGTTAGCCTCTGTTCTATTACGCCAAGTTTCTGGGGTTCCGGCAGATTGCCCTGGCGGCAAAAACTTATAACTTGAGATATCTCTCTTATTTGCGGCCTATGAAAACACCTTCTGGATATCCATGATTTGGGGAGTTCTTAACGGGCGTATAGTGACATTGAAAATATCATGCCTTTATGTGTTTTTTTCATTAACAGTGTGAGAGGGAAAATATTTGAAAATCAGATATGGATAGGGTTAGATAGAAACTGTTTTATAATTGTGTAAATTATTATTTGTTTTATGATAGAATTTATTTTACTAATTAACCGAATAAAAACTAATAAGAATGTAAGAAGCCATGATTTGTAAAAGAAAGAGTTATCGCCCCTGGATGTTGAATTTTAACGATAGCTTTGCCGAACCACACCGAGATGGCCGAGGTTTTGCGAATGAAACTTTTGAAACGGCGTCGCTGATGGCACAACTAACTTCGATTGCCTCCAATCAGATTTCTGCCTTTCTATCCCATGTATTAGCCGTAATAGAACAGAGGCTAACTCTGGATTGACTGAGTTGCCTCTGTGGGGAGAGAAAGAGCCAGCAGTGTTTTTAAGACAAACAAATACGAGATCTCATTATAACGTAATTAAAAGTTACCAACTGCAACAAAATAGTTGTATATCAAAAGAAGCAGTTCAAACAAAAACCCTTTTCATTTATTAAATGGTGTTTCTGTTTTATACTTGATCATTTTTAAAAAAATATTAAAACACTACGGAGAATGTGGTTGAGATTTTAGGAGTGTGATGCTCTGGAGATTCATGTGACGTAACTACTACTAAATACCAATACTATCCAAATACGGGACACGTTCGCCTTGTGTCTAACAAATTCTGTGCAAAGATGAACATTATAATAGCAATAACTGGAGCCTTTTTTAAAACAAAACTTTAACAAAATGATTAATCTTCTATTTCGAAATTCTATATAAGGACAATTTCTTAAAAGACGTGTTTTCATAAATGTGAACATATATCGTTTTCATTTTTTAAGGAAGTTTATTTGGCTTCTGAAGCTTTGAGTTTTCCGTCACTGATGGCTTGCAATACCTACTTATCTGTATGGCGACGCCAATTGTTTGTTGTTTATTTACTTATACAATATAACAAATACGATATGTTGTTTTAATTAGTATTAGTTTCTTTTCAAATTTATAATCATTTAAGAATGAACTGCATGACAGATCATTACGTCATTTTAACAAGACAATTTTGTATACACACAATAATATATAAAATAATTTATCAAAAGAAGAATGACCGGTACTGGACAAAGGAAAAGAATGGCAATATTATGTTTGGTTTCATTGATAGAGTTTTGAAAACTTGACAAGATAAGATTCTTGCCTGATCCAAGGGTTTAGATAAAATGCCGTGTAAGGGGCAGTAGCACGCTTTTAGGGGGTGATGTCAGGAAAATGAAAATAAATGGTTCCAATTGAAAGACAATGTATTTCAACTAAATGAAGCAGTATTAATTCAAATATATAATGTCATATATAAAGTTCAGCCATAGGATTCCCTTTTCTTATACAAAATGGATTAAACGTGTTCACATAAAATGGCCGCCAATGAGCTTTATGTAAATCTTCACAATATGTTCTCTGACTATGAAGGATTGGTTTGTGTAATGATATTTTTGACAGTATCAAATTTATACAGTTAGCATTAACGTACAATTATCAGTGATAAATTGAAAATATACAATTTGCAAAAAAAAGTGCTACTGCGCCTTTAATAGTGACTTGACACGATGTTTCTGTCCGGTTTATTTCACTGTTCAAAGCATTTGATGCTTGTCAAATGTGACTATGGTTGCTTTTGAGCCCGGGTCACTCAATATACAAGAAAGTGTGGAAATTTGAGACCAACTCAACTTTCAACAAGCCTGATGTGAAAAACCAGTCCCTTCTTGTTGAGCCTTTAAGTCTCAATCTGCTTGTTCAAGAATTTCTCCTCTTTTGGCCTCTGGCTACAGACATTGTACATTGATAACCTTTAAGTAGCCAATAACTAGACCAGCATCAATCATATTGTGTGTAAAGTATGGCACTTATTAGCCATAATTACAATGAAAATAGACTGTTTTTAATATCGGTCATGTTATTGAATACACCAAAGTAGGACATACCAATGGAGGTCTTTCAAAATATATGACCATAACATTCTTCTTATATCTATATAAGGCAAAGTAAGCCAATACTATGACATGTGGTCGAGGAAGGTTATCATGTGACATTAGTATGATAGGGTATAACGTTAACTATAGAGGATACATTTAGGAATTCAGACTGACACGGTTGCAATTTGATGCATTGACGACCATCTACTTGGCATCCTCGATAAACCGGAGTCAACGTTTCGATATTTTCCCACTATATAGTAGAGAATTATCGAAATTTTGACTTTGGATAGTGGAGAAGTATCGGAATTTGACTCTGGATTATTGAGGATGCCATAAGATTTGAAGCAGGGAAACTTAACCAAATATGGCGCCTCATCCCAATAACCTGGAGAAATGAAATGTACAAATAAAGCATAGACAATTGACCATTACGTAAGCGCTTGAGTACAGATAGTATCCCATACGTAGGACTAAGTATCTCCGATGTAAGAGATAGTATATCCTTCTAAGGACTAAGTATCTCCTACGTAGGCCTAAGTATCTCCTATGTAAGAGATAGTATACACTTCCAAGGACTAAGTATATCCTGGAGAGATGCTACAGAATGAGATAATAAAATCATCAATTAAATACTGCATTGTATTAGTAACATAAAATTGTTCATAATGCAACAGGGATAATATGATAATGTTCATGATGACTAAGGAGGATATATTATACTGCCGCTGATCTTAAGCTACATGTCACCGCAGTACCACCCATAGTGCGCTAGTTCCAGCCGATGCTCGCAGGTTTCACCGAAATGCATAGCCACAATGGTGTTGCGGGCTTTCTCCCTGCAATAACTCTAGCAGCTGCGATATAAGTGAAATACTCTTGTAAACAGCGTTAAACCTACATCATCCCACCCTACCTCACCTGTAGCTGCAGCTACTGTTACGGGTACATGTTGTATGTATATCTTGATTGATTGGCATAGAGCCGTAAGTGTAATCAGAGATATACCCTAGATGCTTTTGTATGATGCTATGTGATGCTTCCTGTTTCATGTCTTGTTGTTTTCAAAACCTGAGATAAGATTCGGTTTCAAGGACGCTCGCTTGAAAAAGAATATATCAGAAGCTTAGTTACTAGACACGCACGATGATTTATATTTAAAGAATTGCATAAAACGTAAATGGGCAAGAAGAAGGAATCGTTCACATCAGATGAATTCAGTCTAAGTAAACCTAGCCTAGCTGACGCGACCCTCTACTAGGCCTTTCTTGACTCAATATCGGAGTGATACGGATAATATCGAGGTTGGTTTACTTAGACTGCAGATGAACGTGCCGACAAGGATTGTTTCATAAATATCGTTAAGCCATCTCTTGCAATGCAAGTGTACAGACTAGTGCTACTTTCAACGAAGTTACACAAGTTCAACAAGTTATTGTCGAGGGAATCTCCTTAAGTTGACAATTTCGGCTCACACTATCCATTTCCCACAAGGCTGACACATATTGATTTCTAGCGCAGTGTCGTGGATGGGTGATATTTAGATTGTATATCTTCATCTCGTCTACCAGTCGGGACATTGAAGGAAGTGACAATACTGTTTTTGGATCACATTTATTTGTCCGAGAATCCTTACAAAGGATGAATTAAATTCGACTTGGACTTGAGCGTTCGACTTCGGATCAAGATCAAATCCCGCCAGGTGCTCAGCAACTTTGTCTGCAGTAGAGAACTGTTCTACACGCAGTAAGGAAATCCTTGGATGTATGATCAGACAAAATGATAAAATAAAAGGTATTGTTATTGATGATCAATAATATAAGTTAGGCCAATATGCGGATGATACTGAATTATTTTTAGATGGCTCAGATGATAGTTTGTATGCTGCTATTGACACACTAAATACTTTCTACAATATGTCAGGGTTGAAAATTAATATTGATAAGACTAAGGCAATCTGGATTGGCTCAAAAGCTGGTAGCAATGATACATTGCGTCAAGATTTAGACATAGAATGGCAAACAAAGGAATTTGAAGTTTTTGGGATTAAAAACACTGCAAGATCTATGGGTTATCAACACATGAAAAATACTAGAAGATATAAACAGACTACTGGGAGCATGGAGGAAAAGAAATTTGACATTGATTGGCAAAATTACTGTTATCAAAACACTAGCCCTTTCTAAACTAGTTCATATTTTCAATAGTTTACCAAACCCTCCTGATGAATTTATAACCTCCCTTGAAAGATTGTTTTTCAGATTTATTTGGAATGATAAGATAGATCAAATTAAACGCAACAGTTTGAAAAAAGATTTTAAAGAGGGGGGTCTGATTGACATTGAAACTTTTATAAATTCCATGAAACTGTTTATTCTCAGAAGCTATATTAACAAACCTAAGGTTAATAACCCATGTAAATTCCCGCTTAAAGGGGCAGTAGCACGTTTTTAGGGGGAATATAAGGTGTTGTCAGGAAAATTAAAATTAATGGTTCCAATTGAAAGACAATGTATTTAAACTAAATGGAGCAGTAATAATTCAAATATATATTGTAAAGTTTAGCCATGCGATTCCTTTTTCTTACTCAAAATGAATTAAAGGTGTTCACACAAAAATGGCCGCCAATGGATTTCATGTGAATCTTCAAACTTTGTCCTCTGACTATGGATGATTGACTTGTTTAATGAGATTTTTGACACTGTCAATATAATACATTTAACATTAACTTACAATTATCAGTGAAAATTTTAAAATATAAAGTTATCAAAAAACGTGCTACTGCCCCTTTAAAGATATATTGAAATATGGGGCCAATGTTCAAGATATTGTTGAAACAGATAATCCTTTTTGGAGAGATGTATTGAAAGCATGGAAAGCGTACTGTCAAAAAAGCCAAATTGAAGAAAATATAAATGAAATCCTATCCAAACCAATATCGCTCAACCACAACTTCAGGAACCCACACCACTTTATTAGACACTGGGCTAATAAGGGAATTCTGACAATTGAAGATTTGTATAATGATGAAGGTTTTGTGCGTTTTGAAGATATGAAAATTAACTTTGGGATAAGTGGTACATATATAGATCTTGCAAATATTTTATATATGTTGCCTTACTCATGGAAAAACACTTTGAAAGAACACAGTCACATACAGGTAAACCAATTCCACATTAATGCCCTGCATAAACACTTCATGACACCCATGAAAGGTTCTAGAAAATTCTATGATAAACTGATGTCTGATAGCATTCTACCTTCTATTTGTCAGAGATTTGAAATTTTATTTCAAGATACTTATTTTGATTGGAATTTGGTCTTTACTTTTTAATAGGAATATTATAAAGGACGTGAAAATACTTGATTATTAAAAAAAATAAAAAATAAAAAAAGAAGAAAAAAAGGTTATAACAGTGTGGACAACTATATTATGACATTCATTTCTTATAAATTCCAACGTTGTATTTTAAGCGAGAAGTTGTTTTTATATCACTCGAAATGCGATTCTGTAGTAACTTATATAGCTGCTCGTCGCACTGACCTAGTTACCAGGCGGATCTCTAGCGGTTTTAGGCGCATGCAAAAATATACACTTTATACATGCACAGGAAAAGATACATTTTTTTATTCTGTGCATGGAATGGGGTGCCTTGAAACTGTGTTGCGACCAGTCAGGTCATTCAGAATAGAGCTCAACTCATGCATTTGAAATGATGTACATAGCCTTGTGTAACTTCGCCCACTATCCTCATTTCTGTGTCCGGATATGTACATGTACAACTTTATTTATTTGTAACTAAATGTTTATTCTTCAAACATTAAATACAGATTTTTAGGGCGAGTGTTAATATTTGTATAAAGTGAGTCGAAGTGATGACCATCAAGACTGGGGTCAGCCTCACAGGAACCCGATATCGTAAATAAAATGTAGGTAAAACGTGGATAAGAAAGACCCACCCCTCTATATAATTGAGTAAAGGAATAAACGCATCCATCTTGCCGATCTCGACTCGCTTCCGAGTAACGTCAAAATTATCGCTTCAAATTGGCGACATCTCATACACATACACAAGAACCTCTCAGTTATACATTTCCCCCCAAAACTTGACTTATTTCCAACACGTATCACCCTTCAAATAACTTTTGTATCTATTTAAATTCGCAAAACGACGGTTTCTGCGGTGAACGTTACTCCGCACCAAATGCCTCTCTCTCTCTCTCTCTCTCTCTCTCTCTCTCTCTCTCTCTCTCTCTCTCTCTCTCTCTCTCTCTCTCTCTCTTTTTTTCAAAAACAACTTAAAATTGAATGCCACTGTGTTATACAATACTTCCATTCATGTGTGCGATCGGTGTCGTACCAGGAAAGCAACATTTCGTTCGATCACAGCCTCAAAGCATCGATAAATTGAATAAGCACATACAGAAATCAATATTTTAGTGTCCTCGCCTTTTGTGTAATACCACAGGAAAGAATATACAACATATAAATAGATAACTGTTGTAGAGCAAACACTAAGGTCTCCTCGACTGAAGGAAGGAAGAGTCACACCGTGCTACAATGACCACCAGTACAGTGGGACAAGTTCAAGTTCAGTTTTTGGCGATGAGGAAACTTCATTTTATGATTGTTTGGATAACTTGTTCCGTCACGGGTGAGTATAGTAACTTGTCTTCGAACCCGAAAGGTGCTGACATTTAATTTATCACACCTGGAGATGTTAAAGGGGCACGTTTTTAGGGGGAATATAAGGTGATGTCAGGAAAATGAAAATTAATGGTTCCAATTGAAAGACAATGTATTTAAACTAAACGGAACAGTAATAATTCATATATATAACGTAAAGTTTAACCATACGACTCCTTTTTCTTGCACAAAATGAATTAAAGGTGTTCACACAAAATGGCCGCCAATGGATTTTATGTTAATCTTCAAACTTTGTCCTCTGACTATGGATAAATGGCTTGTGTAATAAGATTTTTGACACTGTCAAAATAATACATTAAGCATTAACGTACAATTATCAGTGAAAATTTTAAAATATGAAATTATCAAAAAACGTACTACTGCCCCTTTAAAATTAAAGTAGAAAATGTTTAAAACTTAAACATATTTTACCAATAGAAATGTACAAACATATTTACAATGGATGTCACTGGTGAGATAATAATGTATTTAAAGGATATTTTAGGGATATTGTCGCAACATTTTTATGAAAAAGGCAAGTCAAAGAATTTCCACTTGTAGAAGTGAATGTATGCATAATCAACTGACTACATCAGCTGCATCATCTGTGTCTGCAGAGCGTCTTCAATGCCCCGTATCTATCAGGTCAAGCTCCTCGTATGTAATAATTCCCGAGGTGTATCGCTCAATACACCTCCTGTTTGAACCGTGAGTCTCCGAGGCGTAGCGTAGCGTGATGCACCAAGGATATTGTGGGTATATCTGACTTATACCTCACTCAGGACGAATTATATTTGACGAAAAAGAGATGTCCACCCTTCTTTATATCCAACAATTTTGACAACACTTTTCTAATTACGCTTTAAAAACACTATACTGACTTATGATTTGGGTACAAACTAGTACTATACATAGGCTTATATAAGAAAATCTCATAGACATGACACAACAAAAATTACCGCTACTTGCATCAATCCCAGTAGCTCAGTACTCTCATAGAGGCAATGTATCGCAACATAAGTGTCCCGGGTTCGATTCCCACTATGGTCCTCAACATTTCTCAAAAAATTCGTTGATTTGCCAAAGTTGAAGATGTCTTCACCTGACTTAATGTGGATGTGAAAAGAAAGGTAGGTGTATAAGAAAAGTTAGAAAACAATAGGTGCATCGGTCAATACACCTACATTTAGAACAAAGGAAACTATAGCAACGAGAAGTGGGATATAATGCTAAATATCAAACCAGCAAATGAAATTCCTGGATCTCACAGCCTTCCCTTTTCCTGACATTGGAGCCCCCGCACAATATCAGCAGCCGGACAATATCAGCACCCGGATAATATCAGCACCCGGACAATATCAGCACCCGGACAATATCAGCATGCGGACAATATCAGCACCTGGACAATATCAGCACCCGGACAATATCAGCACCCGGACAATATCAGCACCCGGACAATATCAGCACCTGGACAATATCAGCACCCGGACAATATCAGCATCCGGACAATATCAGCACCCGGACAATATCAGCATCCGGACAATATCAGCACCTGGACAATATCAGCACCCGGACAATATCAGCACCCGGACAATATCAGCATCCGGGGGACATGAACGTGGAGTTTGAAGTATTTCTGTCAAGCTCGACGTAGAAGGCATCATTATTGGCTGAAATCGTCTTTTTTTATCATCGATAACCATCGTCAACGATTTGAGCATTTTGCCTTACTGATATCAGGGTTCATTCTTCTATTTATGATAAAAGGTCTTTATTGCATGTGTGATAGAGGCAGGGACACAGCGCCAATATTGCCGCACGGTTCCATATCAGCCATATCATATAAATCGCTTATTCAAGATGTTGTTCGCAACAGAACTTTTGGAATTTAAAATAAAAAACGGTAAATATTGATATTAAGTAATAGACACAAGGTGCCTTGGTGAATTTTAATTCGTTTACTTACTAAAACACCTAAAACACACCAAAAGAGCCTTATTTAGCTCACCTCTCTCGTCTAGTTAAACGATTATTTGAAAATGCTTTATACAGAAACGTGGCGATATAATTGTTCAAAGTTTATAGATTTATATTAAGCTTCTGAAGTTATGATGTACTTATGAGTAAGCTGTATCTACCCCAGATGGACTAAACTGTCTTGGTTTTTAAGCGATGAAAACAGTATATAGACAGATACATTTTGGTTTTGGTAGAATACCGATTAAGGCACGATGTATTTACTTTGTGTATGATGTGTTTATTGCATTGATAGAAGCATGTTGTAAACATGTGACAGTGACAAGTGACAAAGTACAAAGTGATAAAGGTAATAAACTGTAGAGAGAGACCCCAACTAGGTCGAGTGTCACGTTCCGATATACCCTCGATTGCCGAGGATGGCTCCAACAGGGATGACTGAGATTCGTTCCCTGCACTGTTACACCAAAGAACATTACAATGAACGATTCGTGATTGTACTTGTTGTATGTGAGAGGTCGTTTAAGTTTATTATTTTACAATATTGATGAATGAAGTTAATGAGACATGCGACACTAAAAGTTACTGCCGTCGAACTACAGCATGCATTTTACACTATAGATATCCCAAAAACTAATTAGGTTCTTGTTAAAATAGGATATACAATTCTCTTAGACGTCCCAACTTCAAAGTTAACTGAGTTCATAATTTAGATTGTATACTCGTGAACTGAACCAAACAAACGGTAATTTTACCAAGATCTTATTTCTTGTTTTTCATTCAACGTTTTGCACCAAAATGAGACAGACATCAATCATATACCGTTTGCTAATGAAGTTTTGTTTAACCTTTCGATAGAAATCCTCATTGAGTGCATCATTGATTATATTTCATTCCATATAGACAGACGTCAAGACAATTCAAAGCTATACACAAAAGACCAATGTAAAAGCAAACATCAACGTTGTCATTAGTGTTTGTTGCTAATTCTATTTCCTTCATCAAGTCAAGACAGGTCTAACATCAACAAAGGATTTAATGTGTCGTTAAGCATATTGCATAGATGAAGTCTAGAAATTAGGGCAGCGGTCTTCAGAAACACAAACAGTTCCAATAACAATGATAATTGCTCATAGGGCTCGACAAGTCTAAAAGGCTCATGGCGTCCGTTCGCGGTCCAGCCGCCTTCCCTGCATTTACAAGCGGGTTGCCAGGAACCACTGACAACTTAAATATTGTTTACAGATATTATTGAATATAAGAAAGAGTAGATTTTGCGATCCTCTAGTTAAAAATAAGGGCCACATGGTCATGCCCTATTCTCATCTTCTTCTCTAGAAAGATAAGCTCAAAGCAAATTAAACGTTACGTAGAGTCAGACTTCGCTTTATTGATCAACTTCTTCTCCCAACTTATATAGCTAAAGTTTTCGTTGGGAAATAAGTTTCGAATAGGGAATAAGAATGAAAGATCCCGAGGTAATTTATAAAGTCATCATTGACCGCGTCCTACAAACCTAATTGTCCTCTCCTTCAGCAGCAAGAAGCCAATTGGCCAAAAATCTTCTGTACCGCCAACTTAAATTACTCACGGAAATACAAATAAAATGATGTTTTTGCATTTAATTTTATTACTCGACAAATAAATCAAATTCCTACAGATGTTGAAATAACAACTTTTCCCCAATTAGGCCTTATAAAAGCAATGCCAAAACAAGATTAAGTAACAGTGCCAAAAATTAGCATATTAGCAACAAATTTAGCAAAGTGTAATAGCTTACGTCACTATCAACAATGCACGTGACAATAAACTTACAACACTCATCCCACATGAATTTGCAGTTGCACGTGCGTTGCCACAGCAACTCTGCAATAGACAGCAACACTCACGAATGAACAGGTTAGAATAGTAGTTTGTAACACGCGCTTAGATCTGTAGAGAAGGTTATGGTCCGCGACGCCTAAATTGGCTACTCGACAAGCCTCGATGAGCGTAGGCGTCCGAGTACATGGTCACCTTTGTAACGGCTGAGTGCACCCAATAAACAACTCTAACAAATAACAAGTAAGACAGGATTATGTACACATTATCTACAATCTGTAAATATAGCTATATATCTGTTTTTGTACACTTTACTGATAATGAGTGCGTGTCAATTAGCTACAAGTTAAGCTTTGAGGATAGAGGTTTTGTCTAGTATTTTAAAGAGACACCGAGTATGTTGATAGGATTGCATATGTCAAATTTTGAAATCGATGTTATTATATCGGAAACCACTAACTGTTACTGAAAATAACAAGTAAAAGGTCAATCCGTACATTAAAGCGAATTACAGCCATTCAAATTTTGGGATTTGATCGAAAACCGGACAATGTGGCTCGAGTGGCGCGCGCAAATTCGCCAAACGTAATTTTGAAACCTTGTCATAAGCTGACAGGAAGATATATTCGATTCGATAGTGTTTATTAGGTATTGTAACTAATAGGTAGATTAATTGGATGCATAATTTCGAAAATTAAAGTATTTGAGATGTTTTCTTTATTTATTCGTAAACTCAAGGATTTTAGAGATATTATGCATAAATGTATATATTTGCAAATCCAGTGATGAGATATAACTTCAATCAGCATATAAGATATTTTGTAGCTTATCAAAACCAAATAAAATTTCAAGAAAGATACTCTGTGTCACTTTAAGGGATATATCTTCATCACCTGTGTGAGTGAAGGTTATGCCAGAGCCTACTCTTCCTTTTTCATCTTAAGAACCGTCAGTAATGATTTGAATGTAATCAGTTTGATTGTAGTTTTGTTCAATATAGCCTTGAGTGTTACTGAGGTTACTAGGTTTTCGATTATTTTTGTTTATGAGGTCTATCATACTTTTGTATGTTGGTTTGACTAGTGTCGCACCAAGTCTCAGAGTAACAGTAACATTTCCTTGCTGCTGCCCCACCTGGTGAGAGATTGCATTTGTAATACATTGAGATTTTTAACTTTTTTTTACTTAACTTGGTTACATGGTTCTGCATCTTCCATCTGACATTAAGTCGTTTATAAAGTTTAACATTTCCCCTTGTATGCCCTTTTCTTAACTTTTGGTATCAAGCCCGTTTTCCAGACCATGTCAAATGCTTTACTATATATATATCTCCTCAATTCCAAAACATGTTTTCTCTCTTGTTTAATAAATTATTTCTTCTCAATTTAAAACTGTTTTCTTAGTGTAGCAGACGTGACACAACGCTCAGTTTGACTTGACCAGAAGTGAAGTTTTATTACAACGTGATTGGTTGATACAGTGTTCACATGACATGTCATGACATGGTAAAGACATTCTATTAATAGAAGTAGATTATGTCACACTTAGTAAAATGCATCAACTCAATTAATGGCTTAATTACTCCCGGTGTTTTGATAAGCAAGGTTTACGATTAGGCTATACGGTACTTTCTCTCGCACTGACAATTATGCTTCGCTGTACATCCGAAATTTAGTTTTTAGGCGTCCGAGTCCGACACCGTAGAGAACCACATACGTTTTCTATTTAATTCATGGATGTTAACATGACAAAGGTATAAATAGTAGAGAAATAAATTAGATAAAATGTTGTAATTAAACAAGGCGTTTTATCTCATTGCACTGTTTTTTCCCTGACCTCTTTTAGCATTTTCCCGTTGTAATGATGTTTCCCATGATGTAATAAAATCTTGAAAGGACAATTCCTCACAGTCTCGTACAGTAATGGTGTTTGTTAAAAGAGCTTCCTTTGTAATCCCCAGGTTATACATACGACGGTAGAAAGACGAGTGCCAAGTCTTGTTGCGTTTCGATAATGGATTACATCCCAGATTAAAAACATTAAAATTTAAACGTTCTTGGTCCATATTCATCATTCTTCTCCAATATCGAATCAAACAGACATCTTGTCGTACTTTCACAGGGGTCCAGCCCATATCACCAATAACTGCATCATTTGGAGCATATTTTCCTAAGCCTAAATAAAAACTCATGGCCCGATTTTGGATTGCGTTGATTGCTGTAAAGTCTTCTGTCCCATATATAGATATCCCATAAGCAATAACTGGCCATACCAATGCATCGTAGAGTACACTTGGATATGACAAGACCGAGAGCACGACCAGCAGCTGCTGCCACGTGACCAGCTGTAACCTTGTAGTCGAGGTGTTCCGTTATAGTCAGTCCCAGGTAACGGTACTGGCTCACTGTAGACAGGATCATCTCACCGCACGTGAAGGTGTGTTCAGTGATAGGAGCACTGTGAAGGTGTGTTCAGTGATAGGAGCACTGGCTTGCCGAAAATGAACAACTTGCGATTTTGTGCTATTTATAGTTATGTCATTTCTGTCACACCACAGATTTAGCTCATTTTACATAGTCTGTAGATCCTCTTCACTTTCAGCTAGTAGGACGACATCGTCCGCATATAATAAGATACCAATACGTTCATCTCCTACTTTCACTCCAATGTCTTGATCCTTTATACACGTGACTAAGTCATTAATATACATGTTGAACAACAGTGGAGATAGTACACAGCCTTGTTTTAAACCACATCGCACATTAAACCAGTCTGTAGTGAGGTGGTTTATCCGAACACAGCAACTGACAGATTTATAAATCCCTCTTAAAGCACAAATGATATGTGAGCTAACTCCGAAGTCTTTCAGTTTATTAAAAAGTAGATCCCGTCGTATATGATCGTAGGCTTTTTGAAAGTCAATAAATGCGGTAAATGTTGGCAATTTCCGTGCTTTTCGTGATTCGATTATATTGGTAACGGTAGATAATTGATCGATGGCAGAGCGTCCTTTTCTGAAGCCGTTCTGCTCGTCGGCTATAAGATTATTGTCTTCACACCATTTGGACAGACGATTATTTAAAACTGAACAATAAAGTTTGTAGCTGACTGGAGATATAGCAATTCCTCTGTAGTTATATAGATCACGACGGTCACAATTAGAGTTCTTCACAATCGGTTGTAGAACAACTTTAGACCAACACTCGGGAATCACACCATATTTGAAGCATATATTAAAGGTTTTATGGAAAAATAAGGTACTTGTTTTATTTCTCAATATTTCTATAGGGATGTCATCTATTCCTGGAGCTTTTCCAGATTTGCTTGTAAGGATGGCCAGATTGATCTCTTCCAAGGTAATAGGCTGATTCAGTGGATCACAGTTAGCGTCTATTGCTTCATCTTGTGGTTTTCCTGATATTGTTAGGGTTGAGTAACAGGTTGAAATGTTCCTTCCACGTATATAACAAAGTATCTATATTTTTAGTAAACCCGTCACCTATTTTCACTTCTTCCGGTATCTTATTGTGTCTCTCAAATCCAACTCCAATCTTCCCAATTTCCTTCCAGAATGTAGATTGTTGTTTCTCGGAAATGTTATCAAGCATATTCACAGCTTCGCTTGTGAACTTCCTCTTTGCCTTCTGAACAGATCTATCAAACGCTTTCCTCTTTTTCACATAGACAGCTTTAAACGTTGGCTTGTTTACAGAGTTCGAATCCACTTGCGTTCGGCGTCACACATGTCATTCCATGAAAATGTTAATTCCTGGGTCCACCAAGGTTTACCAGTCCGTCTTTTCTTGTTGTTAACACTAGATTTTATAGTTATTCTTCTGCTTGGTAGTGATGACAGCATTTCTTTCTGTATAAGGTTATTGAATTCGTTAAAAGCATTATTTATGTTATTTTGTACAAGATCTTCACTTTCAAGCTTCGCAGTAAGATCCATTAGATGTTGAAGGACATCTTAACTGCACATGAAGGAATTTGGCACATTTCTTGTATCGATCTTAACACGAGACACAGTATGGCTTTTAGCACAATTATCAGCATTAAAATCCTCCGTGTAGTTCCTCTCTAGACTCCACGAAAGCAGGGAGTGGTCAGGTATAGCACTTGATGAGTTTAATATATTAAACGCTTTGGCCTTATCACACACTTCAGACGCTCTTATTACTGTAAAATTAGAAAAAGAGCTTAAATTTTCATATGGTACTAGACAGTAATCAACAACCGATAATCCTTTGGATGACACACTTGTAAAATCGTCCTTCAATACTTTTCGTCCGTTTAAGACACACATATTTGCATTTCTAGCAAACTCACACAACAGTTCACCGTGCCTGTTCACTCGCTCGTCTATTACAGTTCTTTCAGGTACATCATCTACACCTGCAATGAAATCATTTAATCTACCACAGCGTGCATTGAAATAACCACAAAAATAAAATACAATATCATAGTTCAATATTTTAAAAGTAATTTAACTGTTTTCCGTTAATTTTTGACAACAGTAGAACACGGATATAGCGAACAATTGGATATAGTGCACAATTTTGCATGGCGACCAAACGCGAGAAGCGAACACCGGATATAGCGAAACAAATTCTCTGCTCCCGTGGAGTTCGTTATATCCGAGTTCTAATGTAGTATATCCTATAAAGCCTGATGAGTTACAGCCTCAACGGCCCCTTTGTTGCAGGGGTTACTGGCACCTCTCTAGCCCATAACAGACCAATGTCTTCTTTAACCAATGGTTCCGGGTGCTTTGTAGGACCCGATCGCCCTTCAAATGGTGACCCTGTGATCCTTATGTGGTATAATCTAAAAAGCCTGATGAGTTACAGCCTCAACGGCCCCATGTTGCAGGGGTTGCTGGCACCTCTCTAGCCCATAACAGACCAACGTCTTCTTTAACCAATGGTTCCGGGTCCTTTGTAGGACCCGATCGCCCTTCAAATGGTGACCCTGTGATCCTTATGTGGTATAATCTAAAAAGCCTGATGAGTTACAGCCTCAACGGCCCCATGTTGCAGGGGTTACTGGCACCTCTCTAGCCCATAAAAGACCAACGTCTTCTTTAACCAATGGTTCCGGGTGCTTTGTAGGACCCTATCGCCCTTCAAATGGTGACCCTGTGATCCTTATGTGGTATAATCTAAAAAGCCTGATGAGTTACAGCCTCAACGGCCCCATGTTGCAGGGGTTACTGGCACCTCTCTAGCCCATAACAGACCAACGTCTTCTTTAACCAATGGTTCCGGGTGCTTTGTAGGACCCTATCGCCCTTCAAATGGTGACCCTGTGACCCCTTATGTAGTTAAAATCTAAAAAGCATAATGAGTTACAGCCTCAACGGCCGTATGTTGCAGGGGTTACTGGCACCTCTCTAGCCCATAACAGACCAATGTCTTCTTTAACCAATGGTTCCGGGTGCTTTGTAGGACCCGATCGCCCTTCAAATGGTGACCCTGTGATCCTTATGTGGTATAATCTAAAAAGCCTGATGAGTTACAGCCTCAACGGCCCCATGTTGCAGGGGTTGCTGGCACCTCTCTAGCCCATAACAGACCAACGTCTTCTTTAACCAATGGTTCCGGGTCCTTTGTAGGACCCGATCGCCCTTCAAATGGTGACCCTGTGATCCTTATGTGGTATAATCTAAAAAGCCTGATGAGTTACAGCCTCAACGGCCCCATGTTGCAGGGGTTACTGGCACCTCTCTAGCCCATAAAAGACCAACGTCTTCTTTAACCAATGGTTCCGGGTGCTTTGTAGGACCCTATCGCCCTTCAAATGGTGACCCTGTGATCCTTATGTGGTATAATCTAAAAAGCCTGATGAATTACAGCCTCAACGGCCCCATGTTGCAGGGGTTACTGGCACCTCTCTAGCCCATAACAGACCAACGTCTTCTTTAACCAATGGTTCCGGGTGCTTTGTAGGACCCTATCGCCCTTCAAATGGTGACCCTGTGACCCCTTATGTAGTTAAAATCTAAAAAGCCTGATGAGTTACAGCCTCAACGGCCGTATGTTGCAGGGGTTACTGGCACCTCTCTAGCCCATAACAGACCAACGTCTTCTTTAACCAATGGTTCCGGGTGCTTTGTAGGACCCTATCGCCCTTCAAATGGTGACCCTGTGACCCCTTATGTAGTTAAAATCTAAAAAGCATAATGAGTTACAGCCTCAACGGCCGTATGTTGCAGGGGTTACTGGCACCTCTCTAGCCCATAACAGACCAACGTTTTCTTCAACTAATGGTTCCGGGTGCTTTGTAGGACCCGATCGCCCTTCAAATGGTGACCCTGTGACCCCTTATGTAGTAAAATCTAAAAAGCCTGATGAGTTACAGCCTCAACGGCCGTATGTTGCAGGGATTGCTGGCACCTCTCTAGCCCATAACAGACCAACGTTTTCTTCAACCAATGGTTCCGGGTCCTCCCCTGCAAGAGCTGTTGATGGGGACTTGAACTCAGTCTTCACTGGTCAGTCCTGCTGGGAGGCGGCGGGGGGAGACATGAACCCCTTCTGGATGGTCGACCTGGGGGCAAACTATGTCATTCAGCATGTAAACGTCACTAACAGAATCGATTGTTGTTGTAAGTAGTATTTGAAAGTTCCACATGCGCCTAGCATTCAGTTTCATGATCAATTCACTGATGGATATTGTTTTACTGTTTGTTGTTGTTGTGGTAAATAATCATTTGAAAAATTCGAATACATTCTCCTTTCGAATCAGTATACTGGTTTCAAGAACAACCATTTCGAAGGATTATTTGTAGAGTGGGAGATAATGTACATCTCAGATTTAGAAAGGTATCATATCTTTAATTCATCTTCCTTTAGAGTATCATAAATAATAAAGTCATAATAAATGCAGCTTTTGTTCCAGAGTAGCATATATCGTTATTGCTGAACAAGACACTTGTTTTAAAACTATTTTGTTCATCCGGCAATACGTGTGTGTACCCGGTGCAGGTTCTGTTGTAGGTGATAGTGCAGGTTGCACGTTGGGCGTGTATTCAGGGTGAACATCGGTTCCATCTGTTTCAGCTGACCGACTCCACAGCCTGCAGATCATGCTCTACCCACAAAACCCGGTGGATTACCCCGGGGCCCCCTCAACCCTGTGTGCTTTCTACCCTGGTCCGGTGGGGGCCGGGGCCACACAGTCCATTTCCTGTGCAGATTCAAACGCAATCGGGCGATTCGTGAAGATTAATGGACTCAACCGAATTGACAACAATGACCAAATTCAATTTTGTGAAGTTACCGTCTCTGGTACGTCACTTGTTTTTGCAGAATGTAAAGATTTTCTAGTTTACGACGCATTTTGATGTGCCATTAAATACAATGGTTGTTCGATTTTCTGTTTAAAGAGGCAAGGGTTGTCAGTTCAACAAAATGTGGACCGAAATAAAGTAAGAAAAGATTTAAGAATAAAGACGTTTTCATTATCGGACTTCAATTCATGTTCAACAATATCCTTTCCTTGTACACCCCGTAAAACACCTTCAACCGAAAACGTATGCAAACTCATCACATTGTTCCTTTCGGTCTCATGCTTGAACTATAATAATTTCAGAGCAAAACTATACTTTACCGCAATACACATGATGGTTAGGACTGGTCTATTTCTTCACCTAAGTGGTTTCAATCCATGTCAAAGGTATTAACAGGTGTATGTAGATAATTGTAAAAGTATCACGAATGAGAAAGGGACAAACATTACTTTTGATCGATGGCAATGCATATACACAAGTCTTCAAACCCACCAAAGATCCAGTAACAACATAAGTAAGCCGAGTATTCCTTATAGTTGTTCATCCATGCAGATGTTTCTTGCGACACCCCATAACAGTGTTTGATTGTGTTCACAGGTTCCCCTGAAGTTAGCTGTGTCAGATCATCCTGTAAGTGTTCCTTCTACTGACCTCTACTTTCACCATCTCACTCTCCATATAGAGTTAGAACAAATCAAAGTCCTGATCTTATATTAACATTTTATTATTATATTATATGGATATTCTTTATAGCGCGCATATCCAACCACTAGTGGTTGCTCAAGGCGCTTACATTGTTTCCCCTGGTCAATGGCATTCTTTCACCGTCCGTTCATTTTTCCAATTCAACTCCCTGGGGAGTATTCAACCGGCATCCATATATGGCGCTTAGGTTAGGGACCATTCTATGCCTCATAGGGTAGCCATTCGCAGCTGGGTGAACTGAGACACATAGTCACAGCAGTTTGTCCAACACTGCTGAACGCTGCTAACCTACAGCTCGGCGTATGCACGTGTTCATGTATCCACTTTTTAGCCACTGCCATGAATTCGTGGGATCTTTTAAGTGCGCAGTTTTTGTTGCACTACACACTAGGGCTCTAGGGTGACACTTATAGAGATCTAACAGAGATGAACTCTAGGTTTTTACACCTTGGCCTGGATGGGATTTGAACCCCGGACCTCAGCAACGTAAGACCGGCGCTCTTGCCGACTGAACTATCCCGTATCTGTTGTAATAAGTACAGATGTCGGACTACCGGCCACTACCATTAATTATCAAATATGCACCACACACGATGTATATAAATATGCCAATGATGACACTCTGGCAGAAAATTCGAATGTTTGCTTGTTGCAACCTAGATAAATGCCGTGATTTACATGTAGTTGCCACATCATGTCCCTGTATATGGCAAGTATATTAAAAAAAGATTCATATTCTAGTGTATCTGGTGCGTGTGGAAATGGGGATGTTTTAAGTGTGATCACTATTGAAACGTGGTTGATTGCATACTATACCCAAACAGTTTGCTCCCGTTTAGCTAAGAAATGTTCTTATTACAATAATGCAGTCTAAGTAAACCTAGCCTCAATATTATCCGTTTCACTCCTATACTGAGTCTAAAAAGGCCTAGTAGAGGGTCGCGTCAGCCCACGTATCGAATTGACCAATCAGAAGCCAATCAAGCCACAATATTCTGCTTTTGCACATTGGAAGTTCAAAGATCGCAGAAAGGTCGGCTGACGCGACCCTCTACTGGACCCGGCTTTTTAGACTCAGTATAGGAGTGAAACGGATAATATTGAGGCTAGGTTTACTTAGACTGTACAACAATGACTATTATGCTGCCTCTGTTGGAAGATGGGATCCAAACTTCAGGGGTAGTGTACATTGTTTTCAATTGTTGCAACGTAAGGTAGGTTTCGCGATTTCCCGTGTTGGACCTGCACATTTGCACTGTATTTCTTAAGGTGTTTTCTACATCCAACTGAGTTTACCGTGTCACGTGACTTGTACTCCGACGAGCACCGGTCTTCTTGTTGCGCATTTCAAGATTTTTTACAATAACGCTTTGGTCGTGAAATTGAATCAATTCAACTATAACAGGAAAGTTTATAACATGGATAAACTATAACAATATTGATAGCCATATATATTCTTTAACAGAAATAAAAATATGATTTATCATGTCAATATATGCAGCTCTTACTTTTTGTGACGATAGAATGACGTCATCTCCATGCAATAACTTAACTTATCCTCAACTTGTAGACATGAGCACAGAGGCCACTAGAACCATTCTCTACGGACATGTGGACACGCTGGACGACGCTGGACTTGACCGGACCATCGCCTCCCCTTCCTTGACCAACTGTGGAGCCTCGTGTCTACATGACGAGAACTGTTGCTACTTCAGACATGACATAAGCACTGGGGAGTGTCATCTCTACTCCTACTCTGCAGGGGACCAGGTCACATGCTTGTCTCATGAGTCCTGCTATATCAGTCTGTAGTGTTATATTCAGAGGATACTAAACGACCTTCGTATTATACTGTTATTATTTACGCGTTATGATTCAGTGAACCCCAGGTTGATACCAAATCAATAACATCTAAATTGATTATTCAATGGAAACATATTGGCTAACATAATTTACGTGTATCTGCTCAATAAGACTCCGCGCTGACGTCACAATCACAATTTAGAAATGCGTGTAACGTCATATGTACAGTGGTTTATTATACTAGTGTGATATCGCCGTGTAAAAACTACTGTAGTATCCTACACTGTCCGAGCATATATTACATTTAAAGGAACCTTTATCGTAATGTCAAATCTGTGAAATATCGCTGTAGTATGGGGCCCAATTGTGCACAGTGACAATAAATTATATCATTAGGCCATTAATATCACTGAAATCTTAGTTTGATCTCACTTAATGCTGATTGGTTTGATAAAGTTGGCAAGTAAAACATACTATAGCGCGTACGTTAAGATATTCCACAGTGTGTAATAACATCGCGCGCTGACCGATTGACGTATCGTCATCATGTTAGCGGGCGGTCACAATGGTCATAACGGCGAATTTCTTAAAACGTTTGACGATATAATTCCGCCAGTAATGAATACAATACTAAACTCGGTCCCATTTGATAATCAAATTATGAAACTTGTGAATGGTAGCGGTATTTAGTTCACTTTCGCACGTTAATACTTAACCACTCACTCGTTTCATAAAAATGTTATTAAACGGGATGTCGTTTAGTATTCTCTATTTTCTAAACTTATCGAATCATTCACGAATCATTCACTAAACCTGTATTAAATTGAAGATCGTTTAGTATTCTCTATTTTCTTAACTTATTGAAACATTCACTAAACCGGTATTACACTGCAGATGGTTAAGTATTCTCTATTTTATAACTTATTGAATCATTCACTAAACCTGTATTAAATTGAAGATCGTTTAGTATTTTCTATTTTCTAAACTTATCTGAAACATTCACTAAACCGGTATTACACTGTAGATCGTTTAGTATTCTCTCCTGAGGCAAGGCTGGATAATTTTCGAAAAGGAATAATTTTTTTCAATCAAGTTGAGACGACATTGGGTCAAGGAGGAAGATACATGTACATGTATTAAGAAAAATGGCAATGTAATTCTGTGTTCTTACTGGGAGACAGAAAAAAACGTCTGTAACATTGACGAGTACGAAGTAAACGATCATCTACAACCAAAGGTATATAGATATGGTTATAGGATGTAGTCGTTGCAATGTTATTATTAAAGTACACATAACCATAAACATATTTCACTATTTTCGTGGGAATATATGAAAGTCTGATTACAATATTGTATAGCGCGTCAAAGGTCGCTAATCAAATATGTTCAGTGTGGTAATGAAAGCCGTTTTTGCAAGGGCCACTTTTGTTGGGCCGCTTAGACCTATCTGGCCCAAACCAGCGAATGCAAGACTTTTCACGCCCCCTTTTGTGACGTCATAAACAGAATCAGCCTCGTTTGCTATGCATCTATCGTAACAATACAACAGAAAAAAATTAACGATTTTCAGAAAATGTTTTTCACCAAGTTAGATAAAGCATTTGACGATGCAACAAAAAATGGCATAAAAAAGATATTCATATTATTTGGTAATTAAACAATTATTTAGGCTTTATTTCAGTTGAAATAATTATGGGTTACTCCGTATAGTCTATTCATTACGTCGCACGCGAGTTTTATGGCCCCTTACCCAGGTGGGTTTTTCACAGCCGATAATTACGCTGTCTTAATGAAAGGCTAATTAAAGGTGTTTATTGGACAAATTACCAAAAATCAAGTCCAGTTTTTACTTTGTTGAAAAATCTTTGAACAAAAATCGAGGAGTGGTGAAGTCGAGGTTAGTGGATGTTTAACAAAGACGTCATCACTCAGTGAATGATGACCCACCTTAGTGATGTCCCTAGCATAATCACATGTAGGGGGTGTATTAAAAGTCACTTCAGTATCATTTATTGCCTTTTTTCTTACACGAAATATTGATATATATCGTGTTGTTAAAAATTATATGATACAATAAT
Source organism: Steromphala cineraria (assembly GCA_916613615.1). Taxonomy (NCBI): domain Eukaryota; kingdom Metazoa; phylum Mollusca; class Gastropoda; order Trochida; family Trochidae; genus Steromphala; species Steromphala cineraria. The sequence goes on along the minus strand of OU744728.1, from coordinate 64,219,596 downwards.
TTCAACGTTATTATTGAGATCTTTCAATCATGAGAAAATGTTCATGTCGGCTAATATAACATTGTCGTTTTCACAATGATAATCGATTGGTGATTTCAAATCTTGAGTAAAAATTGTCCGAGTACAAGTTTATACGTTTGACAAGGATTTACTTCCAGGACCAGGACAATCTCGTCACACTTTCCTCCTTACATTCGAAGTGAAGGTATTTCCTCATTACTTAGTGCAATTGCTTGTAGGATCTTACATTAACATTGTTTCACATTTGATCTGATTCTTAAACACATTTTCTCATGTCCATCGTTTGTGCGGCACTGGCTTTAACTATTAGAGATAATTTAGGGCGTGTTACTTATATTTGTTCACTTTTGCTATTGAAGTTCATAAAATTAATTTTTTAAAGTGGACAAAAATAATCCAACTTGCTGCTCAGCGAACGTAGAAAAAAATACATGTGAAGCAAAATCTGTTTGTGTTCGGTTTACCGTTCAATCAGATTAGAAGAATTGATTGGCGAAATTTAACTGAATACGTAATACGTTCGTTTTGGAATAATGTTTAGTGATTAAAAGTTACTTTTTGCAATTGTAAATTGTGAATTATTTACACTTTATGAAAATACACAACAATGTAGAGATCTGAGACTTAATGACAAACAAGTTTTGTCTGAATCGTAACACTTCATGAACTAACAGGTTTTGTCTGAATCTTAACACTTCATGAACTAACAGGTTTTGTCTGAATCGTAACACTCCATGAACTAACAGTTTTTGTTTGTATAATAACACTACATGAACTAACAGTTTTTGTTTGTATAATAACACTCCGTGAACTAACATTTTTTGTTTGTATAATAACACTCCATGAACTAACAGCTTTTGTTTGTATAATAACACTCCATGAACTAACAGCTTTTGTTTGTATAATAACACTCAATGAACTAACAGCTTTTGTCTGAATCGTAACACTTCATGAACTAACAGGTTTTGTCTGAATCGTAACACTCCATGAACTAACAGTTTTTGTTTGTATAATAACACTACATGAACTAACAGTTTTTGTTTGTATAATAACACTCCATGAACTAACATTTTATGTTTGTATAATAACACTCCGTGAACTAACAGCTTTTGTTTGTATAATAACACTCCATGAACTAACAGCTTTTGTTTGTATAATAACACTCCATGAACTAACAGTTTTTGTTTGTATAATAACACTACATGAACTAACAGTTTTTGTTTGTATAATAACACTCCATGAACTAACATTTTATGTTTGTATAATAACACTCCGTGAACTAACAGCTTTTGTTTGTATAATAACACTCCATGAACTAACAGCTTTTGTTTGTATAATAACACTCCATGAACTAACAGCTTTTGTTTGTATAATAACACTCCATGAACTAACAGCTTTTGTTTGTATAATAACACTCAATGAACTAACAGCTTTTGTCTGAATCGTAACACTTCATGAACTAACAGGTTTTGTCTGAATCGTAACACTCCATGAACTAACAGTTTTTGTTTGTATAATAACACTACATGAACTAACAGTTTTTGTTTGTATAATAACACTCCATGAACTAACATTTTATGTTTGTATAATAACACTCCGTGAACTAACAGCTTTTGTTTGTATAATAACACTCCATGAACTAACAGCTTTTGTTTGTATAATAACACTCCATGAACTAACAGTTTTTGTTTGTATAATAACACTCCGTGAACTAACATTTTTTGTTTGTATGATAACACTCCATGAACCAACATTTTGTTTATAATAACACTCCCATTCTCTCCCCACAGAGGCAACTCAGTCATACCTGAATTAGCCTCTGTTCTATTACGCCTAGATCCTGGGGTTCCGGCAGATTGCCCTTGCGGCAAAAAGTTGGAACTTAAAATATCTCCTTTATTTGCAGCCAATGAAAACACCTTTTGGATATTCATGACTTAGGGAGTTCTTAACGGTCGTATAGTGATAAAAAAAAGTATTATGTCTTTATGTTTATTTTTCATTAACAGTGTGAGAGGGAAACTATTTGAAAATCCGATATGCATAGGGTTTTTCATTAGATAGAAACTGTTTTATAATTGTGTAAATTATTATTTGTTTTATGATAGATTTTATCGTAATAATCAACCAAACATAAACTAATTAGAAGGCAAAAAGCGATGGTTCGTAATAGGAAGAATTACCTCCCCTGGGTGTATAATTTTAACGAAAGCTTTGACGAACCACATGGAGATGGACGAGGTTTTCCGAATGACCACTTTTGAAACGGCGTCGCTGATTGCACAACTAACTTCGATTGCCTCCAATCAGATTTCTACCTTTCTGTCCCGTGTATTAGCCGTAATAGAACAGAGGCTAATTCGGGTATGACTGAGTTGCCTCTGTGGGGAGAGAATGTAACACTCCATGAACTAACATTTTTTGTTTGTATAATAACACTCCATGATCTAACAGCTTTTGTTTGTATAATAACACTCCATTAACTAACAGCTTTTGTTTGTATAATAACACTTCATGAACTAACAGTGTTTGTTTGTATAATAACACTCCATGAACTAACAGTGTTTGTTTGTATAATAACACTTCATGAACTAACAGTGTTTGTTTGTATAATAACACTTCATGAACTATAACAGCTTTGCTTTGAATAATAAAACTACGTAAACTAATACAGAATCATTATGAATATTGTATCATATTTGGAAGCAGAAGGTTATTAAATTCATTTTGACAACTTCAATTGAAATATTATCACTTGTTACATTGCAATTTACACATCACAAGCATGGAATTGGTTTTATTGGCCTAGTGTCGAATGCAGAAAGCATTTTGTATGTTCTTTTCAATAGTTCAACCTGATACATGTACTTTGAAAACTGTAGGGATTTAGAGGATACTTGAAATAATTTTCCAAATACCAGTTTTATTTCATCAAGTGCCATGGGTTAAGTGAAGTAAAGTGGCGCAACCCCGAGTGAAATATAAACTTTACCCATGTCACAAGATGAAATAAACCTGGTATTTGGAAAACTAAATTACGTATTCTATTTATTATAAGATTTTTACTGAATTACTTTATAGGGGCAGTAGCACGTTTTTAGGGGGAATATAAGGTGATGTCACGGAAATGAAAATTAATGGTTCCAATTGAAAGACAATGTATTTAAACTAAATGAAGCAGTAGTAATTCAAATATATATCGTAAAGTTTAGCCATGCGATTCCCTTTTCTTTCACAAAATGAATTAAAGGTGTTCACACAAAATGGCCGCCAATGGATTTATGTGAATCTTCATACTTCGTCCTTTTACTCTGGATGATTGGCTTGTGTCATGAGATTTTGGACACTGTCAAAATAATACATTTAGCATTAACTTTCAATTATCCGTTAAAATTTTAAAATATAAAATTATCAAAAAACGTGCTACTGCCCCTTTAAAACTGCAAAGTTGTCCCCGGTCACAGTGAAAATATAAGATATGGTCACTGTAGCCTAATAGACATTCCATTTCACTGATAACACCCAGTATTTCATTGCTATCATATAATAAATAAGATATATTATGCATTCAAAAAGTTATGACATTTTTTTTATTGCAGTTTACACATTGAAGAAATACTGAGAATAGAACATACATTCAGTCTGTCAATTCTTGCTCTTGGTAAAGTCATATAAATCAAAATCTGCTTATTAAATCATTTTGCAAGCACAAGTTGTGTAATACGATCGGTCAAACTTCTATTTTCAATTTGTTCACGTGCAAGTATTATATTATTAGTCGCCTGATTAATGTCACAAAGGTATGTTTTGTGTTTCGTCCTGCCTTGATACAAGCTGTGCTTATTGGTCGACTCTCTTCATCTCTTTATAAATGTTGAAACAAATATCACGGTGTAATCTATGTACATTTAGCGGAACACAGGTAGAGGACAAAACACAGATTTTTTAAATCCTTGTGGTCTGTTGAAACAAATTATAAGTACAGAATTCAAGGTATCACCAAAAATCTTGAAATTTATTTTACAGGTTCCTAAGACAAAGGCATATTACGATAAAAGGTAAGACGTTAGGCGTTAGTGTTGATATCCGAAAGAAATCTCAAAACTAAAATAGGGACATCAGCAAGGTTTTTATACTATAGTATATGAACATCAGGCACAGAAAACAAGCAACTATAAATCTTTAATGATAATAAAGATAATATTTCAATGGAAGATATTCACGAAACTTTGATATAATGTTAAAGTTTTGTGTAGTGTATATACGAGGGAGAGGATATGTTCAAATATCACCAATAGTGGTGTATTGTATAAGGAGCTCCAACACAGATCGTCTCCTTGTTCAAATATCACCAATAGTGGTGTATTGTATAATGAGCTTCAACACAGATCGTCTCCTTGTTCAAATATCACCAATAGTGGTGTATTGTATAAGGAGCTCCAACACAGATCGTCTCCTTGTTCAAATATCACCAATAGTGGTGTATTGTATAAGGAGCTTCAACACAGATCGTCTCCTTGTTCAAATATCACCAATAGTGGTGTATTGTATAAGGAGCTTCAACACAGATCGTCTCCTTGTTCAAATATCACCAATAGTGGTGTATTGTATAAGGAGCTCCAACACAGATCGTCTCCTTGTTCAAATATCACCAATAGTGGTGTATTGTATAAGGAGCTTCAACACAGATCGTCTCCTTGTTCAAATATCACCAATAGTGGTGTATTGTATAAGGAGCTTCAACACAGATCGTCTCCTTGTTCAAATATCACCAATAGTGGTGTATTGTATAAGGAGCTTCAACACAGATCGTCTCCTTGTTCAAATATCACCAATAGTGGTGTATTGTATAAGGAGCTTCAACACAGATCGTCTCCTTGTTCAAATATCACCAATAGTGGTGTATTGTATAAGGAGCTTCAACACAGATCGTCTCCTTGTTCAAATATCACCAATAGTGGTGTATTGTATAAGGAGCTTCAACACAGATCGTCTCCTTGTTCAAATATCACCAATAGTGGTGTATTGTATAAGGAGCTTCAACACAGATCGTCTCCTTGTTCAAATATCACCAATAGTGGTGTATTGTATAAGGAGCTTCAACACAGATCACCAATAGTGGTGTATTGTATAAGGAGCTTCAACACAGATCGTCTCCTTGTTCAAATATCACCAATAGTGGTGTATTGTATAAGGAGCTCCAACACAGATCACCAATAGTGGTGTATTGTATAAGGAGCTTCAACACAGATCGTCTCCTTGTTCAAATATCACCAATAGTGGTGTATTGTATAAGGAGCTTCAACACAGATCACCAATAGTGGTGTATTGTATAAGGAGCTTCAACACAGATCGTCTCCTTGTTCAAATATCACCAATAGTGGTGTATTGTATAAGGAGCTTCAACACAGATCACCAATAGTGGTGTATTGTATAAGGAGCTTCAACACAGATCACCAATAGTGGTGTATAGTATAAGGAGCTTCAACACAGATCACCAATAGTGTTGTATTGTATAAGGAGCTTCAACACAGATCACCAATAGTGGTGTATTGTATAAGGAGCTTCAACACAGATCGTCTCCTTGTTCAAACCAAGCCTTTTCTACATATAACTTTAGTTATATAATATCTCCAAATGTACCAACTGTATTCAGTCGTTTATCAATGACAGTTACATTTTTTCAAAATAACAAATTATGAATAGTCTTAAATTCCAATTTCGTGGTAAATCTGACAATCTCAGAAATATCAAAATCTAGGGACAGTAAGTTGTTAAAAAAAAATGCAGACAATATAAACCCTGAAACACCTTTTACAAACATGTCTACAAACTTACTTGTTTGTGATACATTGTGAATACAAGTCGAAAATAACTGACTAAATAACAACCATTAAGTCAATAAAAAACGCCATGACAGACAGATGTAGTGAAAAAAACTATCAAGTTATCATATTACAGAAAATACTAATACAAAATCGAAAACAATATAAGAAATGTCAAATGTATTTTAGAACAGCTAACCTTGGCAGAAAATGACACGAGCTTACACTATAATTCTTAATATTCTTGTGATTTGAGCTGATGCAGGTGATATGTCAAATTACAGACATATCAAAGGCCACAGAGAAGGTTGGTAGAATTAAAGATCCATTCATACTAGAGTTAAACTATTTATTTACCAATCAATACAAAATTCAATACGTCTTAATATGTCAATTACCAATTAAACTGACAAGGTAACACATTGATAACATTATTGATGCTCATTTGCCACCATTTCTACTAGAACATAACAACACTGCAGTTTTTTGAAATACGTATGCACAAAGCTGACAGGTGAATTATTAACTAAGCCTTACATACAAATTATTCGCATAAACGTGTGTCATTTTGGTATACCTAGGAACAAATCTTAATGACTTTCAATTGTAATCCATATTTTATATTTCAAACGTAGAGAAACAATATTGAAAGGATATTACATACTGAACAAGATTGAACGATAAACTTGCATAATAAACTTTTTATTGACCTTCTAGGCTTTTATAACCATTAAGACAGCTAGCCATTTGATGTCTTTGTAAAGTTTATTAACTTTTACTTTCCATATTAAAGTAATTATTTAAACAGAAAATGAAACTTTGTGTCACTTTTATATTGAAGTGTTAACTCAACGTCTCTGATTTATTCAATTCGGTGGATGTATTTAATTTGCTGCTGGGTTGGGCATGAATGGATGTCTTGATACAAGAAACTGTCTCAAGACGTGTGTGTCCTCAAGGGGCTCCGAACCAAGCCATTCGTCAAATGACTTGGTATCCGTCTTCAGTCTCGTGAACCGTCTTGTCAAGCTCCTTTATGGTTTGGGTGTTTACTTTACTAGTTTGCCATTAGTCAAATGACTTGGTATCCGTCTTCAGTCTCGTGAACCGCCTTGTCAAGCTCCTTTATGGTTTGGGTGTTTACTTTACTTGTTTGCCATTAGTCAAATGACTTGGTATCCGTCTTCAGTCTCGTGAACCGCCTTGTCAAGCTCCTTTATGGTTTGGGTGTTTACTTTACTTGTTTGCCATTAGTCAAATGACTTGGTATCCGCCTTCAGTCTCGTGAACCTTCTTCTCAAGCTCCTTTATGGTTTGGGTGTTGTTACTTTACTTGTTTGCCAAGGTGATCCCAGACATGTTCTCTAGGGGACATCTTATGGGAAGGAGATGGCTACGGCAAGACGTTTACGTTTTGCTGTACAAGGTCATCCCCACTCAGTCTGGCGGTATGAGGTATGACATTACCCTGCTGCAGAAGGGTTCCAATAAATGCCTTCCATTGTTAACGTTATGTGCTAAAATGGATGCAAACCAGTGATCCCCTAAGGGTTTTTATACGATTTTAGAGCGACTTGCACGTTAGTAATCTCCTTCGAAATTGCATACCCATACGCAACCAAACTTTTGGGAAATTCTCATTTTCGAGTGTTACATTGTGATATTAAACTGTTAAATATCTTACAACAACGTAATCATATTATTAAAAAAAGTTATTCTATTTATGCAGATGAATATGAAATTGAATTTGTATTTTGGTTTGCCAACAAAATAATAAACAGTCTCAAACTTGAATTTTACCTTGCACCATGTTCCAAATGAAATATAATCGTGTTTAAGGAAGGATATACACACTTTAAAATGAAGGAATGAAAACTCCTTGAAATCTATCACAGCAAATCTCTCGACAAGGTTTATCTTTATAAAACTTGTTGGTATATTCTGTCAGCAATACATTTACAGAAAAGCGTGAAAGGTTTCATGAAGGTGTACATGTCAACAAGTTATTGTTGACGGAATCGCCGTTACTTGACTGTCTGCTCATTCTATCCATTTCCCAGAGGCCTGGACGTTATTTATTTTCAAGCACAGCGCTGAACTATTGAACGACATAGTTTTATCTGGGCTACCGGTACAAGGCCATGATAGGATTAAATGATGCCCTAGAGTGGCATTACTTCTAGAGGATTTGATAACATACGTTTATTCCATGACTGCTACCGAAATATTTCATTCCATAAAATCTTCAATAACAAAATTAAATTATTGATTGAAATTCAATTGGTATTTGATATATATTTAGTTAAAGTGATGATATATCTGCTTTAAACAAATTAGATCAAAATGCATTCCCACACTCTTGTTTTCAGATAAAACAGTTATAAAAATGCCAATTGCTATCTTATCAAAATCAATTATGCAATTTTCGATGCCAAACAAGTGAGATGTATTGCTTTTCAAAGAGTCCAAATATATAACTTTTTTATCATTGTTCCTTGCTGTCAACCCAAATATGGCGACAAAAGAACGAAAACTTACATCATTACTAATCGATTTGCTTACGTTTATACCAAGTACATGCATGTAGTTCCTTTAGACGTCGGCTTGCTTTCGTTCGTTTCTTACCTGTTACTCATTGCATCACAAGCGTTGTATATGTTTCACATCATAAACTCGGTACGTTGACGCAAAGACAAATTCATCAAGTGGCTTGACACTACGACTGTTGGTCCGAAAAAAGGTATCATAGATATACAGTTGAACACGGATATAGCGAACTCGGATATAGCGAACAATCGGATATAGTGAACACTTTTTAAAGTCCCGTCAAAAGCCCTATGCATGGCGGCCAAACACGAGTAGCGAACACAGGATATAGCGAACTAGATTCTTCGACCTTTGGACTGTTCTACTTCATAACAAAATATTTAAACCTGTATGAATCTGGACTGCTATTCTCATTGAACGACATTTCTACTTATTACTAAAATGTATTCATGTTGACAAATTCGGTTCTTAACATCATTTACACACCTAATGGTTCTTTTACCGCGCCCTAGAAGAGATCAAATTACAGACATATCAAGGTTGATAGAATTAAAGATCCATTTATACTAGAGAATCAGTTAAATTATTATTCTACCATGAATGTGATGAATACTAGATTCTGATTGGTTCTCCTGGAAAATCAAGCGTGATCAATTTTGGATTGAACGTCCTCTGATTTTGAGGCCGCTTCACTGCGCATTGATACAGCCGACTGGCAATTTCAAAACTGGTATTCTGCTGTTTACTGAGATTAAAACTTTAAAAAAGTTATTTAACATGTTTTATTTACGTGTGTTTACGAGGGATGACCTAATAATTTGAAGTAGATAGAGTATTTTATTCAAAAGAAAAAGTTTCAGTGGTCAATCACGCCACACGCAGCGGGCTTCCTACGATTACAGCAACAATACAGTGACGTCATTTACGTCACAGTGGTTTTCTGTTCGAATCATCTATTTGATTGATAGGGATATCTCAGTCTGGAAGCACATGTTTAAAACGGTACGATATTAATAGCTGCGTTGAACAAAGTCAGAAATCTATTTGATGGACACCCAATGATAGATTTACCTTTGCATTCGGCTTAATTTTATTTTAAATACCAAATAGCAAAACCCCCGGCACAGACGTGTTTATTTTTGTTGCCGGAAGTGAGGACATTTTACAAAGTGAAATTCGCTTATACAAAGAGTTCACGATTAAAATCGTCATGGTAGAATGGAGATAAACCTAGTGTGTTTTAAAATCAGAGACATGTTATACTGGATTGATAGCGAGTAAATTTTAAATTGAAACCTCACGCTGCGCGTTCGGTTTCAATTTAAAATTTACTCGCTATCTGATTTTAAAACACACTAGGTTTATCTCCTAAATATACCAATTAATACAAAATCCAAAGCATTTATGTTAATTAACAATTAAGCTGACACGGTAACACATTGATAATTGATTGGCCACCATTTCTACAAGGCATTCAACATACCAGTTTGAAGAGATCTCCTGCTGCAACAGCAAGACGTTATTAAATGTTTATATCAAATGTCTAATTCCAACAAGACGAAAACCCCTTTCATCGGAGCTTCCTGATCTTATTGTAATTCTCTAGACGGATATCTTACTTAGCTGAGTATTATTATTTACATATTTGAGCATAATTTGGTTTGGTTCAAACATATTTTATTCACAAAGAATAGGATTTGGAACAATTTGTCCAACTTAGAACACCCTCTCCTTGGTATTTACAATAATGAACATACATATGTTTATACACAAAGGTGACAGATACTTGACAGTTAAGGGGTACAAAAGAAATATTATAATTTGGTTTGAAACATAATGACAGTTATCTGTGTAGAAACGTCGCTTTTCTTGAATAAACAAGTTGTTATTTATGTATTTCTCTTCCTTATCGTCATTCTAACTTAAAAATGCTCTCAAAGAAGCCACCTATTCGCTTACATGGATTTTGTTTTATCGCCAAGTTAGTCTTTAATAGGAGTAAGATATTTACTGTTTGCCTCTTTGTTGGTTTGTACAGATAAAAGGCAACCTATACCTTTGAAGTGCGGTGACGAAACACAATGAAGTGCCCCTTAACTTACTGAATTCCAGATACTAGAAGTTTTTGTAACGTAATAATGTGCTAGGTATCAATTACGATAATAAACAAATATACACAAACCTATACAAAGACAAGATCGGGAATCCGATATTTACTTGCCCAAAAATACCTAAAAGAAAGATTATAGGTATGTCAAAAGTATCCCAAAATAGAACCTCATACATTTTTTAAAACAAAATATTGCTTCGCCTTTAAGCAAAAAAGTCATATAATATAACAAAGCGAAAATGTATATGTCTATATATAATGTGGCAAAAAATCCATTTTTTCAACGGAAAACAATCTTAAGACATATTATGTTAAAATTATTAACAATGACAAATTTGTGATTCATTACAGAAATAAACTTTCCTAAATTTCCTTAGTTTCTCGAATTTTGATTTATACGATTGTGCTCACTGAAGCCCACAAAAACAGGGGCAATAACTGGCCTTCGTGGTCGAATATACACTTCATGCAAACAGTTCCGTTGTTTGGTCGACTTTTTCTACTCAAATCAGGGATGTTATTAATAATTTGTATGGCTGGCAGGAAAATGACACAAGTTTAAGACCTGGATGTAGAGGATTTTGGTTTTGTTGGCAACTCTTTGATACAGTCTTATTTGGCTCTTTTGGACGGAAGTTGCTTGCAGGAACCATCCAAATTAGCACAATATGTGTGATATTGAACATTCTACTGCCAGACTACTGCAAATCATTAATCTTCGGTATCAGTTTGAGGTACGACGACGTTTTCATTATCGACACTTTTTCTTTGCATAATGGACTCATATATCCCATGTCAAACTGAGTAACAAATTTGAACGAATGAGTGCCTTTGTTTCGTTAACGGTTCCACGCGGTCTAGGGCTTACTCTTATGTGAACTTTGCTTTTGATATTTCTAAATTACGTTTTTCCAAAAACCGTCTTCGCATGCTTCTCAAATTAATAATAAATTAAAAAAATATTTCTTTTGTGAACCGAATCTGTAAACAATCAAATAACAATGACGTTTTGGAAGAAAATATCATATTCCTATTGTTTTATATGTTTATATCATACTTTAATTCTCAATATCACCTATGCATTTCTTTTTTGGGAAAGTATATTTCCATTTCTATTATTGGATCTTCCATTGTTTTTTCATTGAAACGAATACAGTCAGGTAAATCCCCCGCCCAGTGGGGAAGAGAGGAAACATATAGACAAATTAGTAGTATTAGTAATCCAATGTTCACCATAAACATGTAGACGAATTAGAAGTATAGTTAATCCAATGTTCACCATAATGCTCGCCGAGCAGTGAAAAGAGTTACATAACTCACATACTGGGCTTGTGATTTTTTTGCATACTCAGCAGTATATCTGCTTAACTACCTGTAAATATACAATTACATGGCCTGCTATAATGGATTGAATAGATATAAATGATATTACCAAAGCGCTCACCCGACTAAAACATTCATTCTCCCTATTAGGCGGCAAATAAAGCGTTTATCAACCCGTACCGATAGCATGCTCGTGTCCATTTTTCTTATAAATACCAACTGCTTGACGTCTCATACAATCCTCACGCATACAGTTTTTCGATTTGTCCAAGGTCAAGATGAATGACTTATGGTACATGTACTATTGTAATGTCGGTCTTAACTTTGGTAAAAGAACCAGCAGGTACTGTTTAGAATATTTACGTTACTAACGAAGAAAGGAAGTAATTTTGCAAGGTAAAACGATGTTAAATTTCATTACCAAAACATTCCTAAAGTTGAGACGGGGGATATTACAATGCATATGCATATCTGGTACAGAATAGAGAAGGCATGTGTAGCATGTACAGATTCGCAGCACCGGAAGTAGGCAGGTGTTGAAATGCCAACAGCTCGCCAGCACCTCCGTGGTATCTGAACAGATTGTCCCAACAGCTTCTCTGTATATAAAAGAAAGGTTATACAAGGGTTGTCTCTCACTCAACATGCTAGGGGTCAGACACCGAAGTAACGGAGGTCTCGATGACCCTGGATCCAGAGATGCTGTATGAATCAGAACCAATTTATACATCATATGATATCTTCTTTATATGATATATGATATACATAGTCTCATGTTGGGAATAACAAAATGATACATACACCAGGAGTTCAAAGAAGAATTCAACATATCCTGGAATCTTGACATTTAACTTTTCATCTTTTCGTCAATCTCCAGTGCATGTGAAAACCTTCATTCTTATATCCCTTATGTTTGATGAATGAACTTTTCGCGTATTATTATACGTTTTTTTCTGTATTTTCCTTAATAGCTTTAACTGATGGAAGATGTTTGATGTTCAACAGTGGCGATATGAGAAGATGCAAAGCACAATGACCGCTGTCATTTGTCAACAGTGTTGTCACCTACCTAACGTCACCGTAACCATCATTCTAGTAATGACGTCACAATATTATACGGTTGACGGCATACCAAGTTTTAATATACGTAAAATAGAAAAGTGACAATTCATTACAGAAAACCATTACCCTTAGTGTTTTCTAATATCAAATTTATATCAACATAACTTACTTGGCCTCTTAAGTTATTTAACTTTATATCTAATGAAACTTCAGACAAAGAGTAATAGTGCCATGCATTTCGAATTCTTAGCGAAGGTGAAGGGTGATTGCGATACCGAATAACGAAAGTTCAACAGGGGAAGAGTGCTTGCAAAATAGAATACAGATAGGATTTGCTCCTTTGTTCCACTAGGATCGTAAATGTGAAACGACAAAGATGTATGGTTGTCCGATGATGCCATTCGTGTTTCCGAGCCAAAACCTGGATGCGAAATATACACATGTAGGTTTATTAGCATCGTCTTGCTGTTGGCACTCGTGTACACTTGTGTTGTATGACAACATGTTAAGTTCTTAACAGTCATATTACATCTAATATGCTTAAAGACTTATCTCAGAGACAAGCCAGCAAGCGTGTGACAAGAGCTATGTAGATGCTAATCGTCTGAAAGGAGGGATCAGTGTCGAGTTACGGAACACAGGACAGGTGGAATGCCTAGGCTCCCATGGGCAACCAGATCTACTGATTCCTGCCCAAGCTGAGCCCCAGCCGTCTTAGATAATCATCGCCAAATTATGCTCGACTTGTCTGACTCACTAGCCGTATATATTGCCTTTATAAAATATGTGGTATATCTATAACGTGTCACTGTATTAAGAAGGCTATGGCACGCATGCAGTTATGAAAAGGTCGCGTTCGCCATGTTGACACGCCGTCTTGTTTAGCAGACAGTTCAACAGCGACTGGCGTGCTGTACCAATTACTGCAAGATCCTTTTTGCACTGGCAAGTTTGGTATTAATATAACGACAACACCCCACACTGAGACATGAGATAACTCTTATGTCACACTTGGTTGGTAATAGAGTAGAAATACGTATGAGCATCGAGTTCAAAGACCTTACGGTATTGCAATGACAGTCACTGCGATGCACTAAGCGTTGTAAAGGTTTGAACGTCTCAACGTTACGTCACAAACTGGTAACAAGATACACCCTGTGTATTTCATGAAGCATTGTTTGGGTTTAATAGTTTATATGATCACATCATATGATCACTTCACACAGAAATTAATGATAATGAGGCTTCTGTGCACTGAGTTTTATTAATATCATTAATACGAACGTCTCATAATTTCTTCAAAAAAACGGGTTTAAACGTTAAACTTAAAACCAAGAGGTTGGATCTAGCTCAAATTACGATTCCGTAATAAAAATATATTTGAATATTGCATAAGTTTGTTTGTTTCGTAGTTTAACATACCATTAATAGTGTTTGACAAAATTACTACCTGGGTTTAGTTGGAAACACAGAGCGGGTTTGCTGATGTTAAACTTAATGTTGGGGTCTTGATACGAAGAGTTTGCTCATTAGATGGTATGTGAGATTAAAACTAGTGAACATTTGAAAAACGGAATAAAATACCCCAAACATCGACCGGTATTTGTAGGATCTTATAATACAACGCAATACAGAGTTGTCACAAAGAACAGATTTAAGGATTCTACTTCAGTCATGTTTGTAATGTAATTCTTTCAAGAATCTTTTCAATAATGAATAAAAGGTAAAAACAAGATATGCACAGTGAGTTCATCATTTTTATACGTTATTTCCTAATTTTGATTGATTTATATGTTTATATTTCTCAGAACAGAGCCACATTGACCGAGAAAGAGACAAATCCATGGATGCGGAAATGGGTGAGATTGTCAGCTGCTGGCATGGTCAATGCTGGCGGTGTTGCCTGACTCTGAGGGTGCGGGTTCGAATCCAGATTGGCTTAGCAAAGTACAAGAATTTTACCTATTAAAGACAAACGTATACCAAATTAAACAATCTAAGCTTTCAGTGGTGTTTCTGCTGTTTAGAGAACTAAAAGAATTGACGTAACTGGGATCGCATTATGCATTAGATCATTTTTTACAATTTACACAAAAATACAAAAATGTAATAATCTGATATCCTGACCCAAATATAATGAATGTTATAGATCAGTCCCAATATTGTTGTAACATCAATGACTTTGAGTTTATAAACGTTATTTTAGAGATCCAACAAACAAAAACAGGTGCATATGGTGAGTGGATGTCTAGCTAAAAATTAGTTCTGTAGAATCACTCAAGTTGAAAACATGCTTACGCAGTAGATACCATAAACAACGAAGCAGTTGGGAGTTATTTGTTGTAGGATTAGTCCAGTCCTAGTAACTCTATTCGCGTTCAATCTTACAAAGACTTCCAGTATCGCTTACAGACTGTAATAGCTCCGTGCAGATCTTTCAAAATATATTTTGAAAATATCTCGACAAGTGGTTGACACTGTTGCAGTTTTATGCATTATCTATTGTGTTCATGAAGTTTATAGTAATAGTTTTTAGCACGCTGGTGCACGTTTTGTAAGATGAATTGCAAATGGTGATCTTCACAGTACGTTAACCCAAACAGTGTTATTTATTCAATATCGCAACCATGCTTGCTGTGCAAGCCTATTCTCCGAACCACCGTGACTTTTCCTGATAAAGAAGAACTTTGCACACAGTTGGATTAAATGTAGATATATGGTGCAGTTTGGTGTCAAGTCGACGCAGTGTACATTTCAAATGCTCTAGTGCTCCCAAAAGGTATTCATTTAAATTGAAAATTTGTTGAAAACAAATACTGAATCATGTTAAACAAGAAAAGACAAACTTTTTTTGCCAACTAACGATAATGAAGTTAACTTATGAGGATACGTCAGGGTAAAGTCAGAAAAACTAGCATTGAATTGCGTACAGAAAGTCTGTTTACCTTTGGATATTGTGGATTTATAAGATTGGGTAATATTTAATAAATTTAGCAAACTTACGTTGACCAAGATGATAGATATGAAGTTTTACCAACGCTTCATCTCATCTTTATCCCGTAACAACATCGTTAATCTGTCAACACGACAACACGAGCTCGTATGATGACCAAGAGGGGTATGACTGTGACCAAATGGCCCCTCTCCCCCGCAAGCTAGTCTTGCGAACGCATCTTTTTAATAACACTAACGTCGTTGTTTTTGCCTTTTCCGATAAGGCAGCTACTACTTCTTACCAATAATCAACCGACGCTATGTCCGTGATGAAAATGTAACAGATCACGCCCAATGTCAAGCGATTTCATATTTTGTTTTCATTGTTTTGACGTTAACAGATACCTTTAGTTAATAATATCACAATACAAGTATATTGCGATATAGATAGTGCAGTACATTTATTGTAGTGGTTTTTCATTGAGCAATATATAGAGGATATTATATGAGCGTCCATGACATACTTTGTTTACGACACGAGTGCCAAAAGATTGGTATTCCCGAGCGATAGCGAGGGATATACTTATATTTTGGCACGAGTGTCGTAAACATAGTATGTCATGGGCACGAAAATGATATTCTGTTTATTACCGTAGTTGTAAAATTAAAGAAACTCCTCAAAACCTACTGCTCAGCATAGGCGGGCTAGCGGCGGTCGAACCGTATAGATTGTGACGTCATAGGTGAACCGTGACGTCAAAACACTGTTTATAACGTGACGTCACAATGAAACAGTGATATTTTGCCCTAGGGCAACATATAAAAAATATGGACCTCGGTATGACTACCCTCGTAGGTAATAAATTGTTATATAATCACCACAACTAATTCCAATTTAAAGTTATGAAAATATCTTGTCTTGTGGCACAGTTACATGCTTAAAGTGCTTATGATTATTTTGGCGTGCATGAATACGGGAAGTTTCAAATATATCAGACTTGTTTTGATAGTTTGATATATGCATGGTGTGTCTTCAATATCTTATTTTAGCTTCTTGAGTAATCGTCTATTTTACGAAAGATTTGAAAAATCATTTTATCAAATGTATAACGTTTAGACCACATAAATATAATATAATCTGATTGTTAAGTTCTGGTTTCAAGATTTTGCAATAGTATTGCAATACAAGAACTGTATATCGCAATACATGTGTTTATTACAATACATGAACTGAAACGTGAACTGTAATACTCAACCCTAGATATAGTAGTCACAATCAGCTGTTATCAAACACTTGATAACGTTTTGCACGAAATTCAGTATTTTTTGGTTTGCATGAAACTACAGAAGAGTTTTGTCAGCCAAACCATACTTTTGACCTTGGTTTAAATTGATATATGGTAATTTAGTGCAGAATTGGGTATTTCATATTTTCTTTTCATATTGTTCTATGTTCCCATGTTTGGCCAAACACAGTAATGTACTTTCTTTTAAGCATTAAAAAAGAAAAAAAAAAGAAAGCTTAAGTGGTCCTCTCTCTCCCAAAACCTACCCTTTTAATGTTCAAAGATTTCGCTTTACACTAAACTTGTAGTGGTGACTCCAGCTATGTCTTTACAATACACTTGATAAGGATGAGTAATTTCATAAATTCCCAGACCTGTTTATGTCAAATAGAGATTTATGCACTGATACCATGGTCTGGTGACTACTGCATGGTAAATATAGAAAAACTATCAGACATATCCGACTGAATTAAGGACAGAGTATTTACCATGCATTGACACGCCACTGCATGTTCATGGTGCGCTTTGCAATGATTTATGTCATGAACATATTTATACTAGTCACGTCATTTTTTAAAACAACAATCTAATTATAATCTAATTAAATTTAAAAAATGTTTAACAATATTAACTCTATCGGGGTTGGAACCTTTTTTAGAGAATAAGTCGTCTGATATAACAAGTTCGATTCCCGGTAGCATTGATGTTTTGTTACTTGTATTTTCCAGAACATGGTCAATTTGATCAGACTGGTATACCAAGATCATCTAGTAGTATTTCTCTATAAAACACATTGTCTTTAAAGGAAGAATCTGCTTTGTACTATCCTCTCGCTGGCGTAATATATCTATTTTCATTTCTTCGTAGTCCTGAATTTTTAAACATCAGTATTCTCTTTTATTTGGTTAAAAACATAAAAAACATCAAAGGCATGTCATCCGTGTTATATTTAATAATGTTTACCTGTGAAAACCTTACTATTATAAGGTAAATATAGAGCAAAAGCAGTTCGACCCATAATGATAATACAAATACGATGATACATGCTAAATAATGAAATAAGTGTTTAACTGATGTCATAATTGTAAAATAGTTACTTTTTGGATCAAGATTGGTTATAGTAAATTTAATATTTAAAGTCTAGTTCCTTTCAAGATTGGAATCAACCAGAGACCACAGGCAACACCACTTGCAATGTCCGTGCCGACAGTCAACCAACCTGTCCAAAAATCCTATAAATTATTGGATCACTATCGAAATGGCATCTATTTATCATACCTTGGTTTCTTACAATATGGTATAGATACTTCAGTAACAGTCAAGCATCAACTTGCATAACATACAATAACCATATATGCGTATGCATGTGACAGTCATGTTTCTATGTCATGGTATTTTTAAGAATGTTAATGGATTTGACAGATGCTTTTGTATTGCAATGAAAGACGATCACTTTTTCAAAGATTTATGGACATGCTAAAAGGATACAGACGTTTCAACAATTTGTCTTTTGAGGTTGTTTAGTGTGAGATTTTCACACGTGATATTTCGCCTTTAGATAGAGATGACTTTCGTGATAATAAAACTCCACACCGAAGTGAAAGTAATAAAATGGATACCAGGTAAAAGGTGTAATGAAAAATGCCTGTTCGCATTTAATGAATGTATGGAAGCCTTTGCGTGCCATCGTTCTTATCGGATGTTCAATTTAAACTATAAAGACGGTTATCTTTGTATGCGACAATGAAATATATATACAATTTTACTCAGAGGTAATAATGATTAATTGCCTCACATTTTCTTAATTAACTCACCTTTAGTGTTCCTCGCGTTAGGTTGGGTACGTTGGTATCTTCTAGCATTCGTTTATTTGTAGTGTTTTAAAGGGGCAGTAGCACGTTTTTAGGGGAAATGTAAGGTGATGTCAGAAAAATGAAAATTAATGGTTCCAATTGAAAGACAACGTATTTAAACTAATTGGAGCAGTAATAATTCAAATATATAATGTAAAGTTTAGCCATGCGATTCCTTTTTCTTACAAAAAAATTAATTAAAGGTGTTCACACAAAATGACCGCCAGTGGATTTTAGGTGAATCTTCATACTTTGACTATGGATGATTGGCTTGTGTAATGAGATTTTTGACACTATCAAAGAATCACATTTAGTATTAACTTATATAATCAGTGAACATTTTTAAATATAAAATTACCAAAAAACGTGCTACTGCCCCTTTAATGCTACATGTCCGGTGGCGTCGAAGGTAAGCAACCCTTGCCCCTGGGTGAGTCGGGCTATTCCCTCTTGATGACATGATGATGAGGGAGCGCAAGTTCCAAGTCGACAAGGAAACGAATAATCGTCGTATTTGATATATAGTTTTATAATTTTGAGTCCTGTCACGATAACTAAAACATAATACAATAAGGAGGAATTATTCAATTCACGTCAAAGTTATTACACTGTTCTTTTGCATAAATACCCTTCAAAAACAGAAACGCATATGTGATTATGAAATGTTTGGAAACAATATAACTGTCATATTTCTTCCCTAAACGTAATCCTTATATGATTATTTTTACAGATTCTGTGCAAAAACGGATACATTTAAGAGATTTCGTTATTTTAAAAAGCAATTGAAATTTTTTAAAGAGTAATTGAAACCTCTGTTAAGGAAACTCTGTAAAGCAAAAACAACATGTAGAAAGCGTATAAGCATTTGGAACGTAGCAAAGACATTAAGTGTTTCAATTTTGTCATTCATTTAAACATGAAGATGACGATTAAACCGTGCAATGCCAAAATGGCGAAAATAGAAAACATCGTCGTACGTCAGATTAAAACTTCAGTTTCAAAATATGCTGTCGTCTGAAATTGAAATTTGCAGAAGACAGACAGACAATTTTATTCAGTACAGAGGCCGTCGGCCCATAATACGGGCAATTTTTAGAATGCATTTGAGTGCGCACAGTAATCCATTGCAGGTTATTTCCTGTTATTGACAAGTTTTTGAACATGATATAGGTATAAACCCACTTTATGAATCACATCATAGTTTGAATTTTCCAAAAAGTTTACGACAGAGAAATGTATCTTGGACAATTTAGTGAAATTGTAGAAATATTGAGTTCTAAGTTTATCAATTAAAGGCTTTAAAGACTTATAAGAGCACAATATTAAGTCATATCTAGTCCTTTCCTCTAGACCCATTTCGACAAAAAACTGCCAATATTTGTGTGATAAAGAGTGCTATCAAGCTAAAAATATCTACATCCGGGTCACTTGCTTGTGTCATCGTCCCCTCACAACCATGCAGATTACTTAACAGATCCATCTTTTGTGAACAAAAAATCGACAAAACTTTAGGGAGCCGTGTCCCTGAAGTGTGTTTTTCGACCAAGAGAGCTAGTTATCGGCCCTGTTTTGAGAAACTTCAAAATGTCCAATGGCCGCCAATGGGGTTTTAAAAACCGGAAGGTCAATCTTTAAATCTTTAATAAAATCTGTTTGGTGATCGTCTATACTTTCTACCAAAATTGTGAGATGAAGAACAGCGTTTTTATTTATTGTAAAGCTTTTCGGGAAACATAATGATTTTCAGTTCTTTCCGTGGTTCCGTTATACCGTTATTCGTTATTTTTTACTTAAGTTGGTATGTGGTTAGATCTAGTGGTGGAGTGGTTCATTTTGCTACTTTAGCTATTCTAAATTTTACTTTTTTACCCAACGAAACAATTTGAACTTAGCAAAAACGGGGGATAGAGTCATTTTCTGATTAAAAGTTTGGGCACGGGAAATCACAGTGCATCACATATATTTCTAGTTTCATACGAATATTTTTATACTTTGCAATATATATGTTTGGTGAAATAAAGAATTGTTCATATTAAGTATATAAACTGCACAAGGTTTTATATTTTGTGTTAGTAATATATACATCTTGTTTCATCACTTCTTGCACTTCGTCATTTTTGTTTTATTAACAGGTCATGGACACATGCTTAAACATCATAAATATGAAGTGGAACTAAGATATATGCGTGGAATGAAAAACATTATTGGCAAAGTCAAAATACTCAAATATTCCTAACTACATACAAGTATAAACACAAAAAATGTCTAAAAGGATGTCGATACTTTTTCGATGCACTTTAAAGCTGTTTGTTGTGTCTGTAGAGCACTTCAGGTGTGGGTCCGAAGTGTAACGTGTCGTGATCACTCACTCATAGGACATTCGATCCATAAGAACATTGTTTTCAAATGTATGAATTATTCGGTGACTTAGCCACCCAACAGCCCTTAGCGTCTAGATAACGGTATATGTAAACGTATACTCTGTTTGATTCATCGCACTTTGTTGGGGAGCAATCCGATAAGAATAGTACAATTGACACTGGACTGGTAATTAATGAAGGAATAACACTAAGTCTATCTGCCTCGTTGATATTTTGCCACTTGTTCATATATTTCGTTACATTGGGCGGAATGGTATTTGGGATGTAAGTAGCGATATCTTTTCAACGTAAGTTTGAAATTTGTTGATTTGTTTTTGAGTGTCTTTGTCCGATTGTCCTTTTTAACATAGCTTTTCAGTTTTATGGCAAATCGAAGTATATGTTTTATTCAAAATCTTGTCGAAAACGGAACAAATACCCTCTGTAAATGAAAAAAGGTCCTTTCAATATATCAATAATTTCTGAAAGAAACCAGAAGTAAAGTTTCTAAAGAACTATTCACGGGCGAACAGCCACACTCACAGCATTCCGCCACTCTCTTCAATGGCAATTATGACATACATTATGTGATTTGTGCGTACATTTTATGAGGTCTGTAAATAGCAAGTTTGTACCAATACAACACGGTCGTGTACATCTCGAGATAAGCTCACACCCCGGGCAGCTCTTATCTGCTGTCCAATCAGAACGTAGCACTCCCGGCAAAGTCACCTCGGATGTTACAGATCATTTCTCCCATAATCCTTCAGTGTGTGAACTCAGGGCGCAAAGGTCGTTACACCCGGCCTGGGGCTTGAAGTGTGTCGGCTCTATACTCGGGTCGAGGTCCTATATTATGAAGGACAATTATCTTATTTTTCCATTTTTAAAATTTTAAATTTTTAGATGCACTATACTGCCCTATCTACTCTTTCCTCGACCAACTTTTTTTTATTTAATCACATTCTCTTATACTCCATTCCTTCTGCCAATATTGCTAAACTGACTTGCAAAAGAAACGGCACCAAACTGTTTAAAATTTCAACAAACGAAATGAAACTAAACTAAATTAAAACACTTTAAGCATGTCTTCCAAACGCAACTTTCGTATTCTGTGTCCGAAACTGCACGTTTTTTGCGTATTTTTCGAGAAAAATGAACTTATTGTACAAAGTTTAAAATCGTGTTCAAATTTACCCGTATGAAACGTAGGTATATAAAACATGATCAGAAATGATGTTCGTCATTTAAACAATCCATTTTAAGTGGAGAACATGCGTTGTTTAGTAGAAAGCCATTGGTTATGCTGCGAGTTGGAGTCATGTGCTGTAAAAAGGATACCATTGCCAGACTTGTCGAACTTCACAGATTAACTGGCAATACTCTGGACAGGCCTTAAAGTGGAAGACCGAAGGTTACGATTCCACGGGAAGACCGGTATTTGTGTACCCTACACCTCAGGAACCGATTCCTCTCTATCGCATCCGAAGTTCAGCAGCAAAAGGACTTGGACATCCGATGTGATTATGGACCGTCACCAGACGACTTCGCCATTATGATCTACTTGAGACCTCAGGTACCGTAAGGGCACATTAAACGAAGTGCCAGATTGAGGTGGACCAGGAACGAACAGAGGTGACAACCGGAATTGTCACCAACTGAGCACCTTTGGGACCGATTGGAACGTCGAGTAAGGAAACATCAACAGCCTCCCTTGACGGATAATAGCCGTTCCTTGCGTAGACGTCAGGAGGCTTGTGTATCTTAATCGACACCGTGTGAGGGACTACATCGTGGGCAGGGGAAGGCACATCCGTTACTGACTCGGATATTGACCACAGAAGATTTCTTAATACTCTTGAAAGTAACATTGGTGTGACTGGAATTGCTCTGGGCTGGATTGAGTCCTATCTGTCAAACCGAACACAATCTGTGATTGTTAAAGGCCACTCTTCTGACCACACTGTTCTAAAGTATGGAGTGCCTCAAGGTTCAGTCCTGGGCCCTATTCTATTCACCTTGTACACATGTGAACTAGGTCAACTGATTGCAGTCAATGATAATGGTCGTCACTTTTATGCGGATGACACGCAACTGATGAGGATGTTTCGAGCTCTGTATGCTGAGTCCAATATACTGGGTATGGAGGAATGTATTGATAACATAAAGCAATGGATGAACTTTAACATGCTCAAGTTGAATGGCAACAAGACTGAAGCATTATTGGTTGGAACGCGTTCAAATCTTGCAAAAATGACAGAGATTCAGATACGTGTAGGGACATCTAGCATTCCCTTTTCAGCCAATGTGAAAAATCTTGGAGTGCTATTTGACCGCGATCTCTCCATGGAACCTTACATCAGTCAAACAATCAGGTCCTGCCACTACCAGCTTAGAAATATCGGAACTATCAGGCATCTCCTTCCAATACATGCAGCCCATGCTCTTGTGCGATCCTTGGTGCCTTGATTTCTGCAACAGTCTATTGGCCAACATACCAAATGAGCAACTCCAGGGGTTGCAACGTATCCAGAATACAGCTGCCAGGATTGTAACGAGGACCAAGAAATCATCCCACATAAATCCAAGTCTAATCAAACTCCACTGGCTCCCTGTTCAAGCAAGGATTCAATACAAAATTCTGTCCATAGCTTATCAGTGCTACCATCACTCTGCTCCTGCTTATCGTTCGGAACTGACAAGCCACTATCAACCAACACGACAACTTCGATCTGCAGATCTGTGTCTCCTCTGCGTTCCAAAACCAAAACTTAGACGATTTGGCAAGAGATCCTTTTCTTTTAATGCTGCAATACTATGGAATGAACTGCCTGTTGACATAAAAAGCATTCCCACTCTCGACAGTTTTAAAAGGACTTTAAAGACCTACTTGTTCAGAAAATATTACAACTCTGCATGATATTCTTGACAACTACGAAAATGTTGACAATTATTGACACTATGTTTAGCGCTATGAGCATTCACCTAGTGAATGGAGTTTAGCGCATAATAAATGCACTTATATATATATATGTTTCCCTGGTTAAGCCACAGCCTCTAAACATCGCAAAGGCCTCAACATCAAACCAAGTTTGGTGCTCGAATACTTTGAAATACATCCCTGTGTATAAATGTGTTTCTATTATGCCCTTTTAAATTGAGTTGTATGAAAAACCATTCTAAGAATATCGTTCTTCAAAATACAACATCACCTGTTAATACTATTTGTTCTATCACCCACTCTTTGGACTGTCAGGCTACCTCAACAGCTCACACCCCACCCCACAAAGTAGGCTTTTATATCTCTCCAATAGAATCTAAGAATTCAGAAATTGTTTCTAAGTCTTGTTATTCACACCACCTGTTGACGTGTTGAAAGGTCATGGTTCATTTAACAATCATTTCGGTTTGAAAGAGCATTTTGGATAATGGTTATTTTGAGAAGTAAAGATAGCACTTGATGTACTAGGGTCGAAATAATCGCCATAATGTAATTTGAAGTAGAGCCGTGGTAAAAATAAATTATGTATATGCATTTTTGAACCCTGTTTAGAAGAAATGCATTATTGGATAAAGAAAGGATTAGCGATCTTTTGAGTGTGAATACTATTAGTATGTAGGTATTGTCGTCATCTTTGAAAAGGCCTATATCTAAGTAGTGGGGGATTTTGGAAACATTTCCACTTACTAAACTTACATCATATTTTTAGTGGAGATTTATCGGAGTTGTACGGAACCGTAGAGGGGACATTGAATGAGTTTTATTTTGAGATTATTATGTCGTGGCGGGAAGGGGTGTAAGGCCGAAAATAAATCTAAAGGCTGTAAAGAGGAGGGAAGGGGTGTTAGACCGAAAATAAATCTGGAGGTTCTGCTCCCCTCTTAATGAGGGTCATTTTATTCAAATCATAACCTCTCTGCAGTGGCTATTATAACGAATATGTCAATTTTGGTAATTAATTTGTGTGTGTTCTCCAAAACAACCTTTTTATTTGAATAAAACGTTATCATTAAGTCTATGAAACCTATCCTACGCTGTTTGTCGTTCATATCTCATTCCTTTTTTCAATATTCCCTTTTACAAGATACATGAAAGAGCACTACGCATATGATTTGTTGCAACAAAGAATGGTGTTTCCAAAAACATACTCAGTACGCAAATACTACACTATCCAACAATGTACAAAGTATATTTGATTTTGTTTCTCTTTCAAGTATTCAATCTAAAAGGATTTATCAATAACCCATCACTTATAATAAACGTGCATATTATAACAACCGGTATAACCAGATTTAAACTTATACCTATGTAATACTTCGCCTTGCCCTAAACCTTTGTGTTTCAGCCACCTTGCAATTGGTCAGTAGTAAGATGGTCAACAACACATACAAATGGAATTGTGACACTTTAGATTGTTATCAATTTAAAGAAAATAAGAGTCATAAACAAGAAAGTTTTCGAACCCGGAACCTACTTAATTGCTTAAAACCTCTTTTTACCCTAACCCTCTTTGTAAACCTCGGTTTCAATAACCCTCACCTAACCGTATACCCAACTGTTACCACCCAAACCCCGTACCCTCTAAATACGCCTTGTTTACATAAACTTACTTTATTGTATACCAAACCATAACCCTCGCCTTGCCCTATCCCTCTGGTTATTAGTCGGTTTCATTACACTCGCGTATACCAGAGTCTCTGCTTTGCCTTAACCGTCTTCGTAACTCTTGATTCCATAACCCTCCCTTAAAGGGACATTGAGTATGTTAATGTTTCTGATACAACATTTTATTCAAAACACCTATAAATTATATCAATCGGTAGATAAATATTTTAATTACAATTAGGTATATGAGAGTATGCTGACAAATCACAATTAGTCGATGTTATTATGTTCAAAAGACATTTTTTGTAACCGGAAGCGCGCGCTAGTGAATTGTGATGTCATTGAGCAGATTTCCGATTTTTGCGTACTACGTCAGCTCGCATATTTTCATCCGCAATATCAATCAATTACTAACAAATACCAACAGTATGTAAACCAGAGAACAATATTATATTTAAGCATTATGTTGATATTGAATAACCAATTAACATAACTTTCTTCTAAACATTCCATGTAGCTTTTCTTTTCCTTTTCCCTCTTTGCCATCTGTGTTTACATTCAGTGTGTGAGCAGACTACGACATGGATATAGTAAATTCGTAACCAAACGAACTCGTACCGGAAACGTTTCCTAATTGTATTTATAGGTTTCGATAATTCAACATTAATTTCGTCTAAATATGCAACCATAACTATGTTGACACCAAGATAATACTAAACGTGAACAAAAAAATACAAATAACTTTCTTGTCGATATCATATTAGACATATTCGAAATTTCTATGCAAATTAGGCAGTTCTTCATTCCGTTAAGGACCGAGTTATTATAACTAAATTCGTCATCGGTTGGTATTTTATTCAACTTATGTAAATTACTTCAACTTGTTCTTTCAAAATTCGAAAGATCATAAACGATATCAGGATTATTCCTTCACGTGACTCTACAGTCAGCCATATACGGAAGAGCGACTGCACAACTCGACTTATCGAGCCTTTTGAGGTCTGAAACCCTCGTGATTTTGACTCTGAATATTGATTTCATATCTATAAAATTATGTTTGGAAGCTAAATATTTATTGACAATATATTGAGGGTAAATAGGAATACTTTGACACATTGAAATAATTTCAAAATCAGAACGTGCGATGTATTTTATAATGAGTGTAATTAGCTTAAATAGCCTTAATTGTTAAGAAAGAATGCTTTAATGATAAACATATCACTAATGACTAATAAACCATCAAATGGACTGCGGATACGTGTTCGTCGTTTTGTTATAGGCACGAGTTTCTTTTCGGTACGTATTCCCGATGGGGAAAGCTTCGTTTTGGGTACGAATTCACCCACAGCAACAATGACCACAATGCTTTGCGAGAGAAAGTTATAAACTCGATCTATTTATATCCTGGGGAAACACCTCTTCTAATTATTTCGGTTTCTAAGCTTATTTCAGGTCAAACTAAATGGTGATAATCTGTGTGTATATGTTTCAATGATATAGATTTTTAGCAGTGTTCTTAAATTTGTATCAAAACACTCAATGTCCCTTTAACAGTATAGCTAACCCCTCGCTTTGGCTCAACTCAAACGTATCCTCGTTAACTCTCGCTTTGCAAAATAAAAAATGTAACCCTCACGTTTCTCAATCAGCTTTCGTAACGCTTGTTTCCCATAAACTCGATACCCTAACTGTAGCCATCGCTCTAACCCTGTCCGTAAATTTCGTTTTCATGTAGTTAGGTAGACGGTAATGCGTTGGTTATGGACACGAGGGTTACGATGAGGGTTAGTGTAAAGCAAGAGTTACAATAAGGTATACGCTAAAGCGAGGGTTATGAAACAAGGGTTGAAACTAGAAGGTGAGGGCCAAGTGACGGATACAGCTAGGTATATTGTAAAGCAAAGCAAGGGGTGTAATGTTAGGCATAAGTGCTCAAAACACGCAGAATACCTAACATTTGCATGCTTATATCTGGAGCACTTGTCATGCAGTAATAGGGAGTGTACCTAAGGGTTTAGAGCAAAGCGAAGGTTGCAGTTAGGTAGACGGTAATGGAGGGTTATAAAAAGAGGTTTACTAAGAGGTATAGGGCAACGCAAGGGTTACAGTTAAATAAACAATATAGCCAGGGTAAGGAAAACGAGAGTAGTGGAAGTAAGGGCAAAGCAAGTGTTACACTCAGTTTACTGTAAAGCGAGGATTCATTGACACGAGGGTTAGGGAAAATGAGGGTCACAGTGAGATATACTAGTACTGTAAAGTGAGGGTAATGAACACGAATAATACGTAGAAAGTTAGGACAAATGTGGTGTTATAATTAGATATATTGTTAAGGGAGGGTTAGGAAATCGAGGGTTACCTAAAGGATTAAAGATAGGGTAACTGGGTACTTGGGGCAAAACTAGGGATACAGTCAGATATACGGTAAATTGATGGTAATGCAAAAGAGGTTACGTAGGGGCTAAGCACAAAGCGAGGGTTGCAGTTACGGTAAAGCGAGGGTTATAGAAACAAGGGGTAGAAGATTGTTAGGGCAAAGCGAGGGTTACAGTTAACTTTACTGTAAAGCGAAGGTTATTATCTTGGATTGGAGTGCACTTAGAAGGTGGTACAAATATATATTGGTACCTTCAGAAGTTGTTGTTGAAACAGTCTGATAGGCTATACAATATGGGGGTATTTAATAACGTTTTTTTTCGAACTTTACGGTATGACCGCCTCTATATGTATTATGACGGATGAACATCTTTATGTCTTGAACTTCTATTAACATTTGAATATTAACACTGTTACGAAAATCTAGACTTAATAAAATAGAACATTGGTTGATTGGATTAGAAGAATGATACATTTTTAGAATAATAATAGATGCATGCTGTGCAGATAGACAGCTGTCAGCCTTTTGGATTGATATTCTGTATTCAATGCAAGCTATGCACATGTATATTCTATAGAATGTATTAAGCGGTATTTATGCATAAAAGACCATGCTGTTTGTTTGATTTCTTTTTCAAAGATAGATATATGTTTTATAATAGAAAATGGTGTTTGGATGAAACATATGATATAGATGCATGATTAAATGGTTACTTTATAACATAAATTCTGATAAGTAATATATATTTATATGTTGATACTGCACATACAAACTGTAAAAGTATATATAAAGTGTATAGTAAATCTTAAGGATTTTGATTGGTATTTCTGTATAATATATTACACATGCGTAGTTATAACATGCATGTTTATTTTAAGTAATTGTGAAATTTTTAGTGAGTTATTGCTAAATCCAATTTGATTGAATACTTTATAAAGTAACCAAATTAAATACACCTTATTGTTGGACAAAAGTAGTATTTGTGCATACTGAGTACGTTGTTTTAGAAACACCATTCTTTGAATCCATCAATATCTTTGATTGCATTGGATAGGCCTTTTATAAATCTTTCTAGTTGCAACAAATCATATACGTAGTGCTCTTTCATGTATCTTGTAAAATGAAATTTTGAATAACAGCGTAGGGTTAGGTTTCATAGACTTAATGATAACATTTTATTCAAATATAAAGGTTATCTTGGAGAACACACACAAATACATGACCAAAATTGATATATTCGTTATAATAGCCAATGCAGAGAGGTTATGATTTGAATAAAATGACCCTCATTAAGGGGGAAGCAGTACCTCCAGATTTATTTTCGGTCTAACACCCCTTTCCTCCTCTTTGAGGGGCTTAAAACACCAATCATAACCTCTCTACTACGTTTTATCTCTCAACAAAATGGCCGACTAATACTGAAAATCTATTGGATAACTTAAGTCGTGGCCACGACCTAATATCTCGTCATTTATTTGTATGTGTTCTTCAAGACAACCATTTTATTTGAATAAAACGTAAAAACAGCGTAGGATAGGTTTCATAGACTTCATGATAACGTTTTATTCAAATAAAATGGTTGTCTTGAAGAATACACACAAATAAATGACCAATATTGATATATTTGTTATCATAGCCATTGCAGAGAGGTTATGATTTGAATCGAATGACCCTCATTAAAAGGGAAGCAGAACCTCCAGATTTATTTTCGGTCTAAACTCATTCAATGTCCCCTCTACGGTTCCGTATGTTCACGTTGTGTGGTATGTGGTATATCACGTTACCTTCTCCTGTACTATCAACTACACCATTGCTATTGTGATCAGCTTGGGAATGCTTGTATAACATCCTATAGCCATGATTATAGCTTTTGTGTATTTGTGTACATAACGATTATCTTCTCTGATGGACATTCTAGAAGTTGCGATGATGAAGAAGACGAAGGCAATATTATGGATATACAACTTCTTTATTAAAGTTTGCGACATTTCACTTGCTTGATAACGACATTAGTATCTATGTCAAAACGTCGCACACTTGAATAAAGAAGTTGTATATCCATAATATTGCCTTCGTCTTCTTTATAACGAGTATGTTAGAAAAGATGATAAATAAATATATAAGTCAAGTTACAAGGGAGAAAGAGTACCTTATATTTACTCTTTTTGTAATATATCAAGTAAAATTTAACATTTCCGTCAAACATTTTCAGTCACCTTTCCTCATTTCTTAAATTAGAATAACCGTTAAAGGGGCAGTAGCACGTTTTTTGATAATTATATATTTTTAAATATTACTGATAATAGTAAGTTGATAGTGTTAAAAATTTCATAACACAAACCGATCTTATATAGTCAGAGGACAAAGTATGAAGATTCACCTAAAATCCATGGTCGGCCATTTTGTGTGAACACCTTTAGTTCATTTTGTGAAAGAAAGGTAATCACATGGCTAAACTTTACATTACATATTTGGATTATTACTGCTCCATTCAGTTTAAATGAAAGAGCATCATATGGGATTTTGTGATGTCAATAAACATCAATGCCGTTAGCTTTTACGCTCATCTGAACACAATTGCTTTACCAAAGTCAACTGTTATAATTATTATCATATTTGGATGAGATGATATATGACGCCACAAACAACAATGTCGGTAGAAGCTTCGTTAATAATAAACATTTACAGCTACTACATTCTCACCCCACAGAGGCAACTCAGGCATACCTGAAATAGCCTCTGTTCTATTACGCCAAGATCTTGGGGTTCCGGCATGCAGTTTGCCCTAGCGGCAAAAAGTTGTAACTTAAAATATCTCCCTAATTTCCAGCCAATGAAAACACCTTTTGAATATCTATGACTTGGGGATTTCTTGACGGTCGTATAGTGACATGGAAAATATTATGTCTTTATGTTTATTTTTCATTAACAGTGTGAGAGGGAAACAATTTTAAAATCAGATATGGATACGGTTTATTAGATAGAAACTGTTTTATAATTGTGTAAATTATTATTACATATTTATGATAGATTTTATTTTACTAATCAACCAAATAATAACTAATCAGAAGGTAAAAAGCGATGTTAAATTTCAACGAAAGCTTTGACGAACCACACGGAGATGGCCGAAGTTTTGCAATTGACCAATTTTGAAACGGCGTCGCTGATTGCACAACTAACTTCGATTGCCTCCAATCAGACTTCTACCTTTCTATCCCGTGTATTAGCCGTAATAGAACAGAGGCTAATTCAGGTATGACTGAGCTGCCTCTGTGGGGAGGGAATGCAGCTACTAAGTGTTGGATTATCTATCTGGATCACAACTGGTCGAAGTAAGAATGAATGTTAAGAAAATAGATGAACTTGCGCAATAACTATTATTTAATGGTACAATACAGAATTATATTTTACAGGGAAAGGATTCTTATTACATGCCACATGCAAAATGTTACTCGTGAGATTGGCAAGGATATAAGTATTATACGAGTGCTTCTGTGGTTTAATTCCTTGTATAGATAAAATGTAATAAAATGTACAAGTAGCGAGCAATCCATCCTGGGGAGTGTTAACAGCAAATGCAAATTAGAAAGTTTAATAAATATCAATACAGATGAATCTGAATGGACTGAAGGCGTGGGTTAAACTCCCAATAGGGATATACACCCAAGAGCTGATTCAATATCGAATACACATTGTGGGCTTTAATTCACAGAAGAAATCAGACTGTTCAATGTTAATATATGTAACTAATGAACATACTTTATAGATTTTTAAATCTCAAATGAAAACCATATTTTTATATAAAGTTTTGGCTACATTTGATTTTTATTTATGGGAATCGTTAATCAA
This sequence comes from Steromphala cineraria, assembly GCA_916613615.1. Classification (NCBI taxonomy): domain Eukaryota; kingdom Metazoa; phylum Mollusca; class Gastropoda; order Trochida; family Trochidae; genus Steromphala; species Steromphala cineraria. Next base: position 64,187,443 of record OU744728.1, on the reverse strand, counting down.
CATCTACGTCATGAAAACTAACCCTTATGTTCAATATGACAATGTCCAAACTGTTGGCATTGAAATTGAAAGATACATGATTATAAAGAAGTTGAAACCTCTAAAAGGCACATCTACATGATATGAAGAGGGTGTACACCAAATTTGGTGCAGATTGGTCATGTTGTTTAAGTCTTTAGCCCCGGAATCTAATCCTTCCCTAAATGACAAATTCCAAACTGTTGACATGGAAAACAAAATATGTAAAATTGAAAAGAAATTGAAACCCCCAAAAGGCACATATGCATGATTGAAGAAGATGTATACCAAATTTGATGAAAATTGGTCATGTAGTTTCTGGGTTATGAAACCCCCAAAAGGCACATGTACATGAAATGAGGATGTTATATGCCAAATGTGGTGAAAATTGTTCATGTAAACTCATGTCCAAAAGAAACGATACCATACAAATCCCAAAATAACTCAATCCACTGCAGATTAATAAGACTAAAACATAGTAATATCATTTCTTCGGTAGTCAACTTACGTCTATGCAAAATTTGGAAACATTATTTTTTCATGTTTGCGAGAAACATGCATTTGAAAAAATCATCGATCTTGAATCTCCTTAACTAGGCGAGATAGCAGAGAGAAATTGGACACTTTCGCTTGTTTTAAAACGTTCTAGTGCAGTGACGCGTCAACGAATTTATGTCAAATAAAGTGTATTATAACAACAACATTTTTATCTGACATAAATTCAATACTTTATCAATTTTAAAGTGAATTGACAAAAGTTCTGTTCATAAAACAATTTGAAATTTCGATTTATGCACTCCATGTACATTTGAAAAGACACAAAATCAAAAGTATCTTTTTCTGAAGAATGAAAATGTGCATAGTTTTTTACAAGATATATGCCTGTTAGACACACTTAAATTCGACTCTGTCAGGTTATAGAATTTTGTTTCGGACGACTTTGAAAAGTTGGTATCGTTTCTTTTGGACATGAGTTTAGTTCCAGAGGTATGCTCCGGAAACTGATCCAACCCCTAAAAATGACAAAGTCCAAACTGTTGACATGGAAAAAAATGAAAGGCACATCTACATGATATGGAGAGGATGTATACCAAATTTGGTGAAAATTGGTCAAGTAGTTTCAGAGTTATGCTCCGGAAACGAACTCGGAACGCCAACGCGGACCCAATACCTTCGGGGGCAGACATAATTCTGGTAAGTAAAAAGCAAGTTAATGTTTGAATCTACGATAACTTGTTCGAGGCCACGAACGATAAGAAGAAACATTTATAAAATAGTAATAAAATATTGATCAAAGTCAACAATAATGACAAAACACACATTAACACTGTATCACACCACACGTGTGTATGAAGGACTGAGCGCGTCCATCTGGCAGATCGCCTCCCTGTCACGTGTGGACCTGGTTAACGTGAAGCCAGTACAACTCCCTCGGCTACAAGACATCGCGCACTGTAACATATCCACTATACTGCTGGCCGGGTTTGGTGTAGGGGAGGCTGTTTCCTGTCTTCTATAGTGGCTATAGATGATGACTGAAGATAATACAAAACAAACGAATACGAATATTTCATTAAACTGACAAGTGCTGCTTCATGACTGTGAATTAAATAGGAGCCTTTCTACAGTCTAGGACCTAATTCTGCAAGCTTAGATTGACTGAACAAGAAATGAAAAGCCTAAACAACAGAACTATTATAAAAGATTTTACAGTATTTTTTTAATTTAATTTAATTAACATTTACTCTATAAACTGACTTCCAACGTACGACGCTTTATCAAGCTTTTTCGAAGTTGAAGAAATATGTCGGACAGATTAAAGGTCGTTCATGATTATTTGGTAGAATAATAACACTAACTGCTGTTGTATTTCGAAGACGTTACAGCAATAAATAAGCTGTGATACAAGCTCTTCTAATCTAGATTACAAATTTCTCAAATAAATGAAATCTCTCTTTACAAAAAAAATTGCCATGTATATAATAGAAAACTCATGATTCAAATAGTATACAACTTGTATTTATCCAGATGAAGAAGACATTACCTCCTAGCAAACTGGTCTCCTCTCCACCAGCTGAAAATAAATAATTGTTCACAAATGACTCCGAGGAAATATTTCCCATTTGAAGAATAATAATGTGCGACATCGAACATAATTTTATAATAAACGTAGCAAAAATATTGTATTAAAATGTAATACAAAAAATTAGGACGAATAGCTGTATCATTACATGCAATATTCAACAAATATTGTAGATAGGATGTTACCGTCACAGTCGATGACTCTGTAGTTGGTGTAGCCTGAGACGTCATGCAGGTTTGTGGCGATGAAGTGGAAGAAACACAGCTGTCTTGCGCTGTCCCAGTCAACTGCTGCACAGTTAAGAATCTTTGTACACATCAAGGGGCAGTCCTCTTCCGCAGTGCGCAACTTCAGCCCGTCTTCCATTCTTGCATCGTCTTGTCTTCGTAAGCAAATCTCTGTAAAGTAAAAGGACAAAATCGTAATTGAGAAGACATTTGTATGCAAATATTTTGTGAGCAGCCTTCATATTTCGTTTATCGAATTATTGTTGTTTATACAGTAGAATAAGATAGTATGTGTCTGCCAGAATTTTGAATTGGTCTTTTTCCCAAGTGATCGGGTTTTATTTCGCATGTGTAAGCTTTCCTTCAAACTCATCTAATTGTGAACATTGCAAAACCAGAGAATACGAACGAAAACTGAATGTCTTCAGCCATTAATTAATGGTCACAACGTCATATGAAACCATTTTCTAGAATAATAGGTATTTTGTTTAAATTACAACAATTCGTTAGTTTTCAAGGCCCCACAATGAATTAATCAAAGAAATCAAGGCGTTAGACGATTTTTATTTTTAAAATCCCTTATGAAAAAGTGGATACGTACAAACAAAACCATACGATGAATAAGTTCGTAAAGATAATGTCTTTCCAAAATGGTATGTTTTGGTTTCAACATCATTATTTTATATTATATTTATCATTGATTTTGAGTAATGAGATGCATACTACAGTATTGTTTTTTGCCTCGATTCCCTTCATGACTTCAGTTAAATCCATCTCATTATCATAAGTTTGCCGTTTATTAAATATGATGTACCTCCCGATTGTGTTAATACATTTTAAGTTTATCCCCGTCGAAGTCGACAGAAAATAATATGATGGCCGAGAGGGGCGATTTTAATTTCGTGTTAAAGATCAACACGAAATCGCGAAATCGCGAAAACTAAACCTCGAAATTACGAAATGGCGAAACGAACACAAAGCGAAATTGCGAAACATGTAACCGAAATCGCGAAACATGTAAACGAAATCGCGAAACATGTAAACGAAATCGCGAAATTGCGAAAGGTGCGAGAAGCGAAAGAGCGAAATCGCGAAACATTGTGGAAACGAAAAAACGAAATCGCGAAACGTGAACGAAACGAAAGTGCGAAAGTGCGAAATCGCGAAATACAAATACAATCAAATACAAAAATATCGCAATAACGGCATTGACATTGTCTTTAAATTGATGTAAGTTACACGTATATGCGCTTCATGGTGACGTTCTAGACGTCCCGCAAAAGATGTCGCAAATAGCACACAGACTTGTAGTTTTTCAAACTTTTCGCCGATGTAACCACTCTTTTTTGCGGGCGTCATCATTTTGTACACAGACATGCTATATTATATCTGAAAGTATCGATATAAAGATCTTTAAATTGTCTTTAAAATGGTGTAACTAACTTCCACATGCGCTACGTGACAACAGCATTAGGCGTCCCGAAAACAATTTAGCAAATAGCACACAGACTTGTAGTTTTTCAAACTTCTAGACATTATAGACATGCGCATTAAACACTTACCTGGTTTCACACTTTCGCGATTTCGCACTTCGCACTTTCGCACTTTCGCACCTTCGCACTCTCGCACTTTCGCAATTTCGCACTTTCGCACTTTCGCACTTTCGATCTTTCGCACTTTCGTTTCGTTCACATTTCGCGATTTCGTTTTTTCGTTTCTACCATTTTTCGCGATTTCGCTCTTTCGCTTCTCGCACCTTTCGCAATTTCGCGATTTCGTTTACATGTTTCGCGATTTCGTTTACATGTTTCGCGATTTCGTTTACATGTTTCGCAATTTCGCTTTGTGTTCGTTTCGCGATTTCGTGTTGACCTTTAACGCGAAATTAAAATGGCCCCTCTCGGCCATCATAAAATAACCCCAAAGTCAAATACTAATATGCATATGTTGAGAGAGTCTCGAACTCGAAACCTACAACGATTAAAGTGATATTTTATGAGTATTTCTTTTCCCTTTATAGAAGGGCTAGGAGGGCAATCTAAAAATGAAAACCTTTGATACATTTCGGTATAAAAAAATGAGAACCTCTCCCTCGGACTTTCCTGCAGCCAGAATTCTTTCACGGATACCTTTGGAAAAATCCCGAGGAAAACATTCTTGCTTTCTGATTATGCCCATCCAAAACAAAACCGCTTTCGATAATTTCTCATCAAGACTTCGCAGCCATCCTCCGATCATCATAGAAACAACTATAGCAAGAATACATGTTAATAGGAAAACAAGGACCAGTCCTTTCTGTCTTTAACTAAAACTTTAGCGAAAAGTAACTCCGAATACAATATCCCTTTCCAAAAGGTATGGCACAAAGAGGAGGTAAAACAAATTCTTCTGAATATTCTACTGATATTACTACTTTGGTCATATAATATCATATCATTATATTAACATATTATCATTACCACTTGTTGTTTATAACGAAATGTAGCACACTAATTTATAATATAACAGTCCCTGGTTCGAATCCTACTTTCGTTGGGTTTGTTTCTGATAAAAATTCCAAATTTTACAAGTTCAATTGTTTTCCTATGTTGACCGTTTCATAAGGGACCAAGGTTGACCTTACCTCTGTCCCCTGGGTGGAGGTTGCATTCTTTGGATTCCTTCAATAGAATAAGGTTGGTTTTTTTATCGGCTATATCATTCGAAGAATACTTTGAAATATCTGCCTTATAAACTCGACATTTTCTTCTATAGGAATCCCAGAGCAGCTGATACAAGTCTTGGCTTCTCAGAACAACTCCCAGACACTCATAAATCGTTTTCGCTCTCTGTTGGATTCCCCGAGTCTGATCCGTGACTGAACTGTACATAGCAGCACATCGCCCTTCTGAAAGTAAAGTTTGACAAAGCATGGCAATACTGTTCAGATGCGACCAATTCTAAATTCAATGAAAGAAATGCTTGTATAAAGGAAAATATGAAAATTCCGTTCTATGTTTATATTCTTCAAAAGTTTTAAGAGGCCATGATGGCAGAGAGCTAAAACCATGTCGGGGGTCTTGTGTGAATTATATACAGTTAGAATATATATACTTTAGTGTAGATAAGATAAATATAGATCTCCGTTATTCTTGGACGCAGTAATTTTCAATGGTACCTTGGCACGGGTTTTTCTTGACAACGCTCTTCTCATTCTCTTCTAGTTTCCTGTACTTGACCTCTCCTCTCTCCAATTGGGATATGATGCACGTGTGTGTGCGAGTGTTCCACACGTACTCTTTACAGTTGGAGCCGACCCTACATAGAGTCCGGCAGTCGCTCTCTTCTCCAAGACCTTCCAGCCTATGACTCTTTATAGACACCCGCTCACTTGGAGACTTTTGAAAACAGTAATCCTCTAGCGAGTGAAAGAAAAGGTTACATTGTTTTATTCGGGATAGCACAAGTCCAATCTTATGGTTGTGAACGAGGAAACGAGGGTCTGAGGTTTTCTGCTCTCAAAAAAACCTGGTGACAGGGGTTATCAACCCCTTTAGGTTTTTCGAAGAGCAGAAATCCGAAGAGTAATGTTTCCCCAATCTATAAACCGTCAAATATTAGCATTTGTATTTTATAATTTGTGATCACCCATATAGAGAGTATGTCTCCCTTCTTGGCGTTATATCGAGGCAGAGAAGCGTGATAATAAATATAAGAATTCAAGCAAGCTCGTTCATCTAATCATCTGTGGACTGATGGTAATGCATCAACCTTTGCGAGGGAAGGGTTCCATGTTTGAATCCAACAATCTTTACTCTAATTTTAACTTTGTATAGTACTCGATAATACTGGTTGTGTAATAGAGATTGGTTTGTAGGTCTGACATGTGTATGGAGCATATGAACTTTCAACAATGGGTGAACAAAGATAGAACACAGGATGATATGTGTATAGAGTTTAGGAACATTCAACCCTGCGTGACCGACTTATTCAAATTTACGATATTTCAACAGCCAAAATAACTGCTGATCAAAAGAGGAAATGGAACATGGAGGAGTTGGACCATTTTCTTGATGTGATAACATTTTTGTTACTGAAATGTTTTATTTAAGAAAGTCTGTAAAGGGAAACGTTGTGACATTACGAAAACTAAAACGAACACATTTATAAAGATGTAATCAGAATCCTGACTAATCTTACCAGTGCCTAGGTAACAAGCAGTATTCTTTGACAACAGTACACAATCCTTTGAATTTGCCTTGTCATATTCCCATTGTTTATACATATAACATTGTTTGTTCACGGTATTCCATTGGATATAGTTGCACGGCCTGTCCAAGTTTACAAAGCATTTTTCCATACACTCCTTCAGTGGTATGTCATGCACAGAAACGTCTGGGTTGTCGTAGGGTTTGATGTGGCAAGGCTGCATGCAGTACAGTTGCATGCACATGCTCTCTAGAATACATAGATCACAGACAGCCATTTGTTCAGAATCATAGATATGAAATATGAACATGCTCACGAGAAACATTATATGCTTGTAACATTACCAATTTTGAATATTGAGTGCCTTTTCACTTTTTATATTTTGTTATGATATCGTCTGTATATAATAATCTTTATCAATGACTGTCTCGTGTTCTTCATTATAACGTTTATTCCATACTTAGTTCAGTATTGACAACAACCATGTCGATGTCTACAACTACCAAAATACTACAAAAACTGTAACCGTAAATGATGCGGATTGAAAACAAAGTATTCTTCAACGTAATGGGATACTAGTATACCGTCCTCTTAGTTGATGGCGTAATTGAATGTATACACAAAGGTATCATGCGAAAAAACGAAAATGTTACCAATAGCAAGACTATGTATTTTGATAATAGTTGCATTTTTGGTTAAGCTACACGAGTCCGTTTCCCTTCTTCAGTATAAACGACGTTTACATCCAATGGCGCGATCAGCAGTTTATGTTTGAAACTTGAATGTTTGGTTTTATATGTATAGACAGGAGAAGGTGAAGTATATATGCAATTAGTTCTTGATCGTAGGGCCTTACCCTCTCAGTCCTGATACGAAGCATGACTAGTTGGTAAGTTTGGATTCTCAAAGTATGAGATCAGATTATTAAAAAAAGGGCATCATGTTCAAGTTTTTTGATATCTGAAACCGTTTAAAGATGGAACTTACGTTACCTTAAGACTATGAATTACCTTACCTTGATGAGTATATAATGTCATCACTTACAAAAACAAAACAATGTTTCTTTTACCTACCTTATGATGCGTGTAATATGTTTAGCTTCTTAGGTTGTTACAACGTTAGTCTGAGTATGATTAATCATACAATATCATACAATATGATACAATGTGATTCAACGTGATTAAAATGAAGCAATATGATACAATTTGATACATTATAATACAATTTGATACATTATAATACAATTTGATACATTATAATACAATTTAATACAATTTGAATCAGAATCAAGACTAGTTGATAAGTTTACAACGTCATTTCTCAAAGTATAAGATCAGATTATTTTAAAATTGGCATCATATTCAAACTTGTTGATCTCTTAAACCGTTTAGAAATAAAGCTTACCAGCCAGAAGATATCTTGAGAACCACACCAGGAGTGCCAGTAACATGTTTGCGAGGCTCTAAGATATTCGCTCATATTTTACAGTTTTTATCTTCAGTACTTCATTAACATTTTCTTTTTAAAAGGTTGTTCGTGTGCAACGTCTCAGGGGAATACACTTCTACTCAGTATATTTTAATCAGATTATCAATCACTAAACATAAAAAGATGGAACATAAAAGGAAAAAAAGAATGAAAATCCAAGGGGACTATGAATTACCTTGTCTTATGTATTGATTGGATCGAATTTACAACGGTATTGGAGCTAATAAATTGCTATTTCAAATGCAATACCTTTGGGAATCTTCATATAGTGAGCTACTTTGATGTGCTCTAGATAAGAAACAATGATGACTCGATAATGATGTATTTCTCTCTTATCGCTATCCATAAACAATGTTTTGTTATATAGAAAGTGGTATCAGATACCAACAATATGTCAAGAAAATAAGGCAAAACTTCCAACCGATCTCTATCCTACGCTTTACCGAGTTAACGTTTTTTTATGAATTGTTTTTTATAATCTTTCGCGGATGAATATATAAAGTCCTCATTTACAAAAACAAAACAATGTCTCTTTTACCTGCCTTATGACGCGTGTAATATGTTCAGCTTCTTAGGTGGTTAAATCGTAAGTGTTAGTATGATCAATCATACAATATGATACAATGTGAATTAATGTCATTAAAACGAAGCAATATGACACAATTTAATACATTATAATACAATTTACAATTTGAAACCGTATAACATACTATGAAGCAATGCAATTCAATGTGATTCAAAATAAAAGCAAGATGATACAATGATATACAATATAAAACAAAATGATGTCTTGTGATTCATTATGATACACGATGATACAATTTATATTTTATCATGGATAAAACCCCGTCAATTAAACTTTATATCAAACATGAAGGCATTTATTCGTCGCAATTAATTTTGTACGGGTACTCAAGTGTGTAAGACTAAAGCGCTTGTTATTTAGTATACAGATTTACCCTCATGGGGATCTCGACTAATACATGTACATGTAGGTGATTAGTCGAGTCGATACATTGCACAATCCCTTCGTTATTCGCATCAGCTGGTGTTGCATTCAATGAGCTTTATTACTGATTAGATTAGTCGTGTAAATTTATTGTTAGATTTTGCTATGGTTAATCTGTCAATTCATATTTGAGATATTATTGGTAGTATTGTGTGACCTCACTTCACTATTCATTTGATTGGTTAGAAAGTGATAAAATGAATACCTGACGGGCACTCCCATTCTTGATACTATCAAATAGCCTTTCGATCAAAACGTTTTGGGTATTTGATGCCCCAAACATTCAGTCTTATTTTATCGGACGGCTTTAAAATATTCTTAAAAGTGTTTGAAACTTTGAATTTCATTCTGTACCTAACACATAAGTGGTTAATGACCTCTGGGCAGTGTAGCTGGGTACCTGGTTTCAATCATGAACCAAGGGGGATGTAACCGAACACATAGATGTAAGCATCAGTTTTATTTTCCAAAGGGAGCTAGGAATGAAATAAAGTGATTTTGATTTAAGCTACAGAATGTTTATAATGTGAGGAAACCGTAAAGGGGCACAGTGGCACTATAAGATATAAGGTGATGTCAGCAAAATGAAAATTAATGGTTCCAATTGAAAGACTAAACTAAATGGAGCAGTTATAATTCAGATACGTAATGAAGGTGTTCACAAAAAAATGCCGCCAATGGATTTAAGGTGAATCGTCACACTTTGTTCTCTGACTATGGAAGATTAACTTGTGTAATGAGATTTTCGACACTATCAAAATAATACATTTAGCGTTAATTATCAGTGAAAATTTTAAAATATATAATTATCAAAAAAAACGTGCTACTGCCCCTTTAAAATTGTCATTCGATTATGATAATATACATATGAAGATATATCCATGATCTCTACACAATATGTACCTTCTTTTACAAAGCATCCTTTACTAAGATTGATCTTAAAACTCCTATTCTTTAACATTGCACTGGACGGACTGACGATCACATTTTGGCTTTGTGAAGGAAATGAAAATAAAATATTGATATTAAATGCTTAATCGGGCTTTCTTTTGCTGTGTTTTAATTTCAACAAAAGCATAGGTTTTGCGGCAATGTTCATGTTTGTGCATTGAGAAAACTAGACTAAAAATTATCATAATATAAAAAAATATAATGTATGAAGTTTCAAAGACAATAAGAAACCGATACGAGGTGTGGCAAAAGAGAGTGTATTAATAATCAGCTAAAATTTGGTTGACTTAACTCAATAATCTGTGATATTGTAAATTTTATTGAATTCCACAAAAAGATTGATTTTCCAGGCGGGTCTTGCATTTCTTGTATGTTCAAAAATCAAAACACTTGAATATAGATAAAGCGCTAAACAAATATTCATTATTTTCATTAAAACGTCATGATGTATGTACAAAACATTTATGAAATACGCGTTTGTTAACTTCTTTATTGGTGTATGAGAAATCATGTTTTGATCATAATCCAAGGTTCTATAACAACATCGTTGGTGTTTACAATACACTGACGTAAATAGCTTTCTAATTAGATCCACGTATGTATATAATACCATATATTGGAATGAATTCAAGTAACACATGGCGTCTGTCCCTATGCAGTGGTCCTTCGTGCAACACAATGCACAATCGACTATAGAGGTGACGCATTTAGTTGCACATTCATAATCTCACTTATTATACAACGAAGGACAAAAGCAATAACAAGCGACTAAACGGATCACGATGATTAAGGTTATTATACTCTGTGGAGAGGAAAACAAGACGTTAGCCAGGGTTCAGTTCTCCTGGACCAACTAACTAGAACCAATGCATGCGGGAAAGAAGCTAAAATGATACCTAATATCTTCAGAGGAAACTTAAGGTTCTTGAAAGCATTCTCTGTTGTGGTATGTACACATTCTTCATTGTTTTACGATAGTGTGGTATTCAGGATGTATTATTTACTCAATTAATTCTGAATTATTTTCCAGTTACAAGAACTTATTTGACAAATGATTATAAATGGATATGTAAATATATTAAGGACACTTAATGTATAAATAGTTTGGGTATTCTGTTGGGTTTGGGTTTGGGTATAAATGTATTCTCTCAAATATTGGGATGAGTGAAATATGCCTGCGGCAGGAATTATCTCTAGATTATTTCTTAGTTGTAAAACAAAGAATTAATGATCAGCTCATCAAAATGTGTAATGTATATAAATATTATTGATAAGTCATCGCTTCAGTATTGTTTGTGTAAGCCTATCCAATTCTTATATAGGAAGTATGTACCTAAATTTAGACTCAGACCTCCGATGGCATAACCTAGCGGTTGAAAGTGGCAGATAAAAAAAAAAAGAGTATGTAAATCGTAAATGTCCAATGTGTAAAGACGATATTGAAGATGAATTTCACTTAAATTCATTCAAAGCCTTTAAAGGGGCAGGAGCACGTTTTTTGATGATTTTATATTTTAAATATTTCACTTGTTATTGTTAGTTAATGCTAAATGTATTATATTGTTAGTATTAACAATCTCATAACACTAGCCAATCACTCATAGTCAGAGGACAAAGTATAAGGATTCACATAAAATCCATTGGCGGCCATTTTTTGTGAACACCTTTAATTCATTTTGTGTAAGAAAAGGGAATCGCATGGCTAAACTTTACGTTATATATTTTGATTGTTGCTGCTTCTTTTGATTTTAATAATTGTCTTTCAATTGGAACCATTTATTTTCATTTTCCTGACATCACCTTATATTCCCCCTGAAAACGTGCTACTGCCCCTTTAATGTTAATAGTGTCAAAGTGTAACTAAGGTAAATATTTACTAAGAAATGGATTAATCAGTAAAAGTGATAGTTTATAACTGTACATCCTCCTGTATCAATACTTCACTGAAACCATGTTTATAAGAGACCTGTGCCAATACGATGATATGTCTATGTTATTGCTAATTATCTGTATAGATAACAGTAATAAAAGCATCAGTTTGAGACAAGAAGAATGTCACTCAAGTAATTAAAGCCTATTAACCTCCAATCAAAGCATCTATGCAACATGCACCCAGTGTCAATTGATTTGAGCAATGCCAATTAGCCTTGATAAGTTTAAAATTATCCTAAACAGTGTGTTTTCATTGGCATTATAGTCAGGGAAAAATGATTTGTGTTCCAAAAAGCATTAGCAAATGGCACTTTATCGAATTTGGCATTATAACCAGTGAGATGTAAGGGCAGGAAATCCGTCCTGGCAAAAACATGGCATTATATCCAGTTTGGCATTAAAATCAGGGGCATTCTAACCAGGATTAAATGTGTAATACATCGTCAGTGTTGCCTAATAGACAGTTTATTTTACTGATGAAACCAAGTATTCCATCAGTACTCATACAATACATAATCTTATTGGTCACTGCTATTGAAAAATACTCGATTAACGTATATTCAATCTATTTGGAAAGGTGTCAGAGTTTGGACGAGTTCAGACAATTGGTCAGCTTATGTTCATTGCACAAGGGAATGTTTACGACGACAAAAAGAATACGAAATGTTTTGAAATATTTTCCATGGTTGTCTTAATGGTATGAACTTTTGTCCTATTATCATAAGTAAACAATCGGTTAACCAGCCGTTATGCTGGTAGAAACATAATTACACTCACAAAAGAAACGGTAGCAATCTTTAAAAGAGTACACGACATAATCCTTTAGTAAATGATATGCGACTACGAATCCATGTGAAGGACAAATAAGTTATGAAGAAGTAGTTGAAATTGCAAACATCAGAGTATGATACCAATAATTGTATGGCTGTTCAAATACACGAGGGGTCCTAAAACAGGATTTTCAATGTTATTCTTGGACATAATCTTTGGAAATGGAATATAAAATATAGTCGCAAGCGACGACAACAGGATTCAGCCGTACATCTTACATTATCATCATACATATAATAATGTTAGCAATCATTCGATTTTTTAGAAATTTTGAAATTTTGAAAGGATGCTGCGACAAAAGTATTTAGGATTTTTCAATTCTATAACAAACTTGTTAAAGGTCAATGTCATGGCAACTTCATGTATAAATTTCAGCTTTCTTGTGTCAGTAGTTACCGAGTTGTGAATCGCCAATTATGCATGGGGTCGGACTTTTGTAAAATGTGCTTAAAATCAAGATGGCGGCCAAACCACGTGACCTAAGAATTTGTCATGATATACTTTTTTCCATTATTTTCATTGCGCATCTTTCAAAAAAAAGTTTCAAGTCTTTAAGAGCATTTAAAAAAAAATCAATGTTAATTTTTCGATTTTGGAATCGAACTGAACCTTTAATGCCTGGGTCGAACTGGCCCAAAAGTTTCGCCTAGCGATTCCAGGGTAAGGTCTACAAGTCTGTAAGGTTTGGTTGTATTTGCTTTAGCCGTTTTGGCTCTAGCTTTGTCCAAAGTTTTTTGCGAGTAATAATAAACACGCCAATAACAATAAGGATCCCAGGTAGCACAACTACATCGGCCCGACATCGGCCTGACGCTGTTAACATTATCGGCCCGACGTCGGCTAACTCCATCGTGCCGATGAAGTTTTGCTCATCGGTTCTTCATCGGCCCGATGTCGGCATAACATTATCGGGCCAGCATCAGCCCGGCATCGGCCCGTATATGAATCATTAATTACTTTTTGGTAATTAGTAGTACTTTTCCTAGGGCATTGAAATTGAGCACACCTTACTTTGATTAATACAATCATCAGTGGTAGACTATTAGCTCTTTAAATCCTAAACTCTTGTTAACTTCTTTGAGAGGCATTTTAGAAGTTGGGATGACAATATTGCTGAGGAATATATGGAAGACAACTTCTTTGTTCATAATTTGCATTGTATTATTTACTTATATATATGCCCCTAGCTCATTACTCTTCCTCTACTTGAGAACGACACAAGACTCTGTGTCGAAACGTCGCATACAATGAACAAAGAAGTTGTCTTCCATATATTCCTCAGCATTATAAACTCTTGTTGTTAAGTATTTTCAAAATTCAGGCTTTGGATCACTAAAGTCGTAAAATTATCAATTCTAATATCTAAAGATAACTTTAATAATAAGAAAACAACTTTTGCGAGGGAATATATGGCCCTTTTACCTTAATGTTAACTTCATTACATACAAAAGGACACTTTTTCCATAACAAAGTAAGACACTTTTACATTAAAAACTCCTGGGTGTGTTATTTCATAATTAAAACCTAGAATAAAACTATTTTCTTTGACAATTATCTGTAAGTCCATTTCATGCTAATACAATTAAAGAATAACAAATGGTTTAATTTGATATAAACATTTTAATCACTCAAAATAATAAAAGTATCAGAGCTGAAATTTGGATATTAAAAGTTCATTGTTTCATCCACTTTCCTCCACATTCCTGTTCGCTTCACCACGGAGCATTTCCTTAATGTCATGTTCAATGTCTTTTCAGAAGCTTGCCTTGTATCCGTGTTTTTCGTGCCAGCCTCTGAATTAAATGAAAATATTTATTAATCTATATGTAAGGAGATATATTTATGATAAAATAATGCTCTGACGAGGACTAAATGTGACGATCTAATGTAGGGACCGCACGATGCGCAAAAGTTAACTAAAACTCAATTAAAATTTCGCGACAAATCATGGAGATAATTGATTTTTTTCCTTTGGTTGAGAAGTCAGAAAGTATTTATTCAATACTTGAGTTTAGTTAGTGGGATATTATGTTCTTACCATGCAGTCAGTAATCGCATTAAATCATGTTTGACACTTTACCCTATATGTAATATTGGGAATGTAATTACTCATATACCAACCAAGTTTTGATGAATTCTTGTGTGTGTCTACATGTAATTAAGAAATGAAAACATCGTCTGTTGGTATGTTACGACTTCGCATGTGTCAATATTCACACCAGACAAGTTTCCTTCATCCGCAATAGTTATAATTAATATTTCTGTAATATTAATATATGTATACATATAAATGACAGCTATATTGTATACATGTATACATGTGTTCCCAAGTACACACCCAACTCAGCTGTGGTAGGAGAGATGGGCTGGAGGCCCCCGAATGTACGACAGTGGGAAAGTGTTGTCAAGTTTTATAAACGCCTTTGTATTACACCAGCGAACAGACTTCTATTTAAGATATTCATGTGGGCCAACACTCAGGCGGAACGAAGAAAACACAACTGGAACTGGAGAATACACGAGAAACTGAAAAAAGAAAATCTACAGCATTTTATAAAAATAGACAATACTTTTAACATCAATTTTATATCATCCGAACTGTCCTGTAAAGTTATGGAAGGTTTTAAACAAGACTGGGAAGAAGATTTAGCGAGAGTAGACGGTAAAAGAGACCAGGGAGGTAATAAGCTGAGGCTCTACAGGAATTTTAAATCAACTTTAGCACCTGAAAGGTATGCTGTAACCCACTTGTCAAGGTACAATCGGAGTGCTCTAGCAAGATTTAGATGTGGAGTGGCCCCTCTTCACCTGGAGACGGGACGATACAACAACACACCAGTGGACCAGAGAATCTGTTTTAATTGCCCAGAAGCCGTGGAGGATGAATCCCATGTTTTATTGAAGTGTCCTTTATACGAGGAAATACGTCAGAAACTTTTACAAGAATGTTCACCTAACTGTGATAATTTTACGAATTTTAATGATTTACAGAAAGTGAGTTTTATTCTCTCCAGCCCTACTGTGATAAATGAATGTGCCAGAACCTGCAACCTTTTATTACAAAAAAGAAAGAGTATATTATATAAAACCTAGTTTTTATAATGTATGTATATACTGCATTTCTATATTTTATATTGTGTATGTTTTTAAATTGCTAAATTTGTCTCTCATAACCCTTATTTGGGTGGCTCACGTGTATTATATTTCAAATGTATTTTTATAATTTGTAATCTATGTGTATATGTGAGGTGAGACATGAATAAACATTTATCTATCTTGTATTAAATCCTGTATGTTTCCCGCATAATGTTATATATACTGTTTACAACAGTGCATAAGCTAATTAACACACTCAACTTGATTGTTAAACCATTGTATACAATTACAGAAGCAAGGGTCAGAATATCCCCGCTAAAAATAGAGGCAGCGAGAATGTGGGGCAGCCTGTGACCCTGATTATCAGGCTCTTGTTTATAGATACATGTGAGGTCGGCCATTTATATTAAATTACACTAGTAAGCAAGAATGTTCTTGGCAACTTAGTTCTATTAAAACATTGTTTTTAATAGAAATTACAGATGCGAGTCTTTCTAAATGTTCCCAGTTCTCTATTCATAATAAAGTGCTAAATAATTGATTACTAAGTAAATAGCCTAGTCTAAATCAGCATCGATTACCGGTAGAAGAATAACCGTAACTATTTCTTCTCAAAAGAAAAACACATTAACAGAAAAGCGAAAGATAGGATTAAACTATGAAATAGCAAATTGAGATCTTACCCGATGTTGCCGTCAGAGTCCTAATTCCAATCCTCAGGGTTTTCTATGGGAAGCTACGATACAAGGTGCTAGCACGAAGGAGTGAGAGAAGGCGGGATCTAACGGCTTTCTTTTGGGCGGGAGGCTTACGGACTAAATGTATGAATCGTGATAATATTACATTCTTATCAAAATAAATTGTATATACTCATCTGAAATGGTTTGAATGAGGAATAGAAACCCAAAAATAAGGAAACTGTTAATGTTTAATTTTATTCATACAATTTTCTAAGAGAAATATGATACCATCTCACTACAATTCCGGCTTCAGAGAAGTGCCGAGGATGTTTTTTCGGCCCTTACATGAGGATCGTCTTGTAGCCTGAAGTTGCTTTTTCACACAATGCTTTCGGTAGAAATCTTCGGAGCAATTGATGCACCAAAAAACTATCAGTTTGCCGTTTATAATATCTAGTTTCAAGTATATGCACGCTGTGTGGCACTTAAATAAAATATTTTTCTTCTTCTTTCTTTTTCTTCTATATGGTATCGTTTCCTTTGTCCCTGAGTGTACAGTTCACCCGATGCATATAAAGCATATCGTCACATGGACATGCATGTCAGTTTAATATTACATCTGTTCGAAAACAGAATAGTGGAATTATAGTGTACTTATAAAGAGTTATTACACATGTAATATTTATAAACGATATATTATTACATGAACCTGCGCCAAGTCATGTTATTACAATCTCGGCACAGATGCTTACGGTTCTTTACACAAATTTATATCAACGTTTCATTCACATTGAACAAAAAAAAGTCAAGCTGCTGCAACGCGAGGGCGACTTATGGCAATATGCCGTGCAGTATGCTGCAGACTAACGGTGATTGGCTGGTGGCATTTAGAAGAAAACCAATATCTCGTTTCCTTTTTCCATATACTTAAAAGGGGCAGTAGCACGTTTTTTGGTAATTTTATATTTCAAAATTTCCAACGATAATTGTAAGTTAATGCTAAATGTATTATTTTGACAGTGTCATAAATCTTATTACACAAGCAAATCAGAGGACAAAGTATGAAGATTCATATAAAATCCAATGGCGGCCATTTTGTGTGAACACCTTTAATTCATTTTGTGTAAGAAAAAGGAATCGCATGGCTAAAATTTAAGTTATATATTTGAATTATTAGTGCTCCATTTAGTTTGAATACATTGTCTTTCCATTGGAACCGTTGATTTTCATTTTCCTGACATCACCTCATAGTCCCCCTAAAAACGTGCTACTGCCCCTTTAATGGAACTGTAGAGTACCACTGATGGTAATGGCAACGATATCCAAGAAAATATAACCGAATTTAATTCTGATTTCACTATTAAAAAGACAACAACTTGAAATTGTTCTTGTCGAAAATATTCCTTCGATTATCAATTGATCAACGTTTTGTTTGTTTTCAGATTTGTTTTGTGCATCTTGGACATCATGTTTGTGGTATGTATTTGCTCTTTATAATTTGTTATATATAAGATCATCATAAAATACCATCCAATGTTTAAATACCCACTTCAACCAACATGATATAAGGCAAGATTATAAAACAGTCTATCAAAGAATGAAGACATACGCTGGTTTTATTTGTCGATCCTTTTGATAATAATGCTGAGGAAAATATGGATGACTTCTTTGTTCATTGTATGCGACGTTTCGACACAGATTCTTGTGTCGTTCTCAAGCATTCATTACTGCGCTATAAGGCATTTTAAATCATTCGTAAAAAAAATATTTTTTTATCAATTTATGTATTCTACCGTTATGACTGAGTTGTAAAAAGGTGAAATAGCGGTTAAGCTAAAGCATGGTTAAGCCAATGCAGGAAGAAATTTGAAGCACTCTGTAGAAACTGATAAAACAGTTAAGCCAAGTAAACAAACTAAACTAACAATCAATGATAACTGATAAAACAGTTCCTGTATCAAGGTACGTAAACTGAAAATAACAATCACTGATGAATACCACGTCTTTTCAGTGGTTAATGGCCTTGGTTTAAACTCTTTTCTCTCGTACTTCAGAGTCGTCGACCACCTCGACAAGTGCCCCGACCACGCCGTACACGACAGAAACCTGTTTCAATGAGATGGTGAGACGATCAGCCGAGTACATACTTGTATTGTCTGGCCAGGAAGATGCTAACAGCACCCTTCTTACTTGTCCCGGAGAGTACCCGACTCTGATGGGAAATGTTCTTGAAGGTTTTTCTGAGAACAGTACAGGTAGTTCGGATTACAGCAGCCCAGCCTGCTATACTGGCTACATAAGTTATCTTGGAAATGATATTACTCGCCGTTTCACAGATGACAATTTGAAATACGAGTCAGACTCGTGCATAGGTGTGACAGTGGGAGCATGGCTTAATTACATAGATAGGAAGTCGGTTAATGGTCGCGATCGGTTTCTTGATGAATGTGATTCCGAACTCTTCAAAAAATGGATTTTGAACCTGATCGAGAAAAATGCATTTTCAGACATAAACGGAAACACCGATCAATGCATGGATGCTAGATCTGCACAGTGGATTGAATTCTTGACACTTATTTCTTCCACAACTGCGTCTTCAACTACTTCAACGTCCTCTGCTTCCACAAACACAACAACGGAGCCTTCAACGACCGTGATTACTACTACCACAACTATTGCCCCTGCATCTACCACATCAACCCCAGCCAATTCTTCACCAAGTATCCCACTGGCAAATAGTCCATCTACGACTGTATCCCCAATCACCGACAATTCTTCACCAAGTATCTCACTGGCAAATAGTCCATTTACCACTGTATCTTCTATCACCTCCAATTCTCCACCGAGTATCTCACTGGCAAATAGTCCATCTATGACTGTATCCCCAAACACCGCCAATTCTCTACCGAGTATCTCACTCGCAAATAGTCCATCAACGACTGTATCACCAATCACTGCCAATTCTTCACCGAGTATCTCACTCGCAAATAGTCCATCAACGACTGTATCCCCAACCACCGCCAATTCTTCACCGAGTATCTCACTCGCAAATAGTCCATCTACGACTGTATCCCCAACCACCGCTAATTCTTCACCGAGTATCTCATTCGCAAATAGTCCATCTACGACTGTATCCCCAATCACCGTCAATTCTTCACCAAGTATCTCACTGGCAAATAGTCTATCTACGACTGTATCCACTGTCACCGCCAATTCTTCACCAAGTATCTCACTCGCAAATAGTCCATCAACCACTGTATCACCAATCACCGCCAATTCTTCACCGAGTATCTCACTCGCAAATAGTCCATCAACGACTGTATCCCCAACCACCGCCAATTCTTCACCGAGTATCTCACTCGCAAATAGTCCATCTACGACTGTATCCACAACCACCGCTAATTCTTCACCGAGTATCTCATTCGCAAATAGTCCATCTACGACTGTATCCCCAATCACCGCCAATTCTTCACCAAGTATCTCACTCGCAAATAGTCCATCTACGACTGTATCCCCAACCACCGCTAATTCTTCACCGAGTATCTCATTCGCAAATAGTCCATCTATGACTGTATCCCCAACCACCGCCAATTCTCCACCGAGTATCTCACTCGCAAATAGTCCATCAACCACTGTATCCCCAACCACCGCCAATTTTTCACCGAGTATCTCACTCGCAAATAGTCCATCTACGACTGTATCCCCAACCACCGCTAATTCTTCACCGAGTATCTCATTCGCAAATAGTCCATCTACGACTGTATCCCCAACCAACGCTTATTCTTCACCCAGTATCTCACTGGCAAATAGTCCATCTACGACTGTATCCCCAACCACCGCTAATTCTTCACCGAGTATCTCACTGGCAAATAGTCCATCTACGACTGTATCCCCAACCACCTCTAATTCTTCACCGAGTATCTCACTGGCAAATAGTCCATCTACGACTGTATCCCCAACCACCGCTAATTCTTCACAGAGTATCTCACTGGCAAATAGTCCATCTACGACTGTATCCCCAACCACCGCCAATTCTCCACCGAGTATCTCACTCGCAAATAGTCCATCAACCACTATATCACCAATCACCGCCAATTCTTCACCGAGTATCTCACTCGCAAATAGTCCATCTACGACTGTATCCCCAACCACCGCTAATTCTTCACCGAGTATCTCATTCGCAAATAGTCCATCTACGACTGTATCCCCAACCACCGCTAATTCTTCACCCAGTATCTCACTGGCAAATAGTCCATCTACGACTGTATCCCCAACCACCGCTAATTCTTCACCGAGTATCTCACTGGCAAATAGTCCATCTACGACTGTATCACCAATCACCGCCAATTCTTCACCGAGTATCTCACTCGCAAATAGTCCATCTACGACTGTATCCCCAACCACCGCTAATTCTTCACCGAGTATCTCACTGGCAAATAGTCCATCTACGACTGTATCCCCAACCAGCGCTTATTCTTCACCGAGTATCTCACTCGCAAATAGTCCATCTACGACTGTATCCCCAACCACCGCTAATTCTTCACCGAGTATCTCATTCGCAAATAGTCCATCTACGACTGTATCCCCAACCACCGCTAATTCTTCACCAAGTATCTCACTGGCAAATAGTCCATCTACGACTGTATCCCCAACCACCGCTAATTCTTCACCGAGTATCTCACTGGCAAATAGTCCATCTACGACTGTATCACCAATCACCGCCAATTCTTCACCGAGTATCTCACTCGCAAATAGTCCATCTACGACTGTATCCCCAACCACCGCTAATTCTTCACCGAGTATCTCACTGGCAAATAGTCCATCTACGACTGTATCCCCAACCACCGCTAATTCTTCACCGAGTATCTCACTGGCAAATAGTCCATCTACGACTGTATCCCCAACCACCGCTAATTCTTCACCGAGTATCTCACTGGCAAATAGTCCATCTACGACTGTATCCCCAACCACCGCTAATTCTTCACCGAGTATCTCACTGGTAAATAGTCCATCTACGACTGTATCCCCAACCACCGCTAATTCTTCACCGAGTATCTCACTGGCAAATAGTCCATCTACGACTGTATCCCCAACCACCGCCAATTCTTCACCGAGTATCTCACTCGCAAATAGTCCATCTACGACTGTATCCCCAACCACCGCTTATTCTTCACCGAGTATCTCACTGGCAAATAGTCCATCTACGACTGTATCCCCAACCACCGCCAATTCTTCACCGAGTATCTCACTCGCAAATAGTCCATCTACGACTGTATCCCCAACCACCGCCAATTCTTCACCGAGTATCTCACTGGCAAATAGTCCATCTACGACTGTATCCCCAACCACCGCTAATTCTTCACCGAATATCTCACTGGCAAATAGTCCTACTGTTACAATCAGCACAACACCGTATACGACAGAAACTTGTTTTAGTGAGATGGTCAGACGATCAACAGCCTACATTCTTGTGTCGTCAGGCCAGGAAGACGCCGTCAGTATTCTTCCTTTCTGTCCTGGGGAATATCCGAGCATCATGGCAAACTATCTTGAAAACATGTCTGTAAATGGGTCATTCATTTCAGACTACAATGATGAAGCTTGCCGTAGTAGTTACATAGGTTTTCTTCAAAATGACATTAGTCGCCGCATAACAGGTGGTACTTTGGTACATAATTCTGACTCTTGCATTGAAGTCACAGTTGGAGCATGGTTGTTTTATGTACACAGTACGTCAGGTACTGCTATCCCTCTGCCTGAATGTTTTGCATACTTGTTTAGCAAATGGCTTGTGAACCTTTCTGAGAACAAGGCAGTTTCAGACATACACGGATACACACCTCCATGCATGGTTACCTTATACACTCAGTGGATTGACTTTTTAGCATTGTCGCTTTCATCTTCCGCAACCGAATCCTTCACAAGCACAACGACTGTGTCTTCAACAACCCCAACTCCACAACCTGCTGTTGTTGGATGCTTTAATGAAATTGTAAGGCGATCATCTGCCAATGTACTCGCTTTCTCAGGGGAAGAAGACGTGGATAGTTCCACTGCAAGTTGTCCTGGAGGTTTCCCGAGTTTGATGGCAAATATCCTTGAAAATAAGACTCTACCTACAAATTCATCAGAGGCCTCAGAATATATCACTCCAATTTGCGTAAATAATTATATTAGTTTTCTAATCAGTGACGTTTCCATTCGCATCAATAATGACTTTCTGTATTATGAAACTGAGTCTTGCATGGAAGCAACGGTCGGCACTTGGCTTGGCTTACTCGATGTGCTTGCCACTGCTAATGCTGCATATAATCAGTGTCATTTGGATCTGTTTGCAAAGTGGGTTGATGGCCTCAAAGGCGAAATATTGAAATCAGATGAAAACAGCACTGATGAACAATGTGTTGATCAAAAGACTAATGAATGGATGAACTATTTGATACCACCTTCAACCTCTTCTGCCCCCACTTCCACTTCAACAGAGAGGCCGACAACTGCGGAAGTTGGATGCTTTAATGAAATCGTCAGACGATCATCAGCCTTTGTACTTTTTTCATCAGAGGAAGAAGACGTCGGTAGTTCCCTTGAAACCTGTCCTGGAGGTTTCCCGAGTTTGATGGCAAATGTCCTTGAAAATAAGACTCTACCTACAAATTCGACAGAGGGCTCTGAATATGTCGCCCCATATTGCATTGAATATTATGTAAGTTTTCTGATCAGTGACGTTTCTGATCGCATCAATAACAACATTCTGACTTATGAAACTGAGTCTTGCATGGAAGCAACGGTCGGCACTTGGCTTGGCTTACTCGATATGCTTGCCACTTTTAATGCTCCATATGATCAGTGTCGATTGGATCTGTTTGCAAAGTGGGTTGATGGCCTCAAAGGCGAAATATTGAAATCAGATGAAAACAGCACTGATGAACAATGTGTTGATCAAAAGACTAATGAATGGATGAACTATTTGATACCACCTTCAACCTCTTCTGCCCCCACTTCCACTTCAACAGAGAGGCCGACAACTGCGGAAGTTGGATGCTTTAATGAAATCGTCAGACGATCATCAGCCTTTGTACTTTTTTCATCAGAGGAAGAAGACGTCAGTCTTGAAACCTGTCCTGGAGGTTTCCCGAGTTTGATGGCAAATGTCCTTGAAAATAAGACTCTCCCCACAAATTCGACAGAGGGCTCTGAATATGTCGCCCCATATTGCGTTGAATATTATGTAAGTTTTCTGATCAGTGACGTTTCCGATCGCATCAATAACAACATTCTGTCTTATGAAACTGAGTCTTGCATGGAAGCAACGGTCGGCACTTGGCTTGGCTTACTCGATATGCTTGCCACTTTTAATGCTCCATATGATCAGTGTCGATTGGAT
Organism: Steromphala cineraria; assembly: GCA_916613615.1. Classification (NCBI taxonomy): domain Eukaryota; kingdom Metazoa; phylum Mollusca; class Gastropoda; order Trochida; family Trochidae; genus Steromphala; species Steromphala cineraria. Next base: position 64,163,556 of record OU744728.1, on the reverse strand, counting down.
CTGTTTGCAAAGTGGGTTGATGGCCTCAAAGGCGAAATATTGAAATCAGATGAAAACAGCACTGATGAACAATGTGTTGATCAAAAGACTAATGAATGGATGAACTATTTGATAGCACCTTCAACCTCTTCTGCCCCCACTTCCACTTCAACAGAGAGGCCGACAACTGCGGAAGTTGGATGCTTTAATGAAATCGTCAGACGATCATCAGCCTTTGTACTTTTTTCATCAGAGGAAGAAGACGTCGGTAGTTCCCTTGAAACCTGTCCTGGAGGTTTCCCGAATTTGATGGCAAATGTCCTTGAAAATAAGACTCTCCCCACAAATTCGACAGAGGGCTCTGAATATGTCGGCCCATATTGCGTTGAATATTATGTAAGTTTTCTGATCAGTGACGTTTCCAATCGCATCAATAACAACTTTCTGACTTATGAAACTGAGTCTTGCATGGAAGCAACGGTCGGCACTTGGCTTGGATTACTCGATGTGCTTGCCACTGCTAATGCTGCATATAATCAGTGTCATTTGGATCTGTTTGCCAAGTGGGTTGATGGCCTCAAAGGCGAAATATTGAAATCAGATGAAAACAGCACTGATGACCAGTGTGTTGATAGAACAACCAGTGAATGGATGGCGTATTTGAAGCCAACAGATGATGTAAATGTCACATCTACAAATAGTTCAACTCCGGAAGGACCAAAACCCTTTCCCACAGAGTTCTGTCTTGACGACATGATCCTAAATTTCTCCGCACACATCCTCCAGCAATTGGACACGGTAGACACGCCTTTTGATGAGTTAACATGCCCCGGTATTTTCCCAACATTGATAGTCGAAATTTTAGACAATGTTACTGCAGAAAAAACAAAAGATGTTTCGGGAAATATTTCTTTAGCTGAGAACAAAACGATGCCTATGGATGATAACAACATTTATTGTTTTCCCAATTTAATATCTTTCTTTGATAATTCAATCAAGCCGGCAATGAACAACAGTTCTCCTAATGTAACTTATTCCTGCATGGAGACGCTACTTAGATCAACGCTCTTATTTGTCGACGGCAAGACAGCGGCTGGTGACGAGTTCAATGAATGCCACACTGAGCATCTTCCTAAATGGCTGCAGTACCTCCAGGAGGCCACAGTAGAAGATAGCAAGGATAACCAGACCGACACAGATCTCTGTGTCATAAGTGTTACAACTCGATGGATTCGGGAAATCCTCACACCACCCGTCGATACAACAACCGAAGCATTGACATCCGGGACCCCTGACTTCAACATGACGTCATCCGATATGCCATCATCAACTGATCCAACGTCAGCCTTGACATCATCTTCAACGACGTATAGCCCGGGTAGGTCACCGTTATGTATAAGAACTTTGATAAAGTACGATCTTTTTGTATTTCTTAAATTTGCATTTTAAAAGTTGATATGAACAAAGACAGTTCTTATGAAACGATTTCTTTACTGTTCCCCTTTTACAGGATATGTATTTAAAGATATTAAAATCTGCTTTTGCTAAGAAAGAACAATCTGATTTAAACATGTTCTTCATGATTTATGATGAGATATATATGTGCCGTATTTGTTTATACATACAGCACTGTGGCTATTTAAGATGTGTAAATGATTAATGTAGTATTGAAGAGTCTCATCCTCAACTGACTAAAATGTCTCTCAGAGCATTAGCGTAATAGTTTCCTGATATCCTTTTTAATTCGACGTTATAGTTAAATAAAAGTTGTTTCTTGTTTACACTGTATCTATAAAAGTTGAAGCAACTGTCTGTTAGAGCACTGACTTCCCTGTGTCCAAATATCCTGTATATTCCGTCGTGAAATGTATGTACATATTTATTACCTACCAAGCCACGCAGTCATATCGAGGTTCATATTTTTCATATGTTGCGCTAGGGCAAAATATCACTTTTTCATTGTGACGTAACGTTATAGTAAACTATGGCGTCACAATCTATACGGGCCTGTGGCGGCTAGTCCACCTATGAGTTTTGAGTATTTTCTTTATTTTGGGATTCGTGTCCATGACATATATACTATGTTTACGAGACTCGTGCCTAGATATCGGTATATCCCCCGGGAAATACTCATTTTTAGCCACTCGTGTCGTAAACATAGTATGTCATTGGCACTCATATAATATCGTCTATATACTAAAACCCTTGTGTTATTCCAGACGAAGAGGAGTGTCTTGTGGAGCCCTGCCAGAACGGAGCCCTCTTCTGTCCTAACGCTTCGGGTATCTTTGTCTGCAACTGTTTGGGCAGCTTCTACGGGGAGCTTTGTGAACAGGTAGGTATGATATGAACTGATATTATACGATATGATGTGACATGATTTAATATGATATGAAATGGAACAATTATTGACTTTAAGTGAGGTTTATCAAAAGATTTGTTGACCTTTGACACCAGATATTCAGTTAATAATTGAAGTTATTGAATTACCTTTTCTGTGAATTAAAGGGACATCACTATAATTATGGAAATATAAGATACATAACTGTTTTATCTTACCTTACAGTAAAATACTCGTTTTTGATTGGCTGATGATCGAATCGTTTTATCTTATGTACCCCGCGAGTCACACCTTTCACGGTGTACAAATCTCATGTACACCGGTGCCATAGCAACTGCTACTCTCCGAGAAGAGGTGAACAGGTGTCGCATAGCGTTTAGATGACGTTACCAAATGACGCACGCGATGCTATTTCGTGATTATTAGTTATAAATTTGTTTTCTCATCTGTGTATGTTTTATTTGGAAACAAATTCCGCATTGCTTTACTTGCACATGCTATAAAATTAAAATCAAATAGCTTTTAAGCATGTTTCGACTAACAGATTCACGTAACACGATTCATAACATTTCAGTCGGGTTGGATGACGCCATTTTGTTTACATTACGGATCGTTCAAGCGGTGATGGCTCATTTGTTAACGACAGTCAAAGTAGAATTGATATAAATTAATATAATATGACATGACGGTAAGATAAATATGTTGTATGCTTCTCCCTCGGGTAATACGGTCTGATGTACCATCTTTGTAGAACTGTCAGCCCTCGCCTGCCGGCTCGGGCAACATTTCTACAAAGATGGTACATCAACCGTATTACCCGAGTTCAAAACATACAACTTATAATATTGTACAGTCACAGAGACAATGCGATACCTATCACTTGATTTGCAAAATAACGCACGCATGTGTGAGACCGGAACATCTGAAACCCTTTTTCAGCCAACATAGGTGCTTGAATTATTATATTAACCTCTCGCGACTCACTATGTTAAATAGTTTAGAGAGCGACAGGATATAGATATCACAATCAGTTGGTTTATAACTTGAAAAACATATTGGGAAAATAAATGCGTCATCAGCTTAACCGTTTAAAGCTGTATAAAAGTTATGAAGTTTTTATATAAACAAGTTGTTATTGTTGTAAGTAGGCTGTAGGCGACTTCCCCATTTCAGCTGTAGGTGACTTCCATATTTCAGCTGTAGGTGACTCACACATTTCAGCTGTAGGCGCCTTACACATTTCAGCTTTAGGTGACTTACACATTTCAGCTGTAGGTGACTTACACATTTCAGCCGTAGGTGACTCACAGGCGACTTACACATTTCACCTGTATATGACTTACACAATTCAGCTGTAGGTAACTTACACCTTTCACCTGTAGGCGACCTACCCATTTCACCTATATATGACTTACACATTTCGCCTGTAAGTGACTTACACATTTCACCTGTAGGTGACTTACACATTTCACCTATATATGACTTACACATTTCACCTGTAGGTGACTTCCACATTTCACCTGTAGGCGACCTACACATTTCACCTGTATATGACTTACACATTTCACCTGTAGGCGACCTACACATTTCACCTGTATATGACCTACACAATTCACCTGTAGGTGACTTCCACATTTCACCTGTAGGCGACTTACACATTTCACCTATATATGACTTACATATTTCACCTATAAGTCGGTTGTGGTACTTCATCCACATCGAACTCAGTCCACCCAGTTGTTAAGATGGATACATGAAAACAGGATGTACGTTCCTCCATGTTCACGATAAGCGATAAGTAGCAATTGTGAAAGTTAATCCTCGAGGTAAACGATGTAGGTAGCGCTTTGAACTTGTCTCAGTAAGTGGGAAAGGCGCCATATATTCACATTATTTTAATGCAATGTTTAGTGAGACTGGGCGTCATATTGCAGATTGATGTAGAGGGTGCAGCTGCGGATATAGAGAGCCTTGACTTCACTGCTACCGGCTCCGTCAGCGTCGTCACGAACGTCATGGACACGCTCATTAGTTCAGCTATAAGCGTCGACAACATCACCGCGCTGGTAAACATGGGGAAAATGTGTACCCTCTTTGTCAGGAACTTTTCACGTTGAGAAACATTAAGATAATAGCCCATGGGCTGTTTTAGAGCATAAATTGTAAAAATGACACGCCCAATAAAGTTATTGGTGTCTGTTTAAGGTTTTGTTGAATTGAATTCTCTTTATTATACCCCCGCTACGACGTAGTCGGGGGTATATAGCGCTCCGCGTGTCCGTCCGTGCGTCCGTGCGTCCGTCCGTCCGTGCGTCCGTCCGAAATCGTTTCCGGAGCATTACTCAAAAACTATACCACTTAGAAACTTCAAATTTGGTATGGAAGTAGCCTATATGGTGCTGTGGTGCCTTTTAGGGGTTTCAGCTCAATGGTCCAAATAATTTTTGAAATTTTGACCAAAAAAGGTCCGATTTTTGGACTTTGTCTCGTTTCCGGAGCATAACTCAAAAACTGTACCACTTAGAAACTTCAAATCTGGTATGGAAGTAGCCTATATGGTGCTGTGGTGCCTTTTAGGGGTTTCAGCTCAATGGTCCAAATAATTTTTGAAATTTTGACAAAAAACGGTCCGATTTTTGGACTTTGTCTCGTTTCCGGAGCATAACTCAAAAACTGTACCACTTAGAAACTTCAAATTTGGTATGGAAGTAGCCTATATGGTGCTGTGGTGCCTTTTAGGGGTTTCAGCTCAATGGTCCAAATAGTTTTTGAAATTTTGACCAAAAACGGTCCGATTTTTGGACTTTGTCTTGTTTCCGGAGCATAACTCAAAAACTGTACCACTTAGAAACTTCAAATTTGGTATGGAAGTAGCCTATATGGTGCTGTGGTGCCTTTTAGGGGTTTCAGCTCAATGGTCCAAATAATTTTTGAAATTTTGACCAAAAACGGTCCGATTTTTGGACTTTGTCTCGTTTCCGGAGCATAACTCAAAAACTGTACCACTTAGAAACTTCAAATTTGGTATGGAAGTAGCCTATATGGTGCTGTGGTGCCTTTTAGGGGTTTCAGCTCAATGGTCCAAATAATTTTTGAAATTTTGACCAAAAACGGTCCGATTTTTGGACTTTGTCTTGTTTCCGGAGCATAACTCAAAAACTGAACCACTTAGAAACTTCAAATTTGGTATGGAAGTAGCCTATATGGTGCTGTGGTGCCTTTTAGGGGTTTCAGCTCAATGGTCCAAATAATTTTTGAAATTTTGACCAAAAACGGTCTGATTTTTGGACTTTGTCTCGTTTCAGGAGCATTACTAAAATAATATACCACTTAGAAACAACAAATTTGGTATGGAAGTAGCCTATATGGTGCTGTTGTGCCTTTTAGGGGGTTCAGCTCAATGTTCTGAATAATTTTTGAAATTTTGACCAAAAACGGTCCAATTTTTGTTTTTGTTGTTTCCGGAGCATATATAAATACCAAATGACTTGCACACTTCAAATTTGGTATGGAAGTATACAGTCGAACCTCAGATACCCGGACTCCATATATCCGTAAATCTCACCTTACGGACAAAGATTTTTCAAACAATGTGTCTATATTTCTTAAGAAAAATGACCCAGTTAACAGGACGATTCGCTATTGGGACGATTTTCAACTGTAAACAAAACAAGGTTCGACTGTATAGTGCTGTTGTGCCTTTTAGGTGTAATTCCAGGGTTCCCAGAATTTTATTCAAAAACTACATAGCCGCGGATGTTATGAAGTAAAATAGTTTTTAGGTTTGCAAGACCATTGTGTTCAAAGTCATAATCATTCAACGAGTAATTTTCATAAATTTTCAAATTAATGTTACGTGAAGGCGGTCAAACTACAGACGGGGGTATGTGAGCCGTGCTCACTTTTGCCTTGTTTAATGTAGGCAGGGGTCAAACATTGGATTGACACTATCATTATCCCTACCATGTTTAAAATTTTGTTAATACGTGATAAAATTGGTAGGTTACTTTTATTGATTTTCACATATTATGTGAAGAATAATTTAATTCTTGTTCTTTTAAGTTTGAGAAAACGACATAAAACTGGTTTTTAATATTTTGAAAAAATATGAGAGTTTGATTGATTGTATTATCGATGTTATTGCCAGGGAGATGTTACAAACACCATATCCAGTATCGTGGACAAGCTCTCAACTGCATCGCTGTCAGAGGAGGAACTGAAATCGGTGGGAACAAGTACGTACCATTCTCCAAGAAGATATATGTCAATATACGATTGATTTTGCGTCAGATTTTTCTTTCTTTCCTCACATTGTTTTCTCAGGAATAACGACACCTTGAGAGGATTTTATATTGTATGGTTAACGAACATAGGCGAACATCAAATGTCCATGTAGGTCTTATACTTCCATTGATTTAAATAACACATTCATGATTTCTCCTTTTGCTATAAAATAAACCAATTTATATGAAATACTTAAGTGCCTTTCCCGATGACGCATGTAAACCAAGCAACAGAGGGTGAGGTCGGCCTCTAGGAAAAAGGAGACAGTACAGGTCCAGGCCAAAAACTCAAAACCTTTCAGATAAACCTATTGATCGTTTATGTTGTATCAATATGTCAATAGGAACATTGTACATGTTGTTCCAGCCCTGTTGGTGGGTTCAGGCAGTATTCTATCGTCTCTGACCAGTTCCCAGTCCAATTCATCGTGTGGAGCCAGTGGACTTTGCGAAGGCGCGGCGGAGGTATGTTTTTTCTTTTCAATTATTTTTAAAGTTGTTTTCCCAAACTTTAAAGGGGGCAGTAGCATTGGTTTTGAAAATGAATAATTTAATATATACTTGATTACGCAAAATGTATAATCTCCAAAATGCCCTTTCTCAGTTCTATTTTGAAGAGGGTGCTGTTAAGCCAAGCATTTTAAATAGCGCAATACTGCTTTACTGTAAACAGACTTATACATACTTCCTCATGTATAATAAAGCCTTATCTGATCCTCCAATAAACTGTCGTGTTGGTTCAGACTGCCAAGGTGATGGACAAGGTCCTCGGGAACACGGTGAACCTCGGAAGCGTGGTCCTCAAGGACATGACTGAGGGATCGTTCCAGGTGACGTCAGAGACGATGAACCTGACCTTCAACAAGGCGGACACGGAGTCCCTGACGGCCAGCACCAAGGGGGCAGATGTAGCTCTCCCCTCCAGTCTCCGGGACAGGGTCGGGAGGACCGGCATGATGCTCGCGGTGAGCTCATTCTTATCGTGTCCATTCCTGAATTGTTTGTATACGTAGGTTTTGGTTATAGTAATTAGTGTATTATCCTCAGAAACCTTTAGTTAGGATTAGGATCGGGAGGACCGGCAGGATGCTTTGGTGAGCTCATTGCTATCATGCCCATTCCTGAACTGTTTGTATATAAAGAATCGTAACTTTTGGTTATAGTTTAATCAGTGTATTGTCTTCAGTTACCTTAGGGATAAGATTGGGAGGACAGGCATGATGCTTTATTTGCGTAACCTGAATTGTTGTTAACAAAAAACATAGGTTTTAGTTACTTAAATCAGTTTTTCGTGTTTTGAAGCAATGACCGTACGACGGTCACTAACACAAGGTGTGTTTCTTGTATCAATGGGTTAACAAAACAAGGACTTCTAAGTTCTAAAGCTGGGATTGACGACCAATGATGATAATGATAATGCGTTTGTATAGCGCCTACACTCCAGTTAAAAACTGCTCAGTGGCGCTTTACGCCTCTTACTATAAAATAGTAAAGTGGAATGACGGGGAAACACCTTTGCGTCGATTAATATTTCATTTTTTTATATTATTGTTTTATACCCCTGTGGTTTAAAATCAATTGATTGGTTAGCAAAGCCTGGGATTGAAAGAACAATGCCACAGCAGGTTGTTGATATATCGATACTAGGATCTTTTTGCTGATAATAAGCTTACTCACTTTGGAATCTTAACAAAACAGCGAGCACGAAGGGAGTGATAGTTTTTCAATTCAAGGAACCTAGGACTTAGCAAAGGTGACATTACAATATCTCAGGTGCTGGTGTATACACTGAACATGTTCGTCTGAGGTTGGATTAAATGGCGAAATTGTCGAGTCAGAAGGCAGGTTGAACGCAGTATGAACGTTCATGTTTCAGAAACTCGACATCAAGAAGGACATCTACAGCCTGGCACGAACCAAGGATAATGTCACGTCTGCAGTTAAACGTCTGAACCTGGTGACCCAGTCCGGTGGTGAAGTGGAAGACCTTGACCCCGATGACCCGGTTGTTATAGAGGTCGATGCAGATTCAAATGAACCCTTCTCAACCTTGACCTTGACTACCGAAGGAGTGACCTTGACCGCAGTTCAGGAAATACAACTCGATCAGACAACCCCAATCACAATTGCCGAATTTGAGGTTCCTCCTGGGAAGAAAGTGCTGTGCAGAGGAAGATTTGGCGAACTGCCCCGGCAATATGAGAGAGACTTTGAGATCGTGTTTGAAACTGTCATCAGTATTGTCGTGAAGAACCAGAACGTCCGATACCAGCACAGTGACGGTCAGCTATTCGTTATATTCTCCAGCAGTAAACTGGAAGGTGCAGATGCATTCATTGTGCTTGAGTATTCGGGTGAGTTTATGAGGCTGGCGAGTAACGTGAATTGTATTAGAGGGAAGGGGGAATAACGTGTGAGATGCTTGATAAGCGTTTGAACATTTAGGGTTTGATATATTTTGTTGATTTGATGAACGTGACGTTTGATAAAGGTTAACATGAAAGGTGAACATATGAACTCTGATATTTGCCTTGGATGTGTCCACAATAAATATTTCATTAGAATAAAGATATTGAAATATGTATTTTTTTTGGCGAGAAATATGCTCTTAAGTCGTGTCATTTAGTAAGTGAACAAACATAAAACTATCTCATTATCATGCACATGTGGGCACTCGTTCCAGTTTAGACAATTCATTGAGCGATTTACCTTTTCAATCATTCTCACCCCACAGAGGCAACTCAGGCATACCTGAATTTGCCTCTGTTCTATTACGCCTAGATCCTGGGGTTCCGGCAGATTGCCCTAGCGGCAAAAAGTTGAAACTTAAAATATCTCCCTTATTTGCAGCCAATGAAAACACCTTTTGGATATCCATGAATTGGGGAGTTCTTAACGGTCGTATAGTGACATGGACAATATTATGTCTTTATGTTTATTTTTCATGAACAGTGTGAGAGGGAAACAATTTGAAAATCAGATATTGATAGGGCTTTTCATTAGATAGAAACTGTTTTTTAAATGTGTAAATTATTATTTGTTTTATGATAGATTTTATTTTACTAATCAACCAAATAACAACTAATGAGAAGGTAAAAAGCGATAGTTTGTAATAGGAAGAATTACCTCCCCTGGATGTTAATTTTCAACGAAAGCTTTGACGGACCACACGGAGATGGCCGAGGTTTTGCGAATGACCACTTTTGAGACGGCGTCGCTGATTGCACAACTAACTTCGATTGCCTCCAATCAGATTTCTACCTTTCTATCCCGTGTATTAGCCGTAATAGAATAGAGGCTAATTAAGGTGTGACTGAGTGGCCTCTGTGGGGAGAGAATGCTTTTCAATTTGAAAAGCAAATAATGTCTTAACAGATTATCTTTTAGCTACAAATATATTACCAATCAAACCATTATAACTTAATCTTATTGAAAGAATGTAAACAGTAAGGTGTTGACAACAGGTTGTATCACCATCTGATCAGTCAATCCAAAACATAGACGGGGAAACGTCCTACGTTGTATACAACTCTATACTCAAACCTTTATCTTAATCCTTCACATGGCTCTTCACTCGTTGCAAATTCGTTATCGACACTATATCCGCTTTACAAGGACACACATTCTGTGTCGCATATCAAGTTGTCACCCATAAACATGTATGTTTCCACGCTATTATTATCTCCCACGGAAGCGTTTGACAAGTCGACTGTAGGCCTATATCTTTTTGGGTAATGGTGCTACATACAGCTGTTGAAATTAAATAAATGTGGCTTTGAACTATTCACAGACTCTGCAATAAGCCCAAGTCGACGGAAGCGATCTATATCAAACCCCACCATGAGATCTAGGACGCTCGCCCCCAAAGTTTGGAACGCGGCAACTCTCTCTTGGGACGTCAACCCGAACCTACAGGTATGTCAGAGGTCAGGTAGACTCGGACGAAACAGAACAATATCAATGATAACGCGGTTCTGATGTAGCACTAGAAAAACAAAAAACACATTTCATTTTCTTAAAACAAAAATTAATTATATATCTCAGATTTCATTTTCTTATTGTAAATACGACAACTTTTAAGCTTTGTGTACTGCTATCAATCTTCAAAAATGATATGATGCCTTCATTTAGTGATTTCTTTTCTGTTAGATATAAAAGCATGGTTAAGTTCATTGTTATACATGTACTTTATGCATTCATCCTTCGTTTTTGGCTTGCACTTGCTTTGGAAATGCACAGAAAAATCGAAATACTTACGAAATAGATCGTTTGAGACGTCAACATAAATATATGATTGTCGAATATCTTAACAAAGACATGAAGCTCGACCTAGCATATAGAATTAATTATAGCACTTTAAGAAGTAGATTTTTGCATGAAGAATAACGCCCGGAAATTACAGAAAGTGCTTTGTCACTTTAATCTACAAAAAAACAAAGAAAACACTTGTAATATGAAATTTAAATTGACGCTTCATATGTTACCAATCGTTGTATTTCAACTGTTTGATATTTATAATCGATAATGTTGTGGTTAGACATCTTAAAATATGATTTTTCTGACACATTTTCCAGCTTTCTGGTATAACATCGACAGGAAAGGCACAGTTCAAATCGAACTTCTTCGGAACATTTGCTGTGAGCGAGGTCATCATAGCTCCCACCCCTATTGATTTTAATAGACTCTTCCTGAACTTCGCAAAGTACCTCCAGGACAGTCCTTACGTGCTCGCCGTCAACTGTTTCTTCATCACCATGACGATAGTGATCGCTCTCATACTGCGGCGATCTGACAATGTCGACAGAGATCTGGTGAGTGGACCCCTTCTCCTTGATAAACTTGAAACACATCTGATATAGTTAAATTGTTAAATTGTAACGGTCACAATTGTGCAATATGAACGGCAAACACCTTCCATGCTGGCAAATAATGGATTTTACAATTATAATTCTAAATATAGCCGCAAGCGGCGACAACAGGATTCAGCCGCATCAACAGCCTGTTCAGTACAAAGATAATCATATCAGGAGTCATTCCTGAAAGTTTCATCAAGTTCCGTCAACACGTTAAGCTTCAGGAGCCTTTTTAGCATTTCTTTTCCCGACCTTTTTCCTATCGATTTTGATCATAAATTCTGAACTAAATTTACTGTTTGCAATCCATGTTTTGATAGATTCCTATTGTATATATATTTGTCTTACATTCCTGAAAAAATGGCATGATTCTGAGTCCAACTTTTTGAGTTACCGCCCTTTGAAAATGACACCTTGTACTAAGTCATAGTGCCAGTGAATGACTGCTGTGAGTATTTGAGGCAAGTAATGCAGTATGCATTATTCATGGTAGAGATCAGTCCTGTTCTGCTGATGCGTTCAGCTTCAGGAGCCTTTTTAGTATTTTTCTTTTTTTTCCGACCTTTTTTCTATCGATTTTGTTCATAAATTGTGAACGAAATTGACTGTTTGCAATCAATGTTTCGATAGATTCCTATTGTATATATATATTTATCTTACATTCCTGAAAAAAGTGCATAATTCTGAGTCCAACTTTTTGAGTAACCGCCCTTTGAAAATGACACCTTGTACTAAGTCATAGTGCCAGTGAATGACTGCTGTGAGTATTTGAGGCAAGTAATGCAGTATGCATTATTCATGGTAGAGATCAGTCCTGTTCTGCTGATGCGTTCAGCTTCAGGAGCCTTTTTAGTATTTTTCTCTTTTTCCGACCTTTTTTTCTATCGATTTTGTTCATAAATTCTGAACGAAATTGACTGTTTGCGATCAATGTTTTGACAGATTCCTATTGTATATATATTTATCTTACATTCCTGAAAAAAGTGCATAATTCTGAGTCCAACTTTTTGAGTTACCGCCCTTTGAAAATGACACCTTGTACTAAGTCATCCAACTTTGAACGTTTATAGAGAAAAAACTATTTGAGGTACAGTCTTTGAATTATGCAAATTTCATGCCCAATGCCTCAGCTACAATGTACAAAAGTTACAGCACTTTGGTGCAAGTATTTTCTGAGGAGAAGATCTTCAAAGGTGCATGGGGTCCGAAAATTCTGAAAAGTTGAAAAATCCGATATGACGGCCAAACCACGTGACCTACGACTTCGTCATGATACTTTTTTTGCGTAGAATTTCCTTATGCACCCTCTCATAAAAAAATATTTAAATTTTTTGGTCACGTTTTTGATTTATCTGCATTTGAAAATATTATTTTTCTAAGACACAGCAAACTTTGATGGATTTGCTACACATAAAATATGCATTATGCAGTATGCATTGTTCATGGCATAGATAAACATGTCAGGAGTCAGTCCTGAAAATTTCAGCAAGTTCTGCTGACACGTTAAGCTTCAGGAGCATTTTTAGCAATTTTCGACATTTTTTCTCTCGACTTTGATCAAACATTCTGGACGAAAATGATTGTTCGCGATCGATGTTTTGACAGATTCCTGTTGTATATAAACTCGTCTTACATTCCTGAAAAAATTGCATAATTCTGAGTCCAACTTTTTGAGTTATCGCCCTTTGAAAGTTGCACATTGTACTAAGTCACCCGACTTTGAACGCTTCTAGAGAAAAAACTATTTAAGATACAGTCTTCGATGGAACCAATTTTTAATGTCCAATGCCTCAGCTACAACATACAACAAGTTTCAGCTCTCTGTAGCAAGTATCTTCAGAGGAGAAGATTCTCAAAGGTGCATGGGGTCCGGAAATTCTAAAAAGTTGGAAAATCCAATATGGCGGCCAAACCACGTGACCTACGACTTTGTCATGATTTACTTTTTTTCTTAGAATGTCATTATCTATCTCTGTGCAAAATTTCAAGTCTCTAGGTGCATTTTGAAAAATTTTCCCATGTTAATTTTTCGATTTTGGATTCGAACTGGACCTTTTATTTATCGACCGATTTCGCCCAAAAGCTTATTAGAGCGTCTTCTCATGAAGGGCTATCAGTGTACCAAATTTGACTGTTGTAGCATAAGCCGTTTTTGCTAAAAGCTGCTCACAAAATCGGTGGAATAAAATAATAAAACACGCCAATAACAATAAGGATTCAGCCGAAAGGCTGAATCCTTAAATATAGCCGCAAGCGGCGACAACAGGATTCAGCCGCATCAACAGCCTGTTCAGTACAAAGATAATCATGTCAGGAGTCATTCCTGAAAGTTTCATCAAGTTCCGTCAACACGTTAAGCTTCAGGAGCCTTTTTAGCATTTGTTTTCCCGACCTTTTTCCTATCGATTTTGATCATAAATTCTGAACTAAATTTACTGTTTGCAATCCATGTTTTGATAGATTCCTATTGTATATATATTTGTCTTACATTCCTGAAAAAATTGCATGATTCTGAGTCCAACTTTTTGAGTTACCGCCCTTTGAAAATGGCACCTTGTACTAAGTCATCCATCTTTGAAAGCTTATAGAGAAAAAACTATTTGAGGTATGCAAGTTTTATGCTCAATGCCTCAGCTACAACAAACAAAAGTTACAGCACTTTGGTGCAAGTATCTTCAGAAGAGAAGATCTTCAAAGGTGCATGGGGTCTGAAAATTCTGAAAAAATCCAATATGGCGGCCAAACCACGTGACCTACAACTTCGTCATGATACTTTTTTTTGTGTAGAATTTCCTTGCGCACCCTCTCATACAAAAATATTTAAATTCTTTGGTCACGTTTTTGATTTATCTGCATTTGAAAATAATTTTTTTCTAAGACACAGCAAATTTTGATGGATTTGCTACACATAAAATATGCATTATGCAGTATGCATTATTCACGGCAAAGATAAACATGTCAGGAGTCAGTCCTGAAAATTTCAGCAAGTTCTGCTGACGCGTTAAGCTTCAGGAGCATTTTTAGCAATTTTCGACATTTTTTCTCTCGACTTTGATCAAACATTCTGGACGAAAATGATTGTTCGCGATCGATGTTTTGACAGATTCCTGTTGTATATAAACTCGTCTTACATTCCTGAAAAAATTGCATAATTCTGAGTCCAACTTTTTGAGTTATCGCCCTTTGAAAGTTGCACATTGTACTAAGTCACCCGACTTTGAACGCTTCTAGAGAAAAAACTATTTAAGATACAGTCTTCGATGGAACCAATTTTTAATGTCCAATGCCTCAGCTACAACATACAACAAGTTTCAGCTCTCTGTAGCAAGTATCTTCAGAGGAGAAGATTCTCAAAGGTGCATGGGGTCCGGAAATTCTAAAAAGTTGGAAAATCCAATATGGCGGCCAAACCACGTGACCTACGACTTTGTCATGATTTACTTTTTTTCTTAGAATGTCATTATCTATCTCTGTGCAAAATTTCAAGTCTCTAGGTGCATTTTGAAAAATTTTCCCATGTTAATTTTTCGATTTTGGATTCGAACTGGACCTTTTATTTATCGACCGATTTCGCCCAAAAGCTTATTAGAGCGTCTTCTCATGAAGGGCTATCAGTGTACCAAATTTGACTGTTGTAGCATAAGCCGTTTTTGCTAAAAGCTGCTCACAAAATCGGTGGAATAAAATAATAAAACACGCCAATAACAATAAGGATTCAGCCGAAAGGCTGAATCCTTAATTACTCTGAGGACGTTATCCTTTTCTCTATTCTGAGCTGACTGCATTGTGTTTTGTATCATTTCAGTGGAAATATTACCCATTGGTTGACAACAGTGAAAGTGGCCGGTACACCTATGCTATCAGCTTGCATACGTCAATCAGATCGGCGGGAAACCTTACAGCCACGCCCTTCTTTATTCTGATTGGCTCTGAGGGACGGACAGCAAGCAGGCTACTGTCTGATGGATGTCGAAAGGTGATAATGTCTTCTGCAATTACACAAAGTCATATTTTCATAATATTTTCAAAGCCTACGGTTTCCTTCATCAAAGAATGTATTTCCTTTGTTAATCTACACGTATGTTGTATTTACTTGTAACCATGATATTGCTTTTGACATGACTGTTGTCGTCTTTGTAAATGATTTTGAAAGAAGACATACTGCCTCAACTATTCATTAACAGTAGTACAGTAGCCAACCTTTCGTCTCCAAATAACCGCGATGATAAGATTGCTTTATAATGATGTCTATATAAAACAACATGGTTTATATTTTTAATTTATAAAAAACAATATTACATTCATTGGCTGATATACTTTTACCCATTGTATTTCAATCCAGTATGGTCATATTCAGACCGTCAAGTATTCAGCATTACAAATGTCGATTATCTATTTTCACTATGGGGAGAATTTGGTAAGTCTTGGCTCTGGAATTTTAAATGTTATCTTTCATCACCTCAGAATTTCCTACCAGGCTCGATGTCCAACTTTGGACTGGTTTAAAGGATGTCTATAAAAGCAACATTACATTCGTATTTAGACAAATAAGTATTTTTCATTTTTCGAATAAGTTTATTTGGTCTTGCCTCTAAAACGGTGTGTTTTATCACTTCAGAACTTCCGGCCAGGCTCGGTGTCCAACTTCTACCTGACGAGCGATGTTGACCTTGGCGCCGTGAAGAAACTCAAGCTGTGGCATGACAACCAGGGCAAGAGCACCAACTGGCATGTGGACAGAATCATTGTCAACGACATGCAAAACCTATCAAAGTGAGTGAGAGAAATCAAATAACCAATAAGAACGCTTTTTGGTATTAAGATGTAATGTTTGTCAAATGCAGCACAGTATTTCCCCAGGTATTGCATATCATGATAACGCTCATGAACCAATAAACCAGTTGGTATGTTGTGGACATGGACTGAATTCTTTCCACAAGTCAATATATCTATATAAAACGTAAAGCATTCATCTATATATTATTTAGATCTAATCGATCAAAGTATGCCACACACGAACAAAGCACGAAATGTTTAGCAAACAAATGCTTGATGTTTCTATGAGCTGACCCTACTGTAATGCTGTTGCAGGTTCGTGTTCCTCTGCCAGAAGTGGCTGTGCCTGGAGAAGGATGACGGGCGACTCTGCAGAACCTTCTCAGCCTTCACAGAGGACGACAAACCAGACCTTCTGGATATCGTGGCCAAGCAGAAGCTGTTCGATGACCATCTCTGGCTCTCATTGGTCAAGAGACCAACCTTCAGCCGGTTCACTCGAGTCCAACGGTTCCTGTGTGCCGTGGCAATGCTCTTCCTCTCCATGGTTACCAGCGCCATGTGGTACGAGGACTATGACAGCGCTTCAAAACAGAGTTCCGGTTTGGAAATTGGACCAATCAGCTTGACCTTCAGGCAGCTGTATGTGGGCGTCATGTCCTCGGTAATCATCGTCATCCCCGGCATCACCATGACCATCGCCTTCAAGAGGAGGAAATTCAAGGGAGAAGTGATAAAAGAAAATAATGGATGTTGCAGCTGCTTCGGCTACTTCTCCGGGAAGAAGCTCTTCCCCTGGGGGTTCATCTTCCTCGGCTACTTCCTCGTGGTTGCTGCTATAGGAGCCAGCGCCTTCTTCACCTTCATGTACAGTCTACAGTGGGGCGGCATCACCTCGCTCAACTGGCTCATGTCTCTCGTCTTCTGCACCAGTGGGAGCACCGGGCTGGTGGAGCCCGTCAAGGTGAGTGCCATCTCTGGTCTTTGTAGTTAATAAGATGTGGACTATATATATATATATATATAGTGGCTTCTCTGGATTTTCAAGGGAATTATACAGTTCTAAAGAAACGTAATGAACATCTTGCATCATTGCTTTTGTAATTATTTCGTCAGTTCTCAGCTAAATTTATAATTGACCTATGACCCTCATGACATAACTATACTCCTTTTCTCACTCTGTAAGGTTTTTGTATCTCAGCCTTTTGAGAGATGCCATAATTGTTAACCACACCGTATGTTGATATATCCTTTGCGTATTTTACATTAAAGAAGCTGCAAATGACCGGCAAAGGCCTCATTGTCCGTTGTTCTATAGGTTTATTATGGTCTTTTTTATGAATATCGGAACTTTATGTTTCTGTTGATTGTTGATTTTTTATACAGTTTCAAGTACTAAGGTCACATCAACTATATGAATTATGCTAACTGGATGTTGATGAATAGCAAATGTCGCCGAATGATGAACTATTTGCTACGGTTATATTTGAAATAATTATATACAAGGTGTTTGTCGAATTGACATGTTTTCAAATCTAGTTTTGAATAAAATTCTTCCACATCAGATTATCGTGCTGGCTGTCGCCCTGTCGAGCGTGTTCAAGAAGAGCGCTAAGGAGGACATTGCGTCTGTCGCTCCTCTACAAATGGAGAAAATGAACGTCATCGGGCACGGTGAGTGATCCATCTTACTTGTCGTGCAGCTGGATGTTGGCATGATGAACTCCTGATATGATGGCATATACCTGTATTCAGAGGGAAATCAAAACTGTATTTGATATGAATCAATGAACATGCTGTGATTTGATTATTAATGTTTGTTAAAGACTTATAAGTCCATACCAAATATAGCGAAAATAACTTCGTATATAACGTATCTTTTTTATATTTTGACCGAAGCTTGCTGATAATGTGTTTAATTGCAAAACATATCGCAGAAAGAAGGTAAACATCTGTTTTGGCTAAGGAAAGATTGTTGAATGATTTTCCTACCGAACTGTCAAGCTTGAAACTTATTATGAATGTTGGTAAAGACCTTGATAGGACCGAAACACCGAATATACATCTCCAAATTTGGGAAACTCGATATGCTAACATTCAAAACGAGTGAATTAACATATATACGTCAACCGATATACACTGATGATATGTCTCCTTTGCATTTTTGATAGATGAAAATGCATGACTCTTATATTAAGCAATTTCGAATTAAATATTTCAGGGCAAACGCTACTACATACGTACTTTATTTCCATGACCTATTGGCCATTGTATTACATTACCCTCGTGATATGTGCATCAAAATTTTCATAATTATGTTCATAGAGAGTAAGGTAATATCATAGCGTGCATAAAGAAGGTACATTTTACCATGGTTGTGATACTCAATACGATATGTCTACTTCTCAGTGAAGACCAGAGAGATTCCAGAACCCCCAGACGACAACTGTGAGGACATTGTGAAGCGACGTCATCAGCTGGTCCAGAAGACGAAACTCGTCAACATAGGTAATCCAAGTCTTTTAAAAGCTATTATTAACAAAATATTTACAAAGGCGAATGATTTTCAATCTTCTTCTTGTCCAACCATAAGGTCTGTCTGTTGTCCAAGATGATGGTTTTTGGTCTTCTCCTCGGTTAATAGCGTCATATTCATCTCCGTCAAACATGTATTGACCTATTCACCTCTCTATTATTGTATATTTGTGTCCACCCCAGGGTTTTTAATTGGCCTATTCCTCAGTCAGTATTATCTTCCTCGGGTCTATAGAACCGATATTGACCTCACACCAGCTTTAAATATGTATATTCTCGTTAAACAAAGATAGAATCTGCTGGACAAGCATTTGTTGGTCTTCTCCTCGGTCAATATTGTTTTACTCGGTGTATATACTAGATATCCACCTCGTCATCCGTATAAATGTGTACATTCTCGTCCCCCAGGCAAGAGTCTGCTGGCCAAGCTGGTGCTTGTGGGTCTCCTCCTGGTCATCTGTCTCCACAGCGAGGTGCTCGACTCCTACAGACTCAACACCTTTGTCAGGACATACGCCGCAGAGTCATTCATCTCCAAGGTTTGGGCCTTTTATTCTTGGTATTCAGTACCCTTTATTAAAACTATTGGAAACATTTCATGATGCTGTGCGAAGCTACTTTGACTTAGTTATTTGAGATCTAGTTTTCGTTACTGTAAACTTAAGGTGTCAGTAACGCCTAACAATTTGAGTTTTCTTAGGGACATATGAACTCTACCGCCGTACACGACAAAGGATAAACTTGCTCATTAATGCCTGATTTTGAATGACAGAAAACCAAAAATAATCAATATGATGGAATGATTATGGCGTGAAATACATACGTTATCGTATTGCTTTTGGCAGGACATATTTTTTGGACAATTTAGGACATTTATAAAAAAAATTATTTTTTAAAAAAGAATTTGATATTCATTAAACAACATAGACAACACGTATTTGTAATTTAAAGAGCATTTTGAATGGAACTGTTAAAGATAATAAATAACCGATCCCGAGGGCTTGCCGTTGAAAGAAAGTCCACTGCCCAAGGGATCGAGATATAAGAGCAGGGGAGAGGTTATTTTCTGTAATAATTGTCCTGCAGGGGAGATGCTGTTATCTGTTACATATGTCCAGTTATTACCATATTGACTAACGTGAATCTGCTCCTCCTACGACTGCAGAACGTTGAGAGACGAGGCGACGTGTGGGTGTGGCTCAACTCCTCCTTCATACCCTCCATGATCCCCAAGTACAAGTACAACAACGACCTCATGCCAGTGTACGATCAGCGCTTCGTCAGTGACGGCTCCAACATCAGGATGGGACCAATCAGTCTCCGTCAGTACAGGGTCGTTGGTACGTGGAACTGTAGTTGGAGTTCTAACAGGGACATTTAATGTAATATAAGGGAAAAGGTTGTATTGCGTTCAACGCTAACGTCTCTCAGTCTCCGTCAGTTCAGGGTCGTGGGTACGTGCAAGTGTAGTTGGAGTTCTTACAGGGGCATTGGATGTAATATAAGGGAAAAGGTTGTATTGCTTTCAACGCAAACGTCCCTTTAGTTTGAGTTGTATGATACGCATTTGTTCAATTAGGGAAATTTATATTTTTTATGGATGAATAGTTGATAAATTACACTCTAATGAGCATTAACAAACGATATTTGAAATAAAGAAGTTGGTCATCTATATAATTTCTCTATCAAACTATTCTTTAATTGGTTTTGATGCGTTTTCTGAGTTCTTTCGCAGAAAGAATGGAATGACAATTTCGCGACTTCTCCTTTTCAATTACTGACACTTAGTCACTCAAATACAAACACGTTTTTGGAAATTCATCAAATTCTCCGAGACATATTCATGAATTGTTTTTTTCACGTTAACGTCAATATCTTTATTTCCAGATTCCTGTCAGCATAACATCCTAACAAGGAGATACAAGATGCCCATGTTATGCATCCCAGAGTACATGGCATCGACAGCAGAGATCAAAACGTTTAAGGAGGGTAATTATTCAGTTGAATATGTAACTTTTTTGTTGACAATGTATTCATATGATAGATAATTTTTGCAATAATAACATTAGGAGAGATGGAACTACTGAATCGAAATTTACCGTACGATTGTGTGTACTTTACTACCTTGTATTATTTGAACAAGAGTAAGAAGATACACAATATAATTGTTATTCTAACTCTATATAACTGTACTAATAACGTTGGTTTGACTTTTGTTGGAATATTTCATATACATATAGTTGATCACCATTGTGTTCTACATCACTTAACAGCCATTTGTCAGGGAAATGTACGTTTGGCAGCCCCGGTTGATTGAGAGAGTTATATGAACTTTCACTTCCATTATTACATAACTGCGAAGTTTTCATATAGGTCTAGCTTGCTAACACTATTGAAATGCAAATGCAAGTATTCACACAAAAACGTCGCAGTGCTGTAGTAAAGCAGTTGAAAATCCATATATCCTCTTCCTCATTCATCTACACAATGTATCTCACAAAAGTGAAATATTCTACGTACAAATCATAATAATATTACTCTTAACATTCAACTATCAACGTCAAGTTAAATCATGTTTCAAAATATGTTCCATTGACAGGCTGGACCTCCTGTCACAACACGACCTGTGCCGAGATTCCCTTCCAACTGACGCTAAGCTCTGGAGGCAGTACGGTAGATACGGCGGGTACATTCTCTACGTACGGAGACGGAAGCTACATCGAGAGCTGGGACGAAGACCAGACATACGCTCTGAGTCGTAGCACCTTCCTGTCCTACAACGACTGGCTGGACATCAACTCCAGAGCTCTCATAGTCGAGTCGTCTCTCTACAACCCAAACGTCGCCCTCTTTACACGGCTCCAAGTCCTGTTCGAGTTCCCCACTATTGGCGGGGTGACCTACAATGTTGATGTAAAGTCTGCCAAGCTGTACCCCTACACGACCATCTGGGACTACCTGGTGCTGCTGCTGCAGATCGTCTTCATGCTGACGGTGCTGGTGAGGCTGTGTATGTTCTTCAGGTCTGTGCTCTGCTGTAAGAACAGGATGAACAGTGGATCTGCTGTGGTGTTCGGGATCGAGATGCTGCTCTCCCTCACCGCTATGGCAGTTTACGGGGTCAAGATCGACAGGACCATATTTAGTGTGGAGGAACTACACAACAATCCAAGTAAGAATGAGGAATTCTTAACTAACACTTTGGTTTATATGTACCTATCATAGGAATTGATTGACAAAATTGATGTCGTTGAAATAATGAATGATATGTCTATCCGATTTGTTCAAGATTCATATGTGTTCATATAGGTATTTTAGCATTCAATGCATGCGTTTGTCCGCTCCTACCAACATTAGCAAATGATAAGTTAATAACATAAGTTTTGTTGACCTTCTCTGGTTTGATTCTTTTTATCGATGATATTGCATACGTATATGTAAAATTATACTTTGGATCACACTGTTTAATATAGAACCAACTCTTCAAGGTTTTGTGTCAATGCATTAGGGATTCAACTCAATCGCTCAGAGTCTCCACCAATCTATGTCTGCGTTCATCATCTTCTTGTTTAACAAAGAATATACTGTTGCAGACTCGTACGTGTCGTTCGACCTTGTGTTCCTGCTGGAGGACGTGTTCCGCTTCACCCTGTCCATGACCCTCTTCATCCGCATCCTACATCTCCTGGAGCCCCTCACCTTCAGCCACAGTCTCTTCGTCTTCAGATCCACTGTCATCGCCGCCAGACGGGAACTCCTCTCCTTCACCATCGTCCTCATCGTGATCGTCACAGCCTTCGGTTGCTTGTTCTACCTCCTGGAAGGGCCTGTGACTTATGACATCAGGTCCATGGGAGTCGTGTACCTGACCCTCTTCCAGACCCTCCTGGGAATGGTCAAGTCCAGCCAGTTCCAGTTCCAAGAGACAGGGCTTGAACTGTACGTCAAGCAGTACACCTTTGTCATCTTCTACTTCTCCGCGACACTGATCCTGGTGAACATCGCTATCATCATCCTGAGTACAGACCTGTCCGCCATGCAGGGTAACAAGGACTTCACGGTGGGACCAGACTATGACCAGGAGCTCAATGACTACTTCTGGGAAATCGTCAGCAGGTTCTTGAAGAAGTTTACCATTCAGTCCAAACAAGAGATAGAAGAGGAGAAGGCCAAGTTAGGTTGGTGATGTTTATACCATAATTGTAGGCTAAATTAGGATTGTGATTGTCATACCATTATTAAATGCTTAGTAAGGTTAATGATATTTGTACAATTATTAAATTCTTAGTACGGTTGGTGATTTTTTATACCATTATTAAATGCTAAGTCAGTTACCGGGTAAGTGATGTTATACCATTATTTAATGCTTAGTAGGGTTGATGATGCTTATACCATTATTAGAGGCTAAGTAGGGATGGCGGTGTTTGTATCATTATCATAGGCTAAGTTAGGTTAGTTTAGTAAGAGCCTTAGTTAGGTTGGTGATATTTACACCATTACCATATGTACCAAGTAAGGTTGATGACATTGATACTAAAGTTCCGTCTTGTGCCTGGTCCCCATTCAGTTTGTATGTAGACCTATGTCTAAAGAAAGCTGAAAACGTGAGCTAAATGGTAAAATTGATGACCTATTTTTTATTTATTGAACTAAAATATGAAACAGTCGCATAAATGTAGCACTAACAAAATCCTTCCTACCCTGCAGACACAGTTGACAATCATCCAATACTCGAGAAAACGTCAAAGATTCAGGACAAGGTTTGTATTTTAAATGGTTTTTCTATCTTCAGCGAAATATAAGTTTTGATAATCATTATGTTACCGAGGTTTGAATATTGCATTCTTTAGAACTCGGCAGAATTGTAGGAATAATTTATTTTATGATAAGCATAAACAAAACGAGTTAAATGTTGTCTTGACAACAGTTATGAGCCTCTGAACATGTTTATAAATTGCAAACAAAATGTAAAAACAAAATCGATCCTTTTTAAACAGCTGGACGAAATAATGTGGAAACTGAACACTAACAATGAGGAGGATTTGTCAACTGCTGCTCAGCTCGCGAAGAAAGCATTGCACGGTTTATATGGTGTGAAGATCTCATCAGGCAGGGGTTTGACCGAGGTGGATATTGGGAAGGTTGATAGAGCAGCTCTCTATGTAGACTCAACCTTGGACGCCATGCCCAATCCTCGCCTCGTGAGGGAAGTGACCCCGATCATGAACAAACACGTCTTCTATAACAGGAGAGCTTCAATTGAACCCAACATGATAACCATGAGGTAGTCTACCACTATTACTGTCTTCTTGCTTTGTGAAGATAATCGCTTAATTGAGCAAAAATGTGTACATCAAAGCCAGGAAGCAGTTATATGATATGGTTTCCTTTAATGACTTATCATGTGTTTATGATGATAAACATAGAAATCCAACAGGCCGACTTTATTTAGTAACAGTAAAAGTTAATTTTGTTATTTCTATGAAATGAACTCAAATAACAACGAAACCCAGATTATTTTCACAAATTGTACACCATTTATATCAAATAATCCAGTTTAATATATCATTGAATCGACAAATTTCAGACTGATATTCCCATAAAGAGCTGTTTCGTAATTCGTCTCCGGCATCTGGCTAATATAAGCGTGTAGAAATGTGGTTCCTTCATCACACTTATATACGGAGTATCAAAACTTTGCTTAGTCATTGACATACTTGTGACGAGAGTTGTTATTCCCACTGTGTCCCAATCCACAGTTTAACTGAGGAAACAGTGACGATTTTGTGTCCTAATCCACATTTTAACTGAGTAATCAGTGAAGATTTTGTGTCCTAGTCCACAGTTTAATTGGTAACCAGTGAAGATTTTGTGTCCTAGTCCACAATTTACCTGAGTAACCAGTGAATGTTTCGTAGCCTAGTCAACGGTTTAACTATTTAAAACATTGAAGATTATGTGTCCTAGAACAGTTTACATGGGTAACCAGTGACGATTTTGTGTCCTAGTCCACAATTTAACTGTGTAATCAGTGAAGATTTCGTGTCCTAGTCCACAGTTTAATTGGTAACCAGTGAAGATTTTGTGTCCTAGTCCACAGTTTACCTGAGTAACCAGTGAATGTTTCGTAGCCTAGTCAACGGCTTAACTGGTTAAAACATTGAAGATTTCGTGTCCTAGTCCACAGTATTTCTGGGTATATTTTGAAGGTTCTGTGTCCAGTGAAGGTATCGTGTCTTAGTCCATAGTATAACTTGGTACCCTGGGAAGATACTGTGTCCTAGTTCACCACATATCTCTAGGTAGTAGTGACGATTCCGTAGGTATTTATTTGTGTGGTTGAAGAACTGGCAAAGTCCGTGATTAAAGCACGTTTGATTGATTGGAAGGTGTTATCATTGTTTTTATTCTAAAAAACCCACATCAACCAATATCCTCACCATCATCCATTATTTACCCAGCCTGAACGATGCAACCGGAAGTGGAAGCATGACTATAACAGAGTTCGGGTCCTTACAGTTGACCAATGAGCCTCTCCATGTCCATGACGTGACGGAAGTCGAGAAATCCAAGATACAACGTGTCCCTCTGACTCCCTTTGGAAAAATCTTCAGATTGAACGGTTCCTTCAAAGACCAGGTAAGTGTATATCTACGTCTGTGCATGGATACAGTTATAAATATATATCTTTATGTGTGAAATACACCCTAAAGACATACATTATTGAAACTCAAAAGGCACACAACTCTGATGCTCAGAGATTTTTGATGTAGTCATACGTGGTGATATGTTATCAATGGGAGTACGGTATGGTGTAACTTGTGCCATGAACGTGTTGTGTATGCAGTATAAATATGTTAAGCTGCAGATCAAGACATGTGGTTGCCTTTACTTATCCAATAGTGCCCCTTTCCCGTTACATGAAACAAAACGATACTTTGGGTTGACACTAAAAGTTCAACTCGGTAACGGAACGCGGAATGCGAATAAATGCGAATTACAAGTACAATATACCACAGAACGTAATCTTCTTTCGGAGACATGAGCAAGTACAATCTAGCAACTCTTATTATTGTAAGGAGTTCTCTTTTCTTGTTGCTTTATAATGAATTTCATTTTTTTCTGTTTACAGGGTTTCAACAACAAAATAATATATTTGTTGTCAAGGCACCCTAGATCATACGAGAAACTATGCATAGCGGTGAAAGGTCAAGGGTCGAGTCAGTGGACTTGTCTGACCTCTACATGTGACCCTGGAAACTTAAATGTAAGTTCTGATATTCTATTCAACTTTGTCATCACATAAAATCAGATCAAAAATGGCCTCTAAAGTTGTGCTAAACTCAGCGATAAAAGTTCTTGTGACACGGATATCTTTTAAAAATACACAACTTTAATGATCAGGTTAAACGTAAACTGTTGGAAATTGGAAAATTGAGAGACTTTCATTACTGAGGAGAATTAAATAGCTAACAGAAAACGCATGTCTTGGAGTTATTGGAGTACTCTTATCTTGTACTCCAATCTTGTACGAAAAATTTCTCACAGATTTAATGTCCATTTGAACATATTATGGAACTCGTGGAAACGACACAATCATGAACAAAACACGTTAGAGACCGCCCTAGTATTAATCGACACCCTGTTACAACCAAACGTTAAGACATGTTGATCCGTCAAGCGCATCTCTGGAACCCATTCCTGACAGCATCAGCATCATCAGCAACACCATCAACGTTCTCTGGGACTGAGGCAAATATCACCGCAGACCGTTCGTGGCGGTTAACAACGTTCTGAAATTATTGCACAATGCCCATAAAGCGGCTGATTAGAACGTTACAACATCGCCAGTGACATTTTCGGTTGACAAGCAGCAAGTGAGATATGATACGCTTGAGTGGGACCGTGTTCCTTTCACGAGATAATCCAAATCTTCCTTTCACGAAACTGAAGCCAAATTTTCTAGGACTGAGACAACTATCACCGCAGACCGTTCGTGGCGGTTAACGACGTTCTGAGATTATTGCACAATGCCCATAAAGCGGCTGATTAGAACGTTACAACATCGCCAGTGACATTTACGGTTGACAAGCAGCATGTGAGATATTATAAGCTTGAGTGGGACCGTGTTCCTTTCACGGGATAATCTAAATCTTCCTTTCACGGAACTGAAGCCAAATCATCAGACATATCCGTTATCGAACAGGTATTTGATGAAATGGCCAGGCGTTTGCGATGCTTATCACATCTGCATGTAAGGCTACAATCTGCAACAACGTCTTCAAGATCTGGAACAATTCCCAACAATGATGTCATACACGACTGATGACTTCTAATCGACCAGAGGTGTTGAATGTAGCCAAACAATCGGTGGTCATACCCGGTAATAGGGTGTGAAATTTCATTTGACCCCGTTTAGATTGGTGTTTCACTTTTTGAAATTGTCTTTAATCTAAAATTCTTTGGGAACAGTAATTGTCTTGCTGTTTATACGTTATTGAACGTTTTAATGTTGTTTCATTTAATGAGGCTGGAGGCTTAAGCTCTGAAGCTTGGTACTCAAAAAGTTGTGAAGATATCACATGAAAATATCTTGAAGATACCACATAATTCTTTAGATTTGGATTTCTGTTCTGAAAAATATTGACTATTGTATTTATCAGTTGTTTTGGCTTTATTCAATTGATGGTCAAGTTGGTCAACATTGTCTTTATTTGTATGTTCTGTTTCTTTTTTTCTTTCACGCCACCACTCCTTTTAGGCAATAAATATAATTTTTGTCTATTAAAAGATTTAGATTTTATAACAAATATGGAAATGTGCCTGATGTTCCAATTTTATCCACAAATTTACCTCGTATGCTATTAAATCCAACTACAATATGAAAACTAAAATAAATAATGTATTTTTTTAAATATTGTTCCACAGGCTCCCTTCACGACAGTAACAGCTTTCAGTGACGTCATTCCGGAGCACGTGACTTGTATCTCCGAGGAACGAACCTACATGCAGGTCATCACGCCCTCTGGTGTCGAGTTTTCACTTCCGTTCGAGCCAAGGTCAAATATCACGTTTTCAAAAGGATGCGTCGTCTCCGAGTGCGTGGCTACTTTCAAGGTGAGCAGTTATCAGTCTCATTTAAACCATATCGAACATTACCATGGCATCTCGCTGGCTTTCAACATTGGTACATCTCATCAGAGTTAATGTTCGTGGTTGAAACTGATAATTGGTGTGAAATAAGTCATTTTAGTAAAAATATGTATTAGAGAAACTTTTTAGGTCCTTATTTTGACCTTTAAATGATCAGTTATGTATACAATGATAACACGTTTCAAAAACGCACAGCAAATGAGTAACGATCCTTTCAAATAAGGTAGGCTTACACTTTTATATATTTCCCTTATTCATATGAAAAGAGGAGTTATTAACTGTTTTGTATGATTATCAAGGTTTATCTATTTTCTAATTAGCTTAAAGCTTTATCTATTTTGTACAGAATCGCTTCTCGTCTACTAATGAATGCGTTATCATTTCCCATTAATATGATTACTAGCGAAGCTTAACTTATACGTTGTTTCTACAGCTGATCCCAAAACGCCCCTACCCAGTGATGCAGATCACCCACAATGGCACCGTGCAGCTGCCTGTCAAGGTGCAGCTGCCAGTTATATACCCAGGAGGCGACAGTGGTAAGTTTCACAAAGCAACCTTTACTAAGGTTGACCTTAACTCCCATTGTTTAACGAGGCACTAAGGCTGCCTTAGGGACTTACGGTCATCTAAGGGCTTTGTGAAAGAGGACCCTGCTCAGTGACCCTGTTTCATACCTTGATGTTGATCAAGGCAGTATTGTACATCGGCTACTTATGACAAGCATGTATTATTTAGCCAATATGATTATGGTTAGTAAGGGGCCTGAAGAAAGATATATCGTATTTAACGATTCTGTTATTCGGGTACTCATGTACGATACAGTTCTTGCATTGGATGGTTAAGCTTAGTCATATGAGCACTCTGATGTAGTGGAATTTGAATGGATAAGATGTGATACATAAAAGATGGCTTACCGTTTCATGATTTAGACTTAATGCCTTGACAATGTGAAGGTGAAAATTACCTGCAAAGTTTCCTGTCTAAAATCTACTAGTCTGTCATCCAGACCCTAAAGCAAAATATTCGCTTGAAGACCAACCAAGTCTACTGCAGTCTAGATTACATAGCTTTAGCTAAAGTTTAAGCATCTTCTTAGCTCCAATTTGTTACAGTACATGAATGTTTTTTAAAAATTGTCAAAATTGAAAAATAATACTTCTGAGACTAAATGTTAGTCTAAAATCTACGTGCTATGCAACCGCGCGACCTTATAGACACTTCTATACAAGTTTATAAGTAAAACGTAAATACAGATAAGTACATCAGAAAGATGGACTATTGAAGTAATTCCATAGAAATAATTGATAATTTCCTAATCACAATTCAACAACTATACTGAGAGAATGTAATGTAACTATGTATGTCCCTAGACGAGGACGGGGAGCCGACAGTTGTCACCAGCATGTCCGACAGGAAGTGGTGGACCGTCCCCTTCCGGTCCGAGATGGACAACACCGTCGTCACTTTCAACGCCAACCTTGCCCCAACCAAGTAAGGAGTACACACTCTCATTAGCAATGCTTTAAGACAAGGGTGCTCTGACCATAGTCGGGTTCAATAATAACTAACTCTAACTTAGAAAGAAAGACATGGTTCCTATTTGTAAAGCTGGAGAGCGAGGGGTGTTTAACTTAAATACTAATTTCGCTCCAACAAAAGGGAAAGCTTAAAGTCACTTCCTGTCATTCATAGAGCTGCAACCAAGGGTACCAACAAAAAGGGACCCGCGTGTGTCGGATCATCTTCCTACGCAGAGCCTAAAAGGCCAGTTTCCAAACTGTCATTTTATGCCTTGCTGCAGAGACTTTACTTTTCTGTGCTGCTATAGTGCCTACAGACTAGAGAGCAAACACAGAAAACTCAAGGCTATGCAGCAAGGCATAAAATGACAGTTTGGAAACTGGCCTTTTAGGCTCTGCGTAGGAAGATGGTGTCGGATTGACATTGCAGTGATTGGAATTTAAACACGTTGTGTCTAGCTATAATTTCAATCAACGCTTCCATAGAAGAGACAGCAATAAGTTCAATAATGAAGGATGCGATCGGATAGGAGACTAGATTTTACTTACATAGGAATCATTGACAAAATTTTCAATCGGCTGCAATCTCCGGATTAGTTGCTTTTGATACAATTGATACATCACAAGGACGTTGCATTTACAGTTATTGTCTTTGGTTAACTTTTCATACATGTTTTTTTTTATGATTTCAGCATCAAAGTCGCTTATTGTGTCAAACTGTCTGAAATTGAGCAGGTAGGTAACTACAATATGTAATTAATGGAAAACGTTCCACTTGATATTAACAATATTAAAAGTGAATGGGTTTTCAATGTATCAAACGCCCATACAATACCGTTATGATATAATAATAGAAAAAAAACCCAGATTCAAGATATCATAAGATTCAATGTGATAAACATGATATCAATTCATTTTCCTTGGTTCATATCAATATACATCTATTTCTCTGCTTCAACAGGTAAAGCGAGGCAACTCTGATAAACCAGGTGAGACAAATATCAAAGAGTGATTCCTTAATATATAAGAACATGAAGTAAGAGTCCTTTTGACCGAAACAAATGAATGTGTTAATCCAATAATTCCTTGCAGTAGGAATAAAGATTATCTTCAACTATATGAAAATCGGAACAAAACGGAATAAAAAGAAAAGATAAGCCAATAAGAGATACGACTGCACTACAATAAAATTATGTCAAATGCTGTTTCATCTGCAGATTTCATCCTCTTTATTTATCAACAAGTTGGACTTCGGTTATAAACATATAATTATTTGGACTAACGCAAGTTATGTCCTATTGTTAAGTCCACAATAGAATTATAACAAATGATGTTTTATCTCCAGAATTACTGACATCGGAAAATGCTTAGGTTATAAACATATCATTATTTTAGACTAACGCAAGTCCACAATAGAATTATACCAAATGGTGTTTTCATCTGCAGATTTCCTCGCCTTTATTCATCAACAATTTGGACCAACGCAAGTTATGTCCTATTGTAAAGTCCACAGTAAAATTAAACCAAATGATGTTATCATCTCCAGATTTCCTGACCTCTGACACTCTGTGTGGGATCTGCAGGATGATCGGGGAGTCCTGGGGTGAACTGGCCACGGCCCTGGGGATGCAACAGCCCCACATCTACATGATGCTCACCAACATCCGGAGCTCAGTGCCCGTCAACCCCTGTCGTCACCTGCTGAGCCTGTGGAACAAACAGCTGCCCGTCGCAGCTGATAGGGTAATTAGTCCTCTTGTAAAGGATCCATTTACATGGCTTTTTGTCATTCCTGTCATTGGTAGGATATTGGAGCAGGAACTTCTATGAACCGTCGCAGCTGATAGGGTAAATAGTCACCTTGTAAAGGGTCTTTTTATTATTCCTGTCAATTGGTAGGATAATATGTAACTTTCAAAGGATCTGGAGCAGTGTCCTTTTTGCAGTCATCATCTTGTAAAGGGTCTTGTAAAGGGTCTTTATATTCTTCCTGTCAATTGGTAGATAACTAGTCACTATCAAACTATAATTTGCCCGTCGCAGCTGATAATCTCGTAAAGGGTCTTATTGTTATCCCTGTCAATTGGTAGAGTAACAGGGTGACTTTGAAAGGATCTGGAGCAGGGTCTTTTTATTATCCGTCGCAGCTGATAGGGTGAAAAGTCATCTGGTAAAGGGTCTTTATGTTATCCCCGTCAATTGGTAGGATAATATGTAACTTTCAAAGGATCTGGAGCAGTGTCCTTTTTATTATCCGTTGTAACTACAGTCATCATCTTGTAAAGGGTCTTTATATTCTTCCTGTCAATTGGTAGATAACTAGTCACTATCAAACTATAATTTACCCGTCGCAGCTGATAATCTCGTAAAGGGTCTTATTGTTATCCCTGTCAATTGGTAGAGTAACAGGGTGACTTTGAAAGGATCTGGAGCAGGGTCTTTTTATTATCCGTCGCAGCTGATAGGGTGAAAAGTCATCTGGTAAAGGGTCTTTATGTTATCCCCGTCAATTGGTAGGATAATATGTCACTTTCAAAGGATCTGGAGCAGGTTTTTTATTTGCCCGTTGTAGCAGATAGGGTAAATAGTCATCTTATAAAGGGTCTTTTATTATCCCTAACAATAAGTAGGATAATTAGTCACTTTCAAAGCATCTCGAGCAGGGTCTGTTTATCATCCGTCGCAGCTGATAGGGCAAAACGTCATCTTTTAAAGAGGCTTTATATCATCCCTGACATTTGGTAGGATAATTAGTCACTTCAAACAATAATTTGCCCGTTGAGGCTGATAGGGTGAATAGTCATCTTGTAAAGGGTCCTTATATTATCCCTGTAGATGGATAAATAGTCACTTTCAAAGGCTCTTGAGCACTGTCATTTATGATTCGATGTAGCTGATAGGGAAAATAAAAAATAATATTGTAAGGGTATTGAGCAGAGTTTAAATATTATGTGTGTCAATAGGATAAATTATCATCTCATAAGGCACTGAACCGCTGTCTTTTTGTCATCTGTTGCACGTGATAGGAACAGGTTTTGAAATGTTTATTTGTTAAAATTGTTTGCTTTTCAGTACTAGTGCTTTATTGTTTTATTGTTACTATTTCATTGCTATACATAATTATCCGTTGTCGTATGTGAAGCAAAAATTATATTCAGCCTTAGATGTGAGCAATCGTAATCTGTGGGTGGTTATTCTCCAATTTAAAAAAACCCTACTAAATTAACTAAATTGTTTATACTTGGCTCCTGTTAGATGCGGTATATGAAGGCTGCACTAAGGAAGATCAAACGCTTTGACGTGATCGAGTGGATAGACAACCACGAAGAAACACCGCGCCCTTCAAGCATGCCCAAAGGTACGTGGTTATGTCAGCAGCGGGCTCAGAATGAGGGAGTGTGTTATTGTTCGGCTCCGCTTTGGCAAGATTTATGTTATTAGCGCCGTTGTTCTCTTGAAGATCCACTCTATGATTTTCATTAAAAACTTCTTTAGCTTTAATATGAATCTTCATGCCCTATTTTGTGCTATAAATTGAAAACATTGAAATACTTTATCAATAAATGACAAATACAATTAACTAATGCTTGTTTACTTTAAGAAACTGCATTATAAATTCACCAAAGCGTAAAAAAGATGTCAAATTTCCAATAATACAATTTAAAATAACGAACTTAACAACTCCTAACTGTCCTTCTGGCTGATTAAGATAAGTTGGAAATTCAAAAGGGCCTCTTTTTCCGTTCCCTATAGGTTCCCTTTTAGGTGTCTGAAGGTGTAACCGCGGATGACGTCGGATGATGATTGTGACCTTTGCAAATAACTTGACAAACCTTGTTTTTGTTTGAACTTTAATTAGAAAAGGGAAAGAAAGGACGCAAAACTCATAACGTTGTTGGAAAGGGGAAATATTGATTTAAGAGGTGAATTATGCCTTCATTCATTCATGATTGCCTTGCAAAAACTTAGTCTATCACTTTAAGGATATGTCTTGATATGTGCATTTAACGTGTACTACCGTTGGTATTTTCGTTACCTTAAAGTATATATTAAGAGTTTTCAAATTTTCAGATCTCAACAAGCTCAAGGCATTCAACATCGTCATCAAACACCCTATCGTGTGTGAAAATTGGCTCCGTTTGGCGGAAGCGTGTTGCCTTCATCAAGAGGAGATAACTCTAATTGACTCAGATGTGCCTCGAACCGACGCGGAGAAAGCCTTCTTAGTGCTATCAAAATGGTCAGAGAAATATCCAATCTTCAATGTAACGCCACTTCAGAAGATCCTCATGCTCGCCGGCTTCCCGCATATCGCAAGTAAGTTACGTCACAAATCCAAAATTTATTGTTAACTTATTTAAGTAAACTTTTTTCGTACCGTTGATATTACATCAAAGCATGTTCATCAATACCAATGTGGTATAGTGCTATCGCGTACAGGTGTGGAAAGGTGTTACAATTGTTCTCCTGTGCTTCTGGATCGTTACGTGATCTTAATAACATAAAGCGTGGATTTCAATACATTACCTACAATAACTATTCAAGTACCGTGTGTTGTATTTAGCAACATATATTCATTCAAAGTTCACATGGACATACATAGTCAATGTTTCTTCCACAGACAAAACTATGGACAGTCCCACGGAGCCACGACGGAGGTTC
The DNA here is from genome assembly GCA_916613615.1 of Steromphala cineraria. Taxonomy (NCBI): domain Eukaryota; kingdom Metazoa; phylum Mollusca; class Gastropoda; order Trochida; family Trochidae; genus Steromphala; species Steromphala cineraria. Next base: position 64,129,451 of record OU744728.1, on the reverse strand, counting down.
TCGAGGCTTGGCCGAACAGTAAGCAAGGCTTCACTTCTCTACAAGTGAACAATACATCAGTGATGGTTTTTGGCAGAACAGCAACACAGATTTTCCTTCTCTACGAATGAAAACAATAAAACGTGTGTTTCTTGGCCGAACAGTAACCAAATTACCCCTCCTCTACAAGTCACAACAACTAAACGTTTGTCCAGTTTCTACAAGTGTAAATAACTTAACAGTGATGTTGCTTTGCTGAAATCATTCCGAGGCTTCACTAAAACTAAACAGTGCTGTTTCTTATCTAAGTCCTTAAAAGAGGTCACATTAGGGCTGTTTAACATGAGTTTGAATCCGTTTGTACACATTTGCTTTATCTAGTCATGTTAAGTTTGCCATGATCGAGCAAACTTTAATACACACTAAAGCCTGAATAAGAGTAAATCCTATATTATTGATTGTCTGTAGACAGAGTATGACTGTGTACAGTTGACATGGTTTTAACCGAAGCATAGCGTGTTATGGTGTGTTCGTTGATGTGTAATGTACAAAACTAAAGTGCTTAAATCATTTGTTGGAAGTGTTTTACCACAACTACTTTGTTTTGTTTTATTTTCATATTTATATTTTTGATTGTATGTTCTACAGAATATATCAAGTGTTGAAATCTTTATTTTATGATTGCATTCTTAACGGTTTATAGTCTTATAGTTTATATTCTTAACGATTTATAATTCCCCACAGAGGCAGATCAAGTCATGTTGATTTAGCCTCTGTTACATTACGCTGAGTTTGTGGGATAGAATGGAAGATGCCTGATTGGAGGCAATCAAAGTTAGTTCTGCAATCAGCGACGCTGTTCTTAAATCATCGTTTTGGCTACTAAATCAAGGCAAACGCATTGTGATATGAACCAACCTTTTCATGCGAGAAGCGTTGTCATTTGCTAAATAAATTCAAATGGATTGTGATGCAGTTTTTTTCCGCCGGGGGAAACTGCCGGAACCCAAGGATTTCGGCGTAATAGAACAGAGGCTAAATCAACATGACTTGATCTGTCTCTGTGGGGAGAGAATGATATAATTGACGCACGATTGGTTTAAATATAGAGCATCAGCATATTTATATCCGCGTAGCTCCTGCCATGGCAAATGCCATGTATTAATAATTATGGATAGCTTTTATATAGTGCCAAATCTCAACTTTTTGGACTCAAAGCGCTCTATGCTCCATAACCTTGGTCTAACCCTGGTTGACATAAAGTCCCTCAAGAGTCACCTCCAACACAATTTTTACCAGGTACCCATTTGCACCGCTTGGTGAACAGAGGCTCATTTTGAATAAATTCACTCGCCCAGCTGACACCACACGTCTTCGACTCATGTCTCTGTGAGGGGCAGGGAATCATCCTTCAAACTCTCAGTTCATTCAGCTTTGGGGTCACCCACCCACCCGGCGAGCCATGCCCGATGTTGCTGATCTACTCTGATAGCGGTCGAACTGAGCTTTGCACAGGATCACGTGCCACTCTCTCTAGTATACTCCTAGCCAATAAAATGATTCTTATTCGGCAAAAGCAGCATGAATGTTGTAAAGTTTCGGCTCTGCGTGAAATTTCACCTCATGCTATGGTACATGACTTTCACTGCTCGTAACCTTTAGAATACGTATCTTCGGGATATGGAAACCGTTTAATTTTGATGTTCATTCATCATACATGTGATTAATTGTACGAGAACCATCTGAAGTTGGACCTGAAAAGATAAAGCCATGAGGGTTGTAGCTCATCATGCTTAAGGAGGTAGTTAGATGTAGTAGTCAAATAATAACAAGGCGTTGGAGATGGAAAGGAAAGGATAAGATACTATGTACAAAGTCACTGAGATGTAAGAGTTCAACGGATGGAGAACAGATAGGTTTTTAAGTCTTTCTTGAAGCAGTCTAGATTCACAGTTTTTAAGGTCATATGGGAGTGAGTTCCGTATGGCAGGGGCAGGAACTGAGAAGGCGCGATCCCCAAGTTTTGTAGATGTTGATGGAACACACAATTGGAGCAGTTGAGAAGATGGTCGAGATCGGCAGGGTTGATACAGGGAGAGCAGTTCTTTCAAATACAGAGGAGCCGGGTGGACATGGAGAGCACAGAAGGTTTGTCAGGGACGAGCAGGACTCACGCTTACTGCACAGTTGTACCCTTCGGATATTACATGTTGCATCCCAACTATGGATGTTATCACATCTTAAGATGGGATAGCTCTCGGGCTATCCCCACTGTGGATAAAGTACTATTTTAAAAGCTTTAATGTTTCTCACAAACGCTGTGCATCACTGCAATGTATAAATATAGTGATGTATGCATATATATATGTAATATAGTGACATATTAACGCTTTCGTTAACTTGTTATTTGTATTTAACAACATTCAATAACTGCCAATGAAAATCTGTCTTATAATGAAACCTTGAATAGGCTGAATATTCATAGATATAGTTTAACGTTCATAAGTTCAACTTTCCGTTTTCGTGTTTTGTTTATGTGACGTTCAAACGGTGCTTACGTTCACAGACAAACAAACCTTACAAATCTCTTCTATTTTTCTGGAAATGAATTTTCATGAGCTAACTTAATTAATCTTATACTACACAAGGCATGTTATTGATATTTTTGTCTAAAACTACCTCACTTATGTTTTTTCATTCAAAAGGGCGAAATAGGCGTACAGAATCAGATCTACCCTTGAATTTCCTTGTAAATACTTACATTAAAGAATTATATTATCCATTGAAGGTTTTCTTTGAAAATTTCCTTAATTCAAGTAAAGGGATAGTTTTGTATGTAGGAACAATAAGCAGGTAAGATAGTATATTGGCAGAACTGAGAGCATTCTCGATAATCCAGAGTTTACGTTCCGATAATATCTCCACTAACCTCTGGAACCAATATGGGGTCAATGCGATTCACAAATTACCTGCCCTTAGTGGCATATTGTCCAATGAGGTATCTACGCTGCCTCAAGCAGCGTGCCAATCGCATGGCTTCTTTCATGACACACCCCCGCTTCGTCGATAAACAGAAATGACATCCGAAGAGATACATTTCGAGACTGTGTTTTTGTCTATCAAAACGGTTGGGTATATCGATTGTTACCTAGCATTCCCAAGAAAATACCTATGGACTGTAAAATGTTATCGCATGGCCTTCGATTTTATTTATAAAAGAATGAGTGAGTTGGGGTTTAATGTGCTGTCAGCAATATTCCAGCTATATAAAACGTGGATGCCGCCATCTAGATTTAAGTGAGTTGACAGATCCGAGAGAAAAAACTGTGTAAAGAACTTATACAACACAAGTTTTGCATTAATAACCGATGGTAGGTCGATTTAGAAACTTCATGTATTTTCGAATGTTTTGAGTTGATTATATTCCATCCCACTTGACTCAAAACCTTGTTGCGGTGTGGTTGCTTGTGACCTTCGCCGACCCTTGGCCAAATGGGGCTAGCATGCTCCTGGTAGGGTCTCCCAAGCTTTAATGGTCAACTGGTAGAAACCAAACCAAACTTGTGTCGTTCTAAAACCTGCTTTCTATCCCTCTTTTTCGTCTGTTCTCTCATCCTGTCGAACTTCTTTCTCTCCGATTCACATCTTTTATAGCTATAAAAAAACCTAAACCTCAACTCATTCACTCACCGTTTATCTGCTTATATGATTTCTTTCCTATTTCTGACTCTGACTAAAGGCCTATCTGATTGGCTAATGAAAGACGGTAATGCAACTAAGGGCAGGTAATTTTTGAATCGAATATATTATTGGCTCCAGAGGTTAGAAGAGATATTATCTAAGAGCCATCGGATTGATGATTCACAGCCGACACAACATCCAAATCAACAATCCGATGGCTCTTTTTTGAAAGAAATGAAAAGTGAATCTGAAGAATTCTCATCATCTGAGGACTTTCATCAATCCAACACAAGTTTGTCAAGTGTGAAGGATAACTCCACAATGTCACAGTTTGAAGAAAGAAGTGATGGCAACTCATCACTATCCTCTCAAAATATACCTACAAAATAGAGCCATGGGCTCTGTAGCTCATCAGGCTTTACATTTGATTTCGCTATAGGGTGTGGCCAATGTGGTGCCCCCTTAGTAGGGGCCATGGGGCCACCAAAGCTACAATTTATAATCCTCACTAGATAAGGAGTTTGTACACAAAGTTTCAGCTTTCTGGGCCTTCTGCTACTGGAGAAGAAGGTGAAAATAGTTTTTTTAGGGGCCACAGGGCCACCAAAGCTACAATTTATAATCCTCACTAGTCACGGAGTCTGTACACACAGTTTTAGCTTTCTAGGTCTGGAGAAAAAGATAAACATAGAGCCGTGGGCTCTGTAGCTCATCAGACTTTTGATGGAAATAGGTTTTTAAGGTTTTGACCCCTGTGACCCCATTTGGGGTCATAGGGTCACGAAATCTACAATTTTGAATTCCCATTGGCCAAGGAGTCTACACACAACTTTTCAGCTCTCTAGGCCTTGGGGACTTGAGAAGAAGATGAAAATAGGTTTTTAAGGTTTTGACCCCTGTGACCCCATTTGGGGTCATGGGGTCACGAAATCTACAATTTAGAATCCCCATTTGCCAAGGAGTATGCACATAAAATTTCAGCTCTCTAGAGTCATTGGTTCTGGAGAAGAAGATGAAAATGTGAAAAGTTTACGGACGGACGGACGGACGCCGGACGCCATGCCATAAGCCCATCGGGTCTATAGAAAGATACTTGATTTTCTTTCTTAAACAGGAACTAGCTCATTGACAGTTGCAGTACTTATATGGTGTTATTATAAACTTTATAGTAAGACTTTCTACAATATGTTTGACTGTTTCCATCGAAACACAACTTACAATACAGTTTATCCATCAAAGGCCACAGTATTGTTGCTTTATTTTTAACTATTAACATAGTTTATACTTTTACAATTGTTATACTAAATAAGAAGTATTCATTGATTATGTGACCTTGGATGTCAAAGGTCAAGTTCCCAAGAAGGGTTATTGCCATACACACTCATTTTGGCTATAACTTCATTGCATTAAGTGTTTCAGGTCTCATGAACATATCTTACAAAATTTGCTTTGAGGGAATTATATTGACACATATTCACATTGAGGGTCAGAGGTCATGGTCACGAGTTAGTAAATCAATTGAAGCACAATAACATGACAAGTTTTTGTGCCGTGGAGGTCTTTTGAAGGTCACATGCCGAATTTAATGAGGTTTTTGTAGAAGGAGAAGGCGAGATTCTCAGTTTCGGGGCTGCTCGGCTTTTGTGGTGTCCCGGAAACGGTGTACCTACCCAGATTGCTGTTAGAAACAGTTCAATAGGTCACCTTCAAGCTGCTGTAGGTTATAGTGGACGATTTGTTGGAGTGACATTGTTTCCTACATCCTGTTGATGAGCGAGTATGAAGGGCGTTTACCACGCATAAGAACATCATTCCAACTAAACCATATAGTGAAGGGTTAGTTATCGTTTTGATCATTTGGAACGCTTACATGCATTTGCAACATCTAGTTACTTATAAATCATTTTGAAGACCTCGGATATGCTATTTGTGCAAATCACCATAGACAGTCAGGACCCATTGCAAACCTGTCTTGGACCAAATAAACAGATGAATTGATTGAAATAACCTGATTAAAATTGAGTAAAATGTTACTTAAATAAGATTTTATAAATATTTCATTCAAATTTTTAACTCATATTTCTGTTGACAAGCAGTTTGGAAAGAACACAGATTTTGCCTAATTCAAAAAGTATAAAGCAAATATTGAATGTATAGGAAAAAGCAAATTTTGATTTGTAAGACCAAGTGTTAGGACATATGAATTGACATATTGTAGAATGTAGATATTAGCAGAATTTATATGAAATAGATTTCTCACACCCTACGTATTTTTGTCTGTAGAATGGTATTAACAAATACATGTATCTTACAGGCAGATAAGTGAGTATCCAATGTTCACATGTCTTTTAAGACACGGAGAATCTTGAAAATACAAAAGTACGGTTTTATATGATTGTGTTATAAATTATTTCAAAGTATTCACCAGCCAAAGGATCAAGATTTTTAGATTGAGTATACGAGTTGCAGCTTATCGAAAACAAATACCCCCCTTTCTCCTTATAAACACAGAAGATTGAAATACCTCCCACTTTATTATCATTCAAATACAATTGTCCAGAAATATTTAAATTTGCTTAGTTCACCTTCATCATCTTTATTATATAACTGTACAATGTTAGTTAAACAATCTCTTTTACAGCGTAAAATACATGTTGGAAATGTTAGTCTGTATGCCTTGAAAATGTTTGTAGTGAATTATTCATGGGCCTTTCTATTGAATAAAAGGTATTGATTGAAGTTCAAATGAAAGTGGTTGGTGATAAACGTGGTACATTTTTCATGAGTTTTCATGCCCTTTCATGTAGTGTATTTGATTAGCCCAAAGAACGGCGGTTTGTTTGTCATTTATTTTGAACGAATGAATGAGTCAGGGATCTTTTCAGTCTCATTACCAACAAGCATACACAAGTACTTTATTGCAGATGGTTTCTTGAAGGGATGACCTCATCCTTTTGGAACTGTGTCTTGACCCTATGCCAACACTTGACTCAATACCATGCCGTGGTGTGGTGGTTACCGTGCTTCATTGAGCCTGAAAGCTCTACCCACTGGAGCTTACAGGCCCCTAGTAGGGTGACCTAGATGGACAGGTCTACGGGTAAAAGTCAGACAAACTTAAAGTCTTTCTAAACTGCTTTCTGCCTGTTCCCTTTTACAACCGATCCTCTTTCTCTCTAATCTATTTTCTCTCTCCTCAATGGGAATGTCAACGTGTTGAAAAAGATTCACCAGAAGATGACATATCCAACCGGTCCCCAATAGAGTTATGCCAAAAATCTAAAGAACTTGAAAATACTAAAAGGCACATTTTCACATGTTGATCAACATACCAAGTTTCATTGAGCTAGGTCAAACAGTTTTTGAGTTTTACTCCGGAAACCAAATTCTAAGTTACCGTCAAAAATAAATATCTGAAGAAGTTGAAAATACTCCATCTACAGATGCTGACTAATCCACATTCTTAGTTTCATTGAACCATTTCAAATAGTTGTTTAGTTCTGCTCCGGAAACGAATGATTACGGATGGACGGACCTACGGACAGACGGACGGACAGGGGCATGATGACTTTATCCAACGGTATTACATACCAGGTTGATAATAAATGACATAATGTTGAAAGAAGTCTAAACCCCATCTCACTCAATAAAGTCACCTTACAGTGTATGAATCGAACAGTAAAACAAGGACAGATGCACATGTGTCTCTCAACTTTCAATAACCACATGCTACATCATCTATTTTTTCAAACTTTGCCCTTTAAATTACATTTGTTTAAATCATGTTAGAGTCGTTTCTGAATCATGAGTTTGAACAATGGAACATCGAATCCAATGCCGCAAAATTTTCTATAAGCACACATCGTATCAATTTATTCAAAACGTGACATTCATTTTGTTTGATTTAATATGTCTTAGCCTTACAACGCATGAAATTCTACAATTAATGTCTGTAAAAAGGGTTGAATGGTCGTTATTGAACTTCAAATTAGGGCATTAATAATTTACTTTCGTTGAGGAACATTCACTACTTCTTGATTGTTAAAAGTACTATTAAATTTCCAATCTAGAACAGCAAGCTTCACTGCGTTACATATAATCTGCACCAGGCAGTGAAGCAATGTAAATGTTCATTCATTGACATTGTAGGTTCAAACAACATTGTAGCTATTGTTTTTCTAAATTCAATTCATCAATATTGTTGTGCGCCGATGAATTGCGTGTACTATAGTATTCATAAAAGCGCTTTAGTGTTCATGTCCATCCTGTGTCTCGTAAGGGAGCCTCGTTATGTCCGTTACGCCTCTTGAGTTTCTTAAAACCTTACACCCTTTAACGACACATGCTGAATTCTTGGTATGAAGGCAAGATGGATGATACAAAAATAACTTTCTAATTGAATTAGGTCTCTTATATGTTAAAAATTATTCCATACGACATGACCTTCATATAACTTGAAATTGACCATACAATTTTCTACAGGTCATAACCGGTCTTTGCGCATGCTCGGTTCTTAGCCTACCAGAGAGCATTCATTTGAAATTCAAATCCATGCTTTGATAACCCGAAATAATGAGATACCTTTCCCATCATATCATCAATGGATGTTTTTATAACAAGAATCAAGGGTTGGTAATTTCAGTACGGATTCTCGGATTAAAGGTCCCTGGGGCGAGACATAATGGAGAGAATCTCAATACTCGGATTAAAGGTCCCTGGGGCGATACATAATGGAGAGAATCTCAATACTCGGATTAAAGGTCCCTGGGGCGATACATAATGGAGAGAATCTCAATACTCGGATTAAAGGTCCCTGGGGCGATACATAATGGAGAGAATCTCATTACTCGGATTAAAGGTCCCTGGGGCGATACATAATGGAGAGAATCTCAATACTCGGATTAAAGGTCCCTGGGGCGATACATAATGGAGAGAATCTCAATACTCGGATTAAAGGTCCCTGGGGCGATACATAATGGAGAGAATCTCAATACTCGGATTAAAGGTCCCTGGGGCGAGACATAATGGAGAGAATCTCGATACTCGGTCATGGACAAATCAGGATCGTTGATTTTAGCAAATACTTCTATCTTTCAAAAGTTGAAATATATGGCCAGGAGACAGGAGGAAGTATCAAGGAAGTATCAAGTACAGGATGTTATGCATCTAAAGGCAAGGTCAGTGTATGTGTATTCAAGCCTAAGCCTGGTTATTGGCAGTGATACAATATGAACATGTGAAAGCATAAAATCCCCCAAAAATAATCAATTGAAAACATTTCTTGGTTCATAAAATGATACATAGGTACTTTAAAGGGACAGTAGCACGTTTTTTCCGACGATTTCAAGGCAAAAAGGATTATATTAAAAGCCAGAAAGTTTAATCATTGTTCAATAAACTGCCATCCAGTCAAACATGTAAATGTAGGATTATACCATATATAACGTTTGCACAATGGCATATACGTAACTTTACATTAAATTAAAAGATTAGTATTTCAGATTCAAAATTTTTTTTAAAAACCAAATGGATAAGATAAAACATAATAGACGAACTAATGTCGCCTAAGTTATTCAGTTTTATTTTTGCTTCTTTTTCTTTCATTTAAAATACAATTTCAGAGGTTCATCGAGGCTGTGTTACGGGGAAAGGCTCAATTTGGGAGGAGAAAGCACGACTGCCTTGACTGCCAACTCATTGTAAATGGAGCCTTTGCTTGTTTCTGTTTTGGGTATCTTTGCAACGAACGAGATATGACTCCTTATGTTCAATGCTAAAGCTTTGACGTTGACTTTATTATGGACTGGAATGTTAACCAAATGCGTTCTGTTGAATGCTTCTCTTATTAGGTACAAAGCCCATCTTCGCATGCAGTGACAACACGACGAGTCAGTCTTGGAGACACACTTTACTAGCACCAAACCAATTAGAGTTACATGCCCTTGCCTCTATCGAGTGCTGGATCGAAGCGTTCATAAAATCTCTATTAGAAGGCTGTTAGTCACACCATTTCTCCCTTTCTTTACAGATGGATACATTAACCATATTCAACTCAAAATTCTCAAATAAAACAAAATTAAAGTCTTTGTGATATTCAACTTGAATCATTTCTTTAAATGAATGCAGAAATATTATCTCAGAATATTCCCTTTTCTTTAAATGTCCTTGAAATAAATAGCAACTTATGCTTTTCTTAAATAAATAAATAAATAAATAAGTTAAGTATTTAAAACATTTAAAGTTCATAATATCAATTCTTCTCAGGTTCTAATCTCCGATTCACATTTGTCTCTTGTATTTTCATCACACATTAAGTAACATAGTCACTGAGATAGGCTGGTTTCTGTCTCACTCGTGTTGGTCTGGGTGTCTAGTGATCGTGCTGCCGTTGGAGTTGATGTCGCCGCTGGTGGAATTGGAGTCGGCGTTGCTGGTGAGGTTGCTGCCGTCGCTGGATGCCGTCTCGGTGGTGTGGTTGTGACGTTGCTCTGCTCATTAGTTACCACCGGTTCAGCTAACTCCTCTTCATTGTTGATGATTGCAGTTGATTGCATCAGTCTTTCCCTCCAGTCCTCTGTGTCAGTTTGCTTGTAGTTTAGATTCTCTACAACAGCGTTCACCTGCTTGAAGTGACTTGAATCTCTCGTGATTTCTCTTCCGTCACTTAACCTTCGGGCTGATATCGAAGATCCGTGTATCTTGAAGATAACGTAGAACATCGGCTCATAAGATGTACTCCATTTATTTCTCTTCTGCTGCTTTAGAAGTACATAGTCACCAATGATCATGCTATGCTCCTTTGTGAACTTATTCTCTGAATTTCTTTTTGCCTTCAGTTTATAGTCCATATCTCTCTCTGCTATGTCATCACTGCTCTCTGCTGACAATGTGAGATCTTCATAGTCTAGCTTTATTCTCACTTCTTTGTTCATGAGTGCTTTGTATGGTGATATGCCAGTAGCTGGGTGTGGCGTTGAACGATATCCAATCAGCATGTTGTTTAACATTGTCTCGCGATCTTCTTTGGATTTGTTCAAGTGGCTGATCTGTTCTGTTTTGTTGAGTACCTTCATAAAACTTTCTGCTTCGCCGTTTGCTCTTGGGTGTAGTGGAGTAACTCTATGATGAGTAAATCCTTCCTCTTTGGCGAAATCTGCGAACTCTCTTGAATTGAACGGCGGTCCGTTGTCTGTTTCACCTTTGTTTGGTACACCATGTGTTGTGAACATCTGCTCAGGTGTTTCTTTGTGGACGACACTGATGTTGACATCACCGTTGCTACTTCTGGATATCGCGTTCTTTTGTCTATGACGACAAGATTGTAGGGGTACCGTCAGGGTACGGTCCACCAAAGTCAATTGAAACAGTGTCCCATTCTTTTCTTGGAATGTTAGTCAATTTCACTGGTTCTTTGCGATGATCCTTGTTTGCCACTTGGCACTCTTAACACTGCTTTGTAATAGTCTCTACCATGGAATCCATGCTGGGAAACCAATATTTTTCTCTCAACATTCTCTTCGTCTTTGTTGTCCCTAGATGTCCTAACCTGTGTGCCGCTTTTATCAAGGTTCTCTGCAGACATCTTGGTGCTATTATTCTGTTGAGTCTGAGCATTAGTCCTCCTATCTCACTTATCTCTTCTCTCACTGGATAGAATGGTGCAATATCAGGATCTGATTTATGTTTCTCCCAGTCTTCAGGCAAAATACTTTCTTTAATCTTCTGTAACTGAGGATCTTTGCTGGTCTCTTCTACTATTCTCTTCATCACAACTGCATTCTCAGTTTCTGTTACGTGTCTCACGACACGCTCTGTGCTGTCACTTCCTGTCTCCGGCAGTGGATGTCTGGACAGAAAATCTAGTGGATCTTGCTCGTCTCGGCCTGGCTCATAAACCATCTCGTTATCTGCATCCTGCATCTCTTTTACCCATTTTTCAATCCTTGGCGACAATTTGATGTTTGCCCTGTTGAACATAGGAATTATTGGTTTATGTGCAGTCACTATCTTGAATCTTGGAGCCCCAAGTAGATACATTCTGAATCTTTGCTTGGCCCATTTCACTGCAAGTGCATCCTTCTCAGTCTGACTGTACCTCTTTTCTGTAGGTGTCATGGTTCTACTGATGAAATGTACTGGTTGGAGGCCTTTCTCAGTTGTCTGAAATAATCCAGCAGATAAACCCTCATGATAGCTTGCCTCAACTCTAACAGTAATAGGTCTCTGAGGATTAAAGTAAGCTACAGTACTATCTTCTGTGATCTGCTGTTTCAAACTCTCAAATGCATCTTCTTGGTCTTGTCCCCACTTAAACTTAACATCTTTCTGTGTAAGATCTCTCAGGGGAGCGGTCAGTGTTGAGTATCGGGGTATGAATTTCGAGAGAAATCCTATCATTCCCAGGAAACTGCGTACTTCCTCTTTTGAGTTAGGTCTCTCACATTTCCTGACTGCTTCAACTTTGCTTGGAGCTGGCTTAAGTTTTCCGTCCGTGAAAACATATCCATAGAATTCAATTTCTTTGACCTGAAATTGACACTTCTGTCTGTTCATGGTTATGCCAAAAGTCAGATGCTCTTTTGAGTACAATTCTGAGTGTTTCATTATGCTCCTGAATGTCTCTACCGCCAATGAGTATGTCATCTCTGTTGTTCAAACACATTGGGATGTCTCCGAAGATTCTATACATGGTTTCATCAAACACATCTTGAGAAGTCTTTGCGCCAAAAGGGAGCGTCTTGGGTCTGTAGTTTCCCTAGGGAGTTTAGAAAGTTACAACGTCTCTTGATGCATCATCTAATGATAGTTGTTGATATCCCTGTCGAAGATCCAAATCCTCAACAATTGGTCCCTGTATGATGCGACATCTTTCCATATACTTGTTTGGAATCCGAAGATCAGTGCTTGCTCTAATCATGTCTGATGTGAGTTCTTCTGGATGTTTTGATGTAAACCTAGGTTTCGGCTGGACTACCAGAGGAGAGCACCATGTGATTGGGTGATCTGCATCACACTTCTCAAACAAGTCGTTCTTTACGCCATTGTCCAACAATACTTTCAAAGGTTTCTGCAAGTAGTGTGGTACTGGACGTGCTTTTTGTGCAATGGGAACAGCTTCCGATCTCATAGGTAGTGTGACTGTAATCTCTTTCTTGGTTACAGGATCTCGAAATCTTCCAACACCTTCAAAGACATGCTTATATTCACTCAGTATCTTCTGAACTTGAGTAGATTTCTCTGTTATTGAGGTGATATTCTTTATTCTCAAGTCATTCTTCTCTTGAAATGTGCCTTCTGGAGATATCTTCATCATTCCAAGTCTTGTCAGAGATTCTCGACCAAGTAGTGGAGGAGAATTCATGTGACCTCTGATGACAATAACAGTTGTTTCAATGCCGCATGTCTGGTTTCTGATGACTGTCTTAAATTCACCTTTCACCTGTATCTTCTTCTGGAGTGCTGTTAGTTGGCAGTTGCTTGCTCTGAGCACTGGTAGATTCTGAGTACGTTTTGTGAATGACTTGAACTGGTGTTCATCCATCAAGTTGACATCCGCGCCTGTGTCGGGTTCAACAAATACATTCACGTCATCTATCTTCACTGGTATCAGTTTACTGTTTTGAGTGTCATCTTTGATGTTCTTCACTACTTTCACTGTTAAGTGCTTTGAGACTTGATTGAAAAATAAATCATCAGAACTCGCATCTGAGCACTCTTGTTCCGAAACTTTCTTGACTTTGTTTTTCTTCTTACTGTTCTCTGATTTGTTAGAAAGTTTACAATCTTCTCTGTTAGTTCTGCTTTTCCTACACATGGAATGGAAGTGATTCGACTTTCCACATGATCTACATGTTTTCCCATAAGCAGGACAGTTTCTACCTGGTGCATGGCTTGTCAGACCACAGTATGTGCATTGAGGATATTGCCTACTGTTTGTTTGGGAATGTCTCTTAAATCTACCTCTTGATCGCCGTGAAACCTGATGAACTGATGATGGGGTGTCTAGTTCCTCCCTCATTTGGTTGACTTGAAGAGCAACATCTTCCACCTGTGAAGCCTCTGTTAAGAATTGTGATAGTGTCCATGATTTATTAATTGTTTTCTGAATAAGAGTCTTGTTATCAATTGTTTGAATGATATGTTCTAAAATTCTTTCATCGCAATTTGCATCAAATTCACACCCTTGTGCCTTCTCACGAAGTCGAGAGGCATATGTACATATTGATTCATTTGTGAGTGGCTTCATTCTGAGAAACAAGTACCTGGCATGGTGTTTGTTACGTTTGGGAGAGAAATAACTGTTCAACTTGGTTCTAAGCTTTTCAAATTCATTTGCACCACCTGGTGGATCAGGCAAACTTTTAGAAAGTCTAGATATCTCTTTACCTCCGAATATTATCAAGGCATCTTTCTTATCTGTGGGATCTGTGATTTTGAAAAATCTAAATTCCCTCTCAATTGATTCCAACCATTCTTCCCATAATTTCCCAGTTGAAATTTGATCTGAAGATGGAATAAAAGGTTGTGCTTTTAAACTTCTAGAGTCAGTATGCACTAAAACTTCTATCTGTTGCTCTGCTTGGCCACCTTCCGCCATATTGGAAATACCATGTGCTTTGAAAGTAGGATTGAATTTCACGTATTTTCTCAAATATCTCTAAATGTCACCCTGTGTTTTTGTGTTTCATGTGAAACGAAACAAACACTCTTCTTTTCATCCTCGTCGTCAATGTTGAATGCTTCTCTTATTAGGTACAAAGCCCATCTTCGCATGCAGTGACAACACGACGAGTCAGTCTTGGAGACACACTTTACTAGCACCAAACCAATTAGAGTTACATGCCCTTGCCTCTATCGAGTGCTGGATCGAAGCGTTCATAAAATCTCTATTAGAAGGCTGTTAGTCACACCACGTTCCATTTAGCAGGGGTCAAAAGCTAAACGTAAGGGGGTGTGAACCACCGTTTGTATTATGTACTTAAAACGGCTTTATACTTATAGTTTTACAAGTTTTACAAGATTTACAAGTGTGTGATTCACAATTACTCTATAGTCTTGGGTGAAGGCAGTTTCGTGTGATTCAGTGTACTTGTTTTATTCAATCAACTGAATATGTGAATATCATTAGAAGTTTCAACTGAAGTCGTGTAAAGAAAAAAAATAAAGACAACGAGAAATTACTAGAGATTTTAAACCATTCGAACAGTGACTTAAAAACTATAAAGGTTACAATTAGATAGAAAAAGACAATGATTTATGTAATGATGAAGATGTACTCATGTTTATGTTTGTGTTCTGAGCCAATACAGTCAGTACTCACTGTACATTTAATCTAACACGTTAGCTCATTAGATGAACAGCATGTCCTGGTATCAATATTTTAGCTGACATTGTCAAAATGGTGTGAGAAGCTGCCTTAAGCATCGGTCAGGCATTTGTTCAAAGAGATGGGTGGTGCTAGTTTAGGGTCTTTTTTCAAAGGTAAAAAGATGTTAATAAATCTTCAAAGGGATGCAGCAAGTTTAAAGAATGAACAACGATTCCAATGCATATTTTTGTGAATTAGGTTGGTGTTTATTGAACATCACGTTAAGCAAGTAGGTGTGTCGATCAAGTATAAGCTAGTGTCCTGTTGACTTTGCTGCTTCGTTCCTTTCGAGGTACATTCTCTCCCCTTAGAGGCAGATTAAGTCAAGAAATGTTGATACAGCCTCTGTTCTATTACGCCGAAATCCGTTGGTTCCGGCAGCTTCCCCTGGCGGAAAATCATTGCACCACAATCCATTTGAATTTCTTTATCAAATGACAACGCTTCTCACATGGAAAGGGTGGTTCATTTCACAGTGCATTTGTCATGATTCAGTAGCCAAAATGATGATTTAAGAACAGCGTCGCTGATTGCACAACTAACTTTGATTGCCTCGCATCAGTATCTCCCATTCTATCCCACAAACTCGAGGCTGAATCAACATTTCATGACTTGATCTGCCTCTGTGGGGAGAGAATGAGGGATCACAGGTCCACCACCAAAGCTATAAGTTATAATATATTTAGTCAAGTAGTCTATACACAAACTTTCAGCTTTCTAGGCCGTATGCTTCCGGTGGAACAGTCAAAAATGGACATAGTTTAAGGATGGACTGACGCCGGTTATCATGCCATGCCATGCAATAAGCCCAATGGGCCTTACAGGCCAGATGAGCTAAAATGATACCAAATGACGCTGTTTTAAATAATATTTTATTGAAAAAAGTAAATAATTTGGTACTCAACAAGCGAAAGCAATTAAAATAATAATACAATCATAAGATTTCATAATAACAAATTAATAAGGGTCTGAGTTAAGTAGTTTTATTAAGTTACTCTATGTAGTACATAGTCAAAACTTGAAGATATTGTGACGTCATGCTTGATTACTAAAGGTACAGAAGAAACTTAACACCCGTAATTTAATAATTATTTTGAAAATAAACAAAGTAAAGTTAAAATTCTTGTTCAGTATGAAATACCAAACACACGGCACGTGAATTATTCGCCCAAACACAAAAACTTCAATAATCTTGCTTTTGATGGCTCTTTCTCGAAATTCATTATTTAGTGACTATACTTCTTGCACAAACAGTATGTAAGGTGACCCGCATGATAAACTGGCATCATTGCGACGAAAAGCACACGAAATGATTAACACCAGAGCAACGAGAGCGAGCCGTCGGTATGTCCCAGGTGGGAGCAACAAACAGCCATATTGCAAGAACTCTTGGGTGCAGCCGACAACCATCATTAACCTGTTCAGGCGACTCCAACAGACTGGCCAGACCGTTGATCGTCCAAGAAGTGGCAGATCAAGAGTTACAACGCCCCAGGAAGATCGCTACGTCCGGGTTCTTCACATTCGGTTCCTGACATGACGGCAACGGCAGCAACGTCACTCAGACACAACATTCAAAGGAACACCGTCATGAGACGATTACATGCTGCAGGTATCCGCGCCTACCGACCTCTACGTTGGATGCCATTGAACCATCAACAATGGCTTAATCATCTGCGCTGGCAAACACTGTGCGACGTTGGCAACGGCGGAATCGGCTACGGCTTGTGACGAAAGTTGGTTGAATATGCTCCATGCCGACGGTAGAGTCCGAGTTTATCGGAGTAGAGGAGATCGACATGCACCAGGTTGTGTACATGAAGTCCATCACTTTGGTGGCGGTGGAGTGATGGTCTGAGAGGCATTTGTGGGGATCAGAAGACACCTCTTGTTACCATACAAGGAAATCTTACTGCTCAGGCGTAACAAGATCAAGTATTTACTCCCGTAGTTCTCCCATATGGTAAGATAACGCCAAATCCCATTACTGCAAGATTGACCAGAGATTTCCCTGTCCAGAACAACGTACACGTTTTAACATGACCAGCGTGCTCCCCGGACTTGTCACATATAGAACATCTTTGGGATCATCTTGGACGACAGCTGAGACGTCGACAGCCGCAGCCACAGATCAGACAGCAACTTGAACAGGCACTTCATGACAAGTGGAGACAGTTTCCAGCTGACGTCATCCGACGCCTAACCTTATCAGTTAGACGGCGTGTTAAGGCCTGTAGCAACGCAAATGGAGGTCACACAAGATATTGATGTGACATTGACTGTTCTTGAATTGACAAAAACATTCATTATGGAAATCACGAAATGACATGGTCATCAAACTTTGGACTGTACAAATGATTTTATACCGGTTGGTCCTTTCAGTGACTCTAACTCTGCATGTTTGAAAACCGAATACGATTGTTTGTCGAATCATATCAATTTGTTTTGTTATTTGTACTGTATGAGTGAAACAATAGGGTGTAAAGTTTCTTTTGTACTTCAGTTTTCTACGTCCATCTAACGTCATTTCATTCAGTCAGTCATTTTAAGATAACGATTGTTACGCTGTTTTCTGAGAATCCATCGTATGGCAAATATAGTAACACAATCCAAAAGTACATTGTCAATAAAAAAGTACATTGTCTGATAAAGATAGAAGTCTAGTCAGCAAGTCTAGTCAATAACCAACTACTGTATGATACAGATAGTAACAAAGTAAGTCTGTCAATACGAAGCTAGTAATACGAAATTACGTGGTAAGATAAATATAGTAACACAGCATGTCTAGTCAATATGAAAATCCATTGTATGATAAATATAGTAACACAACAATTCTAGTCAATCCAAAAATCAATTGTATGGAAAGGAAAGCAACACGGCAAGAGTAGTCAATACGAAAATCCATTGTATGATAAATATATTAACACAGCAATTCTAGTCAATCAAAAAATCAATTGTATGGTAAGGAAAGCAACTCGGCAAGAGTAGTCAATACGAAAATCCATTGTATATGATAAATATAGTAACATCAATTCTAGTCAATCAAAAAATCAATTGTATGGTAAGGAAGCAACACGACAAGAGAAGTCAATACGAAAATCCATTGTATATGATAAATATAGTAACATCAATTCTAGTCAATCAAAAAATCAATTGTATGGTAAGGAAAGCAACTCGGCAAGAGTAGTCAATACGAAAATCCATTGTATGATAAATATATTAACACAGCAATTCTAGTCAATCCAAAAATCAATTGTATGGTAAGGAAAGCAACACGGCAAGAGTAGTCAATACGAAAATCCATTGTATGATAAATATAGTAACACAGCAATTCTAGTCAATACAAAAATCAATTGTATGGAAAAGAAAGCAACACGGCAAGAGAAGTCAATACGAAAATCCATTGTATGATAAATATAGTAACACATCAATTCTAGTCAATCCAAAAATCAATTGTATGGTAAGGAAAGCAACACGGCAAGAGTAGTCAATACGAAAATCCATTGTATGATAAATATAGTAACACAGCAATTCTAGTCAATACAAAAATCAATTGTATGGAAAGGAAAGCAACACGGCAAGAGTAGTCAATACGAAAATCCATTGTATGATAAATATATTAACACAGCAATTCTAGTCAATCCAAAAATCTATTGTATGGTAAGGAAAGCAACACGGCAAGAGTAGTCAATACGAAAATCCATTGTATGATAAATATAGTAACACAGCAATTCTAGTCAATACAAAAATCAATTGTATGGAAAAGAAAGCAACACGGCAAGAGTAGTCAATACGAAAATCCATTGTATGATAAATATATTAACACAGCAATTCTAGTCAATCCAAAAATCAATTGTATGGTAAGGAAAGCAACACGGCAAGAGTAGTCAATACGAAAATCCATTGTATGATAAATATAGTAACACAGCAATTCTAGTCCATACAAAAATCAATTGTATGGAAAGGAAAGCAACACGGCAAGAGTAGTCAATACGAAAATCCATTGTATGCTAAATATATTAACACAGCAATTCTAGTCAATCCAAAAATCAATTGTATGGTAAGGAAAGCAACACGACAAGAGTAGTCAATACGAAAATCCATTGTATGATAAATATAGTAACACAGCAATTAGAACTAGTCAATCTAAAACTCAATTGTATGGTAAGGAAAGCAACACGGCAAGAGTAGTCAATACGATAATCCATTGTATCTTATAAATATAGTAACACAGCAATTAGAACTAGTCAATACAAAAATCAATTGTATGGTAAGGAAAGCAACACGGCAAGAGTAGTCAATACGATAATCCATTGTATCTTATAAATATAGTAACACAGCAATTAGAACTAGTCAATACAAAAATCAATTGTATAGTAAGGAAAGCAACACGGCAAGAGTAGTCAATACGAAAATCCATTGTATGATAAATATAGTAACAGCAATTCTAGTAAAGGAGGTTGGACACAAAATATTGAGGTATTAAGATATAGCTAAATTTGGTCTTATTTTTGAAAAATTTCTTTATTATAAATCATGTTAAAAAAATACAATGTCACAACAATATTTGTTCAAATAGAGCCTTCCCGTTTAGGCAACAAATCATGAAAATAAAATGAATATAATTGTTAATTTCATGTTTTTCTATTAAGCCATTGCAGCACAGAAAAAAGCTAATAAAGAAAAAATTTAGCTTGAAAGTATTATGAAGTAAATCTTAATAATCAGCTTTTAAAAAATGACAATTTTCCAAAAATATTTATTCTTTTATGTAACAACATATCTTGTATTAAAATGTTTTTGAAAATTATATATCTTAAAGTTAGTACACAATTGAATAAGGTTCAAAAGAAAAAATATATGTCACCAGTGGATAACAGAGATATTCTCTTTGCATTACCAATTAAATCTAAGGTCCAGGGGAGATAACTCTTCATCGTGAACATGCCACTTTTAGTCAATAATTTTTACAGATTCCTTGGCCGCTGTTAAAGCCATGCAATCAGGAGTGCAAGGCCAACGAAGTGATATTTTATATGATATATTTTATCTAGACACCTTTTTGAATACCATATATATCAGTTGTGATATTGTATGGGTTCCAGCACACGTGGGTCTCAGTGGTAATGAGAGAGAAAATCAACTAGCAAAGTCTGCTCTAACAAAAGCACAAGTCAACGTATTGGACTATTTGCCAATTCCAAAAGACTACTTCACTGTGATACATAAAGCAATTTGCCAACTGTGACAAAGTGACTGGGATCATGGCACCAACGCCAGACATATGTACAACTTATGCCCTCTGGTCTCTAAGCATGTAAAGATTCGCCGTCAAAAGAGAAGAGATGAAGTCGTTTTGACTCGAGTAAGACTCGGCCACTGTGGCTTAAATGCATACAAACACATTTTAGACAAGGATAAATCTCCTATGTGTCAGGATTGTGCTGGCAATTGCCCAGAAACTGTTTTTCATTTTTTAATTGAGTGCGAGGGACATAATATCCATCCTCAAGAACTTATAGATGTGGTGTCATCAAGATCAAGTACCTTCGATCTGAGGTCTATTCTTGGAGAAAACCTGTTGTATGGTGACATTCAAAGAGCCCTTTTAGATTATGTATGCAGTACGGGCAAAAATGACTGCATATGAATCTGTTTTAACCTCTTGTATCATTATTTTCTAATCTTTTAATCCTTTTTAATGCCGGGCGCATATAGGTCATTTGTTGGCCCAACGTCGCCCTTAAATGCCACCTACCTACCTACCTACCTACCTACCATTACACTTTCTTGATTTTTTCATTAGGTTTGAAGGTTAATTAGTACAATTTGTATTTGATATACCAAATACCTATGTACACACCTCTTATACAAACATATTTTTATTAAACCAAATCATTATTTAATTTTTTATCTTTTTGCCCTCACACTGACAGTGAAAAATAACCCAAAAAGTATAAACTTTTAAATATCACAATCTGACTGTTACTGATGCTCAGTAACAAAGGTATATATATCCAACCTCCTCAATACGAAAATCTATTGTATGGTAAAGGTAGTAAAACGGCTATTATAGTTAATACGAAAATCCATTCATGGTCAATATAGTTAAACAGCTAAATCTACCTTAAGTTAAGTCCAGTCAATACAAAGTATGTTGAATGATAAAGATAGTAATACAATTTGTCTCGTCGATACAGAATATTTTGAATGATATAGACAGTAACAGAATTGATCTCGACAATACGGAAATCTATTGTATGGTATAGTAACAAAGCTGATCTAGTCAATACACAATCTGTAGAATGATAAAGAAAGTAACACAATCTCTCTAAGAAATATGAAAATCCATTTTATGAGAACGATAGTAACACATACTATGTAGTCAATACACAAGAAGATAGATACACTATCTGTCTAGTCAATATGAACATCCATTGTATTATAAAGATAGTAAGACATCAAGTCTAGAATGAAGGTAACTTTATCTAGCGTTTGTGGGACACCGTAAAAGCAGAGCAGCCCCGAAAGTGAGGGTTTTATTTTCACCTTTTCCGCCTTCTATATAACCTCCGTTTATTATATGCTAAGCGGTGAGAGAGTTTTATTACTCAACCGTGATGAGATCACTCATTAGATAACAATGAGTTGGTAACACACATGTGTGTAACCATCTCGTGCAAAGAAACGGAACTACTTTCGAACGTCACATGACATCGTCCAATCACGTGACTTATAAGTGGCGACTGACAAATTTTACATTCTCAACAAAATGTTTATCTTTATGAAAGAATATTATCCAAGCGGTTTTTTTCACATTTTAAATGAATTTTGTTTTTGCTAACCATCACAAATCCATCCTTCGCCTAATCACTTGTCCACCTTCTGTGCCGTCGCAAGCGGTGTTGCCTCTGCCTACCGTAACATAAACATGGCGCTTCGACTGTTTACTTGCTTCATTGCCACCCAATCCGTCGCTTTCCCCTCCACAAGCACGAAATCCGAACATGTTACCGTTTAACTACCTTTCCCAAAGTTCAATCTCCCGGTTCCCATCAACAATTCAGTAACTCATGTCAATGCAATCAATCAATCAATCCTCTGCCGTTGACACTGTTCGCCAAGTTTGCAAAACAAAAGAACATGACCTAGAAACAGGACAAATTCCGATGACGTCACTTGGCGATCTGATGACGTCACGTTGCGAGAGCATGTTGTGTTGACAGTTTTCGTTGCTTCCTAGTGTTTATTTTATCAATGCATGTTTTGATAATGAAATGTGTTTCACCAATATAATTTGTATCATATTTATAGGCGAATGACATGTGTAAACATAAAACAAAAATAGCGAACTATTTATTTGGACTCATGGAAATTCATACGCTGGTTTCGCGATTGTTCCAAGTCAACTGATTCTTGTTTTGACGATTTATTAACATAAATATTGATATTGAGGGTTGAGTAATAAATAAAATACTAAACTCATGGTAATGTGATAACATTTTTAAGCAACTCGTGCATAGAATGTGGTATCAGACTCACTTTCGTTCGTCTGATACCAATTCTATACACTCGTTGCTTAAAAATGTTATCACATTACCATTCGTTTAGTATTCTCTATGTCTCAGTTCTAGAAAAGTGTTCTCGCCACTGAGTGTGATATCACTTTTTCAAGTCAGTGAAAATATCACAGAGGGGATGACGTCATGTGTACAATGGTTTGACGTCACTTCTACAATCAACGCGACGTCATCGCCGTCGCTAAGTTACGATCAACAATGGTATGACGTCGCCAGAAAACTCTCGAGTCAAAGCCTTTTGGACATAACTTAACACATTTTCGACCACAGAGGCATATAATAAACAGAATATCTCGTGACGGGGTAACGCCTATGTTTTCACTCGTGGCTGCGCCACTCGTGAACTTACTGGCTCTACCTCGTCACTCGATGAGAGATAAGTGATATCACACTCAAAACAACATATATCCTCTCTATATATGGCATTTTTTTCAGGAATATGTAACAAAAGAGAATATAAGAAGTCGTGAAATTGACCTTTGAGATCTCAAAAGCCATATCCGATTAAAATATTCAATAAATGTGTTCACTCTCATCTGGTGACCTTAGTAGTAAGCAATAAATGATATCTTTTAATTGAAATAACAATTTACACAATATTGCACTTCTCCAAACATGGTATGTACCAAACAAGAGCTTCACAGGACAAACTCTTGACCTTAAAGTTTGACCTTGAAAGTAAACATGTCAAAGTAATTTCAGAGGTAAAAACAGTAACATGTATACATATCAGTTCTGAAAAGCTTGATAGGATAAAGTTAGTGCTAAAATGAACGTAAATGTCAATACCCATATCTCGTGACCTTGACATTCAAGGTCACACAATCGATAACTTCCTTTATTGAGAAGGAAATCATGTAACAATTAAAAGTGTTAATAGTTCAAATAAAGCATTTTACATAAAACATGCTGAAGTCGTTACCTTGTTGGAATCTTCAAATTTTACAAAAAAACTGATAGTATCCCCGAATAACTGATCATAGAGCAATGAAGAAAGATTGTTAGTAGATGTTTGTAAAGTAGATCCACTCATCACTGGTTGTGTTTGACAACATTGTAGTTCTATACCGTCGGCAGGTGCGTGTGGTTGGGTTGAATCCAAAAGCTTGACAGCCCAGGTATATCTTGCAGAACTCTGCACAAGACGGAACATCAGCAACCACCGTCTCGGAGTGGAAATCAGTAACTATGGCTTTCTTAATTTGTCGCTCAAACACGACTTCTGCAAGAAAATCATAGGTATGATAAATTTGTGAATCCTCGTTAGATTTCTGCGTTGTATTTTCATTGAAGACATTTCTACTTCACTTATATTGGTCAGTGGGTATTTAATACAATAAAATGTTGCATCAGCAAATAAAAGTTTTCTTAAAGCATTTGGATCTTTTCTTTATCGTGTAATATTTTAATAATTTTTAAACAAATCTATTTCCGAACATTATCTGTGTTGATTTTGAATATGTAGTTCTAAAAGAACTTGAAATCAATTTACGCCAACTTGTCTGTTGTCGAAAGAAAAACCTACCCCCTCCATATGATAGAGCGAAGTAGTAAAGGCAGCCATTGTGCCGATCTCGACTCGTTTCCGAGTTGAGGTCGAAATCATCGCTAAATTATATACGACATTATATACAAAACACACGTAACTCTCAGCTATACATTTATCCCCAAAACCTGGCTACTTTCCACCACATGTCACCCTGCAATACCTTTTATATCTCTTTAAATTCGTAAATCGACTGCAGAAACCTCTGGGGTGAACGTTACTCCACACAAAAAACCTCTAGGGTGATCTGATTGGTCCGTTATATGTAAGTGCGGTTTACTATAAATACTTCATTAATAATCGCGCAAAATTTAAAAGGCGAATTTTATTGATGTGTCACCATTTTCAAGCCAAGTTCTGACTATGGAGTCAAAAGATAATTTTGGTATGTACATTTTTTTTGCACTAAGCTATAAGAGATTGTGTCGACCAAGCCTCTTGTCTTCACACACTGTAGATTTATGAACGGAAATTTTCATTTCATCATTCAAAAAGAGACGTACAATATTTGTTTATTTCGTTTGTTTAATTACAAGAAGATAATGAATATTGAAATAATTCATATTTTTACATATCAGTAAATTTAAAATTGATATATCATTATCAATATATCAGTGAATTATTTCAAGTGAAAGAACACAACCACAACATTGAGTTGTATTAAAGTTTATTAACCATATCAACACAATCTGGGGAATGATAAGTATTAAGATTTTTTCTGAAAATTGTGATGTTAGGTTCTTACCCATTATATGTAAAAGATATCTTAAGCATATGTTTTATTAATATCAAATTGGAATCAAAGAGTAACCTTTCTTTTATACCAAAACTGTAAATGCACGTTTTTGTTATCTATCAATAATTCATAATTAGATATTTTACATTAATAATTAGATAAATAACTGTGGAGAATCACTCTATGTTTATTCTCATCAGTGGACAGAAAGTTTGACAATTCTACTTTGGTGAAATATACATCACTGAGCCTAGCTTAGTCGTTAAGAGTTTTGACATGTTGATTGAGACTTTCTTTCAATTTTTACGTAAACACCGGTCAATCTCTTTGATGCCGGTCTTTCCAATGATAAAACCAGAAGGTCCATTTTCTACTAATGACAAAGCACCCTTCTGATTAGAGGTCTAATTGTTAGCAAAATCATTCCAGAAACATCACACTGTAATAAACACGTCGTTTTGTTTGTTAAGCGATGCTAAAACTAAATACACTTAACGGACCAATCAGATCACCCTAGAGGCTTTTTGTGCGGAGTAACGCACACCCCAGAGGTTTCGGCGGTCGATTTGTGAATTTAAAGAGATATATTATTGGAAGGGTGGTCGAGAGTAGCCAGGTTGTGGGGATAAATGTATAGCTGAGAGGTACATGTGTTTTGTAATAATGTTGTATATAATTTAGCGATGATTTCGACCTCAACTCGGAAACGAGTCGAGATCGGCAAAATGGCTGCCTTTACTCCTTTACTCTATGATATAGAGGGGGTAGGTCTTTCTTATCTACGTTTTACCTACATTTTATTAACGATATCAGGTTCCTGTGGTTTTGCTTCTATGGCGAAGAAGTGGAAAATGAACAACGTTTACAAACAGATGGACGGACGAGAGACGGGCTCATCAGGCCAATCGGGCCATACAGGTCTGGAAATGTGATATTTGATGTTTGTTAACATTGCTCAATCTTCCCCTGTGATTAGCTAATCTGGCCTGTAAGGCCCGATGGGCTTATGGCATGGCATGGTGTTCGGTGTCCGTCCGAAAACTTTGTGGAATCTCGACTTCTTCGCCAGAACTATTAGGCCTAGAAAGCTGAAAACTCGTTGACTATTGAGGATTATAAATTGTAGCTTTGACATGGTCAGCTTTGACATGATCTAATAAAGGCCACAGGGGCCACATCCTTGACACCTATTTTCATCTTCTTCTCCAGAACCATAAGGCCTATAAAGCTGAAACTTTGTGTACAGACTCCTTGTTTAGTGAGGATTAGAAATTGTAGCACCATAAAGCAAAATCAAATATATCCAGTGGATCTATCTTTATGTATTTAAACAAGGCTTTAGAACGGGACTTTATTGATTTTTTTTATTTAAAATTATTTTATTCAATAAAGAAAGGGATTAGGAACAAGTTCTCCAACTTAGGTAACCTTCTCCCATTATTCAAGGCAGCCGGCTTTTTTTTTCTACGGTAATAATTTCTGTTGTTTGAAATAATGTTAGCCTTGCTTTTGGTAACATTTTTTTCCTATTTAAGATAACCCTATTTGCCCCTAAAAACGCCTGAGCCCCTTTGATTGAAAACATCGGCTCTGTAGCTCCAGCGGTTTCATCATTTATTTTAGTTTAGGGTGACTATGAAAACAAGAAGACATAGTCATCAACATCCCCCGTCAGATTTGTTCTTATTTTAAATTATGTCAAAACCTTCTCCTAAATACCCGAATGTACTCAAAAATATCATGACACCAAGCTCCGGAAAAATATTTGCGCGGTTCTGATTTCCGAACTCCATCAAGGTATTGATACCCTGAAGGCACACATCAAATTTGATGATCCTATCTGTAACAGTTTCTGAGAAAAATTGGCTCCTTTGAAGACACCTCGAACAGAGTCCCAAAAAAACGTAACAAGGGCAATAACTCCGGAAAAAATATTTGCGCGGTTCTGATTTTCGAACTCCATCAAGGTATTGATACCCTGAAGGCACACATCAAATTTGATGATCCTACATGTATCTGTAACAGTTTCTGAGAAAATTTGGCTCCTTTGAAGACAATAACTCCGGAAAAAATATTTGCGCGGTTCTGATTTTCGAACTCCATCAAGGTATTGATACCCTGAAGGCACACACCAAATTTGATAATCCTACCTTTAACTGTTTCTGAGAAAAATTGGCTCCTTTAACTCGGACGGACGGATGCACGCTCGGACGGAGCTCAAACCTATATCCCCCTTCCACAAACAGATTTGTTCTTATTTTAAATTAAGTCAGAACCTTCTCCTAAATACCCGAGTGTACTCAAATATATCATGACACCAAGCTCCGGAAAAATATTTGCGCGGTTCTGATTTTCGAACTCCATCAAGGTATTGATACCCTGAAGGCACACATCAAATTTGATGATCCTATCTGTAACAGTTTCTGAGAAAAATTGGCTCCTTTGAAGACACCTCGGACAGAGTCCCAAAAAAACGTAACAAGGGCAATAATTCCGGAAAAAATATTTGAGCGGTTCTGCGAGTTTAGCTTGGTTCGCTGACGAGTAAAGACGTGTTTCTTTCGCTCTCAGTCACTGTGCTAAATTAGCTTATATTTGCCTTACATCGTTTGGTATTGCAAATATATTGTTCAATTCGATTGAGCATTATCTCTACAACATCTGCGTTGTGCTTATAATTATTACATTATTTATTTTTGTCATAAAGTAATAATGTAAAGTATTAATTGCTGTGTAGTTTTTCCAACACTTGACCTAGCTAGCTAGGCTCGCTTGGGGTCGCTTGGGTGGTAATTGTTCTCCTGATTGAAGGGCTGACTGGCCTTTGTTTAGCTTGCACAATATATATCTGCTTCGCGGATAGTAAGACTGATTGCTGTTACCAAATCTCTGCTTCGCGGAGTATTTGTTGTGTAATCCAATCAATTTCTTCAGTGAGAAGTCGCAAGTATGCATTCTGATACTGACGATGACATTGATAGGGAATGGTCTGATTCCCAACATGAAGTCATAGAGTATTAAACAGAATCAGAATACACAAACAAATTTCAAACCATGCTTTCGAAACGACAAAAAACGAAAGCTAGATGATGATAATAATTCTGATATATCAGAATCTGAAACAATGTTCAATCCCGTTCTTTCCTCTGTCGATCCCCGTTCTACCCTTAAATCTATTCCTGCCATAGCTCTTGCTAAAGACATACACATTTTTTTTGGTGAAATCGATAGCCTTAAGAAACTTGAAAGGGGCGATATTGTGCTTATAATTAGGTGCAAATCAAGATCTCAGCTTCAAAGGGCTCTACGTTTAACCCTACTCTGTGGCAAAAACATTAAAACTCATGTCCCCAAAAGCCTGAGAGAGTGTACAGGCGTTATATACAATGTTGACATGGGACTCTCTAACGAAGACATTGTTTCTGAACTTAAAAAGTTCAAGGTCACTGAGGCCAAACGTTTGCTCAGAGGCAAAGAAAAAGAAACAACAACATCTGTCTTGGTTACGTTTTGCTCTCAAATTCTCCCAGAGAGAGTTACTATGCTTTATCAACAGCCTGTGGGCGTACTGTTTGGAACTGAACATGACCATTGTATTCTTGTTTTCTTTTGAGTTTCAAAGGAATGAAGCCACTAGAGGAGGGAGAACAGCGAGGAAGAGATGCGCAGGTTTCTGAAACGTCAATGGGGACATTCACTACTGAACCAACAATAGCTCGTTGTTGGCCTTTTGGAAGGTTCATGAGTTACATGAAGGGAATGCGTTGGGCAACAAGCCTGGCTTCCAGGTCTGTTAATGTTTTCAGTTCTTCAGGCATAGGAGAAAGTTCAAGCTTATTAACAACAGCCATTGGTGGAATTTTCTTTCTTTTCAAGTAACTGTGGCAAGTCTTGCATATACATTTACCATTCTCAAGAAAAGTTTGCATACCTCCTGTCAAGTCTGAATATATGGAGAACTTCAAATTCTGAACACTGTGTTTGTATAGAAGACGATGACAAGCACTACATGCAAAGTTTGGAGAAGAGAAAAGTTCTTTCTTGAAAAGCTCTAAATGTTTCTTATATGTCTTCTTTGACCTACTTCTCTTTCTCACTCTATCTTTCAGCAAGTGATTTTCCTTCTCCTTTTTACTTCTTGATACCCTTCTTGAATTCTTTCGTTCACTATCAGTCTTTCTCTGCTCTTCTGTTTCAATGTCACTTCTCAATGATCTTCTTGATTTCTTTCTTTCACTATCAGTCTTTCTCTGCTCTTCTGTTTCAATGTCACTTCTTAATGATCTTCTTGATTTCTTTCTTTCACTATCAGTTTTCCTCTGCTCTTCTGTTTCAATTTCACTTCTCAATTATCTTTTTGATTTCTTTCTTTCACTATCAGTCTTTCTCTGCTCTTCCATATCAATGTCACTTCTCAATGATCTTCTTGCTTTTGCTTGTTCCTTATCAATCCTTCTATGTTGTTCTGTTTCAATTTCACTTCTCGATGATCTTTTTGATTTCTTTCTTTCACTATCAGTCTTTCTCTGCTCTTCCATATCAATGTCACTTCTCAATGATCTTGCTTTTGCTTGTTCCTTATCAATCCTTCTATGTTGTTCTGTTTCAATGTCACTTCTTAATGATCTTCTTGATTTCTTTCTTTCACTATTAATCTGTCTTTGCTCTTCTATTTCAATGTCAGTGAGTGATGATCGTGATTTTCTTTTTCTATCTTTGTCAATTTGTTTTTGCTGCTGGATGTCTATTTCTGTTCTCGATAATCGAAAGTTTCTTTTTCTTTCTCTATCATATCTTTTTCGCTTAATCTCAGGCAAAGGTTCCTTGTTCTTTCTTCTTTGACTAGTGTTCACAGCATGAGATGATGCCAAAGACATTTGTCGGACAACTTCTCTCAAAACAGGATCTTCTTTGTTGGTATTCCTCCAAGAATGTGGTAAATTTGGAATAAAGTTTCTGAGTACACATGAAAAGTTTGTGAAATTGTTTTGTTGCAGACATTGATAAATATGAGGTCTCAACATTTTCTGATTCAAAGTCAATGTAAATGGATCTTGATTGGAGAGGACACAGTAAGTGTTAGCTATTGCGAAAGGTCCGCAATCGACAGTCACTCCTTGACTCTGAGGGTGTCTGTACATAATGTCATCAATGCTTTTCCTGCCTGATTTTAAGGACTGGTAAAGAATTCTTAATTGAGGCATGAGAGTCTGGAGGCGCATTCTGTTCCACAGGGAATCTAAGACCACAATTTCATTGTCTTTTTCATATGACATCACATAATGAGTGTTCACAAAATGGATTTGCATTCCAAAATTGTCAATCAGTTCATGTTGAGGAAGTTCATCTCCTGCACAAACCCGTGCATAGATATAGGATAAAGGATAGAGTTCTTTGTTTATGTTGAACTGAACTTTCAGTCGACTGGACACAAGATCCATGAGTCCTATGGGGACTTCCCCTCTAAGAATCTCTTCAAAGTTCAAAACAACACCAAGAATTTGATCCTGTTGAGAGGTTAATATGTCAGTTTTGGTGCATTGTTGGCGCTCTAATGTCATCCGCTCTTTGTTCCTCTGTACATGTCTTTCTAATCTGTTCCTATCAGGCATTTTGACTGGTCAGTGCAGTGTCATCAGTGTCCACCTGTGGATAGAAGAAAACTTTATTAATATCCTGATCAACCTAACATAAACATAAACAGTGTTTGCTTTTAGTTTTCATAAACGATTACAGAACGTTGATACTATTGTGACTTGACCATGGCATTTAGATAAACATATGTATTATTGAAATTATCAGCAAGTTATCATCAAATGAAATCAGCATTGTGAAAAGTATATGGACTACTGAAAGCATCATCAAATTTTCATTGAGATACACTAAAGATCAAGAACTGATAGAAAAGTGAATGATTAGCCATGCTCTGTCAGATAACTTCACTAACCCCAAAGCAATTCATGAGCGCACAACATGAAAGAAACATTCTGTGATAAGGGATGATTGTGACAATGTGGCAATCTTTGTACCATGGAATTGTAATAGAAACTCATAATCAGACATTGATATTGTTAGAAAATATTCAGAAAAAACACCATTACATGCGTAGTTGTCTACTACTGAAATAGTGATGTAAATTATGATTAAATGTATTCATTTGTGACAATAAACATCAAAACTTAATTTGACATATCCAGCGTTAAGAGCAACTAAGAAGCAATCTTTAAACATATAAAAGAAAAATGATAACTATTCTATATATTCTATGTGAAAGTAAAAAAACACAGGCTTCAAAATCAGAATGCATCATAATCTAAACAGATGATGGTCCAGGTTTGGTCTTGTCCTCTTCGTCTCCAAATTCATCTGAGGGTCAAGGTTTGGTCTTGTTCTCTTCGTCTTCAAAGTCATCCTTAAAAGTATTTCCAAGAGTGGCAGATACTTGTTTTTTGAGAGTTTTAAATTTGTTGTCAGCTTGGAGGAAATTCTCTCTTTCCTTTTTGACCTGGTACTCGAGACTCTCAATCCTTTGATTAGATGCTGACCTTTCCATATGGATTCTCTGTAATTGATACTGGGTCTGCTTTTCTGTGCTCTTACCAAGGCGCTTGAGTTTTTCAAGGGTAGACACGGCATCATCCTTGTTTCCTTTTCCAACATCATAGAGAGCTGCCCGACACAGAGTATCAACATTGTCGAAGAATGACTGCAGGGTTGTTGTGGTTGCTGAAGGGGCATTATCGTACTCCTCGGACTTTCTGCACTGCTTGGTCCTGGTCCCTTGTTTGGGGTCGTGTCAGGTTGGTACCGCTTGGGGCTTGGTCCTGCTGGACTCCACAATTTCCATTTGGCATCCATGATCTGAAAAAAACTTTTCCTGTGTGCTCCATTTCATCCAAATGCTATCTATTTCCTGTGCTCTCATTGTAGTGAAATATAAACAAAACAGTAATATTGTTTTAACCCTTGTACGATGTTGCGAAAAAATGGCCCTAACTACATTTGGGGTCAAATATGACCCTAACAGTAGAAAACTAAGCCACTTACAGGTCTCGTCTTTCAGAGATTTAAAGCTTTCAAGGCTGCTGGCTTGTTTCAAAAAGTAATATGTCGTATAATTTTTTATTTTTAATTCCTGCCCCAAATAATGAAATTTACGGACAAAAAAAAATGGGTTCATGTTCGTCCCCAAACGTAGTTAGTGCACTATTTCTAAAATATTGTACACAAGTAAAGCAGTCTTAAAGATGTTATATTTGGAATAGCTAATTGGATGTATAAAAACAGATATCAGGAATTTCCAAGAATGACTTTATGGACATTTAAAAATAATCCTTAAAATTTCAGGCCAAAAATGAGAAATTTAAGGCTATGTTTGATGAAAAAATGAGGATAAATATATAGAATAATATAGTGATAGCAGCCAGTTGGCAAAGCAAGTAAATTTACCAACAACCACCATGCAAATGAATGAAGACCGAGGAATATACAACACGCAATTGAAATACATACCATCTCCCATGTTACCGGTGTTCACTACGTGGAAGTAGATCACCTGGAACACCTGGCTTGAAGCTGCTTCTCCCAAATCAAATCATGTATACACATAACAAATATGTCAAATAACACTGTCATTTATTCCAACACAAGATTACCATCATTGAAAAAGAATATTTGAAATGAATACATAGAAGCATTAACAATCAAAACAACTAATTGATAATGTAAAATGTTTGAAAAAAATGTGATTACAATTAATATATTTGCATGACAGTAACAACAGAAATTACAATTCAAATGACAATGACATTTGTATAAAGTTTGGTGAAGCTTGCAAGGATAGTTTTGTAGATCCTCGAGAGAAAGTTACTTCCTTACCATGTTTCCATGGGAACCGCCCAAAAAGAAATTTTAAAAATAGGAATAACGCTCAAAAGGCACATCTGGGGATCATGGTTGACTTCCACAGGGAGTAACCTTTCAGTTTTGTTTCCATGGAAACCGCAAAAATGAAAATTCAGAAATAGTTCTAACCCTCAAAAGGCACAACTAGGATCATGGTTGACTTGTGTATGAAGTTTGATGAAGCTAGCATGCATAGTTTTGGAGATCTGCTCCGCACAAAAAAACGCAAAAATGAAAATTCAGAAATAGTTCTAACCCTCAAAAGGCACAACTAGGGATCATGGTTGACATGTGTATGAAGTTTGATGAAGCTAGCATGCATAGTTTTGGAGATCTGCTCCGCACAAAACGACTTTCTCAAAGAGTCACTTTTTAGTCACGTTTCCATGGAAACCGCAAAAATTAAAATTCCGAAATAGTTCTAACCCTCAAAAGGCACAACTAGGGATCATGGTTGACATGTGTATGAAGTTTGATGAAGCTAGCATGCATAGTTTTGGAGATCTGCTCCGCACAAAACGACTTCCTCAGAGAGTCACTTTTTAGTCACGTTTCCATGGAAACCGCAAAAATTAAAATTCAAAAAAAGTTCTAACCCTCAAAAGGCACAACTAGGGATCATGGTTGACATGTGTATGAAGTTTGATGAAGCTAGCATGCATAGTTTTGGAGATCTGCTCCGCACAAAACGACTTCCTCAGAGAGTCACTTTTTAGTCACGTTTCCATGGAAACCGCAAAAATTAAAATTCAGAAAAAGTTCTAACCCTCAAAAGGCACAACTAGGGATCATGGTTGACATGTGTATGAAGTTTGATGAAGCTAGCATGCATAGTTTTGGAGATCTGCTCCGCACAAAACGACTTTCTCAAAGAGTCACTTTTTAGTCACGTTTCCATGGAAACTGCAAAAATTAAAATTCCGAAATAGTTCTAACCCTCAAAAGGCACAACTAGGGATCATGGTTGACATGTGTATGAAGTTTGATGAAGCTAGCATGCATAGTTTTGGAGTTCTGCTCCGCACAAAACGACTTCCTCAAAGAGTCACTTTTTAGTCAGGTTTCCATGGAAACCGCAAAAATTAAAATTCCGAAATAGTTCTAACCCTCAAAAGGCACAACTAGGGATCATGGTTGACATGTGTATGAAGTTTGATGAAGCTAGCATGCATTGTTTTGGAGATATGCTCCGCACAAAGTTTTGGGACGGACGGACAGACGGACAGACGGACGGACAGATGGACGGACGGACGGAAAGAATGAACGCTATATACCCCCGCTTACGCTGTACGGCGGGGGTATAAAAACGTATCAAGGGCAATAACTACGGAAAAAATATTTGCGCGGTTCTGATTTTCGAACTCCATCAAGGTATTGATACCCTGAAGGCACACACAAAAATTGATGATCCTATCTTAAACGTTTACTGAGAAAAATTGGCTCCTTTAACTCGGACGGACGGATGCATGCTCGGACGGAGCTCAAACCTATATCCCCCTTCCACAAACAGATTTTTTCTTATTTTAAATTAAGTCAGAACCTTCTCCTAAATACCCGAGTGTACTCAAATATATCATGACACCAAGCTCCGGAAAAATATTTGCGCGGTTCTGATTTCCGAACTCCATCAAGGTATTGATACCCTGAAGGCACACATCAAATTTGATGATCCTATCTGTAACAGTTTCTGAGAAAAATTGGCTCCTTTGAAGACACCTCGAACAGAGTCCCAAAAAAACGTAACAAGGGCAATAACTCCGGAAAAAATATTTGCACGGTTCTGATTTTCGAATTCCATCAAGGTATTGATACCCTGAAGGCACACACCAAATCTGATAATCCTACCTTTAACTGTTTCTGAGAAAAATTGGCTCGGACGGACGGACGCACGCACGGACGCACGCACGGACGGAGCTCAAACCTATATCCCCCTTCCACTTCGTGGCGGGGGATAATAAGGCTTTAAGGGCTTGGCCCGTGTGGCCCATAGTAGGGGCCATATGGTCATTAAAGCGATACTTTGTAATCCTCAAGGAGAGTCTGCATACAAGAATTCAGCTTTCTAGGTTATATGCCTGTAGAGAAGAAGATGAAAATAGCCTTTAAGAACGTAGCCACAGGTTATAAGTTATAATCCTAACTAGCCAAGGAGTCTGTACACAAGATATCTCCTTCCTACACATTTTGGTTCTAGGGAAGTCAAATATGCACAAAGTGTACGGCGAACGGACGGAAAGACTAGACGGACACCGGCCACTATGCCATGCATGCCTTTCAGGCCCAATGAGCAAACACAATCAATTCAATGAACTTACTTGGTCTGCCATTAACAAGGACTTGAACTTCACACAGAGTGAGCCAGTCGATGCTGGGCTTGGATATCTTCACAAATCTGCCTAGGATGTCGTGTCCACAGGGCAGCGTCTCGACAGCACCGTTTGACATTGCACCCTCGTAAGAGGCGCATTTCGTTCCCTGACTGGAACCATCCATTGACACACTGATAGTGAAATCGCGTAGTCGATCAGATACTGTGAAATAAGAGAAATATCATTTGTTCTCTTTCTATGAATATTTTAAATTTTTCAACATATGATATTCTAAGATTCAAATGAAAGGCGAAAAACTAAGACATGCAAAATTACAGAGACTAGTGGATATATTTTCTTATTTGAAATCGTGTTATGCTAGCAACAGAGTAACAGTTCTGATGAAATGATAGCAAGTGTTGTTTCCTTAAAAGACAAATGGTTTCAATTGATGAGCCGAAATATATACTCATTAGGTCTTGACAAAGTATTTGCATCAACCATTTACTTAAGCAGAGGAACATTCCAAGATTTGAGATGTTCTGTCAAACATAGTAAAGACTTAGAAATGAACTTTGAAGGAATGAAATTCGCCCTAAGGGCTAGAATAAAATCTTCATATTGCCATTCTTTTATCAAATATTTCAACTCTTTGTATTATTTGCATTATGTTCATTATTTATACAAGTACTTTTGTATATGAGCCTGAAGCCATAAAAACAATCCTTTTGACTTGACTTTACAATTTGTTTATTTGGACAGACCAAACTGTTCCCGTTATCCTTTTGACATTATCTATATTCTCAACGAAGAAATAAGAACACACTAAATATTCAATATAAAGCAATATATTTATCATAATATCAACAATAGATTACCTATATATTGAATACAGATGCATCTGGTCCCTAACTTCATTTGTTCAGTATATGTTAAGAATCCTAAAAACAATTCTTCATTGAGCGAGTGAGCAAGGGTTTGTTACAATGACTTCTGATTTCATACGTGACATTAATTGACCTATCCAAATTCTTATTAGATCTTCCAGACAAAATCGGAAGGCCTATCGTTATTATCCGATTTCTTCAAGATCTTTTCTTTTACATTTTCTATTAGTATTAGTATTTGTACCTTTTATGTGAACGCGATGCAGTAAAAACGGCTGCTTCAAATTCGACCAATTTTGCTATGCTGATAGCCCATACTGAGGAATAGATTTGCAAAGCTTTTGGGCCAAATCGGCGCAGCCATAAATGACCCAGCTAGGCCCAAAGTTGGAAAAATTACCATGGACTTTTTCTCAAAATGAACTGACTGACCAGAATTTTGTTCTAAAAGATGCGCAATATAATTGCTGCAAAAATTCAATCGTCACAATTTCGTAGGTCACGTGGCTTTGACGCCATCTTGATTTAAAGCACTTTTTTCACTTTTGACCCCAAGCAGCTTTGATGTTTCAAATCTCAGCGAATATTTTTACTAGAGAGCTATGACTAATTTGCGTATTTCTGACACTTTTTACGCAATGACCAAAAATGACAAACTTCAAGGGCACATAACCAGGGTACAAGATAAGTTGCTTATCTACCGTACAACTCATGGACAATCTAGATTTACGAATAAATTACGAAATCAATGAGTGACAGATACGCATGATTTTCTGAGAATACGAGTCAGATTTTATTTACATGCGTAAACGTAGTTGTCAAATTTTGTTTCGGTTCAACATATACAATTTGTTACATCTCTAATAGAATGTCCAGCTTTCACGAAGGGATATTCGAATTTTCCGAAAGAGCTTGGTGCCGTCAATCTAATCATCATCCATGTTCGGGGAACACTTTTGATTACAGCAAGCTCCAACTAAATGTTACTATCAAGCAAGTCTAGACTATGTTATTCCTGTCATAAGTAAAACAGGTTCAGGTCACACGTGCATTACTCTGTTTCTTGCATTTTTTTTGCACTGATTGTTTAACAAATCCACTGCTGGTTATCATTATGAAAAAGTTGATATTTAAGCAAAATAATCTGACAAATCCAAAATGTTGGAAATGCACTTTTTAAAAATCCACAATTGCTTTACTAACTAGATTAGCGTTTGCGGGATACCGCAAAAGCAGAGCAGCCCCGGAACTTGGGGTTTCGTCTTACCCTGTTCCGCCTTTTACAGGCCTCACCAAATTGGGAATTTTCTCGTGACCTTGACCTTTGACACTCAAGGTCACACAATCAATGAACACATTTCATTGAGTATAACATTATTGTAATGAAATAAAGTGTTAAAAATTAAATTAATCCATTTTCTCCATATATGTTGACCTTGCTGTGACCTTGACCTTCGACAGTTCGTACCCAAAACTTTTTGAAAATTTTGTACTTCTCAAGAGATAATATATACAAAATCTAAATTTCATAGCACAACAACTTTTCAAGTTATTGTGTTTACAAGGAATTGCAATAACTCATATGTCATGACCTTGACCTTTGACCTTCAAGGTCACACAATAATTGAACACTTTTTATTGAGTATAACAATCATGTATTGATTAAAAGTGATCATAGTTAAAATTAAGCATTTTCGCTAAACCATGCTTAAGTCATGACCTTGCTGTGATATGACCTTGACCTTTGACGGATTGTAGCCGAAACCTTTTCAAAATTTTTTCACTTTTCCAAGGATGATATATACCAAGTTAGAGCTTCATAGCACAAAAACTTTTCAAGTTACCGTGTTTACAAAGAATTTTGCGGTGATTTTATAACTCGTGACCTTGACCTTTGAACTTGAAAGTGAACATGTCATAATGATTCCCTGGAAGTATTAACATTTAGACATGTTCATGAGTTCTGAAAAGCTAAATGGGATAAAGTTATACCCAAATTTAGTGCATTTTGTAATAACTCATATCTCATGACCTTGACCTTTGACCTTCAAGGTCACACAATCATTGAACACTTTTTATTGAGTATAACAATCATGTATTGATTAAAAGTGTTCATAGTTAAAATAAAGCATTTTCGCTAAAACATGCTTACGTCATGACCTTGCTGTGACCTTGACCTTTGACGGATTGTAGCCAAAACCTTTCAAAATGTTTTACTTTTCCAAGGATGATATATACCAAGTTAGAGCTTCATAGCAC
The DNA here is from genome assembly GCA_916613615.1 of Steromphala cineraria. Lineage (NCBI taxonomy): Eukaryota > Metazoa > Mollusca > Gastropoda > Trochida > Trochidae > Steromphala > Steromphala cineraria. The sequence goes on along the minus strand of OU744728.1, from coordinate 64,091,201 downwards.
AAAAACTTTTCAAGTTATCGCGTTTACAAGGAATTCTTAGAGTGAATACATATCTCGTGACCTTGACCTTTGACCTTGAAAGTGAACGTGTCAAAATCGTTCCCGCGAGGTATGAGTAGTAAGGTATGAATAAGAGTTCTGGAAAGCTTAGTGGAAAAAAGTTAAAGCTAGTAGTACGAGTGCGGCGGCGGCGGCGATGGAAACTTCACAAAAACTGATAAAAACTGATGAAAACCGTCCTTAGACGGGGCTGCTAACTAAGCTATCTGAATATTGATAACACCTGTACGTGCGCTATTTCAAGTACAACATTTATTATTAATTATTATATTATTTGAAAGTTGATAGTTAAGGAACTGGAAAGACAAACATCGAGGAGCGGTTGCCATTTTTAAGTTACAGATTTCAAACGTCTATATCTCAAGAACGATTACACATAATTTCACCAATTTTTAAATCCTTCTATGAATAACATTTTCTATAGAATGATGTTGTAGAGCTCTGACGTTTGCCGCAATAATGAATTTTCTGCAAAGCTTTAAACATTAATTATCATAATTTCATAAAGATGGAAGCAAAGAAAGCGTGCGACCCTACATATGGACGTGCTGCACTAAAGGTTGGAGACCAGAGATCAGGCATCACGAAGGGTCACAACACAAGGCAGTACTCAAGTCGACCACAACCGAACAGAGCTACGCTACAAAGATGTCCACAACGAACGAAAGTAATGCAGCCGACAATCCAAGCAACCCTTCTGCGCAAAGAGAACCGCCAACAGGATGTGTCTTTTGCAAGTCGGCTTCTCATATTGTGGATAATTGCTACTCCTTTCCCAAGCAATCATATGAAGAGAAGTCAAATCTCCTGAGGTCAAAGGGAATGTGCTTTGGATGTCTGAGATATGGGCATATAAACAGAGACTGTCGTTCCCGCGCTACATGTTCAGTGTGCAAACGCCGGCATCCTACATGCATGCACAATGATGACTGGGTTCAAAATGAGAAGTCTAACAACACACAAAAGAAGTTTGATAACTCACTGAAGAATGATGACAACCCACAAGTGAAAGGTGCAAGTGCAAAAAAAATGAAAATTACACTCGACACAATGGGGGACACGCAACTGATGACCACTACTGCAGTCGATGGACTGCAGATAAGTGATTTCGAGCAGAAAAACACAATCGATCTTCCTATGGTGTATAGCAAAGAGAACATGCCAATCTCAACTAACCTCATACCAACCATGACAGACGTTGAGCAGTGGACACATCTGGAAGACGTGGTTGTACCATCTATAAACTCCAAAGTTGGAATCCTTATTGGCAACAACATTCCTGAGGCGTACACACCAATTCAGGTACGTACTGGGCCTAGAGGATCTCCACATGCTACACAGAGTCTACTCGGCTGGATTCTCTAGAATGTTGTAAGAACACCTAACCCAAACAACCCTAATCTTCAATTGACAGCTACCAGGGCAAATGTATCCATCATCCGTGATGAAGAGCTAGACAAGTTGATGCGTAGACATGACAACCTAGAATTCCTAGAAAGAATAATTGACGATCAAAGGGAGAACTCCATTGAAGACAAAAGGTTTCTTCAACAAATTGGAGCTTCAATTCAACTTTCTGAGGGACATTATGTTATGGAACTACCATTCAGAAACAAGGACACCTGTATGCCAAATAACCATCTTCAAGCCGTCAAGCGTCTGAGTTCCGTGACTACCAAGAGTTCATGACCAAACTATTGAAAAGAGGGCATGCAGAACAGGTACCTGAACCTGACTTTCCTGGAAACCTTGGACGTGTGTGTTACATGCCACCCCAGAAAACCTGGAAAGCTAAGAGTGGTTTTTGATTGCTCAGCAACCTACCTCGGAACTGCACTAAACTCAGTCTTGCTACAGGGCCCGGACCTGACCAATAAGCTAATGGGAGTCCTCCTCCGTTTCAGACAGGAAAAAATTGGGATTATGGGTGATGTAGAGGCCATGTATCACCAGGTACGTGTGAACCAAAATGACTGTGACTTTCTCAGATTCCTATGGTGGCCAGAAGGCGATATTAACCAGAAACCTGAAATCCACAGAATGAAGGTCGACTTGTTCGGGGCAATCTCATCACCGAGTTGCGCCAACTATGCCCTGAGGGAGACAGCTTTGGTCAACGAAGGCAGCTTCAAACCAGAAATCAGCGAAGGCGTTAGAAGAAACTTCTATGTCGATGACTACCTTGGATCTAGGTCAACAGAAGATGAGGCCATAGCTTTGATTCATGACACAAAAGACATGTGCATGAAAGGGGGTTTCAAGCTCACCAAGTGGCTGTCCAATAGTCACAATGTTCTAGAATATGTGTCAGAGGATGAGAGGTCTAAGGAAATGAAGTGTTTCGACCTGAAACAGGACACACTCCCATCTGAAAGAGCTCTCGGAGTTCTTTGGAAAACTGAAACTGACACACTAGGATTCCAGATTGGAGAGAGAGGTGTACCATTAACAAGACGGGGGATATTGTCACTATCCAGCTCTATATATGACCCGTTCGGATTCACTGCCCCATTTGTACTGATCCCTAAAACCATCCTTCAGGAACTGTGTAGGACTGGTGTTGGTTGGGATGACGAAATAGAGGGAACAAACATGAGAAAGTGGAACTAGTTGGTGTCTGAATTGCATCTCTTAGAGAACCTGAACATTAAAAGATGCTTCAAGCCAAACAAGCCTGACCTCATGTCAGTTGCACCACTTTGGATACGGTACGGTGACCTACCTGCGAATGATCGATGAAAAGGCAAACATTCACTGTTCTTTTGTATTTGGAAAGGCCAGGGTAACACCGCTAAAGAAAGTGACCATTCCACGTTTAGAGCTAACTGCAGCAACTGCTCTAGTGAGAATGACGCTGAAGAAAATCACTGCTTGGCTGTTGATAGCACGCAACAACTTGCTTGACTCGGCACAGAAAAGAAAGCAGCCAGAACTTAATGAAAAGGTACAACCTAAAAAGTTCAAGAAGGTTCTGTCAGTCTCTGAGCTTGAAAGAGCCGAAACGGCACTTGTGCGGTACGTGCAAGCAGAATACTTCTCAAGTGAAATAAAAACTTTGCAAGGAAAAGGAAAAATCAGTAAGTCTTCTAGGCTTTTAAAACTAGATCCTTTCCTATCAGATGGACTCCTGAGAGTTGGTGGACGTCTCGAAAGATCTGACCTACCAACTAAAGCTAAGCATCCAATTATTCTTCCCAAAGAGTCTCCAATCTCTCGACTCATCCTCGAAGATGCTCATAGACTGGTAGGACATCTTGGCAAGAATGCAATCCTTGCACATGTGAGACAATCATATTGGATCCTCAACTCGAAGTCACTCATCAAGACCATGCTTTCTAAGTGCGTCACATGCAAGAAGTATCAAAGTACTCCAAACACCCAGAAAATGGCTAGTCTCCCGGCAGAAAGAGTGAACATAAACCCCTCATTCTCAAAGGTTGGAGTAGATTATTTCGGACCCTTTGAGGTCAAGCGAGGAAGGAGTTCCGTCAAGAGATGGGGAGTCATCTTCACATGTTTAACTGTTCTAGCGATACATTTGGAAGTAGCTGCAAGTATTGACACTGACTCTGCTTATGTGCGATCAGAAGGTTCATCGCTCGTAGGGGACCTGTCAAATATATGAGGTCTGACAACGGCACTAACTTTGTTGGTGCCCAGCATGAACTACGTGAACAGGTGACAAACCTAGACTCGGCAAAAATTCAAGGTGCTCTCCTTAAGCACAATATCCAGTGGGAATTCAACTCTCCTACTGCATCAAACATCGGAGGGGTATGGGAACGACAAATCAGGTTGGTTCGGAAAGTCATGTACTCTCTTCTTCACAGCCAAACAATCCGACTTGATGATGACGGACTAAATACCCTTTTCTGTGAAGTAGAAGGGATTCTAAATGGCCGACCCATATCTGAAATGCCAAACAGTCCCAACGACTTGGATGTTCTCACCCCCAATCATCTGCTTCTGTTCAGAGGCGGTGAACAAGCTCCACCCGGAGTATTCAGCAAGGAAGACAGCTACTGCAAAAGAAGATGGCGACAGCTGCAGTACCTGACAGATCTCTTCTGGAGAAGATGGTCTCTAGAGTATCTCCCATTGCTGCAAAAGAAGCAAAAGTGGAATACCGTTCAGCGAAACCTCAAGGAAGGTGACATGGTGATTGTGATGGACAATAGTCCAAGAAATGCAGTCTTGGCAGAGTGCTTGAGGACATCATGGACAAACGTCCAGTGAACAAACTGTGCCTTTTGCTCGAAAATGACTAAGAGACTCAATTCTTAATTTTTCTACCTTAAAGAATATTGATTATCGTTTGATAATTGTGTTAAGCTTGATAAAACACAATTAAGGGGCCGGTGTGTGAAGGCCTAAATAGGCATCTATCAATCATTTTATGAATGCTTCGCTCAATTTATTTTGGTGCTCTTGGCACCACCTTTATCTTTGGTTGCTGTTAGGAGCTGCAAACAGGAAGCAGCATGGTTTTAGACTGGCTTTGTTTTCTATCAGTTCCATGTGTTTAATTCGAAATCTCAAGATTATTATGATGTCCTAAATCCCTAAATGAGGTCAACAATCAAGTAATTGCTTAGTTTATTTGTCTATGCCTAAATCTCCACATGTAAGCTTGGTATTTCAATATATCTAACCCTTTTTTATGAGAACATGTGTATCTCTTCACTTTGGTCATAGGCTTTTCATAGCCAATAATTGTAACTTTACCTGCATAATATCATACTCAAATGTTATGGATTTAAAGAATTCTGATTCCATATGCTCATCATTTAAGTAACTCAATTATGTAGCATTGTAAACACCTGTCTGTGTACATTATCTCTAGTGTTATATTTCAATTGACTGAACAATGTTTTGTATACTTTTCAGTCAATCATCTCAACTCATCTCATAACATCATATCATATCACGTCACGCCAATAAACATCATTAATTGGAAAGAATTGTTGACGTCTCAATTTGAATGATACAGCAACCCTAGTACTCATTATTATTACCACCAATTCCATCGCCTCTGTTCCTGACCAAGACGGAGTGGACCCAGTAGACTCCACCTAGATCCACCCGCCACCACAGGTTGCTTCCGTTGGACGTGTGGCTGCAAGTTGTTAGAGAATCGATGATTCCATCCACTGCTCCCTCGGCAACATAACCCTCATATGTTGAAAGCTGACTGCAATCTTTGTGAAGTGCAGCGTCAAATAATTCACTTGTATTGCCTACAGCAAGATAATGAGTGAGTATATAACAATATTTCAGTCATTTAACACGCGAAGTATTAAAAGCCTGTTTTAACATTATCAATGGCTAGAAAATATTTTTACTGAATAATAAAACATGCATAGTATAGTCTAATCAACACTTAGATTGATATTTTCATCATTCTGCGACTTCAGATTTCTCTCTCTACAGAGGCAGTTCAAGTCATGAAATGTTCATACAGCCTCTGTTCAATTACGCCGAAATCCGTGGGTTCCGACAGTTTCCCCTGGCGGAAAACAATTGCATCACAATTCATTAAATTTGCTTTATCAAATGACAAAGCTTTTCGCATAGATAGAGTGGTTCATATCACAATGCCTTTTCCATGGTTCAGTAGCCAAAATGATTAATTAAGAACAGCGTCGCTGATTGCACAACTAACTTTAATTGCCTCCAATCAGGCATCTCCCATTCTATCCCACAAACTCGGGGTAACATAACAGAGGCTGAATCAACCTTTCATGACTTGATCTGCCTCTGTAGGGAGAGAATGATAGAACAGAGGCTGAATCAACCTTTCATGACTTGATCTGCCTCTGTTGGGAGAGAATGATAGAACAGAGGCTGAATCAACCTTTCATGACTTGATCTGCCTCTGTAGGGAGAGAATGATAGAACAGAGGCTGAATCAACCTTTCATGACTTGATCTGCCTCTGTAGGGAGAGAATGCAACTTTAGCTACGGGAAATATTTCGTGTCATAATGATATTGCATTGAACATTAACAGAAACGTAAAGGAAAAGGAAATATGATGTCTTTTGATACAAAACATGTGAAAAAATAAACAATAATTATGTGTGCTCTGTTCCAAGACATCCGTACCCAACATTACACAACGTGACTTCAACTGAACTGTGGGTAAAATTAACTTTCGGCTTCTGAATAACATTCTCTCCCTACAGAGGCAGATCAAGTCATGACATGTTGATATAGCCTCTGTTCCCTTTAGTTGAGTCTGTGGACTAGATGCAGTCAAAGTTAGTTCAGCAATCAGCGACGCTGTCCTAAAATCATCATTTTGACTACTGAATCATGGCAAAGGCATAGTTATAAGAACCCCCCTTTGCATTTTTCCACCAGTGACCATGGAAACTGTTTGAAGCCACTTATTTGGCCCAATTCAAACAGAGGTAGGATCGTCATTTTATGACTTGATCTACATCTCTGGCGGGAGAATGCTGAAGCCTAGCAAAGGCATTGTAACGAGAACGAAGTGTTTTGTAATTTGCGGTGCAAAATTTTGCCTCTTGGGTATAATTCGAACAGATCTAGCTCTGCTCTAAATCAGAAATAGTCGTTCGCGAGCAAGTCACAGAAAATGTTGATGAAAAGTCAATGTTCTGATTGTCAGGGTCATATTCCTTGCTCCCATTACACAATATGTATGAATGGTACTGAATGATCGACCCCGCAGGACAATTATTTGTCAATCTATTTGTATGAAATGCTGCCATTTTATCAAATTTGCGCTTTCATCCATTTTCCATTTAAATATCATGATAATATGATTTTTTCATCTACTCAGTGTCGAAAAAGAACACTGCCACATAAAGATAAATTGAGGGTGTATTGATTAATTTTCCGTATAATTACATTTGCTCCTATCATGATAGTTTGAATAAAATGAAAACAAACCACTTATTGTCTCTACTTACATGTACAATATAGAAGACTAAGTGTAATCCAAACTGAGATAATTCCTTTAGGTCCGTGCTCCATTTCACAAGTCTGATAACGTAATGCATTACCAACTTTGACAGATATATCCTAAACTACTGAGTGAACTCTCATCAGAAGACACATCAAATATTCATAGCTTACAGCTTCGTACCTAACATTTCTTTCACTTTTAAGAGTATCTTAGTGCAAATAATGTAATTTTGGTTTTCTTTGGACGTCAACAGATAGCTCCATCAACAAATAACCATTGTTAAACCATACCTTGGGATTGTCTGGTCAGTGTTCAGAGTTTTCAAAGATATCGAAAAAATAGACAGATGGGGTCACCTTTTGGAAATTCAAATTCACTATTGACTCTTTGAGAACTTAATACGCACCATTACATTGACTTAATGAAAAGGAACAACTATGACTTGGGCCTTAACCTATTGATCAATTATGAAGGATTTTGTAGAAAAATAAAATATAGTAATTCTTTTTTTACCCCGAGGTCACATCAATGGTCAGCCACAATTGTAAAGGTTAACTGTTGGGTCATTTAACATTTGTGATTTGATCTACCTCTGTGGGGAGAGAATGCTTTTATGTACGACATATCAGTATGTCGCCGAATAAACACCACCACTTGACTCGTTACCTTATCGTGGTGTAGTGGTTTCTGTGCTGCGACCCTGAGAGCTATGCCAGATGGAACGTACATGCTCCTGGTATAGGGTCACTCAAGCTAGACAGATCGACTTATAGTAGCAAGACTAAATTTGAGTCGTTCTAAATCCTGCATTCTATTTTAACTTTCTTTCCCTCATCCTTTCTATCCCTTTCTCCTTGGTCTGTATACGTTCTTTTAGAAGGCTACATCCACGTGTTTAGTAGCTGAAAAATTACTGACAACACGTTAAAACACAATTCACTCACAAAGAATAAACAGCCCTTTGTTTCTGTGCACCATAAACACTTTACTTTAATTTCCAGGATAATCAGGCGAATTGGCTTTGAAAAATGAATCCTTTGTGCCTCCCCATCCTGCTACATTAGCGTTTATTACCCATATGGTTGGAAATAAGTGGTGACATATTTTCAATATGAGCACTAGTGCACATATCACTTTTGCCTAGCAACGATTGTTGTAGCGCGAGTTCCCATATTTTTTCGCCTGTGACGTCATAACACCATTGTTCGTGACGTCACTGTAGCCGACCGTCGCAAGGGAAGCGGTCCGTTTCTTGGATATTTCTAAGATGGTAAAATGGAAAATAATCGGTAATAAAGAAATTATTACCCTCGGAAGTGTGTCATATGACTTTTACGAAACTCGTGCAAATTTGTGTATAACCCTCGCTCTCGCTCGGGTAATACAAAAATTCACACTCGTTTCGTTAAAGTCATATGACACACTTCCTCGGGTAATAATCTCTATATATGTCTCCGCGTTATGCTCCAACCTAACCAATACTTTCAATCATATTCAGCTGTATCGATATTTATTGCAAGCCAATCAAGTGATGCCCTTTCAGCGATAGCGGCAAAGCGGTACCTGGGCTTCATTCTGCGTGCTCATCGCGTGATTCAAATCAATTAATCGGAGTGCTAGTAGATATTATATCTTATATGCCGCTGCAGGCTCCCGATAAGCTCCAAACAACGTTCCAAAGGGAAGCATCGCTAGACAACAGTGTATGGAGTTCGAAATAGTTTGACCGAAAACAAACAAGCTATAAATAGCGTTGAGTAACCACCCGTCAGCTGAATATGATTGAAGGATATCAGGGATAGGTTTGAGCATAAAGCGGAGACATATACGCTGGTGTAGCAGGATGGTGCCTGACAGATCGATATGAATGCAAGTGTTGATTCACTATAGCAACTGTCAACCTACAGTTATCAAAGAGATGTTTACACAAAACATTCCATTCAGCAACTGAAAACAACTTCAGACAACTAAAATTGTGGATAATTCATGTTTCTTGCAGGGGATGAACAAGTCAAATCATCGGGTAAAGCGACCATGGTTACCTCATCGATTTAAGGCGAAAACGTTTGTTAAGTTGACAGAACGCCCATATGGTTTTAACATATTTATTTCAATAATGGATTGGCTTGGTAAACAAGCTTACAGCTTAAAGCTTCAGGTTATACCGCTCGAAAAATACAATTAGAGAACACGTCATGGTTAATTTACAATATATATATTCATTTATACAAAGACCAACAAGATACAGAACATGTCATGATGAATTTACAAAAGTTATTTTATTTATTTTTAGCAACGTCAATACGATAAAGAACATGTCACAACAAAAGATATTATTAGATATTATTTTGTGAAGTTTTGTGCTTCCGCGTCCGCGTCCGCGTCCGCGACCGCCATACTCATATTTTTACTATAACGTTTTTTTCAATTAATTATTAGGGGCCACAGGGCCACCAAAGCTACAATTTATAATCCTCACTAGCCAAGTACAAGTGTATACCAATGGTCTTTGTCAATATTTTTCTTACTTTTAAAAGGTAAATGTATTTGAATTTCAATACGGAGATAAAATACTGTGTTTGGAAATCAGCAGCATATAACGGAATTAGTATAGCTCTAAATTTAGCTAAATTCGAACGCGTAACGTGGGGCTTTAAATGGATAATTTTAGAGCTATAATACCCCCACTATGAGCTTGTCTTTCACAGAAGGATAGAAGCCAACATAAGTGATCATTTGAGACATGTTTTCAAAGCCATAAGGATTATGCACCAGGCTCATGCTAAGCTAAGAGATACGGCGTAAACAAGAGTTTCAAAAATGGTCAATGTGCTGTGATTACATTGAAAATAAGGCCACGGTTACCCAATGTGACAGGTGCTAGCATAATCCCCTAATGTATGGTGTGACCAAATATGAAGACAAGGATTATAATGGTTCATGAGATATCACTGACAAAAAATTCAAAAGTGGTCAAAGTGACGTAGTGACCTTGAAATTAAGGTCATCGTCAGCCAAAGTGACTGGTGTCTGCATACATGTAGTTCCCCCAATGAAGGCTGTGGCAAAATTAAACCGATGGGATAAAAAATATAATATTAGAAGATGCCATTCCAAAATAAACAAGAATACTGAATGAACTTCTTTTAATGATTAGTCAGAACAACTGGTTGTGTTAAGTCATGGAAGGAATTTATTTGAAAGTTGATAATATTGAAAAATGATAGTCGAAAACCCCTGAAAAGCACAACGTCTTGTGATGATAAATACCAAGTTTCATGGGGATGTTTTGTGAAAGAAATTTTCTTAGAAGTGCTTCCAGAGTAATTTACAAAACTCAAAATCTTTGAAAGTTGAAAACCCAAAAAGGTACAATTGCATGTGTTGATTAGTCAATATACTCTACAAACAATGATCACAGACAGAGAGCCAAGAACTACACTAAACCCCAAAAGAAACTATCCACTCATTCAAATTTTCATTGAAAAAATACAAGACACGGTTTTCTTATGTGAATGTGCGAAACAAGAAAAACGTGTTTTCACAGTTTTCAACAAAAGTCATGAAAATCACGTACCTAAACAATTTCGGAGATTTACAACTAAAAGTTAAGTTTTATGGAAACAGGTCGCAAAAACGTAACATTTAGCTAAAGTAAATTAAGAATATATTTGAATTCTAAAAATGGATAGTTTCTTTTGGGGTTTTGTTGTATATCTGATAATCCTAAGTACAGCAGTGAAAATGCTAAAATAATAACAATATTTCATTTTTCATAAGAAAAATAGTTATTAAATACACTTATAAGAAAATTATATATATCATATTTTCATTTAAAATGCTTATCAAATACACTTATAAGCATATTCCTATTTATTTTCATTATCTTTAATCTATTACTTGTCTAATTCTAAAATTTGGCTAACTAAATTCTGTAATCAGACCATTAATCATGCTCCTTGATGTTGATCAAAACAAAATGCACATGTCAATGTTTATAAACAGCTGAACTTATTTGCATATCATCACAACTTGTGCCAGTTTGCAAGCAAGACTCATGTTCACATTATTTTTAAATCTTGTCTAAAAAAATCAAACGGTAGAATCTCTTCTTATTTTCAATTATGGATTTTTACGTCCAAAAGTTAAGTTAAGAAAATCAAGAAACACTTTTATATGTTAAATAATGTATTATTATTTGACAAATAAGAGTCTTGCTCAAGTCTAGATGGCTTAGGCTGTCATGGTCATGATCATTTGACTTAGCTCTCTTTGCATGATCTTTTCATGCTGCATACAACTAACCTCACTTTGCATGATCTTCTAGCTTTTTTTGCCCCACAGGCCTGTACTTAGGCAATTTACCAGTCTCAAGCTAACCTGTTACTATGGAAAAAGCCAGCAAGCAGAAGGTGAGAATGTTTTTCATGTATTGACAATAACAAATACTTTTTTAGGTTTTTGTGTATCAATATATTTGAATATGAATTTGTCAAGTAAAACAGGAGATTTTCAGTAAGAATTGTTAATTCTAACTTTGGAATTGCTTTTTATTGCAGTGATAACATCTATCATAAATTAATGCCTCATTTGTAGATATTTTCAGTAGAAGTAATCTTTTACCTTCAGTTATGGTGTTATCAAGGTAAGCTTTATATTATTTGCTTATTGATGAAATATTTATATTTAATTGTATTTGTATAATTTAGACAACTTTTCTTGTTTATATTTATTTACTACTTGAGACAATATCTTGTATTTTATTGTCAATGAAGTTGTTTTGTAAAATGTATCTTATTTAAAACAAATTTGTTCTGTAATTGTAAACAAAAAATAAGTTTCTGTTTCTTTTGTAGTTTTTCAACGCCACCATTTGACAACAAATTGGTCACTTGGCTAAAGAATTCAAACTTACAACAAGGCAACATAATGGGAGATGAATAAATTCTCTGGCCCTTTTATTGCCATGATGTCCCCTGTAAATAATGTTGCCAACCCTTATTGCCAGACTATCAGTGCATCATATTGTCACCTCTGAGAGAAAAACTGTCAATGGAAATAAAATGTTCATAATATGGTTCAGATGAATAAACTATAAAACTTGTGTTAACATTTGTCTGTTCTTGCTACAACAACCATGCATATTGCATAATTTCGTGAGACAAGGTTAGCTGTAAGATGAGCAATAAACAGAAAAATGCATTGTACAAGATAAAATACTGAGGACAAGACATAAGACACATTACTCATAACCATACACAAAAACAACCTGAAACATATACCCAAAACCTTTCTCACAACAATATTAACCACAGACCTCTTTTCTTATACATTTGATTTCCAAACAGACAGGTAGATGGAGCCTTTGTAGGTAGGTATGTAGCTAAGATATGTCTTGCAAAGGCTTTATGAAATATACAAATAACACAAAATGATGTTGTTATCATCAAAGATTTTAAAAAGTCTGTCCCTTACAAACATGTTGGTAATGTACAATGCACTACATAACCTCATACACATTGTCAAAAAATATTAAATAATTTTTAGGAAGGCAGAACAATTTCAATAAATTTGAAGTAGAGTCTAAAAGACATGAAATAATGCGCAGTATGAACCTAAATCCAAATAGGGTCATAAATAGTTTCATCGGAGGTAAAACGAAAAGCTCTAGATGGCTTCGCCTCACTTTTTTGTGGTATCGCACCTGGAGAGAACTTACAACCTCTGTGTTTTCGGGTACGTCAAGGTACCCAACAAGGTCTTCTAGTATTTTCATCTTAACACTCATACACGATTTCACGTCGTTCTTGGTTAGCTGAAAAGCTTCAGCAAGTAGGACACAGAATCCAAGTGAACAATGTTTCCAATCCTTTGACAAGCTAAACTCTTTTCCATTCATATGGTCTTTGTTGAATTATCCATAATAAAGTCGACTTTAATGTTGTTTGGATAGTCAATCAAATGTCCATATGTAGTCCCTGAAACAAATGTGTAACGTCAGTTGTTGAAATTTAACACCGGTGATCTTTGTAAAATGCTCATCGATGTTTGGCGTTATTGCTTAATGTTGATCTCTCCAGGTATAAATATTTTTTCTAATTTTATTTCAAAACATTTTGAATCTGACTTTTGAATAATGTTAGAGTATACTTTTTAATGGACCAATCATATTTTAAATGAATGTCGAATAATTTGATTAATTGCAAGAAAAAAACATGCTAAATTAATTTCAGAGTAATAAGCTTATAAGCACCTTGTTACATTATTTATCAATATTACGTACACATTGCTATATATATTACTAAATGATATTGAAAATAATAATTGCATTAACAATCATTTTTCAACAGCAAAATACTTAAATATAACTTGGTTGTTGACAGCTTGTTTTATATAGTGTAAGCCCTCTGTAACATACTTCAGCATGTTCGTAGATCCACGCAAAAAATACCAATCAACAGCAAATACATGAATATACTTAAAAATTCAACTCACCTTTATTTCCTCCTGAAAAGGCCTTGAAACGCGGTCATAAATTTGTTCAAAACAAGAGACCACTTCATTTTCGTCTCCACCTTCAAACCATGTGCTTTCGATTGTGTAAAGCTCGTGCGATATGATTTTTACGTAAAATCCGTGCATCCGTGCATCGCAAGAGGAAATTGACAACGTCCGTGCAGCAACATCTTTTGCTTCATAAAGAGGAAAATATTTGATGGACTGGATAGTAACATCAAATTGTTACCTGAGGAAAAAGATACCATTACACCACGCCCGCATACTGTGTATGGATGTTAGAGAGAGAGAGAGATCGAGAGAGAGATCGAGAGAGAGATCGAGAGAGAGAGAGAGAGAGAGAGAGAGAGAGATCGAGAGATCGAGAGATCGAGAGATCGAGAGATCGAGAGATCGAGAGAGAGAGAGAGAGAGAGAGAGAGAGAGAGAGAGAGAGAGAGAGAGAGAGAGAGAGAGAGAGAGAGAGAGAGAGAGAGAGAGAGATCGAGAGATCGAGAGATCGAGAGATCGAGAGAGAGAGAGAGATCGAGAGAGAGAGAGATCTCGAGAGAGAGAGAGAGAGAGAGAGAGAGAGAGAGAGAGAGAGAGAGAGAGAGAGAGAGAGAGAGAGAGAGAGATCGAGAGAGAGAGAGAGATCGAGAGAGAGAGAGAGAGAGAGAGAGAGATCGAGAAAGAGATCGAGAGAGAGATCGAGAAAGAGATCGAGAGAGAGATCGAGAGAGAAAGAGAGAGAGATCGAGAGAGAGAGAGAGAGATCGAGAGAGAGAGATTATTCTATAGCAGCATTAGAATTATACCCTATCGTGATGACTGCTGCAGTGTGGGGTCAGTTGTGGTGTCGTATGAGTATCAGATTCCTGTGTGATAACATGAGTACATTAAGTATTTTGAACAAGTGCCGTTCCAGGTATCATTTCATTATGCGTCTGATACGCAAACTAGTGTTATTAGCAGCTCAGTATAATTTCACATTCTTTGCTTCCCACTTACCTGGGAGAGACAGCATTATAGTTCATGCGTTATCTCGTATGCAGATACAGTACCAGAATCAACTCTGTACATGATTTTATTACCGCATCAAAACGATTAACTCTATTTTGAGTTTCAAGTATTATATTCTTGCCCTTTATTGGACTAACAGACGTTGGAATAAGAATGATTATACACATGCTCATGTTGTGATTTTGTGCCTGTAATTATGTATACTTTTGTAATCATAAGACTTTATGTACGTCGCATATATTATGTTGTTATGGAGAGGCATTAATATAAGCCAATGGCTTGTTTGCCAATCCATTTTCTGTATATTTATAGAAATAAATATGTTTAAAACACCCCTTTGCTATACTCCAGACATGGGTTCAACGTCGGCAAAATTACCAAAAAAGGCGAAGCGCACGTTTAACTCCAACAAATCAATAATCTGATTATCATAGATCTGTGTGAAATAAGTTCCATAGCAAATTGATATCAAATACTATTTTGGCTATTGATCTCCTCATAGTTTTGAAAGAAATGTTTTTTTCAATTTTCAACTGTCTTTTAACATATTCATTTATGATATTTTAACAAAACTATTGTTACAGCAACATATAATGTTATTATTTTTATTTATTTTTATCAGTCATTATTCAACAATGTACTTTAAAAATAATCATAATTGCAAAATAATGCAAAAGAACAAATATGACCAATAGTAAGGTTTACAAATCCAATTCAAAAGTCAAAATTACATATATATCAAGACTTTATTAAAATAATTTGATGTATCGTTTACCCCATCAAAGTCTCCTTTACAACTCGCTGCAATTTCCCATTAAAAAATCATTTGTTCATGAGGTCATTATAATCGGCATTGTTTTCTAAAAACGCTTTTCCATCAAAGTTATTGTTAACCAAAATTAACATCAAAGTTGATGTTGACTTATTTCAATGTATAAATTGAAGTGCTATTTAAATCCATTAGTCGTATATTATTTAAGTCATTTTCAAAATTCTAAATCAAAATAAACCATTTTGTATCATAAAAGTTATGCATGTAGGCAATCTTCTAATTAAAATAATCATTTCATGAGGAACAATGTACTTTTTCATCGAAGTCAATATTTCATCAAAATTTTTTATTTTTCAAACTTTTTTCACTATCAAAGTTATTTTTATCAAAATAAAACTGTTGGTGTCTAAAATAAGCTTTTTATATTTTTCATCAAAATTAATATTCCACAATATTTTGTCATCAAACTTTTTGTGAAATCGAGCTTTTTATTTCATCAAAGACTTATAAAAAAATCCATCAAAGTCAATATTTTATGAAAAAATACAGAATTCAATACACAAATTCTTTTCATGAAAGTCAATATTTCATCAAAGTCATTTATTCATCAATATCATAATGTTGGTGGCTAAACAGGCTTTTTATTAGACATCATTTGAATAAAAGGTATTTTCTTTTCAAAGTCAATATCTAATTAAACAAATAATTTTTAATTTTTAAAAAATAAATAAAATTAATTGTTTTGTCATCAAAGTCAATATTTCACAGAACTATTTCATCAATCATCAATTTTATCAAAATGAAAATGTTGATGTCTTGGACAAGTTTTCAAATATATTTTCCATCAAAATTAACATGTCATAAGGTATTTCCTCTTCGAACTCCTTTTTACCAAACTCAATATTTCATTAAACACGTAAAAGAAATGTATCAAAGTCAATCTTTTCATCAAAATAAACATTTCAAAGGGTAATTTTTCTTTAAAGTCATTTTTATCATCAAATTCAATATTTCAGCAAACACAATACAAGAAAGTCATCAAATGTAACATTTCATCAAACAAATAAAGAAATCTATTAAAATCAATCTTTTTATCAAAATGAACATTTTATTAGGTAATTTCTCTTCAAAGTCATTTTTCTTATTCAAAATCATTTTTTTCATCAATTTTTTTTTTCAAAGTTCATATTTTAAAACGATTTGTGATTTTAAAATCCAAAATTGAGCCAGCTACCCCATCTTAAGATGGGATATCCAAACTTGGAATAGTACTTTATCCACAGTTGGGATATCCCGAGAGCTATCTCATCTCAAGATGGTATAGCATCCATAGTTGGGATGCAACAATTACATACTTGAACAATCGGTTTGACTAATTACTTGATGTCATTCTTTCATATTTTAAACTTTCACTGTTTTATTATATAACGTGTTTATCTGTTTGATAGCCGATGTATTAGCTCTTTAAGAATTCAACCATTTTGATTTAAACCCTTACCGAGTCCTTTATTTTACAGAAGGACCATGGGATATAAAACTTGTAGCCTTTATCCTACAGTGATGATTTTCTGACAGTTTGAGCTTTTTAGCAATAATGTGTTTTGAAAGCAATATCTCAAGAAGATTTGAGAGTGGACACCTGTATGTGAAAGTGGACACCTGTATGTGAAAGTGGACACCTGTATGTGAAAGTGGACACCTGTATGTGAAAGTGGACATCTGTATGTGAAAGTGGACACCTGTATGTGAAAGTGGACACCTGTATGTGAAAGTGTATGAAGGCCGAAACTATAAACTAGTGTTTTACATACAACAAAGACTAAATTGATCTTCCATTGCTAGTTTGGGGTAGCCGTCTAAAAGGGAAAATGCCAGCCACGCCATTATGTGCGGGGTAGGTCAAAGTCATTTTATGAATAAATTATTTAGATCCCGGTGGTCAAGGTATGGTCTAAAATATGTTGAGCTTTGGGGTTGCAACTGTTCCAGTTAGAGGTGGAAAATAAAACAAGTTTTCAGAGGAAACTGAGCAATCTTTTCCCATAAAAAGGTTCATACCTCTGAAACCATACCTCTGATAAGTGAGATGATAAATTCAATATTACAGGAATACAAATTCTATGGATTTACCTCTCTTATGGGGGAGTCACACTTACGTTCATTAACCTAGTTAAACGTAGTTCATTGAACGTAGCCACAAAACCGCTAACGTGCCGAAAATGAGTGCATTTTTCGTAACTACGTAAAACAACGTTTCATTATAAGTTCGTTCACTACGTGTAAGTACGATTAAGTACATATAAGTACGTTTTACTAGTTTTAACGACGGATAACTACGTTCATTGAACAACTGACTAGCTACGTTCGTCTACGTTTAACCACGTTGATTTACATTTAAGAACGTATATAAGTACAACTAAGTACGTTGAACTACGTTGAAACACGTTTAGGTACGTCAAAGTACGTTCAAGTGGGGTACATCACGGCACTACAGTGGTAGGGTATGTAAAGACACATGTTTATGTATTTCATTCTTTCTCTTAATTCATTAATGCTTCAGGGTCTTCTACCTCCAATTCGGACATAAGTGTATGATATTGACCGTGTAATGACCTACGTAGGAGCCAGTCACGGGCCCACCATCTTCTTTGTTTTCTCTGATGCTGAGCTGATGTGGTGTTTATCGCCGCTTTCAAGAGAATATCACTTACATGTATATCGAAGCTGCTAGTATTATTGCAGGGAGAAATCCCGCAACACTATCGTGGCTATGCATTGCGGTGAAACCTGCGAGCATCGACTGAAACTAGCAACCATGGGTGATACTGCGCTGACTGCGTGTAGAAGGGTTCTCTACTTCAGAGAAATTGCCGAGCCCCTGGCAGGATTCGAACCAAAGACCTCCTGATCCGAAGCCGAGCGCGTTTTCTCTGCGTTTCGTCGTCTATATCGACTTTGTTAATATATCAAGCAAAACATATCATTTCTCTGTTGATAGCAGCTAAATCATTTTCACTTTCCTTCCACTCATCCTCTCTCAGTTGTGAAATGAATAGTGTTAAAACGCATACCAGGTGTCTCAGTCACTTGTGACACAAGGTGCAAATAAATAAATCTACCTAGTTAAGCGTAGTTAATCGTAGTTCAACGTAGTTCTACTTACTTAAGTGTAGTTAGATGTAGGGACACGTACTTAAACGTCAAAGTCTAAATACGAAACGTACCAAAACGTAGTTGCACGTATTTGATATCGTAGTTAACCGCACTAATACCTAGTTTTGTGTACTTAAACGTTCTTCAACTCAGATGAAACTAGTGTAGTTTATTGTAGTTTAACGTAGTTAGACGTAGTACAACGTTCTAGAATGTACTTAAACGTACAAAAACGTACTCGGATACCTAGTAAAGTGTAGTAAATCGTGGAAAAGTTGTACTACGTTAAAGAACGTGTCAACTGGGTTCAACTACGATGAACTAAGTTCACATTTTCAATTAACTACGTCCAACTACATTGAACTACGTTTCTGGAAACGTAGTTCGGAAATGCAAAACTTTGAACATGTTCAAAAGTTCAATCACAAAGTACGTTTGTCTCACGTCTATGTCTGCGTTTTGAGCACGGATAACTAAGTATAACTACGCTTAAGTACAGTTAACTGCGTTAAAGTACGTTCTGTATCACTACGTTCATAAACGTAAGTGTGACTGGGGCATTAATGACAACATAAATGAATTCGTATTTAATTGTCAAATAAAGTGGTACATTCATTTTACCGCAAATAAGTTGAGCTTTTCGGTTGCAACTGTTCTAGGTAGAGGTGGAAAATAAAACAAGTTTTCAGAGGAAAGTGAGCAATCTTTTCCCATAAAAAGGTGCATATCTCTGAAACCAGGTCGTCACCAAAAGATTGATCAGTTCACTTGACGGAATGCACAACGAATTTTCTCTTTACTTAACAACAACAAATATTGACCTCCATGGTATAAGTAGACATGAAACTGTATTTTAGATGAAAGTTTCCAAAAGTATAACCTTGAATAAATTGTTCCCTGTTATATCGTTGAATAAAGCATCTTTCAAACATACATTTATTTCAGACATGCTTATCAGAGCGCTTTAATTTATGCTTTCATTATGTCAAGGTGTATACATTTCCTATACAGTATATATTTCATACATTAGATATATGCATTAAAGGTAATGCATATATTCATTGAAATCTATACTTACAAGGCCAAAAACGTAAAATAGCTTTCTTAAGAAGTAAAATATATATTTATAAGATGCATACATTAAGAGGTCTAATAACTTAACACAACAAATGACCTTAACTACATAAAAGTGAAATATATTACACAAGTATCAAACTTAAAAGGTCAAATCACAATGTAACATACATTTATATTATACAATACAATATATATATGCCATCAAAAGTCCAGTATCTACAAAATGATAAAAACATTATCTTAAGAGTTTACACAACTAAACAAGATGGGTTTACTTCAAGAGATCAAAGAACATAACAACAATCTGAACTGTTGAAAGAAAAATTATCATCTGAAAGAATAAGATCAGAGAAACACCATCCCTTGTGCAGCACTCAGTGACAAAAGAATAAGATCAGAGAAACACCATCCCTTGTGCAGTCTACACTCAGTGACAAAAGAATAAGATCAGAGAAACACCATCCCTTGTGCAGTCTACACTCAGTGACAAAAGAATAAGATCAAAGAAACACCATCCCTTGTGCAGTCTACACTCAGTGACAAAAGAATAAGATCAAAGAAACACATCCCTTGTGCAGTCTACACTCAGTGACAAAAGAATAAGATCAGAGAAACACCATCCCTTGTGCAGTCTACACTCAGTGACAAAAGAATAAGATCAGAGAAACACCATCCCTTGTGCAGTCTACACTCAGTGACAAAAGAATAAGATCAGAGAAACACCATCCCTTGTGCAGTCTACACTCAGTGACAAAAGAATAAGATCAGAGAAACACCATCCCTTGTGCAGTCTACACTCAGTGACAAAAGAATAAGATCAGAGAAACACCATCCCTTGTGCAGTCTACACTCAGTGACAAAAGAATAAGATCAGAGAAACACCATCCCTTGTGCAGTCTACACTCAGTGACAAAAGAATAAGATTAGAGAAACACCATCCCTTGTGCAGTCTACACTCAGTGACAAAAGAATAAGATCAGAGAAACACCATCCCTTGTGCAGTCTACACTCAGTGACAAAAGAATAAGATCAGAGAAACACCATCCCTCGTGCAGTCTACACTCAGTGACAAAAGACAAGCCTAATTACACAAAACAAATTGTGAAAATTAAATGCGACAACGAATCCTGTTTAGACATTTTTGGATGCTTGAAATTGTAATTAAAACAATGGAAAATAGAGATTTTATAAATATAAGACGTTATCAATTTGATTACGTATACCTACTTATACTTACTGTAGGAAACAAGCAAAACAACCAGTTTTCACTATCCTATCTCGTTGATATGACATATTCAGAACGGCGAATCTATTATAAAAAGGGAACAGGTATCGTTTTAAATTTCACAACTTAGTTCAGATTGCTGTTGAAGACAGGAAGTTAACCTTGTTAAGTCTCAATTATCATCGATGGCTTGAAATATCCTTCGTTTTTTTATGGTATCGTTTGTCCCCGATTGTATATCGCATAGTGTTGGCCATACGTTAAACAAATCAACAATATATTGTGTCATGTTTCGTTTACACTATGATACTCATGGCGGCATCCCTGGTAAAACCAGTGACACCTACACTAATATTTTGTAATACATTAGTCGAACAGTTTGGAAATACTTTTCTTCTGAAAATATAGTTGGCACCGTAGAAACTTACATACATGACATCCCCCTTCATTGCAACCTGATGCGGATGTTTCAAGAAAGATATTCCTTCTGAACACGATGTGTTGTCAGACCGTGTCACCTCCACTTGTGTTTGAGGTGGGCGTCCTGAGGGGCGTTCCTTGAGGGTAAATATTGAATAACCAGATATTGAGGAGATGCTGATAACTGCAGATTTATCTACTGCCCTTACTGTGTGAATTGATGTCGGTTCCAGCTGAGGTAGACGCCCGCACAGCACAGAAAACACATCTAAGCTGTAGCCAGTCCAACACAGATGGTATCCGTCGAGCGTTAGCGACGTCATAGACCCTTTTGATCTGTATAGAATTGTCTCCTCCATTGATGTAGTTTCAAAACTAATGCTACTTATTGAACGGAATCGATTGTTACCTTCCCTTACGTAAAATTCATTCGCAAACACCAGAAGTTTGAGCAAAACCATGTACTGCATTGAGAGGCCAGTGCATCTAGAAACTGTTGTTCTGAACTTCGAATTGAAGATTTTCTGACTGAATATACCAGATATCCTGTTTTGAGAATAGAATAAGAGTCCTTTTCCGTCCCAGCAAAAAGTCCTAATTTTATTTTCAGATTTTCTCAGTCTTTGTTTCGTAATAGAACCCTTTTGTATGTTATACAAATATATTTCATGGAGTTGTCTTTGATATTGAGCAAATAGGACAGCGGAACCTGAATTCTTTTTGTCATCAAAACTCTCATCGGAGATGCTTTCTACATCGTGTCTCTTTTCAAAAAACACGTCCATGCCTTTCAAAGATGAGACCATGCTCCTTGCGCTTCTTACAAAGCAAACACATCGATCATCACTTGAAAATGCCCCGCTGGTGTGAGAGGAAAGAGCCGTACACTTGAGTACACAGTGGAGCAGTGAGCGAGCCGGGAGCTCTAGTTCCCCTGTGCTGCCCTCGTGGTCCCTGTGTGTGTTCAAGTGGAAATAACTGGATGAGATAGGCGTTGCCAGTATTGTAGTTAACCATGAAAGGATTGTCCCAATTACGTATTGTTTCATCTTCGATCAAGAAGAGTTTGACTTAAGTCTTATGTTGTTTTGAAAAGTCTCACCTTTTCAGAAACCAAACTTTCTGGAGATTGATCGTTCGTGCATCCCCTCATCAGCCATCTCCACATACCTTTTAACCACAAGGCAATTCCTAATGGGGACTATCAACATCTAAGTTTTAATGCCTTGAAGTCAGAGGATATTTCGTCTTACACATTTTTTAGTTCTTTATGAAATTCCTCGATCCTTGGTAAAATTTGTCGAGCAGCACGATACTTATCAGATATTTATTCATCAATATTTTTTAAAAATATTTTCGTCACACTTAGTTACCATTAAACCATTGTCTTCACTTTAACCTTCTGCCTGCTGGTTTGTTTTGAAGGTTTTGTTTGGAGCTTCAAAAGCGTAAAATGTAACAATGAAGTCACGTTGGTTTCTCTCTTATTAAGCTTCTCTCTCCTTTCCAAAACATAGAATTTAAATAGTAGAAAATATTCTGGTAGATAAAATGAATTTAATTTTTTTGTTATAGTTTATATTTTTTCTCAAATATTCAAATAATGTTCTACAACAAGGTGTATTTCCACCTGACGATTAGTAAATGCAAAATTACACAAGTCATAATTTTGTACTTAATTTTCAAAATTGGATTGTTTTGTCAATTATAATTTTTAAGAAACTATTTTCCATCAGTTTGTTCAGAAATGAATTCTGTACTAGAAAAAAATTATGTTTTGCACGAATAAGACTTCCTTTCAACAAACACGAGCTTGTTACAAAAGATGTTGGTTGAAATATTTATAGTTCTGTCATATGTGTCACACTGTCATACCCTTGCATACCTTTAATTTCTTTCATTTTCAACATACACTGTAAATCGTTTAAGGCATTTACACAAACCACTTAGCACCTTTGCCATCCTTTAACATTAATTATGGTAACCTTAAGGACTTATCAATGGTAAGTCTATTCTCTTCTCTTATAGACAGTTAAAAAGCTGTTTTATAGATAAGAACTAGGGATAAGTGTATATGTTTCTCTGATATGCATTTGATGAGCTATTTTATAAAGAAGAACAAGTTTTATGATTCGTCAAGTTTACTATTGCATGCACGACAATGTGACGTTTCGGAGAAGATACTAACGCTGTTGTCGAGCATAAGTCTGTAATCATTAAAAACATAAAAATATATATTTTCAGATATAAACATTTATATTGTCCAAAATGAAACTTGAAACTATTACAGCTTTAAGGATGCAGGTTGACCAATCTTTACAATGGAACTTCGAATTAACTAGATCATTTATGGTACTGTAATTTCTTTTTCATTATTCATAAAACCATAAAGTGTGTAGACCGATTTGATGCTCACCTGCACGATCTAAAGACATCTATTTAATTTGCCCTTTTCATGTTTATAGTTATTTGTCGCAATTATATTTTGAAAAGCTGATCTTGAGATATCCAAAGTATTTTAAATTCTTTGGTTTAATATTTCAATGACCAAATGCTATTTCTTATACTGTTGGAAGAACATATCTTTATTGTTTTACGCTTGATTATCTTTCGGTAGATGTTTTATATGCATGATATCGAATAAGTAATTATAAGAAACGAGCAGGACTGATTTAATTGCAATGTTTCTAGACTCAACAAAATAAAACCTTTTTAATAAAAATGATAAGATGAATAACTATTAAGTATATTGAGAGCAAATCTCGCACTCAAGATGACTTATCCTTTGTGTTTGTGGTTCCATTTTGTCAGAATTGAATATTTTCAGATATTGAACAATCAAGCCTTAATATGGGACATTTTATTATTCGAATTTATGTTAATAATTACCACAAATATCCTCATAAATAGCCTAACGATTTCTGTTCATTGAAGTATTTAACAATGAATATTCTATATACCAGCTCCCCAAAGAAACACCAGTGATTCAGGCAACAGAATTTCTCGTTTTTTTAAAATTTTTAATGATGTGTTTAAAAATCAACAATTGTGACAGTAATAGGTTATTGATAACTTGTTCAAAGAATGTCATTAGTTTTATGTTTGCAGAGAAATTGAGAATAGCACGAATAAAGCCAATACCAGCGAAATAATGTACATATTATGCTCACGCAAAGAAATTTATACCAAAAGGTTAATTAAAAAAAATTATATCTCTTTTGAAATTTTCTTTTAGAGTATGTTCATGTAAAACAGTACATCAAAAGGTAGATTATCAGAACAGATCTCTTTTGAAGGTATCATTCAGAGCAGGCTCTTGTGAAATCAGTACAACAAAAGGAGGATCATCAAAATATCAGAAAGTGCTTCCTTATCAAAGATGACTCACCACGTCAGTGAAACCTTTCTCCTGTGGTATTCTCGCCCTTTCTCGTCCTTTATTCTCGCCCTCTGTGTGGTATTCCCTGCTTCACCCGGACATATTCACTCGCGTGAAGAGACACAAGTTGAAGAAATCAGCACCGGTGCACAAACGCCCCAGTCCCTGCCGCTGATGCACTGTGTGGAGGGATGTACCGCTCCTGCTTCCAGTACACAAGAAGGAGAGCCAAGTGATTACCAGTACTCATGTTTAGTACACAATGCTGAAAGCAAAGGGTTAAGCATCGAACAACTGAAAGCCTTCTTCCAGTTGAGACTAGATCTAAGTGCACCATTTGTCACTGGAGGGAAAGCTACCAAATGCAAGGCATCACAGAGTTCAATCGTGGTTCTGGCTTTGAAAAAGCTTCGCTTTGACCACGTGTATCTGTTTGATATGAAATCAGAGAGTATTGCTTCTAAGGTCATTAAAACGACGAACCGGAGATTGCGATGCATGTGTGTTAAAGCAAAAGATCAAAGTATATTTTATTCTGAAGCAGGTGCCAACAAAGGTATTTTCAAACAGAACTTATTCAATCCTAATAGAACAATATTTGTTGAATGGACAGCCAGCTCAATCCAATACCTTCCTTCAAAAGATCTTGTAATCTTCATCACTGCATTTCCTGAGAGAATAAATGGCAAACGGTTGTATACAATAAATAGTGTTATCACACAGTCCGGTGGAAAGAATAAGAAGACATTATTTAAGTCTAAAAGAAACATGCTAGCGATTCAAGGGAATCGCCTCTGCTGGATGATTTACGATCGTGAGTCACAGCCAGTGATGTGTGGTCTGCTTCCGGATCTGAACCCAGACTCGCTATCAACACTCACCACGGTGCAGCCTCGCTCTGGTATCTACATCTCCTGCTTTTCCGGGAACTTCCTGTTTGTTCAAACGGAGCCTAACTACAGAGGTCAGGCTGCCATCAGGTTCAACCTCACAAGGTCTGATTACACAACGTGTTCTGGAAGGCTGGACCCAACAAATAACATGGACCGAGTTTATGTGAACAAGGACGTCTTATACATCACGCACTTTGGCTCCGAGCTGATCCAAAGAAAACAGTTCTCAGACAACTGCACGACTGTTAGCCTACCTGACATGCAGATCATGGCGCATGAAGCATGGCTTTCCTTTAAAATGTCGTGGATGATGGCATTTGGTTAAGAATTTAGCATTGAGACGTGTGATTTAGATTCCAGAAATTAACCATCCTTTATGAAACTGACCTTCTACGTAAGATTTATCCTATTTATAAACATATCTCCATTCGTTCAATTTGAAAAAGGAGCAAAAAATGTAAAAAACAAAACAAAAACTGGATAAATACATATTTAACAAAACTTTAGATACAAAGCAAATACAGTGTATGGACAAAATAGAATTTTGCATAGAAAGGTGGTTGTATATATATATATATATTTTAACACAAAAACAACGACTCCAACAAATAACATGGACCGAGTTTATGTGAACAAGGACGTCTTATACATAACGCAGTTTGGCTCCACAGAAAACAGTTCACAGACAACTGCACGACCGTTAGCCTACCTGACATGCAGATCAAAGAAGCATGGCTTTCCTCCAAAATGTCATGGCTGTTGGCATTTGGTTAAGAAATTTGTTTGAGATTTTTGCTAATAAAACTGTAGGTACGTTTATAAACTCTCTTTCTGGGAGCCGACCCAACACTAAAGACCTTTCTCAGACAGGGTTTAAGACAACTGTTCGACTCTAGCAGAAAGTACTTTATTTTCCAAAATGCTGTGGCTTGATGGCATTTTGCAATTTGGATAAGGAAAGGTTGCTCAAATAGACAACATCTAACATAAACTCTACCTTTGATATGGTTGTTTTTGTATTGATATATTATGCAGGTGTGTGATGCCCGCTTTCTAGAAAACAGTTGTTGAGTGTCCTCACACTTATTATAGAACTAAAAAATCTTCCATGACAAATTTAACACTGATTAAGAGCACATTCTTTTGTACTTTTAAAGAAGATTATTTTGATTTTTATAATAGTTCACATTCATTATTTACATAAAAATACGTGTATTATACACATATAATTGAAATATGTTCTTCGTTATTTTGAATAAAGAATAAAGTTATAAAATCGTTTCTTGCGTTATAGCCCCATAGTAGTAAATTGAAAACACAGGTGTTAGTAAGCTTACAGACGACAGTACTGATGATATTCTTCTTAAACCTTTGAAAGAGAACATTCAATCATTAAAGGTCCTGTTGGACTTACATAATCTGAGTGTGAATACTTAACATTAGCAAGTTGATTTGTACAATGTCAATAAAAACACACCATTTCCATCATAAAAAGACTAAATTGTTTGAATATTGGAAAAAAGTCAGTGTCAGAACTGTACCGGTCTGTCCTTGACCTGGTGAGCGCCAGAAGCCCTTCCTCTAAGCATGATAATTCAGAGTTTAAGAGGAGATCTCAACGTCCTATACAGAGGGCTGAAGGTCCAATCCCTCACCAGGAAACCACGAGAACCTCTTCTCACAAAAAGAAGGCCTCACCAAATAGAGCATTGTGACTATAGGGGAGACCAGGGCAAAGGGGCCTTCGGGCCAAAGTGACCAAGCGTTATTTCTCCATCGACAAATGGCCTTGTTTGTCATTATCAACGAATGAAAGCAAACGTTAAGAAACGTTATGATCCACGTTTGAATCGCTAGCGTGAGACCTACCATTGCAAAAACTTGAAAAAAGAATATGTCTGAATTCCAATATTTCAGACAAACACAAAACGCAAGATTAAACTCTAGAGCTCCTATTACACAAAACACATATCACCTATTCATTGAATAAGGCAATTTGTAATTAATTGCATTAATTATTTTCTATGATGCACAAATCGAATGCCACCCTCAAAGGGGCGAAGTAAACCGGGGGAGCGCTTTGCTCCGAGTGATCTAAAATATTTCTTTATGGTCAACACATTGCAGCGTCAGAGTTATCAACTAGTTTTCATAAGCAATTTAAAACAAATATCGTAAAATAGATTTGTAACTTTCATTCTATAATTTTCTTGTATTTTTAAAATATATATTGCAAATGAAGTATACAATTATTTTAAAAGATTTTGTTTCATTAAGAAACATATATCTTTTCGTTGGTTTTTTTTTAACATTAGTTTGATATTCAATATTTTGTTTTAACCCTTAACAATTAAGAAGATAGGCCGTATGGGGTAGCCAGACAGGGATTAGATGTTCTTAAAATGTTAAATTTGTCTTTCAAACCAACCAATTTCTTTATTTCTTTCAATATTGAAAAAAATTGGGGAGGGTTGTAAACCCAGTGCATGAACAAATGCAAAATTATCAATGATATGAAAAAAAAACATTGGGACAATTCATTTTCATAAATTACTTTGGTAGAGTCATTTGAGCTGGATAGTCATTCGAGACTGGGCGTTTCCTTGGACTCATGTGAGAATTTGATTATATTAATTGATTTGCTACGTTGTAGATTATGAAATTGAACATTCGTTCATCAATTGATTCATCTCCTAGACTTATCTGAGGTTAGCCCGAAATGACTCTATCATAGTTTCATCCATCAAGTTTGGAAAATGTTGAATTTGAGGTAGAGTCGTTTGAGCCTGGATAGAGTCATTTGAGACTGGTCGTTTCCCTGGGCCCATATGACTCTAGAGTTATTTGAGGCGATAGAGGCTTTTGAGCCTGTTACACCGGTACGTCCCTTTCTCTAAAATAGAGATAATGGGTTCTTCTTTTGCAATATACTAGTGTACGTTTGTACATATATTGAGACATATCTAAATTTATTGCAATAATTGTTGAAAGTGTCTAACGTTACTACTTTGCCAATAACGATGCTTTTAAGACAACGAGTTGAAATCCGAACATACCCCTCATCGGGATAAGTTCGGTTCCCTCAGGGGCAGGTTCGGCCATCGTTGGGAACAATCAGAACATGTTCAGCCTACAACAATTAAAGAGAGATAAGATGCTATTCATAGTATTCGATATTTTTGACAGAAATATTTTTTATTATTTTACAAAGATATATTTTATAATGATGTGGACGCAGTTAACTTTATATTACGAAAAGGATTCCGCTTTCTTTCCAAATCGAGAAGCCTACTCTTCAAGGACATTTGAGAGGGTCCTTTCGAGGAGGAGGAGTTTTAGTAGAATGGTTTCGAGGAGGATCTTAAAAATTTTGTGACTCGTCCTCACGGCCAAATGTGCTCCGCCTGTAATGACCGCACGTGCCCCACAAACCACGTTTGCTCTTTTATCTATGCTGCGAAAATACACAGCCCTCATATGAAAATAACTTGTTCCTTACATACACGTTTCGGCATGTTGGTTTATGTTCACTTAAGAACATAGTCCTAAACACAGTCAACATTTGTCAAAAACAAAGTGAACTGAAGTAAAAAAATAGAGCCATTGGCTCTGTAGCTCATCAGGCTTCATCATCAACTATGATGCAGAGTGTGGTCAATGTGATTCCCCCTTTGTAGCATCTTCCTACGCAGAGCCTAAAAGGCCAGTTTCCAACTGTCATTGAGTTTTCTGTGCTTGCTCTCTACTCTGTAGGGGCACTATAGCAGCACAGAAAAGTAAAGTCTCTGCAGCAAGGCATAAAATGACAGTTTGGAAACTGGCCTTTTAGGCTCTGCGTAGGAAGATGCCTTTGTAGAGGCCACAGGGTCACCAATCATAAATAGAGATTATTAACCGAGTGTGTTTCCGTATCATTAATATCATATAATCTTTTTATCACACAAAATGTGTAAGAATCACTTGTCAACGTCGCTACAACAGGGGAAGTAACTCTAACTGCATTTTGAAAAGCTGCATTGTCATTGTTGTTACGCCAGTTCAGTTACAATATCCTTAGACTAAACGCCGACTATTTGCGAAGGTGAGGTTGGTGCGTGTGTTACTCTGCTACTAGATAATCTGTACTACCACTAGAATATGAATTTTGTTTTTACTGATAAGTTGGTAACCGACACGGTCAAAGCGATCTAGGCCTATGTTTTCACGAAAATTGAAGCACATATGTATTTTTTCGATAGCCGATATTGTTAGCAGCATATCGTTATATTTTATAAACGCACGATGAAAACAACTTGAAATGCTTCGATAACCATGCTATAATTTTTAAAATACGAATGCGTGATAAGTTTACCCTGATGGATTTTGTTTACGATATTTTATTCAATAAAAAAACACAAAACCTGAAAACTCCCGATGACGTTATCAATGGTTAGTGACCGTTTTAGGACTCACATGAAAAGCATGGAGTTTTGAGAAAATAGTTCGGGTTTTGACCTAATTTGCATCTTTATCAGATTTTGAGCAAATCGGATACCAAATTTATCCGATAGCTTTATTGCATCGATAACACCCTCCATTATATGATAAAATTAAATATATAGCAGTGTATAAAATAGATTGGAAACTAGCCTGTCCTGAAAATTCATTGGTCAATTCCTTTAGGAAATTTAAGAAAAAAATTGAAAGGCTACCAGTCCGCACCAAAAAGTTACCAGTCCTGACCAAAAAGTAACCAGTCCTGGCAAAAAGTAGCCAGTTCAAGGACTGGCTGACGGGCAATATTTTGAACACTGTATATAGGCAACAAGTTTCAGTTTTCTAGGCCTTATACTTCAGGAGAAGATGAAAATAGATTTGAAGGACGTTCCTGTTGCCTTTATTATTATTATGAAGCTACAATTCATCATCCTCACTAGTCAAGGAGTCTGTACACAAAGTTTCAGCTTTCTAGGCCTCATGGTTCTGGAGAAGAAGATGAAAATAGGTTTTTAGGGCGTAGCATATGTGGCCCTTATTAGGGGTCACAGGGCCACCAAAGCTACAATTTATAATCTTCACTAGTCAAGGAGTCTGCACACAAAGTTTCAGCTTTCTAGGCCTTATGGTTCTGGAGAAGAAGTCGAAATTCCACAAAGTTTACGGACGGACGGACGGACGGACGGATGGACGGACGGACGCCGGACACCATGCCATGCCATAAGCCCATCGGGCCTTAAAGGCTAAATGAGCTAAAAATTAGTCAGCTACATGAAAAACGGTTTTCCTTCCACAGTTTGTAAAGAACATGTTGAGCTGTCGCCATTTTAAAGTCAGTGTGGGATTTAAGTCATGTTGTCTCTTAGTAATTACCAATTCAAGTTCAAGTAGCTAACGAACAAAAATAAGAGAGAAAAGACAAACATGCCCCGTGCTTGCCCTGGTCTCCCCTATTTCAAAGAAAAATGGAAGCTTGTATACAAACAATAAACTAATGACAATCGCAACTAATTATAGGAACACTGTTTGATTTTCAGGATGATTTAAAGAATACTTTTTTACATGCCGAATACATTATGTATGATGACAAACGATGAAATTATAAACAGAACACATCGAACTCACGTACGTTAATAAGAAACTGATGTTGTTGCGGTAAGCTAAGGGTGAAATTATTTGTTCAGTAGATTAGAGTTGAGTGGTGGGTTGGTGTGTTATTTATAATACTACTGTTTATCTACTACTACTACTACTACTACTACAGATCATTCTACTGTTTTTTGTTTTGGTAACATTTAGCAATTTTTATAAACCAGTTCGTTAATACAGGCATTCTGATATTAACGAGTGAAATGTCATGTTAATTCATAAAGAAAATCAGACACTTGAGCTTAGCAGTTGACATTATCAGTTTGCTTACCTTACTAATTGGAAAAGACATTTATAAGCTGATTCATTTCATTCCATTTTATGGTTGACCAAAGAGAAATGTATGAGAATGTACAGAATGTCACTCATTGAAAACATATTTTAATGACAGTGAAATTTCAGTATTATTGATAGAGGGATAGGTCCGATGTTAAAACTTAAAGGTCAAAAGGAAACTGAACCAATTTTATAAAAGTTTTGCAACTATATATGAGAGAAAAAATCGCAAAAATCTGTATCCTCTCTCATCATAGATAATCCATATGAGAAGGTCCATTAGGATTCTGAAAGTCGTAAATAACTCTCTTGAAAACAGCTAAAAGGGTATTGTCGCATTTTCATTGAAATAAACAGTTCACAAAGACAGAAAGAGAAGGATTCTTTATTTCCTCAAGTTTGAACCAAACATCAAATCATTTCTACAAATATATATATTCGTATGTTTGTCAAAATCTTAAATATGTTGATTACTAATACTTATCTTTCTAATGATTGACTTATATTTCTAAAACGGACTTTTTTCATTCACAACAAAACCTTTGTTAACATGTTTTTTAACCTTAAAGCCTCACTTTGCTTTAAGAATCTTTGTTATTTTTTCCAAACATATTTCATGAATTCACTTCAAAGAATGACATCACAAACCACCGAACAATGAGGTTTACTTAACAACATTTCGACATCAAAACAATAAAATTGTGAAACAAGCAGATATCAAAGAAGAAAGTGAAATGATTTCGTAGGTGAACATAACATTTTTCAACTAAAAACCCAAAACTATATTAAATGGTACTTGCTTTTCTACGCGCTTTCCATTTTGTTCAAACACAACATTTTCGGTGTAACCATATATTTGTTCAAACATAAATACATCCAGTCTTATATGTCCATAAACATTATTTTTGGAGTCGTTGTGTTTGTGTTAAAATATATATATATATATACAACCACCTTTCTATGCAAAATTCTATTTTGTCCATACACTGTATTTGCTTTGTATCTAAAGTTTTGTTAAATATGTATTTATCCAGTTTTTGTTTTGTTTTTTACATTCTTTGCTCCTTTTTCAAATTGAACGAATGGAGATATGTTTATAAATAGGATAACTCTTACGTAGAAGGTCAGTTTCATAAAGGATGGTTAATTTCTGGAATCTAAATATCACACGTCTCAATGCTACATTCTTAACCAAATGCCATCATCCACGACATTTTAGAGGCAAGCCATGCTTCATGCGCCATGATCTGCATGTCAGGTAGGCTAACAGTCGTGCAGTTGTCTGAGAACTGTTTTCTTTGGATCAGCTTGGAGCCAAATTGCGTGATGTATAAGACGTCCTTGTTCACATAAACTTGGTCCATGTTATTTGTTGGGTCCAGCCTTCCAGAACACGTTGTGCTATCAGACCTTGTGAGGTTGAACCTGATGGCAGCCTGACCTCTGTAGTTAGGCTCCGTTTGAACAAACAGGAAGTTCCTGGAGAAGCAGGAGATGTAGATACCAGAGCGAGGCTGCACCGTGGTGAGTGTTGATACCGAGTCTGGGTTCAGATCCGGAAGCAGACCACACATCACTGGCTGTGACTCACTATCGTAAATCATCCAGCAGAGGCGATTCCCTTGAATCGCTAGCATCAGAATGTTTCTTTTAGACTTAAATAATGTCTTCTTATTCTTTCCATCGGACTCTATAATAACACTATTTATTGTATACAACCGTTTGCCATTTATCATCTCAGAAAATGTAGTGGTGAAGATTACAAGATCTTGTGGAGGAAAGTATTGGATTGAGCTGGCTGTCCATTCAACGAATGTTGTTCTGTTAGGATTGAATAAGTTCTGTTTGAAAATACCTTTGTTGGCACCTGCTTCAGAATAAAATATACTTTTATCTTTTACTTTAACACACATGCAACGCATCTTTTCACTAAGTTTACTGATTTGCTTTTTAGTAAAACTTTTAGATGCCATATCAAAGAGAATCACGTTGTCTAGAATCCTTTTCTTTAAGGCGAGGACAATTACAGAACTTTTGGATGTTTTGCATTCCTCTTCAGTTTCGTCCACCACTTTCTGATCTGACCGTAGTTTGAAAAACGTCTTGAATATTTTTAAGTGTGAGTATTTGCGTTTTCCTTTTTTAACAAAACAAGCACATTGAAAATCCAAGGAGAAGGCCCCGCTTGTATCAGAAGACACTGTCATACATTCCTTTACACAGTCCAGAAGTGACACGGATGGGAACACTCTCCCGATTTGCCCATCATGCTTGTGGCTTTCTAGTTTGAAATTCCTGGAGGAAACTTCTATTGAACATGGTAACATAGTACAAAAATAGATGGACACCATGAATAAAGCACCTGCTTCCATCTTGTCTTCAGCTGAAAGTTAACTGTTTGTCCGATCAAAGAGCTTCAACCCTTTTCAATGTTGTCCAGCGAATAAATGGTCTATGCACGCTAAAGCTAAAGCTCTTCAAATAAGCACTGTTAATAGGCTAGTCGCATGGGAAACATAATTTACTCTTTATGATCTGTATAGTAACCTTTATAGTCTATCTGTACTAAGAATTGATCAAACCACTGAACATTCATATGGAATTAAAATGCCAGTCAGCACAAATTGTGCACATAGAATTACAGTTAGGGTTCATCAAAATCAACATTAGCAATAGCGTACAGAAAGTAGAAAGTAGGATGTTGCCCCTGTCCTTTGACCCAGGTTAAGGACTTTTCATTCATGTTATTTGGTTGTGAGGTACGTTTGGAAAAATATAAGCCAAAGAATAACAAGGATTATAAGGGATTAACACCTTAACGGGGAGTCTCAGGATGACATTTATGTGCTGTGAGTGTGCTGTCCTTTCGAAAAATATTCTTTCTCCTTGATGAAAGAGTAACCATTTACTAAAAAACGTCGTCCTTTTAACAATGAAGACGTCGCTGCTTACATGCAAGTCAACTTTTCCCGTAATGAAGTCAAAATTGCTGCTTCACAAAAACTTATTATTGAATCACAATTTTGTCTTCAACATAATACATGATATCTGGGATTAAGGGATTAAAGTGATTTTACACGATACAAATGGGTGCTATAAAATCTTTTTTTAGTTCTGCTGAATGTATTTAGATACCAAATTACAAGATATTTGCACTAAGAAACATAATCAAGTGAACAAAGCTTTTGTCAAAATAGTTTGTCTAGAAACTGTTAATTGTAGAAACGTTTTTAGTTAACTAAATGTTTTTATCATATCGCAAAAAATGTCATCGCATGCCTTGAACATTTTAATCATATGTTCAAGCTATGAGATGTCATTTGGCTGTTAATTCCATTTTTTTTAAATTGTCAGTTTTCTGTTAATCTCTTTTCTATTGCCGTGACGTGTTGTGTTAAAGTACCTAAATTATTCAATTTCTATTTTAGCATTATACGTAAGTACAGCTAAGATTCTTTCCTCGTTTCATGAAATTCAACATTCTCATGATAAGTAGATTAAGGTTCTAGAGGTAACATAATACATTGGTCCTCAAGAAAATAATTGCCGATTTAACTTTTGAAAGTTTAAATCTATTGAAGCTTTATTTGACAGACACAATCTCCTCTTACCTTGATCGACATATAATACCCCCCCCCCCCCCCCCCCCCCCCCCAAACAAATGGTCAAAGGTACTCCTGAAGGTCAGGTAATGGTTAAACTATATCAAATATCAACGATGTATTTTTCAGAGCCTAAGATTCTTAACCTATTTGCTTTACAAGGGTGCCTTGTATCAGTCCGCTTATGCAAGAATAATTAAAAAATATTCAACTTGATCTACGGTCTCTTTATGGAGCTACTCGGTGAGTTATTTAGGTTCACATGTGCCAACATCTATTAATGGTGTTATTTGATAGAACGAACGAACAATGCTATAGACAATGAGTTTGTGCCAAAATCTATTAATGGTGTTATTTGATAGAACGAGCGAACAATGCTATAGACAATGAGTTTGTGCCAAAATCTATTAATAGTGTTATTTGATAGAACGAACGAACAATGCTATAGACAATGAGTTTAAAGCAAATGGGTTTTCGAGCAGCTACAAATAAAGCCACTAAGTAGCGATTATCATAAAACACCCGACAGGTTATATGATAAATAACATGTACATAAGATCTATGGTGTTCGCTTCTGTGAATATACAGCTGCGTACCTTAAGTTTGTGGACTTGCTACTGATCTCAGTGCAAATATCATGTAATCCGTTTTTTCGTTTGTACGTCACCAGACAACTCCAGTATCACTGACAAGGATCATCAACTGTTCATTTGGAAAATGACCAAACCTGATCTTGGGATCGTTTGCTTACTGATGCAAGTATGTCGAAATGTGGCATAGTAAAATATATAGATGGGGATCATATTTCTGAAATTCCGATTTTCTTAAATTTTGATTATATATGATCATATAGTCTCTTTGAGAGAAAAATCAGCATAATGATTGATGATTATATATGATCATATAGTCTCTTTGAGAGAAAAATCAGCATAATGATCGAATGTTGATCTGAGGAACAAATTTGATCTAGACTTTGATTTAGATCTAAGGCTGTTGTTCACTAATGAATGACTTTGTAGAGAAAATTAAAAAATAGGATGAAATTTCAACATTATCCGTTTTGATTTCGCGATGCTAGGATGTCTCAAAGACATTGCAAATTACACGATATTTGCACTAATAAACTTAATTAAATGAACAAACTTAAGGTACGCAGCCGTATGTGGTTATTTCTAGATCTTTATGGAAATTCAGAAAGCATTACACATCTGTCATTTTGGGATAAAATGTTGATATTTTTAAATAAATATGGAGGGCAGGTTCGTATCAAAGCTAGATAATATGTCATGAAAATGACGGAGTGGCTCTTTAACATTTTAAACAATAAGTACAAATTAATAACTCAATAAGTAAAAAATAACTCTTTTCAGGTCTCTTGCAAGGATTCATTAAAACATTTCTGTTGCCGTGATGTTGTTGCATTAAAATACCTAAATTATTCACTTTTCTATTTAACTATATCACATTAGTACAGATGATGTGAATTCCTCGTGATATGAATTACAAATAAAAATCTTATAATAGGTAGAATAAATTAATCAACGAAACAAATAAAATGGTTTTTGGCGTGAGTTTTTTCTCTACAAGTATATCCAATTCTTTCAAATGTTGAGATAACAAAGTTTTTTTCAAATTATAGGCCTTATGAAAATATGTTGTTTTTTTCTATCTATATTTCCCAATTTGTATACAATGTGTTTAAATCCAGTCATGTAATGTCATATGTATGTACAAATACACATTTTTCAAAAAGTAGATATCCTAAATCATTTGTTAAAACGGTTGTGAAATGCTGACCAGAAAGTATAGAATTTGGCATAGCTGCAGTTTGAAATAGCTATTGTCTTACTTGTCTGATTATCATCAGTGATTTTCTTTTAAAGTTTTTGAAATGTTATTGAAATATTAAAATTAGAAAATTGATATCAATATCATAGAATGTTCTGAATTCTTCATAAGTTAAACTGTTCCCATTTTCTTTAATAAAATTATTAACATATATAATACCTTCATCCTGACATTTTTTGTTAACAATGAATTCTTTTTATCAATAGTGATATTATAATTGTACCAAACTGACTGGGTCAATAAATCCGTTGCATCATTTGTATTGGAATAACAATTTTTCAAGAAACATGACCATGCACGCAAAACATCCTTCCAAAACATATTTCCTACTAAAGGAATAAGATGTGTATTTATATAATTAGCATCAGTATAAAATATCCTCTGAACATTATGAATACAGTGTGATGAATGATCATACCAGTTTTTATTAGATTCAATCCTTTTAACCCAAGCTAGTTGCTGTACAGCTATTGTATATTTGATATTTGGAACATTTATGTCTCCATATTTGGGTGGAAGGGTCATAACTTCTCTTTTCACGTTATCTTTTTTGCCTAGCCATATAAATCCGAAACATTGTTTCTGAAAATCATCTATTGTCTTATCTGGTGGGTTTGGTAGAGCTGCAAAGAGGTCATTAAGTTTAGGTAAAAGAAGTGGTTTGAGTTGATCAACGTTTCGACCCATAGGCCTTATGAAAACATTTCCAAAATATAAGTCATAGTCTTTTTCCAGGTAAAAATGCCCAAAATTTGCGTATTTGCAACAAATTTGGATACATGTTATTGCTTTCAGTTTTCACTTGTACAAGATAAATGGTATGGATAACAACTTCTTTACTGATTTCTCACAGTAAGAAATCAATAAAGAAGTTGTCATCATAACATTTATCTTGTATTATCACACCAACTTCTAAATGTCTTTGAAGAATGCTTTTACTTGCAGTTAATGTTTAAGGATATATTAAAGTCAAGTTCGTAAAATATTTTTAAAAATTCAAGAAGAATATGCTCGTGTGTTTCAATTATTGATGTCCTGTTTGAGTGGCATTCTAGAAGTTGATGGTATAAGGAAGGCAAGAGTAATTCTATGGATGAACAACTTCTTTATTGGACCAATAAAGAAGTTGCTCATTCATAGAATTACTCTTGCCTTCCTAATTATTGATGTGTTTGAGATGTAGTGAAGAAATTACCAGAAGTGTAGGGTGTTTTAGAATATAGGGGAGAGCGTAGTAAATCCTTATTTAACTAATTTGCTTCTTGCAACAAGGGCGAAGGATATACCGATACCACGATTTAAATATACATCTCTCCTTTCCATGTAAGTGTTTTTTGGGTCCTTTGCTTGTAGTTATCCCGTTATGGTCGTTTTAATAAGGGTACCCTGAGTGAAACAATTGACTCCGACCTTTAAGCATTTGTAACAGTACGATGGGGGCATTTCTAACACTAAGGGTCAATTTAAAATACCTTTCCGCCCAAATCTCTATCAACTGAGGTACATGAAACCATAATAGCCAGTAGAAATGTCTGTCGTCATTTGCAATTTCAACAATCGAGTTTAACAAATTGTTGTAAAATAAGTAAACTGAAGTACAAAAGAAAGTACACACCCACAGATTTTCATATTATTTCATATTCATTTACAAAGTAGCATTTTTTTATGCTCTATCCTAATGTTACGAACGGAAACAATGAAATTATATCGTCAGGTAAAAGTGATTTTTTTTAAAATCAAGATTTTTTCAATTTCTACATGACTTGTGCGCGCTAAGAGTATAAAAACCACTGAATTCTACCATTCACTACGAGTGTTCCGAAAAAAGCACGAGAAAATGCCACGTTTAACAGCAGCAGAGCGAGAAAGAGTCGTTGGAATGTCTGAAGTTGGAGTTTCAAACAGCAAAATTGCCAGAAGGTTTGGCCACACCAGACAAACGGTCATTCGACCGCTTCAACGTCATAACCAGACTGGCCAGACATCGGAGTGTCCTAGAAGTGGAAGATCGAGGGTGACGACCCCAGCTGAAGACCGTTATCTGCGCACACTGCATCTGCGCATCAGATTCGTCACAATGGCGTCAACGGCATCGACGGCGTTAGGACACCACATCAGCAGAAACACTGTCATGAGACGTCTTCGAGCTGCCTGTTTGCGGGCTTACCGACCGTTCCTCGGAATGACCCTGACTCGCGAACATCGCCTGGACCGTCTACACTGGGCAAGGAGAGTGAGACGCTGGCAACGTCGTGATTGGGCAAGAGTGATCTTCAGCGACGAAAGTCGATTCAACCTCTTCACAGCAAACGGCAGAGTGAGGATTTACAGGCGTAGAGGCGAGAGACAGGCTGCAGCGTGTGTCCAAGAAGTGGTACCCTATGGCGGTGGCAGCATCATGGTCTGGGGCGGGATCTGCGGCGACCAGAAGACCGATTTGGTGACAATTCGTCAGACCCTTACAGCCCAGAGATACAGGGATCAAGTGTTGCAGCCTGTGGTTGTCCCCTTCATACAGAGGCAGCACCAAGGGATGATTTACCAACACGATAACGTCAGACCACAAACTGCCAGGATCACCATGGACTTCCTCAACCAACAAAACATCCAGGTTTTGCCTTGGCCATCACGTTCCCCTGATTTATCCCCCATCGAGCATCTTTGGGACCATTTGGGAAGACGACTTAGACGTCGCCTAGAGCAACCAGTCAACCTACAACAGCTGGAACAGGCACTACATGAACAGTGGCAACGTATCTCTAATAACGTCATCTGACGTCTGACTTTCTCAATGAGGGGACGTGTCTTTGCTTGCATTAACAGTAATGGGGTCACACCCGATACTAACTCCTCATTTATGGACATCAGACCACGGAATATTGCAGAAACAATGAGTGTAAATTTCAAATTATACCCCTAGTGGACACTATGAGAAGTAGAGAAGTGATATGTGAAGTGAGAAGTAAATACCTGTCATTGCCATGTTTGAAAATGGTTCACTATTAATATTATACCTTTGAAATGCTGGAAATTTTGTCTTGTTGTCTTTTATTAACAAATTACTTGGGTGTGTACTTTCTTTTGTACTTCAGTTTATTTAGTCGAGCTTCAATTTCTTTTTCAACTTTTGAGTTTTACTCTTGTTAGGTAATCACCATTCTTTGAAAATTGTTAAGAAATTCGTTACCCAAATTTTCTATCCAGGAAAGGTGGAATCGTCTGAAATTCACTTAAGTTTTAAGGCTCTCCTTTTCTAAACTGTTGTAATACTGTGTTACATTTTCCTCCGTTGTGGGCAGTTCTGTTTCATGGCTATGCAGCAAGGCATAAAACTGACAGTTTGGAAACTGGCCTTTTAGGCTCTGCGTAGGAAGATGGACATGTTACGATTAAACCTCTTACAGTTTCAAATTGGTTTCTGCATCGTGGTATGGCAGTATAGTTCAGGGTAACATATAAATGTATCAACTCCATATTTTCTAACACAATCAATATAAAATCCAATCTTATTAAAATACGATCTATTTGCTACACTACGCTACGCATGTAGATCTTACCAGGCTCAGTTATAACAGCCGTCAGAGTATCCTTTGACCCAGCCAATCAGCGACTTTGCCCCGTAACTCGGGTTGCTGGTGACGGGTATTCATATCTAATCTTCAAAACTCGAAAAACGAACATTTCCGACTATTTCTAAATGTCGACAACAAATATTTCCTGTCATGTCCGAATGAATAACTCAAACTGTGCTTTATATCGCTCCTATCAATTTGTTGGTCCAAAATCGTCCAGGTAAATACTTTAATGTTATCATTATCGAAGAAATCACCGTAAATGGGGCAAATTCAAACAGCAAGCTGTAGATGCTATTTTTGGAACAGTTACGTTATATAAACGTTTCCCTTTAAATCTTATATGAAACGATTCATGTTCATTAAATTCGTTGTATTTTGTATCCATAAATATACTGACACAAATGAGAAGACCAGAACTGACATAAAAACATTAGATCAAGTCTTGTTGATTTGATATCACACATATTCGATGTACATATGCAAATTAGAAAGAATCTAGTTCTGTCAAATAGTCAAACATTACAAATGAATTTACGACCTATGCAAATTACCTAACACTGCTTTTTGGGAAATTCGAAAGGTCATAAGTTATCATTTTATCATTTGGGCTGTGCCGATTTACGGTTTAATCTCTTGAATTGTCCTTTAAGAGACGTACGATTTGATTGGTGGATGAAATCTTCCTCACATCAAGCGGTCAAAGGTTACCCTGACGGCTGGACTTACGGGGCCTTGCGAGATCTTTAATCTGCGTAACGTAGTGAAGCAATTAAGATATCATTTTAATGAGATTGTATAACATCGATATCTTATTGGTTGCTAAAAATACTGTCAAGTGCAAAAAATGACTTTTTGTCTTATCCATCTATCGTTTGGGAAACTGACGATCAACACCCTAACGTTAGACAACAGAAAAGCAAGAGGAATACGTCTACATAAGTTAGACTCTGCTTGAACGTAAACGTTTGGAGTAATCACCCCTGTTACAATTGACTCGTGTTACAATTGACCCCGCCCTCCCCTACGTTTATTCCGTTTCATAGACGTTTTCTGAAA
This sequence comes from Steromphala cineraria, assembly GCA_916613615.1. NCBI lineage: Eukaryota > Metazoa > Mollusca > Gastropoda > Trochida > Trochidae > Steromphala > Steromphala cineraria. The sequence goes on along the minus strand of OU744728.1, from coordinate 64,049,790 downwards.
GTGATTCGCTACTGGGATTCAATATCTTTTATACTTATCATCGCTTTTTACTGGCTTCAGGTATAAATGTGAAAAGAAATCAGAATGTTTCTGCAATGTGACATTCTTGTTATCAAGGCGATTCCTTGTTGGGCGTTTCCAAACAAACCCTCAGAACCAGTCAAACATTGCTAGCTCTGACTATACCAATGGTTTATCATAAATAAACCATGAAATCAAGTACATATGGTAGTGTTGTGAACCCTGATAGGAAGTAAAATAATGAGGATGCGGATCACCCGAAGGCTTCAAGTGACTATCAGGGTCGACAACCTTTCCACATACGAGGTTGAATGGTTTCTCTATATTATCAACCGCTGAAGTAAATACATCCGTAAAAATAAATCATAACATCCAAAAATCCCGCTACAATGCCTCATTATAGAACTCGTCGGTGCGGCGATGACTGTCTCGAGTTTCCCACTCACTGCCGCGTTTTAAAGGAGTATGTCTCCCTCACTAGCCTTATAATGAGATAAAAAAGTCTTAGTCTATATAGGGTCAATTCCTTTGACTGTGCCGACTACGCGAGAACCCTCAGAAAATGAACTTAGTCAATTGAGTACTGGAGAACACTGTTCCATCTGAGGTGGTGCAGCAGTAATCCATCATGGCGTCACGGCGTGAAAAACCAATCTGAGATTTTAAACCATTTCTTATATCATATCTTTATGTAGTGAAAATGGCTAACACAACGTCGTTCCGTATCAAATTAAGGTTTATATTCCGATGTGAGTTACCTCTTTGCTCGTACAGATTTGATTAGGAGTTAAAGGTATATTGCAACGGGCATTTTATAATTTTTCGCATTTCAAATTTGTGTGTTTGTACGGACTGTATGTCAATAAATTAATGGTTCATATATTTTTTAACTCTGCATGCAACAAATTGAAAACATATTTTACAATGTGGATACTCTTTTATGTTCAAACTCTCCAGTCAAATTTGCATTTGTTTCTTACTCTTGCTCCAATCTCGGTCCTTTAGCTAATGTGTGGACTACTTTTTTTGGAGTAAACAGAACGGACCAATGGAATAGACCCATATAGTCGGCTCCATAGCGCTGCGTTAAAGCGTTGAGATATAGGCGTGATATAGGCGTGATATAGGCGTGATATGTGGGTTCCAGTCCCGCTATGGTATGTGATAAAACACTATCATTGTATAGTCCCCTTATAGCCTTACGTTCGTGAATGTAAAACTTCCTACAGTGAAACACTACGGTTGTAAGTCCATCCAGCAGGAGATATGATTTGGAACATCCTTTAAAACGTCACAGTAGGATGATACAAGGTTAATAATCATAGATAGTATCATATGGGTATTGTCATGTCACATACCGTTTCTCTCTCGTGAACTCTCGGGCTGATATTGGTCGAGGGCTGAAACAGTATGTGATATGAAAATACTCATATCGTACTATTTTATCATATATCTTTAGCAAACAAACAACAGAAATAACTGTAACATTTTCAAACATAAACATGCATGAGTGGCATGAGTGATATTAGTCATTTTGCCGATAACATATACCGATAATCAAAGCTCCTGAGTCTATGGTCTTTTGCGATTTTCATTGATCATTTCTAAACTGGAAAGTTAGATTGTACCACGCTGACAAATCTTATTCGCAAATGACTGCAGCGGGGTTTTTTTACGTTGTTGTTCACGTTCAAACGTCAGCTTTTACAAAGGGAGACAACTCTGAATACATCGTAGCTTCGATCAATTTTCGAGTTCGTTGCCTAGGTTTTTAGGTTCAAGTTTTGAGGACGGGCTGATAAAGGTTATATGTCCTACGGACTGATACCGGGTGCTTGACGAAAGGTTTATCGTATATTCAAGTATTTGAAAAAAGATCTTAACAAATACATACAACAACAGTTATTCACGCTATCACATTGGGTAAGTTGAACAGGGTAACCCTTATACATAAACATAATTTACAACTTCATATTTCTTAGCATAGCCCCCTGCAAATCATCGTATAAAATGTTGAATAAAAGTGTACATTGTCGTGATAATAGTAATATGAAAATGGTCTGTCATTCTTAAAAGGAAGGTTTAATGCCTCTCTTATTGTCTCAACCTCACACAATGAAGACAGAAAGCGAAGGAGCGCTGACCTTTTATTTTCATTTCAACATTAAACACAGTTTTAAGGTAACATATTTTCCTGTTAAGTGTCAATCTCTCCGTGTGGCATTGATAAACATATCAACATTCCCGTATGTTGATCGAGCTTCTGTTCTAATTATACCATACCAAATCTGTGGATCCCGCAGTTTACCCTGGTGGAGAACATTTGATCCACAATTCATTTGAATTGTTTGAGCAAATGGCAAGGCTTCTGGCATGGAAAGGTTGGATCATATCACTATGCCCTTGCTATGATGTAGCCCAAATGATGCTTATAGAACATCGTCTCACATTTAATTTTGATTACCCCAATCAGGCATCTCCTTTTTACCTCACAAACACAAACGAATTAGAACAGAGGCTCGATCAACATTGATCTGCCTCTTTGGAGAGAGAATGCTCTAAGCAAGTACCACAAGCCACGACCGTTTGGAGGCCAACGAGACGTTTGGTATAGACAAAGGAGATAATTCTTGGTCCGAGCAGTTTCTAAAGATCTTTCTTCTAAACATGGACCTCTGCAAAATTATATACAATACATCGCCGCTTACAGAGAGACCTTCCAAGCGATTGTTAATCTTGACCTCGCCAGAGCACTCTGTGCTCCCTCTGTTTTGAACCAGAAACTTTATACTTTTTATGTAATATCCCACATGGACAAAGAGAAAGCTACCAGAAAAACATGAGATGCAAATCGGAGATCTCTCGCTAATCTTTGTGAGTTTTGAAACTGAATCTGGGTTCAGGCCCGGAAGGGCACCACAAAAAGCTGTCACCTTTATTAAGGTCGATCTTGTCCAACAGAGACAATTTCCTTGAATAGCAAGCTTCGTGATTGGTTGGGTGGACTTCAATAAAATTGTTTTATGCTTTCCATCGGACTTTGAGCTGATGCTATTTATTGTATAGAACTTTTTATCTGCTATCTCCTCAGCGTTTGCATTTATGAAGACTACAAGATCCTTTGCAGGGAAGTACTGAATATAGCTGGCCTTCCATTTAGCAAATTTAGTTACTGAAAATATGAATATGTTCTGTTTGAAAATAGCCTTTGAAGTACCATCAACAGAGTAAAAGATGCTTCTTAGTTTACCGATAAAACAGAAGCAACGTATTGTTTTCGTTATCTGTTTGATTTTTTGAGATTTAATTTTTTGAGATTTCATGTCGAACAGAAAGACACTGTCCAGAAAACGTTTCTTCAATGTCAGGATCATTAGCGAACTATTGGATGTTTTACATTCTGCCTCTTGCCCCTTCGTATCATCTACTGCTTTGAAATAAAATCTCAACTTAAAAAATGACCTCGTCTGCTTGAGGTTCGAGCGAGTGTCATTAGATGTTTTTACAAAACAAATACATTTGTAGTCAAAGGAAAAAGCTCCACTGATGTCCGAAGAAATGGCCATACAGTCCTTCACTCAGTCCAGCAGCGACACTGATTGAAGCACTATTTCCCCTGGGTTGATGTGCTCATTATGTTCTTGTCTGTTCACTTTAACATTTCTTGAAGATATTCGCATTGAGCCGAATTTCATCATACATAAATACATGCAAATCACCAACACAATGCTTGTATCCATCGTTTTAAGATAAGTCATTGAATGAAAGTAAAGAAACGATTTCGACAATATGAAACCCTAAGCTGCAAATTCTGTTAAGGCGATGAAACGGTGTTGATAACCGCTACCAACACAAAAAAATTGATAATCGTGTCAGTGGCTGAAATCGACAATAAAATTATAAATGCCTCCGATTGCCCAAGTTCACTATCACTTGATGGTATTTATATCATTCCAAACAGATTATTCCAAGTGAATTTTACTATTCATCGAAGTACGCTTTTGAATGGCTATGTTTCGTGCTTTTCCTTTCATTTTCATGAATATTCTAACAAGTCATATATCAAGCATGATCATGTCTTATACTCATTCCAAATACTAAAACATTCATAACACATTAAAGTTGAAATTAATTCATTTTATTGAAATAAAACCATGGCTAATGAGTGTGTTGGAAAACCTTAGGTTTTCACTTTAAAGATACATTATCAAAGTTCAATATCTTAAAAAATAATCTGACTGTTTTCGTGTATTTTGGCAAAATTTTGCGACCAACCTAGGGAAAATCGGACCAAAATTCATTAAAAAGGAGAAATTACCGCAACGACAGCCGACATAAAGGCGAAGCAAGTGTGGCCATCTCACAACTTCCGGTTTCTAAATATCTACGCTTGAAAAACGTCTTTGTCGTGCACGACTAGATTGTATTTTATTTTTCTCCGAGTTTGGTATACTTCAAAAGTTGGTACCTTTCCGTCTTTTCCCTCATCCTTTCGATCCCTTTCTCCCTGATCTGTCTACTCTCTTTTGGATGGCAACATCCACGTGTTTAATAACTGAAATATTGTTCAAAACACGTTAAACACCATTTCACTCACTCACTCACCCCATCGCACACAATTACGGTAGTTGAGACACGGTGTAAATCCTACACGCATAATGATTACGTCACCGAAAGCGGGTTCGCTAAATGCTATGCCCTTTTTACTGTGCTCTTGGCGTCGAAATAAGTATGTTCTTGTTGATAAAAAAATGTAAATGTGATATAAACATTTCGAAGAAAGAGTGATGTATTTATATTCTCAATAGCTTAATTTCATCCCGAACCGCATGCAAGTATATGATAATGTATCTTAAAGCTTAAAACTTTAGATACCTCAGCTTAATTTTCTCTCTTCATTATGTATGGTCGCATACCTATTCGTCGAATTTCTAGTTTTAGGATAGAAAAATCCTTTCGACGGATCGTGATCGTGATTTTAGTTGTTTATTGGCTTACATAACGTTGGAACGTTCCAAAACAAGACAAAAGGGGTGTTTGGACTTTTTCACCATCTCATTTAATGAGTAAATACATGTACATGATCCATATACTTTTCATACATATATACAAAAATTTATGTTAAGCACTGAAGAAATTTTTTTTTTTCGTAGTGCTACAGATTTCTTTCCATGAGTGGAATTTTGCCTGACTTATTAGTGTTTTAACCTTATGGGATATGGGGATAAGCTTCTTGTCTTTTTTTTAGCCTTTTCCTAAGCAAATTTCTTTCATTTCTTGCTTCTTTTCTTCTGTCTCTCTAATGAATCGTTCTTTTGTTGGGATGGCTATATTAGCAGAATTAATAATGTCCTCAGTGATGTTTTTATGGAAGGTGTTTCTATCGTTATCTTTTAGGCTATCAACGAAGTTTGGTTCACATATATTTCCAAATATCTTCTAATTTGCTTCGTCAAAATTACAAGTGTTATGTGTATAAGTAGTGTGACTTTACATTTGTTGAATCTGTCGTTTTTAGATTTGTACGAAGTGATGCTTACTTCATTACAAGCGATCCATCCTAATGCTTGTAACAACCCGTACACCCCTTCATTTATTTACTTAAATTCTCCCAGTGCCTTTTGCTAACCAAGATTCGACCGATCGATACATAATCACTCAATCGTTATTCGACGGATAGGTACAGTTCAGTTCTGAAAATTCAACGGGTTAGGTTGTAATATCATGTATAGATGTCGTGCCCAACTCCCTGAATTTCCCTGGGTTTGGGCAAACACGCTGCCCCATTCTCGGGAACGGCACAAATCAACATTCATTTTTAGATTATCTGGCCTGTAAGGCCCGATGGACTTATGGCATGTCATGGTGAGAATAATAAATTGTAGTTTTGGTGGCCAATTGACCCCTATCAAGGGCCAGAGGGGCCACGCCCTTAAAAAATATTTTCATTTTCGTCTTTTTCAGGGGCAAAATGCCCAGAAAGCTGAAACCTTGTGAATATACTTTTTGACTAGTGAGGATTATGCTTGATAACGTTTGTGGCCCTGTGGTTCCAAATAAGGGCATCAGGGGCCACACCCTTTAACCTAATTACCTAAACAGCCTAAAGCAAAATTGATATGAAGCCTGATGAGCTACAGAGCCACTGGCTCTTTTTTTCATAATCTTAGGGAATTGGAATGGATAACGAGGTTATCGTAACAGGAGGAAATACTCACGTGACTTAATTGATGTTTATTCAGACAAGACAAAATCATGATACAATTTTAGCATTTTGATTTCATAAAAAATGTAAAGGTATTGGCCAACACGCAAAAGGACAACAAGTAAAACTCTTGCCCAAAACCCAGGATACGGGCAATTCCACATATACATAATAATAATAATATAAACATCACTATTCAATTACCTTTTTGCTTTCATCAAAAGTTTTAGAATATTTTAACCCATTCGTCTTAAACATATGATATATACTTCATGTATATGTCTTAAATCCGTGACAAATAACCATGATTCTACTCAGTAGAAATGTTATATGTGTTAGTTTATAGTCTTATTTGAAAATATTGTTTCTGATAAAACTTTCTTTTGACTGGGAAATAGATTATTTTACATAAATAAACATTGAAATGGGCAGTAGCACGAGGAAAATAAGGTGATGTCAGGAAAATCTAAATAATGGCTCCAATTGAAAGACAATGTATTAAGACTAAATGAAGCAGTGATAAATCAAATATATAATGTAAATTTCAGCCATGCGAGTCCTTTTCTCACACGAAATAAATTAAAGATGTTCACAAAAAAATCGCAGCCAATGGACTTAATGTGAAACCTCATAAATTGTTCTCTGACTATGGATGATTGTTTGATTGTGCTACTGCCCCTTTAAAGAGGTCTAGTGGTCTGGTCTTTTGCCAGAATATAAAAGTAGAACAAAAAGGTAAATGATTTAGCAATTCTGATTTTCTTAACTTTCAATTAAAACATTACATGTCGCCTCTCTTTGGCAAAATCTCAGTAGAGTTACCTGAAGTTTGTACAAAAGAACAAATATGAATTATCTTAAAAACTGCAATAATTTTGTAGAGATTATAGATATAATGGTTTTCGAAATTTTGACCCCTGCTTAGTTCAATGACCTGTCATATTGTTACGGTTAACTTAAGATCTTTGAACAAGGATGTGCAGGTTAGTGAACAAACTTAAGGTACGCAGCTTAACTTTTGTAGGTGGACTTCCATTCAATCATACCGACAAATTTAGTCCTGCCGATGGAAATACAAAAACATAGAGAGTACTACCAGTACTATACAGACATTACGGAAACCTCGTGCTCCGAGTGGGCTCTTAACTTTAAGCGCATTAAGATCTACATGTAGGAGAACAAGAGAAACGGCTTGAGCTGAGTTGAGCCATTTTCAACACATACCCAGAGATTCGAGACTCGCGTCGGAGGAACGCACTGTAGTCGCCTTGGAAAGGCAACAGAAAATCATTAAACGTATTGAAACGTTCCCAATCCATTTCATAACTAGTGCCTGTTACAATTTTGGCACGTGGGAAAGCATCCCTATCCAAATGCCAAAAGCCATGTCATTTTGGGGGGAAAAAATTCCCTCGGTAAAGGTAAAGGAGGTCGTTCAAGTATTGAACAGTTTTTGAGGACCTTTCTTCTCATAATGGAATTTGTTCCAAGTTCAGAGATATACATTATGTCGGCGTTCACTGACACGCCCGTCAGTATTCTGTTTGCATATATGAATTCCTCGTCACATGTTGTGTTGTCTGACTGCTTTATATGAATCTTGATGTATTTTCCCCCTCTGAAGCTAGACGCCGCATTGGCAAACAGAAAGGTTCCAGAAAAGCAAGCGATGCAAAAGTCAGTGTTAGAACTTAAGGATTTAAGTGTTATGACAGAGTCTGGTTTCAGATCCGGTAGCAATCCACACACGACTGTCTGTTGATTATCGACCCAACAAAGGCGGTTCTCTTGAATTGCCAACTTTTGAAGCTTTTTTCTGGACGTTAACAAAATTGATTTTTTTCCGTCAGATTCTGAAATGATGCTACTTATTGTATACAACTTTTTATCGTTCAACCACTCAGCGTTTTCATCCGTGAAGACTACAAGATCCTTTGGAGGAAAGTATTGAAGGGATGTGGCCATCCAATCGGCAAACTCTTGTGTTGAGATAGAGTTGAATATATCCTGCTTGAAAATAGTTTTATAATGACTTTCTACAGAAAAAAATATGGTTCCATGGTTTGCATCAAAACACAAACACCGAATCGAACGATTGGTCACACTAATCTTCTTTGAGGTAAATCTTTCAGAAGTCACATTAAACAGAACCACACGGTCGAGAGCAACTTTTTGCAATGCAAACACCATCATCGAGTTATGAGATGTATTGCATGCAGTGGCTTTCTTTTCAGTAACTAAGGATGTTTTCGGATCGAATTTCAACTGGAAAAATGTCTTGTAGTTTGTGAAACTTTTACCTTTGCTTTGACTACCTTTTACAAAACAAGCGCATTGAAAGTCAAATGAAAAGCCCCCGCTTGTATCAGAAGACACTGTCATACATTCCTTTACACAGTCCAGAAGTGACACAGATGGGAACACTCTCCCACCTCTGTTGATGTGCTCACGATGTTTCTGTCCTACTAGCTGGAAATTAGTTGAGGAAATCAACATTGAGCATGCCGTCAATAAACTTAGAGTAATTAGCTTCATCAGTAAGCCCCCTGTATCCATAGTTGATAGGCAAGATCACAGCTTAACGAGTTAGTTAGTTAAAATTATCTTGAATAAATACAAGACCTAAGATTCAAATTCTGCTCACTATTCAGTTATGAACGTTAGGCTTCTTTCAAACATTACTGACACGTGATCGTTAATGGTTGAAAAAGAAAAACAGAGTATTTTCGCTTTCGGGCTGTGTTCTATTTCCCTACAAATCGATCATTGTAACTTTTTCAATTTTCATCTCAGACTAATTTAATTGTAGATTCACGATATATCAACTTCGAAATACGTGGTGCGTGAGAATTATCTGTTTATTTGTCTTTTAAAGAATCATGATAAAAATGATTCCTCATTTACATTTTGTTAATAGATAAGAAGTAGATGAATTTTTAACACTAACGAAATTCTGCATGCACATTGAACAATGCTTGTGGTTGTTAAAAAATGGTAATCAACGTGATCTATGTTATTTTTGAAATTTAAAAACCCTCTGAAAACATGTTTCCTTGGAGTAATACCTCAAGCTTCAATTTGGTCGTTCTTCCCAATTTTCTCCCCCTCCCCCTTTTGTTTGGATTTCGAAAGCCTACCCTCGACCAATTACATTAAATGACTAAAAGGAGAGTTTCTGTTCAAACTGGTAGAAAGCAGGTTGATAAATCTTGATTTGTTAGTTAAGGTTTGTACCCCTTCACATTTGCTTTTGAACTGGCTGAGTTAAAGCGGGTCCAATATGCTTAGAACTAACTGAGTTAAAGCGGATCCAATATTCATTAAACTGGCTGAGCTAAAGCGGATCCAATATTCCTTGAACTAACTGAGTTAAAGCGTATCCAATATTCTTTGAACTGGCTGAGTTAAAGCGGATCTAATATTCTTTAAAAAGGGTCTTTGGAATGTTTATGACGATTCTTTCTTCTATTAAATGGTTTTAAATCATCTTTTGACATGTTTAGGTATTAGAAAAACTCAATTAATCATTTTAAGACTTAAAAATCTAAATTTTAAACTATTTTTGTTCTCCTTGTAATATAAGATAATCCCACACAACAGTAATATTTCTTCTTCTTGGTATTGACATTTATTAGAAGTTTTCAAGTAATTCGACTTTGCACATAATCTTTACTAACACTTGTTTTACACATCATATAGATATTAAACACTTAATTACTTTGATGTAAAGAGTGTCTTCTGCTATCAAATATATCAATACAAGTTGAAATAAATCACAAATATCCTAGGCTTGCCGAGGATATTTTTCTTTTATGAACAAGTGTTGATATGTTTGATATATATCAGACACGAGGTTGAGATTCTATTTATCATCCAAAATTTGTCATCACATTATCATGAAAAATGTATATCTGTGAATACTGCAAAGCCCTAGACCATTGTGAAGTCATCGTGTTTATAACGTCATTGCATTGCGATGTCATTACTGATGGTGTAAAACGTTTGTGGTGTATTTTATAGTTAAAGGGCATTGTTTAAAATCTACTGTCAAAACGATATCTCCTACACAAGCAATGTCTCCTGTGGAACACAGTTTTGACTGATAAATATGTTTTTTTATATTTGCATAGATCATAAATATGTAAAAAGTTCCCAACACATCTTGGTTTCAAACGTACACACCAAATGTTAAGATATAAAAACCTCGACACAACATAATTTGACATGTAGATGTGCCTCCTGGGGGAGTTTCTCACTTGCATTAATATAAAGACATATTTTTGCGTTGCATTTGTGTTTCATTCATAACTCAGAAACTAAGTGTTAAGATGTAGCAAAACTTGATACATTTATCTTTATGATGTGTTGATGTGCATTCTGTACGGTCCAGAGACAAGTTCTCTTTACAACATTAAAAATAACACAAGTCCTGCAGCTCAATCGTTTAATTCCATCATGTTGTACAACAAGGAGCAATAGACAACGTATAACTCAAATGTCAAAGGATAGAGGCAATGATCGCACAAAATTATTTTAAATAGATAGAAACAAAATGTAATCTTTCAATTGGCCGTACCTCTTCAGTTAACTGAACATCACATTTAATGACACGAAGAGCTGCATTTTTATCTAAACATTTACATATACAGCACTATACTAAGATAATGAATTTTGACTTAAAAACCTGCTGTGTTGATTTGAAGTTTTTTGCCGACAGCAAGTGTAACAATATGGTCATATTGGTATCTCTCGTGTTATGGTTTTCCCTTTCCTTTCTGGGACTGACCTCCTTCCAACAAACAAGAGCTTGTTACAAACGTTGATAATTGAAATGAGGATTTTACTAGGTATTTTCAAGCAGCCAAAGATGTTTCTAAACGATGCTATTTATTTCCGTGTTTATAATTTTTGAAATATAGCGTATCAATCGTTATCAAAATAACACCAAGGTTTAGGATTCCTTTCTGTGTTTTACATATGAGTTCTAAAGATTGTTATTTTCTTTTACGTCAATCTTTCACTGATATCGCCAAACGTGACAGATCAAAAACAGTCTCGCTAGAACGCGGAGTTTGATCTCCGATGACAAAGATGTTTTCATCGAGATATTTCGCGATCGGTATCATCCTCTCAATATTCAATTTGAAACCAAAGACAACATACATTTTTACGAATGATTGTAGAAGGATTTACGGAGATTACTGTAGAATAGTTGCAAATAATGTTTGATAAATTCTTTCGCAACGCCGGGGAGATATATGAGAGTGAAGTATTTAGAGTGAATTTAATGATAAACACTAAACACAAATATATCTTATGGTGTAAGATATGAAATTGTTTATATTTCTTTATAATTGAATCGATGTTATAACAGGTGATTGATGCGAAACTCTTTTTCTATGACATATCGTACTTATGCCATCATTTACTGCCAAGCAAATGTCAATGACGTGTCGATTAATAAGTAATGTCGTGTCCCCACATGGAGCTGTCTAAAAATTCAGTCACAATCAAAATCGGATGTCACAAATCTCAAAACATATTTTCTAGTTATTATGTTAACATTAATTTTAGCGATTATAACATTTTTGACCTTTGACAACGAATGTGAATATGCAAAATAATTCCCCGGGCAAACAAGACGGAAGGTATAAGCATGACTCATGAACACAATAATGGGAAGTGTTACAGCAAAGAGCGTGAAAACGGATAATGTCCCGTGACGTTAACATTTGGTTGGCTTTAACATATTTTATTCACAAAGAATCGGTATTTACAATATCGAACATAGAAATGCTTATACACAATGATGACAGATACTTGACAGTAAAGGGGTACAAACGAAAGACAATAACAAGAGAACTATATACACTTATAGGCGTATTACTCAAATCGTTTGGTATCATGAATGAATGATTGAACTGATTTAAATACATGTACATTTTGAGAAAGTGAAAGGTCTGCACTTTCCTCTCACAAACGTTTAATATCGATGAAAACATTTAAGTTACATGTGCGCTTCAGTGTTAACATGAAATTGTTTACCTTTCACATTCAAGGTCTCACAATTTTCTGAGCATACGCTATGAAGACGAAGTTAGGTACCCAGCACCTATTTCCATCGTATCGTAGCCCTTTCATTTAGACATTGTTTTGTTACAAGAAACATGGGCGGGTAAGTTGAGTTCATTTCTAGAAGAAGCTGATATACCGATGAAAATCTGAACATTTCCATCTTGGTAAATGTTGTTGAGTCAAAACGACTTTTATCCCTCTGGTCCTTGGGCATTGATAGACATTCTAAAATCTGAAAAGAAGAAATTGTATTGTGTCTTTGTAGACTTTCAAAAAGCATTCGATAACATTTGGCGTGTAGGACTATGGCAAAAATTACTCTCATATGGTATTCAAGGAAAATTTCTACATGTTATTCAAAATTTATATCAAAATATCAAATCATGTATTAAATATGGTGATAGTTTTTCTGGTTATTTTGAATGTGATAAAGGAGTGCGTCAGGGAGAAAATTTGTCTCCATTATTATTTTCTCTCTATTTGAATGATGTTGAACTTTTTATGAATGAGTACAATGTAAAAGGTTTAGAAATAGAGGATATAATGGGTATTTTAAAATTTTATATATTACTTTATGCAGATGATACTGTCTTATTTGCAGAAAATCCTACTGATCTACAACACTGTTTAGATATATTTAGTCAATATTGTGATAATTGGAGGCTCAAAGTAAATACTAGAAAAACCAAGATTGTTATATTTGGGTCAGGCCATACTAAGCACAAGCCACTTTTTCATTTGAATGGATGTAATATTGACATTGAAGACAGTTATAATTACCTTGGAATTGTATTTCACAAAAATAGAAAATTTACTAATGCACTGAAATCCCTGAAGCAACAATCATTAAAAGCAATTCATCTTATATTATCTAAGGCTAGAAATGAACATCTACCTCTGGACTGCCAATTTTTAGCATTTGATCACATGGTTTTACCCATTTTGTTATATGGGTCAGAGGTATGGGGTTTCAGCAACCTCTTATTGTTAGAGCGGGTCCATAAATATTTTCTAAAATTGTGTTTGAATCTACGCAAAAGTACACCAGACTATATGTTATATGGAGAAACAGGTAGATTCCCTATTGATGTTTTTGTAAAAAAGAGAATGATTTCATTTTGGCTTAAACTAATCTCATTTGAATCATCTAATAAATTGTCAAGTATCTGTTATAATATTTTGTACAGAAGATTCCATCAAAATTACAACTCCTGTCTTTGGCTTAAGTGTGTTAAAACCATCTTAGACAACTGTGGACTTAGTTTTGTTTGGAATAACCAATGTACTGTCAACAAAATTTGGCTCCTGTCCACAGTAGAACAAAATTTAAAGGACCAGTTCATACAAAAATGGTACTCTGAAAAATCTTTATCATCCAAAGGTAAATTTTATTCTTGTATTAAACCAAATTTTGGCACTGAAGACTATATATTTTTACCACTAACTATTTCAAGGCCTTTATTAAGAATTAGGACTGGCAATCATTCCCTACCTGTAGAGAAAGGAAGATGGTCTCATGTTCCCTATTTGGCAAGGACCTGTTCACTCTGTGATCTTGGAGTTGGTGATGAATTTCACTATTTATTTATCTGTCCATCATTTGTGTTTGAAAGAAGTAAGTTTGTAAATGAATATTTTGTAACTAGACCTAGTTTTTACAAATTACACCAATTGCTGTCTGCTCAAGACCTATGTACAAAGAAAAAACTTAGTAACTTCATTAAGTGTATATTAGATAAGTTTAAAGAATGATCATGCTGCCTCATAACAAACATAATGTATATCATGACTGTATCCATGTACCACTGTGAGTGGTCTTTATGGAAATAAAGTTGATTGATTGCCAATAGTAACCATTCCACATACAATGCAGGGTAATTTAAGCCACGATTGGTAATTAGGAAAACAAAACGGTAATTTAAGCCACGATTGATAATTAGGAAAACAGCAGGGTAATTTAAGCCACGATTGATAATTAGGAAAACAAAACGGTAATTTAAGCCACGATTGATAATTAGGAAAGCAGCAGGGTAATTTAAGCCACGTTTGATAATTAGGAAAACAGCAGGGTAATTTAAGCCACGATTGATAATTAGGAAAACAAAACGGTAATTCAAGCCACGATTGATAATTAGGAAAACAGCAGCGTAATTTAAGCCACGATTGATAATTAGGAAAACAGCAGGGTAATTTAAGCCACGTTTGATAATTAGGAAAACAGCAGGGTAATTTAAGCCACGATTGATAATTAGGAAAACAAAACGGTAATTCAAGCCACGATTGATAATTAGGAAAACAGCAGCGTAATTTCAGCCACGATTGATAATTAGGAAAACAAAAGAGTAATTTAAGCCACGATTGATAATTAGGAAAACAGCAGGGTAATTTAAGCCACGATTGATAATTAGGAAAACAGCAGGGTAATTTAAGCCACGTTTGATAATTAGGAAAACAGCAGGGTAATTTAAGCCACGATTGATAATTAGGAAAACAAAACGGTAATTCAAGCCACGATTGATAATTAGGAAAACAGCAGCGTAATTTCAGCCACGATTGATAATTAGGAAAACAAAAGGGTAATTTAAGCCACGATTGATAATTAGGAAAACAGCAGGGTAATTTAAGCCACGATTGATAATTAGGAAAACAGGAGCGTAATTTCAGCCACGATTGATAATTAGGAAAACAGCAGCGTAATTTCAGCCACGATTGATAATTAGGAAAACAGCAGGGTAATTTAAGCCACGATTGATAATTAGGAAAACAGCAGGGTAATTTAAGCCACGTTTGATAATTAGGAAAACAGCAGGGTAATTTAAGCCACGATTGATAATTAGGAAAACAGCAGCGTAATTTCAGCCACGATTGATAATTAGAAAAAACACCAGGGTAACTTAACATCTTCAGCAGCCATCTGAACTAATTATTCAATATAAACACAGTATTTAATAGAACATGCTTAATGCCAATACTTACGAGAAAATGCATGAAAGGGGAGATAGCTGTTAAAAAAACTCGCTAAACTTTTTGTAGCAGTTTCTTTATTACTATTCAAAGAACTCAACAATAGAGTGAATATTTGTTATCCGAAAATTAAAACCATATCAGTAACAAAAACGAGATATCAGTGAACATACAGTGATTGAGAACCAAATGTAAGATATCATAGTTTCTTCCTTTAACACGATGAATGTGCGAGTTTTGGAATGTTTGTGAAGCCTAAATTAATTTTTCGATTCGCGGTTTCCCTATTTGCACATGTAAAGTTAATATGGACGCCCTCACATACTGTTCAATGTTAGTTTGACAGTATTACCACATATGGAACTTTAGATATACTTTGATTGAGTAATCATAGGATTGTGTTTTATCCATCTTGGAACCTTCATATCGTTTCTTTATGCCCTGAGTGTATGTTTTATCGTGGGATATACTTATCTTCCTGTTCTGGCCATTTTCCGTCAATCTGTTCATAAGTCCGTAATCATTTTGCTTTCGTAGCATATCAAAGCATTCGTTAAATATATTTGTATATGTTTAAACAATCTATGAATTGGTGACACTTTGTTTCCATAGAACTTTGTTCAATATTTGAAATGTAAACCTGTTTACTGAAATTGAGCCGTTTATAGATTTGAACTATGAAAAAGATGTTGTTGTCCTCTTGGTTTAGGAACTTTAAATCAAATCAGTTTCTTCAATATTTAAACTTTGTATGCGGATAAAAATTTACCTTGCCCAAAAACGTATTTCTGAGGTTTTGAATCGTTCATACACATTCTTTATCTTAGTTTACCCAGCTGTAAATGGGTACCTTGTGAGGCATAGAATGGTCCCAAACCTGAGCGCAACATATGGGTGCCGGTTGAATACTGCCCAGGGAGTTCAATTTGAAAAATGAATGGACTGTGAAAGAATGCCATTACCAGGGGAAACAATGTAAGCGCCTTGAGCAACCACAAGTGGTTGGAATATCCATATAATAATAATAATAATAATAATAATAATAATAATAATAATAATAATAATAATAATAATAATAATAATAATAATAATAATAATAATAATAATAATAATAATAATAATAATCTTCCTGGTTTACCATTTGTACAAACAGAACAAAGTTTTGATAACAGAATTTGGTTATGAAGACAAGATAACAAAATTGATCTCAAACGAATGTAAAACAATTTGCACTGTGGAAATGAAGGTATGAAGGTGTATTTCATTCTGCTTTAAGGCATAAATAAGCCTATAATAATGATTAAAAACCTGAATATTATTTTCTGAATTGGAAATGAACATAGCGAATCTTTCCAATAATGAAAATATTATAAGTTACCATGTGTTATCGAGTTTGATATGGAGATTTATCATGTGTCCGAGTTAAATATCAAACGAGAACGAAGTTCGAGTTTGATATTTAACTCGGACACATGATAAATCTCCATATCAAACTCGCGGACACATGGTAACGAATTTATTTCGACGAGCACCCTTTCTAAATGCTTTAAATCTGCCTTGAAAGATGAGATTGGCCAAAATGGCGTCTGATCAGTGTTACTCTTTTATTCAGGTATTTACAAAAATGATATTTATACCATCGTGTTAATGACTAAAAGTATAGTCTAGTACCGGAGCGAAGCGAGACCGGAAATTTTGGATTAACGAAAAAAAAATTAAATACCGAGCAATGAGGGCATTCCTAAAATTTGATTGTTTGGTCACGTGACCTCGTGCATTCGCACCACATTCGATTTGAAGCGGCCGTAGAAGCCCCGTTACCGTCATGGCGGACTGTCGAGTAGGGACGAGCGAGTTTGATAGTGTCCGAGTTATGGGTAAGACAGGCATCACAGCAGAATGTACGGTTGGTTTGAGAGTTCAATAAAGATGAAGCGATGACTTTTAACTTTTAAATTTTAACTGTTGTTCATATATCGACTTTCTGATTGCATTATTTGAATCTTGAGCTCGCTGATAAACAACCTCGCTGCAAGTGAGCCGAGCAACATGCGTAGCCTTTGTTTACCGAACAAAGGGCAAGGGAGATAACTCTTGACACTACGTTTTTGCTTGTTAGTAGGGGAGCGTGTGGCCCAGTTTAACATAGCTAAATATACCTACGGCACGTGACCGGTTTTGACCAATGGTAAGCCGACATTGCTGTGCAAGTCGAGATAATACTTCATAACCCTTGAAGGATGTTATATGACCTCAAGGCTAAATATTTATTTTTTAAATAGTGAATAAAGTAACGACATATTCTTAAAAAGATTGTTTTTGTCATTTAGCCATTTATATATATATTTCTACCAAAATGAATAGAAATATTTACATTAAAAATTGATTAAAATTAATTCAAATATATTGCAAAGGGTCATAATGAACTAAGTAAAAATATTTTTGGGAAATCCTATACAAAGATCTAATGTTTTAAAATTTGGTTTAAAAAATTGTGTTAATATGTTAAATAGCCTCTTAATGGCACTAGATATGTTTGGAGTCATTTTGGTTTGAGTGAATATATTATCCAAAACATCATGTTGGTAAAAAAAAGAGTGTTCTTGGCTTTCAAGTCTAAAGGTGATTGCTTGTCAATGTTGTGTGACTGCTAAAATGTATTGCTCTAATATTTCAACCTTTTTCATGTGAATTTAACATCTGATAGAGCTGACTTTGATAGTTTCAGACATGTGTATTAATACTTTCATTAGAAAGGGAAGGATAAGGACTTCAAGCTGTTTCAGTTGTGTTCTCTACTAAACCTTCAAATGTCTAAACTCTTTTATAAGCACACCGGTAGAAAATAAGTTCACATTAGTTGTGACTATGTATGATTGTTTCATATTTAACTAGTATAAATCTTATTTTACAACTCATAAATTTTCATCATCATGCAATACACTAAGGCAACAACTTCATATTTAGGTGGTCAGTGAGCTAATGACTTCACCTCAACAGAACAAGGGTTTAAGGTGGCCAGTCTTGGTGGTGGTCAATTCAAAGATGCTCTGGAGGAAACAATTTTGGTTAAAGTTGAAAACCTGAAGAATAAACTTTAAAGTTATGCTAAGATTGAAATGATGGATACTTTTGCCATAGACTCTTCATTTTGACCCCATGCAACATTCATTAAAAGAAAAATCAAACCTACTTGAGGAGTTCGTTCTTTTGCCTTTTTATCCTTGTGATCCTTGTATCATTATTTATCGATCGATCTTCTCCTGTTCCAAATTCTTTGAAAAAATACTTATTTCATTACTAGTGCCTTTTACAATATTGAGACTGTTGGGGAAGCAAGCCTACCCAAATGCCATAACCGTCTTAGACGTATTAGAGGGAAAGAATTCCAACGGTAAATGTTGAGGCGGTAGTTCTATGGTAGAACAATTTAAAAGGACTTTTCGTCTCTTTATGGACGTTTCTCCACGCATAGTGATATACAGTATATCATCGTTTACCGACAAATAACTAATTATTCTGCCACTCAGTCTGAATTTCTGGTCACACGTTGAGTTGTCTGACTGCTGAACATGAATCTGTATGTAATGTCCATGTAAGGAGTGATCTACTGCATTGGCAAATATAAAGTTTCTTGAAATGCAAGCATTGTACATGCAAAAGGAAAAGTAAAGATGTTTTGTTTTAAGTGTATATACCGAGGTTGGTTTTAGATCCAGTAGCAGTCCACACATGACTGTTTGTGACATCCGACTGTTATCGACCCAACAAAGATTATTTCCTTGAATTGCCAGCTTCTGTAGCTTTTTTCTGGACGTTATTAAAATGGACCTTTTCCATCCATCAGATTCTGAGTTTATGCTACTTATTGTATACAATCTTTTATGGTCCAACCACTCATCAGCGAATGCATCTGTGAAGACTACAAGATCCTTTAGAGGAAAGTATTGAAGGGATGTGGCCATCCAATGGGCAAACTTTTGTGTTGAGATAGAGTTTAATATATCCTGCTTGAAAATAGTTTTATAATGACTTTCTACAGAAACAAATATGGTTCCATGGTTTGCATCAAAACACAAACACCGAACCGGACGAGCATTCATACTGATTTGCTTTGAAGTATATTTTTCAGAAGTTCTATTATACAAAACCACACGGTTTAAAGGAGGTCTTTTAAATGCAAAGATCATCACAGAGTTATGAGATGTATTGCATACAGTGCCCTTCTTTTCTGTACCAGAGAATGATTTCCGATCAATTCTCAGTTTAAAAAATGTCTTGAAATTGTGTATGCTTATGCCTTTGCTTTGAATGCCTTTTACAAAACAAGCACATTCAGAATTAAATGAAAAGCCCCCGCTTGCATCAGAAGAAACTGCCATACATTCCTTCACACAGTTCAGTAGTGACACGGATTTGAACACGATTTCACCTTTGTTGATATGCTCAGGATGTTTCTGTCCTACTAGTTGGAAATGTGTCATTTTCAACACATACCCAGAGATTCGAGACTCGCGTCGGAGGAACGCACTGTAGTCGCCTTGGAAAGGCAACAGAAAATCATTAAACGTATTGCAAACGTTCCCAATCCATTTCATAACTAGTGCCTGTTACAATTTTGGCACGTGGGAAAGCATCCCTATCCAAATGCCAGAACCCATGTCATTTTGGGGGGAAAGAATTCCTTCGGTAAAGGTAGAGGAGGTCGTTCAAGTATTGAACAGTTTTTGAGGACCTTTCTTCTCATAATGGAATTTGTTCCAAGTACAGAGATATACATTATGTCGGCGTTCACTGACACGCCCGTCAGTATTCTGTTTGCATAGCTGAATTCCTCGTCACATGTTGTGTTGTCTGACTGCTTTATATGAATCTTGATGTATTTTCCCTCTCTGAAGCTAGACGCCGCATTGGCAAACAGAAAGGTTCCAGAAAAGCAAGCGATGCAAAAGTCAGTGTTAGAACCTACGGATTTAAGTGTTATGACAGAGTCTGGTTTCAGATCCGGTAGCAATCCACACAAGACTTTCTGTTGATTATCGACCCAACAAAGACGGTTCTCTTGAATTGCCAGCTTTCGAAGCTTTTTTCTGGACGTTAACAAAATTGACTTTTTCTTTCCGTCAGATTCTGAGATGATGCTACTTATTGTATACAACTTTTTATCGTTCAACCACTCAGCGTTTTCATCCGTGAAGACTACAAGATCCTTTGGAGGAAAGTATTGAAGGGATGTGGCCATCCAATCGGCAAACTCTTGTGTTGAGATAGAGTTTAATATATCCTGCTTGAAAATAGTTTTATAATGACTTTCTACAGAAACAAATATGGTTTCATGGTTTGCATCAAAACACAAACACCGAACCGGACGAGCATTCATACTGATTTGCTTTGAAGTATATTTTTCAGAAGTTCTATTATACAAAACCACACGGTTTAAAGGAGGTCTTTTAAATGCAAAGATCATCACAGAGTTATGAGATGTATTGCATACAGTGCCCTTCTTTTCTGTACCAGAGAATGATTTCCGATCAATTCTCAGTTTAAAAAATGTCTTGAAATTGTGTATGCTTATGCCTTTGCTTTGAATTCCTTTTACAAAACAAGCACATTCAGAATTAAATGAAAAGCCCTCGCTTGCATCAGAAGAAACTGCCATACATTCCTTCACACAGTTCAGTAGTGACACGGATTTGAACACGATTTCACCTTTGTTGATATGCTCAGGATGTTTCTGTCCTACTAGTTGGAAATGTGTCATTTTCAACACATACCCAGAGATTCGAGACTCGCGTCGGAGGAACGCACTGTAGTCGCCTTGGAAAGGCAACAGAAAATCATTAAACGTATTGCAAACGTTCCCAATCCATTTCATAACTAGTGCCTGTTACAATTTTGGCACGTGGGAAAGCATCCCTATCCAAATGCCAGAACCCATGTCATTTTTGGGGGAAAGAATTCCTTCGGTAAAGGTAGAGGAGGTCGTTCAAGTATTGAACAGTTTTTGAGGACCTTTCTTCTCATAATGGAATTTGTTCCAAGTACAGAGATATACATTATGTCGGCGTTCACTGACACGCCCGTCAGTATTCTGTTTGCATAGCTGAATTCCTCGTCACATGTTGTGTTGTCTGACTGCTTTATATGAATCTTGATGTATTTTCCCTCTCTGAAGCTAGACGCCGCATTGGCAAACAGAAAGGTTCCAGAAAAGCAAGCGATGCAAAAGTCAGTGTTAGAACCTACGGATTTAAGTGTTATTACAGAGTCTGGTTTCAGATCCGGTAGCAATCCACACAAGACTTTCTGTTGATTATCGACCCAACAAAGACGGTTCTCTTGAATTGCCAGCTTTCGAAGCTTTTTTCTGGACGTTAACAAAATTGACTTTTTCTTTCCGTCAGATTCTGAGATGATGCTACTTATTGTATACAACTTGTTATCGTTCAACCACTCAGCGTTTTCATCCGTGAAGACTACAAGATCCTTTGGAGGAAAGTATTGAAGGGATGTGGCCATCCAATCGGCAAACTCTTGTGTTGAGATAGAGTTGAATATATCCTGCTTGAAAATAGTTTTAAAATGACTTTTTAGAGAAAAAAATATGGTTCCATGGTTTGCATCAAAACACAAACACCGAATCGAACGACTGGTCACACTAATCTTCTTTGAGGTAAATCTTTCAGAAGTCACATTAAACAGAACCACACGGTCGAGACAAACTTTTTGCAATGCAAACACAATCATCGAGTTATGAGATGTATTGCATGCAGTGGCTTTCTTTTCAGTAACTAAGGATGTTTTCGGATCGAATTTCAACTGGAAAAATGTCTTGTAGTTTGTGAAACTTATACCTTTGCTTTGACTACCTTTTACAAAACAAGCGCATTGAAAGTCAAATGAAAAGCCCCCGCTTGCATCAGAAGAAACTGTCATACATTCCTTTACACAGTCCAGAAGTGACGCGGATGGGAACACTATTTCACCTCTGTTGATGTGCTCACGATGTTTCTGTCCTACTAGCTGGAAATAAGTTGAGGAAATCAACATTGAGCATGTCGTCAATAAACTTAGAGTAATTAGCTTCATCAGTAAGCCCCTTGTATCCATATTTAATAGAATAGATCTGAGTGTTGGTGGAACGGATCAGGAATGATCTGGAATAAATATGAATACAAAGGTTCAAATGTCTACATTTTAAAGAGGCAGTATCGCGTTTGGAGGGAATGTAAGATGATGTTAGGAAAATGACAATAAATGGTTCAAATGAAGCAGTAATAAATCAAATAAATAATGTAAAGTTAAGCCATGCTTTTCTCTTTTCAAACACAAAATGAACTAAAGAGACACAGAGTATGTTGATAGGATCACATATGTCAAATTTTGAAATCGATGTTATTACATCGGGAACCACTAACTGTTACTGAAAATAACAAGTTAAAGGCCAATCAGTACATTAGAGCAAACATACGGCCATTCAAAGTCGGGATTTTGATCGAAAACCGGACAATGTGGCTGGAGTGGCGCTCGCAAATTCGCCAAACGTAATTTTGAAACCTTATCATAGCTGATAGGAAGATATATTCGATTCGATAGTGTTTTTATTAGGTGTTGTAACTAATAGGTTATTAAACGTATTTGAGATGTTTTCTTGTTTTTTCCATAAAATCAAGCATTTTAGAGATATTATGCATAAATGGATATATTTGCAAGTCCAGTGATGAGATACACTCTCACAAAAAAGAAACGCATAACTGAAATGTGTTTTTCAAAGTGGACTAATTTAATTATTAAGGCTTAAAATCAATACAGATGTTATTGGTAACTGTTATTATAGTCTTTAAAATATATCATTGTACACGAACACACCATTTGGTGAATTGTCGCCAAAATACGACACCTTGAATTGAAACTGTGAAAAGGTGCAGGGATAACAATCTGTAAGCATGCTGCACGTGCAAATACGGGTATTAAAGCTCAACACCAGTGGGTATATAAACCTGGGTGTCTCGTTGCGAATCACTTTCTGATATTATTTTTATGCGAACACCAATATGCCAAGACTGAATGAAGACCGACGAAATCAAGCCATCGGACGCCTGGAAGCTGGAGAAAGTCAGTTATCAGTTGCCAGGGACTTAAATGTTAGTCAGAGTACAATTTCCCGCCTCTGTCACCGTAATAGACTACACAACTCCACGAGAGATCGACCCAGATCTGGACGACCAAGGGCGACAACTCCAGCGCAGGACCGCTTCATTCGGGTGTTCCATCTTCGAAACAGGACAGTCACTGCAACATATACGGCCAACCACGTTCCTGGACTACGTAGAGTCTCAGCGCAGACCATCATAAATCGGATTCGAGAGCATGGGATACGTCCAAGACGGCCACATACAGCGCCTGCCCTGCTTCGTCATCACCGCCGTGCCCGCCTGCAATGGTGCAGAAACGTTAGACGATGGACTCTAGTGAACTGGCGAAGAATATGGTTCAGTGACGAGTCACGGTTCATGCCTTTCCGCCATGATGGTAGGACGCGTGTTAACCGACGGAGAAATGAACGTTATGCACGACACTGCATCCTTCCACTTGACAGATACGGCGGAGGAAGCGTCATGATGTGGGCAGGCATATCCATGAATCCTAGGACGAATCTGGTGCGTGTACAGGGAAATTTGACAGCTGTGCGCTACCGTGACGAAATTCTCCAACATCACCTTCTTCCCGCCATTGACGTCAGAAGGGAGATTTTTCAGCAGGATAACGCTAGGCCGCACACTGCACGTCTCACCACCGACTATCTCACCAATAACAACGTGAATGTGCTGCCATGGCCATCGAAATCGCCAGATCTCAACCCCATTGAGCATTTATGGGATCTCCTTGACAGACGTGTACGACGTCGACAGCCTGAACCACAGACACTTCAACAGCTGAGTGAGGCATTGCAGGTGGAGTGGAGAAGGATCCCACAGCGTCAGATTCGTCGACTTATTCAATCTATGCCCAGGCGGTGCCAAGCAGTGATCGATGCGCGTGGTGGTAACACCAGGTACTGACTTTGAAAATGTGTCGTCAGAGACACAGACGTTCACCAGTGCACATCATGACTTTATCTGGTAGTGGGAACATACACCTAACCCTGTGCCAACTTTGGATTTTGAATGTGCATAAGTTTTTATGTAATCGTGAATATTAAAACATGTAAATCAACACTGATTTTTCTGTTATGCGTTTTTTTTTTTGGGAGAGTGTATGAACTTCAATCAGCTTATTAGGTATTTTGTAGCTTATCAACCCCAAATAAAAATTTAAGAAAGATACTCTGTGTCACTCTGTTTGTTCCAGTATTACAACAGAGTCGCGGGACAGAGTGGTATTGCTAGTATTTTGAACGATTGACCTCTGATAGTCGTCTTCTGTTTGAACGAACAAGATTGCATGGTTTAGCGAATTGCATGGAAACAATGTGATCTTACAAAAGCAAAAATACCTCACTGTATAGCGAGGAAAGGTTTCGGAATAATATTTTTCTTCCTTAAAAACGAACTTACCGAACTTTTGAGCAAATGTTGTTTAAGTGTCGGGGAGACTGTTTACATGTAGACTAAAGGAAACATGCCTACCAAGTGATGGAATTCGAAGTTGTCTATAAACAGTCAAGATTATGAATACCCAATGTCTGTATATTATCCTCTCGTAATATAAGAATAAAACTAGTGTATCTGGTATAGCTTCCACATATTTGAATTGTTTATTTTTTCGGGGACATTTAAGGATGTATAACAAGAAGAATTTAAAATCGTTTGAATATATAGTTTCCGATAAAGATTTAAAGGAGACCATTTTCTTAGAAACCTTCTTATATACCCGTAATGAGAACTATTTAGAATGCGTTACTGTCAACCAAGATTTAAAATAGTCAAATCTATTTTAATGTTTATATCTTTCCCTCTCATAGACATGTAACGGAATATGTTTGGAATGCGTCGTTGACTATAAACACCAAGATAATGAACAACCAATGTCTTTATTTCATCATCATGTTGTTAAAAGATTAAAAAATTGAGAATTTATTTTAGGTGGGTAACTAAAGAATAGAATATTGTAATGAATAAGATTAAGATTATGTACTTGTCCATAACATGTAACGAAGACAGTTCTATTTAACTGTAAAATCAATGTCTATATCCCACTTTGGAAGTTGTGCTGTGTATTCATCGTCATGTTTTATACTTTTCATTTTTGTGAAGAACTTAAATATGCAAGATGTTCATAGATGTATATAAGGATTGTATGTGAAACCACTCCTTTCCCTTATAAAACAATGATTACAGTTGAATCCACTAATAAACTACTTCGAAACATATGCACCTTTAGTAGTTTTTACTTACTTGAGATTTCGCTTTTTGAACGGATACGTGCAACTGCCCCTTTAAAAGCGGTTTCGGCATCATCAGTGTTTCAATATTTATCAGATCATGTAATTGTCGATACATGCAGATATTAGTAATGCACGGTTGTCTATAGAATATCGTGTGATGTTAGCCATGGACCCTTGACAAGACACCGTCTCCCAAGGTTCACCAATACATTCATCACATACTCTCGATAACCACCTTGTAACCCTTTGATCTACCAATGGAGTCGATCAAGAGCGTAGTCTATCAATTACATACGTTTTTTATTCGACACATTTGAAAATGACATGTTGCGAGGGAATTGGCCTATTTATATACAAGACTAAGGGAGGGGGTATAAGCTATACAAGTCTAGATTTCTTGTCGTTTGATTGTCCTTTACTGATTTTTTTAATATTTTGATGCATAAAAGACCATGTAGATAAAAGACGAAAGTTCTAAAACAAGCTACCATTTTGCTTTTTTTAAACATTGTAGGTCACGTGAATAATGTATTGTTGCGGAGAAACATTATATTGATATAAGCCTTTTTGCTTGTTGTCGATCTAATTATGTATGTTATGTATTGTTGCGGAGAACCCTTGATATAAGCCATTTGGCCTGTTGCCGATCTAATTATGTATGTTATGTATTGTTGTGGAAGAACATTGATATAGGCATTTTGATTTGTTTGCCGATCTTATCCTGTATGTTATGTATTGTTTTTGAGAAACATTGATATAAGCATGTTGACCTGTTTGTCGATCTAATTCTGTATGTTATGTATTGTTGTTGAGAAACATTCATATAAACCTTTTGACTTATTTGTCGATCTAATTCTGTATGTTATGTTTTGTTGTTGAGAAGCATTGATATAGGCGTTTCGATGTGTATGCCGATCTAATTCTGTTATTGAAATAAATATGTTTAAAGAGACACAGAGTATGTTGAGTCAGTTAACTAGCGTGTTTCTTGTGATAAATTTCTAAGGTAACAGTGCAGTAGGACGTGCATATATCGAATGACGATTTATCACATTGAGTAAAATAAACAAAGTAATAAAATCTTTTGTTTAATTTTACATCTCCAATTGATCTTTTCCACTATGAGTTATGCTGCAATTAATATTCTTGCAAAAGTTGCATTCCTTATCTCCATAACGGGAAAACATACTTTCAATAGTGTATCTTAGTTCTCTCATATGTCTGAGCTCTCGGATATCATTTACTTTTAAATTTGAATGACAAATGACATGGTAATGTATTTTGGAATGTCGCCGAGGCCTGATTGACTGAAAGCAAATACATGTATAACGATCTTCTTTATCTCTTCTTCAAGTAAACAAGTTTTCCAAATTTCTGCTCCTTCTTCTCATAGTCTTTGTAAGCTGTCTATAGGTTTCTAAAGGATGTAGCAATTCAACATAAATGAAAAATTAATTATGACTAAGGAAATAATGAACACGTTGCTGTGCTGATGTTTTATTCATAGTTTTATACATACATATAACATGAATAAGCTATATTCAGATGTTTATTTGCTCCATTTGTTGCAAAGCTACTGCACAATTAATATATTAGACATAAAACATTCATAAAAACATTTATAATCTCACGAATGAAATGAGTGAGATCCATTTTAAAAGAATGTTCAATTTCATTGTTACTTATTTTTTAGACAAATTTCGACTAGAAATGTCTTTTTTAATTCTTTTTGTAATTGTTGAATTTGGATTATATTTTAGATATTGCATACTTTGCTCCTGAAATATAATAATTAGAATCTTAAAGCAATGTTTTATAAAGTAACAAACCAAATTAAGAATTTAGAAAGATAACAGATTGCTTCGCAGCTTGAGGTGGATGTAGAGAGAGCAAACTCTAAATTGTTGTTGTCAAATGATCTTATAAGTTGATAGAATCTACAATCTAATACCCCCATTTCACTGAGCTAAGAACCGTTGCCGACCGAAAATAGGCCAAAAGTCGTCAGGGGCTCATAATAAAGCGTTCTTGAGTCCTCTTTAGTCTTTTGAGTCTGAACGAGTCTAAAACAGTCGGAGGTCAAATGTTGTCCCGACCTTTTAAGTCCGGCGTGGTTCTTACTTTTTGACCGGAAAAATCAAGAATTTCCATGAGGTCGTATTGACTCGCCAATGAGTCGTATGTGGCTCGTAACTGAGTTTTATGGAGGCCTATGGAATTATATTGAATCGTAAACAGGTCGTTCATAGTTGGATTGAATCTTGTTGTCAGGTGTGAGTCGGGAATGGGTCTTTCCCTAATTACCATGCCGACTCACTCCCGACTTATGCAAACATAGTTACGACTAACCAATACTTGAAGACGACCAGTGACGACCCGTTCCTGACTGATCACAATTTTGAAGACTGTGGTTGTCGGCCTTTGACGTGACCGAGTCCGGGCTAAAATCGCAATTCTTTGCCAATGTTATCGTATGTGGATCGTTTGCGACTCGTAGGTGACATGTATCAGTGTCTTCATTGTCGTGCAATAGTCATGAATTAATCTTTCAAACCGTGAACGGGTCGAAAGTGAATCGCTAGAGGGTCGGAAATGAGTCTTTGTCAGAGTCGTGGTGGTGACTTACTATCGTGGAAGACTCGGCAGTGGGTCGTGAACTGGTCGGCCTCAGGCATATTGAGTCGTATCTGAGTTTTGGATGAGTTGTAAGTTCCTCGGGTGTTTAGTCGGGGGCGCCTTCGAGGTCTGTCGGCAGTTACTCTTCACTGTGTCGTGTGTCAGTCGTGTATGGCGTAGGTAACTTCTAAGAGTGTCATTAGTAACTCGTAGAATTTCAAATTTCATAATTTCCCCCGACAAATGCCGACAAAGTCGTAGTCTGAAAGTCGGCAAAAGTCGGGAAGAGTCTTGAACACTTTTTAAACTCGTAGCTCAGTGGAATGGAGGTATTATATGTATGCATGTCAAACTGAGACCAATGAAGTTTGAATTGTTTCAATGCCTCTTGTACACGGCGAACTTTACCACAGTGGTTATGGCAGTGATTATACACATGCGAGTAAAGATGAAATTACTATGTATTAATACGTGTTTCATTTATGCGAAAGAGAAACAGATTTCAAACTTTAATATATGAATAGATGATAAGGATAGCTTCCTAAAACATATCAAAGCATATTGATCAGACGAAAACTCACTGACATCAATTGATATCGAACAATGGTTCGACAATCTCGCCCGAAGGCTAAAGAAAATCGGACATGCTTGTGGGAGGTGAACACGTGCAATAAGTTGTACAGCTGGGAGACTATTGGACGGTAGTGGGGGACAAAACAACACTTAGTACTCGGCCGTGTAAGAGCTCGCAGTGTAATATTTGTAATATCTGTTAATTAATTATCTATGTAATCAATAATCGTCTGCCATAAGATGCATGCCTTTATTATGAAATATATGTTTATATGTATACTCTTGTACCACCGAAGGGTTTTTTTTTTAGTTAATAAAAATCGTGCCATAACTCATTTGAAGGATGACGTCACAGCAGTGTGTGGTTGTGACACTATAGTGTAAGCGCGCTGTCACAACGGCTACCGATTTTCTCTACCTGTGTAAAGTCAATATTTCTGTGTGCGGCGAATTTTTATTACGAATGTTGAACCCTTGACTAGGTGCTATGTGCAGTAAAACAAGTGTTCGTGATAGTAAAATTTGCACACATGAAAATACGTTTATAAGGAGAGATTTGCTGATGTGAAAAAAAAATAGAATGATCAGTTTCGGAAGGAAGTAGTTTCTTGAATTCAGATTTTATACCATTAAATCGCTTGGAAATAGTTAGAAAATAAAACCTTAGGTGGATCAGTTGAAGTGACTCAGTGAGTAAAATAACTAAACAAAGATGCACAGTTCTACATATAAATTAATACTGTTTATGACTGCAAAAGGAAGTGTCTTATTCTCTACGCCAATATATTAAAGGGGCAGTAGCACGTTTTAGGAGAAACATATGGTGATGTCAGGAAATGAAAATAAATGGTTCAAATTGAAAGACAATGTATTTAAACGAAACGAAGTAAGTAATAAATAAAATATGCAATGTTCAGTCCAGGCATGCAATCACTTTTCTTACACCAAATAAATTAAAGGTGTTCAAATAAATGTGTTCTACAATGGATTTTATGTAAATCTTTATAATTTGTTCTCTGACTATCGATAATTTGTTCCTGCAATGAGATTTTTGATACTTTCAAAATAATTCATTAAGCATTAACGTACAGTTATCAGTGAAAACGTGCTACTACCGCTCTGAACCCTGTGTATATAATGAAAACCACACAACTAGTCAGTGATCTCATAACGGTGCCACCCGATCCACAGTGGCGAGTAACCTCCCGGCATCGTTTTGTACAGTTTACAGTTGTATGGAGTCTTCCCGGGGCCAAAAGCAACGACGACACAGTTTGGGTTGTGGATGCAGTACATTATGCAGAAACTCTCGTCCTCTACAGCGAGTTGTGTCATCAATTCCACGTCGAAGGAATCTGCGGGCTTCCGTAGGTTGGCGCTCTTATCGTCAAAATACTTAGTGTATGGGTTATACACGTTTTCCACTGAAACAAATCAAAGATTGATAGAGCCTTAAATGCGATAAACTTCTGAAAACAATTTTGTATCCTCTACCATAAAGATTTTGTATTATTTAAATCAACCCAGAAATGTTTCCCTGTGGACTAATCAACGGCAAATGTAATAAAGCTCAATTAAGGCACTTGACAAATAAAAAGTAATGCCATGATGTACAAAGGTATTTGTACTTTACTGGATTAGTCCGTTGTACGATTTCTTGTCATTCATACCCTCTGTCCCTATCAATTACATTTTATTTGGCCTTAATTCGTACCACAAAATTCATCTCGCACAACGAAAATTTCAATGAAAAATAAAAAATTATTCTCAAGTCTCAAATATATGTATACTAGATTCTAATACTACTGATACTACCCCATGTCATAAAACACTATCAATTCAAAACTGCTCTTGTGTTTGCTGGTGATAAGTTTATTATAATTAGTAATTCACTCGCAAACCGCGGTATTTTATTCAGTTTCATTTCGAAATATTGAGTCAATGCATTTGCCACAATCCTGATCAACTTCATAGTAAGAATCACTACTTGAATAAGTCACATCGATTATAAAGTTAGTCATCTGGGAATTCAACAACTGACAAAGTGTGTCTCGAAGCCATTGGCACTAAAGTCCTGTCCAAGTTCAATCCAAGGAATGAACGCAATACAAGAAGTAATTCTTTGGTTTATAGGGTATTTCCAAACAGAACAAATTTAACCTCTGTTGATAATGATATATAGGAAGGCAGAAGAACAAAGAAACTGAAACGGTGGTAAAATGTAATTTTCGTGCCTACTGTATCAGAAAATAAAGAGCACCAAAATATCCTTGTTGTCTCGCTCATCTAGTATCAGAAATTAATTACAATCGAAAAGATATATCTTCTATCTCTGCTGGAAAGTCGTTGAAGTCAGGAGTGACATGACACAGACTTTATAAAGTACTTTTCACAATGTATAGTTCGGAGCAATGACACATACAACAAGTCAGTTATAATACAACAAGAAAAGCCTTTAAAAAGGCAAACTTTGGGGCACCCGGTTATGTATCACTATAGGAACCAGGAGATTAAGGTTAGGGAGGTTGGGCACGGGGACTTTAACTTGAATAAATTGTTCCAATCGGAGACGCATGTTCTTTAATTGCTCTTTGTTTTGATAGTTATCAGTACACTATATGTACATAGTAAAACATCTCGTTCGTTCCGCTTAAATTCCAACAATGACAGATACGTCTCCTATCTCAATATAATGTTTAAAACATTAATACCGTAATTCAAATTTATGTTGCTTTA
This sequence comes from Steromphala cineraria, assembly GCA_916613615.1. NCBI lineage: Eukaryota > Metazoa > Mollusca > Gastropoda > Trochida > Trochidae > Steromphala > Steromphala cineraria. The sequence goes on along the minus strand of OU744728.1, from coordinate 64,018,213 downwards.
AAGATAGCTGACAAGAACCAGTGATTAATTAAAAAATAAATAGTCGAGCCAGCCGAAATTTGCTGATAAATTTTGAAATGATCTCAGCTACAAGTTCATAATTTTCATTATGTTATAGGATGACATTTAAGAATATTTTATCATACTTTAGGCCCTATGTCGATATTTTCTTCGAAAGACACCTTTAATCGTAAATAAATCATCCATAACGTTATGTTTTGAAACATGAAATTTGAAAATGGCCTGTTCAGTACCATTTTTTTTTTTTTTTTTTTGTCGTGAAGCGATTTTGAGATGCATTAAGTGAACGTTAGTCACTGACAATGCGGGACATTCAACGCTCGCGTTATATATATATATTTTTTTAATTTTTAATTTTTCAAAACTCCATAAAGAAAATGGACATGTAAGAATAACAGTTCCATACAACGCTCGCGTTATAGAAAACAAATTGAAGGAACCGAATTCCTAGTTGATACAAAAATGGAATGTCGCTTCCGAATGTGGAATGCAAAAAAAAACACCGAATAACTACAAAACAGTTCACATGCATATGTAAAATTGATATTTATTAAGGGTGTAAACGCTCACCCATATAATGTTGAAAATATACGATATATTTTACATCATAACATTATTATAATAATCAGTTTTCAAATTAAATCTTGCCAATTATTTCGTACCACCCACATTGTCACGTGGGTATAAATTTGCTACAGCTCTGTCCATTGGTTATTTGAAATACCAGGATATGCTTAAAACAAATATCATTGGCTGAAACGTCTCTTTGAAGTTTCCAAGAGTAATATAGAGAGAAACTTCTGCCATTCGTTTTCAATATCAACTGTTACATAACTTTGGGGTCTCTTGACCCCAAAGCAATAAGCCAGTCCTGATACCAAGCAAGACCAATACTAAAACATCAAAACAGTCTGTTTCAGAAGATTGGCAACCCCTTCTCTCTTGAAACGTTTAACGCTTCCGAAATAAGTGACCACCCACTCCCTCTCAAATAGGTCAATAAGAGTAATCGTTCCAAGAATATTTGTAAGTGTTTTTTGAAATTGTCAATGATAATAAATTGTTCTTAAATAAATTGACACCATTTTGGACATGGTAGGGGCGACGATAGTATTAATTATAGATGGACTGGGCTGGGAATAAAATCTTGGAAAGCGAGAATTAATTAGGTCACAGCGAGTCGGGTATTTCAATTAGTGTCATCCCTACTCAGCGATGTTTGCTTGTTCGCAACTCGCCACTACTGGTCGTACAAGTGCGATATACTCAACTGTATGCGAGTGTCTAAATTAGCGTTGTTTTCATACTTTGCATAATGTTTTACTTTAAACTGTGCAACATTCAGTACTATTCCTTATGGAATATGTTGAACAAAACAATGCATTTGAGCATATCGGTACCATATTGGAAATGGTCAATTATATAACAATTTGTTCCGGACAATGAAACTTTCATTCAGTTACTGATTTTCATTAGACAGATATTTGTTCTACATCTTCATTTGGTTTATTAAGCTAGACATTCTGTCGGCGAAGGAAATAACATTTAATTGGCGGCAATTGCCTTGTACAAATCTATTGTCAACTCAACCAGACACGATGGCGCCATCAAACAGTGACCCGGCAGTTATAAATCAGCCAATTATGGTGTACAAGTTGATGATCAGAATGTAGCTGTACTTTTATATGCTGATGACATTGTCCTGTTATCCCCTGATGCCCATGGTTTGCAAAAACTTTTAGATAGTTTATATATACTACCCACTTAAAGTATGGGAACACCAACATTTTCATAATGAACAGAAGTCATGGTTAAGATTCATTTGTCATATTTACTGATTACAAAATTCAACATTTCGACAGTGCATTCATTAGAAAATCATTGATGAATAAAAACCACACATTTCACCAGAGTAACCGAAAGACGCATGGGGTCAAAACCCAAAGTCACATTGTCAATAGTGAGTGTGTCCTCCTGCTTGTTGGATACACTCGCCGCATCGTCTCCTCATTGATCTCACCAGAGTACGGAGAGTGGCTTGTGAGATCGCCTGCCACTCAATCTGAAGCCATTGGGCCAACGTCTGGAGATTTGGTGCCGCGCCATGATTGTCTCTGACCCTCCTGCCGAGGATGTCCCAAACGTGCTCAATCGGGGCAATATCGGGAGAATATGCTGGCCAGTTCATCTGGTTTACGTTGTTTTGTTGCAGGAAGTCCCTCACCACCCGTGCACGATGCGGTCTAGCATTGTTATCTTGCAACACTGACGTAGGACCAATGGCGTTTAACGCTGGAAGGATGAGGGGGCACACAATCTCATCGCGGTAGTCAGGTTGCCTTGCACATGATACAGGGGCGTTCGGTGATCCAAACTGAAGCCTCCCCACACCATTACCGAACCTCCACCGAAGCGGTTATGCTCGCGCACAGTAGCGTCAGTAAACCTCTCACCAGGACGTCTGATGACACGCACGCGACCGTCATTGTGCTGCAGGCAGAATCGCGATTCGTCAGTGAAAAGGACCATAGACCATTGTTGCTGATTCCATCGGTGGTGGACCCTTGCCCAGGCCAGACGAGCTGTTCTGTGACGCTGAAGAAGATGATGTCGTACTGCAGGACGCCTTGACCTTAGTCGAGCAACGCGTAGACGGTTGCGAATCGTTGAAATACTGACGTTAGTGTGTGTTGCATGTCGCAGCTGCAGTCTGATGGCACTTAAGGTAGTGAAGCGGTGTCTCAGGGCATAGAGGACTATGTAGCGATCTTCTGCTCTGGAGGTCACTCTGGGCCTACCAGATCGGGGCCTGTCTTGTACTCTTCCAGTCGCCTGAAACCTTTCCCTCAATCTTTGGATGACAGATGGCGAAACTTGAAGGCGTCGGGCTACGTTTCTGATGGAAGCTCCGTCCTGTATCCATGCTATGGCTCTGCTTCTGTCGTGGATGCTGAGAGGTCTTCGTTGAGGCATTGTGAATATCGAGTGATGTTGCTCAGATTGTGGCCGACCCTTTTAAAGGAAAACTCACTGTGTGCTGCACGTGGACATTGCCTTGCTGATGCACCATGCAGAAATCCACGTGTGGTGGTGATAAACGCTATAGAGATGCTTTTCTGAGCAATGATTTTCATGTTTTGGGCTAAGAATCTGACGTCGCCCAAACGCAACACCTACTGCATCAATGACGTTTCTCTTCACCCTACCATTCCCTTTAATCCCTCTGATATGCACATCAATCGTTTTATGTTATCTAGTAGTATCTACTAGTGTCAATGCGCGTATACTAATTTGGACTTTAAAGTGGAGACTGAAGATAAACAGGGAGAAAACTAAAGTTTTACTCTTTAGACAGAAAAATGCACCAACATGTCATCAAGTTTTTCGATGTTGGGAGGATGAGATAGACTACACTGAAAGTTATAGATACCTTGGGATATGGCTAAATGAACACTGTGGCATGAGACTAGCTATCAAAGAACTCATCAAGTCAGCTTCAAGGGCACTAGGATTTCTTCTGCATAAGTACAACACATGTGGCGACATGTACTACAACGTCTTCACTCGACTGTTCGACAGCCTTGTACAGCCAGTTTTATCCTATTGTTCGGGAATATGGGGAGTTAACATGTACAAAGAGGTGTATACTATACAGCGCAGAGCAGCGAGAGCGTTCCTGGGGGTCTCAAGGAACACGCCCAACATCGCTGTCACAGAGAGGGGACATGGGCTGGCCTGAGCCACAACACAAACTGTATTTGAGGTCGCTCGTCTGTGGTGCCGGTTAGAGAGACAACCACAAGGATCCCTTACAGCTTCGATACATACCTGGTCTAAAGGTTTTAGCAAATCATGGGAAATCATGGGAGTTTTAAAGGTTTTTAATGACTTGGTACTAATAGCACTTTTAAACAAAATGGACAGATCTATTGGCTGGATAATACGTCAGATAACGTTACGCCTAAAGGTAATGTTGGCTTGACAAAGTACAGACAATACCAAAACTGAGAACTTACAATGTCTTGGCAAGCGCCACCGTTTTGATATTAAAATTTAAATACTCTTACGAAACTAAAACGTTGTATATGTCATACTAGTGTATGTTGAAAAGTAGTACTTAGACAGAACGTTGTTGCAGTTGTGGACGAAATCGACCGACTAAAAATGTTTCATTCTCTACGTTTATCCCTAGAAAATATTTAATAAAATGTAGCCTGACTATTGAGAATTTAGCTGATTGTGTTACGGAGAGCCTTTGAATATGCTGAAGGATAAATCAAATGATAATTACTTTCGTTAGAATTGCTTACGATATCGAGGTAAAGATATATTATTACGGGTGCGATTAGGCTCGAAACCATCCTGTAAACCAGGTGACTTTATCCTTTAGCGCGTCAAAAGCGAGAGAAAAGGAGTCGCTTGGTTTACAGGATGGCTCGAACCGGGCTGGACCCAGTTTGTGTCACGTGAGCCCGACACGCAATTTGAAATAGTACTTAACGCGCTCATTACCCTGGATGAGTAGTGTTGACAGCAAGCCGAAATTGTAACAGCCTAGACTTCCGTGAATTCTATTTCATCAAAGATATTTTGCAAAACCTTTAACATTAAAGACTTACACGTACCAAGACACCACTACTACAAAATTGTTATAATAAAAATATTGTTAGTATGCATCACATTCCTCCGAGGTATTAAAAATTAAACAAACTGTAGTGTCTACTTTCTTTCGACTTGCGGAATACATACCAGCACCAGGTTGCCCTGTGGCGTGGAGCTCACAGATGTAGTAATACTCGTTCTCACACTCCTTGTCCTCCCACAGGAACCGCTTGTTCACCGCCGTACAGTTCTGCTCCTCCGCGCCATTCGGCTGGGGACTTCTTAGGTCCCAGTTGAACCATGTGACCGGAAGCTGGTCGGTGTACACGAAAGCCGCCTCTTGCTTGATGTCATTCATCCCGAACCAGTAGTAGTCGGTGTGGCTGTTAAGGATAATTGTGATATTTAGTTTGTGTATCACATGATTTAATATCATGAGACGCTTTATTGATAGAATGTTGAAATTTCCATTTCATTCATAAGAATGCTAATTATCATCATACAACGGTAACTACTTGTTTTTTCCCAAAAGGAAAAGGAAAATGTGGCAGTCGCGATGAGTTGAAAATAATATCTTAAAAAACTGAAAATAGTCTTAATGTAACTGTTTCAATCATCTAACAGATCTACAAAGACAGAACAACTGGCGACTCTATATATTCGTATCATTTACACAAAACTCTTGTAGCGTTCCAACAGCATTTACATCAGTATTCATGACCTACGATTGCAGTCATATCGAGGTTCATATTATTCATATTATGCCCTAGGGCAAAATGCCACTTTTTCATTGTGACGTCGCGTTATAAACAATACCGTCATGGTTCGTGTGTGAGCCAACAATATATCAAATTAACAATATATACGGGCCACTAGTCCGCCTATGGTGATACGTAGGTTTCGAGTATATTCTTCAGATTTGGAACTACAGGAATAAACAGAATATTACATTCGTGTCCATGATACATAATGTTTACAATATTCGTGCCTAAATATCAGTATTATCATATTATGGAGGGTGTTATCGATGCAATAAGGCTATCGGATAAACTTGGTATCCGATTTGCTCAAAATCTGATAAAGATGCAAATTATTTGTTCACAGTGTTAGACACGTCTTCTACAATCTATCTACATTTTCAGTCTGATTCCCAGTGCACGAGTAAGCATTGTATCTTTTTATAACACAAAATGTGTAAGAATCACTTGTCAACGTCGTTTAGACTAAACGCCGACTATTTGCGAAGGCCTATGGTATTCACGAAAATTATATATTATAATTAATATATTATAAGAACATACATGTGAATAACATAGGCCTAGATCGCTTTGACCGTGTCGGTTACCAACTTATCAGTAAAAACAAATCATATTCTAGTGATAGTACAGATTACCTTCGCAAATAGTCCGCGTTTGGTCAAAGGATACCGTTACTGAACTGGCGTAACAACAATGACAATGCAGCTTTTCAAAATGCAGTTAGAGTTACTTCCCCTGTTGTAGCGACGTTGACAAGTGGTTCTTACACATTTTGCACTCGCACAATACAAATTTTATTTATATTATATGATATTAATGATACGGAAACACACTCGGTTAATAATCTCTATATCACTCGCTCTTGCTAGGAAATACTAATATTTAGGCACTCGTGTCGTAAACATGGTATGCCATGCACACTCGTATAATATCCTCTTTATATATATATATATAGACTGCTCACGTCATATATTTAGAGATATAGTCCTGCTGGTCTTGGGTTCGAATCTTGGCGAGAGTTCCCCCGAAATCCTCACATATGGAGAGAGCGTCGAGCCAAGTAGTCTGGGTCTCCGATACGAAGATACAGTTGTAGTACTTCGAGTCGTCAGAACTGATCGCATTCCCTGGGCAGTAGGACCCTGAAATAATAAACATATAATAGTTTTATTCTTTACCAAATGGTTAACTGGTTCCTTCGTTGTTTCTGGGAAATATAGTTTCAAGCCGATGAAAATGATACATCTCAATTCTACAATGTGGACAAAACACTTGTAACAATAAAGACATTAACTTTATGCTAAGTTTTACGATGTTTTTTTAATAACTGAAGACATCAACTTCAAGCAAAACAACAATATTCATTAAATAATTTAGGATTTACTCCACATCAAGGAGCGATCAAACGTACACCATTTCGCCAAACACTCGCTACTGTGATATGATTACTTACCAAATGTAAGTTTCATTTAAAATCATAGCTACCGTTTTGCTTTCTTCGTTGTATGTATTAGAAAACATTTAATGTCGGACCCCTTGGCACGTGTGTTTAAACGTTATGGCACATTTAATTTAGATCACAACTTTTAAAAATTCATCCGTAGAGAAGATGCAAACAAGTTCTGAGGACTTTCATGTTATACTTTTTGATTATGATTAGTTGGCATTACACACACGTAGATGCAGATTACGTTTTGGATATACCTGATTTTATAAACACCTTTTCTAAGAGCTGACTATTTTGTTTTATATCACATCATTATTATTCTGATAATGGTTATCTGCGTTCGTTAAATCAATGACTTTATTATATGATCAGCAATCAAATAGGCTACTTGGTTTTAGCGGTGACATAAAGGTCTATCAGGTTACAGTGACGATATCTTACATGTTCAATGTCACCATTGACGATATCATATATCGTCACTGGTCAGGTGCCGGAACTATTTTCAGCTATATGAACAAATGGGGACAAGTTTGCAACTTTTAAGTAATTATCATTTCATACATCAGTAAAAATCTTAAAGGCCCTAAGAATCAACTGCTCATTGACGTCCAAGCGAGTGTAAGGTTTTTTCATTTTAGTAATATCAAATCTGTTCCAATGCTTCAAAAATGACATATATAAAACCTCTCAAATTTGAAAAAATAATTAAAGACATGATTCTAGAACATGCAACCATACGAATCGTCACTCAGCGCTTTCACAGTTCTAGAAAGTTTGTTTGTAACCATGAGACTATGTTAATCATACGCCTTTCAAACCGCTCTGTGACCTTTATCGACTTCTTGAGTAGCGAGTACGGAATATTTGCTACCATTCCAAACGATTTGTTTTCTGTTGCACAAGCGTTTTCTTCCCATTTATATCGAATAGTTTCAGTTTGGAGGATATTTTCTCTTATTTGGGGATTTTTGTTCAGTTTAAGAGTATTTGTAGTCAGTTGTGAATATTTTTGCCGATTGGATGGTAGACCTACGTATGCTTTTAAAAAGATCAGGTGTTCTTGAGCTGGTTCAAATAATATTGAATTAATTTTGTTACCAGATATACCCTACATGGTTATAACAGGAAGTTTTAGATTTCATTTCTCAAAAGTTTGATAACACAAGCATGCGTTGATATAAGGACTAAACCCAATATTTGCTCTGTACAAATAGCATCGAGCGGAGATTCAGTTAGGCACTCCAATATGTAAGTTTTGTCTCCATTGTCTTTCTTCAATATACACGTTGAGGGTGAGCGATTGGGTTTTGGGAGTGTAACCAACCCTAGACAGTTTCAAAGTTACAAGTTTTAAGCTTCTTAAACTAGTCCTTAAAAAGACTTCTCTGAACACATTGTGTTTCATCAAATATTATAATTTCAATATTTGAACACCCAATGGGCGCACCCATCCAAAACGATCCGCCCATGGAATAGTCAATTTCAACAAAAGTGTATGTCTAGTCGATATCATTAACACTTCTATGAATTTCAAGGATTTTTACAACAGGATATCCAATATGAAAACTTGATAACTATGAAACTAACTATTAATTGATTATAACTCGGGCGACATTAATTTAAATAATTAATCACTTTAATCAGCCGAGCAATAAAAATCAATAATGCTAGTTTCCAGTAATTAGACAGCCAGCATTGATTATGAAAGTTCAGTATTAACGATCACTCCTGTTTATGTTATTCTACTCATTGAATCTGAACAGGAGTATGTGCTGATTTACAGACAAGTACATTGATCCTAGTAGTCGATGGGGAGGCAAGCAACACGAGCTGCTAACAACTTAAGTTACTTTAGCCATCAATACCTAGGAAATTGACATGATCGAGTGTTCGTGTTTTCGGAAGAAACAAAAAACAGTTGCATGCTTTCAGGAAAATAGTCCTAATTCTTTACTTTACTTGTACTTAAAACAACATTTTATTTTATTTTAATATATCGAATTATGGCATCAGATATTTTATTCTTTTTACTTAAACAAAAAGAAATCTGTATTCAAGAGCATTTGTATTTATTGTTTTGTTTAAAGAACTGATATGTCCCATTTGCATGATGTGAGTCATCAAAACTCTATAACAAATCAATGTGTCGCAACACCCTTTTCAAGTATATTTCCGTCTGGCGCATTATTGGAAATGGATTCTTTTCTTATATCAAAAATACAAAATTTATACCATTCCTGTTCTTTTGTGAATACTAATGGCAAATTATCAGAATGACTTCAAGCATATATCTGAAAAGGCAATCAATAATATATTTAATGTTCATGTTCCGTAGTCGTAGTTTATACCTAAATAATGCAATGATGTCTTTATTCATCCGTTTATTTCAGTAGGATTCAAGGACATTTACATGTTTATAATTATAATTGACTTTCTAAAACTAGTGACTTCAACCGTCTCTGCATGGATGCCATTATCTTCTTCATGAAACGATCGCCAACGTTGTCCTTAAGTGACGTCATCGACAGTACACATCAATGGTCGGCATGAGGTCATCTCTCTATGCTCGAGAGAGCTTTGGTTGGAGTAATCGGAGTTTATCAACTGTCCATTTGACAGCCACTGGTCACCTTACTGCGGCATACACTAAACCCCAAAATAAACTATCCACTCATTCAAATTTTCATTGAAAAATAACAAGACACGGTTTTCTATCCTAACAACATTTTATCTAATACCGAATCATTTGCACAATATCTAACTTCATTTGTTTTGCAATAACTCGTTTATCTTACAGCCAGGAAACGTTTTATTAACACTGGTGTGAAATGTTAATTTCCATTTTTTAGAAATCGAAGTTTCTGATCATATGTTAATGAATTTATGGAATATGGAGTCCATAGTCATCAATACTTCGTATGCCAACTTTCAGCTGTTATGCAGGCAAACACTCGACGTCTCATTGATGTCGTGAGACGTCTGACGGTGGCGTTAGGGATGTTGCCCCATTCATCCTGTAGGGCTTAAGCTCTCAAGGCCGATCACCGTTTCATAACTTATACAATTCACTCATATAATTTTAAAAAAACGTGTAAGAAATCTTTATATCATATTAAGCAGCTGACAGTTGACGTCCTTGCCGTTCAGCATTCTTTCGTCAAGGCCATCAATTTAGAATGTCCCAAACGTGATGAATGGGGTTTATATTAGGCGAGAAAATAGCCAGAGAACAAAGAACTACATTGTGAAGCATGCTGGCTGTTGAAAATACGTCTATGTGTTTTTGGTGGAAGGGGGGGGGGGGGGGGGGGGGGGGGGGAGAAATGAGGACACAACGCAGCATTTTATAATTCAAAGCATTTAATTTTTAAGAATGGTGCTTAAATGCTCCTGAATATCGCATGGGTCAAACGATTATGGTAACAAATTCCTGCCTCTATCCCACACTACCTTACCCATCTATCAATTTGAGCGGCACAGTTACGGGCGTAGGGTTCAATTCTAGCGTCGTGACGATGAAGCATTAAAAAGGGACGTTTCACTTAACTTATAGCCTTAAAGTCTCTCTCTTCATTGAACCAAATCATTTGTCAGTGTCACCAATTCCATCTTTGGATAGTTCTAGGTTATATCAGTAATATCAGGATTCATCAATTCGTCGAGTCCATTTTCTCTCAGGGAATTCCTTATCGTTCCTGCTGTCATGTTCCGTAGTAGTTGAGTGCTCTGCCTTGTGGGTCCAGCTGATGTCCTGACCATATTGCACAGATGAAGCAAATAGGCGTTGTGAACTGGAGCAGTAGAAGTCACACCGGGCCTGTCGTGTCGGGCCTTGGCGGTCCTAGGAATCCAAGTTGTTGATAGCGAGTTTAAGTTGAAAAAGGAACTGTGTTTGAGATGGAAGTGATTTGCAGATTCTCCATCCTACACATTCAGGTAGTATTTTGACATTCTACTCCTTATCTTGGCATTTTGAAGGTTGACGGGCATAAAGAATATTGAATATAATATTTGTGTAGGTTAATGGTTTTACATGTTTCATGTTGAAAAATAAAAGTTCTTACCCTACCTCAGAATATCGATCTCTGATTGGTCCACTATGCCTGGATAAGTAATAGATATGCCCACTCTTCCCGAGGTGTATCGCTCAATATACCTCCTGTTTGAATCGTGGGTCTCCGAGGCGTAGCGTAGCGGAGCCGAGGATCACGATTCAAACAGGAGGTATATTGAGCGATGCACCAAGGGAAGGGTGGGTATATCTGACTTATACCCCACTCTGGTTGAGTTATATTTGACGAAAAAGAGTTGTCCATCATTCTCTGTGTATAGTTATCTTAAACCTAACAAGATCAACAAAATATTAACAATACTCTTTTTTTTACGTTTTTTAAAACATAATCTAACTTCGTTACATTAAAATTTGGTACAAATTAGTAACTATACATGGCTTATATAGGAAAATACAAAAATCCAGACATGGCACAACAAAAAGTACCACCACCTACATCGAGCCTCAGTAGCTCAGTCGATAGAAGCGTTGCGTCGCAACATTAAGGCCCCTGGTTCGATTCCCACTTTGGACATTAAAATTTCTCAAAAATTCTAAATTGTACAACTTGGTTAATTTGCCTAAGTTATTTGGGTGTTCAAAAAAGAATAGGTGTATTAGAAAAGTTGTGGTGTATCGGTCAATATACCTACGTTTAGTACAAAAGAAACCATAGCAACGAGACCGGAAGTGGGGTATAACTACTGTTATACTGTTATACCCCACTTACGGTCTCGTTGCTATGGTTTCCTTTGTTCTAACTGTAGGTATATTGACCGATACACCACAACCTTTCTAATACACCTTTTCTTTTTTGAACACCCAAATTAAGTCAGGTGTAGAGATTTTCAACAAGTTGTAAAATTAAGAATTTTTTAGAAATGTTAATGAGCAAAGCGGGAATCGAACCAGGGGCCTTAATGTTGCGACGCAACGCTTCTATCAATTGAGCTACTGAGGCTTGATACAGGTAGTGGTACTTTTTGTTGTGACATGTCTAGGTTGTTGTATTTTCCTATTTAAGCCAATGTATAGGTACAAGTTTGTTCAAATGTTTATGTAATGAAGTCAATTTATGTTATTTAAAACGTATTAAGAAGAGTGTTGTTAATATTGATCTAGTAAGGTCAACCCATTTATACATAGAAATTGGTGGAAAGCTCTTTTTCGTCAAATATTACTCGACCGGAGTGGGGTATAAGTCAGATATACCCACCCTTCCCTCGGTGCATCACTCAATATACCTCCCGTTTGAATCGTAGATTCAAACGGGAGGTATATTGAGCGATACACCTCGGGAAGTGTGGGTATATCCATTACATATCACCCTCATAAGCGGGGTGATAAGTGTTTATACCCCGCCATTTATAAGCATAAGAGTGATTGAAAAGTACAATGTATGTTATCTCGAACATGTCAAGGTTATGTTTGATCAACCGATATGTAGCTTTTAAGAAACTATAGTCAAAGCGCTAACGCAGTTTTTCGTATGTTCATATGTTCATGTCATTTGCGCTTTGTTTACTCATTCGGTAAGATAAATTCGTTAGGCCATTCAGACGAGGGGTCATAGGGATATATCAGCATAACACTAAAAGATAGGCTGGTAAATCCCTTTGTTCCCTTCCTCTGTGGGGTTTCTCTTATATAAGTTCTTCGAAAAAATATGACCGAAGTGACTTTCGATTAATATATGCCTCATGTACTTTCCAATCGATAGAAAATCGTCTGAGCATGTCAAACCCTTGCGGCAAAAGGCTTGAATTTGTTTTTGCCATTTTTAAACTTCCTCAAGTAAACAAGTTTATTTCTTTCATTCCTGCTAGTTAACGGTGTAAGCCAGTGAGCACCAATTATGTTATATTGATCGATAGCCCGCATATTAGATGTCATAGTTAAATGTCAATGCCATAAAAAAAATTTTTAAATGTTTAAAATCGGCCAAACTTCTTGATATAAAGTAATAATTTAATTGACAGTAATCTGACCCGGCTTATTATTGCTATCACTAGGTGACCGCGGAAACATCCATGGGCTACATGTAGAGATTTGTCTTGGATATTACTGATAAGGAAATAATTGTGTCATAATTTAATCAACGAATTCGAGATATGTAATGTCTGCATGTATAAACGAAACATTTAAACGATTTTCAATATTATTCAAAAACCAATGTATTGCTTTGATAACCAATTCGTTGCCATTCTCATGAATATGTCGTGTCCATTGTAAAATCCTAAGTAAATCATTGTTTGAGTCACGTTATCAGAAAGGCATCAAGATGGAACCAAAATTTTACTGTGAACCACTTGACCTTTTTAACCTAGTTGAGGAATCTATCATTCACAACCGGATTCAACCGCATATGATAAGGGCAAATGTGTAGTTTCAATGCTTTATTATTATCAATTATTCAATTCATTTCCGCCAAGACCTAGGGATATTTACCAACAAAATTGGCTTTACAATCTTAACTTAACCACACAATATGACTATTCAGCTTTCAAACATTTTATTATACTGAACACTATTTATCACGTGTTACTTTTAGAAAATTCAGGTTGTTGTTTTTTCATGGCGTGATTTGTTGAGGGCAGATTTCCTAATATGAAGGAGAAGAGCGACTATGTTGATCTTGAAATATCACCGTCAGAGATACTGAAGCCCGATTTGCTCGTGTGTCAATTTGTTATGTCCATTCATCTAGAATAAATTCTCATTCTATTTAAACTGAAGAAATTCTGATTGAAGTCCAATATTATGGAATGGTTACTTTGCATTTCAAATCAGAAAAGATCAATAATAGTTAAGCACATTCCATCATTTTCGTCTAAACTACATTCTCATTTGTTTGTTCATTGAACTGTATAGTATTACTATTTCATAATGTAATTAGGCCTGAGACCTTTGAGTATTAATATAGACTGAACTAAATAAATCTGTTTTCTTCTTTGAATATTTATTTCTTTGATGAACATTTAGTTGAAGCGTTGAGGAACGACAAGTATTTTATTATTCTGTGTTGGTGAAACAGATTAAGAATGAAATAGTTAACATACCTGAAACCTTTATTTTTTTATTCACTTTTATTTAGTTACTTGTTAGTTCATATTCAGTTTTAATGAAATACATTCGTTACCAAATAAATGGGAATTGCTACATTGACTTACAAAGGGTGTAAATTATCATTTTATTGAATTCTTTTAAAGTTTCGAATAAGTATTCGTCAGTTACTCAGTATCGTTTTTTAAATTTATGATGACGGAACATGTCATGTACATCTATATATAACATGATAGGTAGATAAAACTTACGTGATTCGGCATGAACGATCATTACGAAGAGAAGAAGCCAAGCCAAGAGTAACGACATGTTTGAAGGTGTTGAAAAGTTGAAATTGTCACTTTGGTCAGGAAGTACGGTCTTGAAGGATGAAAAAGTTTTGTCAGTTGGAATGATTACTTTGGCCAGAAACAAATCAAACAAATCCAGTCTTCAGAATTGTTGAAATAGTTAATTTGGCAAGAAACACATCAGACAAATCCAGTCTTCAGAACTGTTGAAATAGTAACTTGTGTCACTGTCACGTCAAACACGTACATCGTTACCCTTCACGGCAACCCGTGATGTTAATCATAAAAGTTAACTCCCGTCAGCTGATCGATTATCGATGCTTGGTCACTGTTAATATTCAAGTAGCGCCAAGTGTATATAGATTATTTTGCAGAACAACTTTGAATCGAAGATCATGGCTGATTGTATTTATCAACGAATCAGAAGTACCAACAGTTAATCGAAGGGTTCGATATGTGATAGAACTTAACCGCTTGAGTGGAAAAGTCGAGGGTCTGGTTTTATATACAGTATCTGATTTTCCTAATGTCACGAGGTGCATGATAGAGGAAAGAAAATGAGGGGTGTAAATTCGATACAGTTGTTCTTGGAAGTATGTCTTGAAACCATTCTAGCTCCCTGAATCTGGACTGGTGTTCGATGTCGATCGAAATGTGTCTGTCTTAAGTATCGTAATTTTCTGATTCGAACTCAATTCAGCTGTCAAAAATGTCAAACAATCATTATCATCGACTGTCCTTTATGATAAGGAAAACACAAAAAATCATGAATCTTATGCAATGATTGGTCATTTACTTTCAATGTGTTGTTTGTTTGTGTGATTTAAAATAAGTTTGTTCGTCTGTGTTGTTCACTGTTGAACTTTGTCTGTCTGTGTTGTTCATTGTTGAACTTTGTTGGTCTGTGTTGTTCACTGTTGAAGTTAGTTTGTTTGTGTTGTTTGTATTTGTTCGAAAATAATTAAAAGCTTCCAAAAATGGTTGCGAATTATCTACATTCATTGTTCCTGCATCGGTATACTTACTTTCACTTTATTCAGAATTGAAGGCCATATGGCCATGAATACAAAAGATGTCATATACATAAATGATATGGTGTGTAGAGTATATGAAATAATAATTATGTTAACGTAGGCTCAGCTTTATAAATATACACATCGTCTTGAGAACAGTTGTATTTTGTACCCTGATGAGAGCTTGCAATTTAACAGTAGAAGGAGGGCTGTAATAAAAGGCTGGAATATGTTTAGATCTGTATTAGAATGGACATATAAGCAAAAGATGGCATTCATCGTCACACAGTCCCAAAGCACATTTTTTACAAACCAGTTCATTATAAGGAACAATTGCTTTTGAAAAAAGCTGTTTTTCTATATTCAAGTTATGTGATCGACATCGAAATTTAATTAACATTCGCATTAAGTCCTTACTTAATGTACCACTAGAAATATATTTTTCCGGTTCTAAAAGTGACTTGAAGGTACTATAATTTACAAGAAATGACGAATTACTGATTTTACTATTCCAGTGTTGTATATCGATATGTATACAACGTTGTTTGAAAGCTAACATAAAATGATTTATATCGCCACAGTCTTGGGCAAATTATTCTTGGGCATCGGTATACCTTATTAAGTTACAGACTGAGTGTAAACTAAATATCTCTTCAGAAATGTTGTATTTGTATCTACATGTATGTCTTGCGATACTTTTCAACGTTTCGGTTATCATTTGCTAAAAAATATGCTTATTGCCACGCATGAATATTAAATTAAGCCCAATTCTACAATAAATGCATGCTCAAGGCATGAATGCTTCTCTCCTAAAAACCTTGGTGTGAGAACTAACATCATATCTTGGAGCAATTAGTATGTCTCCCCCCGAAGGGTCGGGAGACATATTGGTTTTAGCCGAGTTCCCGTCGGCGTCCGGAGCAGATCTCTAAAACTATGTGACCGATCATCACCAAACTTGGTATACTGTCTCTCCATATCATGTTGATGTGCCTTTTGGAGGTAATAGATTTTTAAAAATTTAATTTTTTTTTATTTCCATGGCAACAATTTGGATTTAGTCTTTTTCAAGGGTTTCAGCATCAAATCGTTTAGAATTTTGAATATTTTGTTTGCTACAATTGTGAAGTTGATAGGTTATTCATTCAAGTTGAATTATACAGAGTTAATTAATGGTGCTTTATGATAGTATTGTTGAGAGGTTTGGAGCATTTGAGGAAGGGGAGACATCTGTTTTTACGGGTAAAAACACTTTCTAGTTCATAAATGTAACAAGGAACTTAGCTTAGCACAAATGTATAACGCTCGAAGCGATGCAAACGTGTTAGCATTGTCGTGCAGCTTCTTAAACATCGATAATGTTGTCATGATGCCTCTTTACATATTGATCCACCATCCTCTGCGTCAGCGAATGCTATACAATATAAAGATAGGTACCGCTAAATGTGCGTTATATTTTTTCGTTCCAGAAAGATTTTTCTGAAAAAAGGGCAGAGTTTTTAAGCGAAATCATCTGCAATTTGGGATTCCTTTTGAGTTGTAGACCATAACAAGCCAACGACCTTTTCATCTAATTACAATTTGTTAAAAGGGTATGCTCGCCAATTGTGCACATGTGAAGATGCGTACATGGTATTGCCTATGTCTCACTGTAAGTAAAGTGATAACTATACCCTTTTCCAATAGCTATTCATATTTATATTCACTCCGTTTTGATTCATTTCTTGCAACGATCATCAAAGTGTTGGCATACTCATCACCTAAAAACGTATTATGATCTTTATGTTTTTTCTCGTTTTGATTTGCTGAATATTGAGTTATCCCTCTTATCTAAATCATCTGTTTATGTAAGTAGTGATCGTATGATTTCATTATATTTTCATAGCTCTTTTATTGTCAGAAGGAGCAAATGTTAAAATGATCACAAGTGGTTATGAATACAAGGCAAAGCTGGAGTCTATACTCCTCTTGAAATACCAACATTCTCAAATTAACTTTAAGGATCGTTAACAGCTAAATAAGGAAGAAACAATATGTTTGTACACTAGAGAAAGGAGTTCATGTATGTGATGTGATACATGTAACTAAAATCCCTCTTTAACAGATGTATTTCAAGAAAACTGAAATACCATTTGAAACATGTTCTACAATAATTTGCTTCAATGCGTGCTTTCAACATGAAAGCTTATTGTAAGTTTTACGTCTGTCCGCTCGTAATCATTCGTTTTCCGATCATATAACCCTAAAACCATTTGACCAAGCTCATTGAAACTTGGTATGCATGTGTAGATGTGCCTTTCAGGGTTTTTAATTTCTTCGTATCTTTTGACGAATACGATGTAAATGTAACTGAGAACTGATTTCGTCACCGAAGCAAAACCCCAAAACTATTTGACCACGTTCATTGAACTTGGTACATGGATCAGTCAGAATGTGTAGATGTGCCTTTTGATATTTTTAACTTCTTCGGATTATATTCTTGCCCGTTTCCATGGAAATGAAACTAATATTTTTGTTTCCGGAGCATACATCTACCCAAAAATTATCAGACATAGCTCATTGAAAGTTGGAATATGGGTCAGTCAGCATGTGTAGATGTGCCTTCATTGTCTTTTTTAGCGGTTTCAATTGAAGTGGAACTAAAAAGTATGACAAATTATTTTGTCTTACATAATCATACCGGTGTTTATGTCATCTTATGATTAATTTTGTTTCTTCTTTGTCAAAAAATGATATAAAATCGCATATCCCAGTTGTGGTCATGGAGAAAGAAGTGACCGTAAATTCTCTGCTGTGGATATCAGTTATGTCAAAGCATGTTGAATTCAAATCATTTAATCTTTTTTGCCAATCATTTCTTAGACATGTTCCGTATAACATGTGCACTCAGAGGCAAATTAATCGATCCATGCAAAATCTTCAATAGTTTAAGCCGTGATTTATAATTACGGCGAAAACAGGGTTATTTTATGTCTTCAACATGAATTTCATAACAATATCCGTTGACGTTTTTGAAAAACTCGACTTTCAAATTATGTTGTTTAAATATCCCCATAACTAGACGTGAAAGGATGTGAAAACTGGCATTTTTGTTTATTTTTCTAGCGTTCAATAGTAAATATGCGAAAACAAATAATTTTTTTGTTAAAGGTTATTCATATAGATAACATCTTATATTCATAAAAATTTCTACATTTCATATATTTTAAATCCTATTCTAAACATTCTGGGAAAAAACATATAGACATATAGTTTTAGGACCCGAAGTGTATTTGAACAGTCATAAAACGTTCATACTCTTATGAACGAAGTATAGTGAGTAATTCTTTATGTCCCTATCGTAGGGATTCGTTGTTGCATTTCACAAACCACAATGTTTTGTTATTTACTCTCTAAAAAGTTGGTATCGTTTCTTTTGCCCCTGAGCGTATATCAAGTCATCTAAACATACACACAACACAGAATTGAGATGTCTTCTTAGATGTACTCCAGGGCATTCTTCAGTCAAGAAGTTGAAATAATGACAAAATGATGAGTACAAAGACACCTGGCTTTATTGCAAAGAATGGTGACATTCTTCTCTCCTGGCGACATTACATTCTCCTCCCTTAATACCCTGAAATGTTAAAATGATGCTGATGATGTGATATGTGATCAATAGACGATTTTTGAACATTTTGTGAATAAAATATATAGAGTTTCTTACCCGGGGAAGTGTTTCATATGACTTTAACGAACTGGGGGTTGTATTTTGTTACTACCCGAGCGACAGCGAGGGTTATACTCGAATTGACACGAGTTTCTGTTGAATCACGAAGAGTTGACTTTGTACGAGTTAAGTCATTCGACGAAATGTTGTAATTCTCTAGTTAGAAAAAGTTTTATTTACATATGTACATATACAAAATTTCGATATTACTTACGTTTCACCATATCAGTAATAGATATTGCATTGTACATTTAAAACGGGACCAATTCATATATCATTCATGCGATTATAATACTTTCAATTTCATCCCAATCAGTCAATTATAAACTTCCATTCGAACATGTCTATGCACTTTGAGCATGGATATAATATTTCAATAGATAATCATCATTTTTATCGTTAACAAGATTTAGATTTTTAAGAATTACGTAAAAGAGACCGTAACATTTTAAGCGTTTCACATTATTGGATGCTAAGGGGTTCAATTCGATCATATGACCAAATAAAAAATATGTTAATTTCTGTCATTTATTATTAGCTTTAATATATATTTAACAGATCAAGGTTATATCTATTTCTTATGGAGGTCGTTTAAATTTGGAATATATGTATGTGCGCGTGTAGCTACTTACATGGGTCGAAGTAAGGGTCATAGTAGGGAGCTGGAAAAACCAAGGAATATTGTCAACAGTCAATAAAAACATTTTCATAGTCATATACACATATATCGATTTGTCAATATACGCTAAAAGTGGCAGTGGCACGTTTTTTGAAAATTTCATATTTTAAATTTTTCACTGATAATTTTAAATTAATACTAAATGTATTATTTTGATAGTGTCATTACACAAACCAATCCTTCATTGTCAGAGAACAAATTATAACTATTCATATAATTTAAATGCATTGTCTTTCAATTGGAACCATTTATTTTCATTTTCCTGACATCACTTTATATCCCCCCTAAAAAATTGCTTCTGTCTCTTTAAGACGCTTCCGGGATACATTTCTACATACTTCTGTATCATGTGTCATTTAACTTTAGATGGTTTCACTTAATCGATTTTACTCTATTAAAATGTATTAGTGTATCTCTTGGAAGTAACTGTACACACCTTAGTAAAAGTATAAAAATCATGTCTAGGGTTTCACACTTCTTTGTTACACAGTCAAACTTCAAAACATGTCTATGGATATTTATTAAATGTAAAATATATCAATGACATTAGGTATCTTATAACGGGATATATATGAGAGATGAATGTCATCCAAAACCCAAAAGTATACCAAAACGACAAAATCTATTCATTAAAATTTCCTCTTGTAGATGTACTAGACAAGAAAGTAAAATGACATCAAAATGTGTAATGTCTATATCCCGTAATTCAACCATTACGTCAGCTAAATGTGATTGTTGAGCTCCATTTGTTGCCTATTTATTTTGCTTTTGAATCTTACATATGTGGCAAGAGGTTAAAAGAACCGCCCCCTTGCCTTCTGTCTTTTATTTAGAGGTTAAAACAACCGCCCCCTTGCCTTCTGTCTGTTATCTCATGAAACTTATGTCCATGCGATGCATGTTGTGTGGTCTATTTGATCTTGACTCACCTGCCGGCTCAACTGGTGCAGTGGGGTTAACTGGTGCACTTCCGGTCGGGGGTCCAATAGGACTTGCACTGGGCGGGACGGCGTTGTTCTGGCCACCGCTTTGGTTGATGATATTATTCACTATGCTTGTGGTTGCAGTGCTTTCTGAGCTACTCCCGGCGTTACTAGCGGCTGCAGCACCGGCGGTGTTTCCGGCGGGACGTCTGGCCGGGGCTGTGGCTTGAGCTCCAGCCGCAGCAGTTGCTGTTGTTTTTTGGGGCGTGCCTCCTTGTCTTCTAGGAGCTTGGTTAATAAGGATGTTAGAGACATCAGAAGATAAAAACATACAACAAACGGACAACAATATTCTAAGTCAAGTAAGTTCAGGCAGCTATGATGATAATTAGTTTGCTATCGTTGATTATATCTTCAATGTTTGGCTTGTTCAGCCGGTATCACTCTTGAAGACACGTTCAAAACTGATATATTTCTATATGAGAGATATTTTGAGTTTCTGAGAAAGTGCCACAAGGGGAAATATCATTTACGTCATATGAACATATAATGAGGGGGCTGGATAGCGCAGTGGTTAGCTCGTTCGACTTCGGAATCAGAAGGTCGGTGGATCGAATCCTGTCAGGGGCTCGGCAACTTTGTCTGCAGTAGAGAACTGTTCTACACGCAGTCAGTTTGGGGTGCAATGTTACACTGAATTTCAGCGCAGTACCACCCATGGTTCGCATATTTCCAACCGATGCTTGCAGGTTTAATCGCAAGACATAGCCACAATAGTGTTGCAGGCTTTTCCCCAGCAATAATACAAGCAGCCGTGATATAAATAAAATGCCCTTGAAAGCGGCAATTAACCCATATCATATATAGCGTAAAGATGTTTTAAATCGGAAAAACATGTCTAACATAGGAAGGTTAAGTAGTATATCAAATAAAAAATGTATACGGAAACATTTCATAATATATGTACATATAATTTAATGGAGGGATAAATCCATAAAGATTGAACAAATATAGAAATAATCAAGTAGGATCGACAGTGCGGTAGACAGAGTGTGACATGTTTACGTCATCTTCATACACGACTTGTCAATCAGCAATCCATCAAACAGCGCTCATTAATCTCACTAGTGTTTGTAAAAATAACGTTTTTATTACTTTCCAATGTCACTAGTAGATTCAGGGAATAGTCGTTGTGCTCTTATACAATTATTGTTGTCTTAGATTTAGATGTTACAAGCTCGTTTATTCTACCACACTAATTGTATTTCCCATTTAATTACATGATATGTGCAGTGACAGGTGGTCCTCTAGTAATGTCTACTAGCCGTCCGTGCAGCCATACAATTCTTTTGACAATAGACAGAACCTTCATTACCTATATTTTACCTTCACATGTCATACCTTAAACATGCCATAACTTCTTCATGCCATAACTTCTACATGTCATAATGTCTACACACAATACCTTCTTCATGTCATAGCTCACACAGTATACATACATGCCATAACTTCTACATGCCATACTGTCTACACACAATACCTTCTTCATGCCATAACTTCTACATGCCATACTGTCTACACACAATACCTTCTTCATGTCATAGCTCACACAGTATACATACATGCCATAACTTCTACATGCCATAATGTCTACACACAATACCTTCTTCATGCCATAACTTCTACATGCCATACTGTCTACACACAATACCTTCTTCATGCCATAACTTCTACATGCCATACTGTCTACACACAATACCTTCTTCATGTCATAGCTCACACAGTATACATACATGCCATAACTTCTACATGCCATACTGTCTACACACAATACCTTCTTCATGCCATAACTTCTACATGCCATACTGTCTACACACAATACCTTCTTCATGTCATAGCTCACACAGTATACATACATGCCATAACTTCTACATGCCATACTGTCTACACACAATACCTTCTTCATGTCATAGCTCACACAGTATACATACATGCCATAACTTCTACATGCCATAATGTCTACACACAATACCTTCTTCATTTCATAGCTCACACAGTATACATACATGCCATAACTTCTACATGCCATACTGTCTACACACAATACCTTCTTCATGTCATAGCTCACACAGTATACATACATGCCATAACTTCTACATGCCATAATGTCTACACACAATACCTTCTTCATTTCATAGCTCACACAGTATACATACATGCCATAACTTCTACATGCCATACTGTCTACACACAATACCTTCTTCATGTCATAACTTCTACATGCCATACTGTCTACACACAATACCTTCTTCATGCCATAACTTCTACATGCCATAATGTCTACACACAATACCTTCTTCATGCCATAACTTCTACATGCCATAACTTCTACATGCCATCACGTATACACTAAACCCCAAAAGAAACTATCCATTTTTAAATTTCAAATATATTCTTAACTTACTTTAGCTAAATGTTACGTTTTTATGGAAACAGGTCGCCAAAACGTTACATTTCAGTTGTTCATCTCAGAAATTGATAAGGTACGTGATTTTCATGACTTTTGTTGAATATTGAGAAAACACGTTTTTCTTTGATCATTGTTTCGCACATTCATTATTGAAAGTCAGTTAGCAAGCGATCAATTCACATGTGAGCCAGGTCATATAAAACCAATTTTAAAATGCCTAGATTGACCCCAGAACAGCGCGGCAGGGCCTTGGGTATGAAGGACATGGGTGCTTCAAATGTTCTTATTGCAAGAACATTCGGCTGTCATCGAAAAACCATCAAAAATGTGATGAAACGTTATAGGGACACGGGAACAACATTAGATAGATCGCGTACAGGTAGACCACGTGTGACGTCACGTCGGGAAGACCGATACTTAAGAACTCTCCATCTCCGAAATCGATTCCTGACTGTTGCAGAATCGGCGTCTACGGCTTTCGGGAGGGTGCTTAGTCAATCAACCGTCAGAAGGAGGTTAAGAGCAGCAGGGATTCGGACACGTCAACATCGACATAACCGATTAATCTGAACAAGACGTGTACGAAGGTGGCAGCTGCGTGATTGGCGAAATGTTATGTTCACCGATGAAAGTAGGTTTTGTTTATATAAGCATGATGGCAGAGCCCGCGTTTATCGCCGTCAGGGTGAAAGAAACGCTCCAAATTGTGTTGCAGAGGTCCAGGCACACGGTGGGGGAAGTGTGATGGTTTGGGGCGGTATCCGAGAAGAAAACAAGTCGCCATTGGTGATCGTTATGGGTAACATGACTGCGCAAAGATACATTGATCAAGTTCTTCGTCCTGTTGTGTTGCCATTTCTTCAGAATCACCCGGGAACTTTGTTTCAACATGATAACGCGCCTGCACATTCAGCAAGAGCAGTATCAACATTCCTGGACAACAATAACGTCAACGTCTTGCCGTGGCCGTCACGTTCGCCTGATCTCTCTCCAATTGAACACATGTGAGACTGCCTAGAGAGGCGAATCAGGAATAGAGCAAACCCTCCAGTCATCCTGAGGCAGCTGGAACAAGCCCTACAGGATGAATGGGGGAACATCCCTAACGCCACCGTCAGACGTCTCACGACATCAATGAGACGTCTAGTGTTTGCCTGCATAACAGCTGAAGGTTGGCATACGAAGTATTGATGACTATGGACTCCATATTCCATAAATTCAGTAACATATGATCAGAAACTTCGATTTCTAAGAAATGGAAATTAACATTTCACACCAGTGTTAATAAAACGTTCCTGGCTGTAAGATAAACGAGTTATTGCAAAACAAATGAAGTTAGATGATGTGCAAATGATTCAGTATTAGATAAAATGTTGTTAGGATAGAAAACCGTGTCTTGTTATTTTTCAATGAAAATTTGAATGAGTGGATAGTTTCTTTTGGGGTTTAGTGTACATGGCTTAATTACAACATGCCATAGCTTATCCATGCCATAATTTCTATATGCCTTTACTTATACATGCCATAGCTTATACATGCCTTAACGTCCACATGTCATAATTTTTATTTGCCATAACTTATACATGCCATAGCTTATACATGCCATAACGTCCACATGTCATAATTTCTATATGCCATAACTGCTACATGCCATAGCGCTTACTCGTCAAAATATCTATATGCCATATAATTGTCATAGCAATAACTCCTTGTTAGTGACTATTCACAATCAATAATGTTCTTAAAAGATGCTCAAAGGAAACAATTGTCCCGGTGTCTCCTCGCCTTAATTCCGATTGGCTGAATTGACGAGGCGTTTTGAAAGGTACTTAAATCAGAAAATAGGCTATAAATGTGTTCGAAATGAAATAACTTGCATCGACTAATCGCATACTGATACTATTATTTATGTGGAAACAGGGTCACCCTTGGCTTCATGAAGCAGGTTGTTAGTGTCGATACGTTCCTGCTAACAACCTGAACAAAATCTATTGTTCGAATTATCTCCTTTGGGAAGCGTACAACTAACAGCCATTATGCAGGCACCCTTTCTAGATATGACGACCCTTCCTTACCAGGGCCTAGTTTCAAGCAATAATTAACTGAAGTAATTCATAACTCAAAATCTCAAAAATAACTTTCAGGCTACTGTAGTGATTTACAATCCCCTTAGTGTTTCTGAAGGAGGCCAATGGAATATTTTGAAACGTAACATTGAAAGAATAGTTTAACTTACGTGGAGGCGGATAGTAGGGATCTGAAACAAATGTTTTAATTTTATGAACGTTTTCTTATCTAAAAAAATGAAAACTAAGAATAATGAATGAATGACAAAATGTAAATGTTGAATGCACCATTGCACAGAAATGCACTGAAAAAAAGCAAATGCAAGTTTCGGACAATCGTGATGTGTACGAAATATTCTTGTAGCCATGTATTGAGTAGAAAAAACGTCGTACGATAGCTTTGTATTTCGACAAATAAAGAATCGCTTACATCGAATCTCGATAGAGTAAACTAATGACGTAGGAAGATAACTCTCCGAATTTCACAAGAAAAGACATAAGCTTACCCAGTAGGGTTCATAGAAGTGTATATAGCATTTGATAAGATAAAAGCTTACCCAGTAGGGTTCATAGAAGTGTATATAGCATTTGATAAGACATAAGGTTACCCAGTAGGATTCATAGAAGTGTATATAGCATTTGATAAGATGTAAGCATACCCAGTAGGGTTCATAGAAGTGTATATAGCATTTGATAAGACATAACCTTGCCCAGTAGGGTTCATAGTAGTGTATATAGCATTTGATAAGATAAAAGCTTACCCAGTAGGGTTCATAGAAGTGTATATAGCAGTTGATAAGACATAAGCTTACCCAGTAGGGTTCATAGAAGCGTATATAGCATTTGATAAGATAAAAGCTTACCCAGTAGGGTTCATAGAAGTGTATATAGCATTTGATAAGACATAAGGTTACCCAGTAGGGTTCATAGAAGTGTATATAGCATTTGATAAGACATAAGGTTACCCAGTAGGGTTCATAGTACTGTATATAGCATTTGATAAGACATAAGGTTACCCAGTAGGGTTCATAGAAGTGTATATAGCATTTGATAAGACATAAGGTTACCCAGTAGGGTTCATAGTAGTGTATATAGCATTTGATAAGATAAAAGCTTACCCAGTAGGGTTCATAGAAGTGTATATAGCAGTTGATAAGACATAAGCTTACCCAGTAGGGTTCATAGAAGCGTATATAGCATTTGATAAGATAAAAGCTTACCCAGTAGGGTTCATAGAAGTGTATATAGCATTTGATAAGACATAAGGTTACCCAGTAGGGTTCATAGAAGTGTATATAGCATTTGATAAGACATAAGGTTACCCAGTAGGGTTCATAGTACTGTATATAGCATTTGATAAGACATAAGGTTACCCAGTAGGGTTCATAGAAGTGTATATAGCATTTGATAAGACATAAGGTTACCCAGTAGGATTCATAGAAGTGTATATAGCATTTGATAAGACATAAGGTTACCCAGTAGGGTTCATAGAAGTGTATATAGCATTTGATAAGACATAAGGTTACCCAGTAGGGTTCATAGTAGTGTATATAGCATTTGATAAGACATACAGTTACCCAGTAGGGTTCATAGAAGTGTATATAGCATTTGATAAGACATAAGGTTACCCAGTAGGGTTCATAGAAGTGTATATAGCATTTGATAAGACATAAGGTTACCCAGTAGGATTCATAGAAGTGTATATAGCAGTTGATAAGACATAAGCTTACCCAGTAGGGTTCATAGTACTGTATATAGCATTTGATAAGATATAAGCATACCCAGTAGGGTTCATAGAAGTGTATATAGCATTTGATAAGACATAACCTTGCCCAGTAGGGTTCATAGTAGTGTATATAGCATTTGATAAGATAAAGGCTTCCCCAATACATCTTCCGCACGCATCGGGCGAAATATGCATTTACAAGAAATTCATATTCACCCTTGCGACAACTCGACGGGAAAGTTGTGACTCTATCAGCGCCCCCTGTAGGACAAACAGAGTAACGTCCCTTGCGTCTGTCCATCTCGAACTCGAAGCGAAATTTAATTTCTAATTAATTCGTTAGTTACGTTGTGACAACAGTCATAAAAACGATGCGTGAATATAGGTCACCAAAATACTGCATAGAATAAGGCTGTATCTCTCAGTTTCTATTTAGAAATCGCATCGTTTTATTACAGTTTTGTGTGCTCAATTCAAACATATCCTCGCTTTTGATTGGCCTACACCATAGCTCTATAATCAGGCTACTTCCTGTCACAGCTTTCCCTTCGAGTTGTCGCAAGGGTGAATATAAATGTCTTGTAAATGCATATCTCGCCCGATGCGTTCGGAAGATGTCCCCAATAAGGTTCATAGTAGTGCACAAAGCATTTGATAATACATAAGGTTACCATGGAGGATTCAGAGTTGTATATATAGCATTTAATAAGATAAAAGCTTACCCCGTAGGGTTCATAGAAGTGTAAATAGCATTTGATAAGATAAAGGCTTACCCCGTTGGGTTCATAGAAGTGTAAATAACATTTGATAAGATAAAGGCTTCTTGTATGGTTCATAGAAGTGTATATAGCATTTGATAAGATAAAGGCTTATCCAAAATGGTTTAAAGTAGTGTATAAAGACATATGCTTACCCCAAAGGGGTTCATAGAAGTCGCCTCCGATCTCGCTTGCAATATACGCATCGATGGCAGGATCAGTCCCTGGGCGGTAGGCTGGAGCATAGTCAGGATGGTAGGCAGAGTCATAAGCGGGATGACCAGAGGTGGGGGCAGGATCATAAGGGGCTTGACCAGAGGTGGGGACAGGAGCATGAGGGGCTTGACCATGAGGGGCTTGACCAGAGGTAGGCGCAGGATCATGAGGGGCTTGACCAGAGGTGGGCGCAGGAGCACGAGGGGGTTGACCATTGTGGTAGGCGGGATCATAAGGGGGTTGACCATTGTGGTAGGCGGAATCATAAGCAGGATAACTAGGGCGATACGGATCAATGACGGGGATACCTGCATACTCGGGATTTTCCATAAGATCGTAAAGCATGTACGGGTCGTAACCATAAGGCGGGGGAGGAGGCCCATGGCCTGGGTACCCGGTTTGACCGGTGGCTGTAGCTGGGGCGGTTGGTGCTCCGCTTCCAGTTGACGTCTGTCCCGCATTTGGCGTCTTTGCAGCGGCAGGGGCAGGAGCAGGGGCAGTAGCTGCACCATTTCCAGTACCTGTAGGATAAATCGGACGTTGTTTATGTGATAAGGCACTTTCCGTTATCATTTATATACAGTGGGTGACTTGTGTATCTTTGTCACTGGGCTGCTGGGTTGAGTAGAAAGAAAAGTACCTGACATCTGTTGTTTGACATCAAGGTGTTGATTTAAGATTCTAACCATGACTGTTAGATTGACAAGCACATTTTGAAGACATAGATGTTATCGATAAGATTACGACAGTGTAGGTATAAGTTCACGGTATTTGCAGGATAGTTATTATCTCATTGCACTAGGGCATTTGAACTTTCAACAAATTCTCTTAACAATATGTGTGTTACGTATTCTGAAATTCTAAAACCGACCATTACACAAGTCTCTTAGAAGTAAATAATACATTACCTTCTCTACACGAGTTACTCATCAACGTAAGAAAAAAGATATTTTCATTCTATCTGTCTGTGCTGCGTCAATAATGTACGCTATGATAGCCATCGTTTCTTTACATAAAAATTTTTTCTCTTCTTCGTAACGATAATATTTGTCCATTATGATATTTAAAGATGTATTGCCATTACAGGAAAAACATAACATTTGTTATGTAAATATACAAAGACTAACATCATTAATATATCATTCAAAATAATCAGGTTACGTACTTTCTAAACCACCAGAGGTTTAAATGAAATGTAACCATATTCTTAATTAGATATCGAAAACTAAACGATTTTGATTCTGCATGTTTAATTATGACATAGGTGAAACCTAAACTTTTAATTGAGACCGTGACCTTGATGTTAGTGCTTGTCCACGCAACGCAAAGGTTTAATACCTACATGCAAGGACTCTTTTTTGTGTTGTATTACCTCATAAAACACCTCAAAAGCATTTAACGGCATAGCAAAATTATTCCCAATTACCCTTTGAAAATTGACGAACATGAACAACAACTACCTTTGTTACAAGAATTGCCATTTTCCCTGTATTTCTATTGGTAAGTTAGTGCGGGAGGTTGTAAGGGGTTTTGACAACCATGAAGTACAAAACAGTTGTTCCTTCTCTCCATGAAAGCTGATATTTGTTACGGCGGATCACTGCAAAAGTTGCCTCTAAATGCGGCCATGATATATTTTCGTGCTCTAGGAGAGCATGGGCAGAGGGTTGGGGGGGTCAGATCTCTGCGGCTGCCCAATAGATAGTTATGTCACTTTCACATTGACACATGGTAAACTTCATCCGAGGTAGGAACATTTGGATTGGCATGCAATAAAGATATTTAACTGCGATTGTTAAGCTCACAAGACTTGTTACCTATTTGCTACTCATAGACTGATTGTATGGCTGACACATGGTTCAGTATGACGTGTTAGTCCAATTGACAATCTTCGATGCAGATTTAATGTGAAGTCTGAAACTGCTGAAAGAGGTGTACTTTTACGTTTGATTTTTTTTCGTTACACAGGGCAGTTTTGGAGGTCATTCGACACCGGTTGCTCAAATCTGATACAGAAGTTACCCATTTTTTAACTCACTAAGAAATTATTGCGTAAAGATCATTTCAACGAACATCTTATGAGCCAAAATTTGGGCCCCTGCTTAGTTGACATTAATAAAGAGCAACCTTGATTAAATCTCTTTTAATTGTGATTTATTTGTTGTTAAAGGAATGGTGGATGAATAAGAAGTACTTTGTTTCAAACTTCTATCGTTTTTTTTCTTTAATCATAAAGGTGCTAAAGTTATTTTGTACAGAAGTTGACCATGTTATAAATACTCTATTGATATTCTCTTAAAATTGTTCCATGGAACATGTAATACTGAAATAAACAAATGCATTGATTGGTTGATTGATTGGTAGATACATTACCTGAACGCATGGCCAGACCAGAGGACAGGAGACTGGCCACAAGGAAACACCCGACTAACAACATTCTGGAACTGTGGACTGCAACCAAGGGGAGACAATCTTTCTCAAATGAATCATGGAATCACCTGTGGCTTTTAAAGGGGCAGTAGCACGTTTTAGTGGGACTATAAGGTGATGTCAGGAAAATGAAAATTAATGGTTCCAATTGAAAGACAATGTATTTAAACTAAATGGAGCAGTAATATTTCAAATATATAATGTAAAGTTTAGCCATGCGATTCCTTTTTCTTGGAAAAAATGAATTAAAGGTGTTCACACAAAATGGCCGCCAATTGATTTTATGTGAATCTTCATACTTTGTTCTCTAACTATGGTGGATTGGCTTGTGTAATGAGATTTTTGACACTGTCAAAAAAATACTTTTAGCATTAACTTACAATAGACAGTGAAAACATTAAATACAAAATTATCAAAAAACGTGCTACTACCGCTTTAATGCCGGCTTGCCGAAACGTCGTCCTTAAATTCACCTACCTAAGTGTTCGTAATTCACCATACAGTAGAGTATTGCAAACGTTTAGAAATAAATGGTGGCCACTTATTAAGGTATGTCTGTATAAAAGATGATAAACAAAACCAGTGTCACTCTACAAAGTCATCATGAAGTGAAGTTCATATTTTAATTGTTTCGTTCTATCCTTAATGAACTTTGTTAACCTGGTCAATTTATCTTCAATCATATTATAAGATACTTACTATCATTTACTTGTGTAAAATGCTAATTGATGAATGAAACAATATATGCCAAATATATTTTCTTATGTTTTTTTTATGGAGAAGAACTGTATTTACTATTATAAATGTATCTACATGCACAATGAAAACAATTTACATTGTGCCAGATGAAATTGAATATAGGAAATAAATATATTTTATTCTTATTCTTCAAGGGCTATCTTTTCTGACTTTATATTTCAAACTCACGATCAGAATTACATGAAATGATTGATTGGTGGTTGACGAACCAGCAACTTTAAATAAAACTTTTGCCTCTGCAACGCGTTTTACCTGTTTCTATGCTAACTTCTAAAAAATAAGATTAAAATACTTTGGACCTGGTTTTGTATTCAAGAGCTGCAAAACTTGTTTTCCAAACTTTCTTTTTCAGACTTTGACTGGGATTATAAAGGTACTTTACCCCCTAAACAGCGAAAACATTCAGTTGTTTCATTAAAGTAAATACGATGTCGTGGAACGTTTCATGTGCCCAAAAGTTAACATAGTACATTGTGTATATATAAGAGCCACAAAGTCCACAAATTGTTATAATTTTGATATGATTCAATATAAAATTCACGAATGATGAAATTTCACATAGTCTTGTTGTTTCGTTATCGATATGAACGTACATTTAACACACCATTGGTCTTTCAGAGGCTTAAGCTTGTATAAAATGAAATGGTATTTCGAATCTTTTTTTAAATTGATAAAAGTGTTAAATATCCATAATCATCAGAGTATGCGTTGTGAAATATAAATCACAATGATTCAAGCGATGGTGTACAGATGAAGAATATCCATTTGACGATGTAACTTGGTCAAAATTAGTTACGAGTAGTGTGTATTTTTGTTTTGTTCATACCGCGGTCAATAAACATACATATCTATATTCATAATTTATAATGTTCCAATTTCCTTTTTCATCTTTTCAAGTATACTATGGACAATTTTTTAAAAATCAATAAATTTAATTGCAAATGTATTTCAATTTAAGTTTATGAAATATAAAGTAGAAAGTAAAATGTTTGCGCCTACCTTCACCCGTGCAGCTAGGCAGCCTCGATTGCTTCTGTTGCGAGTTATTTATGATTGAGTATATACAGGGACAGATGATAAAGATTGATTGATTGATGTGCTATAAAACGTGAAGAATTGGCACCCTGTCTTTGGGTGCTATTTTAGTAAGAACGCCCATAAGCTGATTTATAAGAATAAATGACACCACGATGAGAGTTGTACTTCTGTGGTTTGAATTAAAGTGCAGAATGGTGTGCAACATCTTTAGATTTACGATTTGGAACTGACAGACAATTCTGAACATCTAGAGTTCATGTTATGAACCGAAACAGAGGATAGAATTTAGTTTTGAAACTGCTTTAGAGTTTCGTTCGAGAATAATGTAGACTTTAATTTTGAACCTCGATTGTGTTCAGCTTGGAAAAAAATTTCAGATGTGGAAGTGTTTTAGATTTACGATTTTGAAAAGCCAAATATTTCAGTTGGGAATAGCCTTAGATTTCAGACTTGGGATAACCTTAGATTTCAGAGTTGGGATAGCCTTGGATTTCAGAGTTGGAATAGCTTTAGATTTTAGAGTTGGGATAACCTTAAAATTCAAAATTGGGATAACCTTAGATTTCAAAGTTGGGATAACCTTAGATTTCAAAGTTGGGATAACCTTAGATTTCAGAGCTTGGATAACCTTAGATTTCAGAATTGGAAAAGCTTTAGATTTTAGAGTTGGGATAACCTTAAAATTCAAAGTTGGGATAACCTTAGATTTCAAAGTTGGGACAACCTTATATTTCAAAGTTGGGATAACCTTAGATTTCAAAGCTGGAATAACCTTAGATTTCAAAGTTGGGATAACCTTAGATTTCAGGGTTGGGATAACCTTAGATTTCAGAGCTTGGATAAAGTTTGATTTCAAAGTTGGGATAACCTTAGATTTCAGAGCTTGGATAAAGTTTGATTTCAAAGTTGGGATAACCTTAGATTTCAGAGTTGGGATAACCTTAGATTTAAGAGCTTCCAATAACTTTAGATTTCAGAGCTTGGATAAAGTTAGATTTCAAATTTGGGATAACCTTAGATTTCAAAGTCGGGATAACCTTAGATTTCAAAGCTGGAATAACCTTAGATTTCAAAGTTGGGATAACCTTAGACTTCAGATCTTGGAATAACCTTAGATTTCAGAGCTTGGAAAAAGTTTGATTTCAAAGTTGGGATAACCTTAGTTTTCAGAGCTGGGATAAACTTAGATTTCAAAGCTGAAATAACCTTAGATTGCAGAGTTGGGATAACCTTAGATTTCAAAGTTGGGATAACCTTAGATTTCAAAACTGGATTAACCTTAGATTTCAAAGTTGAAATAACCATAGATTTCAAAGTTTGGATAACCTTATATTTCAAAGTTGGAATAAACTTAGATTTCAGAGTTGAGATAACCTTAGATTTCAAAGTTGGGATAACCTTAGATTTCAGAGTTGGGATAACCTTAGATTTCAAAGCTGGGATAACCTTAGATTTCAAAGTTGGGATAACTTTTGATTTCAGAGTTGGAATAACCTTAGATGTCAGATTTTGGATAGCCTTAGATTACAGATTTGAAACTTTCGAGTTTTTAGTTTTGGAACTGCCTTTTCTATCATATTTACAGTTGGTAACATATTAAGAAATGAGATCTCTATAGCTCTATAGCTCTATGGCTCTATTTCTCTATATTTATTTCTCTATTTCTCTATCCCTCTATAGCTCTATATCTCTATAGCTCTATCTTTCTATCTATAGCTCTATATCTATCGTTCTATCTCTCTATAGCTTTATCTTTCCATCTCTCTATCTCTCTCTTTTTATATCTCTCTATCTCTCTATCTGTATCTTTCTCTCTATCTGTATCTTTCTATCTTTCTTACTTTCTATATCTTTATCTCTCTCTATCTCTCTATCTGTATCTTTCTCTCTATCTCTCTATCTGTATCTTTCTCTCTATCTCTCTATCTGTATCTTTCTATCTCTTTTACTTTCTATATCTTTATCTCTCTCTATCTCTCTATCTGTATCTTTCTCTCTATCTCTCTATCTGTATCTTTCTCTCTATCTCTCTATCTGTATCTTTCTATCTCTCTATCTGTATCTTTCTATCTCTCTATCTGTATCTTTCTATCTCTCTATCTGTATCTTTCTATCTCTCTTACTTTCTATATCTTTATCTCTCTATATCTATATAACTACGTATCTATTTGTCTATACCCAGATTGACCTAGATCTGTTATGCTGTACACTGTGGCTGTGTGAGATGTTTTTGTAATTGTTGGCTTCAGTGCCGTTCTATGGTATTTTCTGAGTTACATATCCACTTACTTACTCGAATCCCTGCCATGTTATGAATGTTTTTATATTTAAAATTTTACCAAAAATTAAGATATATACATTTTATTTTCAAAGGGTCAACGAAACACCTCATTACAAAACTCTATCGTTGTCAATTATTAAGAAAGGATCAAATACCTAACATTTTTGTGTGAATACCTTTAATCGTTTGAGGTTAGTGAACTAATTCATGTAGCTAAACCAAAAATTTCCTCTTTGGTTTAGAACTAATACTTTTGATATTAAACAATGTCTGGTAATTCTTATCCTCGGTTTCTAAATGGTTCTTCTTGTTATTTTCCAAAATGCGACTGTCCCTTTAACTGCATAAGTTACATCTATCATATTAAGACATCATAACTGATTAAGAGCTGGAGGCGGAGAATACCAACATAGGCCTTTCTCTGTCGACGGTAGAAAAACGTTTCAAATTCATACTTCTTATAACTATAACTATGTAACAGTCGAGCAAATCATTCATTTGAAAAGACAGTGCGTCTAAAGGATGAATGTTAAATCTTTGCTTGCATGTAGCAACACCATATATTCCATCATATATCAATTCTAGTAATGCCTTTTCTTTTCAAGACTAAGTTATTAATCACACATATTCTATCAACTACACCATGGAACGGATTTGTCACAATAACTGATTTGTTTTAATCATATCTATTGCACGAACTATATGTACGAATGGTGAACGAGGTCTCATCCTTGAACATAAAATACATAAAGTTATATACAAACATATTCCATTAAAATAATTAAAGTAATTTGAATAGGCGTAATGAATGAAACATTTATTAGCATCATAACGGAACATCCAAAAGTATCGTCTAGTAAATTAAGCATGTTGTTTTATAGTATTATTTAAATCGTAAAGGTTCAATAATGAAATCTTCTATATATTGTATGGTTTATTGAATAAAAGTTGGCGATCTGTCAATATTGCCATAAAGGATTGATTGCAAGTGATTTCCCCTTTCATAGAATTATTCTATATAATATCAATAAAAATGTAAAAATTATTAGATATCTATAAAGTAAATGTAAAACGAGAATTGGAAACAGTCATCAGAATAACAGTTACATATGCAAGAAGAAGAAGAAACCGACATACGACTATAAGAAGTGACGTATTCCCATTCCACATGCAGACTTGACGGAGAACCAAATCCCATAGCAGGTCCTTATATTTTGATATGAGAATTGTCAAATAACCAAAGGCAATACTATTTGTAAACAATGTAAGTCTTATGAATCTAAAAAAACTGAAAACTAACATTGATATTTAAATATTTACTAATTGTGCACATAAGAAATTCAAAGTGAGTAAAGGTCCAAAACAATATATTCAGACCTTCATTTTCATACATTGACTCTCTAAAATCAGCAATAATGTCAATGATATTACAATCCAGAGACACAAATGCAATCAAAAAATATAAAATAATTTAAAACAAATTAAACCAAGTTAAGTATGTAAAAAAAAAGAACAAAAATGCCATTAAGACAAGTGGGAAAACATACAAATCTTCGTGGGCGAAAATAAGAATCTTTTTATGATGTAATAAAAGTATAACTGTTATACCAAATCCAGGATATTTTTAAATCGTACCTCTGGTTTAACTAATCCTTTGTGTGAACTCATGTGTGGTTATGTTACAGCTATAGTTGTCAATGACGTCACTTTGAGATAACGTGAACGATGATCCAATGCAGGCGGATAAAGGTATTTATACTGTCCAAATATTATTGTTTTAGCAGTTTTTGCAGTTTTCAAGTCCTTTCTGTATTGTGAAAACAAATTGGGGAAATAATTACAAGTGTTGCTGCTGATTCTTCTAAAGGTTAATATTGGTGAACAGTTTGTCTATTTCAGAGGATTCACGCGGTTTCTTAAGTGTTTTCTAGATAATAATGATGGCCTCTATGTCACGTGATTTTAGATCCAGTAGCAAGATCACGCGTGATTCTCACGTTATTGTATTTCTTCCCAAAATGTGTGAATATATGTTATACAAGTTAGTAACAAGTTAAAATCCACAAATTTAGGACGGAGCATTGTTAATGCGCTGATAACTTCCAATAGTCATTAGAATTGTTTCCATTATTTAAAGATTGATAATTTTCTTTTGCCGATGACTTAAGATAGCCACGTTTTAAAATGTATGTTTCAGTGTAGATACTTAGTCCATTACCAAGCAGGTGAAGATAACCAAAACGATGCATTTTGTATGCAGAAGTGAACTTTTTATAAAACATTGATTTCCTTAAAATTTGAAGCTTCATGCTTTATGTTGATGTATTTTTTTCGGATTTGTGTTGATCTATAATGAAATATATATTTTCAACCAAATGATTGACTGAGATATCGCGGTTTTTAACTGTAAAACGCAATATTAAAAGTCATCGCGTTGCAACAGTGAAGATATTTATCGTACCGAATAAATATTGCAAACGTACATACATTAACTACCTATGAAATAATATCTCATAGTGTTAGATACGTGAAATTGTTATACGGTTACTTTTACATGATATAAACCGAAATCCAAAGGAATCTTGACCATTTTCAGAATGAAAAAGGGAAAACTATTAAATATGGAAACTTTTTATTTGAATTCTCAATGGCAAAGCAGAAGCCCAAGATTTAATGCATAAAACTTTTATTTGAGCAATTTGTATTTTTGTTAAAATTGAAAAAAAACCTCAAGTCAAGTTTTATAACCGTCCGTTAGGTTTAGTTAAAAAACTACCTAAAGGCGGTTGATGGCAAAGGAAAGCTATCGCCCCTCTGAAAATTGACAAAAAAATTAGCAAGAACTACCCATTTTTTTTAAATCGGCATTGTTCCTTCATCAGAGTTTTTTGACTGCCACATTGATAGTCATTGGCCACTATAAACGTTGACACACTGCAAATTTAAAGAACATCGAGATTAGCATGAAACTGTAACTGCGGTTGTAAAGCTTTCTAGTCCTTGTACCGTTTATATGGCTGAGATACGGTTCCATATGACGTGTTAGACTCGACCCAAACCTGCCCGTGTATGCATGGACAACTTTCCATAGCAGATTTAATGTAAAGGCCAAAACTGCTAAGTGACGTCATTTGCCGTTTGAAATTTTCGTTACACAGTGCAGTTTTGGATGCCATGACACATCGGTTGCTTATGTCTGGTAAAAACGTAACTCATTTTATATCTGTTGAACAATCATCAACAACCCATTCAGTTAAACGAACGAGAGTCCAAATTGTGACCCCTGCTCACTTAAGATTAATCAAGTGACAATGTTTTTTTCCTCTTTGATTTTCATTGTATTTTAAAAGAAATGTCGGATTTATAAGAAGTACTTTGTTTCAAACTTCTATGTTTTTCGTTTATAAGATTATAAAAGGTGGTAAAGTTTATATGTATACTCATATCATGTAATGCAAAATAAAACTGATTTTTTAAAAAGGTTTTATGAAATTTGAATGAGTATATGGTTACCATTCCACAAACAAGACAATAATTTGTCGCGGTTTCATTGCCATGCAGATAGGGATAAAAAATCAAATAAACTTTTTTGTTACTTTCTGCAGGTGATATATTTGGTTCTTATCCATCTGTTATAATGGCTGGATATAGTCTGTCACTACCAGGCCCTGAAGGGTACATACTGCTACATGAAATGCGCAGTTTGAGTAGACAGTGCCCCGAAGCTGGAAGTAAAGCGACAAACGAGCTTCAAACACGAGGTTTTTCTTGTCAGTTTAACATGGTATAATGATGTTAAATCTTAAGTAGAACATCGATCAGAAAGAAAAAATCAAAACGTGTCACATCCATTAAAATAATTCTTGTTCGAATTTATGATATAAATTAGCTACATATGATCAGTTTTCAACATGTTCATGGCAACTATGAGTAACATCCTGATCTGCTAACTGCTGACTAAACTGTTTGACCCTGTCCTTCAATGAGAATCGTGATGTCATCTGGGCGAGAGTTTGAATCGCTCAAGCATATCAATTTGGTATGTTGTTTGGAAGTGTAGGCAGTAAATAGTTTCATCACGTGCTTCAATCTTAACGCCATAGAGGGTATATGAACCATGAAACGGTTTACAACTGTTTAATGTGTAACTTTTCTTTACTCAAAACGTTAGGGCAATTTGAAGAAAGGTGATGAAAAGGTCTGTCCTCATTTGGACTGCTCCATCATTTTGAAAAAAAAGGGTATTACATCACATTTTTAGCTCATCTGGCCTGTAAGGCCCGATGGGCTTGTGGAATGGCATGTTGTCCGGCGTCCGGCCGTCCATCAGTCCGGCCGTAAACTTTGTAGAATTTCAACTTCTTCTCCAGGACCATAAGGCCTGGAAAGCTGAAACTTTGTGTACAGACTCCTTGACTAGTGAGGATTATAAATTGTAACTTTGGTGGCCCTGTGACCCCTAATAAAGGCCACAGGGGCCACACCCTAAAATCCTATTTTCATCTTCTTCTCCAGAAGCATAAGGCTTAGAAAGCTGAAACTTTGTGTACAGACTCCTTGACTAGTGAGGATTATAAATTGTTACTTTGGTGGCCCTGTGACCCCTAATAAAGGCCACAGGGGCCACACCCTAAAATCCTATTTTCATCTTCATCTCCAGAGGCATAAGGCTTAGAAAGCTGAAACTTTGTGTACAGACTCCTTGGCGAGTGAGTATTAAAAATTGTAGCTTTGGTGGCCCTGTGACCCCTAATAAGGGCCACAGGGGCCACGCCCTAAAAAACCTATTTTCATCTTCTTCTCCAGAAGCATAAGGCTTAGAAAGCTGAAACTTTGTGTACAGACTCCTTGACTAGTGAGGATTATTAATTGTAGCTTTGGTGGCCCTGTGACCCCTAATAAGCGCTACAGGGTCCAAGCCCTAAAAAACTATTTTCATCTTCTTCTCCAGAAGCATAAGGCCTAGAAAGCTGAAATATTGTGTACAGACTCCTTGACTAGTGAGTATTATAAATTGTAGCTTTGGTGGCACTGTGACCCCTAATAAGGGCCACAGGAGCCAGGCCCTAACAACCTATTTTCATCTTCTTCTCCAGAACTATAAGGCCTAGAAAGCTGAAACTTTTTGTACAGACTCCTTGACTAGTGAGGATTATAAATTGTAGCTTTGGTGGCCCTGTGGCCCCTAATAAGGGCCACATTGGCCACGCCCTAAAAACCTATTTTCATCTTTTTCTCCAGAAGCATGAGGCCAAGAAAGCTGAAACCTTGTGTACAGACTCCTTTACTAGTGAGGATTATAAATTGTAGCTTTAGTGGCCCTGTGACCCCTAATAAGGGTCACAGGGACCAAGCCCTAAAAACCTATTAACATCTTCTTCTACAGAAGCATAAGGCCTAGAAAGCTGACAAGTGAGGAATTTGAATTGTAGATTTGGTGACCCTGTTGCCCCTAATAAAGGCAACAGGAACATCCTTAAAATCTATTTTCATCTTCTCCTCCTGAAGTATAAGGCCTAGAAAACTGAAACTTTTCGCCTATATACTTAACTTTATGATTGGTGATCCTTTGGCCCCTACAATGAGGGAATCACATTGGCCACACACTACAGCATAATTGATAATGAAGCCTGATGCGCTACAGAGCCAATGGCTCTATTTTTTAAAAGGACTGTTTTCACATAAAACTGAGGGACGACGATTGTAAACTTCGCCTGTAGGAACAACTATCAACTTGATTAAATGCTTGCTTAGTTTATTATTGGTTGAAAAACATTCATTTTGATTTTGAAGTTGCATTATATGATTGAGCATGAAATGAGCAAAGATACAACATGAATAATTATCTGGTTTGAAATATAGTTTCGACGTCAAACAAAGGCC
This sequence comes from Steromphala cineraria, assembly GCA_916613615.1. Lineage (NCBI taxonomy): Eukaryota > Metazoa > Mollusca > Gastropoda > Trochida > Trochidae > Steromphala > Steromphala cineraria. Next base: position 63,978,030 of record OU744728.1, on the reverse strand, counting down.
TGGCCTCGACATCAAATGAATAAAGTTCATTTATAAATGGACTACACCAATATGACAGAATAGCAACAGTCAACATTTGAATTCAGTGTAGGCCAATTGGGGTGTAGGCGAGAATAGGTATAAGAAACATGAGGGAAAGCTGGTGAAAATAAGATGTAAGGGGAATGCGGATAGTCTTGTTCTTCATGTTAATGCCGTATCCGATTATCGTTGCTTCATAAATGGAATAAAAAGCATTATCGATTTTCCCTACTTTTTGGAAGTTTTCGCATTTGTCATTAAGATTGGTAGGATGTGAAAAATGACTTGTAAATATGAATGACCTTTTATGAAAGTAAGGTATTCGGTGTATTATACCCTGTTTCTTAACTTTAACTCTTTAATTTCTTATAAAACTCATACCAAACTGATTTTCTAACTTAGCAAATGACAACAACATTTTACCCCGTATGACCTTGAAACAATGGTTCAAGGTCACAATGCTTTTTGACACTTTTTTTAAACTTGTATTGTATCCAATTTAAGAAAAAAAATTAATTCATCTAAGGGAAACTTAATCATGTATTCACTACTTTGCCTGGCAGCTGTAATATGCCTTGCGTACAGCGCTCATTTATGACCTGTCTTTGAAGTCTCATAAAAAAAAATCCCCATGTCTGATTTTGTCTGGGTTTTCATCAGAAGCTACCCATAGCCAGGGGAAATGAATTCACATAAAATTTGGTTGTTAGTTAAAATGTCCGGGTTTTCAGGCTTTTCCACTGGACTATTATTGTAACAAGCTCATACATGACCAGTTGCTGTTTGTTGCGTAATCATGCAATGTGTGTGTCATTGGAAAATGAAGTTGTCTCCTATAAGATAAGATCTCTGATATATTATCTCTGACCTTCTTCAAACATGTGGACAACATACGTGTTCTTAATAGTGCTTCCAGCAGCAGGTATGGTTTGTTGTAGCTGGAATACAGAACAATTTACTAATAATGCATTGTTTAGATGTTAGATATTGTTTGTCTTTGTTATTCAAAGTTTAAAATCCCCCGAAAAATAGTAAAGCCGTGAAGACTTATCTTGTACAAATGAGTGCATAGAGCGAAATCGCCACATGGAGCTTATCTATGGTCAAGCTAAGAAAGAGCCTTATCAAGAGATTGTGTTGTTGTGATGTGATAACATATTTGGAACTGAGTTGCTTTTGAACCCTTGATGTAATTGGTGCAAGATTCAACCATGTCCTGAGTGTGCATCAATAGGAGTATTATAAACAGTTAAATTATGTGGATGTGAATAAAATTATAATTTAAGTTATACCATTTTTACGAGGTGAGCATAGAGATATATCAGCCTTAAGCTTGGTGTTAATGCGACGATCCGAAGGCAAGTTGCATAACATCAAGTGAGAGGCTGGTATATCCCTACTCCCCGTGTCTGAATGGCATAACGAATTCATCGTACCGGATGTTTAAACAAAACCCATGTAATATGAAAATAAAAAGAGTAAGAAAATCTGCGTAAGAGCTTTGACGACAGTTGTTCAAAGATACAAATGGGGGATCAAAAGTAACCTTAATGTGTTCGAGGTAATATACATTGTTCTTTTCCCGCAAGATTTTTTTCATTAAATGTTTTCATTTCATTTTTTTTTCAAGCGGGGTATAAATAATTTATCACCCCACTCAAGAGGGTGATATCAGTATTTCTACCGGGACACGTCGACTAATCTTACATGAAATTGGAAAAAGGCCATTAGTCGAAACATTTCCACCAGCTTCATATAATACAAATGCCGGTTTGTTGTGCATTTATTAGTTTGCATTTGTCATATAGTCCATCATAATCGTTGCTTTGAAACGGCTTGTGGAAATACAATACCCATTGACACTGCACTGTAGCTCATCAAGCTCTCTATAATCTTTCATATCAAAAGGGATCAAAGGGTTAACATATGGGGCCACATGATCACAAAAAAACTAGATTTTTTTCAGGGGTTACAGGGTCCCCAAATTTAACAATTTGACGCTAGGTTAAAGCTTCTGCAGAAGATGATGAAAAAAGTTTTGTTTGTAGTGGCCACTTTATGAGGGGTCACAGAATCAATAAACTAAAAAATATGATCAGCTAAGGATTCTGTGCACAATGTTTCAGCTTCTTTGCCTTTACGTCTGGAGACGATGAACATATGTTGGGGTGGTATCACCAAATCGAACCCGCATCATATGAGGAGCTTTCCCACAAAGATTACGATTACTTGAGTTAGTGGTTCTGTAGAAGAAAATAAATATTACATACTCAGCTTACTGACGGACGGACGATGAACACCATGCAATGTCACAAAAAGTTATTTGGCCTTTCAGGCCTGATGAGCTAAAGAGTAATAGTGTAGAGTACCTCCTTTATCAAATCTCTAAGGTGATCGTAAGTCACTAAGGTAGCCTTAGTGTAGACTAAAATGTAGTCTATGAAATATTTAAAATAATTATTTATGTTATTTTATTTCTTTGGGCTTTTAATTTCATCTAGACTTGCAGAAATAGGATCTAGACTATATACAAGGTTCCTATTTGATACAGTCATGAAGCAGGACTAGCCTTAGTGTAATGTTAAAGAATGGGAGCTAATTTTAACCTTAGTTAAGGTTGCTTTGTGAAAGGAGGTCCTGCAAACTTAGAACAAAAAAGGCTTGTCATCTCTACCATCTTAACTCTTCGTCCATGAGGCTTCTTTGATGTCCTGATTTCTTTCAAACCAGTGATCACGGAGCCGTGGGTGTTGAACTGTGCAGGACTGGATAACGGGGTGTACCAGTACACGTGCTTCTCCTACACGGAGTGTGTGAATGGCAGCAAGGGAGTGGTCGGCTGCGCTCCCAATGAGGTTTTCAGTGTTCAAGATGGACTCTGTATCATGTGAGTAACTGCGCATGTCAGCTTATGGCTCACTTCCGGTTTGGGTTCTATTCTAAATGCGTAACATGTAATATGAATGTTTTTACCAAGGACGTGTATCGATAGATGTCTATTTACTTCAATTACAAATAATAATCTTGTTTTATCTGGACACGTGCAGTCCGAAGGGCGACCAGTGGCCCTGTGCCAAGGTGAAGGACTGCAAGCACCTGCCCACCCAGCGCTTCGCCGATGTAGAGAGTGGCTGCAGGACCTACTACACGTGTCACGCAGGCTACTTCTACGGGCATAGCTACTGTCCTCAGGGTATGCTAAAAAGATTGATAAATATGTTAAGATAAAGCTTTTTGACTATTTAAGACTTTTTGATGTATTTTATATCATGATTATTAACATCATTAAATTTTACTTTTACTCGACGTTTAATTTGTACACGAAATGATTTGTTAACTATTTTGGAATAAGATTCACATTTGACAAATATTTGTTTCGAATGATATCAATTTCAAAATTCAAAAACATCTAAATACAGAATAACCTGATAGGAAAACCTGTTTATCTAATATTATTTAGATTGGAAATTACTGAGCTGCAAGAATATTTGCAGCATAACAGAATGTTATTGTGGCAAAGATGGTTAAAGATCGGAGTAGTGCATGGCGCGTGTTCGCACGGGAAGGCTTTCCAGCTTCCCAATTGACTGATAGGATAGATTTCTTAATTTAACAAGAGATGCCTTATCTTCTTACAAGTATCCGTTAACACCATCTTGTCGATCTTGCTTCCTTAAGCTAACAGATCACACCATTACCGTACGTTATTGATATCATATATAGTCATCGTATGAAATAAACAATATAACGACGTATATAATGATCTGAGTGGTCCAATCACGTGTAGATTTGTCTGTGATGTGTGTCTGTTCTAGAGCAGGAAGTAAGCTTAGATTTCCTGGCTTCAAGATTGTGTACATTGTTGTACTCGATAAAAGATGGAATCTTGAAACAGTCAGTGGCCTGAGGACACGTTGAAATACAATTCGATCTCTTACATACGGCTAACTATTCAAATATCAAGATCGGATACAATATTTATAAAGCTAGGTCAGATTCTGGCTGTTGTTTTGAGGGTTGCTTTTTAATGAATAACCCCTTAACAGGTATAACTTCCGAGAAAACCCGTGTATGAAGTTTTACTTTGTGAAGAAAGACCTGATAGCAGGTTAATTAATGATTGGAAGTGAGCCCTTATGATAGACTTTATCTAATTTGTCAGACCTTTAAACTAATTTCTACACAAATAAAGGATTGTCAAAAACTGTTAGTCAAAGTTTATAAAGCAGAGATTCCTGGATTCGAACCTGGAACCCTTCGCTCTCTAAACCGAACAAATTACCATCAGTCCACAGAGGACAAGCTGAACGAGCTTGCTTGAATTGTTACATTAAAGAGGGTCTGCAATCCGAATTTTTAACATTCAGGGTATTATTAGCAGGGCCCCGAAAGAGTCGTAAATGCTCGGTAGGGACGAAATCGTTTGGTTAGGAACCGCTTACAGTTGACAACCAGTACCAAGTTTGTGTCACGAGACCCCCCCCCCCCCCTTACCCGTCTGGATGCTCTCATTACGATGGTCAATTAGTCACAAGCTAGGTTGTTGATTCCCTTTGAAAGGAACGCTTTCTCTGCCTCGATATGAAGCAAAGGAATTTTTAATCATAAATCATATAATGTAAACTTTAACATTTGACGATTTATAAATAAGAGGCAACATAACCTTTTTCTGCTCTGTTTAAACATTTCATAGAGTAACCTTTAGTCTTACATTTCATTTGCTAGTGAGTTTAGTGTTCCTTGCACACAAGATAGGCAAAGTGACATCACTCTTGGACAAACCGACTGAGATCTAATGATCAGATGATATCATTGTGAAGATAGGCTCCCAGGAAATGCAATGTTTCTATTATTATCTGGAAGAGAGAATATCATATATTGTTTTCTATCTCCAGGCACCGTGTTCGATGAGGAACGCCAGTTCTGTAACTGGGAGGGGAATGTCAAGGCTCCGTGTGGCTCTGCTCCATCATAACCACCATCACCAGGGTTGTACATGTTCTTTGGTTGTGCTCAAGGGTTATTGTAAAGAAACATTTTTTTTGTGGTTGAAGACAGCTGCAATTACCATTAACGTATTCATGTATATTGTAACTAGCTCGGACAACTGTGTGAAAATACTTTTACTAAACTACCTGTTCGAGAGTTTAATGATATATTCATTAATTGAACCATTGTATAAATTTATCTGAAATAAAGCTGCTTAAAACTTGTTATATGAGAATTGAGGAAACCTATTGTTAACATTATGTAACAATATACATATTCATGAATGCATCAAGTTTCTCAATAAAGCAATTTTTAAATTCGTAGCGTTGTGTAGCAATAAGGATGATATTAGATTGCTCAAAAGTCATTTTCACTGGACACATACATGATCCATTCTATAAAAGAGATTAGAAACCTAGTCTGTACTGAAATTTTATTGGTCAATTTCTTGGGGGAAAATAAAGAAAATTTTTGAAAAGTTACCAGTCCTGACCAAAAAGTAACCAGTCCTGGCAAGAAGTAGCCAGTTTAAGGACTGACGGACGGGCTATATTTGAAACACTGCATGATCAAATACAAAGGAACAATAGGCAATGAGTAAGTATTTAATTCGGCTAAGTGAAGGGCTGTTTGTGTGGAGCTGGCTCGGCCCGTCCTCAGACGCCTCTACCCCAGGGCAGCAGTTGCTTTAGTCCCACAGGGCGGGTACACGTTGTAGGGCCAGTCACATATCTGACTTTCCTCGTGGAACACTAGGCCTGGGGAGAGAGAGAAGGAAAGAAGAATAGTTCTGGTGTGAATTAATTACGAAGGACTGAGAATTTTATTGACGCTTCGTGTATTTCTTACTTTAGATCATATTAAATCAGCTTAAATTCCAGTAATGGGATTGTAATTTCAGTTCAATCGGTATCGTTATTTTTATGAACAGTGTGATAAGTATAATTAGATGATTGTTAGATACATTGTTTTTAATATAATTAGTTGTCGGGAGACTTTATTGTAATAGTCGCCTCGTGCTCAAAGTGTTTCGACCAAGTTGTCGAAAAGAGTCAAATTAAGGTTAGTAGTCAAGTCGCTTAACCAAAACCAAGGACTTTAGTGAGCTATACAAATCCTTGGTTCAATACAGAGATTGGAAGATGATTGAATTGGAAAAAAATTAATTGTTACGTAAACATTATGTCTTAACAACTTTTGCCTGTACAATTTGAAATCTGTGCAAGGATAGTGATGCACTTTGATTGTCTACCCTGGACTATCCAAGTTTTCGTGGTGCATATTGAATACAATGAAGACGAAACTATTGACTCCACGCAGTGTAAGGCCCAGGTCACGAATCCGATTTCGGATCAGATGAATACTTTTCAGTTGGAGCAAATGCCAAAAACGTGACTTCAGGGACCCACCGGCAGGGCACCAGTTATGTCCGTAGAAGTAGCCGTTATGACACGTGTAGTAGGTCCGGCACGTGTTCCCGTGGTCGGGGTATCGTTTGTCAGGGAGCGTGGAGCAGCTGATGACGTCACCGCACGGCCAGTGGTCAGACCCCGGATCGAGACTAAGGAGACGAGAATGGGACGAATTTTGATTATGAAACGACTTCATAAAACATTGTACAGCTTAGTCTAGAAGTTCTTGTGTCTTATTGGCTTACGACAGGTCACATGCAGATAACATGCAACCAATCATGACTCTCCTAAGATGGTATTCATTGCCTTAAAGATGCTGTATCATACTTGCAAGCGGTACAGGATGAAACTTAGCTATTGAGAAATGAAATACATCACTTTGTAGAACAATCTTTCGTCGAAATTTTGATATCAAATTTAGATTGTTTATTCAACAATAACATACTTATTTCGACGCTTCAAGCACAGTACCCCTCGTAGAAAGGGCATGTCATTTAACGAACCCGCTTTCGGTGACGTAATCATTATGCTTGTAGGATTTACACCGTGTCTCAACTACCGTAATTGCGTTCGATGGGTATCAACTTTGACAGCAATGAATACCAAATTCGGAGAAAATGAATATAAAATCTAATTGAGCGCGACAAAGACGGTTTTCAAGCGTACATTTAGAAACCGGAAGTTGTGAAATGGCCACACTTGATTCGCCCTTATGTCGATTGCCGTTTCGGTATTTTTTGTTAAATTATCTCCTATTTGATGAATTTTGGTCCGATTTTCTCAAGGTTGGTCGCAAACGTTTTCTAAAAATACAACGTATACATTAAAAATACTTGTTTTAAATATTGCAAGTATGATATAGCATCTTTAATCTGAGCAATTTTCTTTCTTCGTCAGCTTCTTAAATGCATCTAAAAGAAGTTGAACGCGAAAATCCTGTTAGTTCCCAATTCAAAACTACAAAGTTGAGGATTCGACCTAGCTTCAAATAAACTTTCAGGATTCTAAACAGAGTTCTGAAGGTTATTAAGGTAATATTTACTTACGTGACACAGGTTCCTTGTTTAGGGTCGAACACTTGCGAACTGTCACAGCGTATTTCCACAGCGACCCCTCCCTGGCACCTGGTATAGAAGAAGCAACTGTACTCGAACACCATGTCGGGCCGACCCGTACAGTCCAGCCCCAACACCGCTGCAATTTAATCACATTTATCACATATATTAAATTCAAAGGTATGGCAGTTTTTAGGCAGTCTAAGTAAACCTAGCCTAAATAATACTCGCTTCAATCCGATATTGAGTCTAGAAAGATGTAGTAGCGGGTCGCGTCAGCCGACCTTTCGCCGACCTATGACTCTCTATATATGCGAATGAGTACTATTGCGGCTTAGTAAGATGATCCCCGATTGGTAAATTCGATAGATCGCCTGACGCCACCCGCTACTTCATCTTGCTAGACTCAATATAGGAGTGACGCGAGTATTATTGACGGTAGGTTTACTAAGGCTGGCTTTTAGGGACAGTCCTTTGGGGATTCGAACCCACATCCTCAAAGAAAGGCAACACATCGAGCACTGACCGTAATAGGCAGATAATCAACGCGTCAAAATGACATGTTTCTCTATACTAAATTGGAATAACGAGAATGCGCATTCTCGATAATCCAGAGTTTACGTTCCGATAATATCTCCACTAATCTCTGGAACCAATATGGGCTCAATGCGATTCATAAATTACCTCCCCTTAGTTGCATTACCGTCTTTCGTTAGCCAATCAGATAGGTCTTAAGTCAGAGTCAGAAATAGGAAAGAAATCATAGAGGCAGATAAACGGCGAATGAGTGAGTTGGGGTTTAACATACAATCAGCAATTTTTTCAGCTATTAAACATGTGGATTTGCTATCCAAAAGACAGAAGATCGGAGAGAAAGAAGTTCGACAGGATAAGAGAACATACGAAAAAGAGGGATAGAAAACAGGTTTTAGAACGACACAAATTTGGTCTGATTTCTTCCAATTGACCTTTAAAGCTTGGGTGACCCTACGAGGAGCATGCCAGCTCCATTTGGCATAGCTCAAGGGTCGGGGAAGCACACAAGGCACCACACCGCAATTACGTTTTGAGTCAAGTGGGATGGCATATAATCAGGTCAAAAACATTCCATAATACATGAAGTTACTAGTCTACCTACCATCGGTTATTTATGCAAAACTTGTGTTGTAATTTTCCTTACACAGATTTTTCTTTCGAATATGTCAACTCTCTTAAATTTAGATGGCAGCATGTTTTATAGCTGGAATACTGCTGACAGCACGTTAAATCCCAACTCACTCACTATTTCATAAATAAAATCAAAGGCCATGCTATAAAAAAAATTACAGCCAAGAGGTATTCTCTTGACGAGAACTGTATACTGGGAATGCTAGGTAACAATTGATATACTCCACCCGTTTTGATAGACAAAAACACTAAAATGTAGTCTTGAAATCCATCTCTTTGGATGTCATTCCTGTGTATTGACGAAGCGGGGGTGTGTCATGAAAGAAGCCATGCGATTGGTACGCTGCTGAAGGCAGCGTAGATACCTCATTGGACAATATGCCACTAAGGGCAGGTAATTTGTGAATCGCATTGAGCCTATATTGGTTCCAGAGGTTAGTGGAGATATAATCGAAACGTAAACTCTGGATAATCGAGAATGGAGCATGCGTGGATAGTCAAAAACTTTCTCTTGAGTGTGAGAGGTGTTATGCAAATGTTAGTTTGTGAAGAATTTGATAATATCATACTATCTGATTTATGATAGAGAAATGTCAGCGAAAAGGCTCTATTTTTTTGTTAGCTCCCGGAGCATGTATTTGGTTCCATTTACTGATTCTGAATTTGTTATAATAAATATAATTGTTGTAATTATGGTGGAATGATTTGGTATATTTTGACTGCATGATTTATTTCCAAAAACTAACATCACAGAAAAAAATTAGAAATATCGCAAGATCGTCTTGCTATTATCATTCCGTTTCTCGGCATTGCTCAAAAATAGACTGAATGGACCCACATTATCACTGAAAAACCTACAGGAACAAAAAATAACTTTATTCTCCGAGTCGGATAGCCTGAATGTCGAGATAATTCAAAAATGAACCTTCCATTCCACAGCCAAAGGTGAACGTCTAGTTAAACAACGAGTCAAAACTGTCAAGAGCTAACCGTCAGTCTAAAACTTTGTTACACCAATACAGAAAAAAGATCCCAAAAAGCTGTTACGTGTCGGATAAAATATGGAGACAGGATCCTTGATAGGATGGTTGATACCGCAGGTTATAGAGAAACTAGTGTTTCTGTATTTTGCTTGAGATTATTTCTGAAATTTTCACCGATTTAGTTAAAACTAGGTATATATATGAAAAAGACATGCGAGTGCAAAAGTCGACATTTTTATTTCTACAAATTTTTATCAACTCCCAATCTCATTAAAATGATATCTTAATTGCTTCACTACGTTACGCAGATTAAAGATCTCACAAGTCCCCGTAAGTCCAGCCGTCAGGGTAACCTTTGACCGCTTGATGTGAGGAAGATTTCATCCACCAATCAAATCGTACGTCTCTTAAAGGACAATTCAGGAGATTAAACCGTAAATCGACACAGCCCAAATGATAAAATGATAACTTATGACCTTTCGAATTTCCCAAAAAGCAGTGTTAGGTAATTTGAATAGGTCGTAAATTCATTTGTAATGTTTGACTATTTGACAGAACTAGATTCGTTCTAATTTGCATATGTACATCGAATATGTGTGATATCAAATCAACAAGACTTGATCTAATATTTTTATGTCAGTTCTGGTCTTCTCATTTGTGTCAGTATATTTATGGATACATAATACACCGAATTTAATGAACATGAATCGTTTCATATACGATTTAAAGAGAAACGTTTATATAACGTAACTGTTCCAAAAATAGCATCTACAGCTTGCTGTTTGAATTTGCTCCGTTTACGGTGATTTCTTCGATAATGATAACATTAAAGTATTTACCTGGACGATTTTGGACCAACAAATTGATAGGAGCGATATAAAGCACAGTTTGAGTTATTTATTCGGTCATGACAGGAAATATTTGTTGTCGACATTTAGAAATAGTCGGAAATGTTCGTTTTTCGAGTTTTGAAGATTAGATATGAATACCCGTCACCAGCAACCCGAGTTACGGGGCAAAGTCGCTGATTGGCTGAGTCAAAGGATACTCTGACGGCTGTTATAACTGAGCCTGGTAAGATCTACATGCGTAGCGTAGTGTAGCAAATAGATCGTATTTTAATAAGATTGATCAACTCCAAGATTCTGACCACAATGGTTGACACCTGTTTTGAGCGAGCGAAATGTTTTGTTCAATGATTTCTTTCTTTTTACACGCTAGACCTTGCATAAGACAAACTATATTATTAAACATGAAAGGACTTTATACGATGAAACTAAAGCAATTAATAAAAGTTAAATCATTTAGTTATACTGTGAAGTTAGAAAACATAACCTCAAATATCGGTTGTTTAAAATACATTTCCGTTAAAAAATTATCTAACATTACAGATAATTAATAGCGTATTTCGGCGATGATGGTTTGTTTCGTTTTGATAAGGAATAAATCAACAATACATTTACTCAAACAATGATTGTGACTTACCTGAAACATAGGATAGAAGCGCAATTCCAACTAGAACGAATGAAGACATTGTCAGTTTGACCCTGTGAGTTTCAAGTACACGCAATTACAGCCAGCAACTGTCACTTTCCAGTCTTATCGCCTTTCTAAGAACATTTTTAATTTTTCTAAAAGAACGTTTGAACCCGGTAGTCTAAGTAAACAATCGACCAATAATCATAAACGTCCTTATCAAGATTATTTTTCATGAAAGAATGTCAGTTGTTTTGGCACATAACAATAAGTATCAGTTATAATAATATTCAAATCAGTTCACGATAAAACATTTATATTTGATCTCCCATTACCGACTTTCAAAGTGTGGGAAAAGTTGTTGTTTGTATGATTCAGAAAAAATTGGTTTCAATATGTAACACTTTCCTTTAGACTCGACAAAAGTTTAGGGGGTGTAGAGAAGGCGAGCCTTTATCACCTTTACCTTTCCTCTTTGTAGCTGAAATATTGAGATGTATGATTAGATTGATCTGGATTGGATCAATGACAGGTAGTGAACAAACATTATGTACAAATTTTAAAATTGAATGGTACAATGGTGAGTTTGAAGTGCCTTATATAAAATTTAGCCCAAATCTTTCTGATGTATGGGCCATAAAAACAAGAAAAGAACTTGAAGAAATAAAATGATTATTAGTATGCAAGGGGATGTGTGCCAAAAATGACTCATGTAGACTCGTCACTCGCAAGATGTAATATGTCGTTCCCAACCATGCATTTCTCGAAAAGTAAAAGTCCAAGTATGCAAAATAAACATTTCAATCTTGTAACTCTCAACTTGGTGTTCTCCACTTTACAAAGTTGAAATGTAATTCTATAGAAATGTTAAATCGAAAGACCATTTTTCCGATTTTCACAGATGAAACAAAATAGATTCCTAACGGCATATGAGACTGCCTACAATATCCGTTGCTCATATCCTTTCCATGATACGACCCAATGACTACCTCACTGGACAGATAACAATGGGCAGCTAACAGGACCAATCATTATCTTGCTACCAGACCGTGACATTAATACGTCATGAACACTGTTGATCAGGATTCAACCTTCCCTTTGCAGATGGAATGGAAGATATTTGACTCCTCATAGGTGAAAACTCGTCGTTCATGAATCCCATCGAACCTTTGTGGGATGAAGTTCTCCAACAACATTTGGAGACTATCCAACAACATTTTCGGCGATGCCCGAGTCTTTTAAAGCCCCAACATCTGCAGATGTCTGCGCGAACAGGGAGTACACGCTATATAGTGACTCAAAACCGTCCCTGCTATATTTCCGGTTGTTTAGTTGTTGTAACGCCAAATATGATAATGGAAGTCGAACACTTTCCTTTTGATATATGCGTTAATGTCAAAATAAAAATGATAATGATGGATAGATTTCAAATTGTGTTTCTATTGCCGTTGAGTATATATATTCGATTATATAAGACATATATGCAGAAAACGAGACACCAATGTCCGATATATTGCCCAAGCGGTGGTAACATCATCTCACTCGCTGGATACGACATACATTACTTTGGTTTAACAGTTCCTTACAAAAGCTAGGACACACTGTTTCTCCTGTACGTTTAAATACTTTACTCTTTAGCTTAACTGACGTTTGTAGTGAACGCAAGCCTGAAATTCAATGTACATGATATCTGCACGATTCCAAAACTAGTGTCATATTTCTTCAAATAGAATAATTAAATTTACTGGAATACAACTTGTTAGGTACGGGCTTTTACAACATGACTTTATCTCTATTCAATGACAATGGTATTTCTTCAATGCTCCCATACTTCATGTGAGGAATTAAATGGAACATGGATTTTGTTTTGTTTTAAAGTAGTATTAGCCCGGAAACATTTTAACTATACACCATACAAACTGATAGCCTACATTACCAAATGAACAAAGAGTACTCCTTATTTTGTCACATTGAAAACATATTGAAGCGTACGTAAATAGGTTCAAAGTTCTAGTCACCTCAATTTCCATTGAATGAGACGAGAAAATATTATCAATACTCAGAAAAAAAAATTCCTGTCATTTCTCTACGGTAACGCAATTTCTTGAAATAAACCCGACCTTGATTTTTGGCAGCCATTTCATTGTTGACACAAGAGTGTAAATATGACGTACATTTTGATTTAATCCTTGCATCAAAATATGACTTTACAATTATACAAATTTACCTGTTAGAAACTCGGCTAATGTAGCTTTAACTAAACACACCTTCCTTTGTTATATATGTGGACAATAAATTTCCATGGTGCAAAACTCCAAATCATCAATCAAGTATATTTTCTTTTGATTCTGTCCTTTAAAGAGACACAGAGTATGCTGATAGGATCACTTATCATCCAAAACTGTGTTCCACAGGAGATATCGCTTGTGGAAGATCTCTCTCCTAGATATCGCTTTGACAGTAGATTTTGAACAATGCCCTGTAATCGGAAAATACATGACATCACAAACGTTTTACATCATCAGTAATGATGTCATAAACACAACGACGTCACAATGCTATGGCAGGCGTCATTAACATAACAGAAAAATGATTTTGGATGATAAATAGAATCTCACCAAAGTGTCTTCCGATATTTAAATATATTTTACTTTTATCAACGAGTGTTGATATATTTGATATCAGAAGACACGAGGTTGAGATTCTGTTTATCATCCAAAATCATTTTTCATCACATAAGCATGAAAAATTTTCAACTTTGAACTCTGCATTGCCCTAAAACTCCTAAACCAGTGATGTCAATCATAGCATTGTGACGTCATCGCTTTAATGACGTCATAGCATTGTGACGTGTTTATGACGTCATAGCGTCATTGTGATGTCATTACTGATGATGTAACTGATGGGATGTCATGTAATTTCTGATTACAGGGCATTGTTCAAAATCTACTGTCAAAGCGATATCTCCTAGGAGATATCGCTTGATCTTCCACAAGCAATATCTCCTGTGGAACACAGTTTTGGATGATAATAGACATTTTGTAGCTTATCAAAACCAAATAAAATCTTAAGAAAGATACTGTGTCACTTTAATACTTTCAACTATCACCGTGCCACCGGATTTGTCAGTGTATGAGCCTAATCACACAGGGAAAGACTCTCTAGTTTTCTCAAAGGTTACAGATCCGGACTGAATGCTTAGTTTCATATGTTGCTGATGACCAATCAGGATTCTGTATTTCCAGACAAGAAATTCCTGCACTTAAAAGTTTGAAAGAAAGGAATGACCGAGAAGAATGGAGATTCTAAGAAGAGCAATTCAATAGTTTTAATCTTTTAGGAGACAACTTCATTTTTTAACAAGTTTCCTCTATTGATTCATACAATGAATTTTCAAACCTCATATTGAAATCTATAATAACTCGAGTATATTAGAACCCATCCAATTATGTTTTCTGAAGTCTGCCTGCACACCTTACTAGTCATAGGCCATGCTTCAAGTATGCAAGTCCAAAATATATACATATTTGAGAAATCACCTATAGTCCTGGGGCTGAGGGGGGTCCTGTGTGCAAAAATATGTCCCCGAAGTTTGACTCTTGATTCCTGTAGGAAACCCTTAGGAGATCGAAAAAAACTTGGGTAGACATTCCAAATGAGGGGCAGGAAGCTGTAATTCAAGATGGCGTCCAAGATGGCCGCCGTATCCTTATAAACCATATAAATCAATCTGAATCTGTCCCAGAATGTTGAATTTGGTGTCTATACCTAGGTTTTCGGGGTCAAGGAATCCAATGGAACCATTATGAAGGTACACAAAGTAAAAGATAATGGTAAATTCCAAGATGGCCGTCAAAAAAGCGCCAAATCCTTTCGGCCAGCATATCATGGTTCCTAACTGACATAGGAGAGTAAACTTAGTGTCCTTTCTGGGGTTTTAGGGGTCAGTAATTACGGTAAGACCATTCACTTAATGCGTAATTGTTTAATTCAATACAGAGCATCTATTTTATCAGTATATTGATGTAGACGTGCCTAGAATGCATACATTTTCACCAGCAATGGTGTATCTGAACACTTTTTGCCTTTAGTATCCCTGCAATTTATGTAAAATTACTTTTCAAATATGTTTTACATGCAATAGAAAAAAATTACAACAAGATCATTGCTGAGAAATGCTTCTTAACAAAAGTACATCCGCACCTAGTACCACATCGCCAGCCTTCACATTACAATGTGATAATGACCCATTCTGTTTGACATCAAGGTTCATAGTTGAGCTATGAGAGTACCCTTGGTGGCTTTTATGGGGAGTTTGGGCTCAAACATTTTGTCTGAACATTCGCTTTACCAGATATCAAAGTTCATTTCTGTACAGTCCCTCCAGTTGAGTAGCCTATAACTATGTTGATGTACCACACAGGTGACAAACCCTAGTGGCATCGACAGTCAACACAAATGACCGACATTCTCAGACATTCTATATTTGCATATATCTATTTCGTACCACGAACTTTAAACGAAGGCTCATGAAGGACCTCAAATTCTAAAAAATAGAGCCATTGGCTCTGTAGCTCATCAGGCATCATATCAAGTTTGCTTTATACAGGCAAGATGAGCTAAAAATGAAACTGATGTTACCTATTGCAAGAAAACCTATAAAAATATTACAAAACAAATGTATTATTATTCAACACTTTTTAGATCGCCAAAATCAGACACTGAAAGAAGTCCACACTAAAATAGCCAAGGAGAAATAAATTTGCCATAGACTGTCATCTAATGGAGAAAAATAGGTTTTTAAGATTGTGACCCCTGTGACCCTATTTGGGGTCATGGGGTCACAAAAACCTACAGTTTAGAATCCCAATTGGCCAAGGAGTCTACATGCAGTCTTTCAGCTCAATAGACCTTTAGGAGCTAAAGATGATGAAAATAGGTTTTTAAGGTTGTGACCCTGTGACCCTATTTGGGGTCATGGGGTCACGAAATCTACAATTTAGAATCCCCATTGGCCAAGGAGTCTGCACATATAATTTCAGCTCTCTAGTCCTTCTGGAACTGGAGAAGAAGATGAAAATAGGTATGTAAGGTTGTGACCCCTGTGACCCTATTTTGGGTCACAGGGTCACCAAAGTTACAAATTAGAATCCCCATTGTCCAAGGAGTCTGCACATATAATTTTTAACTCTCTACTCCTTTTGGAACTGGAGAAGAAGATGAAAATAGGTATTTAAGGTTGTGACCCCTGTGACTCTATTTGGGGTCACAGGGTCACCAAAGTTACAAATAGGAATCCCCATTGGCCAAGGAGTCTGCACATATAATTTTTAACTCTCTAGTCCTTCTGGAACTGGAGAAGAAGATGAAAATAGGTATTTAAGGTTGTGACCCCTGTGACCCTATTTGGGGTCACAGGGTCACCAAAGTTACAAATTGGAATCCCCATTGGCCAAGGAGTCTGCACATATCATTTTTAACTCTCTAGTCCTTTTGGAACTGGAGAAGAAGATGAAAATAGGTATTTAAGGTTGTGACCCCTGTGACTCTATTTGGGGTCACAGGGTCACCAAAGTTACAAATTGGAATCCCCATTGGCCAAGGGGTCTGCACATATAATTTTTAACTCTCTAGGCCTTTTAGAACTGGAGAAGAAGATGAAAATAGGTTTTTAAAGTTGTGACCCCTGTGACCCTATTTGGGGTCACAGGGTCACCAAAGTTACAAATTAGAATCTCCATTGTGCAAGGAGTCTGCACATATAATTTTAAACTCTCTAGTCCTTCTGGAACTTGAGAAGAAGATGAAAATAGGTTTTTAAAGTTGTGACCCCTGTGACCCTATTAGGGGTCACAGGGTCACCAAAGTTACAAATTAGAATCTCCATATGCTAAGGTACTTGTACACAAAATTTCAGCTCTCTAATGTGTATGGTTCATGAGGAGAAGTCGAAAGTGTCAAAAGTTTACGGACGGACGACGGACGACGGACGGACGACGGACGACGGACAGACGCCGGACGACGGGCCATGCCATAAGCCCATCTGGACTTTCAGTCCTGATGAGCTAAAAAACTCTGAACACAAAAGATATTGAGGACATCGTTGAAATCAACCATTTCAGAATTACTAATACAGTCCATACTAGTTCTAGTTCATCCTGCTACATCAGCGTATAAGTCTCTGTGTTATGCTACACCACATCGATGTGAGATTTATACGCTGATGTAGCAGGATGGTTTTAGTTAAAATATAATTTTACGAAGGGATTTACTAAAAGGCACGGTTGCTACTTGGTTGCATCATGGTCGGTCTCGTACTGAGACGACATGAGAAGGACGTTGTATGATGTGCATACCTAAAGAGATGTTCAATTTAATACACTTGGAAGCCATGAAACATTAATTTTATCAAATCTTATGGTGGATTCCATAGACAGAAAAGCAAAGTCTACATTACATCCGCGCCAGCGATCAAGATGGACAGTTCAAGAGATGCAGAATACTTACTGAGTAAAGTTTTGTAGATGATTTAATACACCAATTGAAGATAAAGCAAATATCTCTGACAGACGAGCTTGTATTAGACTGATTTAAAGATGGGTTAAAGTTAATGTGCCAGTTCAGTTCAAAAGAGGAAAGCACAATAAAATTGGAATAGGGTTGCCCAAGAACCAAGAATATTATCAGATTATTTGGAGGTGGTTTAAGACCAGAAGAATATGTGTTTATCTATAATGTAGCAGCTTACTTCTAACCGAGAAGAAGCATGCCGGCAGACCAACAGGACTGCCGACGATGATGATGATGTAAGCACAAGTAAAGGCAACCATGAATATATTCCTTAATCAATTTACACCGTAACAACAGAGTACTTGTGAAGAAGTTAAAGCTCTAAAATGGTGATCTAATTCCACTTGACTAATTTCTTCCAGTCATTTTAAGGATGGAGGATTACAAATTTACAAATATATGTCTACGCCTTTCCAAAGCTGTTTAATCCGCTAGTTAATTTATTCTATGTGATAGATGTACTATTGCAAATCGATGTCCAGCATATATCCTCTGGATACTCAAAGACGGGAAGCAATGGCTTTGATTAATGATTGAAGACACCAATACAGCGCACATCAACAGATTGTCAACTGAATTGTGAAGTGATGTCTATGAAAGCAAAGGCCGAAAAGGTGATTAAATTTGATTGTGAAATTATCTTACCCAGACACGTACACTACGCTGAACATGATCAACAAGACCATTACACGGTCTAAGGCGTATTCAGGCGATATGGTTGATGGAGATAAAGTCGCTTAAAGAGAACATGCAATACTCTGCAAAACTGCTTCTGAAAACAAGCTTGAAGCATTAAACTTCATTCAACTACATTTATGCTATGATTGACTGTTTGAGGTGAAGTACAGAAATGCACTACAGGAAAGGCGAAGGATGGGATCTTCACACACCTCAAGGGAGAGGAACATAGAAGTTGTTTGACTGTGATACATCTTCATTCCTCCTGACATTCAACGGATTCTTATACATGATAGCTGTGCCATATTCCCTTAATGCTTGCAAAAGGACATGGAAACTTGACTGATAGGAACTTATCATGACTGAAAACATCACAGAGAGTAGACATCGTTACTAGAAAAAAGGCAATGTGCTCATGTAACTAACGAACATATGTTAGTTAGGACCCTGAAATAAATTTAATGTGCTTCGATAAAGAATCAAATTAGGTTCCAGCAATTTGCGTCGTTTCAGCCAAACTATTGCCTTTTCAAGATGTTAAAGATGATAACCAGCAAATTTTACTACTAGTCTAGTAATCAAGCTGAATTGGTCAACATCACATTTTATTATGAAGCCTTACAATGTATTACAGGTACAAATTAAAGTGTGTAAAGTAGTGGTCGCGATGTTATTTGATTACTTTTCAATGTAAACATGTTTTAAGGGTAATTCAACATACCTTGCATGGATACTAAGATAAACAAAAAGTGTTCAGATAAACCATTCTTGGTGAAAATGTATGCATTCTAGGCACGTCTACATCAATATACTGATAAAATAGATGCTCTGTATTGAATTAAACAATTATCCATTTAGTGAATGGTCTGACCGTAATCACTGACCCCTAAAACCCCAGAAAGGACACTAAGTTTACTCTCCTATGGCAGTTAGGAACCATTATATGCTAGCCTAAAGGATTTGGCGCTTTTTTGACGGCCATCTTGGAATTCACCATTATATGTTACTTTTTGTACCTTCAAAATGATTTCATTGAATTCCTTGACCCCGAAAACCTAGGTATAGACACCAATTTCAAAACTCTAGGACAGATCCAGATTGATTTATATGGTTTATAAGGATACGGCGGCCATCTTGGACGCCATCTTGAATTACAGCTTCCTGCCCCACATTTGGAATGTCTACCCAAGTTTTTTTCGATCTCCTAAGGGTGTCCTACAGGAATCAAGAGTCAAACTTCGGGGACATATTTTTGCACACAGGACCCCCCTCAGCCCCAGGACTACTAGCCAGTCATAAAAGGAAGACAACTCCAGTTCCAGTTGTGAAAAAAATCCATTTAACCCCTTAAAGGGACCATTCGAGCGGGGTATTTTTTGTGGAAACGAAATTCAGGAGGACTTTCCTGTTTACAATTATATATGATTTTTACATGATAATTTCACACTTAATTTCATATATGTTTGTGAGATTAGGATTTTACTTGTTAAAGATTTGACAATTTGACAAAAGATAAAGTGTATCGCTCAAAAAATAAAAACATCGTGAAATGCATTCTCTCCCCACAGAGGCAACTCAGTTATACCTGAATTCGCCTCTGTTCTATTACGCCTAGATCCTGGGGTTCCGGCAGATTGTCCTAGCGGCAAAAAGTTGTAACTTGAGATAGCTCCCTTATCTGCAGCCAATGAAAACACCTTTTGGATATCAACGACTTATGGAATTCTCAACGGTCGTACAGTGACTTTCGAAAGCATCATGCCTTTAGGTTTATTTTTCAATAACAGTGTGAGAGGGAAAATATTTAAAAATCAGATATGGATAGGGTTTTTCATTAGAAACATACTGTTTTATAATTGGGTAAAATGTTCTTTGTTTTATGATAAATTTTATTTTAATAATTTACCAAATAAAAACTATTGAGAAGGTAAAAAAGCGATGTTTTGTAGAAGGAAGAGTTATCTCCCCTGAATGCCGAATCACCGGGAATAGCAGGGAGTAGCCGAGCTTTTGCGAATGACCCCTTTTGAAACGGCGTCGCTGATTGCACAACTAACTTCGATTGCCTCCAATCAGATTTCTACTTTTCTTTCCCGTGTATTAGCCGTAATAGAACAGAGGCTAATTCAGGTATAACTGAGTTGCCTCTGTGGGGAGAGAATGCGTGAAATGAAGACAATCATCGAAGCTACGATCGTGGAATGCATTACCACGACAAAATGCTGTCGCAACCGATAGGTTTTATTATGAACAAGGCAAAAGTGAGCGCGGCTCACATACCCCCGCTTGAGTTTGACCGCCTTCACGTAACATTAATTTGAAAATTTAGGATTATGACTTAGAACACAATGATCTTGCAACCCTAAAAACTATTTCACTTCAAAACATCCCCGGCTATGTAGTTTTTGAATAAAATTCTGGGAACCCTTGAATTACCCCTAAAGGGCACAACAGCACTATACAGTCGAACCTTGTTTTGGTTACAGGTGAAAATCGTCCGGATAGCAAATCGTCCGGTTAACCGGGTCATTTTTCTTAAGAAATATAGACACATTGTTTAAAAAATCTTTGTCCGTAAGGTGAGATTTATGGATATACAGAGTCTGGGTATCCGAGGTTCGACTGTATACTTCCATACCAAATTTGAAGTGTGCAAGTCATTTGGTATTTATATATGCTCCGGAAACAAGACAAAGTAATTTTTTTTGACCGTTTTTGGTCAAAATTTCAAAAATTATTTGGACCATTGAGTTGAAACCCCTAAAAGGCACAACAGCACCATATAGGCTACTTCCATACCAAATTTGAAGTTTCTAAGTGGTATAGTTTTTCAGTTATGCTCCGGAAACGAGACAAAGTCCAAAAATCGGACCGTTTTTGGTCAAAATTTCAAAAATTATTTGGACCATTGAGCTGAAACCCCTAAAAGGCACCACAGCACCATATAGGCTACTTCCATACCAAATTTGAAGTTTCTAAGTGGTATAGATTTTCAGTTATGCTCCGGAAACGAGACAAAGTCCAAAAATCGGACCGTTTTTGGTCAAAATTTCAAAAATTATTTGGACCATTGAGTTGAAACCCCTAAAAGGCACAACAGCACCATATAGGCTACTTCCATACCAAATTTGAAGTTTCTAAGTGGTATAGTTTTTCAGTTATGCTCCGGAAACGAGACAAAGTCCAAAAATCGGACCGTTTTTGGTCAAAATTTCAAAAATTATTTGGACCATTGAGCTGAAACCCCTAAAAGGCACCACAGCACCATATAGGCTACTTCCATACCAAATTTGAAGTTTCTAAGTGGTATAGTTTTTGAGTAATGCTCCGGAAACGATTTCGGACGGACGGACGGACGGACGGACTACTTCCATACCAAATTTGAAGTTTCTAAGTTGTATAGTTTTTCAGTTTTGCTCCGGAAACGAGACAAAGTCCAAAAATCGGACCGTTTTTGGTCAAAATTTCAAAAATTATTTGGACCATTGAGCTGAAACCCCTAAAAGGCACCACAGCACCATATAGGCTACTTCCATACCAAATTTGAAGTTTCTAAGTGGTATAGTTTTTGAGTAATGCTCCGGAAACGATTTCGGACGGACGGACGGACGGACGGAGCGCTATATACCCCCGACTACGTCGTAGCGGGGGTATAATTATTTGTAAATATGCTCCTCTTCTATCAGTCAAGTAGTTATTACTTAATTTTGTTAATGAATAAGCATATAACAGCACATTTGTTTGCTAACCTTTCAAAATGGCGGACGTAAGCCGCTCGAGTGGTGCCTTTAAGTTCCTTTGACTTATTTTGATTTGATGAATAATATATTTTAGTCAATTTTGTTTGAAGTCATTAGCTTTCTCAAGTTACTACAGTTGATACCGGGACTAATAAAAATCTCAAGAGTATTTCATAAAGGTAAAACAATAAATCTTCTCAAAAAATGTTATTTTACATTTTCAATTGTTTCATTTTAATACCTCAACATATTTTCAAAAATTCAGCACATTCCTGAGGCAAGCTGCTAATATGCTAAGGATGCGCGGTATTATCGATATATCGGTATATTGCAATACAGGAACAGGATACGAATCAGTACATACTTCCGAAAATATTCAATATATTGAACGTTTTAAAACGAGCTATTTCCATCTAAGACTGCAAAAAACACAACCAAACAAACATGATTGACGGAAAGTTCTTTACAAAGTTTGAAGTTCTGTTGAGAAAATAGCTTTAATATGTATACAGATCATAAACAGTGATTGAAAAAATATCCCTTTCAAAAACGGCTCATAGCTGAGCAATGATGATCATTCTTAACGCTCATATTAAGACAAGATAGCATGCACATTCTTCAATTAAAGTAGTATCAATACATTGCAATATGCTTTTCTGTATCGCAATACAGAAATTGGGAAAGATACCCATCCTTAAAATATACTATAGACTTTGAGACTGTGGAAAATTAACTGTTTATACCCTGTGGATAATCTTAACATTTCCTGGACAAAAACTATACAGGACAAATTGCGTTGCCTTCAACATGTGTAGTTCTCAATTTATGTTTTAAATCAAAATCAACTCCTTCATTCATGACATGGTTAATAATTGCATTTTCCATTGGAACAAGAGCACTCAAACAGTAATACTTCTGAAGCCTGAAGGTTTCTGATATCCCTCTCATTGCGGATACGGGCAGTCTGATTAAAATCAACTGATTCGAGGAAAAAAGTGTAAAAATATTATCTCTAGCGGGGTTCGAACCTCACCCAGCCTGGCTTTCCTCTCATTCACAGTCTGAAGGCACCCCTATTACCCGCATGTTCTGACACAAGCTCATCTAGCCAATCGGAAGGAGCACAGTCAAAGCTTCGATATCATACTAGGGGCAGGTAACTCCAGTGTACCATTCGTTATACATAATCGCCACTAAACGCTAGTTAATAACGAGGATGTGGTTGGATAGCTTACGACTGGGTTTGTCTGCGCTAAACTGGTTATAGCAACACGCGATAGAGGTGGGTGCATTCCGACCGGGCGGAGAGAATATCCCGAATGGTTCGAGCCCTGATAGACAATATTTTTTATATTTTATTCCTCAGAGCCAGTCGATTCTAATCAGACTGGGATACGGGTAACTGAAGTGGCGTTTAAATGGTTTTAAAGATACAAATGAGGTTTTTCTAATCTCTCAAAATGTATTTAAGACCCTTTAAAAAGGCTTCTTTTCAACCGGTTTAAGTATCTTCTTAGATATTTCTTTCTACAGGCTTAATGAATAGATATACAAAGAAATTAAGCATTTTATTTTTAATTCTGTAATCGCAATAGTCCAGCATTTTGTTTCTAGGAATTCAGTAGTAGTTTTACAAAAATAACAAAAGTATATTTATATGACAAATGTTTTAATGATTTACTTCATGTGAAGAAGCATGATTAACTTGTGTCTGACAAGCATATATATACAAAGTTATTTGTAAGACAAATGAAATGTTAAAAGTATGAAATAATGCAAGTTAGACCGTCATTTAAACCATCTTTCATCTGCATTCATGATTCAAGTCCTTGACAATCAATGTTACAAAACTCCTCAATCTTCTCTGTCTTGAGTCGTGGATGATGATTTTATCGCCTCTTCTGGAACACATTGCCTCTCCCTCCTGCCCTTCCTCTCCCCCTCGCAGCTGAAAAATAAAAGGGTGAAGTTCAGAAATCTATTTTTCTTTTTATTGATTAACAGTAACTTTTCTAGATGTTAATTTATTATAAACATTCTGATGTGTCTTACTGTAAATAATGAAGAAAAATTATGGCTCTGAGTGTTAAACTGAAAAACATAGTTACATAGCACCTACAAACTTTTACTTATGATGAATGTAGAGAGTATCTGGGACAGGCAGTAATAAACAATTCAATATTTATCAAATGAACTATTCAATTGCTCTCAACTTTATCTATTCTTAAAAAACAATTTTGAAATTCACTTATCAATTATTGTGTTCATTTTGGGATAACGGGACACTTCAGCACAAATTTAAAGATTTCTGGCAGAAGTTAACCTTGTGCCGAGATAAACAATATATCGAAGACATCCATGTTTCACTAAATATTATTAATTTACCTTGTGCACGAAGAATGGCTGATTTTCCTCTGCCAGCGCCGCCACCTTTACCCTGCACTCGCTTGAACATGGGGGCATTTTTTAACATGTCCGGCAGAATGAGAAATCTGATTTTGCTTCCACGGATGTAAACATTTTCAAGCTGTGCAACACGACCGTCTCTGTATGTCACAGTAATATTTGCCATTTGGCAATTCATATTGTCCTCTGCTTCCACTAACTTTCCTCTGTATACTTCACCCATGGTAGTTTCACAAGTCACAATGTGACCTTCTGCTTCATGCAAAACCTTAATCGGCACACCAATAGACATGGTGAAAGTCCGTCCTCAGTTCTGAGATATTTTCAAAGAATTTCGAGCTGATTTCAGCTCCTGATGCACTGGATTGTAAACAAAGAATAAACGCGACTCACATTGACGATAATGGCGGCGCGCGTACCGGCTACGATTTGAAAACTTCCGGTCTAGAATTACCTCCCTTTCCTCAATGATAATAAAGACAACTATATGTTTCGAAATTCAAGGTTCGAATCGCTGAAAGTTACTGAGTTTTTTTAGAAGGCATTCGTTTGATTTTGATGTTTCTCTTTCAAATCTGATTTATAAAATGTGTTTGAATATTATAGAGAGAAATCTACAACTTATTATTTTTTTATGATACCAAAGGATTTTGACAATATATAGTGAATAAATACGACATGTAATCTCACTTACAAGATATTCGTGTTTAGAAGTTTTATTTTTCAGGATGAATACCGTAATTGTTATAATGGATAACAAAAAATGGATAAAATTCTCAACAAAAATATCAAATTGTAAAATAAAAACTTTGATAAAAAAATTACATTAGATTGCATACCGGTATAAATTTATCAAATACAGTAAGAAGGCTTAAATACAGTTTTTAATTAGGCTACATATTTCATTTCTTTATTTCAGTAATGTTACTTAATACCTTTAGTAAAGGATATTTTATCAGATCCTGTTGAATATATTATTTATAAGATATTTCTTTTTTTCAAAAGCCTTTTTTTAATGTTCTGACGCTGTAAAAACATCATCATCCAAAAAAGTATTTGGTGCTTTTTGTGGTTGTTTTAGTCCTCTACACTTCCATATTTTGTGGGTTTGATGAGCTACAAACAACATTAACTCTTATGTTGGAAATATAAACTCTATGGTCTACGGTCTACCAAAATACCACTTTCCAATTGACAGACTTTAACTTATATGAAGAATATGACTTACGTTGACATCATACTCAAATTGAATTAATTAATGATTGAAGTTAAAGTAATAACTTTTTAAGGAAAAGGGATATCTCACGAAAAGAATAACAATTGAAAGAAAGGCAACTTATTTAACACAACATAAGGAGTCCTTAAAAAGCTCAATTCTGCAAGGCTTGTAGTCATACACGCCCCGCAAATAGTTTATCGCTTGCATTAATCTTCTGATTTGCAAAATATTTTAGATAATTCCTTGCAAACCAGTCCTCTATGTTGAGCTGTTCATACTACTACATACAGTCTACCGGGGTAATGTTCCACAAAGAATGCGGGTGTAAAGTAACTAAGAATTGTAGCCAATTATTTTAACAATTGATTGAAGTGTTTTGTGGAACTGGACCATGTCCGTTATCTCTTTATTCCGCATTTATTCTATTGTTACCTTTACTGATATATCATTTGCACGTGGATTAATGCAGGGTACAAGTAACCTCTTATTCACCTGTAGGGAACTTGGTTACAATGAGGATGGCATATGTGATATTCGCAAAGACTTCGCGATAGAGTCCTTATGATTAGTATTGTAACAGACATTGGTACTGACATTTACCTATGAACATAACAGAACGGTTAACTAGTGTAGCCTAAACATTCCCACTGTAATTATCATTCATAAATTGACAATTTAAAAGTATAAAAGAATGGATGATGTATTTCACCGCAGAAGCATTATATTAAAACTTAACTATGTATAACTTATTACAATCACTTTTAAAAATCCCTAATTATATGGTTTAAAATGTCTTTCTTTTTTCAGATTATCACAGTGGTGAAGTGGTTAGCTCACTAGACCAGAATCAACAGGTCACGCTTCGATACCCCGGTTTAAACAAAGATATTTGTAAATAACTGCTGTGGAAAGACAATTCACTTTAGGAATCGTCTTCATACGTTACACTGTACATGATTAATAGGTAAATTGGTTGAAGCACTCATAAAATATTTTTTATCCACATTTCCCATGCATTTCAAGCCTCAAAAACTATTTGAAGGTTAACAAAGAAGTGACGTACATTAGCAGCGTAACCTAAGAAAGCATACGAATTAAAACGTAGTTATTTTCTTAATATAGAAGTTGCAACTTTATCGAGAAGATGACACAAAATATCACGATTAAACAAAGAAATTTATTGTATATTAATAATAAACCTATATAATTCATTTCATAATATATTATCACTCCTACGAATATATTTTTTTCACTCCTACGAAAAGACCTTCTACGAACGGGATCCTCCTACGAAAAATGCACTGCTACGAACGGGATCCTCCTACGAAAAATGCACTGCTACGAACGGGATCCTCCTACGAAAAGACTATTTCCCGAGAAGATCATGCTATTGCCAATTAATTCAGTTGGATTATGCTGGATAAAGTAATATTTATTTCAGTTTAATCCCTTTTTAAATAATTTTTATCAGTACATTTTAATGTCGTATTTTCTACATATCTAAGTTATGAAATGATTGTAAACTTATACATTTCATAAGACACTTAAATCAAAATATGTATACATGTACATGTCTTTGTCTTTGACCATTGTATTGTAACAGTCCAATGACTCATTATGCACCAAAGCATACAATACCCAGCAGACATAAGGAAGTCAGACTCAATGGAGGCAATCATGACATTACAGTGAGGTTAGGTGGGGCGATTTCAAGAGTACTTCACTTATATCACGGCTGCTTGTATTATTGCAGGGAGAAAGCCTGCAACACTATTATGGCTATGCATGAATTTGTGGTGAAACCTGTGAGCATTGGCTTGAACTAGTGACTGCACTGTAATTCAGTGTAGATGACATTACAAACTGGTAAAATAGAGGCCGGGCTTCTACAGGAACTCAGGATCAGGGCCAATGGGCCAGAGTTCGGATCAGCTGGACTCCAGTCCCTTTTCTGGTAGTTTTCAAGTACTTGAAAAGGGGAGGTCACTATCACTTATATTAGTTATTTAACACTCTTTGTCTGTGATATGGGAAGATATATGATCGACATGATAATTTCAAAACATTGATTTGAAAATTTTCTTAACCTACCCCAAGTACTCAAGTCCAATTTTTGGACAAACTAAATCTCTTGCAATCTCTCTATGTTGCTCTATCTTGAGTGCAGACAAATCAGGGTAACCTCTGATGTGAGGCGTAACTTCAGCCCCAATCATGCATTAGCTAGTTCAAGGCTGATTTCACAATTCATTTTTCGTCTGTGTTGCATATTGATGGTGGCCTCCACA
Source organism: Steromphala cineraria (assembly GCA_916613615.1). NCBI lineage: Eukaryota > Metazoa > Mollusca > Gastropoda > Trochida > Trochidae > Steromphala > Steromphala cineraria. The sequence continues at coordinate 63,950,026 of OU744728.1, read as the reverse complement.
TGTCCAGTTGATATGCGATGTAGTGGTAAGCATGCTTGATCCTCATGCAAACAGCCTTGGTTCGAATCACAGTGAGATACCGTAAACTTGTGACCTTCGTCATATGCTGCATTGTGTCCTTGGGTAAGGCACTTCATTCACATTGCATTCAGTTCACCCAGCTGTATAAATGGGTACCTGAAGTACTTATCTATAAGGTCACGTGATGCGCTTTTGTTGATAGGCGGCCCCGAACATACTATCCCTCAAGGATTATTCACATCATGGCAATTTGAGCATGCTTTGTCATGGCATCCTGTCTCAGGGCACGAACGTTGTGCTAACTCCACTAATCTGTACCCTGGACTCAGAAGCTAGATTCGCTAGCGTGGCCCGATTTGGGATATAGAAAATCTAATAATTTTCTCGTTGAAATTTTGTCGAGAAGGTGGCGAGAAAATTATTTGATTGGCCGCGCAAGCAAATCTAGCTTCTGAGCCCAGGGTACAGATAAGTGGAATAAACGTAACGTTTGTACCTGGAGACAGGATGTTGTCATGGAAACAGGTGTGGTGTAAGAAAGCTATCATTATTATTGTTATGATATATATGAACAAAAAACACAAAATGTGTTAAAAAATCATTAAAATTTTATTGTCTTCAGAAAAGGCAAGAGTAATGTGAATGCATACATTTTCATATGTAAACACACAGAAGAATTTAGCATGATTAAATCTAAAATGTCTAAAGTCTAAAAGGTAGTTTCTCTATGTTCTAAAATACCTGAGGATGATGGTTATCAGTGACAGGCACATCATAAATATTAAAACAACATGCTTTTAAAGATGAAATTGATAACACAATACAAGACTAAAACATTCTATTACATGTATCAGTGACAGGCATATCATAAATATTAAAACGACATGCTATATAAGATGAAATCGATAACACAATACAAGACTTAAACATTCTTTCCACTTACAGAAAAAGAACAAGATTTAAAACATCCCAATTATCTCCAAGGTAAATGCTTGTTGTTTCGCAGCTCTGCTGACTGTGCCTGTTAGTTGGCCAGTTATACTTAATTTATTTACAGAATATTTCTATATTATCACATAATTTTCATGCTATAAAAAATTTCTGCTCAAGAGCAACCAGCTTGCATAAATTTTTAAAAATATAGTTGTGAGAGATACATATTTCAGAAATGTTCACTCTATGTAAATGATAAAAATAAAACTTCAAATCCATTCTTAAGAACAGAAGAAGCAAACACTTATGCAAATGAGAGTCTTTTGTTATTCAGAGACAGAAAGAGAGAGTTTCTCGTAATAAACGGTTTACTCTATATCAATGTAAGGATATAAATACAATCTATATTTTAAAGAATTGAAAAGGCAAACACTATCTACAGTGAAGGATTGAAAATTTTGTTCTGCAGAGTCAGAAATAGATTGTGAAATATCTAGTGAAACAGCACTTTACCCCGGGGTAAAGTTCACCTGTTGTTGGCATTTACCATGGAGATGATACAGTTCTGTTCTGTGAAACAGCAGATGATAAATCATTGGTAAAACAGCTTGGTTCTTGGTATACAATAAATATGAAAGGATGCGGGCAAGTAAAGCTGTGTACAAATAAAGTAATATCAGTGTTAGATAGGCTTGACCAATTATCCTTGCAGTAATCACATTTTCTCCTTTAATTTGCATTTGAAATAAAAGTACATTTTCAACAAGCTATTTTTCTAATTAAAATGATTCACAATCCACATAGAAAGTAACTTTTGCTTTTACTGAAAATATTCATTTTGAAAATAAATGGATTGTTCTCCAGAATAAGTGAGACGATGATAAAACATATCAACAAGCCAATGTGAAGATATAAAGTAGATTAGAACCAAGCTTAGGCTTGGTCTGATCAAAGTTTCAAGACTTTAAGACATGTATTCTTCAACAACATGTTAACAATGATTAACTGTAATGTGATCACACATTTTCCAACAAATTAAAATTGCCATTTTGTATCGAGTGGAAAGATATTAATTTTTCTTCAATTCTGATACTGTTGTTGTGTATAAAATTCAAACATTAATAAAAATATATACTTGTAACTTACAATCAAAATAAAATACCTTATATATGAAACTGTTCTATATTTTTATGGACAGCAAAGTAATGTTTGTGTACGATCACAAAATGTAACATTGCCATTCAAGAGAATATGCCATGATTTTCAAACACTGTTTCAGAAATCAAGGCCTCTGAATAATTCTAACAGAGTTCTGTTCAGAAAACATGATCTGCATTCAAAATGTTGACAACAAACTTTCATAGCTGAACCTGATATATTTAAGAAAAACTTCCTCAAACAAAAACAGTTTTGCCGAAAGTACAATTTTGACCTGAACTAGTATAGTTGAAGGACAGGGCCCATTCTTTTCTTTAACAGCACATCACTTCACTTAGATATACTTCTACCTAAATTGAATTAAACATCAAGGGAATCTAATTCCGCTGTGAATTGAACTTCCTTGCAAAGGCCCTGTTAGTCATTTAGTCATTCTGAGACAGTTCTTGTTCAACATACCGTATCCTCGGGGTATAAGATTTTTCAGGGTTGAACAGGTTTGGGTTTCTCGTGGTTTAAAGCCACCCCGCTATTTTCAAGACATTTGTTTGCCCGGCCCCTGGTCTTATACCCGCGAGCATGCAGTACATGATTATTGGCACCCTTGATCTTTGACTAAAAGGAGGCTGTAACATAACAAGGTGTACAGTAACACAAGGAGCTGACTAAACGTCTGTAACAACAGTCACAATATTGGTTACAGTGTCCACCCCATTCGGACATATCTTTCTTTAACAAAACAAAACAAGCTACAAACAAAGAACAATCTACTCATCTACAACATTTGTCTGTTTACTCAGAGCTATCTACTTTCTGGTCTAAGCTACAAAAAGTCATGTATTGAAAGTAGTTTGGAATTTCTTCGTAAAATGTTATCTGATAGACAAAGGAATAAGTGTTTCAAAGAGAGCAAGTGAAAGGTAGGTCACATTAAAACTTATTTTATGTTTCTCATTTCTTAATTCTGACATGGCCCTTCAATTCAAATATTGTATTGTTTTAAACTATGAGAAAACATAATATTGTTCTAAAACTGTTTTATATTCCATATTTTTTTACTTTTACAATTATCAAAAAAGACGAAGGTTTCTTGTCATCAGTAAAATGTATGGCTAAGACGTTTCTATAGAGTTTATGAGAAATAAAAAAAAGGTTTTATGTCACCTTCTTATCGTTGTAAGCATGCACAAAAATATATGCTCTTTGTTCCTAAGCTAAGGATGCATGACTATTTTTAGAAGTTAGAAAAATGGATTAGATGAGAGTATCTCTCTATGGAATAAGATTTTGAAACAGCATTCATACAACCTTAGTTTTATGGAAGTCTCGAAATTCCCATTATCTTCATTATTTATAAAACAAATTTGACCAAATTCTGTTTATTTATGTTTTCCCAAATGGTCAAATGATTTTTGATAATGCTATACTCAACATGACATTTTTCTCTCTAAATAAATACGTGCTAAAAATCTCTCAGGTACTCTATACATCCATTTCTTAAGTCACCATGGTCGTCTGTATTGAACTGTAAACCACAACGGCTTGACCCTAAATATACATGATAAAATAATAAGTATCAATATAGACCTAATATATATAAAAAGGTCAATAGTATGCCATCTTGAAGCTGGAAATGATAAGCAAGCTGAGCTAAGCTCTGCAAAATAACTTCAGTTATGGTTCTTCAAAAGAAATTCAAAATAGTCACTGCCAATACCTAGCTTATACCAAACATAGATAACTTGCAGTGTAATGAATAAGGTTTGATGGCCTTTACAGGGGCAGTAGCTTATTTTTTGAAAATTTATCATTTTGATGACATCACCATATATATTCCCCATATAAACGTGCTACTGCCCCTTTAAACCTGTTAACTTCTGGTTCAAACTGGTTACATTTTTATCCTACTCTATTTTGCCTTTAAAACTCCCCTTCATTGCGAGGTTGTAACCTTATTTCATCCTGTACATGACTTTATACTTATATTATATATATATATTGAGGATCATGCCCTGTGGTCGAACTGGATCAAACTGGAATATCAGAGTATCAGCTGAAAACGGCTGCAAAATGGCTGGATTTCTTCTTGGATCATGTGTATCTTGGTCAGGCTGTTTGTTGGAATAATCTTTGATGAAAGTAGTTCCGGCTCATTCTGCCTTCTGATACTTCCTCGTACATGTGACCCCTTTAGCTGTCAGCGTCTGCAAACAGAACCATCATATGAATATGAATATGAATATTTATTACCGTTAACATAACTTTCTCAAATTCTGATTTGTCAATAGCCAATGCATACAGAGTTATGTAGTCCAATCTGGCAGGGTGTATAATCAATATAACCCTTGAGTCATGTGACAAGCAAAACGGGACCTCAGATAGAATGCGAAGTAAAACGGCTAATCAACTCGTAATTTCAGTATAGAAATAAACAGTAACACACATTAATATGAAGGATTCAAATTGTTTACATTGTTAGTTTCGTCAGCGTTTTAAAATACATTCAACTAGACCAAGATCGAAGATGGCTCTTGATAGTTCTTGTATTTATCAATCATTTTAATTCGGATATTTTTGGTATTGTGAGTATTATAGAAGAGTATGGTAAGTATTCCTACTGACTCAGGTAGAGATAAACTGGTAGGGTGTGGTGACTCAACCCAGAGGTCCCAGGTTTGAGTCCCACTGCATGTTATTTCATAATTACTTGTTACGGTATCTAAACCCATATTTCTCAATTCAGCTGTCGATAAGATCACATTACTAAGGTAAGAGGGTCAAACATGTTAAGTGCGTGAATGTTGGTATGGTGTAAATGATAACAAATAAAACTTAAACTATGAAGATAATTTAATCTGGTCAAGTGAAAGTGAAACAAAATAAACAGTTTAGCACATGAGCTTACATGTTCTTAAATATCTACAGGATCTAAATTAAAAACTGAAAATATACAATGCAGGTACGGTCACTGGTCTTTTATAAAGCTATCATGGAAGATTGTAGGACACAGAGCGTGTATATTTATTTGCATGCAATAACCAATGGCCCAAATGCCCTGCATATAGTTCAGTCATGTCCACACAAAGGTGAAGTCCAGCTATCAGGACTCTAGTATACAATAAGGTGAAGTCCAGCTATCTGGACTCTAGTATACAATAAGGTGAAGTCCAGCTATCAAGACTCTAGTATACAATAAGGTGAAGTCCAGCTATCAGGACTCTAGTAAACAAAAAGGTGAAGTCCAGCTATCAGGACTCTAGTATACAATAAGGTGAAGTCCAGCTATCAGGACTCTAGTATACAATAAGGTGAAGTCCAGCTATCAGGACTCTAGTATACCATAAGGTGAAGTCCAGCTATCAGGACTCTAGTATACAATAAGGTGAAGTCCAGCTATCAGGACTCTAGTATACAATAAGGTGAAGTCCAGCTATCAGGACTCTAGTATACAATAAGGTGAAGTCCAGCTATCTGGACTCTAGTATACAATAAGGTGAAGTCCAGCTATCAGGACTCTAGTATACAATAAGGTGAAGTCCAGCTATCAGGACTCTAGTATACAATAAGGTGAAGTCCAGCTATCAGGACTCTAGTATACAATAAGGTGAAGTCCAGCTATCAGGACTCTAGTATACAATAAGGTGAAGTCCAGCTATCAGGACTCTAGTATACAATAAGGTGAAGTCCAGCTATCAGGACTCTAGTATACAATAAGGTTAAGTCCAGCTATCAGGACTCTAGTATACAATAAGGTGAAGTCCAGCTATCAGGACTCTAGTATACAATAAGGTGAAGTCCAGCTATCAGGACTCTAGTATACCATAAGGTGAAGTCCAGCTATCAGGACTCTAGTATACCATAAGGTGAAGTCCAGCTATCAGGACTCTAGTATACAATAAGGTGAAGTCCAGCTATCAGGACTCTAGTATACAATAAGGTGAAGTCCAGCTATCAGGACTCTAGTATACAATAAGGTGAAGTCCAGCTATCAGGACTCTAGTATACAATAAGGTGAAGTCCAGCTATCAGGACTCTAGTATACAATAAGGTGAAGTCCAGCTATCAGGACTCTAGTATACAATAAGGTGAAGTCCAGCTATCAGGACTCTAGTATACAATAAGGTGAAGTCCAGCTATCAGGACTCTAGTATACAATAAGGTGAAGTCCAGCTATCAGGACTCTAGTATACAATAAGGTGAAGTCCAGCTATCAGGACTCTAGTATACAATAAGGTGAAGTCCAGCTATCAAGACTCTAGTATACAATAAGGTGAAGTCCAGCTATCAGGACTCTAGTATACAATAAGGTGAAGTCCAGCTATCAGGACTCTAGTATACAATAAGGTGAAGTCCAGTTATCAGGACTCTAGTATACAATAAGGTGAAGTCCAGCTATCAGGACTCTAGTATACAATAAGGTGAAGTCCAGCTATCAGGACTCTAGTATACAATAAGGTGAAGTCCAGCTATCAGGACTCTAGTATACCATAAGGTGAAGTCCAGCTATCAGGACTCTAGTATACAATAAGGTGAAGTCCAGCTATCAGGACTCTAGTATACCATAAGGTGAAGTCCAGCTATCAGGACTCTAGTATACCATAAGGTGAAGTCCAGCTATCAGGACTCTAGTATACAATAAGGTGAAGTCCAGCTATCAGGACTCTAGTATACAATAAGGTGAAGTCCAGCTATCAGGACTCTAGTATACAATAAGGTGAAGTCCAGCTATCAGGACTCTAGTATACAATAAGGAATGAGTTGTAGTGAGTTCAAATTTCTTGGGCAATATTCCAGCCATTAGCAGGGTGTCAAGTGTCAAGTGAGAAGAAGTACTGTATAGCCATACATTTATATTGTATAGCCAACTTATACCCTATAGCACTTCTAAGCACAGACATATTGAATAATATTGCCCAAGCAAGAAAGGGTTAATGCACATAACTACTGCTTGTATCGGGATGAGACACATTCCTAGATTTGTGTTGCTGGTTTGAACATCTAGTCACTGCACGCAGTCTGTCCTCAATACACATGTACATCAAGTCATATCATATAATAAATATAATATTGCTTAACAGCTTATTCACCTTTGCATAAACTTTCCAACCATTAGGCTTGAAAGTGTCTGAATAAGGCAATTAATTTTGCACGTATATGTTGAAGATGAATAGAATTTTCTATGTTTGGTTAAACACTTAAAGGGGCAGTAGCACGTTTTTTGAATCGGCATACTGGAAACGTGATGGTCTTCGCCACGCAACAGTCACACCCATTGTGATTTCAGTTGACAGTGATGTCAGCGATAGGAGTGACAGCGAAAATTCTGAAGAAGAGTTTTGAGATTGTCCCTGATAGTGTCACTTTTCACGACTCTTACAGTCATTGTTCTGACTCCCATGTAATGAAATGCCTTTAAACACCGTCAATCATATGATAGGTTGTTAAACAACTTTTTTATTATGTTATCTAAATTTACCAAAGTTATATCACGAGTTGGTACATGTAAATAAATAAGAAAGATGTGAAAATTGTTGATTAATTCTTCTTGTTTTCCATTTTGATGATGAATTCATCGGTATATTTTTGGAGCAAACAGACTATAGTTAATATTGCCATATAAATATTACACTACGGTATCTTATCCGGGCGAGTAATAAAACTGGTTATTTGAGTCACCATTAGAATGCCAATACTACTCTCCAGGATGTAATGTTATGACATTTTTTTTTCCTGCTCTCCTATATATTATGCTACAGCAACACCTACTTGAGATGGCAAACCTTCAAGTCTCACAAGAAATGACCACTTTACATACATACATACATACATACAGCACGGATATGAGAACATGTATCATCTGTATATAATATACCATTGTCATCTAAGCTTCTGGTTCACACCCAGGCTCACTGGCAATGGAATATGAATTAAATAAATTGGTTATTTCAAAATTCTTCTGTAAAAAAGAATTCTGCTACTTGAAATTTGTTTAATGTTTCTTACATCATGCTAGCCTCTGGTACACCTACACACACCTTGTAAATTGGGTACCTGAATACGGGAAGTACGGACCTATCTGGTTGCGCGGAGCGCTTAGTAGCGGCTTTGAAAGTACAATTCCTTCAGGGTAATAATGTACAGCCAATGAGCAGTGCTTGCACTGGATATTAGGCTTAAAAATTGTTATTATTATTAATTGTCATTATTGTTACCATCATTGCTGATGGGCAATCTTTACTCTGAATATCACTTGATAAGTCTCACCATTTTCATGTTGTTTCCATCATATTCTCTGGTGATGGTTGAAGGGACATCTCCCTTCTGCTCCAACACTAGTTTCTGTCCATCCAATGTTGCTGTTGTCTACAAACAATAGGTATAATGAGGACAAGTTCTATTGAAGAAATTTATACTCCAGTGAAATCTCCTCCTGTCCCAGGGTACGAACTTTAGGCTAACTCCACTAATCTGTACCCTAGGCTCAGATTCGCTCGCGTGACCCAAGTTGGGATATAGCCAATCAAATCTTGCCACCTTCTCGATAAAATTTCAACTAGAAAATGATTTGATTGGCTATATCCGAGGTCGTTCAGCGCAAGCCAATCTAGCTTCTGAGCCTAGGGTACAGATTAGTGGAGTTAGCGTAACGTTCGAACCTTGAGACAGGATGGTGAAAATTGTAATTTGTGTAAGAAACACACAACTGTGGAGATCACAGATAGTAGGGCATCCACGGGTACTCGAGAACTCGAGTTCAAGTTGGGTCCAGGTGGACTCTAGTCCATTTCTTTGACTTGAGGACTCGAAAAGTGGAAGTTAATGTTCCTTATTTAAGTTATATCAGTTTTTTTGTCTGTCAAGTGAAGACAGGTGATCCAGATTACCAATTCAAGACAGTGATGACAAGATATGCTATATGTTCATTTATCGGGCGAATAATATGTTTATGATATCTAGGCTCAACAAAAATTACATGATTTCTTGGGTAAAGATAAAATTTTGGGTACTGGAATCAAATTTGTCTAATATTAGACAGACATCTATGTATATGTATATGGAAACTACTTTTACTTATCATATCCCTGTCTGGTAATGTCATACCAAACCTCACTTAACCCCAGCACTTGGCCATGTTTCTAAGATCAGCATTGAGGACTCTATTAAATACATTTACCAGCTTGATTTCAGGGCTGCAGGGTTGTAAAGGTTTTAATCATAAAACTACCTTTTATAGTCTGTTTATTCAGACCCAAAAGCAAACAAATCAAAGGGGTCTAGTAATGTAGGCAAGTCTAGATGCCTCAGCATTACTTATTGTTCACGGCTCCTTTTAGTGTATTTAAATTAAAAATTAAAATTATATATAATACAAAAAATTTCCAGGGACTTTATGATAGTGTATACCTTTTTAGAATTTCATCATAGAGATCAATTTTCAAATAATCACCTTGCATTTTCTGCCATCTGGAGTATTTTCATCAAAAGTTGTTCCAACTGTAAACTTTAATTCTGAGTTTCTAAACGTTGAGCATGTTTTGATCTCCCAGTTGTCCCCATCCACCTTGACTTCCTGTGTGGGTTTCAGCGCTCCGGCCATCTTCCTTGTGATAAGGCCAACACCTGCAAATAAAACACAAGGTAAGTTTTCACGATTTCATAAGTAAAGTCCTTGCATGACTCAGATGGCTTTGGCTCGGCAGGGTAATATTCCTTGTAAGTAAATTGGCTATATATATAGAAAATATAATTAGATTGAATCAAAACAAAGAAAAGAGAGGATATAAGAGCTTAACATAAGGTACTTGTTGAAATGAAAATGCAAATCATGAAAAAAAAAATCAAAATGTTCTTTAAATTTGTTAGCAAAGTATTGTTTTTGTATTGAATCTTCAAAAGTGCAATTCCTTATACTTTTTGTTGATGTTGTACATAGAGATTATTAACCTCGTGTGTTTCCTTATCATTAATATCATATAATAGGAATAAAATTTGTATTATGCGAGCCTTTGGCGAGCATAATACATATATTTTTATTCCTATTATATGATATTAATGATACGGAAACACACGAGGTTAATAATTTCTTTATCATATAATGTCATTTTGAAATAAAAGGATTTAAACGAAAATATGATACCTTCTAAAAATATGTTTGAGATTTCGCGGAGTAATTGCTTTCACAATAAACCAAGGTGAAGGTCATATTGTCGGCGATGTACAGTTGTGAACAGTCTAGAAATATATATAAAAATTATTTTTTTCACAGTGATAGAAACGTCTCCTTCAATCTATGAACATTTTCAGTCTGATTATCAATGCACGAGTAAACATTGTATTTTTTAATAACACAAAATGTGTAAGAACCAGTTGTCAACGTCGCTACAACAGGGGAAGTAACTCTAACTGCATTTTGAAAAGCTGCATTGTCATTGATGTTACGCCAGTTCAGTTACGGTATCCTTAGACTAAACGTCGACTATTTGCGAAGGTGAGGTTGTTGCGTTTGTAACTACGCTACTAGATAATATCTACTATCACTAGAATATGATTTGTTTATGCTGATAAGTTGATAACCGACACAACCAAAGCGATCTAGGCCTATGTTATGCACGAAAATTGAAGCACCTATTTTTTCGATAGCCGATATTGTTAGCTGCATATCGTTTTATTTTTAAACGCACAATGAAAACAACTTGAAATGCTTCGATAACAAAGCTATTTCTAAAATACGAATGCGTGATAAGTTTTGACAGATTTTGTTAACGATATTTCATTCGATAAAAAACCCACAAAACCTGAAAACTCCCGACGACGTTCTCAATGTTTAGAGACCGGTTTAGGACTTACATGACATGCATGGAGTTTTGAGAAAATAGTTCAGGTTTTGACCTCATTTGCATTGTTATCAGGGATCTGATAACATGATTACAAGATGGGTTTATTGCATCGATAACACCCTCCATTATATGATAAAACATAATACTGTAAATACATGATTACTTTATCTGCCATACCATCACACAAGTTGCTATGGGAGGTGATTTCTTCACTGAGAAAGCCTATTGTGGTTGTGCATTGGTTAAACATGGGAGCATGCATTGGCTTGATCCTTGGGTGATACTGTGATTAAACTTAGTGTAGCTTTGCATCCAAACTTTACTACTTGAATAAGTATTATTGGGATTCATTTACACCACGGTTTCATCATTAGATCATCAGAATAAGGAAATGAATGCTTCCATTTTAAGAAATATACTTCAATTTAATTTCCTTTAAATTGGCAACATAGATATTCAGAGAGATATACTAGAATTTTATTCAGAAGCCCAAGTTAATAAGAAAACGTCTGGTCTCAATTATGAGAAAATCCACAATTTAACATTTGATATTTTTGTAACGGAATATGGCAACCTGTATCCAATAATCTTAGCATTCACATCTGCAAATAAAACCACATTTAACAATAAAATTGTTATACACAGTGAGGAGTAAATAATATACATACTGTGTTAAGTGATAACAACTGTAGCTATGGCAACCAGACTTCCTGCTATTTTACATTGTTGTATATATACACATATCTTAGACACCCAACTCAACATAATATTAGCCTTTGTCAACTGAATTTTGACAACTTTAAAATGATTTATTTCTGTTGTTGAAATGTGACTGATACTGTTGTAGCTTGATATGCCATTGTTTTCTCTTATATCACTTAAACTATTATTATTATTATTATATGGATATTTCTATAGCGCACATATCCAACCACTCGTGGTTGCTCAAGGCGCTTACATTTTTCCCCTGGTCAATGGCATTCTTTCACCGTTATCATTTTTCCAATTCAACTCCCTGGGGAGTATTAAACCGGCATCCATATGTGGTGCTCAGGTTAGGGACCATTCTATGCCTCACAGGGTACCCATTTACAGCTGGGTGAACTGAGACACATAGTTACAGCAGTTTGTCCAACACTGCTGAACGCTGATAACTGACAGCTCGGCATATGCACGTGTTCATGTATCCACCATTCAGCCACTGACATGAATTCGTGGGATCTTTTAAGTGCGCAGTTTTTGTTGCACTACACACTAGGGCTCCAGGGTGACACTTATAGAGTTCCAACAGAGGTGAACTCGAGGTTTTTACACCTTGGCCTGGATGAGATTCGAACCCCGGACCTCAGCAACGTGAGACCGGCGCTCTTCCCGACTGAGCTATCCCGTACCCCGAGATTTTATAAATTTTTCCATGGATAAACACATATTGAGATTTAATATTTATTTAATCCTTACATAGAAATAAATAGTCATAATGAAATAACACATTAACCATTGTAACATTCATGAGAGATTTAAGTTAGATGAGGTGAGAAACTTCATTAAATTTGAATTCACTACAACAGAGGTTTTTTATAAGTCCATAAATTAGTGGAATTTTTTTTTAAATAATTCAAGTACATGCAACACAACATTAGTAAAACATTGCTGTCTCTCTATGAAATGATAAAGGAAAATAGATTGATGAAAAATCTAAATCCTTTCTAAACAAATAGCCGAAAAATAATTTATCCAAAGTAAATAAAGTGTACAAAACTAAGCTCTGTGATTACTTTATATCTATAATTTAAATTGAGATTCAACTGAAGATCTTTGAGAAGATAGCTATTACAAGAAGAAAATTGTTTAAAATTGACTTTGCCAAGGTGACGCTCTTACTCCTATTCTTTTCTCACATTCTGCAAACACAAGATGCAGGGCAAGCTGCCTTGGGCCATGTGTTTGTTGTATGCTGTACAAGCAGCAACCCGTGGTGTATGATGTTTAACCAACTTCTACCTGCTGCCGGCTGGTTCCCCTGTGTAAACATCACTTCACACCGACCATCAACATCCCTGCTGTCTTATATCATCTCCGCTAGTTGGAAAGTTTCCTATAAACTCTCGGACATTGATCACTTGATAGGAGAGGAATTTCTTAAAATTTGAGAGGAGATGCCTATGCATTATCACTTTGTATACAAACTAGATTAGCGTTTGCGGGATACCGCAAAAGCAGAGCAGCCCCGGAACTTTGGGTTTCGCCTTACCCTGTTCCGCCTTTTACAGGCCTCACCAAATTGGGAATTTTCTCGTGACCTTGACCTTTGACACTCAAGGTCACACAATCAATGAACACATTTCATTGAGTATAACATTATTGTAATCAAATAAAGTGTTAAAAATTAAATTAATCCATTTTCTCCATATATGTTGACCTTGCTGTGACCTTGACCTTCGACAGTTAGTACCCAAAACTTTTTGAAAATGTTGTACTTCTCAAGAGATAATATATACAAAATCTAAATTTCATAGCACAAAAACTTTTCAAGTTATTGTGTTTACAAGGAATTGCAATAACTCATATCTCATGACCTTGACCTTTGACCTTCAAGGTTACACAATAATTGATCACTTTTTATTGAGTATAACAATCATGTATTGATTAAAAGTGATCATAGTTAAAATTAAGCATTTTTGCTAAACCATGCTTAAGTCATGACCTTGCTGTGACCTTGACTTTTGACAGATTGTAGCCGAAACCTTTTCAATTTTTTTTACTTTTCCAAGGATGATATATACCAAGTAAGAGCTTCATAGCACAAAAACTTTTCATAATACCGTGTTTACAAAGAATTTTGTGGTGATTTTATAACTCGTGACCTTGACCTTTGAACTTGAAAGTGAACATGTCATAATGATTCCCTGGAAGTATTAACATTTAGACATGTTCATGAGTTCTGAAAAGCTAAATGGAATAAAGTTATACCCCAATTTAGTGCATTTTGTTATAACTCATATCTCATGACCTTGACCTTTGACCTTCAAGGTCACACAATCATTGAACACTTTTTATTGAGTATAACAATCATGTATTGATTAAAAGTGTTCATAGTTAAAATAAAGCATTTTCGCTAAAACATGCTTACGTCATGACCTTGCTGTGACCTTGACCTTTGACGGATTGTAGCCAAAACCTTTTCAAAATTTTTTACTTTTCCAAGGATGATATATACCAAGTTAGAGCTTCATAGCACAAAAACTTTTCAAGTTATCGCGTTTACAAGGAATTCTTAGAGTGAATACATAGCTCGTGACCTTGACCTTTGACCTTGAAAGTCAACGTGTCAAAATCGTTCCCCCGAGGTATGAGTAGTAAGGTATGAATAAGAGTTCTGGAAAGCTTAGTGGAAAAAAGTTATAGCTAGTAGTACGAGTGCGGCGGCGGCGGCGGCGATGGAAACTTCACAAAAACTGATAGCAGCCCCGTCCTTAGACGGGGCTGCTAATAAAGCTGATGGTTTTAGATAATTGAAATGACATTAAAGGAGGAAATTTTCAAAACAATATTCTGCTTGTAACTGTCATTGTCACTTACCTGATGAAGGGGCACGGAGTTGCCTTGAAACGTCGTATGTAAATACAATAAAAAAGTTGTAATCCATCCTACTCTTTGTCATATCAACTACCAACTTCTATATGCCTCTCAAGAATTTAATGATGAAATATCTTCAAAAAAATGAACCTAATGTTTAGTGACTTAAATTATTACTACATCACATCCTTATTTCAAGGACACAATAACATACTTAGTATCTTGGTTTTTTTCTTCCTACCCATAGCAAAAAGTATTATTTCCTTCAATTCAAAATGTTTGTATTTCATGTGTGTGATAGACATGATGTACCAGGTACAAAAATTGTCCCTTTTCCTAACTATTTGACATTGGGGAAAATGGAGCTTATCTGCACTCTTCAAGATATCTCGACATATCTGCATCAATCAAACAGTCAAGGAGTGAGTCTGATAGTGTTTATCTACAAAGCTCAGTTTCAAGCATTTGATAAATGAGAACGAATTTCTGTTGAGAAAGAACTTGACTATGAATGGAGCTGAAATGTGATTCAGATGTTCACATTTTTTATAAAAATTATTTTTGACTAACACCCAGGTCTTCAAATATTTATATATATAGCAATCTTATGGTACCTTGAAAATCTAAGGTATAGAAGACATACAATAATTGTATTGATAAGCTTGTTTAATAATTAGTAAATAAGGTTACAAAATACTATAATTTATTACAACCTAAGAAGGAATTATCCATATACACCCATGATGTAGTAGGTTTTCCTTCTACCCGAAAACAAAATATTTTCCACTTTAGTCAAAACTATATCATAATTATACTTTTATTTCTATCCTCTCAAAAATTTCCTTGTTGCACAAGTATGGTGTACAAGCTATCAACAACATTATTCGAATATTCATTCAATGTACAAAAGTTTACTTCACTGTTTATCATTCCAAACATATCTATGGTACAAGAGCAAAACAATATGGTCGATTCATAGGCATGCATGCATCTCTGCACTGAATACAATAAATAGTTCATTACAAATTAAAAGGTATCTTAGAACATAAAGATTGACCGAATAAAATTTGAAAAACAATAGATGAATCATAACCAAATTCACAACAATTAGAGCGTTCAATTTTTATCAATAATTTTCAAATTGTGAAACAATAAATTCCCACATACTGAAAATATGAGGATTTCTGTAAGTATCTTTAGAATGAGGGGATTGATAAAGTTAAAATGATGAAAAGGGAAAAGAAAACAATGAAACAATAATCACTCAAAATATTTTCATCAATATCCCTATCTCTACATAAATTGATAGTGTTGAAATGTATATAAAAGCTTTTACTATTTGTTTATTTCTAATCTTCAGAGAAAAAGACCACATTTACTTTCCACGATCATCATGAATGGGTAATCAATTAGAGGCAAGACATGTCTGACTGACCCAGTAGTGGGTTAATGATTAAATCATGAACCAGTCTCACCTAACGAACAACACTGGTATCAGTTAAATACAGTGTTACTGTTGGAGCAGCCATTGTAAAGTTTCAAAGGACGCATCAACTTCACTTTCAGTGTTTTTAATCATAAACTTGTGTACTGAATATGGGTAAATCTAATCTCAGTATTGCTTTCATTTGATTGAATGCTGCACCCGATTTAAAATTAAAAGAAAATTTAATCAATTTTTGATTACACCAAAGGTTTGATCTTGATCCCTAATCTATCTGGCAAACTGGGTTCCTTTATCACAACCCTTGAACCTTCCCCTTTGTCTATGAACTTTTGTAATGAAACTGGGTAAATATATAATCTCAGTATTACTTGCATTTGATTAGATTTGTGGAGCACAGTGGGTTATCCTCCGTCAACTCCATCAACATTGACAAGAGACTCCAATATCTATTTACACTTATACAGACTTTCAGAGACACAACACATTGAAGAGAAAAGAAAGTCCAGTATCTATAACTGGAGAGAGAATAGTTTCATATTTTCTTGTTTAGTTCCTAAACTAAAAGGAACTAACCATCATCATCAATATTTATTAATAATTGAGCATCTTTATTTCACTTAGAAACTTTCACTTAGAAACATATGAACAGTTTAATCAAATTCTGCACCCAATTCTTAGATTTACAGAAAATCCATTTAATTTTCTAATTACATCAAAGGTTTGATCTTGATCCCTAATACATCTGGCAAACTGGGCTCCTTTATCACAACCCTTGAACCTTCCCCTTTCTCTATGAATTCAGCTCCCTTATCAGAAACTGGATCACAGGATGTTCAAATTTACATTCCTCATCAACAGACTCAGTCCAATCCTGATTATGTCCCTTTATCTTATCATCTGACCATGTGAACTCCCCTATGCTACCTCCCTGAAATAACCTGTCCCCCCTCCGCCCTCAACCAATTCCCACCCCCCTCAACCAATCCTGATCCCTAAATGACCATAGGATGTTGATTGCATGTGATATCTTCCAGCTGTTAATCATACATCAGCTGTCACAGCTTGTTTAACAGCTTTATCACAGCCTGTATAACAGCTGTATTAAGCTTGCAACATCTTGTCCATAATGCTACATGCATCTTATGCTTACATCTCTTACTCTATCAATGTCTGTAATACTCGATGCCCCATTACATGTAGCTTGTGGCCATGTTGACTTGTACCCTAAACCATGAGTGTTCATGTAACAGATAATCTTCAATATTGAATAGACTTTCTCTTCCTTTCTCTTACATGATGCAAGGGCCATTGCATTATCAAGATATATATTATTACCCCAATGTAACACACTTAGTGTATCACATGTTGTTTCATGGGATATCCAGATTAAACCTCCTCAGCTGTTGAACAATGTGTAACAGCTTTATCTGATAAATTGATAATAGAGTCATATCACATGTTTTCAGGCATGGGATAAGCAATAACCTATACTGACAATGAATGACTATAGATAGTTACAATTTTATGTGCAGGTGTTGTATTAACCCCCAGGTTGCTTAGTTAATGTATCACATGTTCCACCCCATCAATTGCTCAGTATACATGTATCATCTTCTGTTATAATTGGTTCCAAAGGTTGTGAAGTAATGTATCACATCTCCTATTGCATCGGTTGCTTAGTAATTACATCAACTAAATTGTTTGTTCATTAAATGTTACACATGTATAATTTAATAAGATACAAGCATAATTACAAATGTATCATGTAGTGAGTGAGTAACGCTTTAAGCCACTAGGGTAATATTTCAGCTATTAGAAGCGGGAACTATCATCAAATTAACTTTAATGCTGTTATATAAATGACTTGTGTTGTTTTTCACAATTTGAAGGAATTACGGTATTTTAATGTACACGACGACCTCATACATACAGCGATTCCCTTTCTTGGCTGATACCCCTCACTTGGCCTCTAGTTTTTGACCTTGTGTATTGGGCGACACCCTTCTTTGACTAGGGGTGCAACCACACAGGAGGGTCGCGATACGATACGTATCTAGATATTTGGGGTACGATACGATACGTATCTCGATACGTATTACACAGGATAGTGAAACTGTAAACATTTACTTTATTTGTCTATAATAAACACTGTTGACACTGACAGGGTAAAAAATTAAAATTAAGAAATTTAATTCCACTGTAGGTCGTATCGTAGTGTATCGATTCAGAGGCAAAACGTATCGTGTATCTTATCGTCAGCCATATAATCGCGATGCACCGGTGTATCGGTGTATCGTTGCACCCTTATCTTTGACCCCCCAATTTCTGGCATAAAAAACTTGCCTTATACATTAAAATATACGGTAGTATGGGATCTAATTTATTAACTGAATACAATAAGTAACATAATTAACTTTTACAGTCAACAAATTTTCTTTTGAGGAAGCTTATCATATTTCTGAAAAGAAGAATTATGACAACCGGAAGCAAAGCTCTTACAGAGTGAAGATATGGTCCCACTTGTACAAGTCTGAATGAGCTATATCATTGTGACTTGAAACAGTAGAGAGTGTAGGAGTATCCACTTGCAGGGACATGATTACCTCTCAACATTGTTGTAATTATTTACTATACCAATTCAGGGCTCCATGAAAAAATACTGAACTGAAATTATGTATAATGAGACATCATATGCTCAAGAGATATTAATCATTCTTACTCGGATCATGTTTTATGTGGCTGTTAAGTATATTTGAGTAATGATGGTAGAGTAATATAACCTCATTTAAAGTTCTACTGCTATTATGTTCCCCTCCAAACATGTTTTCCATTTAATCTAATTAATAAAATACCAAAATTGAAATTTGTTAAATCTAATAGGATATACATTAAATAAATGTTCTACTGTTATTATGTTCCCTACAAAAGTAATCATTTTATCTAATTAGTTAAAAACCAAAGTTGCTAATTTGAAATCTTAATCAAAATTTATTAGGAAAATATGCAACCTAAGACATAAGGCATGACTTACCGGTATATATTTCAAGTGTATACTGTATTATTTATCATAATCTACCGTACTATAAGTCAATCTTTGACCTGGGTCACATCCTGTGTTGTGTCTCTCGGCGAGGCACTTCATCCACATTTAACTCAGTCCACCCAGCCACAGGATGTACTGATCTACGTGGTCAGGACTAGCGCTTAGTAGCAGCTGTGAAAGTTCAATCCCTTAGGGTAATCATGTTTGTAGTGCTTTGAGCATATCTAGGACGCAGAAAAGATGCAACATAAATACTCACATTATTATTATTAATTTAAGTGTGAGGTCTTTATGTATTGAGAATAAAGACTGGCTGATCGGATAAGTTGTTGATATAGATGAATGAATAACCCCTTATATCATCAATGTTCTCCCGATTAGACTTATCGTCTTATCACCAGTAAAAGTGAGTAACTGTTTGTCCAAAGGTCAAGGTTATTTGGTCACTGCACTAATATTAAGACAATATAAGTCTCTACTGGCTCATGCTAACAGTAGATTATCACGGTGCGTGAAGCATGGATCCATATAACAGGGTTAAAGGGGCAGTAGCACATTTTTAGGGGGAATATAAGGTGTTGTCATATATAACAGGGTTAAGTGCTTGTTTCTAGTTTCTAGGAGATTACTCCAGGTTTTATAACCTTACAGATAACCTATCATTGACCTCATGAATATTTTATTAATATAACAGTATTATACTTGATAACAGTTCAATATCAAGGGTGTAACAACCTTTAAGGTTTTAAAAAAGGTGCCTTCATAGTGAAACTTATAAAATTTTGTATGTTGTTGTTTCATTCTTTCCAAAATAAGTCATGTTTTGAAAATTTAAACACTGCATCACTATATCAGCTGTCAAATTTATTTAAAAATTGATCACACCATATTCTTTTTACAGAATAACTTTTTTCCAAATACTATTTTTATAGGAAAACTAACATTAGAGAAATAGGATTACGAAAACCCAAAAATGGCCTGCTTTGATCTACAAATAAACATAGCTTTCATTGTGATAGGAGAGATTTTGGAAAATTATTTTTCTCATAAAATCTTTGAATTTGAATTTTAAAAAAAAAATAAGAATAATTTTTTTAAGAAGATTACAAAACATCATAGGATAACAACTTAACATATGCCATACACACAAAAATATAGAGAAAGTGTTTGGTTCACATATGCATAGATAAGGGCATGTTTGATGACAGGCCGAGAGGTACGGTAACATGTCCTCTATATCGTCTAGATGATTGATAGGTTGATCAGGTGCTATGTACATCCAATTACTTATATCACCTTGACTCATGTGCAGTCAATTTGATTTGCAATCCTCAGTCCATAAATCTGTCAGTGATAACATGATAAAGATTATATTTATGTCAGGTGATATGACCTTTTATCAAACACCTATGTGCTTTCTAGTGCCTTTATAACACTGATTGTAGTTTGCAGCTTGTAAAGTATAGAAGAATATCATACAGGTAAATCAGGGCATGGAATATTGGTAATGACCGATAGCTCACTGAATTAGTATCAGTTTATCAGTCAAAGGATGAAAAATGTGTTCTGTTGAAAACTCAATTATCACCATATGGTCTTAAACTAATCTATACATTGGTTTTATTATTTTGTCATACCGTAAATTACTTTGTTTGAAAATTTTAGCAAGTGCAGTTTATTTTTTTTACAGAGGGATAAAAATAAGCTGCACTTTGCTTGCATTTTCTAGAAACAACAATGAACATTTCTGAGTGATATAAATATCTCAGTATTCTTGATGGTACCTATGAAATGCTCATAATTAGCCAGAAGTTGACATCTGTAATTCAATCATAAACATTATTGACACACTGTTCATTGTATACCTTAATAAATGGCAGTTTGTCATTTCTTTGAGTGATTTAAACATACTCATAAAATTGTTTAACCTTAAAAAATAATTCCAATTAAAATTTAATTGTTTTTTATTTTACACACAAGATTGGCCTATTATTTTTTAAAAATCTAAGCTTTTTAAGTGCTGTAAATATTTCATTGAGACGATCAGGATAAAGCTCTTAAATATTTCAAATAGCTGAATGCTCATTGGATCTCCTGCACTGCTCATATTGCTCGTGCAGCTCCCAAATATCAAAGGTGTGATGACTGATAAGACACAGACATTTCGCCTGTTATACATGCTGTAGACATTGAAAGGTCTAGACTTTCTCTCTGCCTCTTGATTCACATACAGCTGTGCATGTTGCTTAGGAAAGTCTGACCGCATGGAATTCTGTGCAGGATCAGGCTTGAATTAATTATTTTGAAACAGAAGTTGATTTTTTCAACTTTCATTTCATTTATTTTTCAGAAACTGGATGTTAGTATAATACATGCAGCATTAATTACATGAAACTCATTAGGACTAATTATCTATAAATCTTACTAAGTGTTCTTTTTATGTTTAGTAGCAGTACATTTTCATATCAATGATCATAAAATATGACTAAAAATGATGTACGTTAAATAAAAACCATCATTCCATCAACATTTTTCGTCTGTAACAATTTTTTTTTAAATTTAAGAAACTTTTAACATCAAATGAAATGTTTGATAAAATATTTTGATTAAAATTAGGATAATTACATTAACCTCAATGTAAAATCATCCGCTTAATGTTTACCAATTGCTGTTGTTGATAATGAAAGGTTGACATTTTGAGGTTAAAATTTGAAAGGTTGTAACTCAACACAGAGGTCAAGCCTTACCCATTGTTATCATAGATGGGTAGACTGTCTTCCAGTCCTTCAAATCATTATTTTCATTCTCATAGATTGGTAGACTGTCTTTCAGTATTCTAATCATTATTTTCATTCTAATCACCTACCAAACTGTAGACTACCGGTACCCAATAGTCCCTGACAAATAATTCAAAACGATATTTCATTTTGATACATATTTAATATAAAATGATAATAAAAATAAATTCTTGAACAATGTTAGTATGTTAAGCTGCTAAACTTCCAAATATTTCTCTACAGCGACTGGTTGTCATGCTATACAAACTAAATTAGAACATACACAAAATAATTTTACTGACTGATTGTTCACAAAATTGATTTCAAAACTTGATGCTAAATTTCATTTTTTGGAAAAAGTTTATTTTAAAGGGGTCTTTAAAATATATTTTTCATGTTTTTATTAAGTTTAAAATTGCTAATCTCTTAACTCCTTGCTTTATTCATTCTTAATGAATTCCATGAAAAATTAAAGTCTTGTAATAAAATTTCCATTTTTTAAAAAAAATTGCAATATTCATTTTAAAAACTATGATAGGGTTAATGAGCAAAAGCCTGAGGTATAATGCTAAACAGTGAGTAAAGATTTATAGCTCACAATCCTGTCAGTGTGAGCAGATGTTCAACAATTTACACAGTTAACCCAATGAAAGCAGGAATGTTATCTGGGTGATGCAAAAATATTGTGGTAATTTCAGCTAAAGTAGATTTTTTTCAATAGTAATTTAATTGACAAACATAATAAATAGAAACTTTACACTTCTCATTTCTATTCACAACAGTTACTGTTAGGATAATGAAACTGGCGAATAAAATTGTGATAACAATTTTGATTAGCATGTTAATAGAACCAAATTAACATGGTTCATTTTATTCCTAACTGGGAATTTATGAATCATCTTTCTTGAAAGTTTATTGATGCATTCACTCTTCCATACTTGGAAATAATCAGGCACTTTGATATAAGTCACTTGTATTGATAAAACATGTCTTGAGGTATTTTCAAATTTTAGAGAAAATCAAACTTTGATTTCCCAAAAAATGACTACTCAAAGACACAGAATTAATATCATTTTCAAATGTGACAAAACATCCTTCCAAAGAAAAATATTTCCTATAATAATTATATCACCTGAATGAATATAAGTGATACCTCTTAAATAAAGTTAAATATTTCATCATATTAAAATAACAATAAAACTCTATCTCAATATAGAGATACAACTCACTCATAACAAGAAATGTCATTAAAGTGAAATATTTAAAAGAAATTGATGAATTTTTAAAGTCGGTTCGGTTAACCGAAAAGAAACTGACGATATCGATCTATACAGTCACTAAGTACAACAACGTGTTCATGATCGATACAATGTAACTCAAATGCCTTTTTCTAGAATGGTTAACAGTAAATAAAACCGCTTTATCATATGAGCTTTTGATAACATTTTACAAGTTTGTATAAAAAAACATGATTATAAGGAACTTCAGAATGCATTTCGATTGTCATGATTGTAGTCACAGTGCCAGAGCATTTCCATAAAATTTCGAATTCTGCGATGCCAATGGTCAAAGGAATACATAATGAGCAGCCATGAATGGTGTGATTTGGATCACTTACCGACGGCTTGCATGTAACCATCGAAGTTATCGGTGTCCACCAGATTCCATGTTCCTACGGCAAAAGACATTTTTCGATTTTTCGGAAGAACTGAATTTATGAGACGATCCGATTCTCTTGGCACAAGTCGAGTGAATGAGCGGCTGGCGGCGATGACAGCGTGTAGCGGAGCGTGAACTTTGAACTCTGACCTTCGGTCTTTTAGTCACGTGAGGTTCAAAATGGCGTGTGGGTCGCAGCAGATTAAGTAGACGACGCTGTGCGATTGGCATCTTACTACAGGCCAGTTTGGTTTGGTACATGTCGAATCAACACGAAGAACACGGAATAAGGTCTCGTCCATATTCTTTACTTGTGTTTATTTACTGTTCAGGGCTTATTTTATAAAGAAAAATGTCTTGTTGCAACTTGACCTATCATATGCTTCAGAGCACTTCACATATTACTGATAAGATTAACCTATCAAGGTATGATACGCCTGTGGTAATTAATTAATTATCAAATGAATCCATTTCTTAACTTAGATTGCTTAATAAAGTGTCAATAACAATGTAAAGTATCTAGACCCTTTATTATCTGATAGATCTACATAGATATTTTGCTGACTAGACAGAAAATCATACAAGTCAGACATTTTCCATCGTAAACGCCCCAAGTCAAAATTGTGGAAAGAAGTTGCAGTGAACTTAGCACATTTAGTATCTACATAGTTGTAGACCTAATGATATTGTAAAAGTTGATAAAAGAATTGTTGATTATGACTTGTAGCATAACTCAAACTAGGCTTTAGATCTATCTAACCTAATTATTCAGGCCAATGAGAAGTTCATGACTAGTGCAAACAAGCTGTCTAGCCTGCATTTAAATTGCTATATGTACCCTGTATGGAAAATTTTCTTTTTAACAAGTTCATATTGATTTGATTATAAAATCACTCACAGATCTTCTGTGTTATTCAACGCACATGTAACCTTGGGAACACATGTGCTTCTATGTCCTCTAGATTTGCACTAGGGCAAAAGATATTTTTAGCTCATGTACAAGAGAATATGGCCCGCTTCATATAGCTCATATAAAACATCTTTGGTAACTGATGGTTGCTATCAAGTGGTGATGTTTTGTTAATTTGTTTGTCAGTCTACCATGAAAATTGACAAAATCATCCTTTTTTGAATTCTAGGTATTGAGTTTTTTCCATCCACTGCATGTTTTAGATACCCTGTTATCCCCTAAATTACAATTAGGCCATATATCCTTTATATGTATCATTAATGGCCTAAAAGACTTGTAAATTGAGCTGGAAGTATGAGCCAGTAAAATGGATTCAAACTGGTTATGGTCATTGGGATTTGTCCCAGGTTTGAAGTTATTTGCAGTTTAACAATGATTGCTAATTTGCTAGGGCTTCCACATCCTGTCTCCAGGTACGAACGTTACGCTAACTCCACTAATCTGTACCCTGGGATCAGAAGCTAGATTCACTCGCGCGGCCGGACTAGCCAATCAAATCATCTTCTCGTTCAAATTTTATCGAGAAGGTGGCGAGAAAATGATTTGATTGGCTGTATCCCAAGTCAGGCCGCGCCAGCGAATCTAGCTTCTGATCCCAGGGTATAGATTAGTGGAGTTCGCGTAACGTTCGTACCCGGAGACAGGATGGGGCTTCCACGGGTACTAGAGTACTCAAGGTTGAGTCGGGTCCAGATTGACTTGAGTCCATTTTTCGGGACTCAAGGACTCGAAAATTGTTTAACACTGTAAATTATTTAAGTTATTTCTGTGTGTTTGTCTGAATTGTGGAAGAGAGATGATCAACATTACCATTTCAAGACATTGATGTCAAAATTATTCTATATGCGACCATTTAAAAGTTCTGAAAGTGGCATTTATATCTAAACTATACAGCAACTCAAGGTTCTCTATGTAAGGCAAAGACTTACAGGCTTTAAAAATCTATAATCCTTGGGTAAGGATAAAATGTTAGGTACTCGGGTCCAAGTAGGGTCTGACCCCTCAAGTACTCGAGTCCATTTTATCGGACCCGGGGAAGCTCTAATGATTGCTATTTTTTACTTTCACTAACTGTACTGTTTCTATACACATTCGAAATGATTACAATGTTACGAGTGATCTTTATGATCTCTTGTACAGAGCCTATGGGACTGGTCTACAGGCCACCCACCGACAATGGTGCATGAGATAGAAGACTTCTATGGTGTGTACCTGCTGTATAATGTCAACCCCCGGTACAAGGGGCGAACCTACATCGGCTACACGGTGGACCCCAACCGGCGTATCAAGCAGCACAACACCGGGGCGCAGGCCGGCGGGGCGTGGAGGACTGATGGGAAGGGGCCGTGGTGAGCTAGACTTTCTCTCAGTTTCTGTTTGACTGATTCTCAATAATCATCTTCCCTTCTTTCATCCTAGCCTAGCAAGTGTAAGGTTGCCATTGTGGGTTAGACTTTGTCACAGTCTGTAGTTTAGTTCTATGTGGATTGCACAGACTGCCTGCATCTATCATAGATTCTATGTCTTGTCAAGGTTGCTGAAAGTGTAAAGTTGCCACAGTGAGCTTTTCTAACAGTCTCTATTATCCATGTAGCATATTTCCTCTAATAAACGCTGTGTCTCCAAAAAGCGCCGGAGGTCATTGGTGTTTGATAGAATAAGCGCCGGGCCTTTAATATGCGCCAGGTCCTAACCATTGGATTAATGTCCTTAAGAAAACATTTTACAGATATTCATTGTAAAAGGCGGTTTAAAACAAATTTCAATTGTCTATAAAAGAAATAAGCACTGGGCCTCTAATAAGCGCCAGGCCTGTAATAAGCGCTGGGGGGTAAAGGGTTCGTGGAACAATAAGCCCCTGGGCGCTTATGTATAAGAGGAAATACGGTACCGGTATATTTGTAAAGATGTCCCTCAAATTCAATAGAGCCTATCCAGGCAGCAAAAGCTTGAAGTTAAGATTAGAGCGAGACTTTATAACAGTCTGTTGATTAGCCATTAGGATTAAAAAAATACTTTTAAAAAGCAGGCTCTAGATTAGTAAATGTAAATGGTTGGTTTTCAACAAAGTTGATTTGTTCCTCAAATATTAGTTTGAAAGAGCAGATTATACATTTGGAATGATTCCTGAGCAAACATTATGATATATTATGTATGACCCTCATGAAATAATGAGGAAAGCTTGTCATGAAAAGTTGTCCAAAACTTAGCTTTTGATAAAGCATGGCACGTGTGCTCCTGAAATAAGATATCAGAGTTACACATAAATTTCCACATTTGGACAACTGAGAAATGAGTGAGATTATGGAAAAGAATAGATTGTCCAAAGTCCAGGTCCAAAGGCCCGGTTACTAGAAAATGAAGGTCACTGTTGACAAGAGCTGACATTGTACTGGTGACAGCACCATGACAGCTACAGCTGGATACTAAAAACATGAACCAGATTTGTAATCATTAACCTACCATGTAATTATACATATCCAACTAACAATGAGGGTTTTGTTTTAATGCTTGTTGAGACAAGTTATGACAAGTTCTATAAAAAAAAGTTGTAATCCATAGATTAGATTTGTGATAATTTGTTTCCAAATTCTAAATGTAGCTAAAATTAGTTTAAAGCTCATATCACATTGTATTTTGAGTTTTATATCATATGACGACTATTATCAGACCTGCCATTTCACTTCAAGGCATGGCCTCAATCGACTAACAGTTTTCACTTTATACCTAATAAGATCATTGACACATACTACATGCCATCTTCCTACGCAGAGCCTTAAACGCCAGTTTCCGAACTGTCATTTTATGCCTTGCTGCAGAGCCTTTACTTTTCTGTGCTGCTATAGTGCCCCTAAAAGCAAGCACAGAAAACTCAAGTCAATGCAGCAAGGCATAAAACTAACAGTTCGGAAACTGGCGTTTTAGGTTTTGCGTAGGAAAATGACTACATGCACAACACAAATAAGAAGAAGATATTATAATATTGGGACATTGATTAGTTAGTTGATTCTGCAAGACATTGTAATTATAGATATCAAAATGCAGATATTTCCATTATGAGTTACTTCCCTTTGGTTGAACAGTTAGTATTGCAATATGACCTATGTGACTGTCATCAGCATTGTTTTTACCAGTGATCAGTAAATAGGTTAAATGTATCATGTGTCACAGATTGTGTCGTCTTACATATTGTGCTTTTTAAACATAGTGTTTTTTGACAAAATTATTCAATGTGTTATTTTCAGGGAAATGATACTTATCATTCATGGGTTCCCAAATGACATCTCAGCATTAAGGGTACGTGTCAAGTTAAATTATTTACCGTAGAATATTATCTTCATTTAGGAGATAAACTTACCTTTTTTTTAATTTTTTGTGGTCTAACGTAGATTCGATACCTGTTGATGTCATTCGGAGCCTAACGCGTTAGAAATTAAAAAACACAGTAGGTTTATCTCCATTCTACCATGACGAGTTTTTTTTTAGAGTTTAAAATGTCATTTCTTTTCTACCGCGTAACATCAGTTTTGCTTCGGTCAACACTGTGACGTCATAATGTCTTGTGCTTATGACGTCAAAGGTTGACGTCACTGTTGACATGGGTTGCGGTAACTTCTTGATCTAAATTCAGCCTTTCGCTTGAAATTACGTTATTTCCTGGACATAAACATGCATGATATTAATGCGAACCAAACTCTTCTTATGTAAAAGTACGGGTAACGGGTAGTAAAATGATAAAAGACTTTTAGTTTGTATTCAGACGAAGCAGCTCCCGAAGTGACGGTGACTGTATGCATGTCGACTTGTGTCATGAAGTTCGTTTCTATGGCAGTGTATATCAAACCGCGGTGAATTGCCCGTAAAAAAATAATGTTCGAACGTAGGTTCGACTAAGAAATGAACCAATGAAATTCGAGGATTTTGAAATGTCATGATAGAATGTATTTTATTTGACTTTTTATGTGCCAAGACACACGTTCTACTATATCGTTTGGACATTTTATGTCCTTGTACCGATATTGTAATCGTTCCAATTAAATTGTTAAAAAATACAAGTCATATTGTAGCATTAACAAATTAGACAAGAATTTAAATGGATATAATATGATGTTTTGTGAATTTTATTTGTCAAATGGATTTCAGTGAAAACACAACAAACTGCCAAAAAATATAATCCCTACCTGCTTCAGTTGAAGACATGCTTATTAATTCTTTTTACTTTTTCAGTTTGAATGGGCATGGCAACACCCACAGAGATCCAGACGACTTCGATTTATGTCCAAGAAAACTCGGAAAGAAACCACCTACCAGTATATGTTCCGTATTGCGTGTAACATGCTCCGAACTAGCCCATGGAACCGACTCTCTCTGACCATCCGCTGGTTGAAGCAGGAATATCGTCTCGACTTCCCACCAGACATTCTGCCTCCTGCTCACATGCCCGTTGTGTTTGGGCCCGTCAAGAGCAAGAAGGTGAAGAAGAGTAACGGTCTGTCAAAAAGGGAGACAATTCCCGGAGAAGATGGCGACAGTGATATCGGCAACATTGTCATCAGACATAAGAAGTGTGCTGTTTGCTATGAGAAGCTGAAGGTGATATATATAGTTTCTAGATTCAAATATATAGATTAAATGATATAACATATCTTCATGTTTTGTTTTGTGAGACGATATCATTAACCTCAATTTATGGTTACTAAGGTGTAAAAATAAAAGAATTTTATTTGTCGATTGTTTGAATTCATTTGAAAATATTTCAAGGCACTGACTTAAAATGTGTTGTAATATTTTTTTGTTATTTTATTTCTTATGAGGTACATGTACATTTAGGTTCAAACTACAAAGAAAGAAATGTAATATGTTAAGCATCAGGAAGTTATCTCCCTTGCATTGTTCTGCAATTTGCTTAGTAACAGTCAGTCCTGTCAGTCCAAAATACTGGCTAATTAAAGTCTTACAGCATTTCCCGAAGTTTTTCTGCCTTCTATCTGTAAGTGAGCTTTCCGAATTTCTTTTATAAAGTTTATACAGGTTTCAACTTATTGCGAAACAGGTTTTTGCACTCAAACCATGAATAAGATAAAAAGTAGTAAGGATTAGGTTTGCCAGTTTCTGAGACTATCAGAATTTATGACTTTCAGGCCAATACTTCTTATCAACCTACATTAAACGTTTTTTTGTTGCGGAGAAATTTTCCACTTTCCACTGAGAGTCTTTGGGATTTTAAATTTTTCAGCTTATTTTGACTTGATTTCCCAGTTGAAGTCATAACAGTGAAAAAATGCGAATTAGTTTTCTTTTGGTGTCTTAAGGTATTTTCAGTTTTGAAAAATGCAACATTTCATTTTTTTCAGCTGAAGAATAATTTTCAATTTGTATTTGTAATAATATGATTTTATTCAATGCCCGTTACCATTTCAGCCCGAGGACACGCTGCTGACATGCTACCACCCCCGCTGTGAGATGGAGGCCCACATTCTGTGTCTCTCCAAGCGACTGTTGTCGGACCCCGCCCACCTTCTCCCTGTCGAGGGACCGTGTCCCAAGTGTAAGCAGGCCCTGCTGTGGGGCGACCTCATCAGACACAAGAGGGGCTGCTACCAGAATCTCAACGACTCCTCTGCTACTGTAAGTGTTCATATTGTGACATCTATAGACTGTACAAATATTTTCCCAAATTCTCATTGAAACCCGAGACCTCATCATGCTTCTGACACCCCCAATGACTCCTCTGTTAATGTAAGGGTTGAAGTGACATCTTACTTGTTGATTAATGATAGAAAAGAGTAGGGGTGTAACGATTCACCGATACCATCGATACAATCGATGTTTAGAAAGTGACGATTCTTGTATCGTCAATTTCCCGAAATCGCGATACGCTAAAAATAGAATGGAATTCAGAGTTACCTCCCTTTCCGAGTATAGGTAATCATGTCCCCAAATCTCGTAGATAAGTTGATAAAAAAAATATCATTTTAACTTTACTTTGGTAGGGCTGTGTTTATTAGAGTGTTTATAGTTGAATTAATATTTCAATGTCATCCTCCTTTCAGACGGACACAAATGGTGAGAGTGAAAATGACAGTTGGACCGAAGATCTTAGAATCTGAAGATAGAGGAACCGATGGAGATTCACCATAATCCTGATTCAAGGAGAAAAGTTGGCACAGGTTTATTGGAGTTTTATGTTAAAGCTCTGAAGGTTAGACAAGTGATAGATCATGTCTAGTTTCTCAAAGGAACTAACGGTCCGAGGAGAAACGGTCCATGTTTTTCTCCAAGGACAAACGGTCCATGTTTGACTCCAAGGACAAACGGTCTTTATTTGATTCCAAAGACAAACGGTCCATGTTTGACTCCAAGGACAAATGGTCCATGTTTGACTCCAAGGAAAAATGGTCCATGTTTGACTCCAAGGACAAACGGTCCATGTTTGACTCCAAGGACAAACGGTCCATGTTTGACTCCAAGGACAAACGGTCCATGTTTGACTCCAAGGACAAACGGTCCATGTTTGACTCCAAGGACAAACGGTCCATGTTTGACTCCAAGGACAAACGGTCCATGTTTGACTCCAAGGACAAACGGTCCATGTTTGACTCCCAAGGACACCAGATATGAGAAACTAAAAATCATGGAAACTAACAGTCCATGTGTGAGATAAATGACATCTGATGAGAGAAACTAAAGGTCATGATACCAAAGGCCCATCTTTAGTTCAAGTACACCAGAAGGGAGAACTAAAGATCAAGAAACCAGAGGTCCATGTTTGAGATCAAGTACACCAGAAGAGAGAAAGGAAGGGTAAATGGACCCAAGATGACAGCCTCCTGTTACTAGGCAACAAAATGATAGTTAGTCTTTAAAGTAAAACATTAATACATGCAGTGTTCGAAATATGTTTTAGTCACTGCAAGCAAGCAATGGAATATGTCTAAAAGGTTTGATTTAATTTTAGACCATGACTTTTTTAAGGAAGAGTGACTTATGCACCTTTCCCTTATTTGAAAATGAAAATCTTGATTAAATGTTAAATTATAACTTATCTAAGGAAGCGTGACTTTCTCTTTCCCTTATTTGAAAATGAAAAGCTAGCGTTAACGAAATCAATATGTTGAAAGGAAGGAACCGAAGTATGACTGCCAAGTTTGATAGTTCTTATTTCGGCAATATAATGATGGACCTCTAGAGTGATTTCTTACTACATTATGTAACTTGTGCTCTGATGCAGAAGTCGTGAACACAAGTTGTCTCCCTTCATCCACCGCCATCCCCATAGTATGGGTATGAGTCTTCAATGATATATAACAAAACAAATTAATTAACTTCTTGTATGCTATACAATAGCATTTAAGGATCATGGACAATTGGACATGATACCTAATTTTTTTTGACAAAATGTGACATGCATTTACAGTTGTTGACATTAAGTAAGAATTAAATAAGAACATTATCTTCCTTTTAAATTTAATTTATAATCTTCATCATGCTCAGCTTGTAGTTCTTATCTTCACCAGATGCTACTTTCTGTACCGACACATTGAGGCTTATTTGAAATATTTCTCCAAACATAGAATTATTTAAAAGATTTATAAAAAGGTATGTGTGATTTATCTTAGTCTTAGATGTTGTCAAAATCAACATTTCTGGTTTTTCTTCTTTAGCATTTCATATGTCTTGATGTGTTTAAAACATAAAAAAAGAAGATTCTTATTAGATAAATACATGATACCGGTAAGCACAGTCTCTATATTCAGGTCCAGAGTGAGTATATATCAGTATCAAGAATAACACTGTATGTGGTATCGTCTTTTCAACTCCTTTCTTGATTAAAGCTGGTTTATTGATCTTCATTATTAAGTGCAAACAAGTTCTTTTCTTAAGATAGATAAAAAAATGCTTTGAACTTGTCTTTGTTTCCAAACAATTGGGGTGTGCAACAATTCATATATAATATATTTGTCAGATTTAATCTTTTCTTCAATTGTAAGTTCTTATTGTTTATGGAGTTACATATACAAACTATTTATGACATTTCCTCTTTTCTGTGTGAGGATTTACAGCAATAGCACGTTGCTTGCTACCATATCCTGCCTAGCTGACCACAGCTGTAATGTTTTTCCCCTGTAACTTCAATCAACTGATAGAATTACAGGGTCAATTGTCAAATACATGTATGACATTCTTGTTATCCACTGCTAATCCAAATGGGTTTGGAAGATGTCCTGCAAATGATTTAAACAAAGATCATTGGTTTTCTTATAGCTCTAATATTTTGATTTGTTACATTTCTTTTGAATTTGATTTTAAAACAATATGAATATACTATATACATTCTTTGTTGTTGGATTTATAGCTATAGCATAAGGACATCTTATAGTTCTTTATTGATGGGTGTACAGCAATACTGTAAGGATGTGTTATCTCTCGTAACAAATGAATATATACCGTAGCTATGGCATAAGGACATCTTATATTTCTTTATTGATGGGTGTACAGCAATACTGTAAGGATGTGTTATCTCTCGTAACAAATGAATATATACCGTAGCTATGGCATAAGGACATCTTATATTTCTTTATTGATGGGTGTACAGCAATACTATAGGGATGTGTTATCCCCCGTAACAAATGAATATATACCGTAGCTATGGCATAAGGACATCTTATATTTCTTTATTGATGGGTCTACAGCAATACTGTAAGGATGTGTTATCTCTCGTAACAAATGAATATATACCGTAGCTATGGCATAAGGACATCTTATATTTCTTTATTGATGGGTCTACAGCAATACTATAAGGATGTGTTATCTCTCGTAACAAATGAATATATACCGTAGCTATGGTATAAGAATGTCTTATATTTCTTTATTGATGGGTGTACAGCAATACTGTAAGGATGTGTTATCTCTCGTAACAAATGAATATTACTGAAACTTCCATGATAATGTTATAACATTTCTTACTTTTCTAAACTACAAGTTGAATATTAATCAAACTATTTCTATAAACAATTTGTTGTGGTTTGCTACCATAACTTGATAAGTTCACTATTGAAGTGAAGTTTTACCCTGTAAGGTTTACTGGGTCAGTTGTCGAGATGATAGTGTTCTCCTCATCCAAGGCTAGTCCATAACAGTTTGGGACATGTCCTATACAAAGATTATGAGTTGTCTTAAATCTCCTTCTCTTTGAGCATTCTCCTCATCCGGTGCTAGTCTATAACAGTTTGGGACAGGTCCTATACAAAGGTTAAGTGTTGTCTTAAATCTCCTGTTCCTTAAGCAGTATATCACTCTCCTCATCCATTGCTAGTCCATAACAGTTTGGGACAGGTCCTAAACAAAGATTAAGTGTTGTCTTAAACCTCAAGTACAGCCTTCTTGTTAACTGACAATGGTCAGACGTTAAGCAGTATATCATTCTTCTCATTAACTGCTAGTCCTTATAACTCTTGGGCACGTCGTAAACAAACTTAGCGTTGTCTTATGTTCCCTGTTCAGTCACCCTACCTTGTTATTTACTGGTGTCAGTTGTTGAACAATACAAATGTCACTCTTCTCGTCCACTGCTAGTCCATAACAGTTTAGGACATGTCTTTACATAGGTCATTTGTTGTCTTATGTTCCCTTTAAAGTTTCACTTTTTTTCTTGACAAGGGTCAGTTTTTCAGATATACCATAATTTCTCTATTAATTTGACCCTAAAATTTGCAAAAGATTTTCTAAAAATCGTTGAACTTTCTGTCACTTTCAGTGGATTATTTGGCACTATGGTCGAAATATTGGATAAATATTAAGTACATGTGCAATATTAATGCATAGATTTTAAGGATTATCACATGATAATAGCAATTATGATCATAATCAAGATATTTTAAATAGCTTACTGCAGTTGAGAAAATTATGCTTTTCACTTTTTTGGGGGGAAAATTAAACAATTATTACAAGCAATGTGTGAATTAGCATTAATTTTTGACACTTAGGTGAAATTTTACAAATGTTTTGAATGTGTGACCTCAGGAAAAAATTATGTGGTCAAATTATTGAAGATGTCAATTCATAGAGAAATACTGTATGTCATTCTTCTCATCAACTGCTAGTCCATAAGAGTTTGAGACACGTACTAAACAGAGAATATGGGTAGTCTTAGGTCCCCTCCAAAGTTTCCCTTATTTATTGACCATTGTCATTTGTCCAGATATGTCATTCTTCTCATCAACTGCTAGTCCATAAGAGTTTTGGACATATAACAAAGAATATTGGTAGTCTTAGGTCCCTTCCAAAGTTTCCCTTATTTATTTACCATTGTCATTTGTCCAGATATGTCATTCTTCTCATCGACTGCTAGTTCATAAGAGTTTGAGACACGTCCTAAGCAAAGAATAAGCGTTGTCTGGTGTTCCCTAGAAGTATAACCCTATTTTTATTTTTCTGGGGTCAGTTGTTATTCTTCTCGTCAACTGCTAGTCCATAACAGTTTGGGACATGTCCTTAAAAAAGATTACAGGTTGTCTAAGTCCTTGCATATGGATGCAAAGTATCTGCAGTGAGTGTGTAAGATAATCTTTGCTAACTGATTACGAGAAGATACTTTGTAAATTTCTTATACTTAAGGACATGTGGATCAGAACAACATCAACAAAATACAAAAGTCTGGTCTTCCTACCAGTAGATAACTGAGTCTCTTGTAGGTAAATATCATTGTTTTCATCTATCACATGTTGCTGCATACAAAACATCGTTAATAGGAAAAACAAAGTTCAGGGAGTAATTTTTTATGTATTTGCAGTTTATATCTGTGTCATAAGTTACAAACTGCAGGCCATTGTAAAAAAACCCAATATTTCTCTTTATGTTTATGCATGATTTCTGTTCTTATGGTCTATTGATGTCAAAATGTTGAACTACAATATAAGGATGAATATTTTCACTTCACAGAATACAAGTGTAGTTTTCCCACATAAGGTCATCCTACTGATTGTATTATTGGGATGAGAAAGTGTGAGGAATGGTTTCCTCTTTTCTCATCCTCTATCTTTGTCTATGCAAGTCATTTTTAAGGAGGTTGTTGTCCAGCTGGATATTTGTCAGCTAATTGCTATGAATGTTTACTTGACGGAATTGATGTTTTTGAAATTAACATTTGAGGAGTTGCTGTGAAAGTCGATGAAGACGAATGGTATTGATCTTTGAGGAGGTTTTCTTGTGGTCTATAGATAGACTTTTCTACTGATGGTGACACTAGGATGATATGTTGTGAGGAAAACTTCCCCTTTTCTCATTCACAAGTTGCTGTGTGATTTTACTCTGACAAAACACAACAAATGAAAGTCATGTTTATTACCAAAAATAAGATAAATATTTTACTTTTAATTCAGCAACTGTTTACATATTTACATTTCTTTTTCTTACAATCTTTTTATCACATATTTCTATTTCTATTTTTTTAATTCCATTTCTTATTTCTGTCTTCTTGTAAGCCCTATTTATTACTTCATTCATTTATTAAAGGTACTATCTATATCAAAGTAGTCCAAATTTCTTCTTTAACTTTCTTCATTTATTCATATTTAAAAACTCCCACATTGATAAGAATACATTTTAACAAGAGATGAGTAAATATGTTCCTATGGCCTATGTTTCATGAATTTGGTGATATCCAGTGTAACAGCTCTGATGTCTGAACCAGTGTTGGGAGGGAATGTTTCACCAAATTCCCTCTTATCTTTCTGTCACAGCTTATTCTGAAATGTACAATAACATGGACAATTGGACTGATTATTTATGACTTATTAGTCTTGTGATGTTCAGTGTCGCTGTAGGTGTTGGAGCCAGTCCTGAGACTTTAATCCACCACCATCGTATCTAACACTGAATAGTTTATCTCCAGATGAAAAAAATATGGATACATTTATATTATTTAAGAATTAAGAATAAGATAATTATACATAGTAATGTCCCTTATACACAACAATACAACAATACAACAATTATTATAAATAATATATTTAGTGATGAATACAGTGTTACAACTTTGATGTCAGATCCAGTGTCATCCTGCTACATCAGTGTATATGTCTCAGGGAATAGGTTGGAGCATAACGCGGAGACATATACACTGATGTAGCAGGATGATCCAGTCAGGTTTGTCTATCAACAATACTTCTGAAATGTTATTTTTAATTGACAATATGACCATGGTCTCTTATGGCAGATCTTGTGTCAGAAAGCTGATAATGTTGACAGAAATACTACCAGTTATGCAGTCACAGAAATACTTTCCAAAAGGACTGGCCATCTGAGACTGCTGTGTTGTTTAAAGAATTGATTGGTCCACCCAGAGACCAAAACATATTGACCTCTACTGTTGATGTTACTGAGGTGACCATGCTGTATCAGTGGCTTGTTGCTGTTGATGTTTTCCTTGTTCTCTTCAATTCTCTACAATGCACACATACAGTTCATGTATTTTCTCCCAATGATTTATGATCCAACTACAAAAACAAGTGATGTTAATTTATTGGAAAACAAAAACCCAAAAAAGTTTTTAAAAATGATATCCAGGCTCTGACAATTATTTTTGGGCATGTTAGTTAAAATGGTATAACTAAGCTATTCAGATTTTTGGTTAAAAACTTGTGAAGTTAGTTATGGAGAAATACTGACAGTCGAGCTATATTCAGCAACCAAACAGAGTTGCAACAGGTGTTCTCTATGAGACTGTTATTGTGTTGCTTATACAATCAGGAGTCCTTTTGGAGCCCATTCCATACCGACCTCTACTGTTGATGTTTTGAGGTGACAATTCTTTATCAGTGGCTTGTTGCTGTTGATGTTTTCCTTGTTCTAAGTATATGTATGAGTGCATTCTTATTCTTCACAATGCACACATTCAGCTTTTTCTCCCAATAATTTATCATCTGATAAAAAATGTGATGTTATTCTATTTAAAGAACCACAAAGCTTAAAAAAAAAATGAAACAACAGCACTGAAAATGTTTTAGTGACATTTTTGTTATGTTCGTACTAACACATGTTGCTAACACAGTTGTCAAGCAAATGCTTTACTTGAAAAAGAAAAATGAAATTATTCAAGTATTTTGTAAAAATGAAATATACATTGTAATTTAATATAATTTGCAAAGTGATAACGTGTTAGAATGAAATGCACATTGTAATACCAGTGAAAGAATTTGCGAAGTCATGAAATGATGTCTTATGCTTTCTTCCTCAGTGAGAAATAAGAATTTGGATTTCTGAAAATTAAAACAATAATTGAAATAAGATTAGGCTCGAAAATGAGAAAACGTGATTGGGTGTCTGACGCAATCGAAGGTAGTTTACAATCAGCGACGCTGTTTGTGAACTAATCACCTCTACTGTTGATGTTTTGAGGTAACCATTCTATCAGCGGCTTGTTGCTGTTGATGCTTTCCTTCTTCTATGATGCCTCTGTATGAGTGCAATTCTTTGCCATGAGCACATACAGTTCCAGGGCTTTGTTTCCCAATGAAGGATAATAAAACAAATACAAATAATTTATC
Source organism: Steromphala cineraria (assembly GCA_916613615.1). Taxonomy (NCBI): domain Eukaryota; kingdom Metazoa; phylum Mollusca; class Gastropoda; order Trochida; family Trochidae; genus Steromphala; species Steromphala cineraria. Next base: position 63,912,058 of record OU744728.1, on the reverse strand, counting down.
AGCTCTGAAAGTTGATTCAGGGGCATGTAAGTTAGTTAAGTAGGTATTGCAAAGAGATGCAATATTCGGTGTAGATATTCAATTTGTATGTGGAATGTAGGGGTGTAACGATAGATCGAACTATCCACTTATCGCGATAGTTACTCTGCCGATAGTACTTTATCGATAGTCTTTTTTAGAACGATCAATAGTATCGATAGAACGTCTTAACTATTGATAGTATCGACAATTTGAAAAAATCAGTTGTTAACTGGAATGTAAAAAGTAAAATCCACACGCAATAGTACCCTGCAATAGACTATCGCTATCGCAATAGTCCCTTGGGGGTCAATAGTCACCCCTAATATTCACAGTTATAAGGCAAATGTTGCTGAAAATTACAAGACTGAAAGTTGTTCAAGTGGTAAGGTGTGTGTATACAGGGAACTGGCTGATGACCTACACTGAACATTGCATCTCTTTGTCATAGAAAAGATTTACATCCATAAAGTTTTTATTTCTTCTACTCTGAAAAATGTTTGTACATAATGTTTGCTCCCCAAAAAACAGCTGCACATGAGATATAGGCCAGTTATTTCACATTGCTGTTTATACTAATTGTCCTTATTTGTGTTGATGTCAGTCATTTATGATTACTTGTTTTTATGTTAATACAGTAAAGGGTTAGTATATCTCTTTAAATAACCTTAAAACACTTGACTTGAAAAAAGAAAACAATGAAATTATTTCAAGTGTTGTGTAAAAATCAAATACACATTGTAATAAAATATAATTGGGATAGTCATTAATGTTGTGTTATTTTTCTTTCCGCCATTGCAATTTCAGCACCTGGATATATTCCAACAAAAATTGGAATCTAATAAGGCCTGTAAAGGAGAAAACTTTATTGACTGCCCGGTGCAATCAAAGTGAGTTGTGGAATAAGCAAGGCTGTTTGAGACATAATCATTACCATTTGTTATGGGGCAACTAGAATTGTGCACAAGGTTACTGAATCACAACACACGCAATGTGGCAAATAGCAAGCATCATGCAACTTCATGATATCTGTAAGACCTTTTCCCTCATCTTACCTCCCTAGTCTTACTAAACTTTGAAATTAGATAGTAAATAAATCTTAAATTTGAAAATTTAATCAAATGAAGAGAAGACTGCCCTTTTGTTCATTTTCAGAAATTAGCTCTCAATTATTGTTATGACTTTCTAAGACTTATCTTACTTGAGGGGCACATTGACAGACTATACCTTCCTCTGCAAGGTATGTTTCAGGCCACTATCATTTGGCTAGTTAAAGACTTGCTGCATGGCATCAAAGTTCTTACCAATAATTCGTTGTAACTTTAAGATGATTTTCAGTTGAACCAAAGTTGAAGTTCAAATGCAGCCCCCTAAAGAGCTGCCACACATGGATAGGGACGGGGATAGTGCAGTGGTTAGTGTGTCGGCTTTAGGTAAAAATCTGGGGTTCAAATCTTGTCACGGGCTCGGCAGGTGCGTCTGCAGTTGAGAAGTGTTCTTCACGCAGTAAGGTTTGGGTGCACTGCTACGCTGAATGTAAGCACAGTACAACCCATGATTCCCTATTTCCAGTAGATGCTCGCTAGTTTCACTGCAATACATACCAACAACAGTGTTGTAGGCTTTCTTCCTGCAATAATACGTGCAGCCGTAATGTAAGTGAAATAATATTGAAAGAAGTGCAGAACTCCAAATCCCCTAAACTTGCCTCATGTACATGAATAGGAAATACAACTATTCTATATAAGTCTTGCAGACCTGCCTACTTGTACACTTTTGGTGTATTTTGTACAATTTTGTGCAATAAAATACGACTACCACTGATGACGTCTCCTCTGTATCAGACAGTGCAATGCAACTACAAAGAAAAATCAATGTTATTGAAAAATTTTGTGCTCAAACTTGGATGAAAGTGAATCTCAATAAGACTAAAATAATGGTATTTGGCAATGGAGGTCCTCTAAGAGACTATGAGAAGTGGTTTCTGAATGGAACACAAATTGAAGTTGTTAATATGTACAGATGGTATTGTGTTCACTCCAAAATTATCATGGACAAAAGCAAAATCTTGTCTATCTTCTCAAGCGAGAAAGGCCATATTTTCAATTAACCCTTATCAAAAACAATTTGGATATATTAATCATCATGAACTCTTTAAGATATTTGATTCAATGATATCACCAATACTGTGTCATGGTTCAGAGATATGGGGGACAAATTACTGTAAAATAATTGAATCTGTTCATTCAAGATTTTGTAAGTCATTTCTCAAAGTAACTAAAAGCACAAACAACAACATGGTTCTGGGAGAGTGTGGGAGAGCCCCTCTCCAGTTTCAATACCTTTCAAGAGCAGTCAAGTTCTGGTGCAGATTGATGCAGCTTCCACGGAATAGACTTCCTTATCATGCTTATTTAATGATGAAATCTTTGGACGATAATGGAAAAATAACATGGGCTTCCGACATAAGATTGATTTTATTTCAATATGGATTCGGTATCGTATGGATATCACAAAATATAGGATGTATTTCAACTTTCATGAAAATCTTTAAACAGAGATTTTACGACTGCTTCACCCAGGACTGGCATTCGTCGCTTCTTTCATCTTCTAAATGTTACTACTACTCTCAATTCAAATCACTCCTCACAGTCGAACCATATTTAACCAACGAATTATTACCAAGCCAACGAACAATCATAACCCAATTTAGATGTTGTAACTTCAGACTTACAGTGGAATGTGGCCGCCATACAAATACCCCATATAATGAACGTCTCTGCGTGTATGGCCATGCTGTTGGCCTTGACTACATTGAGGATGAATTCCATGTAATGTTAATTTGTCAGAAATATTCCCAACTCCGATATGACTGTTTTCAAAATTATCAGATTAAACCACCAACGACTGAAACTTTCCTTCGACTGATGTCATCTGACAATATTAATGTACTAAAATCAGTGAGCAGATATCTCACACAAGTTCGCCGCAACCGGAATTTAAAGGTATAAACGTTAAATTAATTACTAGCATGTACATTTTTTTTCTTTCTAAAATTTTCTTTGTATTATGGGCCTGAGGCCTTAACTACTGAATAAATATGTCTGTCTGTCTGTATACACCCACTTTCTAAATTATACACCAATCACCATTTACTACAGGAGTCTTAAAGGACACTGATAAATCTGATATAAGTGTAACTGATTTGACATGTTTGAAGCATTAGCCTTTGATGTACAGTATAGTGTGATGTACAGTACTTGTTTGAAAAAGTTTGTATTAAAATGTTGTCTCATATAATTTATTGTTTGTATACTTTGAATGTGAAATATACATTTTGAAACCTCAGAATACACTTTGAAATGTTAAGTATACACTTAGGACCGAAAAAGGGTAGGCAGGTCTGGTCTTGGTTTGAAACTGGTCTAAATATGCCTGGCTGGTTTGTTTGGCTTCAAGACAGATGTCAACAAGTGTTTGCCACTAATGTGGCAATGTCCCCCGCCACTTGGATATGGCGATAGAATTGTCACGTTTCAAAAGTGGTCAAAGTGATGTTGTGACCTTGAAAATAAGGTCAAGGTCACCCAAAGTGACTGGTGTCTGCGTAATCCCCCAAGTGAGACTGTGACCAAATTTGAAGACTTTGGGTACAACGGTTCTTTAGATATCGCGTTAACAAGGATCCGGACGTACGTACGTACGGGACGGACGGACGGACGGACGCCGCTGAATACAATGTCCCCCGTTCCGCGTTGCGGCGGGGGACAACAAACACACCTAGCGATGAGGGGACAGGTTAAAGGAGATGTCTTCTGATATCAACTATTAACATAAATTGAAAAAAAATGCAAATCACTTTTATGCAGTGTTTATATGAAGTTCAACATACTTTGTTAAATTAAGGAAATAGTTTTTTCCCCGAGTGTTTATATAATGATAAAATTACAACCCAGGTTTTTTTCTAGTAAGAAGTGTCTGACAAGAAAGAAGAATTTAAAAAAATCAATTGAATTTTTTAGAATAATTCAGACAAGGCTTCACTTCTTTTGGATGTTAGCATTTAAAATTCTTGTATTTTGATGTCCAAAACATGTTTCGTCGTACTGACATGGGTAAATCAAGTCTTTCCGATGAACTGATCGTCCTTGTTGACAAGCGTCAGATGAACCTGCTGAACAAAATTTCAAAATCGCAAGTTTTACAAAAAGGACGATTCAGTAAAAAATTTCTGATGACTCAATACTTTCAGCATTAACTGCGATGATCAATCAAAGAGAAACGTTTGATTTACCCACTCAGTTCAAAAGAATTTAATTGAAACCCAACGATTTTAACCTTTTGTCAAGAATATTTGAATGAGGAAAGTCATTTCATTACCGAGTATGTTCCTGATAAAACATGAATGAAAGTTTATCTTTTAGTTTCGGCACAGGAACAAATGTTGGTGCTAAACAAGAGTAATGGCGAGTTTGACATTCGTTTATATTTATCTTTACATATTTAACTTACTTACTCTGTAGTTTTTAAAAACACTTCAACGGAGTTGATTTCGTGTTTGGGTCCTTAAATGGATTCCTAAGTTTTTTTTAAATGACACGTTTGAAGCCATGGCTGTAAGCTGTTCAATTTGACAATTTGAATGAATTAAGTTAAGAAAGAAAAGAGAGAACCATATCATTATCATTTTAGAACATGAACCTTCAAAGTTATTTACCTAACCTTTTAACTGTCACCATAAATTACCGTAATTGTTTGAACGTTTGACATTCCTCAAATCGACAAATTTAGCAACCGTTTATCGTTGACCTTTTCGCTAGAAATATCATAACATTTTTAACATCACTGTCCATCATCTGTAGTACCCCTCTAGTCTGTTTAGCTATATATCCAGTTGGCCGGACACTAGATAGCGAGCTCCTGAACACCACAGAACTCCGTTGCAAGGCAGCTGTGTCGTGATCGAGATATCAGTCAGCACAACTTGGATGATATTGTCCTATAGGAAGGTGCATAGTGTGAATATATCGAAACATTCCAGCAACTTGAAGTGTTCTTGAATAGTATCCGGAAGTATATTTAGAACATGTCGTCTGCTCTCACCAGTTACGTGATGTTGATTTCTGTTGTGGTCGCCTCTCTCTTCATCATGACGTCATCAGCGAATGGAGTTCCAGGAACAGGCCAGTGTCTGTCGACTCCATACCCCTGTAATACAAGCTACACACATTTCATCTTCCCAAACACATTCAACATGGCGGACACTGACGAGGCCCAGCCAGCTCTGATGGAAGAACTGGCGTCAATAGGATTCTCCGGGTCTTGTGGCGATCTTCCTCGGGCCGTCCTCTGCAACTTGTTCTTCCCCGTGTGCACTGTCCTTGAAGATCCTATTCCTATCTGCAGCGACGCCTGCCAGACCCTGCAGACCGAGTTTGCCGTGACGGACAGGATCAAAAACCTGGTTTGTGGCTCCTTTCCTGCCAGTGGACTCTGTGTGGGAGTCCAAAACTGATGTCAGTCTAGAACTTCAAATCTGCTAGCGGACTTAATGTGGGTTCCCTTTCTCAAGTATAAGACGTTCGGTAGCATCTTGAACTTCGAAATTTGTATAATGAAAGACCTAGCTGAACAACCGGCTATGACATTTGTTGAACATCAGTAAATAATTATAAAAAGTTTCGAGGAAATTCAACAGTCAAGATAATTTGAGGAGATACTATTTTAAACCTCCTATGACATTTTGAAAGGACCGAAAATCTTAAAAGTTGTGTCTACAGCTTACTTGCACGAAGAATATAATTGTTCGTATTTTGCTGCTCTTTATTGTGTACTTCTTACTCTAACCTGGGTGTCGGACCCAGGTAATAAATGATTAATCTACAAAATCGTATTTAGATTTCTTTACTCAATATTAAAAAGCTTATTACTTTCTAAGTCTTAATTGTATGGCACTTGTATGACACCGAGGACCGTGACCACATGGTTTAGAAATTGGGCAAATATAGAGGTAAACTGGGCCGATGAGACAAACTGGACCAGAATGATAGAAACTGGGCCAATATGAGAGAAACTTGGCCAGAATGATAGAAACTGGGCCAATATGAGACAAACTGGGCCAGAATGATAGAAACTGGGCCAATATGAAATTAAGCATAAATATTTCTCAAGTAGAGGAAGAGTAATGAAGTAGGAGCATATATATAAGTAAAAATACAATGCACACTAAAAATAACTTAATGAAGAGAGTAAATGTATGCATTACTCTTCCTCTGCTTGAGAACGACACAAGAATCTGTGTCGAAACGTCGCATTCAATGAACAAAGAAGTTGTCAACCATATATTCCTCTGCAGTATATTTCATTATTGTTATCCCGTGAAACTGCAGCAAACCAATGGAGCGTGACTTGGTCCGCACCTGCTGCATGACTGAAATATGATCTTATGTAACTGCCTCAGTCATGGTGAAATCAGCACATAGATTTTATCACGGTTTGGTACCTTTGAAGATAATCTGCGGATTGCTGCAAGTAGATTAGCATAAACAGCGACACCATTCTCACCCTGTTATCAATCACACTACACACATGAAAAATCTTGATTGCTTATCTGAAAGTAGTAAATAAATGGTTTGTTAAGAAATTTAAAACATGAGCAACGAGTGCGACTTTAGATTTTAATTGGAGGAATAACTGTTAAGGGTCAAGCATAAACGTCCATCTTACTAGTTTGCTTTTGAAATGGGTAAATGAACAATACGATACACTCATTTTTACTTCTTCTACATAAATGATGTATGGAAATGTGCGCTTAGAAGATCAAAGTTTCTTGTTAGGGTTCTGGTCGAATCTTCTGCCTATGTATGAATGAGGCGAGCAATATACCTACAAGGGCTTCTTTAGACTTATATTTAGTCTCTGAATTTTTTTTAGTAAAATTCTTATTTTATTAAATTTTTAAAAGGAGCCGCAGACAAATGGACCTAGAGCAATCCAGATCTAGACTTGCTTCCATGGGGTGAATTATATGCTCAAGGGTCTGTGCATAAGACTAGGGCTTCTTCTCAGGATGAAATTTACACAGAACGCTCTTCTACAGAATAAAATCATCAACAATAAGGCGACTGATGTATAAGATGTGTTGTCTCTATATTGATCTCATTCTTCACGGACGGTGAATAAACGCTGTGGATTTCATTGTCAATCTGCTATATAAGGGTATTGCCGGGGTTGTTCTGTGCGATAATACGTAAATGTAAACAGCTGCTGTATGATCCGCATAGTAACGGAAATTTTTTAAAATGAACGATAAATTAAGATAATTATTAGAAATAAACCCCATTGTGAATGGATTGGTTTCAAGAGTCATTATAGCAAGGAATGATTGAACTCCTTCGAAACTTTTAAAGAAAACCATTTATTATAAAAGCAGCAATATCCAATTTCTTTCCAAGAAAAAATATCGAATAAGGTAAGAATTTAAGAATATGAGAATAACAATATAATTTCACAAAACTCCAATGAATGTTCAGTTATTATAATCAAACCTCGTTGTATTAATCCAGTTAATACAGTTATGGAATGCAAGGTAACTGATCCAGGATTACCCAACCCCCAGTGCAGTAAGCTGGTGGTCCGCTACGGTCGGGTGAACTACAATACCTCGGGTCCGACTAGTTGGTAACACTACGCCAGGAACTCACTGTCTCCAACACTCATACAGTCTGTGTACACTTGTAGCTCGGGCTGCTAGCTTCCACTCAGAGCTGTCTGGAGTTGGACATGTAAAATGGTAGCTGTTAAACGTTGTGAACTATGAGTAGAACGGACTTTAAAGAAGGTGAGTTTTTATTAATCATAATGAAAAATGAAAATTATATTTCTAAGCAAACTGTCAAGTATGCGTGGTGTGTATTTTAAAGAAGGGGAGTTAATTTTGAATTCAATTATCATTAGTATTATCAATCGTGTTTATTTTAAGAACGACAACTGATAATAATGTGTAGCTGGTTAACGTTGATTCTCTAGCATTAAAACTTCAAGAAGAATATCCTTAAGTGTATTAAAACAATTAATTATAATTTAGCCAATACGATCTGTTATCTTTAGATTGGCTTATATGAGTCTGGTTGAACCACCTTTACTTGTAATGTAACTGTCTTGGGTAAAATAAAGAAAACACTGGCAATTGTTTGGAGCCCAGACATTCTAGTGTCGCGTACAGATTTGAAGATGAAGTTAACTGTAGTTACATTTTGTGAAAAGGTTTACACAATCAAGTAATGTGATAATGACATAATGGATTGAAGTTGAATTACTGTATGGTCGTGACGTCAGGGGCCGTTGCTGCAACTAAATTACATGTACATGTGTTGTCCCCTTCGCCCCAACTTTTGATCTAATTAAGTCATATTAACTTTATTTGCAAGTAATGGCAGAGACAATCTAAAACAATTCAGCTAAAACGTTATATATGTTCGAATAGAAGTTGACATAATACGAAGTAACCATTATAGCAACATGCACCATTCAATCTTTTGCTCGTTTGACTTTCTCATAAAATGATACTGAATAGGTTTTGAGATAAACACTGGAATAATAAGTACACTTTGTCCATGTCTTGCCATCTAAACCAGAAAAATATAAATTCAGAACAAGTTAAGTAACGAAAGGCACATATCCACCACTATAGGTCTAATCACCTTCTATAATCTCATAACCAATACTTCATAGATATCGAGATAGAAACGAAATTACGATAGCTCGTGGAAGCATGACTACCATAAACAGTTACATTACTTTCCTTCTTCAGTAAATATCGACTATATCGCTTATGAAAGTTTTCATAAAAAACGTAGCAATAAGTTATTAAATGCATCAAAACCATATATTTAAAAAAGGGTGTTTTACTTAAGAAATAGAAGACGAGTTGGTGTGCACCTATCGTTGAATAAAACATAGCAGGGAGCATAAAACACGAAGGGCGCAGCTTTTGTTTATATAAATTCAGTTGAAAATAATGGTAATTTTAAAAAATACATTTAAAAAATAATGATGCCTCACTTCGTAGAACATATTCAGTAGCATTGGACGAGTCCATCATTGTGTTTAGGGGTGGGCGTCGGATAATAACAAAATCAAATGAATTGAACAATCAATGTGAATTTTATTTATTGAACATATACAATTAAATATTTGCACAACATATCTATCTTCAATGTCAAGGACATGTGATTTGGTTACGAATCGACAAACGCCAAGTCATGATCAGCCATGATGGACAATAGATGCCCTCTCAAGTTTGATCAATGGACTTGATCAATATGACGTCATGTGATAGGTAGAACGTTCTAATAACTTTATCTCGCGCATGGTTTATCGTCAAATAAGGCACATCGTCGGTCCTATTGTCCGCCATTGTTTTAATGCCGTGGGTATCTTATGTTACTTGATAAATGATCGATTGTAATTATACATTAAACCTCTACAGCTGTTAGATAGTAAGGGGGCTTTAACCGAAAGAATAATCTCGTTACAGATAAGAGAATAAACCACCGGAGCAAGCAGTACACCGCGAATATGAATGTGATATATAGATCTGATATAAATTCATTTTGTATCTGCTGCCTTTATGGTATTACTATACAGGACATTAGATAAGAGTCACTTGGTGGTCGGAAGACAGTAAATATAATTGTGAGATAACATCAGCGTCTGAACAGACCGAAATGGTCTTAAATGTGGCCTTATTAATATGAGTGTAGCTTATTTGGTAATGTGTCCGCTCATCACCCGGAATACCAGAGTATAATTCCCGGTCGCGGTTTACCAAAAGACTTTGAAATAAGGGAAGTGTTGCTTCACCAACAAGTCATAGAATCGACTGTCTAATCTGTCAACACAAACGAAATCTTAAATGAGCAAAGTATTTCGGACATAAAGAGTATTAAATCTATATATTACGTTGAGAGATTACAACACGACCCAAATCTGCCAAATGAGTAAAGAAAACAAGATGTGTTTGTGAAACACGAATGCCCCAGGATGCATATGTCAAGTATCAAAGACCTAGCTCTGACCAATCAAAAGTTATGACCAAGGTTAAAGTTTTTGTGGACAAACGGACAGACGGACGGACAGACGGACAGGTGAAAAACAATATACCCCCGGAATCTCCGATTCGGGGGCATAAAAAAATGCTGCGTGGAAAGAAATTCCTGAAATCAGGCTTCTGAATAATGATAAGTTGCAAAAACAGTGAATAATATCAATGTGATGTGGACCAAGCAATGTATTACAAAAAACCCATGAAAAATCGGGTAGACTTATAATGGGTAGCAAAGGACTTCAATAGGTGAAGTTGTTGCCCAAGAAATTTAGCTTGTTGACAGACACAAAGCTATTCGAATCTATGGCTTGTTAATAATGAAGCTATTTAGGAACATTTGTTAGCCAGGAGTGACTTTGATTGAAAACAAATAGCCCCAGACGTCACTGCGAATAGGGTATAAGTGCTTTAATAATGAGGGTGAATTTAAAAGCGATGGATCGGAATGCCTCTTATCGTTTTTGGCACTGAGGTATAAAGTGGATATCCGCACAGTATTACATGGCCTCTATTGAATTGCTTAACTGATAACGTCATACTTATACCGCAGGACGAAAGTAACTAAGCATTGGCATTAATTATTGTACCGCAATTGAAATAATTAAGATCAATAAAATGGTAACTATGTTCACTGTTAACATAACGCAAACGTGTCATGTTCATATTTATTTCATCCAAAGTTGTATGATATAGGATCCTAATGTGTAGGGTTATGTCCGAGTAACTCTCCATTTCTTGAAATTAATGATGCCAAGGCCCCAAAAGGCAGAGCGGCCGAGGCCCATTATTTTCACGGAATGGAAAGGACATAACTGAGCTACCCGACTTATATTTCATTGATCTTGGTTTGCCTGGTTTCGAGGGTATGGGTTCGAATCCCGAAAGTGATAAAAGTTTTACTATATATTGCAGCATTATTGGAATATAGTAATTCATGCAGTCCAATAGCGTTCATGAATGAGGTTCCCAACCGTAACTTTGTATGTGGTTTTCAATGCAGTTTCATTAGAAACTTCATAACACCCTTGCACAAGTACAAACAGTATCTAGCATTCTGAAAGACAGTTGATTGTCTAAAAATCAAGTCAGCAGAAGAGAACGAAACGTTACTTTCTTGACCTTTTATAACCGCATAGAAATCTTAAACGTTTTACCCTTAACACAAATGGAGTTAATAATAGTCGTCGACTACCTAGCCTCTGCTGTATAACCGTTCAATTAAACTGTATAATGGTTTAGAAAGTGGCACGCTTTGTGAGCGTCAAAGGGTAGCCGCGAAAAGCGGTTCACATCTTGCTGAGGGCTAAACGTATGTACAGTCTCAGTGTAAGTCTCTGTATATCTATATATATACACAGTCAGTCCTAGAATGAGCAGCGAACCAACAACACTGAAACCTTGCTGTCCAACCAGTGGTTATTCCTAATCTGAAAGATGAGTGAAATTGTGATTCAAGGAAGCTTATCTCAGGTGTTGAGTCTCAGTGTCAGTGAAGATGCCAACAAGCAAACAGAAAACACACTGCACGTCTTCTCAGGTAAGTTTCGTGCAGGTAGTTTCCTCATTGACGGAGACATCGCCACGAGGAGAAATGTGATTCCCTTGAATATTGGTCATTGACTCTGTATCTCACAAGTCTTTTAGGATTCTGAACACATTAGGAAAAGAACAAATGAAATACTAGACAAATGTTATGGATAACAACTTCTTTATCGATTTCTCACGACGTTTCTGGGCAAATTATTGGCCCATCTTCAGGTGACTTCCAATTCTTGCCCCTTCTTCGGGTGTCTTCAAGAATTGGCCCAAAAACATCGTGAGAAATCAGTAAAGAAGTTTTTCTCCATAACATTTGTCTTGTATCATCACACCAACTTCTAAATGCATTTGAAGAATTTTAAATGAAATACAGGTTTGTGACATGGAAAGAATTGTGGTAATTAAATATAGGTTGGTTACATTCAATAAATTGTTGCATACAATTATAAGCCTCTGGGTATGGAAAATCGAAGATCATTTTTCGCTTATTTCCCATTATTCTTCTAAGACCGATGGGTATGAAACAGTAAGGTTTATTTATATTAGATTTCAAAGGGTGTTATTAGAACTGTGTAGGGTAATACCGTTATTCCTTCTCATTCAGTAAGTTTGGTTTGTGACCATAGTAACCTTTATTGTTCTACATTATAATAAATTACATTACAAAATGATCATACATTATAATAAATTACATTACAAAATGATCATACATTATAATAAATTACATTACAAAATGATCATATATTATAATAAATTACATTACAAAATGATCATACATTATAATAAATTACATTACAAAATGATCATACATTATAATAAATTACATTACAAAATGATCATACATTATAATAAATTACATTACAAAATGATCATCTATAGACTCCGTATTACGCTGGCGGTTTTCATGTCGTCTCCTAAAGAGACCCAGAGTATGTTGATAGGATCACATATGTCACATTTTGAAATCGATGTTATTACATCGGGAGCCACTAACTGTTAAACAAGTCAATCAGTACATTAGAGCGAAAATACGGCCATTCAAAGTCGGCATTTTGATCGAAAACCGGACAATGTGGCTCGAGTGGCGCGCGCAAATTCGCCAAACGTAATTTTGAAACCTTGTCATAAGCTGACAGGAAGAGATATTCGATTCGATAGTGTTTATTAGGTATTGCAATTAATAGGTAGATTAATTCATTATTGGATGCATAATTTCGAATATTAAAGGTATTTGAGATGTTTTCTTGATTTTTCCGTAAAATCCAGCATTTTAGTGATATTATGCATAAATGGATATATTTGCAAGTCCAGTGATGAGATATGAACTTCAATTAGCATATAAGATATTTTGTGGCTTATCAAAACCAAATAAAATTTTAAGAAAGATACTCTGTGTCACTTTAAAATTTTGTTCTATTTTTTTTTTCAATTATGAATAGGAGATTTAAGGAGATGATGTCTGCAGATCAATGTTGAGAATCCAAATCTAGACTTTGGAGTAGCAGTTACACAGTTGAGACATTTAAATGGTTTGCTTGTTGCTAAGCAGTGCCGTATGTATAGGTATACGGCTTGAAGGGTGCAGTATTAATAACACAGGGCTTTATGTAATCCGATACCCGGAGGATTCAACGGGGACCGATTAATGCAAGATCCGGGTTCGATTAGCCAAATCAACCCTCCTAAAGTTGGGCACTGGACACCTTGGACCGCCAATCTGACTTAGGCGGTTAAAGGGTTAACGCTTTTATGTATTTACATTCCTTTCAAATAATGCACTTGTTAAAGAACATAAAGTTTTTATGTTGCCGTGTTTAAAAGGCTGAATATCTTTTGATATACAAAATAGTTTAAGAGCGGGCAAGTAAAAGGGTTGCTTTAGTTCAAGATTTCCAAAGGCACTATCGTCAAACAGTCTAAATATAGTATATAACTGTATATGTATATATGCAACCTTGCCAAAGATTTTTGAAAAATTGAATATACGTTAACCTGCTTAAGATCGCATTCTAGATATAGTGGTACATACAGTGAATATATATGAACATAGCTCAATGGATTCACACATGTTTTAGATTCTTTGAGTTTTTTTTATCAGCTATTCTTTTTATTAATGCTATGTTGTTATCAACAAACACGTACCCTATCAATATACTGTTGCACACTACAATTCCATAGACTTGATAACGATATGATAATCCATACAGATAGCTTGTTGCAGCTAGATTATTTGTATAGCAATACAACTTGTCCATACAATGAAATAACTGGTTTGAACAGTGAACAAATGAATAAAATATTATCGTTGAAATACCGAAATATTGTCATATAATTGGTTTCAATCATACTAGTTCAATAACCTCACATAGCTCCTGACGGGTCCTCCATATTGAATCTCAATCACGTGCTCTGATACCCAAGTTGTATCATCATTTGTCACGCCATTTCAACTTTGTATACTGTTAAACAAAATTAAAGCAATGTGGTTTAAGTAGTTGTAAAATAGTTTTTCTGCAGTCACTGCTTTGTCAGATGTTCTAAGCAATTATTAACAGTACAGTATTCTTGGAATTGCACCCTGCACCTGCATACGTCACCACACGGCTGAAACAGTGAGTTTGTTATTCGATCAAATATATTTAAACTGTCCACACCACTTTGAATGAACAACTGCATTTAAGGGGCAGTAGCACGTTTTTTGATAATTTTATATTTCTTTTTTTTTTCACTGATAATAGTACGTTAATGCTCAATGTGTTATTTTGAAAGTGTAAAAAATCTCATTACCCAAACCAATCATCCATAGTCAGAGGACAAAGTATGACGATTCACATAAAATCCATTGGCGGCCATCTTGTGTGAACACCTTTACTTCATTTTGTGAAAGAAAAAGATAGCGTATGTCTAAACTTTACATTATATATTTGAATTATTACTGATCCATTTAGTTTATATTTCAATTGGAACCATCAATTTTCATCTTCCTGACATCATCTTATATTCCCCCTAAAAACGTGCTACTGCCCCTTTAACGACGATTGACTAGGCCTCTCGTCTATGATGTAGTGTCCACTTGAATTGAAGATCACAACTCTGAATATATATACCATGATGTTCCAGAGAAAGCAGTTCCGCTGAAGTTCTGCCATCAGGATGACGTCACAGAACATGGCGCACGAGATGAGCAGCGCGAGAGTTTGCTGCGGTACCGCCACCTGGCGGACGAGGACAGGGAGATGGTGGATTGTCTCCTCATGGGCAAACTGGAACTGTACAAGACTCCCAGACCCAAGTCCAAAGTCGTCAAGATATTTATCAGCTCTACATTCACAGGTCAGTGCTTGTCTTGTAAAACGTATTTGGGTTGGTGAAAAAGGCAGTATTGAAAACAAAATTAAAGTATTGATGGTAATTCTTAATGAACTTAAACAACATTTATCATTTTTATGTATTGTTTAATTTGCCGAATTTCATTTGAACGTTTAAAAAAAAAAAAATTCTATTCCTTAGACATGACAGAAGAACGAAATGCACTAGCGGAATGCGCTTACCCCAAGCTGAGGCAGTACTGCTCTCACAAGTATGGAATTGACTTTCAGGTATATCTTAATCGTATTTAACCAAAATGGATAATCAGTTCGTTTGCCTTTACATAAGGTGATATCAGATTCACGCTAGCGAATATGAAATGAGATTAATAACATATTCTGAAACTTCATTGCTCATTGAAATATTGATTGTTCTTCTAGACAAACAAGCTGGACAAAATATATTAAGGATATTGTACTGAGTATCATTAAAATTTCATCAGGTGGAAAACGTAGAAATACGTCATTGTTAGTAATTTTAGTACTTTCTTCTATCCCTAAATATTAGTCCAGTAAGATGTTTTTCGAACGTCTTCGTCTCTGTCCCTGCACTTATCGACCATCCCTCTCTCTCTCTCTTCCCCAGGCGGTGGACATGAGGTGGGGGGTTCCCCCCGAGGCTAGTGATGACCACTCGGCGGCCAGTCTTTGTCTCTCAGAACTCAGGCATTGCCAGGACCTATCCATTGGCCCCAACTTCGTGGTGAGTCTACAAGACCAAATGGATATATTGTTGATGTAAAATGGCAATGTCCTTTCGTAGTGCATCACTCGTCACCGATGATATAATCTCTTCATTCGTGCCATGGCTACTGAGGCTATTAGGATTGGAATATAATGTTTACTTCTTAATGCATGTTTAAACCTGTAGGAAAATCTTTTGTAATGTTTGAGAACGTTTGATCATCCATTGCTGTTAATCTGTGACTTCTGTCAAGTTATTAGCCTACTTGGTAATGTGTATATCGACGTTTTGACCTTACAAATCACGTATTGGTCTCACATCTGTCTACCAAGCACTAGCCAGAGGAGTACATTAAAACATACCCCGCTTATTACAGACTCTGATTGGACAAAGATACGGGTGCTGTCCACTTCCGGCAGCCATTATTCGTAGCGAGTTTGAGGCTATCCGAGCCCATCTCGAGACTTCCGCCGCTGACGTCAAGCTCCTGGACACGTGCTACTTGAAGGACCAGAATTCACTTCCGGCTTTGTACAGACTGCAGCCCGCTAGCAAAATAAAAGGTTAGTTGTCTCACAAGAATCACAAGCACTTGATGCACGGGCAGTGCTCATATAGGGGAGACCAGGGCAAAGCGCGCCCCCGGGGCAAAGTGACCACGCGTTATTTCTCCAAACATGTCAACAAATGGAGTAATTTGTCATTACCAACGAATGAAAGTAACCGTAATGAAGCTTTGTGACCAACGCTGGAATCATTTGCCTGGGTTGTGGACGCAGAATTTCAAATATTCGAAAAAACGCGATTTTACTATATGGAACGGATATGTCTCAAATTCAAATATTCAATAAAATTACAAAACGGAACATTGAACTCTCGTGCACATGTAACATTAATTGGTATCATTAATTCATTGAATAATGAAATTTGTAATAACTTGCTTTAATGACTTTCTGTGATGTTCACAACAAATGCTACCCTTGATGGGGCAAACGTGCCGGGGGGAGCGCTTTGCCCCATATTGGTGTTAAAGTTATTATTTTGCATTTCTTAAGCAAATAATGTAAAGGTGAACTATTATTCTCATATCAGCATTCTGTTTTTTTTATATTAAAATGAAATATACCCTTTTACTTAAAGGGTTTTGTTTTGTTAAAGAATCACGACAAGAAACAGTTACCAAAGCATATTTTTCTGTTGTTTTTTAAATCATGAATATATAATTCATCGTATATTACTGTTCAACCCTAAACGATAAGCAATTTATGCCGTTCTGCCAAGTCCGACACAAAATAGTTGTATGAATTCTTTAATTCGTCTATATAACCAATTCAATTCATCTTATATTTTATTATTTTACTGGTTTTGATATTCAATAACCTACATTATCAACACATTCGTAGTTGAAAGAAATGTACATGTACCAACCATAACGATATTTGGTAATTAAGAATGTTGAACATGTAGGGCCATGACACGTTAAGGAATATTTTGCGCATTCTTGCATGTATTGTCAACTTTTATGTTAATTCTATTCTTCATATGGGCTCGATAGTTGCCTTGCATTATCAAGATGATAGCTTTTGATTTGTATTGGCTGATTATGTGTGTGTAATATCTATTACATTCTGTGTTGTTTTTCGAATGGGGCAAAGCGCCCAGAGGATTGGGCACTTTGCCCCAAACTACAGGGCAAAGCGCGCCCTCTTAACCAAAATATGTATACGTAAATATATCCTTATGCCGAAATGGCAGATTAAAAAAGCATGTGCCATGTTACAGTCCATCTGATAAGTATTAGAAATAGTGTGCAAGTTGCATTCTGTACATGTCGGGGTGCCCACTAGACGCACTTTTATGTTAGGGTGCGCGCTTTGCCCTGGTCTCCCCTACTATATACAACAAGGCTTTCCAACCAGCATTTTGATGCCGAAATATAAACATTTCAACGATGGATTCTTTTGGTGACATCAGTTGCATATCGCCTATAACGTGTTTCCAAATGCCTTATTTTTCATTCGACATCGATCTTACAAATATGTCACCTTCGTAATTAGAATAATACACTAAAATAATACGTTATAATTATGTTTATTTCGGCATCAAAATTCCGGTTGGAAAGCCTTGTTATATATAGTATATGAGCAATACCCATGCCATGACAAGAATGCCTTATAAAAGATTTTCACTAGGGACATTAAATGTACAAGTTTTTGGTGCATACGGTACATCGACTTCAAAAGGGTGATGGGCAAGAGAAGGTCATTAGCCAATTGCTATTATACATGAAATATAATTATTATGAATGCGTAATGTTACTGATTAGTTGATATGTATTTTAATACATTGATATCATTTTAGGGGGACCTTTTAGAATTGGCTCAAAATAATGCTCATAATTTGGTGCAAAAAGAAAAAGATACTCTCATTATAGTTACATCCACGTATTGAAATTTCAAATTGTCATCACTTTGCAGATGCAACAGGCCGGAAGTGGTTTGATGTTGAAGGCGAGCTCCGTGCAGTGTTGTACAAGGGAGCAGAGCGGGCAGCAGATGCGTCTGAACTCCACAGGGGCTCCCTTAGAACCCTCAAGTCTTCCGGTAAATGAACATTCTATCATTTATCACACAGTTCTCTTAGAACCCTCAAGTCTTCCGGTAAATGAACATTCTATCATTTATCACACAGTTCCCTTAGAACCCTCAAGTCTTCCGGTAAATGAACATTCTATCATTTATCACACAGTTCCCTTAGAACCCTCAAGTCTTCCGGTAAATGAACATTCTATCATTTATCACACAGTTCTCTTAGAACCCTCAAGTCTTCCGGTAAATGAACATTCTATCATTTATCACACAGTTCTCTTAGAACCCTCAAGTCTTCCGGTAAATGAACATTCTATCATTTATCACACAGTTCTCTTAGAACCCTCAAGTCTTCCGGTAAATGAACATTCTATCATTTATCACACAGTTCCCTTAGAACCCTCAAGTCTTCCGGTAAATGAACATTCTATCATTAATCACACAGTTCCCTTAGAACCCTCAAGTCTTCCGGTAAATGAACATTCTATCATTAATCACACAGTTCTCTTAGAACCCTCAAGTCTTCCGGTAAATGAACATTCTATCAATTTATCACACAGTTCTCTTAGAACCCTCAAGTCTTCCGGTAAATGAACATTCTATCATTTATCACACAGTTCCCTTACAACCCTCAAGTCTTCCGGTAAATGAACATTCTATCATTTATCACACAGTTCCCTTACAACCCTCAAGTCTTCCGGTAAATGAACATTCTATCATTTATCACACAGTTCCCTTACAACCCTCAAGTCTTCCGGTAAATGAACATTCTATCATTTATCACACAGTTCTCTTAGAACCCTCAAGTCTTCCGGTAAATGAACATTCTATCATTTATCACACAGTTCTCTTAGAACCTTCAAGTCTTCCGGTAAATGAACATTCTATCATTTATCACACAGTTCTCTTAGAACCCTCAAGTCTTACGGTAAATGAACATTCTATCATTTATCACACAGTTCTCTTAGAACCCTCAAGTCTTCCGGTAAATGAACATTCTATCATTTATCACACAGTTCCCTTAGAACCCTCAAGTCTTCCGGTAAATGAACATTCTATCATTTATCACACAGTTCCCTTAGAACCCTCAAGTCTTCCGGTAAATGAACATTCTATCATTTATCACACAGTTCTCTTAGAACCCTCAAGTCTTCCGGTAAATGAACATTCTAGCATTTATCACACAGTTCTCTTAGAACCCTCAAGTCTTCCGGTAAATGAACATTCTAGCATTTATCACACAGTTCTCTTAGAACCCTCAAGTCTTCGGTAAATGAACATTCTATCATTTATCACACAGTTCTCTTAGAACCCTCAAGTCTTCCGGTAAATGAACATTCTATCATTTATCACACAGTTCTCTTAGAACCCTCAAGTCTTCCGGTAAATGAACATTCTATCATTTATCACACAGTTCTCTTAGAACCCTCAAGTCTTCCGGTAAATGAACATTCTATCATTTATCACACAGTTCTCTTAGAACCCTCAAGTCTTCCGGTAAATGAACATTCTATCATTTATCACACAGTTCTCTTAGAACCCTCAAGTCTTCCGGTAAATGAACATTCTATCATTTATCACACAGTTCTCTTAGAACCCTCAAGTCTTACGGTAAATGAACATTCTAACATTTATCACACAGTTCTCTTAGAACCCTCAAGTCTTCCGGTAAATGAACATTCTAGCATTTATCACACAGTTCTCTTAGAACCCTCAAGTCTTACGGTAAATGAACATTCTAGCATTTATCACACAGTTCTCTTAGAACCCTCAAGTCTTCCGATAAATGAACATTCTAGCATTTATCACACAGTTCTCTTAGAACCCTCAAGTCTTCCGGTAAATGAACATTCTAGCATTTATCACACAGTTCTCTTAGAACCCTCAAGTCTTCCGGTAAATGAACATTCTAGCATTTATCACACAGTTCTCTTAGAACCCTCAAGTCTTCCGGTAAATGAACATTCTAGCATTTATCACACAGTTCTCTTAGAACCCTCAAGTCTTCCGGTAAATGAACATTCTAGCATTTATCACACAGTTCTCTTAGAACCCTCAAGTCTTCCGGTAAATGAACATTCTATCATTTATCACACAGTTCTCTTAGAACCCTCAAGTCTTCCGGTAAATGAACATTCTAGCATTTATCACACAGTTCTCTTAGAACCCTCAAGTCTTACGGTAAATGAACATTCTAGCATTTATCACACAGTTCTCTTAGAACCCTCAAGTCTTCCGGTAAATGAACATTCTATCATTTATCACACAGTTCTCTTAGAACCCTCAAGTCTTCCGGTAAATGAACATTCTATCATTTATCACACAGTTCTCTTAGAACCCTCAAGTCTTCCGGTAAATGAACATTCTAGCATTTATCACACAGTTCTCTTAGAACCCTCAAGTCTTCCGGTAAATGAACATTCTAGCATTTATCACACAGTTCTCTTAGAACCCTCAAGTCTTCCGGTAAATGAACATTCTAGCATTTATCACACAGTTCTCAAGATGCTAAAATCGCATTCAGAGTAAACGTAGTGTTATCATTACTCACATATCTCCCCTGATAAATTAATGATAAATTGTTTTTCCAAGTTGATATATCAAGGATGAGATACATAGACGTCCTAGTTGATAAAAAGCATGAGGTATATAATTATAATTACTCACATATCACTCCTGATCAATGATAAATTACTTTTCCTGATTAATATCAAGGATGATCAATATTTGACGCTACTGATGTGTTTCAGTGACCGAGCAGGAGGTCTACGAGGGTCTGGTGAACGTTCTGAAGGAGAAGGAGAGGGAGTCAAACTGTCTTGTCTACATCCGGGACATCAACGGCATGGAAGGAGACGAGAACCCCAGCCTTGTGCGCAGGTTTAAAGATCTTACTCCATGTTCTTCAGAGCCAAACCACCTGGCAGCAAAATCTCTCGCAGACCTCAGGGAGAAGCTAAAGGGCAAAGTTCCCAACCAGAACATGCTGAAGTCGACTGTTGAGTGGGAGACAAGCCGAGGAATTCATCCAGAAAAGCATAAGGACTATTTGCAGACAGTATGCAAACATTTTTACTCCAGCGTAAAGCTCCTGATTGACAGGAACATGGCAAAACGGAACAAGCTGAAAGACGATGAACTCTTTACAGAGGTCTCGCAACATTGGACAATAGCAAAGAACAGGTGTGAGACCTTTGTAGGCAGGAAACAGATGTTGCTTGCGATAAGACAGTACATCGAGACGCCAAGTACTCAGGCCTTTGTTGTACATGGGGAGTCAGGCAGTGGCAAAACCTCTCTGATGTCAAAAGCTATCAGTATGGTGAATGACGTTGTTGTCCTAAATGAAAATGAAATGAGGATGGCAGTTGTTCCCCGATTCATAGGAACAACACCAGGGAGTTCTTCTAGTCATCAATTGCTGTATTCCCTTTGCCATCAGCTTGCGTACATTTCCAAGCAACACCGATCTGAGGTCCCTGATGATTACACTAGTTTGAAGCTCTATTTCAGGAACATGGCACAAAAAGGAACTTTCAATGGTGTGGTAGTCATATTTCTTGATGCCCTGAATCAGCTTTCATATGCCAATGCAGCCCATAGTCTAGACTGGTTACCCGCGAGGTTAGCTCCAAATGTGAAAATAATAGTTTCAACAATTCCAGAAAGGCGTGGAATATTGGAACGACTTCAAAATAAGATTGAGAACAATTTTCTAGAAGTCCTTCCTCTGCAGCATAATGACTGCAAGCAAGTGATGAGGGTGCTGCTGGAGCATGCCAAGAAGGCAATCACTTATCCACAATGGCGGCTGGTGGAGCAGGCTTTTCAGCATTGCACACTCCCTCTCTTCATCACCCTTACCTTCCAGGAAGCAATCAGATGGACGTCATACGATGAACTAGACAAGAACACCCTTGAACACACAATTGAAGCGAGTATTCACAAACTGTTCACCCGGCTGGAGAAGAAATACGGAAAGATCTTTGTGTCAAGAGCATTTGGATACATCACTGCTGCCAGAAACGGACTCAGTGAGTCAGAACTTGAAGATATTCTCTCATTAGATGATGATGTCCTCAACAGTCTCTTCACTCTTTGGGAACCGCCTGTGAGAAGAATTCCACCAAACCTTTGGTCAAGGCTTTACCTTGAGATTTCCTCCTTCCTTGTTGAAAGAGAGGCAGATGACATAGTTGTTCTCTCATGGTATCACATGCAGTTTGTGAATGCAGCTTGTGAACGTTACTTATCTGATGAATCTGAGATGCTCATCATCCATAAGAACATCTCTGATTACTACCTTGGTACATGGAGTGGAACTAAGAAGAAGCCCTTTGTTTACCAACCTAAACTGATGAGTCGCCTGCAGAAGACAGACCCTCACTCTGCTGCCTGTCGCTTTGTTCCAGACCAACCACTCATCTACAAAACTGGGGACATAACTGAAAGATACAACTTTCGGAAAATGAACCAGCTACCATTCAGTCTGCTCCAAACTGATCAAATTCAGAAGTTGAAGAAAGAGTGTCTGTGCAACTTTGATTTCCTCTACGCCAAATTGAAAGCTGTGTCACTGCAGCAGATGATCGGAGACTTCAACATTTTCGTGGACAAGGAAACCTGTCTGGTGGGTGATGCCCTCAGGATGTCAGGAGCAGCTTTGAAGCTCACCCCTTCTTCTTTAGGTGCTGAGCTTGTGGGTCGACTCCTGCCTCACATCCACTATTACCCCATAATCCACGACCTGGTGCGACAGTGTGACCTGCATGCACAAACCACTTGCCCTCTTGTCCCCAACTGCCAGATCTACAGTGCCCCTGGTGGACCTCTCCAGTACGAGTGGGAGATTGATGACAAGATCAGGTCCTGTGTGGACGTGGACGTCTTCAACAGTCCAGACGGTATCCTCATGACTGCAAAGCCGTACTACAGTAAAACTCTGAAGATCTGGGAGCTGAGCCAGGGAGAACCAAGACAGGACATACAGATGCCTATCGGCGAGATCCACCCAACCACAAATGGAAGATTTCTCAACATATTCTCCAAAAATCGTTATGTGACGATATTTAAAACAGACTGTGGCGAAATCCATGCTGACGTTGATTGTGGCTACGGTGAAGTTGCATATGTGGACATCTCAAATAGATACATTGCCTTCACTACCAAATACGGAGTGGGTCCATGCATTGTAGATATAGATCAGGGGAAGGTCCTTCATAAGTTCCCATGCAGGAGCAATGCGGTAGCAATATGCAAGACTGAATCATTTGTAGTTTTCAATACAGATAGAAGCATTTTGCTGTACTCACTGCCGCATTTGGAAAGAAAATGTGTTGGGAAAACGAATGACGAGCCAACTCAGATAGCTTTCAATAAGCAAAGGATGAAGAGTTATGTTCTGACAAAATCCAAGCTGCTTCAAAGTGTTCACTTTGACATAGTCAACAGAGTACCCCGTACCTCAGACATCATTGAAAACATTGACATTCAAGAGTTCACCATCTCTCACAAGGAACACTTAATTCTAGTACGGAGCAAATGGTGTCTATACCTTATCAACGCTGACGGAGAGAAGTTGATGTACACGCTACAGAAGATGCCATCGGGGGTCTTTCAGAGAACTATGACGTCGTTTACTGGGGCAGGCTTCACCCCGAATGACGACCTTATCGTAGCATCAAGGGATGCTTACATCGCCGTGTGGGAAACGCGAACAGGATCGCCAATACGGCTTCTTCACGCCTCCATATCTGTCATTGAGAAGATATTCACTTTGGACACATTGAACAAGGTCGTAGCTCTTCTGAAAAACAACACGCTGCAGGTGTGGGACATGGACAACCTGGATTCTGATGTTCAACATGCTAACGAGGTGCTGAGTGGTTCTGTAGGTTCCGTGGCTGTTTCCTCCACCACCAAACATATCCTGTGCCATGGGGTTCGATACCCTGAAGCCAAGATCGTCGATCCAGGATCAGGGAAAATACTTGCAGTGCTTCAACATAGTAAAGACATCTGGGATAAGATCTTGGCATGTGAACTATCTCCCCTGGGCGTGTATGGTGTAACAAAGGCGTTTATAGGTGATATGAATGACTACAGACCTGGAATGAAAGCTTTGCTCACAAGAGATGTTATCTGGAACATTTCCACACGAGAAAAGATTGACGAGTTTGATACGAACAGATATGTGGTGTTCAACACAACTAACACAATAGTTGCTGTAGTTCAGTGCATCTTCTACAGTTCTGTCGACTGGACGAACAACACCTACAAAGTCATGGTGATAGATCCAGATGCCAAGGTTGAAAGCGATCCAGTATTGAGTCTACCTTACCAAAATGAATTTGGCTCACCCGAAAATAAGAGCATTCCAGTTCATTCCGAGTTTGGTATCCCGATCCAGTCAGAATTCATGTGTGAACCAGTTGTGATCACTGTGAGAAATGGGCCAGTGCTCTTCAATGCATTTTACACAGTACTACAATTCTGTGAAAAGGAACATCACCCGATTACAAAGGTGGAACTGTCAAAGAAACATTACTTCAAACTGTTTTCGCGGACACTTCTTGATAAGAACCCAAAAGAGGACTTACTTTGTGTGAAAGATTTTCTGAAGCACGCTGATCCTGATGATCAGTTTGTGGACGTTAGAGTCATTGAAGGGGTCAAACTTCTGATGATTTATGCCAAGGACATGGTCAGTGCAAGATTTGACAAGGTTGAGGGTTTGGTTCTTGAGGAGCCGTCTCACAAAGCTGCCATCGTGTATGACCCAGTCACTGCGACTGTGTTGAGGCACATGCTCCACATAGTGAAACCCGACTCCAGACTCGACCGGACATTTATCTCAAGATACAGTTCCATCATAATGGATGATCGTCTCAGAGTGTTTTCAAACAAGGAAAACAAACTGCTTGCTATACTGAAACCCCAGTTTGCAAATGGATGCTATAAGTTTGCACTTGACGGTGCTTACGTTGTGGGAATCTCGAAAGATCGACGTTCAGTTCTGGTAGTGAGATCAGCAGACGGTGAATCGAAAGGACAGCTGTTTGTTCATGGTAAAGCAAGCTGTATTGACATTGCCGAGGACGACAGAACCATCACAGTAGGGTGTGAGGACGGCCGGATAATGATTCTGAGTCTTGTCCTGGAGCTGAGCGATCCTGTGTGTGAGCTTGTGGACAAGCTGCCGAGTCGGGTTCCTCCAGAAGGTCATCACAAACCCCTGGAGAGTGACATCGAGCACATGCAGCAGGCAACGCCACAGTTGAAGAGGCTGGCCATGTCCATCAAGGAAGACCAGCAGATGAGACTCAAGAGACAGACAAGCTTCCGGGCTCTTGCTACTGGTGTAACGGCGGTCAACCGTCTCAAGACGAGGTCTCAGGCTTGCTGCATACAATAGACAACATATATATATAGTAAAGTAGATCACTTCTGATATCCGTTCATGCAGTAAACACCACATTGCAGGTTTAATGAAGTCAAACCTACAAATGGAAATAACAAGTGCACTCTCTTGGAGTACATGAATCAAAACCAAAGAATCAGCCCTTGACCTTAGGACGTGTGCGCCAGATTCATATGCGGATCCAGAGGGTGGATGCGGAGGTCAGGAGAGTCTGAAACCACAGTAAATGTTGTGAGTGTAGGAGGGTGTAAGAGTATTAGAGGGAAAATTCTAAATATACCAATTTTTCTGTTAAAACTTATGTATGTATCCATAGGTAAACATGTCACCCCTCCAAAACTAAATTTCTGCATCAGTCTCTTGATTGATACATTGTTTCGTTTTTTTATCAGGTTTCGTTACATTCAAAACTTATTTCATAACCTACAATGCAAGTGCTGTATATTCGAGACTGATCTGTGTGTTTAACCATGACATCAATTGAACTTACGTCTTTGGTTTCAAACTGAACTTGCTATACAATTTTCTGTTTTCAAGCACAATAGTTTTGTAATCATTGATTATCTTCCATATTACCTTATAATATATTTCCAAGAATGCACTTTGAAATAATGTGTCAAAAGATTCCAAATTCATGTCTGTTTCACCATCTCCATGATCTCTTTGGTGACCTGAAAGAGGAAGTAGCAAGAGAGACATTAATGTGTCGAGTTGAAATGAAAATAAAAATAAATGGTTCCAATTAAAAGAAAATGTATTTAACTAAATGAAGCAGTTACAATATAAACATATAATGTAAAGCTCAGCCATGCGAATCCTTTTTCTTACACAAAAATGAATTAAATGTGTTCACACAAAAATGGCCGCCGATAGACTTTACGTGTATCTTCATAATTTGTTCTCTGACTATGGATGATGGTTTGTGTGATGAGATTTTTGACACTTTCAAAATAGTACATTAAGCATTATACAATATCAGTGAAAAATCAAAAAATTCCAAAAAGCTTGCTTCTGCCCCTTTGAGTAGATGTGCATGGTCATTCGTGGGATTCTCGGACATTTTGAAAACAATTATAATATTCTACAGATGTTCAAACGTTAATTACATACCGAGTTTGTAGTCTGTTATATCGGTACAAAACAAATATCCTTGCTTAATTGCGGTGTATCTATGTCTTAAAGGGGCAGTAGCACGTTTTTAGGGGGAATATAAGGTGATGTCAGGAAAATGAAAATAAATGGTTTCAATCTTTAGACAATGTATAAAAACTAAATGGAGCAGTAATAAATCAAATATACAATGTAAAGTTAAGCCATGCGATTCCTTTTCTTACACAAAATGAATTAAAGGTGTTCACACAAAAATGGCTGCCAATGGATTTTATGTGAATCCTCATACTTTGTTCTCTGACTACGGATGATTGGTTTGTGTTATGAGATTTATGATACTATCAAAGTAATACATTTAGCATTAACTTATAGTTATCAGTGAAAAATTAAAAATATAAAATTGTCAAAAACCGTGCTACTGCCCCTTTAATAACATTTATCTCTGCATTTTGTGGCATTGTTTTCTCGGCATTTCTATTTGTTGTTTATTAATTGATTCATTATGTTTTGTTATCTTAACAATGTCGTTCTCTGTTTCTGATCTTCAAGAGGCTTTCATATTTTGACAATGAAGAAATGTATATTTACTTATAAATAAATAAAAGTTACAGATCATATTGTTTGTTTTCAGCGTATGTCAATAGGAAATGCACATGAAAGCGAAAACTGTCCTCACATAGTTATACCAATCATTATTAAGTGATAAAAGACAGGGCTAATTTCATCAGGAGATGTGAAAGAAAACATCACCTGAGCTAATGGAATTATCTGGAAATAACTATCGACAGAGTAAACACACAACTCACATGTACCACATCCACTTTCAAGAGTAAACATATATTTTGGACAGTTGGTTAACTTTTCATTTATTCACGTGGCACTGCATTCAAAAAGAAAATTCGTGATCCACACTGGTTTCGTTTGAAAAGAGCTCGATAACCATCAAGCATATTTAGTTGTTAAAACAGTGAGTGAGTGAGTTCTTGTTTAGCTCCGCTTGGGCAGTATTGCAGCCATTAGCGCCGAGAAGGTAATGAAATTGCCTAAATTTGAAAAGTTGCTATAACAAAACATTCTTTAAAAACTTAACACCTCTTTAGGTGTGAGGCACATTTAGCTTTCTTTCAGTGACCCCATTGCCAATGTAAAAGGATAGCCTGACGTGGAAATAAGATAAAGATTATAAGTAAGCGATGTCAGGAGAACTTCTAAAAAATATTATTCATTGACAAAATTAAGTAATAACTATTGATTGATTGAAGAGAAGCATATTTTTCGAGCAATACACTTTATAGTTTGTCAAAATGTCAATTCCTTAACAACTGAAATGATTATCTCACAAACATATATGAAATTAAGTGTGAAATTATCATGTAAATCATATATAATTGTAAACAGGAAAGTTCTCTTGAATTTCGTTTCCACAAAAAATACCCCGCTCGAATGGGAGAGGGCGGGGTTATGCCTGAAATTGTAAAACCTCAAGAAAGAAAACTAAGTGGTAAGTAAGGCCGAATGCGAGAGAATGATGCCAAAATTAATTCTGTCAGAATTTTGATCTACCCTTTGCTTTTATGTCATACCATCCGCAAGGAACATCGTACGGAAATTACATGAGGCGCAAAACATTTAGACACCCCTCGCCCTTTTCAAGTATAATAAAAGTACCGAGGGTACAAAAGCTCACCTTAAAATGAATGATGTGGTAATATGGTTTAGTTGTGTAACCATCTGTTAAATGATAATTGATTATGGCTGCCATCATTTTTTAGGAGAGTGTAGCAATTTGTGTATTTGGAGAAGCATAGTGTGCTGTTTGAGTGGCATTCTAGAAGTTGATGGTATAAGGAAGACAAGAGTAATTTTATGGATGAACAACTTCTTTATTGGATGGTGAGAAAACGTGCATTGTTGTGAAAAATAAATATAATTTCACAAAACATAGTTAGCTTATGTCCTAAATTGATTTGTGTCAAGAAGAACTTCTGTTAGATAAAGAAATATGAGTAAAACACAGGAACTGGAACCTGATGCAAAATAACTCTTTCCACATCAACTTATCATGTAGATTGCTAAACAGTGAGTAAACACAAAGCTTATTGTTGACAAGTTTTGTGTAAGTTGTTATTCTTAGAAAGAACATATCACTGTCATGAGAATACAAGTCTAATTTCCATAACTCTTATTGCATACACATGGCCATATAGCATAATGCTCTACCATATCAATTGGGTCAGGTTGATTATGCAACAGACTAGCAGCTGACACTGCGATGCTAGCAGCCTGTATTGGGATGTGTATTAGAAAAGCATAGTGGACTCAACAGGAATATATGAACTCTGGTTGACCCCTTATGTGTGGTATTTAAAGGAATATAAGGGAGATACTATTGTTCAAAATTTAACATGATGTTAAATGTGATTGGGTTTTTGCAGCTAGTTGCCATAAAGATTTTAAAGAAATTAATTAATTATGTTTATCTTTCATCTTAATTTATTTTAGAAACACTTAAAAATATAGAATAACTTGCATGACAATCTTAAATATTCCATATTCAAGATAATATTATGATTAGTAAGTTCAAATTAGAGAATTGATATGGTGCGAGTGATCACTTGATGAAAGCTTAAAATTTAATAATAATGATGTGTCATCTGCAGCTGAAAAGTCAATATGGCTGCTATAGCGGCCATCTTGGATTCTCAAAAATGAAACGTCTACCTTTCTGTGCGGAATCACTCTAGGTATAACATACTACAATTTAAAAATGATATCTATATTGGTTTAGAAGGGGTAGTCCTTTTCATGAAATCTAATTGAAAATTCAATATGGCTGCCATGGCGGCCATCTTGGATTCTCAAAACTGAAACGTCTACCTTTCTGTGAGGAATCACCATGGGTATAACATACTACAATTTCAGAATGATATCTGGATTCGTTTTGGAGGAGTAGTCTTTTTCGTGAAAGTTTACGGACGGACGGACAGACAGACGGACGACGGACGAAGCGCCACGACAAAACCTTCTTACTTCCAACTTTACAGAAGAGGTCTTTCCCTTGAAATCATCGTTACTGCTTTGCAAACACTAATGATGAGATCAACAAACCTTCAAGACAGTAGCAAAATCCCTTATCAAAGCAGGTTTCGAGGTGAAAGAAGAGTTGTTTTGCACATCCTCCAAACTTCTTGATGTGGTCGAGGATCCATTTTCATATATATAGAATACAGAACTGTAAAAGGTAGAGATTACGCTAAAATCTTTATTTCTTAACTGATTTCATTCAAATTTGAGATGTAGGTTTATCTCAACATATGAAAATGATATATGAGTGCAAAAGTCCAGGTTTTGAATATTTTTTTGGTTATATTGTCCACTCCGACATTCGAACCCTTGTGGACATATATGATGATGTTGCAAGATGAAATAACTCAAGAATACTTTCATATAGTTTGAAAAATGGTCAAGATTTATTTCTTAATACAGCATACGTATTAAAAATCTTTACAAGGCATATTTGCTTCTTTATGATACAATTGATTCATTTTTGTACATTTCACATATTATTATAAGGTTGACCTATACAAAGAGTACACAGGATAAAATCTAATAAGTTTGTAATTATTAAAGGATATCAAATTTCAAAGATTCAGCACCTATGTTATAAATGGGTTTTCATATGCAAGTTCACTTTATATCTTTCTGTAAAGCCCTTCCCACATACAGAACACTTGTGTGGTCTCTCGCCAGTGTGAAACATCATGTGTCTTTTCAACTTACTGGCTTCAAAAAATGACAAATGGCAGTCTTTGCACTTGAATGGTCTTTCCCCAGTGTGACTTTCAATGTGTTTTTTCAACTTTCTGGATTCTGAAAATGACATATCACAGTCTTTACACTTGTATGGTTTCTCTCCAGTGTGGCTCCTAAGGTGTTTAGTCCGTTCATATGCTCGAGCAAACGTCAGACCACATTCCCCGCAGACATAGGGTCTCTCCCCTGTATGTATTCTCAGATGTCCCTGCAGGTTACTGTTGTCTGCGAAGGTTTTACCACATACATTACACAGGAACGGTCTCTCTCCCGTGTGATACATCATGTGTGTCCGCAGGTGAAATGAATCTGTATATGATTTACCACAGTCTCCGCATTCAAATGGATGCAACTTTGTATGAACCATCATGTGTATTTCCAACTTGTCTGCTTGCAAAAATGTTTTGCCACAAACCTCGCACTTATGTGGTGTCTCTCCTGTGTGAATCATACTGTGTCTCTGCAGGACATCCAACTGTGAGAACGAGGCTCCGCAGTCTCTGCATGTGTGTGGTTTCTCCTCGGAGTCGGTTTCAGTCTCCTGTAGATCACCCAATGATGTAGAAGTGGTCTCTTCACAGTCTGATTTTGTCTCCCCAGAATGAGTTTTCATGTGATTCCGCAAACGGGAGAGCAATGCAAATATTTTACCACACTCGCCACACTTGTACGGGGTTTCTCCTTTATGTAACTTCATGTGTTGCTGCAGGGTATTTGAATGTGAGTATGTTTTACCACATTCAGAACATTGATATGGTCCTTCCTGAGAATGTTTTTTTAAGTGAAACTGCAAGCTGGTTGAATGTGTAAATGTTTTACCACACTCATTGCACTTATGAGATCTTTCACCAGTGTGAACACTTGTATGTTTCCTCAAGGCCTGTGCACTGATAAACGCTTTACCACATTCTTCACACTTGAATGCTTTCACTCCAGCGTGGATTTTCTTATGGTTGCAGAAGTTACTTAATGCTGTGAATGATTTACCACACTCACCACATTGGTATGGTTTCTCTCCAGTGTGAATTCTCATGTGTGTCTTCAAGTTGCCTTCTTCTCTAAAAGTCTTGCCACATAAACCACACCTGCTCAACACGTCAGGGTTATGAATCTTGGAGTGCCTCTTCAAGTAGCCAGCTACAGCGAAAGCTTTACCACAATCGTCACACTTGAAGGGTCTTTCATCACTATGAAGGTTCATGTGTATGTTCAGCCCAGAAGAATCTCTAAAAGATTTGCCACATTCATCGCACTTGTATGGTTTCACCCCGTAGTGAACAAGCATATGTCTCTGGAGATAGTTTTTATCCCTGAATGTTTTGTCACACTCGCTACACTTGAATGGTCTCTCCTCACTGTGGATTAACTCATGTCTCTTCAGCTCATCTGACTGTTTGAAGGATTTTTCACATATACCACACACGAATGGTCTCTCCCCTGTGTGAGTTCTCACGTGTCTCTTCAGGTGACTGGACCTTGTAAATGACTTACAGCATACGTTACACCTGAAGGCCTTCTCGTCTAGGGCACTCCTCATAGGTACTGTCAGACCACTGGACTCTGTGAAGCTCCTACTGCCCACATCACAGCTGAATGTTTTTTCATCTTCGTCACTCATTATGTGCTTTTCAGACTTTCGGCCTCTGTAAATTAAAAAAACCAAATATGATTATCGGTACATATTAACTAACATACTAACATTAGTTCTTTAAAAAATAGAGCCATTGGCTCTGTAGCTCATCAGGCTTCATATCAATTTTGCTTTAGGGTTTGGCAAATGTTGTTATCCCCTTAGTAGGATCAACAGGGTCACCCAATGTACAATTTAGAATCCTCCTTATCCAACTTAGGAGTCTTTAGACAAGGCTTCAGCTTTCTAGGTATTAAGCTTCTGGAGAAAAAGATGAAAATAGGTTTTAAGGGCGTGCCCCTGTGGCCCTTATTAGGGGTTACAGGGCCACAAAAGCTATAAATTATATTCCTAACTAGTCAAGGAGTATGTGCACAATGTTGCAGCTTTTTAGACCTTACACTTCTGGAGAAGAATATGAAAATAGGTGTTAAGGGCATGGCCCCTGTGGCCCTTATTTGAGGTCACAGGGTCACCAAAGCTATTATAATTATTCTACACTAGTCAAGGAGTCTGTACACAAGGTTTCAGCTTTGTAGGCCTTTTGGTTCTGGAGAAGATGCAAATAGGTTTTCTAAAGAGTGTGGTCTCTGTGGCCCTTATTAGGGACAATAGGGCCACCAAAGCTATAAGTTATAATCCTTACTAGTCAAGCAGTTTGTACACAAGTTTTAAGTTTCAAGGTCTTATGCCTCTGGAGAAGAAGTCGAAAATGCGGAAAGTTTACGGACGGTTGGACGGATCGATGGATGGATGCACACCGGGCACCATGCCATTAGCCCATTGGGCCTTACATCTTAATTACAGGCGAGATGAGCCAAAAAGGTCTAAAATTCCAAATATACATCCTTAAATCCCGAAATGCCGAAAAAGCTTATAATGCTTGTCAAGAATTGAATTCAACTTTGAAAAAAAGTTAATCGGCTGAAAACGTGACCCCTCTGTAGAAACTATCATTGTAATTTCGGCAGTTTCCTCGACGTTGAGGGATGTAACTCTCTGGGAAGCTTGTTATCGGGAAAGTGTTAAAGGGGCCGATCGAGCGGCTATTTTCTGTTCCACAAATATTCGGGAGGGAATTCCCTTTTGCACACGACACGTCAAATTTTATATATTCGACTTTGTTTTCTATTTTTTTTATGTTAATAACTATGTCATATTTGGTAATTTGTTCTAATCCGCCCTTCAAAACAAAAAAATTGCGAAAATAAATAAAGCCACTGACAAGCACATCGAGCGGTGATTTTGTTTGTTTGTGGAAACGAAATTCACGGAGGACAATCCTGTTAACTAATAAATACGATTTTTACATGATTATTTCACACTTAATTTCAAAAAATTCAAAATGTTAATGAGGTTATCATTCAAGTTGTTCATGATTTAACAATTTGATAAAGAATAAAGTGTATCGCCCCCCAAAAAGAAAAACATCGTGAAATGAAGCCAATCATCGGAGCTACGAGCGTGAGATGCATTACTGGCATTTACTGCAACAAAATACTGTCTTAACTGATAACTTTTATTATGCATCACGTGTAAACATGTCCCTCTTCTATCAATCACTTATTTTTTCTTGATTTACTCAATGAATTAGCATGATACAGTACATTTGTTTTCTCGCAATGCAAACAATTCAAAATGGCGGAGGAAAGCCGATCGAACTCGAAGCCTTGATCATGGCGACCACTAGGATTATTGTCAGCTGATTGTTTGGTCGGTGTTGTAGTTACTTGGATGTTTAATTTGTAGGAAATTTGTTAATAATGTTTGCATAAGAAAATTGACAGACAAATAGATTGCTTATTGAAATCTACATATGACACTCAATCAATGTGACACTGAGAAGAATAGTTGATTCGCATCGAATATAAAAAAAATCGTCAGCGCTGTCGCACTCCGAAATATACATAGTCCGTATTGCACTTTTTCGAACACAAAAAATTCATGTGATTTAAGTGACTAAGATATATTTTGGAAGAAAAAATGTTTTACTATGAGTCGGGTTGAGATTAGCAAGAAATCCATAAATTGATAAATATATATGTAAATAATTTTCATTTCTAATTAATATTGAAATATTGTGATATTAAATATTGCATTAAAATGGAAAAGAAATTTCACAATTAATTATCCAAACAAAATACTTTGTTTACATCAGAGATAAGCAAGAAATCTATAAATGGAAATTTATATAAATAATTATGTCATTTATAATATTGAAATATTTTGATATTACAATTTATGTTGTAGTTTTTTCGTATACCCCAAGTCATAATAATTGGAATGAGCAAGACATAGAAATAAATAAATAAATGCCAAAATTCATTTGACACCCTGACACAAACGAGCCATGTTGTTTACATATAGCGTTGCATTATGGGAAGGGGCTTTTCTCGTGCTATTTATAGATCTAAAAACTATGACGCGCTATTCGAAAACAGCCTCGTTCCCGATCTAAAGCTTATTTCTCAGAAAGAGGCTCGATCGGCCCCTTTAACTGGTGTATTCCAATGCATTAAAATCATTAATTTGTTAAACATAGATAATACTTGAGACATTTCATCATTGTTTAAACTATTAAAGATTGTAACTGTATTCTATTGGCCAATTTTCGAGTTTCTTCTAATCTGTCAACGAACCGAGTGCCTACGGAAACACATACAGCCGTTCTGTGGTGATATCCCACGCAACAAACATTTTGTGTTACTGTTAGTGTTACATGGCTGCTTCAGGTGGATATGGCACTAAGAAAGTTAATATTTAAGAATTTCTGGGGCATGGACCTTTTTTTTTCCAAATATACCTTTAATGGCTTTCTCTTATCCACTCACATGCCCGGTTGTTAACACTTTTCTTCGGTGAATATAGAATATAAACTTTATTTGCAGTTATTATGACCAAGGGAGGCAACTCTAAATAGACGAAAGCGCTGTAACTTCAAACGATCTCGTACAAATTGTGAAATCAGACTATTGAAAACGGCAATCATCTATAAGCAAAAAAATGGTTAGCACTTGAAACAACAGTTAAAGAAAGGAAACGAAGTAAAAAGGTCAAACTTGGCACGGACAAATGGGTGTGGTAAAAAGTCCGATTACACGAATTGTATAACAGTTATATTTCTTGGATTGGAACAAATGCTGACTGTGGTTTAAAACACTGATGTCAATTACCTCAGATTATTTGAATTGGAAGGTTCAATACTTGACTGATGCATTTTATATTGTAAGACGACAGACTGAATGTTGAGAAAATAATCACAACATGCAATTTTTTAAAATTATTATTACACCATGTAACAAAAGAACAGACATGCAATTCGCTTGGTCAAACTGTGTGTAGACTACTGCCCGATGTCGAAACTTATGGGAATGTTATTTATATTTGATTGAATGTTAAGAAATCAATCATATCATGGAAACAGTTTCACGTTGTCTGTCACGACATACGGCATAATACAATCATTGCAAACAAGCTGAGGTTTGCAATGCCCACATTTTATCAACGTTTCAAGACAAGCTGTAAAGACAATTGGATGCGGACGATCTCTACATTTGAATTCAATGTCTAATGAGATAGTGAATATATTTGTTGAATAATCGTCCATACGATAGGGAGGGCAAACAAGCTGTGGAGACATCGATTTATCATCCCAAACTGTGTTGCACAGGAGATATCGCTTGTGGAAGATGAAGCGTTATCTCCTTGGAGATATCGTTTTGGAAGTAGATTTTGAACAAAGCCCTGTCAGGGAGGAGGGATATATGACATCATAAACGTTATGCATCATCTGTAATGATGTCACATGCTATTGATTTGTGTTGATATATTTGATTTCAGAAGACACTTGGGTGATTATAGTCCATATCGTATCATATCTATGGTACATGGGCAACTAGCTAGTCTAAACGATATCTCCACAGCTTGGTTGTCCGTCAACTTCTGACAAATGAGGTGACACAGAACGTTCGATTGAAACAATTAAAAATAAACAATAAGACGGATTGAGTGGCCTTTACAAGGATCATCCTTCAAAGAGCCTTGTGTGTTTACTCGTATATGAGTTTACACCAGAAAGTACTAGAGAAAAAGGTTGAAAAATTCACAATAGAGGCCTGTGAAAACAACTTGCTTTGTAGCTGCAGTACTACACTAGCTGTTCAACGTTTCAATCTCGGGGTGCAATGATGAATTTAGACTAAGAGAATTTAAATTAATAACCCGTCACCTTTTCTTTCTGTAAGGCTCAGAATTAGCAAAATTACATAGCAAAAGGTTTTTCTATCAGGTGTAATTAAAAGGTAGTTCGTAGAAAAAAAAACTGTATCTATATGGATAACTTTACAAGTGGAACAGCTTCCCGGTATAAAAGAGTCAACATGGTTTATTAGGTTAAAAACCAATACGATTTGAACTCAATATTTTCTTTGCACATGGCGTGGTACAATGATTACACTGCAGTATATAATTGTACAAAAGTATTACATAGTATATGCCCAAGAATGTGGGTAAATGTAATCAAATCACACAAATTCGACTCTGTTTCTTTCGTTTAAGAAATAAAAAATACTATTTCAATATAGTTTTCACACTTAAACAATTTGACCAAATCAAACATGCTTACATTTTCTGGATGATTGTTAGTTAAACATTGTTTACGTAAATGTTGATACTTTGGACAAATCAAGAGCAGACGGTCCTCATCTTCTATTTCGTTAACACAAAATGGAAACATTATATCAAAAAAGGATTTTGGTACACACCATCATCTTTTTTGCAGTCATAAGCTTATGTGTTAGTGCAATTCTGTTTCTCTAACATCAATATTTGATAAATATTTTTCTGTTTCTTTTTACATAGTGTTTACTCTCCATATAAGAAAGCTGATAGAGTTGAATTTCACATAAAGAATATTTTTCATAAACTTCAATTGTACGTTTTTGATGAAGCCCCAAACTTTACGACCATTTGAAAGAATAGGAGGAATGATTGATTGAAACAGCTGACACTGAATGTCTGGGAAAATATACGCATTATCATTAAATATCTTGTACAATGAACTAAGTGCCTTTAAACATTGCTAAGATTAAATTTTCTGAACTAACGAAAAACTTCCACGGGTTGAAAACCCAATCCAAGATTTTTAAAGCTTCCAACCTCTATGAGGGAACCAATTTATAGAACCACTTTTCACTTTTACCTTGCCGACATCCTTTGCGAAGATAACAATCTTTGTATTTTCAGTATTTCGGAAAATCGTAAATTTGTGCAGTATCCATACATCATGTCCAAACCATCCTGTGAACTGGTAACGCTATTGCTAAATAATTCCATGTAATTCGCAAACAACAGGTGAAGTAAACGTTATTGAGAAATAACTCAAAAAATTAATCGAAGAAAGTTCTTCTACTCTATCATAAATGAATAATGAAAATGATATTGGAGACAGATTTTCACCCTGCCTGACGCAAATAGATGACATATAGATACATGATTAACGTTTTCATACATACTGCGAACCAAAGACAAACATTTTGAGCATATACCAAGCTTAAACAACTTCTACCAAAGTTCATTGCTATATCCATAAGCGGATGTCTTCCGATAATCAATAAATACACAAAAGAACTTAATTCTATTCTTCATTGCAAAATCAATCAATCAATGAAGTACAAATATACATTGCTGTAATATTCTCGAAAACAGGCCTGTTCTGCAAAAAGGAAGGACTTCTACAATAAAGAAGTTGATAACTCATTGTCTTCTTGACAACTAAAGTAGTTACACTCTATGCGAAGGACACCTATAGGCTTTGCAGGGAGGACGGTCGAGCATCAAACCCTGGTTATTTAGAATAACAATCACGAATAAGCCCAATTAGTGGCGATAACTACACGAGAAGAAAAACGAATAGAACTTATCAAACAGCAGTTTGTATACTTACACCGACATTGCATATAAAAGTACCATCACTGTTAGGTAGGGATGTGCAATATTATCGAAATACCAATATGATGCAAAACAACAATTGCAATATAATTTTCATTTAGCATTTTTTTACAATATAATTGCAACAACCAATTACAGGGCAAATTTATCCCAAAGAAAATGAACTTTATAATATTTTAAAATATATGCCATGAATTTTGTGTGTCGAAAATCTGAAAGTCATTTTATGAAATGTCATTCAAAATTCATTTTGGACCATTTATTTAGATAAAATTTCATTTTTGAAAAACAAAATTACGGTTTTCTTTTAACGACAATTAAACTCATGTTTTTATCTGTTTGAGAATACGACATCAAAAACTCTAAATATTTGTATTTGGAAATCTCATATTATGATAAATTCAAATGAAGTGTGTTCTTTTTCTCGCCGGTCAGTTTAGAATCAAAGAAAACCTAAATCGAAGGATATGAATAAAGATTGTCTTGTGTGAAAATTAACATAACTTGACAGATTTATAGTGTTTCACAGATGCTATTGTTAAATCTACCTGAAGAAAA
Source organism: Steromphala cineraria (assembly GCA_916613615.1). Classification (NCBI taxonomy): domain Eukaryota; kingdom Metazoa; phylum Mollusca; class Gastropoda; order Trochida; family Trochidae; genus Steromphala; species Steromphala cineraria. The sequence continues at coordinate 63,873,272 of OU744728.1, read as the reverse complement.
ATGTGTCAAAATGCTTGAATTTGATGAATTGGAGGACTTGATAAACAGGAATAGTGTAAATGTACAGTAAGGTCAATTGAAAGCTAGTTCATGAGAACTACAACCCTTAACATGTTTTGTTATGAATGAATTTATGATTCCAAAGAGGTTTGAATACAATTCATGAAAATATTGGTTATGTCTGTGCGGTTTTGAATGTTTTTCAATTCAATTCAATTCAATTCTTTATTCCAACAAACCACCATTGGTGGTACAGGAACATTACAAATAAAGATATGACAAACAAACAAAATATATACAGTGATCACTTGGAGTTATATAATTATCTTTCTATAGTTTTATTAATTGTTCTAATGAGACGTGACAGATCCTTTAAAACCGAGTGATTATTTGCTGTAAGCAAATGTTTGAATTTTACAAGAGTTGGCCATTTTCTGTAATATGCCGGAATGTAACGTGATCTATGGTCATCGAAAAATGGACACTTAAATAAGTAGTGATACTCATCAGCGATCGCCGGTGAGTTACAAAGGTTGCAATTTCTGTTAATTTTCGGTATATTTTTCCAGCGGCCAGTCTCTATTGGTAAATAATGATTTGATGTACGAAATGACATAATGGGTCGAGAGAAGTAATCTGGTAACAGAAGGTATTGCCAAAGCAAATTTTATATTTTCAGGAAGACAATGAAAATCTCATTTCAGAAAAAAAACCGTTATGATCCACACACAAGTTAAAGGTTGTGTTAAATCAATTGTTTTATAAAACTGTATTGTAAATATATACACCCAATTATTTTTCATTTGCCTAGAATAGATTAAAATGTAGTGAATATTTGTCAGCTTCAAAACTTTAAAATGTGATAATCTCAAATGTGAAAAGTTGGGGTCTTGACTATCTTTTGCCGATGTTGAGATGTGTTTTAGTTGTTACAGTAGGGACATAGTTCTGACGATAGCAACAGTTTTAAATGTTTTCATGAATTATCACCAAGAAAAAAAGCTAATTTTTTTATAGTACATGTAGTATAATTAAAATCAACTTTACTTCGCGAACTGAAGGTTTGAAAATAGTGACTGCGATACAGAGCCAGTGACCCTATTTTTGTTTGAAAAATAATCAGCATTTGAAGCTTTTATTACTATATTCGCTACATAGTTAAAGTTCGGACTTAGAATAGAAAATAACCAAAAAATATCAAAAATAAGTATCTATCTTTTTCTTCAAACCGAAATTGCCCAAAGAAAAAATATAGGACAATACCTGTAAATTGTGTGACTTTTTTCTTGTGCTGTATGCCTACGAATAATTGCCGTTTCTAGTAATCTGTTTTCCAATTTTGCACAATGACTTTCCAGGTGATATCGTTTTCGTAGTGACGAATAACAAGAGTTGTCTCCCCTGGTCATAAAGGCTGCAAAAGATTTAGATGCACCATGTTCCTCTCAGAATCATTCTATGAATGTACATGTGAGTGAAAGAGTAGACAATTATAGTTTCCTTTCTAGTAATAAATTGATCTATGTCAGAAACCTCTAGTGTGATGCAGAAATAGGTAATTAAGATCCGATGTGAGATATCCTAACAATAACAACACACTTTACACCTTCAACAAACTACTTTCACCCACTGTACAACAAAAAACTTTAATTAACACACTGTACAACAAAATGCTTTAACATACTGTACAACAAAATACTTTAACACACTGTACAACAAAATACTTTAACACACTGTACAACAACGTACTTTAGCACATTGTACAACAAAATTAAGTACTTTACACATCGTACAACAAAATTAAGTACCTTAACACATTGTACAACAAAGTACTTTAACACTCGGAAGTACTTTCACCAAAGTACTTTGTTGTATCAAAGATGTAAATAGAGTTTAAGTCTTTGGTTGTGCAGTGTGTTGTGTTTGCTGATGTGGACTTTATTTGCAACTACTTTCAATGCAATTCTATTGTTATAGAGAATATCAATAAAACAACAAATACTCAGTAAGGCAATCACTATACTACAAGACGGCCACACTAAACTAAACACCAAACTAAAACTCAATATTGCCCATATTGCAAACACTAAGATAGCAAAAATCACATACTCATACTATTTACTCATTACAAAATACTTCTATTACCGTAATCAACTAAACAACACACTATATCAACACAACCTAAACCCGCACAACATACAACAGATGTATATTAAACCCATTAAATCCACCACCCATCTTACAAGCCCCTGGTAAACATAAGTGTCTCAACAATAGTACCTCATCAATAACTGTTTCTTAGCAAAATAATAATGCTTCTTCATCAACACTGTCCTTACAATAATACTTTCTTCTTCAATACTGCTTCCTCAATCCTGTTTTCTCACTACTGCTTCTTCAATACTACCTTTCCAACAATACTGCTTAGTAGACAATACCACTGCTCAACAATAGTACCTCATCAATAACTGTTTCTTAGCAAAATATTAATGCTTCTTCATCAACACTGTCCTTACAATAATACTGTTTCTTCTTCAATACTGCTTCAATAATACTGTCTTTTCAACAATCCTGTCTTTTCAACAATCCTGTCTTTTCGCTGATTCTTCAACAATACTGTCTTTTCAAAAATACTGTTACTTTAATCGTATTGCTTCTTAGACAAAACTATTTCTTCAACAATACTTCCCCAAGAATACTGCCTTCTTAAACAATACTACCGGTAATTCTTACACAATAATACCTTACAAAAATACTGCCTCTTTAACAATACTTCAATGACCAAACTATTTGTCATATGTTTTGGGTGTGTACCAACTGAGTAGGAAGGGTACAAATATGTGGCATGAGCTAATTGTGGCTCTACACTGTATACTTTAGATAACATAGTTTGAAATCTCTAAAGTACTTTTTGGAGTGGAGAAAAAAAATTAGGCTTTAAACTATGATCATACAAGTAAAGAATATCATGTTTTATTACTCGCCTGTGTAAGATATCGCAGTGTAATATTTATATGGAAATAATAAACTAGTGTAATAACACAATGCAAGTATGACGTCATAGTAGTGTGTTGTGGCGTCACAGTGTAAATTCGCCGTCACAATAGTTTGCGAAAATGTTAGTTTCGGCAACGTATCGGCAAATATGTTTGATTTTGAGCTCAAGTAATAAACAGAATACTAAACTCCCTTCCATTTAATACTATTTTTATTAAACTCGTGAATGGTTTGGTATCATACTCGCTTTCGCTCGTTTTATACATAATCATTAACCCGTTTAATAAAAATAGTCTTAAATGGAAGGTCGTTTAGTATCCTCTATCTATTGTATCAAGAAAGAGCAAATGTAATCAAAAGACAAATAATGAAAAATTACATTTACAGAACCTGAAGCCTGAAGACAAGTGATGAGTGAAGCAGACCAGAAACCATGTGAGCGAGACGGGAGTCCTGACGGGGAGAAGCCCTTCAGGTGTAGTGTGTGCTGGAAGTCATTTGCACGCCACGGTGCCGTGAAGAGACACATGAAATCTCACACTGGTGAGAAAACACACAAGTGTATTACATGTGAGAAGACTTTCTGGGATTCTCATGGTCTTAAGGTTCATTTGAGGGTTCACACAGGGGAAAAACCATACTCTTGCGGTGAATGTGGTAAATCATTCAAACAGTCATTAGATTTAAAGAGACACAATGACATTCATACTGGAGAGAAACCTTTTTCTTGCATTGAGTGTAACAAATCATTTACACAATTAGGCAGCCTCACAAAGCACAAGCTATCCCATACTTTGGAGAGACCGTTCACTTGTAGTGAGTGTGACAAGACGTTTAAGGATATAGAAAATCTACGAAGACATATGCGTATTCACACCGGGGAGAAACCCTACGAATGCAGTGAGTGTGGTAAGGCATTCCGTTACCACTCCGGGCGACGTCAACACATGAAACTTCATAGTGAAGGACAAGCTCGTACATGTGAGGAGTGTGGTGAAACCTTTGAAGGTCCTGGAGCCTTGAGGAGGCACGCCAAGATTCATCACCAAGATAAACTTCACCAGTGTAATGTTTGTGGTAAACTATTCACTGTGGCAGGTAGGTTGAAGGAACACATGAGAATTCACACTGGAGAAAAACCTTTTAAATGTGATGAATGTGGTAACTCATTTTCATCGTTGAGTAGCTTCAATAGACACAAGAGGAGTCATTCTGAAGAGAAACCCTTTGAGTGTGGAGTGTGTGGGAAGGGGTTTGTATATTCCCATCACCTCAGCAATCACTTGGGAGTTCACAGTGAGGAGAGGCCCTATGCTTGTCATGAGTGTGGTAAAACATATAAACAGCGGAAGAGCTTACGGATACATTTAAGACAACATTCTGGGGAAGGACCATATCAGTGTGATGAATGTGATAAGACTTACAGGCATAAAAGTAATCTTCAGCAGCATTTAAAAGCCCATGCCGGAATAACACCATATAAATGTGGTGAGTGCGGCAAGGCATTCACATTGAGTTCAAGCCTGCATAATCACATGAAGACTCATTCCAGGAAGCAGAACACTGAGTCCACTGAGAAAAATGGTTCATCATTGATTACATCGAACAAGTTAAATAATTCATCATTAATTACATCAAACCAGAAGAATTGTTTGAGAACAGATGCCGGAGAGAAACCTCACAAATGTAGTGAATGTGACAAAGCCTTTCAAGACATCAGGGATCTGAAGATTCACACGAGGATCCACACTGGAGAGAAGCCCTACATGTGCAGTGAGTGCGGGGAGAGGTTTGCACGCCAGACTGCCTTCAGGTTACATACAATGTCTCACTCTGGTATCAGACCACACAAGTGTGATGTCTGTGGAAAAGCGTTTCTACAAGCACACAAGTTGAAGTATCACAAGATGCTCCACGCTGATTCACGACCATTTCAATGTGGGGACTGTGGTAAGTCATACATCGATGCTTTCCACCTGCAGGCTCACATGATGAATCATACCGGAGAGAGACCGTACCAGTGTGCTGTCTGTGGCAGATCATTCACAGAGGAAAGGATGCTGACTCGACACAAGAGAACACACACTGGGGAGAAACCATTTGCCTGTGGAGAATGTGGACTTGCGTTTGCTCAATCATACCAACGGACTCACCACATGAAAGTTCACACTGGAGAGACACCATTCAAGTGTACAGAATGCAATACGTCCTTTATTAATTCCAAAGAGTTGAAAACACATATGATGATTCACACTGGAGAGACACAATTCAAGTGTAAAATATGTGATATGTCCTTTATTGATTCCAAAGAGTTGAAAACACACATGAACACCCATACTGTAGAAAAACCATTTCAGTGTAAAGACTGCAACTTGTCATTCTATGAACGAAGCAAGTTGAAAAGACACATGCTGATTCACACTGGCGAGAGACCACATAAGTGTACTGTCTGTGGGAGGGGCTTTACAGAGAGATACAAAGTGAAGTACCACATGGAAACTCATAAGAGACAAAATTCCTGAACTGTCCCTGCTCTTCAAATTGCATTTCTTTCTTCTACATCCAGAAAAATGAAAAAAAAGATATTTGATTTTTTTTTCATTGACAACAGAGGCAACTGAAACTACATCTCACGTTAATATACTTGCTCTGATAATATCAGAAAATAAAAGGTTGTTAAAATCATTTTCACTTTTTAGTTCATCTGGCCTGTAAGGCCCGATGGGCTTATGGCATGGCATGGTGTCCGTCCGTCCGTCTGTCCGTCCATCCATCTGTCCGTAAACTTTGTGGAATTTCGACTTCTTCTCCAGAACCATAAGGTCTAGAAAGCTTAAACCCTAATAAGAGCCACAGGAACCACAACCTAAAAACCTATTTTCATCTTCTTCTCTAGAAGCATAAGGCCTAGAAAGCTTACACTTGGCTTGACTAGTGAGGATTAAAAATTGTAGCTTTGGTGGCCCTGTGGCCCCTATTAAAGGCCACATATGCCACGCCCTAAAAACCTATTTTCATCTTCTTCTCCAGAACCATGAGGACTAGAAAGCTGAAACTTTGTGTACAGACTCCTTGACTAGTGAAGATTATAAATTGTAGCTTTGGTGGCCCTGTGACCCCTAATAAGGGCCACATATGCCACACCATAAAATCTATTTGCATCTTCTTCTCCAGAACCATGAGGTCTAGAAAGCTGAAACTTTGTGTACAGACTCCTTGACTAGTGAGGATGATGAATTGTAGCGTTATAATAATATAAAAGGCAACAGGAACGTCCTTCAAATCTATTTTCATCTTCTTCTGAAGTATAAGGCCTAGAAAACTGAAACTTGTCGCCTATATACAGTGTTAAAAATATTGCCCCTAATAAGGGCCACAGGGCCCACGCCCAAAAAAACTATTTTCATATTCTTCTCTAGAAGCATAAGGCCTAGAAAGCCTCAACTTTTTGTACAAACTCCTTGACTAGTGAGGATGATAAATTGTAGCTTTGGTGGCCCTGTGGACCCTCAAATGGGCGACAGGGGCCACACCCTAAAAACATATTTTCATCTTCTTCTCTAGAACCATAAGGCCTAGACTCTTTGACTAGTGATGAATATAAATTGTAGCTTTGGTGGCCAATTGACCTCTATCAAGGGCCAGAGGGGCCACGCCCTTAAAACCTATTTTCATCTTCTTCTCCAGGGGCAAAAGGCCCAGAAAGCTGAAACCTTGTGAATATACTCTTTGACTAGTGAGGATTATAAATTGTAGCTTTGGTGGCCCTGTGGCCCCTAATAAGGGCCACAGAGACCATGCCCTTAAAACCTATTTTCATCTTCTTCTCCAGGGACAAAAGGCCCAGAAAGCTTAAACCTTGTGAATATACTCTTTGACTAGTGAGGATTATGATTGATAGCTTTTGTGGCCCTGTGGCCCCTAATGAGGGCCTCAGGGGCCACACCCTTTAACCTAATTTCACATTTACCACACCCTAAAGCAAAAATGATATGAAGCCTGATGAGCTACAGAGCCACTGGCTCTATTTATTATTAATGCATCAAATACAAATAGTCTTAAAGGGGCAGTAGCACGTTTTTAGGGGGAATATAAGGTGATGTCAATAAAATGAAAATTGATGGTTCCAATTGATAGACAATGCGTTTAAACCCAATTGAGCAGTAATAATTCAAACTTATAATGTAAAGTATAGCCATCCGATTCCTTTTTCTTAAACAAAATGAATTACAGGTGTTCACAAAAAATGGCCGCCAATGGATTTTATGTGAATCTTCATACTTTGTCCTCTGACTGTGGATGATTGGTTTGTGTAATGAGATTTTTGACACTTTCAAAATAATACATTTAGCATTAACTTACAATTATCAGTGAAAAATTTGAAATATGAAATTATCAAAAAACGTGCTACTGCCCCTTAAAAAGTATAGACAATGTTCAAGGAGGTGGCCATTATCCTGGTGCAGCAATGGCGACCTGGCCTTGTTAATACTCACTGCACTCTCATATTGAGTCTAGCTAGATACAGTGACAGGTTGCCTCAGCCGACCTTTCGGCGACCTATGCCCTCAAATTACATATGAGATGGCGGAATGGATTTATCTAATCATTAAGCGGCTATTAATAGTATTATTTGCTTGAATTTGAATGTTATTTGCGATGCAGACTATTGCGGATTGCTAAGATGAGCCCTGATTGGTCAATTTGATTGGTTGGTTTACACAATCTTCTAGAATATTCTTCAATGTTTTACCGCAAACCTCAACCAGTAGTGGTCCATTTCAGATATTCAATATCAGATAGATTGAACTTTCTAGACTCAACTAGTATAGTCTACATAATCAAAGCAAGTGTAAGTCCATGTCAACTGGTCAACTCGACTTGCATAAAGTCCTACAATGTTTCAGATCCAATATTGAAACAGTTTCAATGTCATGCATAGGCACTTGAGTAGTTGGCTCAATCTATGTTCACGAAATAAGTTGGGGCCCGGGACCGCCTAGTTACAGGCATGTAGAAATATTCAGTTTATTTCAATTGAACCTTACGTCGTTTGAGAACATGAGACTCCATGATGACACTAGTTCATTTGTTTTCGTCCTTATGCCATGATAACGAACGAACCTCCTAGCTGCATTTATCATACAGGAAGCATTCTATAATGCTGAGGAATATATGGATGACAACTTCTGTGTTTGTTTATGGCGACGTATATACCTCATCATTATCATTCCAACTTCGAAAATGCCTCTCAAAGAAGGAATCATTCTCTTGTGAAATTAACAAGAATGTTCATAAGGCTGAGCAATTAAACACAGGGACTAAGAAGGTCCCCTGTGTGCTTGATAGGGTTGAGATCCGACGACCAGCTTCAGCCTGCTTGGTCCACCTTTCCACTGGTCTTGTCAACACTGTCTAGAGGTCCACATACATGTATGACTGCTAACATGGGATGTCTACTGTCTCCGTGAAGACAAAATGAGTGTACCGTTCATCCCAAAACCACCACATAGCCTCTATATTAACCTAATTTGACCGGACTACTAGAGGCACATTGAGTTGGTCGTATATATTGGTTTTTAACATTTCTAGGCTCATTCTCTTTTTTTGTAACTTTATTCATTTTTGTTCATGTATATACAAATTCAAACATGCATGATAATATACATTTGACAATAAACTTGGAAATCGTAGAATAGACAGCTCATTCTCGAAAAAGAAGACTTTCAATTCAATCCAATCATTTATTACAAAACAGTGTAGGTTATCAGCCCATAAATGCAACAATCGCTCGTGAATCCGCTCTTATATTTGTATGAATAATACTACTGTTTAGTTCATTTCTGTTCATTTCTAAGCCGTATACCTTTATTGATCAATCTATTTAAAAACAAGCTGTACTGTTTACGTCCCATAAGTCCTTCGCTACATCTAGCCACTTACCCACTAGGTCCGTGTCGAACATGCGCGGAATTCAACAAATGAAAAAAGAACTGGCCGATCTCTTTGAATCGGGCGTCTAGGATTTACGGTGCATTTATTCACAAAAAAAATATAAATGTCAATAGTTTATGGGACTTATAGGACTTATGGAACCTAAAATTTCAGATTGTCCGATTCTAAGAGTTGAGCCAATTCCTTTTTAGCTCATCAGGTCTGAAAAACCCGATGGGCTTATGGCATGGCATGGCGTCCGGCGTCCGGCGTCCGTCCATCCGTAATCTTTTCACATTTTCGACTTCTTCTCCAGAACCAATGACTCTAGAGAGCTGAAATTTGATTTGCAGACTCCTTGACAGATGGAGATTCTAAATTGTAGATTTCGTGACCACATGACCCCAAAAGGCATCACTTTGATAGTGTCAAAAATTTCATTACACAAACCAATCACCCATAGTCAGAGAACAAATTATAAAGATACACATAAAATCCATTGGCAGCCATTTTTGTGTGAACACCTTTAATTCGTTTTGTGTAAGAAAAGGAATCGCATGGCTTAACTTTACATTACATATTTGATTTATTATTGCTTGATTTAGTTTAAATACATTGTCTTTAGATTGGAACCATTTATTTTCATTTTCCTGACATCACCTTATGTTCCCCCTAAAAACGTGCTACTGCCCCTTTAAAACCCTATTTTCATCTCCTTCTCCAGTTCCAAAAGGTCTAGAGAGCTGGAAAGTTGTGTGTAGACTCTTTGGCCAATGACGATTCTGGATTTTAGATTTGGTTACCCCATGACCCCAATTAGGGTCACAGGGGTCAAAACCGTAAAAACCTATTTCCATCAAAAGCCCATGGCTCTATTTTTCATTGGTTGATTTCCGCGCATGCTCGACATGGGAACCAGTGGTTTCGTAGAGACCTTCAAAATTTCATTTAATAGACTTAATTAATACAGGGACGTGTGATGTCGAAAACAACGGAGTAAGAAGCTTTTTCAGTCGACGATCCAGCACATGCTACTATAAATAGTAAAGGGATGTAACAACAGCAACACCCAATGTCCGTTTGAAAATATATTTTATTACAATTACCTATATTCTTTACACTTACCTACCTTGTCATATGTAGCTTCAAAGGCAATATATTTTCCTTCAGAACAATCCATAAACAATAAAATCGGTTGGGTATTTTAAAAGATATGAATGAAAACAGAAGAATTCGTTTGTGGGGTTTGATGAGTATTTTTATTAAAATCCCCTCTGTCATTCATCAAACTGATATATTCAGACCTTCACACATCATGACATTCATTTATCAAGCACATCTATTCACACATTCATACAATCATATAAATAATCTAACACGCATATCATAATAATATTTTCATGCACAACATATAGCACTGTTATTCGGTCATAAATGCATCCTTTATTTCCATAATACAAACAATGCTATAGTATAACACTGGTATTCAGTTATAAATACATATTTAATTCTAATATCTAAAATAATCTTGTGTTGTCATTATATTATAGCACTGGTATTCAGTTAAAAATAATCCTTTATTTTCATAATAAAAACAATTTTTATTTTCATAATCGGGCAATCCACAGATATCACAGTCCTCCAAGTTCAAATTGTTCATTTTAGTGTTGTGTTATTCTGGATGCCTCTCTGCCCTGGAGCTCGTCCCACAGACGAAAGAACCTGGCTGCCTTCTCCTCCTGTGGTAGTCGATTCTACGAGCGGCCTGACTCAGGGGTGCTAGGGCGGGGCAGGGACGCTTGGGGTCGCGCTCGGCTCGGTAGATCTCTTCCGCCATCACCCCAGAAGACGTGTTATAGTCCCCCGACTTGGCGACTTCACGGAGCTAAAAAGGAAATCATCATTTTAATAGGTTTTCAACTTATCAAAATTCTTAATTTACATTATCTTGCCAAGGACTTTCATAGCTATAAAAATCCTTGATCTTACATTAGCACATATGTTTATAAATCATCATATCTATTTACCTTCATGTCGATCTTGGCTTTGGTCAGTAGACCTGTCGTGAATGGGTGGTAGTGGTCTGCAGCGCCCCGTGTAAACACCTCTCCTCTCTGGATCACGCTGGCTGCACATCTTCCTGTCTTGGGTCGCACGGAGCACCACCAGTAGGTGACATGAGGAAGCGACTTCTGAAAAATGAAAAAAAAATTAATGGTTGCCGAAAATCGGATATTTCTTCCTATTCATTATATAAAGTTAGCATTAACGTATTAAATGGTTCAAGGCTTTCTCTCCCCACAGAGACAGCTCAGTCATACCCGAGTAAGCCTCGCTTGCTCGCACTGAGCTGCCTCTGTGGGGAGAGAATGGGTTAAAGTCAAGTACCTGAATAGTGTAGGAGTATCCAACGTAGTCCACTAAAAGTGGCTTGCCTCGCTTGGTCCCCTCTGGCAGGATGTTCCACTCTGGATCTCTCGACTCGGGGACGTCGGTAACAGGTAATGGATCCGGGTCGCCCATGGAACTAATACAAAGAAAATAAGAAAGATTGATATAAAAAGAATAAATTGCTAATATGGAAATTTAATTATATGGAAATTGTATTTAGCTTGTGGTTATAAGGCAGAGAAAATTCGTCTGCATTATTGTCATTCCAAAATCTAAAATGCCTCTCAAAGAAGTTATCTTGTGGTTATTTAACATTAATATATTATATAACATTAATAGAATACAATAAACATACTCTTCAAATACGTCATTCGGTGCTGCAATTGAAGCCGTTGTCAAATCGAACGATGAGTCCGCGGAAGGTGAAGGCGGAGGCGACGGGGACAGGGGAGGAGTCGGGGGTAGGGGGCATGCGGGGGCCGGTGATGCTGGTCTCAGTGGTGAAGGTGATGCGGGGGTCGGTGATGCTGGTCTCAGTGGTGAAGGTGATGCGGGGGCCGGTGATGCTGGTCTCAGTGGTGAAGGTGATGCGGGGGCCGGGGATGCTGGTCTCAGTGGTGAAGGTGATGCGGGGGCCGGTGATGCTGGTCTCAGTGGTGAAGGTGATGCGGGGGCCGGGGATGCTGGTCTCAGTGGTGAAGGTGATGCGGGGGCCGGTGATGCTGGTCTCAGTGGTGAAGGTGATGCTGGTCTCGGTGGTGAAGGTGATGCTGGTCTCAGTGGTGAAGGTGATGCTGGTCTCAGTGGTGAAGGTGATGCTGGTCTCGGTGGTGAAGGTGGTGGCAGTTGACATCTCTTGCAGGTGAAGTCGAGGTCTATCAGTCCTTTCCTCATCTGGCGGTAAGTAGCAACATCGATGCCGGTCTGGCATATCCTGTGCTGCCACTTGTCGCAAACATTGCACATGATCGCATGTTGTCTCGGTCTAACTTCTTTCGTACACGCAACACATAAAGCAGTAGCCATGGTGGGTGCAGAATAAAAGAGTGTTGCCAACTTGTGGACTATATATACCAGTAATACCAGAAATTCTATGTATTAACAACTTCTTTATTTGACAGTGGCGAGGTTTCAGTATAGATTCTTATGCCGTTTTCAAGCATATGGTGGGAAACGAGGAGTACAGCAATTTATACAGTTTGGTATGTTAATGAGAAAACAATAGCAGTAACAACAGAATAAGGTAATGTATTACTGTGGTGGATTACCTTAATTTATCTACTCAAACTGTTTTGATTGTACATTACTTTGTCGGCGACTTACCCGTTTCATCTTCTCAGCATCCAATTATAATCTGCATCAGTAATCCTGCTAACCAATCACACTTACCTGTTTCTTTATTCTTTATCTAAAAAACAAACACAAAATAACAACACAACAAAGTATCTACTCAGTTTATTTATACACGGCATTACATCTATCGTATAAACTACCATTTAATACCTTTGATGTACAATTATTTTCTTTTAAATACATTTAAATACATTATTGTTATATTTTACAATGATTCTATTGTTATATTAATTATAATTTTTAATTATTATACCCCCCACCCTCTCTCTCTCTATTCCAAATTCCAAATTAATTTTTATTTTTTTACCACTTTAGAACTTGTGTCAACTTTACTTGGGTGTCTATGGCATATTCTAAATTTCATGACCCAATGTGTTTGGAAATAACTAAGGCATATAGTCTCAACATCGGCGACGTTTAACTCCAACCCAACAACAACCTGTTGTTGTTGGGTTGGAGTTTAGGTAACCTTTTACCACATGTTTAGAACTGTCAACATAATGAAACGATCGCATATCTATCAATTACTTTGTGTTTTTAATACCACACATATAACTATAATAAGCCTATGTCGTGTATACCGGTAACCTTGTTTCAAAAATTAGAATACAGGTCTCAAGTTGACTTTGGAAAACCTATTATCATAATAAGGGCCGGGCCTCCAATAAGAGCCGGGTTTCTAATAAGGGCCGGGGGGTTATACCCCCTAAATGTTAATAAGGGCCCGCGGGCCCCTATTAGAGGAAATACGGTAGGTCATAGACACCCAAGTAAAGTTAATAAAAGATCAAAAGTGGTAAGAAAGTAAAATTAAATTAATTTGGAATAGAGTGGAATAGAGTTAGTAAACACCTCAATGTATTTTACTAAAAGAAGACATACACATATATATTTCTTTGAAAATTTAAATAAGGAGACATGATTCAAATATACCTGCCGTCTTTTTATTTTATTTATTTATTTTATATAGATAGAAAAAGGTCGGAGCGGTATTCACATAAGCCACAACGCCTGTTTACCAATCTGGTACCAGAAAAAGGTCATCAGTTTATTTGAATGTGTATCTACATCATATGGCAGCGAATAACTTATTTGACTGCGTTTTAATTAGAGTAAAATGTTTATTTAATAGGTAAGTAATGAGTAGGCACATTTCATGTGACACATTAATGTATTCAATTGATACTTACTTTGTATCATAACAATATACATTCATATGGATAAAACGATAAATGTGATACGATCAATAGGATGCATGTTACATGTAAACAATTGAGAACATGTGTGTGTGTGACTCAATAATATTCCGTCAGAGAGGATAATGTACGAGTAATGCTGATTTCACATTGTACCAAATTGGCAGTTGTGGACATATTCAAGTTGATAAGCGATTTCAAGAAAAATATGATTCGAAAACTCAATTTCTTTGGATAAATAGGGAACACGTCATTGAAACCTTTTTGTGAATTTTAAATTATTACGTGAATATGGCTTCAACTTTAACGACCTTGCTCGTCAATAATAAAGACTAAAGGTCTAGTTCATATATTTACAGCTCTACCTAACACACCAAACTCTTTTATTAATGAGCTTGAGAAAATATTCTTTAAATTTCTATGGAACGGTAAAAATGATAAAATTAAACGGGAAAACATTATGCGAAACTATGACGAGGGAGGACTAAGAATGATAGATATTGTTTCATTTATCACATCCTTAAAATTATCATACCTTCAAAGATACATAAGAAATGAAAAACATCAACACTGCTTTCCAGTTTCGAATTTATTTAAACTTGGTGCTAACATTCATAGATATGTTTCATTAAGAAACCCATTTTGGCAAAATGTATTGGATGCCTGGAACATTACTATAGGTTGTATAATTGTGATTCAAACAATATTGGAGATATTTTAGCAGAACCCCTATGGCTCAATCATCAGTTTATACATCCCAACTTTATTATTAAATCATGGTTTTTGAAAGGAGTTTGTAGTATTAGAGATATATGTGACTCTCAAGATATATTGTCTTTCCAACAATTGAAAAGCAAATATGATTTAAATGGCACTATACTTCATTTTAATAAAATGTTACTAAATATTCCACTTCAATGGAGAAAAGTTATCACTGACAAACACATTGTCAAAGAAAATGTCAATATTTCAGAAGCCTTAAGGAATATGTTAAAACTTTCTACAGGTTGTAGATACTTCTATGACATTTTGATAAGGAAAGACAATTTACCCAAGGTTTGTGCTAAATGGGAAAAACAATTTCCTGAAGATAAAAACTGGAAATCAATTTTCACTAAATTTAGAAAATGTACAAAAGATGTAAAGCTTATTGATTTCCAATATAGATTTATTCATAAGAAAATATACACAAAGCATGAGCTGTTGTACATGAAAATTGTTGACGATGAAGTTTCTTCATTTTGTATGGAAGAAAATGAAAATATTGAACACGTTTACTATAACTGTAAGCATATCAAAAACTTCTGGTCTCTCTTTGAAAGATTTTTTAAGGATAAAATACCTGATTTTGTCCTAACTAAGTTTATTATCTTTTTTGGCGTTCAAAACTCAGATTCTCTTGTAAATCACGTCATTTTGCTAGCCAAGAAATATATACATAATATGAGTATAAAAAGAAAACTCCTTTATTTCAAAATTTCACCAAATCTTTGACAGAGATAATTAACATAGAGAAATATATTGCCGCAAAGAACGGCACTTATAATCTTTTTGAACAAAAATGGAGACCAATAGTGAAAGATATACTTAATTAGTTATTTACTCATTAAGATAAGAGTTTCATGGCAAATAATATCTTGTTCCCAGTCTACCTACTACATGTGTGTTATCTGCAACTCAAATTGTGGAAAGTGTGAAAGAGTGATTTAAATGTTTGTAAAGACAGTGTAACATGGAACCCTTGAACTGAATAAAAAATATCAACAAAAAAAAAGACTAAAGGTGTTATTTAAGATGCAGATTCATACTAGCCATCAACTACCTAAGTCATGTTACAATTAACTTTTCGCGAGATGCCCCAATTCTGCTACTGCCAATTTAAGGTTATGTCTCCCTGTAGTTTTAAGATTGATGAGTTTGTGAAGTAAGTTATGATTTTAGAACACTTCTTTCAGTTTATAAATGTTCCTGAGGTAAATTAAATAATATTCCTTGGTGTTGACATTTATTGTTTTGATAATAAATGTTGATGTGAGTCCCATGAGTGTCTAGAGGAGAAATGAATATACATTTATATGATGGCCAAAGGGACAATTTCACACTACAACGATAAAGCGATATTAGCTAAAAACCTAAGAGAACGACAAGGCGAGAGGGTCGAAAGGCAAAGCGATATATAGCTTAACGACATATCGAAATAGATAACGACAAAACGACAAAGAAGCACGATAAAGCGAAAACTGAACGCAAAAGCGATAGCGCGATAAAGGGAAAGAGCGATAAAGCGAAAAATGTTTTTTTTATAAAGATTCAATAAATTCTGTTGTTTTGAATGAGGTCAATAAACCCCGAATTTGAAACAAAATAGGCGTTTTTTCCCATACACAATCAAAACAACATTTCAATTAAACCCAAGGAATCTGGTGGTTTTAACGTCAACTGTCAAATGTGATTTTTAAGGCAAAAACTGAATTTAGGTTTGGGAATGGGTTTCAGCAGCATTAAAGATATTTGATTGTCCTGAGTAAAGACGACTGTGGATGACCACACCCACCAGGGATACGACAGTCTGTCTTATTTACCCATGTAACACGCTAAGCTTGTAAGAAGACTATCAGAACATTTCAAGACATTGTAACTTGATGTCTGTCCAGTCTATGGAACGCGAATGTCAAGCAAAAGACGTCCCCAAATGGAGGTCATACAAGATATTGACTGCTAAGTGACCTTGACCTTTCGACACATGTCATATGCAAGTCTCTACTTTCATTTGACAATACAGGTTCAACAAAGACTTCCTTGCATTGGTCGGCATCACTGATTCAAAATATACATATATATATATTACACAGTTTATAGCTATGCGTTTCTTTGTTTGAGTAATATATCTATATCATTGCCATTTGGGAAAAAAGGTTCGATATGAATTATCGAGAAGTGGTTTCTATGGATATGTTATCCTGCATGGCTGACAGGTGAAACTATACAAAATACAAGCCAATTTTGAAATTCATCAACACTATAATTACAGTACCTTACCTGAAATTCATTTACCTAGTTTCAAAAATAACACAGCATAAAAACAAACTTGGATATAGTTATAAATTTTTTAAGCAATTGTGTACACAATAGATATACAAAGGCTACAGAACTTTAATATCCTGGATACATAGACTTGCTTTGGTCTGTGTCCAGACTGTAAACAGTGACAGTGAGTTCAGGAATATAATTATTTGGGGGACAGGAGGACAGTCTACTGAACACCCAAGCTGGGTAGCTGTTTTGTTGATTGGTTGGGCTCGCTGGACGTTGGATGGAGAGATTTGAATCAGTCACAACTGGGTCAGAATGCAGGTATGACGTGATTTTAGTCTTCATCGTAACTAAGAATGTTTTAGCTGGATAGTTTAAATGTTCAAATAATTAGTATGGTTGTGGTTATATTTCTAAATTGGTTCAATTTCATGTTAACAAGTTATATGCCATTAATGATTCTTAAATAGTTGTAGTAAGATTTAGTCACTTATTCCAAGCTAAATCACCGACTTAATCATTCAGATAAATAGATTGAGAACTTAGTTACTATGAATTAAATGAAAGCAGTTTGAACTACATTTGAAGATTAAGTCATCCTTCATCCATCTTAAAGAATACAATGGCAAAATATCTATCAAAGTTTGAAATGAGAACATAATACATAAATACTTGAAGAGGCAACGCTCATATTATAATAGTTGATACAGAGTTACACGAGGTAGGACTTCTTTTTGGTATTTTCCCAAAAGCTAACTATTTTTGTCAAAACTAAATGATAGTGTACCTGTTGAAAAACATGGAAAGATGTTGAGAATACTTTTACCATTTGTTTCACCTCATTTATATAGCGTGGCATCTGACTCGGATGTCCAAGGCTGCTGTTGTGAGGGGACGTAACCTTGTGTTGGAAATACGTGTGTTCGAGGTGTCCAATCCCATGTCAGCTTTCCCCGCCAATAGCTTATGGGTGAATAGCTGCAGGCATCTGTTCATGGGGGTTCTCCAGAACTGCTCCGCCAGGGTTGGTATAACAAGGTTGAATATCCTTGTTTAGTTAAGGGACCATGCTTTTCATGGTGGATAGGGACCACACAGTACCCAGTGTGGATGCGCCAGTTTAGAATGTAGGGTACACCTCAGTAGGTTTAGTTTAGGGATAGGTTCCCGCTCCCCTCAGACATTTTCCGACACCTGGTTGCTAGCTTCACATACATGCACCTGGAACAGTGTTCCGGAAGAAGACCCAGAGGGAAGTCGGGACAGAGGAAGACCCAGAGGGATGCCAGGAAAAGGAAGACCCAGGGGGATGCTGGGTCAGAGGAAGACCCAAGAGGGCGATGTAAGATGCAGCCACCGAGGGAGGTATGAAACATTTCTATTTTGCATTCCATTGAAAATAAGTTAAAAATTTATGAAATTCTTAAAGGAACCACAATAAATGCACATGAAACACTTATTTGTTCATTTAAAGTCTTAACAAAACAATGATTTTAAAAAAATCACATAGCTGTTTTTGTTAAAATTGACTATTATTGATTTATATCTTACATGCTTTTGTTCAATCTATCTAAACAGTTAAATCTATTTTCCAGGACCAGAAGAAGACCCAGGGGGATACCGGGCCGGGAGGAAGACCCAAGAGGGCGATGTAAGATGCAGCCAGCGAAGGAGGTATGAAACATATCTATTTTGCATTCCATGGAACATAAGTTAAACATTTATGAAATTCTTAAAGGAACCACAATAAATGCACTTGAAACACTTATTTGTTCATTTAAAGTCTTAACATAACAATGCTTTTTAAAAAATCACATAGCTGTTTTTGTTAAAATTGACTATTATTGATGTATTTCTTACATGCTTTTGTTCAATCTAACTAAAACTAAACAATTAAATCTAATTTCCAGGACCAGAAGAAGACCCAGGGGGATGCCGGGCCGGAGGAAGATCCAAGAGGCGATGTAAGATGCAGCCACCGAGGGAGGTATGAAATATCTATTTTGCTTTCCATTGAACATAAGTTGAAATTTATGAAATTCTTAAAGGAACCACACTAAATGCACATGAAACACTTATTTGTTCATTTAAAGTCTTAACATAACAATTATTTTTAAAAAATCACAAAATTGTTTTTGTTAAAATTGACTATTGCTGATGTATATCCTACATGCTTTTGTTCAATCTATCTAAACAGTTAAATCTATTTTCCAGGACCAGAAGAAGACCGAGGGGGATGCCGGGCAGGAGGAAGACCCAAGAGGCGATGTAAGATGCAGCCACCGAGGGAGGTATGAAACATCTATTTTGCATTCCATTGAAAATAAGTTAAAAATTTATGAAATTCTTAAAGGAACCACAATAAATGCACATGAAACACTTATTTGTTCATTTAAAGTCTTAACAAAACATAGATTTTAAAAAAATCACATAGCTGTTTTTGTTAAAATTGACTATTATTGATTTATATCTTACATGCTTTTGTTCAATCTATCTAAACAGTTAAATCTATTTTCCAGGACCAGAAGAAGACCCAGGGGGATACCGGGCCGGGAGAAAGACCCAAGAGGGCGAAGTAAGATGCAGCCAGCGAAGGAGGTATGAAACATATCTATTTTGCATTCCATGGAACATAAGTTAAACATTTTTGAAATTCTTAAAGGAACCACAATAAATGCACATGAAACACTTATTTGTTCATTTAAAGTCTTAACATAACAATGATTTTAAAAATATCACACAGCTGTTTTTGTTGAACTTGACAATTATTGATGTATATCTTATATGCTTTTGTTCAATCTATCTAAACAGTTAAATCTATTTTCCAGGACCAGAAGAAGACCCAGGGGGATGCCGGGCCGGAGCAAGACCCAAGAGGCGATGTAAGATGCAGCCAGCGAGGGAGGTATGAAACATATCTATTTTGCATTCCATTGAACATAGGTTAACAATTTATGAAATTCTTAAAGGAACCACAAAAAATTATAATAAAACATGTATTTGCCCATTCAAAGTTTTAACATTACAAAGATTTAAACCAAAAAATCACCATGTTTTTGTTAAAATATACTATTATTGATGTATACCTACATCCTTTTGTTCAATCTATCTAAACAATTAAATCTATTTTCCAGGACCAGAAGAAGACCCAGGGGGATGCCGGGCCGGAGGAAGACCCAAGAGGCGATGTAAGATGCAGCCAGCGAGGGAGGTATGAAACATCTATTTTGCATTCCACTGAACATAAGTTGAAATTTATGAAATTCTATAAGGAACCACAATAAATGCACATGAAACACTTATTTGTTCATTTAAAGTCTTAACATAACAATTATTTTTAAAAAATCACAAAATTGTTTTTGTTAAAATTGACTATTGCTGACGTATATCATACATGCTTTTGTTCAATCTATCTAAACAGTAAAATCTATTTTCCAGGACCAGAAGAAGACCGAGGGGGATGCCGGGCAGGAGGAAGACCCAAGAGGGCGATGTAAGATGCAGCCAGCGAGGGAGGTATGAAACATATCTATTTTGCATTCCATTGAACAAAAGTTAAAAATTCATGAAATTCTTAAAGGAACCACAATAAATGCACATGAAACACTTATTTGTTCATTTAAAGTCTTAACATAACAATGATTTTTAAAAAAATCACATAGCTGTTTTTGTTAAAATTGACTATTATTGATGTATATCTTACATGCTTTTGTTCAATCTATCTAAACAGTTAAATCTATTTTCCAGGACCAGAAGAAGACCCAGGGGGATGCCGGGCCGGAGGAAGACCCAAGAGGCGATGTAAGATGCAGCCACCGAGGGAGGTATGAATCATCTATGTTGCATTCCATTGAAAATAAGTTAAAAATTTATGAAATTCTTAAAGGAACCACAATAAATGCACATGAAACACTTATTTGTTCATTTAAAGTCTTAACATAACAATGATTTTAAAAATATCACACAGCTGTTTTTGTTAAACTTGACTATTATTGATGTATATCTTACATGCTTTTGTTCAATCTATCTTAACAGTTATATCTATTTTCCAGGACCAGAAGAAGACCCAGGGGGATGCCGGGCCGGAGGAAGACCCAAGAGGCGATGTAAGATGCAGCCAGCGAGGGAGGTATGAAACATATCTATTTTGCATTCCATTGAACATAGGTTAACAATTTATGAAATTCTTAAAGGAACCACAAAAAATTATAATAAAACACGTATTTGCCCATTCAAAGTTTTAACATTACAAAGATTTAAACCAAAAAATAACCATGTTTTTGTTAAAATATACTATTATTGATGTATATCTTACATGCTTTTGTTCAATCTATCTAAACAGTTAAATCTATTTTCCAGGACCAGAAGAAGACCCAGGGGGATGCCGGGCCGGAGCAAGACCCAAGAGGCGATGTACTGAAGATGCAGCCAGCGAGGAAGGTATGAAACATCTATTTTGCTTTCTATTGAACATAAGTTGAAATTTATGAAATTCTATAAGGAACCACAATCAATGCACATGAAACACTTATTTGTTCATTTAAAGTCTTAACATAACAATTATTTTAAAAAAATCACAAAATTGTTTTTGTTAAAATTGACTATTGCTGATGTATATCATACATGCTTTTGTTCAATCTATCTAAACAATAAAATCTATTTTCCAGGACCAGAAGAAGACCCAGGGGGATGCCGGGCCGGAGGAAGACCCAAGAGGCGATGTAAGATGCAGCCAGCGAGGGAGGTATGAAACATATCTATTTTGCATTTCATTGAACATAGGTTTACAATTTATGAAATTCTTAAAGGAACCACACTAAATGCACATGACACACTTATTTGTTCATTTAAAGTCTTAACATAACAATCATTTTTAAAAAATCGCATAGCTGTTTTTGTTAAAATTGACTATTATTGATGTATATCTTACATGCTTTTGTTCAATCTATCTAAACAGTTAAATCTATTTTCCAGGACCAGAAGAAGACCCAGGGGGATGCCAGGCCGGAGCAAGACCCAAGAGGCGATGTAAGATGCAGCCAGCGAGGGAGGTATGAAACATATCTATTTTGCATTTCATTGAACATAGGTTAACAATTTATGAAATTCTTAAAGGAACCACAAAAAATTATAATAAAACACGTATTTGCCCATTCAAAGGTTTAACATTACAAAGATTTAAACCAAAAAATCACCATGTTTTTGTTAAAATATACTATTATTGATGTATACCTACATGCTTTTGTTCAATCTATCTAAAAAATTAAATCTATTTTCCAGGACCAGAAGAAGACCAGGGGGATACCGGGCCGGAGCAAGACCCAAGAGGGCGATGTAAGATGCAGCCAGCGAGGGAGGTATGAAACATATCTATTTTGCATTCCATTGAACATAGGTTTACAATTTATGAAATTCTTAAAGGAACAACAATAAATGCACATGAAACACTTATTTGTTCATTTAAAGTCGTAACATAACAATCATTTTTTAAAAATCGCATAGCTGTTTTTGTTAAAATTGACTATTATTGATGTATATCTTACATGCTTTTGTTCAATCTATCTAAACAGTTAAATCTATTTTCCAGGACCAGAAGAAGACCAAGGGGGATGCCGGGCCGGAGCAAGACCCAAGAGGGCGATGTAAGATGCAGCCACCGAGGGAGGTATGAAACATATCTATTTTGCATTTCATTGAACATAGGTTAACAATTTATGAAATTCTTAAAGGAACAACAATAAATGCACATGAAACACTTATTTGTTCATTTAAAGTCGTAACATAACAAAGATTTGAAACAAAAAATCACATCTTAAATGCTTTTGTTCAATCTAACTAAACAATTAAATCTATTTCCAGGACCAGAAGAAGACCGAGGGGGATGCCGGGCCGGAGGAAGACCCAAGAGGGCGATGTAAGATGCAGCCAGCGAGGAAGGTATGAAACATATCTCATTTGCATTCCATTGAACATAAGTTAAAAATTTATGAAATTCTTAAAGGAACCACAAAAAATGATAATAAAACACGTTTTTGCCCATTCAAAGTCTTAACATTACAAAGATTTAAACCAAAAAATCACATATTTGTTTTTGTTAAAATATTCTGTTATTGATGTATACCTACATGCTTTTGTTCAATCTATCTAAACAATTAAATCTATTTTCCAGGACCAGAAGAAGACGCAGGGGGATGCCGGGCCGGAGCAAGACCCAAGAGGGCGGTGTAAGATGCAGCCACCGAGGGAGGTATGAAACATCTATTTTGCATTCCATTGAACATAAGTTATAAATTTATGAAATGCTTGAATAAACGCAAAAGGCTCGTTGGAGACTCTGATTTATTCATTCTAAATTTTAACATTACAATGATTAAAATAATGTATATAGCTGTGGTTGTTAACACTTGTCAATTATTGTTATATATCTTAAATCATTTGTTTAATCCATCTAAACAATTAAATCTATTTTCCAGGACCAGAAGAAGACCCAGGGAGATGCCGGGCCGGAGGAAGACCCAAGAAGGCGATGTAAGATGCAACCACCGAGGGAGGTATGAAACATATTATATATTTTTTATTCCATTGAATATAAGTAATTGTTTTATAAAATTCTTAAACGAATGTGAAAGACAAGTAAGTAACACTGATGTTTACATTAAAAATCCTACAATTACCAAGATTAATGTCATTTATATACTTGTTTTTGTAAGTTATTGACTGTCAATGGACAAATTTGTAATTTGTAAAATTATTTCATTGTTTGTAAAAACTTTATCAGGGAAGTTAATAGCATGGATAGTCACAATTGCTTTGGTCCTTTTTTCCGGTAACCTTCCCCATATATTAAATCGTCTTGTCATATTAATATCCATAGAACGAATCTAACCTATACTATTTTTTAGGACCGGAAGAAGACCTGTGGTGATGTCATGCCAGATGTTGTTGTGAAGGGACGTTAACTTCAGTGTTGGAGATATGTCTGTTTGAGGTGTCCAGTCCTAAGTCAGCTTTCCCCATCACTAGTTTAGGGGTGAATAGCTGCAGGCAACTGTTCTCGAGAATTGCATCATAGGCATTCTCTTCTGTAGAACTGCTCTGCCAGGATTGGTATAACAAGGTTGTCCACCCTTGTTAAGATTAAGGGACCATGCTAATCATGGTGGATAGGGACCACACAGTCCCCAGTGTGGATGCACTAGTTTCAAATGTAGGGTACACCTCAGTAGGTTTAGTTTAGGGATAGATCCCCCTTTCCCTCAGACATTATCCAAAACCTGGTTGCTAACTTCACAACATACAACGGGACATGGCTAGCAGTGTCAGATAAGGCCAGAGAGGGTGCCATGCCAGAGGAAGGCCAGAGAGGGTGTCATGCCAGATGGGCCAGAGAGGGTGTCATGCCGTAGGAAGGCCAGAGAGGGTGTCATGCCGGAGGACGGCCAGAGATGGTGCCATGCCGGAGGACGGCCAGTGAGCGTGCCATGCCAGAGGACGGCCAGAGAGGTTGTTGCTTTTTTCTCTAAAATTTCCTGTTCAGCATGACTCCAAAATTTTGTAGTAATCACAATTTGATAATCCTCTAGCAAGAATAATTTCAATTTAAAAATCAATTTCGATAAGACTTATCATATACTTTTTAGAACATTACAATAATCGGGTCTTTTAGCTTCATGTTTACTTTCTGAATTTCCAAATTATCTTTTTTAGATCTGATGTAAAATATTATTGCAAATCTAAACTTGGCACAGCTAAATGACAAATTATAGGCTATATATGATACAATGTTTTGGTACTTTTCTGCAATTTTGGTTGGGAATCATCAGGTCTAGAGCAAAACCATTCCCATAGTAAATTGGATATAATTTCAAATGTACACATTTAAGTCTTTTTACTATTTTAATCCCTAAAAGATTTTGAACTATTCATTTTGAATGCAGTAGATAATTTATTTCATAGTCCCAGCTTATGGCACAAGCACATGATGCGTTGATGGCTCATATTATATATAGTAAACGAGCACTGACAAAATTATCAGGTAAATTTTATTTTGAATTTGGTTAATATTTATCTTGCCTTTGGTTCCTTCTAAAAAAGATCTTCACTAAACTTGGCACATTAAAGTAATGGTGCTGACACGTTCTAAAAGATGATTGTGAAACATAATAAAAAAAAATGTTACTTTTAAAAATGATTTGTTTCATTAATGTGGTTGATAAGATCTAAATTGAAATTGTTTTAATA
Source organism: Steromphala cineraria (assembly GCA_916613615.1). Classification (NCBI taxonomy): domain Eukaryota; kingdom Metazoa; phylum Mollusca; class Gastropoda; order Trochida; family Trochidae; genus Steromphala; species Steromphala cineraria. The sequence goes on along the minus strand of OU744728.1, from coordinate 63,848,127 downwards.
ATTTCTTTAAACAATATTTGGATTTCAAAGTTCAGTGGGGCTTTAAAAACATCAATCTTCTCATTATGAAAATCAGTCCATTTCAATGAAAATAACTATTCCTAAATACGTTTTTTGGTTTGTTTTGAAAATGATCTTCACTAAACTTCGCAAATTAATCATGTCTTAATTGAAATAATTTCATTTCCAAATTGAAAACATCAGAGTCATTCTTCAATGCCCCATGGTTATATTTCATTTATGTAAATTGTTGCAGATCCAATTTTCAGTGGGGCTTTTTAATTAAAATTTTCTCCTTTCTATAATCATCCATTCTTTTTAAATGACCGTTTTCCAATTTGCTTTTTGGTTCATCTTCAAAATGATCTTCACTTAACTTAGCATATCATGTGATTTTGCTGATAACGTCATATAGATAATTGTGAAACAGAAACAAAAATATTCTCACTTTTTGTAATGTTTTTTATCTCATCATTTTGGTTACCAGGTCTAAATTGAAATTATTTATTTTCCAAATTAAGATATCAAAGCTTTCTTCAATATCCCATGTTTTTTTCATTGTTCATACGTGTTTGCGATTTAAAAGTTCAGTGAGGCTATTAAAACATCAATCTTCTCATTATGAAAATCATCCATCGGACAAAATCGTCCATTTCAATGAAAATAACTATTCCTAAATTCGTTTTTTGGTTTGTTTTGAAAATGATCTTCACTAAACTTCGCAAATTCAAGTGATTGTCAGGATAAATTCATAAGTAATTTGCAAACCGAAACAAAAGTTATCTCACTTTTGTTATCATTTGCTCATTAATTGTTGCTTAATTAGGCCTGAAGACAACTTTTCTTTTGTGTCCCATGTTTTAATTATTTCAATAAAATGTTTTCAAATCAAACTTCAGTGGGGCTTTTAATTAACATCAATTTTCTTATTATGATCATCATCCAACAGACGAAATCAGTCCATTTCAATAAAGATTACTATGATAATAAATTGTTTTTTGGTTCGTTTTCAAAATGATCTTCACTAAACTTGGCACATTCAAGTGATGGTGTCGATGAGTTTAGAAAATAAGATACTTTGAAGCCGAAACAAAAATAATCTAACTATGTAATCATTTTGTACATTTACTGTTTAGTTTAATCATGTCTTAATTGAAATAATATTCATTTCCAAATTGAAAACATCAAAGTCACTCTGCAAGTTTTTTATTTCAGTTAGGTAAATTGTTTTAAAATCCAATTTTCAGTGGGGCTTTTTAATATAAATATTTTTTTTATAATCATCCATTCTTTTTAAATGACTGTTTTCAAATTCGCATTTTGGTTCATCTTCAAAATGATCTTCACTGGACTTTGCATATCATGTGATTTTGCTGAAAACTTCATAAAGATAATTGTGAAACATAAACAAAAATAACCTCACCTTTCGTAATGATTTTTTCATGAATTTGTGGTTGATGAGGTCAAAATTGTAATGATTTATTTTCCAAATTGAGATATCAAAGCTTTCTTCAATGTCCCATGTTTTAATAATTTCCACTTCCCCCCCCCCCATAATATCTCACTTTTATAATCATTTTGCTTATAAATTGTTGTTTAATCAGGCCTAAAATGAAATTATTTCTTTTCCAAATTGAAATAGCAAAATGTTCTTAAATGCCCCATGTTATTTTCATGTTTCATTAATGTTTTCGATTCGAAAGTTCAGTTCGGCTTTATACAACATCAATCTTCTCATTATGAAAATCATCCATCGGGCAAAATCCGTGCATTTCGATGAAAATAACTATACCAAAACTGTTTTTTTGGTTCGTTTTGGAAATGATCTTCACTAAACTTGGCACATTCAAGTGATGGTCATGATAAATTCATAAGTAATTTGGAAACCGAATAAATAGTTATCTCACTTTTATAATCATTTTGTTTATTAATTATTGCTTAATCAGGCCTAAATATAATTTATCTTTCAAATTGAAATGAAAAGTTTTCGTAAATGCCCTATGTTTTCATAATTTCTTTAAAATGTTTTCAAATTCAAAGTTCAGATGGGCTTTCAATAACATCCATTTTATAATCATAATCATCCATCAGACGAAATCAGTCAAATGCGATAAAGATTACTATGACAACAAAGTGCTTTTTGGTTCGTCCTCAAAATGATCTTCACTAAACTTGGCACATTCAAGTGATGGTGTCAATGAGTTTAGAAAATAAGATACTTTGAAGCCGAAACAAAAATAATCTCACTGTCATCATTTTGTACATTAATTATTTGATTGATCATGCCTCAATCGAAGTAATGTCATTTCCAAATTGAAAACATCATAGTCACTCTTCCATGCCCAATGTTTTATTTCATTTATGTAAATTGTTGTAATATTCAATTTTCAGCTGGGCTTTTTAATATCAATTTTCTCCTTTTGATTATCATCCATTCTTTGTAACTGATTTCAAATTCATTGGATCCTCTTCAAAATGATCTTCACTAAACTTGGCATACCATGTGATTTTGCTGAAAACTTCATAAAGATAATTGTGAAACATAAACAAAAATAACCTCACCTTGTATTTATTCATGAATTTTTGGTTGATGAGGTCAAAATTGAAATGATTTATTTTCCAAATTGAGATATCAAAGCTTTCTTCAATGTCCCATGTTTTAATAATTTCTAAAAAATGTTTTCAAATCCAAAGTTCAGTGGGGCTTTAAATAACACCAATCTTCTCATAATGATAATCATCCATTAGACTGAATCAGTCCATTTTGATAAAAATTATTTTTCTTCAAATTCCCTTTTTGGTTACCATTACAAATGATCTTCACTAAATTGGCACATATAAGTGATGATGCCGATTCATTCATCCAAAATTTTTGAAACCGAAACCAAAAGATAATCATTTTTGTAATTATTTTACTCATTCATCGTTGTTTAATCAGACCTAACATGGAATTATTTCTTTTCCAAACTGAAAAAGCAAAGTTTTCTTAAATGCCCCATGTTTTCATAAGTTCTTTTAAATGTTTTCAAATTCAAAGTTCAGATGGGCTTTCAATAACATCCATCTTATAATCATAATCATCCATCAGACGAAATAAGTCAATTTCGATAAAGATTACTATGACAACAAAGTGCTTTTTGGTTCGTCCTCAAAATGATCTTCACTAAACTTGGCACATTCAAGTGATGGTGTCAATGAGTTTAGAAAATAAGATACTTTGAAGCCGAAACAAAAATAATCTCACTATTTTATCATTTTGTACATTAATTATTTGGTTGATCATGCCTAAATTGAAATAATTTCATTTCCAAATTGAAAACATCAAAATCAATCTTCAATGTTTTTATTTCAGTTATGTAAATTGTTGCAAAATCCAATTTTCAGTGGGGCTTTTTAATATAAATTTTCTCCTTTTATAATCATCCATTCTTTGTAACTGACTGTTTACAAATTCTTAAAAATGATCTTCACTAATCTTGGCATATCATGTGATTTTGCTGATAACTTCATACAGATGATTGTGAAACATAAACAAAAATAATCTCACCTTTCATAATGATTTTTTCATGAATTTGTGGTTGGTGAGGTCTAAATCAAAGCTTTATTCAATGTCCCCTGTATAAATACTTTCCACTTACATGTTTTCAAATCCAAAGTTCAGTGGGGCTTTTAAATAAAACCTACTTCTCATAATGATTATCATCCATCAGACTAAATCAGTAAATTTTGATAAAACTTATTTTGTTCAAATTCCCTTTTTGGATCCCCTTACAAATGATCTTCACTAAACTTGGCACATATAAGTGATGATGCTGATTCATTAATCTAAAAAATGTAAACCGAAACAAAAATATAATCACTTTTGTAATCATTTTACTCATTAATTGTTGTTTAATCGGGCCTTAATTGAAATTCTTTCTTTTTCAAATTGAATAAGCAAAGTTTTCCTTAATGCCCCATGTTTTTTTTTTCATTTTCATAAATGTTTTCGATCCAAAAGTTTAGTGGGGCTTTATAAAACATCAATCTTCTCATTTTGAAGGAGCGGGATAGCGCAGTGGTTAGCGCGTTCGGCTTCGGATCAGGAGGTCCGTGGTTCAATCCCGCCAGGGGCTCGGCAACATTGTCTGCAGTAGAGAACTGTTCTACACGCAGTCAGGTTTGGGTGCAATGCTACACTGAATTTCAGTGCAGTAACACCCATGGTTGCTAGTTCCAGCCGATGCTAGCAGGTTTCACCGCAATGCATAGCCACAATAGTGTTGCGGGCTTTCTCCCTGCAATAATACTAGCAGCCGCGATATAGGTGAAATACTCTTGAAAGCGGCGATAAACCCCACATCACCTCACCTCACCTCTCATTTTGAAAATCATCCATGGAACAAAATCAGTCCATTTCGATGACAACAAGTATTCTGAAATTCTTTTTCTGGTTCGTTGTGAAAATGATCATCACTAAACTTGGCAAATGCAAGGTTTGGTCATGATAAATTCATGAATAATTTTGAAACCGAAACAAAAGTTCTAAATTTGGCATCATTTTGCTCATTATTTGTTGTCTAAATTCTTAAATGTCCTTATGTTCAGTGGGGCTTTTAGATAATATCAATCTTATTTTGATAATATAATCAGACGAAATCAATCCATTTCGATGAAAATAACTTTTTTTGGTTCATTCTAAAGATGATCTCACTAAACTTGGTATTTCCAAGTGATGGTGCTGATAAGTTCATAAAGTTAATTGTGAAACAGAAACAAAAATAATCTTATATTTCGTAATAATTTTGCTTTGTTTTGTTAATCTTTGGTTGATCAGGTCTAAGTTGAAATAATTTAAATTGAGTTATCAAAGATTTCTTAGATGCTCAATTTTATTATATAATTTTCAAGAAATGTTCAATTCCATTTTTCAATGACATTATTGTCATGTTGATAATCATTTATCTGAAATCTGTCGATCTTATGGTATTCATACATTAGGAAAATAACATAATTTTGAAGCCAATACACAAGAAATCTTGTGTTTCCAAATAACATGGTAGATTTCTTTCAGGCCTAAATCATAATTATGGCTTCTCAGAAGTTTAGAAGGTCTTACAATTAGCTTAACTCAATTTAACACTATCAGGTGTCGGTGTATATGTAAATCATTACTTTCATAACAGTTCTTCTCCTACAATTGAATACTTAGTGTGTATCTCTCATTACATTCAACAATAGTCATTTGTTGGAAATTTGGATTACAAATCCACGTATATGTATGAAAAACATGTTATAAAACAAACGATACACTATGCAACTATTGTTCTCCATTTAGCCAAGTTATGTGTAAATAATTTTAAATATAGTTATCATACTGACGTGTGTGTCACGTGATGTCCATGATTTACGATTTTCTATAAATGTCAATTCAACATAGACATGGTCCTCTATTTGGTAGAAGAATCGAAGAAAAGAAGTTTAATATCTTATTTAGCACTCAACTTATTGACAGAATCTATATGAGAAGGAAAGTACAACACAATATGTGGACGGACTTGGATGCATGCACATGTTGAAGAAATAAGATGTTGAATATGATGCTTGTTCCCCAATCACCTCCGGTTAAGCTGTACCAAAGTGGATGGACTATACAATACCATTTGTCAAGGACATTCAATTCAAATTTTTGATGAATGAAAGAGTCCTTTATATGAATTATAGTTGATTTGTACTTTACCATAAACGTGTATGTAGATTTGTACAGTAATTACCGTTTACCGCCCGTGTATTTTGTGGATATCATTTATTTCATATTCAAGCAATGTATCATTCATTTTGTTTTGTGGAGTTTATGGTAAAGATAAACATTGAATATTGATATATACAACTCATCTACCTGCTTTATCTAGGGCTGTAAAGAGTAATTAGATATTACAAATATACAAGTCGATATACATGTTCTAAACTAACAACTTTAATTTGTTCAAGCTTCGTCAAAGCTTTTTGACTAGTACAATGTCTTGACAATAATATCTACAAGTGCAAATAAGGGATTGTGATCACTCGTTGTATTTTAATGTAATAGCATTGAGTTAACTTTACAAAGCACATATTTGTGATTCTCTTACAGCCTTGGTAAATCAATGAATTGTAATGTTCATCTTTTATATCGTAGTATATCTTATATAATAGTGTTTACAAATAGATTGTCCATGGTTTTGTAATTAATCTTAAACACTTCTGCTCAATAATTTATCATTTAATGCATTAATTGATATTTAACTCATTTTCATTCTTAGGCTACTAATACATCATTCATGATAATTTCTACTTCTGAAATGACACTCAAATAAATCAAGAATTATCGTTTCTTTACTTTTAAGAAGCATTTGACTGTAAAATGCAATTGAATGGTGTTGAAACCGACATTGTCTAAAGCGCAAGAAACTCCAATGTTATGCGTCTTCATTGTATGAAAATTGAACCTCACTTTGTTTGCTTCTACGATGAATAATACAGTTAATTTCAGTGTTCATTAGTGCTTGTATATTTAGTGTTTTAAGTACTTGGTCTAAGATTTTGTTATCACTCCTATTTTTCCTCTTTCTCTATCTCTAATTGTCCGTGTCTATCTCTCCCTCCCTTCTATTTCTCATTCTCCTTCTGTCACTCTCTGTGTAAATCATTGTTAAAACTTGATTTTATTAGAATAATGTGTTTGTTCACTGGCTTTTAGACGGTTTGAAAGTTAAACTCGTATGAATACCGTAGCATGTCTACGATATTGATACAACAGCTTAACTTGTACTCCTCGAACCGTTTATCAACCAGTAAATAAACACATAGAAATTTACTTAAATTGATTAATGAACTGTATTCTTATTCTTGATTGAACATATAGTTTCAGCACCATTGTCATTATGCAAACCATGTTCGAATGTGAAAATGAATTATGAATTAATGAATAAAAGTGTCAAATCAAAATAGAAAATCCTGTATTTTTTACGTTAGGTGATGTGCATTAGTGGCGAATAACACATCATACACAACCAAAAACTATAAATGAATGTTTTTAACAGCTGCAATTATTTACAACGGGAGTTGCTTCCGACAGTTTCTAATAGAGCGGAACTGCAATATTACATACCAACCACCATAGCTTCGACAGTACTTAGTTTTACACACTAGTCCACTTGGTTTTTACTATATTATATTTTGTAATGCACATTGTATGATTATAAAACTTAACGTTCAATATCCAGTACCATTAAATGACTGCCTTTGATTCAAGGATACCTTGTTTTAGTTTCTACGCTGTTAAAGGGACGGTCCTAACGAGATATTTTGTGGAAACGAGACTCAAGATGACATTTAAGTTCTAAATATTATTAGAACATACGTATGTCGTTATGAAAACCGAGTTGAAATACATTGCTGAGGGTGACATTTTCATTTTAGTTTTGGCCACAAAACGGCAAAAATTCTAACTTCGTTACGTTTTCGGAGCATAATTTAAAAACTGTTTGATGGTCTCCAGACCAGAGAATGGAATCCCCGAACTTTTCTATATACCGTGTTGAATTCCTTTTTACCTATAGCTTTTGCTAAACATCATTGTCAAATTTTGAACTGTTAAGTTGGTTGCTTTTTCGGAACATAATATACTGCTTCATGATAATGTGCAAGATCAAATCACTCAAGTCGAAAGCAATCATTAATCGTTTGCTATGTATTTTCCCCCGTGAAAATCTGCAAAATGGATATTCCCAGAAGTTAATGTAATTTATTAAATTTTGATAACTACTTTGAAACTTAATAATCTGTTCACAAAATGACCAAAATGTAAGAATTTAAATTACGCACAGGGCTTAACCCCGATAAGTGTTCTCAAAATTATACATGCATCCGTTTTGTAGTATTCTCGTTTTGTGCAAGTGCTAGTCTCGATTTTCGCCATCCTCTTATCGTTTAGCAGGAGTTACCTCCCTTGCTGTCAGAGACTTTCATTTGTGGTGAGTGAAACGTAACAGGTAGAATTTAGTGTCATTAAACAAAGCAGCACCTTTTATGTTCAGTTAATCAATCGTAGAATATCCTAAGCACGTAGATTTCAGAGTTAAGCAGACCATAGACCATACAGAACACATACCTAGGTACCTACATTTAGGACAATCAGCCTGGCGTTTTTATACGAATTATGATAACCTGATCTATTGGTAACTGTAAAAGTTACACCACCAAATAATAGATGTTCACATGTCATTGTCGTATTAATACGAATAGAAAGTTACTCAGACTTATTTTTATCTCATCTCTTCTACCATGTTTGAGATCAAATTTAACTTCTTTTTTTCTCTATCTCCAATTATGAAATTATTCCTGTAAAAAATAATAGATAGATTCCTTAAACATTTTAAACTCATATGAAAAATTATAAATAGAACATGCCCTTTTAAATAAATTGGAGACCAGTTATTGCCACCAACTTGCTGTAAGCAGGGAAGTATAATATTACAGGGAATCGTCACTCCCAGCTGATTGTACTCTATTTCTACTATGCAAGGCTTAGACAACTTGTCTCGCTCATTAGCTGATCCAGGCTGGTCACGCTCCATCGCACATGATCTATTCAGACTATTGGTAAGTGCGGTATATCAAAAGTTATACCACCAAATAATAGATGCTCACATGTCATTGTCGTATTAATATGAATAGAAAGTTACTCAGACTTATTTTTATCTCATCTCTTCTACCATGTTTGAGATCAAATTTAACTTCTTTTTATTTCTCTATCTCCAATGATGAAATTATTCTTTTCCACAAAAAATACCCTGATAGAACTGTCTCTTTAACCACTTCTCCAACCTCAGGTTATGACCAATATGAATATTTACTTAAACAATTAAAATGTCTGTGTTTGATGCAAGCAGAGAGCTAATATTGTCATTATTGATCAGCACGTTGAAGCTAGTCTGATGACTGATCGAGGTATTACTAATTTCTGAACACATGAAAGAAAGATTTAGTTTATAGAAATATAGTTTATATTCTGGACAATAAAACAAATTTATTACCCATATGGTTGGAAATAAGTTGTGACGTATTTTCAATATGAGCACTAGTGCACATATCACTTCGCCTGTGACGTCATAACACCATTGTTCGTGACGTCACCGTAGCCGGCCGTCGCAAGGGAAGCGGCCCGTTCTTGGATATTTCTAAGATGGTAAAATGGAATAGAATCGGTAATAAAGAAATTATTACCCTCGGAAGTGTGTCATATGACACACTTCCTTGGGTAATAATCTCTATTTCTTACACTTTTTCCCAAACAAATTTATTTGAAATTATCATGATCAGAACCGATTGACCAAACCTGATTGCTAACTAGTGAAGAGGTGGGCAACATTCAGACCTTGTTTAGGGAAAGTTATCTATCTATTCCCGGTTAATTTTGATTTTGATTTGATTTCAATATTTCAAAACTTATTTTTCTTGGAACATGGTCAATTTTAGTAAGTCTGTTTAATAGGCCTTGTTTTTTCTATACAAGGTTTAAAAATGATATTTTAAAGACCTTTATCGTATCAATGTTTTTTCCATTTCCAGAAGCCTGACAGCTACAAAGTGACATCATGAACGGAGATGACGAGAGACCGTACCAGTGCAGCCAGTGCGGTAAAACATTCCAATATTCTTCTAACTACAACCGACACCTGGAGGTCCACTCTCAAGCAAGGCCGTACCACTGCAGCGAGTGTGGCAAATCATACAAGCAGTCTGTTGGTCTACAGGTGCACATGAAGACTCACACAGAACCCCAACAAGCCAAGTGTAGCCAATGTGATAAGGCATTTACACGGCCGAGCGATCTGCAGAGACACATGAGAATCCACACTGGGGAGCGACCATATAAGTGTGAGGTTTGTGATCGATCGTTCATACAGTCATGTAAACTCAAGGACCACATCAGGACTCACAGCGATGAAAGGCCCTATGATTGTGAGGAATGTGGTAAATCCTTTATATCACCATACAAGTTGCATGAACATATGAAGCTTCACACGGGACAGTTTAAGTGTGGTGAGTGTGGTAAATACTTCTCACTCTCGCGAGCCCTGCAGACTCACATGCGAGTTCACACAGGAGAGAGACCATATCAGTGTAGTGTGTGTGACAAGAGGTTTACACAGTCATGTGCCTTGTCTAAACACATGAGAACACATACTAGAGTGAAACCGTATTGGTGTTTTGAGTGTGGTAAAGGATTTACCTTAGTAAATGCCTATCAGAACCACATGGTAAATCACACTGGTGAAAAACCCTGGGAATGCAGTGAGTGTGGAAAATCATACAAGAACTCCTGTAAGCTTAAAATGCACATGAGAGTCCATTCAGGGGAAAGACCTTACTTGTGTAGTATGTGTGGTAAATCATTTACAGACACAAGCAAACTCAAAGCACACATGAAGACTCATAGTGGAGATAAACCATTCATGTGTGAAGATTGCGGCAAATCCTTCACATCACCATCAATCCTTCGAGTCCACTCGAGACGACATACAGGCGAGAGACCTTACAAGTGTGAGGAATGTGGTGCGAGGTTCTTGTACTCTGGTCAGTTGAAGAAGCACATGAGACAACATTCAGGAGAGGCTGAGAGTGCAGAGGCAGAGGGCACCTGCTGTACTGGTCAGGATCCACAGAGCAGTGAGGTCTCTCAGGAGTTGGATCTGCAGACTCATACACCCATTGACTTGCACACACAAACTGAAGTCCAGAATTCTGTGGATTAGGATTGATTATTGATATACGTGTCAAAATTTCAAATTGAATTTTATCCTTACATATAACCAAGCATAAATGTGGTGATTACGTTCTGTTACTCTGTATTTTGTTTTTGTTTGTCCATTCTGTTAAAGTTTTCTTTACAATGTTGATAACATTATCTTCCTCTGAGTGATGAAATCTGTTGAACCCTTATTTTCAAATAAAATTTGTCTATCATCTGTCAATTGAAGTCTACTCCACCAGAGCAGTAGGGAGAAATGTCAGTCTTTGAGTTAACAGCTGGGATCAACAGGCTCAGGCTTTGGTAGCCCTGTGGCTCATAATAAGGGCTTAGTGAACCATTGGATCCTATATACCCTAAATCATCAATTGGATACTTCAGTGATTTCCATTTCTGAATTGATGACCAGTATCTGTATTCACATCGCCTATACACTCCTTGATTAGTGATGGTTAATAATTATAGATTTTGTGACCCTGTGTCCCCTACAAAGGGGGAAACCACATTGGCCACATTCTACAGCAAATTATTTTATGAAGCCAATGGCTGTTTATTTCTTGTTGTGATATATTTTGAAGACTTCTGTCTTTTCTAGGACTCCACCCCTGTAGCCCAATTTACACAGGCTATTTTATAACTTGTGACCTTGACTTTTGACCTTGAATGTAAACATGTAAAAATAATCCCCTAGGGGTGTAAACAATAATACATGTATATGAGTTCTTGGATGAGTAATGGGATAAAGTTAAACCCAAATATATTTTACATTGCAACAAGTATCTCGTGACCTTGACCTTTGACATTCAAGGTCATACAATCAACACACACTTTTTATTGAGTATAACAATATACTGTAATGAATTAAAGTCACCACTCGAGCGGCTTTCATCCGCCATTTTGAAAGGTTAGCATTGCGAGAAAACAAATGTGCTGTAATATGCTTATTTATTAACAAAATTAAGTAATAACTACTTGATTTATAGAAGAGGAGCATATTTACAAATAATTCATAATAAATGTTATCAGTTGTAACAGCATTTTGTCGTAGTAATGCATTCCACGATCGTAGCTTCGATGATTGGCTTCATTTCACGATGTTTTTATTTTTGAGCGATACACTTTATTTTTGGGTCAAATTGTAAAGTCTTTAACAACAAAAATGCTTATCTCACAAACATATATGAAATTAAGTGTGAAATTATCATGTAAAAATCACATATAATTGTAAACAGGAAAGTCCTCCTGAATTTCGTTTCCACAAATCAACACCGCTCGAATGGTCCCTTTAAGGTGTTAACAGTTAAAATAATCCATTTTCTCAATACATGCTGAGGTCGTTTCCGTGCTGTTACCATGCTGTGACCGTTTGTACTTGGTTTTCAAATTTTTTTACCTCTCCAATGATATTAAATACTCAATTAGATCTTTTTAACAAAAACTTTTCAAGTTATCATGTTTAAAAAAAATATTTTAGTGATTTTATAACCCGTGACCTTGAACTTTTATTTGTGAAGTGAACATGTCAAAATAATTCCCCAGGGGTATAACCAGAAAGTTAGGAATAAGAGTTCACGGAAACTGCACAAAAAACTGAAAGCAGCCCTTATTAAGGATTCTAATCTTATGACATTGAAGTCATCATCAGCATGCCTTTATAAAGAATATTAAAGATGACATTGAAAGTTTGTTTGCTTTATTGCATCTAACCCAGAGACTATTCAAGGCAGGCGATTATTAAAGGATTTAGGGTATTCTCCGAGCTCTACAGTCTACATGTACCACAAGTTTGGTGTTGAAGGGCGTAACTAATTTCATGAATTCTAAATGAACTTTTAATTACGTCTAGATTTTCACATCCCAATAATTAGATATACAATGAGATCTTTTTAGACGAAAACCGTCTGCAAGAGTATTGATAAATTGGATAAAGTTCTTGAGGGACATATATTTTTATCCCACTGGTATGTAATACCGTGGGATATAATCATCGCCCTGTCCGTCTGTATGTCCGTCCGTCTGTCCGTCCGTCCGTAATCATTTCGTTTCCGGAGCAGAACTAAAAAACCTGTCCACATATCTTTCTGAAACTTTACATGTGTATTGCCCACCTACTGAAGTGGTGCCTTTTGATATTTTCACATTTCTGAAAATTTTATTTTTTATTATTTCCATGGAAACAGCCATTATATAGACTCTGTTCATGAAAGGTTTCGTTTCTTGAGCAGAACTAAAAAACCGGTCCACATATCTTCCTGAAACTTTACATGTGTATTGCCCACCTACTGAAGTGGTGCCTTTTGATATTTTCAAATTTCTGAAAATTTTATTTTTTATTATTTCCATGGAAACGGCTCTTATTTGGACTCTGTTCATGAAAGGTTTCGTTTCATATATATAAAACCGGTCCACATATCTTTCTGAAACTTTACATGTGTATTGCCCACCTACTGAAGTGGTGCCTTTTGATATTTTCACATTTCTGAAAATTTTATTTTTTATTATTTCCATGGAAACGGCTCTTATTTGGACTCTGTTCATGAAAGGTTTCGTTTATATTAGCTTATACTATTATGAACCTTGCTTGAAAAATTTACAATTATCTTTCAAAGGTTTACATCTTACGATCATGTGGAACCGGTGGGATATGTCATCTTCTGATGACTCTTGTTTAATTAGCTCATCAAGACTGATAGTCCAGATGGGCTTATGGCATGGCCCGTCGTTCGGCGTCCGTCCGTCGTCCGTCCGTAAACTTTTGACACTTTCGACTTCTCCTCATGAACCATACACATTAGAGAGCTGAAATTTTGTGTACAGGTACCTTAGCATATGGAGATTCTAATTTGTAACTTTGGTGACCCCATGACCCCAAATAGGGTCACAGGGGTCACAACCTTAAAAACCTATTTTCATCTACTTCTCCAGTTCCAAAAGGAGTAGAGAGTTAAAAATGATATGTGCAGACTCCTTGGACAATGGGGATTCTAATTTGTAGATTTTGTGACCCCATGACCCCAAATAGGGTCACAGGGGTCACAACCTTAAAAACCTATTTTCATCTTCTTCTCCAGTTCTAAAAGGACTAGAGAGTTAAAAACGATATGTGCAGACTCCTTGGCCAATTGGGATTCTAAATTGTAGATTGCGTGACCCCATGACCCCAAATAGGGTCACAGGGGTCACTACCTTGAAAACCTATTTTCATCTTCTTCTCAAGTTCCAAAAGGTCTAGAGAGCTGAAATTAAATGTGCAGACTCCTTGGCCAATGGGGATTCTAAATTGTAGATTTCGTGACCCCATGACCCCAAGTAGGGTCACAGGGGTCACAACCTTAAAAACTTATTTTCATCATCATCTTTAGCTCCTAAAGGTCTATTGAGCTGAAAGACTGCATGTAGACTCCTTGGCCAATTGGGATTCTAAACTGTAGGTTTTGTGACCCCATGACCCCAAATAGGGTCACAGGGGTCACAATCTTTAAAACCTATTTTTATCCATTAGATGACAGTCTATGGCAAATTTATTTCTCCTTGGATATTTTAGTGTGGACTTCTTTCACTGTCTGATATTGGCGATCTAGAAAATGTTGAATAATAATAAATCATTTGGGTAAGGAAATTTATTCCGAAATCGTTACATTTGTTTTGTAATTTTTTTATAGGTTTTCTTGCAATAGGTAACATCAGTTTCATTTTTAGCTCATCTTGCCTGTATAAAGCAAACTTGATATGATGCCTGATGAGCTACAGAGCCAATGGCTCTATTTTTAGCTCATCAGGACTGAAAGTCCAGATGGGCTTATGGCATGGCCCGTCGTCCGTCGTCCGTCCGTCGTCCGTCCGTCGTCCGTCCGTCCGTCCGTAAACTTTTGACACTTTCGACTTCTTCTCATGAACCATACACATTAGAGAGCTGAAATTTTGTGTACAAGTACCTTAGCATAGGGAGATTCTAATTTGTAACTTTGGTGACCCTGTGACCCCAAATAGGGTCACAGGGGTCACAACTTTAAAAACCTATTTTCATCTTCTTCTCCAGTTCCAGAAGGACTAGAGAGTTAAAAATGATATGTGCAGACTCCTTGGCCAATGGGGATTCTAATTTGTAACTTTGGTGACCCTGTGATCCCAAATAGGGTCACAGGGGTCACAACCTTAAATACCTATTTTCATCTTCTTCTCCAGTTCTAAAAGGAGTAGAGAGTTAAAAATGATATGTGCAGACTCCTTGGACAATGGAGATTCAAATTTGTAACTTTGGTGACCCTGTGACCCTAAATAGGGTCACAGGGGTCACAACCTTAAAAAACTATTTTCATCTTCTTCTCAAGTTCCAAAAGGTGTAGAGAGCTGAAATTATATGTGCAGACTCCTTGGCCAATGGGGATTCTAAATTGTAGATTTCGTGACCCCATGACCCCAAATAGGGTCACAGGGGTCACAACCTTAAAAACCTATTTTCATCTTCTTCTCCAGTTCCAAAAGGTCTAGAGAGTTAATATTGATATGTGGAGACTCCTTGGACAATGGAGATTCAAATTTTTAACTTTGGTGACCCTGTGACCCCAAATAGGGTCACAGGGGTCACAACCTTAAAAACTTATTTTCATCTTCTTCTCCAGTTCTAAAAGGACTAGAGAGTTAAAAACGATATGTGCAGACTCCTTGGCCAATGGGGATTCTAAATTGTAGATTTCGTGACCCCATGACCCCAAATAGGGTCACAGGGGTCACAACCTTAAAAACATATTTTCATCTTCTTCTCCAGTTCCAAAAGGTCTAGAGAGTTAATATTGATATGTGCAGACTCCTTGGACAATGGGGATTCTAATTTGTAACTTTGTTGACCCTGTGACCCCAAATAGGGTCACAGGGGTCACAACCTTAAAAAACTATTTTCATCTTCTTCTCAAGTTCCAAAAGGTCTAGAGAGCTGAAATTATATGTGCAGACTCCTTGGCATTGGGGATTCTAAATTGTAGATTTCTTGACCCCATGACCCCAAATAGGGTCACAGGGGTCACAACCTTAAAAACCTATTTTCATCTTCTTCTCCAGTTCCAAAAGGTCTAGAGAGTTAATATTTATATGTGCAGACTCCTTGGACAATGGGGATTCTAATTTGTAACTTTGTTGACCCTGTGACCCTAAATAGGGTCACAGGGGTCACAACCTTAAAAAACTATTTTCATCTTCTTCTCAAGTTCCAAAAGGTGTAGAGAGCTGAAATTATATGTGCAGACTCCTTGGCCAATGGGGATTCTAAATTGTAGATTTCGTGACCCCATGACCCCAAATAGGGTCACAGGGGTCACAACCTTAAAAACTTATTTTCATCATCATCTTTAGCTCCTAAAGGTCTATTGAGCTGAAAGACTGCATGTAGACTCCTTGGCCAATTGGGATTCTAAACTGTAGGATTCGTGACCCCACGACCCCAAATAGGGTCACAGGGGTCACAATCTTAAAAACCTATTTTTCTCCATTAGATGACAGTCTATGGCAAATTTATTTCTCCATGGATATTTTAGTGTTGACTTCTTTCACTGTCTGATATTGGCGATCTAGAAAGTGTTGAATAATAATACATTTGTTTTGTAATTTTTTTATAGGTTTTCTTGCAATAGGTAACATCAGTTTCATTTTTAGCTCATCTTGCCTGTATAAAGCAAACTTGATATGATGCCTGATGAGCTACAGAGCCAATGGCTCTATTTTTTTAAAAATAAAACAGTCTGAGTGACATAAATAAATTGTGTCAAGAGGAACAGCAACATTTTATGGGTAACAACTTCTTTAATTAGAAATCATCAGATTGAAAATGGGTTTCAAAAAATTAGTATTCACCTACGTAAATACACAGCAATGAGAGCATGTTAACAATACATGGAAAGTTTTAATTACAATATTTGATAAAACAAACTTTTTCAATGGGCTAGAGGAGGAAGATGTAAATGGTTCCATATAAGCATTCTTACTTCTTATAAGAAACATTTACTTTACTAACGTTAGACCGACCGTATATTGTTTCTGTGTTTTACATCTCCAGCCGACCCTGATTTACCCTCCCGACGTAAGATTTAAAAAAGTGTTCTTATTTGTCATTTGTCCGCCGCCAGATTCAAAACCACCCGAAAAAATGTGTTGTGTGACACATATCCTTTAAAATCTCTACATTATTTCAACCAGAATTTCCCTTTTCCCATTTGGCTTTTCATTTTACACTGTCCTGACATGACATGACAAAATATCTACAAATACCCCTTTTATTTTTTCACTTTTTATATTTTTTCGACCGCCCGCTTATTGCAGTAGGACTAAGAGGTGAGAAACACAAAAAAATAATACGGTCATCAAGTTTTGTGTTCTATCTGAGGAAATTGAAGATAAGTGTAACAGTTAATTGATGGTAAATGTATTTGTATATGTGTACTGATTTTAAACTTATTTCACTTTCAACTGACTAATGAACAATAATAATTCATACAAGGACTGTGAAGTTGTTACCAGGCAAAAATTTGTGTACGACATAACTGCACAGAATATTCACACCAAAGTTTCCGAGCCGTATAGTTCTTCAGTAATACTCCCAAAACGATCCAGACGCATGGACGGTGATGTCTATATTTACCATTTATCCGATAGATATAAGTAATAAAGAATCTGAATACACACCATGGTTAGTTCATTCCAACGTTCTAACTGTCAAATGAGCTTTCACCATTGTAACTTTCACGGCAGCCAATCGTCATTTTGATCGTGGATTTTCCTACACATCTCTCATGTGACATAGACTCCAAACATTCGATTTATGATGTCATAAAATAGCCAGGTGTTGATGATTGTGCATTATATAACCTACCTGCTATAGTCATCATTTAATAGCTTTTAATTAGGAAACAGACAGGAAATACGATAGACAGTAAAGTAATTGTGTAATAAGTGAGTATCTGATCTAAGGAAAGTATAACACCTGCAGACCAAATTGAATGTCATTGTTTATTCAACATTTATACAACGCTCAAATCTAAATGTGAGCATTGTAAATTCGGATTATTGCCATTAATAAGTCAAAACTTTTGTGCTTGGTTTTATATTTTACTAATCAGAAAAGGATATTTTCTCTGCATGCCAAACTTTTCATTCAGTGAAAATGCGAGCTCGAGACAAAAAATCGGTGTAGTGATCGGAACACGTGAGTTCGATGTAGATAGTCAAATTGCTCTGTTTGAGCTAACACAGCGGGTCAATTTGGCGGAGAGATCAATGTGATGGAAATTTGTCTACGGAGACTTCATCGGGAGATATTCTAGGACAGTTTACAGTAACACAATAATAATAATATAGTTTATTACTGTGTCATGTGTTACAGATGTTACAGGCATTGATTCACAATGATGTACAAAACACCGGGCCTCACAGGGCCAAAATGACACCATAAAAATATGACATGTATAAAATTCGATTATAGATAAAAGCCGTGACCAATGATATGAGATACTGTTAATCGCTAGGAAAACGCAGAACTGCGGGTTTCGCCTATCATTTTCCATATAAGCAGACGAACGCTTCACCTACTGCCACGTCATTTCCGGTATCCCCTTCCCGTGGCCTCTCAGCCTTGTTTTGGTTTGTCGCTAGACGGCGACAAGCAGACCTGTAGTTTCATTGAGAAACTGTGTATCGTTGCAGTTTTGGCCTAATATTTATGTTATATAGTTATCTTATGGAAAATGTATTTAAAAAATGTTATACAGCGTCTTTTTAAACAACCTCCATTTGCCATAGTATCTGCTGTGCAAATTCACAGAGACACTTTTGCCGTAGATAGGTGGGATGTCTGTGCACCACGGACATGGACAGCTGTCCATTCACAAACAGCGTGTAGTTCGCCAGTAGAAGAGACATCAAGTACCGCTTAGCCTTCTCCATGTTCTTCTCCTGCACAACAAATTGAACACACGTTAAACTGGTATTGGAGTTTGTTCTGGCTGATCTCCACGTTGCGGAGTAGAAGACTTTGAATTTTATGGGTGGTCAACTTTTTTATTGTAGAAAGTATAGCAACGTTTCGGTGTACATCCTTATACCGTTTTCAAGTAAAACGGCTTTGCTTGTCTTTTTGATATTTCCATCTTCTATGATACCTCTTGAACAATTAAGAGGGAAAAGAGCATGCATACATGAATGAATGGTGACATCACTCGAGTGTAGCAAATTCTTTAAATAAAAAACAATGACTTATTGCAAACCAAATTTTACAACCATGGGTGACATGTTAAGATAATTGTTTTGCGTAATACGAGTATTATAGTATCTCAACCGTTGTCTTAATCCCAGCACAAACAAAAAACATAAATATTAATTCTTTGACGACACCGTGACGTTTTTCATGTAACAGAAGGGAATGGGGCTCACTCTTTATAATGTAAATACAATATATATATATCATTTACGACTGCTGCTAGGTTACATCCTTCTTAAATTAACAAAAGTGAAATAGAGAATATTTTTGAAAAAATTGAAACATTGATCAAACCTTTCTTTCACCATCAGTGTTTTTGGAATCATCAATAATTCCGGAAAAGTATTCCTGGAAACAACATTTTCGTAATTAATATTTAAGACGATTGGTAACTTTAAAAGGTTTTTGGATAAGAAAAAATTTTAATGTTTCCATTTTGATATTTGCGTTAAGTGATCATCGCCGTAGTTGCCTAATTCTAATTGCATAATTGTGTTAATTCTTTATGGTTTCCAATATCTTAGGACTAACATTTTCAATTGCAACTATATCAAAACTCTAAAATACATAAAGTATTTGGATCATTCTTATTTACCTTAGTTTCAGCACTTCACTAGACAAACGATTGCGTTCTTCATTCAAAGATAAACAGGACACATTTAATGCAGTGGTTTTCACATGCTCTTTAACAACCAGATCCATGAAACGTACACACTCAGTAATTCTTTCAATAAGGGATATTATATAGCTCTGTTTATAGAGTCTCTGTTTCAATCAAAGTGTAGGTGTAACTTAGTACTCACCAGACATGGCTGAATGTCGCAGTACGCCAACACAAGCTAACGAAGGATAAGGAGATGTAAATATTTGTGTTTTTCAGAT
Organism: Steromphala cineraria; assembly: GCA_916613615.1. Taxonomy (NCBI): domain Eukaryota; kingdom Metazoa; phylum Mollusca; class Gastropoda; order Trochida; family Trochidae; genus Steromphala; species Steromphala cineraria. The sequence continues at coordinate 63,828,226 of OU744728.1, read as the reverse complement.
GTTTAGTTCCTTTCAGACTAAGTAAACCTAGCCTCAATATTATCCGTTTCACTCCGATATTGAGTCTAGAAAGGTCTAGTAGAGGGTCGCGTCAGCCCACGTATCGAATTGACCAATCGAAACTCATCTTACCACACCACAATAGTCTGACTTCGATATAACGTTGGAGGGTCATATGCGACCCTCTACTAGACTCAATCTCTTCTAGACTCAATATCGGAGTGAAACAGGTAATATTGAGGCAAGGTTTACTTAGACTGAGTTGCTTTACACCCAAAATGAGAAAATGCTTCAAACTGTTATTATTTTGTAGACTCGACCCATCCTGTCGTAGTAGGCCAACACAACCTCATGGAGGATATGGAAATGTTCTGTAAGAGTCACTAATAAGCAGAACAAGTCTGTTTAGACAATTTCAATGTCAAAATATTTATATGTCAGTTCCGACACAAAGCTGTTTGGGTATAGGACATATGTATGTCAGTTGTCAGTACTCGAATTCTGTATCTAGGACTCATGTTAATAGTTGTCAGTGGATGAATTTGATCTATGATGTTCGAATGGCAGTTGTCAGTGGATGAATTTTGGATATAAGACGTTTGTAAATAGTTGTCAGTGAACGAATTTATGAATCATGAGAATGAGACAATACAACCTTTGAGATAACATATTTGTATTTCATTTGTTATATCTGTAGCATATTTAATATAATTCATACTGCAGCATATCATAGGCATCTCCAACCACATTATGCTTGATTCACACAAATTGATTGGACTATTAAGATGTTTTCATCAATTACATTTTTAAGATCGTACTGTATGCAATGCCAAGTTTTCTATATTTAGCAGTGGTGTTCTAATAAGCCCTGTGGCTTGTACAGTAACACCAATCCTTATATACTTCATTTTGTGAAATAAAAATATGTTTTACACCATAACATATTTGAATGTTACAGACAGCTGTCAAATATTTTTGACAAATTGTTGATGCTTGTTGTCAATTAAAAGGATACCCTTGGTGATCTGTTGCATCCTTCAAAAAAGGCAACAAGTATTTTAGTTTCAAAAACATGGTCCAGGCTGTACCGCATTAGCTGCTTCTTGAGTTTGTGTGCATTCTGCAAGATAAATCATAAATATTACAGGGAGACTGAACAAATTTCATATTGTTTCCATGGAAACCAGAAAAATAACAAATAATAACCAAAGTAGCAAAAGGCACCACTCCTCCAGTAGTTCTAACCACATACCAAGTCTAGTAAAAATATTTTGAATAGTTTTTTAAGCTAAAGTACGGAAACAGACCCTACCCCCCATATACACCTAGTTCAACTTGTTTCTTTAGAAACCAGAAATTTAATTTCAGAATAACTAAAATAGAAAAAGGCACCACTCCACCACTAGGTCTAACCACATACCAAGTTTCATAAAATCATATTGAATAGTTTTTGAGATATTGCCCGGAAATGGTCCTTTCAAACTATTGCCATGGAAACCAGGAATATTATATAATTTAGAATGACCAAAATAGCAAAAGGCACCACTCCACCACTAGATCTAACCACATACCAAGTTTCGTTAAAAAATATTGAACAGTTTTGGAGATATGGTCCGGAAACGAAAGCATCCCCCAATATGCACTTAGTTCAAATTGTTTCCATGGAAACCAGAAAAAATAAAAAATTCAGAATAACCAAAATAGCAAAAGGCACCACTCCAGTACAAGATCTAACCACATACCAAGTTTCGTTAAAAAATATTGAACGGTTTTGGAGATATGGTCCGGAAACGAAAGCGTTACGGAATTACGGAATTACGGAATTTCGGACGGAACCGAAAACATTATGTCTCCCGCAAAGCTTTGAGGGGGTCATAATTAAAAATAACAAAAGAAGTAAATGACACCACTCCTCTTCTAGATCTTACCACATACCAAGTTTAGTATAAACATATTTAATAGTTTTTTAGCTCACCTTTACAAAGTAAATGTGAGCTTGTGTTGTGGCGCTTCGTCCGTCTGTCCGTAAACTTTCACGAAGAAGACTACTCATCTTAAACGAATCCAAAATTATTCTGAAATTGTAGTATGTTATACCCATGGTGATTCCTCACAGAAAGGTAGACGTTTCAGTTTTGAGAATCCAAGATGGCCGCCATGGCAGCCATATTGAATTTTCAATTACATTTCATGAAAAAGACTACTCTTCCTAAACCAATCTAGATATCATTCTGAAATTGTAGTGTGTTATACCTATGGTGATTCCGCACAGAAATGTAGACGTTTCAGTTTTGAGAATCGAATATGGCAGCCATGGCAGCCATATTGAATTTACAATTAGATTTCATGAAAAAGATTACATCTCCTAAACCAATCTAGATATCATTCTGAAATTGTATAATGTTATACCTATAGTGATTCCGCACAGAAAGGTAGACGTGTCAGTTTTGAGAATCCGATATGGCCGCCATGGCAGCCATATTGAATTTTCAATTGGATTTCATGAAAAAGACTACTTCTCCTAAACCAATCTAGATATCATTTTTAAATAGTAGTTTGTTATACCTATAGTGATTCCGCACAGAAAGATAGACGTTTCAGTTTTGAGAATCCAAGATGGCCGCGATAGCAGCCATATTGACTTTTCAGCTGCAGATGACACATCATTATTATTAAATTTTAAGCTTTCATCAAGTGATCACTCGCACCATATAAATTCTCTAATTTGAACTTACTTATCATAATAATATTATTATATTGAATATGGAATATGGAATAATTAAGATTGTCATGCAAGTTGTTCTATATTTTTAAGTGTATCTAAAATAAATTAAGATGAAAGACAAACATAATTAATTAATTTGTTTTAAATCTTTATGGCAACTAGCTGCAAAAACCCAATCACATTAAACATCATGTTAAATTTTAAACAATGGTATCTCCCTTATATTCCTTTAAATACCACACATAAGGGGTCAACCAGAGTTCAGATAGTCCTGTTGAGTCCACTATGCTTTTCTAATACACATCCCAAAACAGGCTGATAGCATCACAGTGTCAGCTGCTAGTCTGTTGCATAAACAACCTGACCCAATTGATATGGTAGAGCATTATGCTATAAGGCCATGTGTATGCAATAAGAGTTATGGAAATTAGACTTGTATTCTCATGACAGTGATATGTTCTTTCTAAGAATAACAACTTATACAAAACTTGTCAACAATAAGCTTTGTGTTTAGCAATCTACATGATAAGTTGATGTGAAAAGAGTTATTTTGCATCATATTTGTACCATTTCTTTATCTAACTGAAGTTACTTGTCAACAAGCTTAGTGTTTACTCACTGTTTAGCAATCTACATGATAAGTTGATGTGGAAAGAGTTATTTTGCATCAGGTTCCAGTTCCTGTGTTTTACTCATATTTCTTTATCTAACAGAAGTTCTTCTTGACATAAAATCAATTTAAGCTAACTATGTTTTGTGAAATTATATATATTTTTCACAACAATGCATGTTCTCTCCCGTCAAGTCTTTAAATACCACACATAAGGGCTTAGCCAGAGTTCAGGTTTACATGCTCAGCACACTATGCTTCTCCAAATACACAAATTGCTACACTCTCCTAAAAAAACATGATGTCAGCCATAATCAATTATCATATAAAAGATGGTTACACAATTAAACCATATTACCACAATATTCATTTAAAGGTGAACTTCTGTACCCTCGGTACTTTTATTAGCTATAGCTTGGATATGGATCTTCTCCCAAAAGGCACTAAGTTCAAATTGATTCCATGGAAACCAACAAAAAAAGAAAAAAATCAGAATAACCAAAATTGCAATGGCATAACTCAACCACAAGATCTACGTTCATACCAAGATTCATAAAATAATATTGAACGGTTTTTTAGATATATCCTAGAAACGGAGCTTACCCCTAATATGCACTAAGTTCAAATTGTTTTCATGGAAACAAAGAAAAAAATTAAAATCCGAAATAGCAAACCAAAATAGCAAAGGCACCACTCCACCACTAGATCTTATCAAATACCACGTTTAGTAAAAAAATATTGAACTGTTTTTGGCCCGGAGATGAAAGCATTACGTAATTACGGAGGTTCTTGAATCGGCTGAACCCCCATGTTGGGTATACTGCCAAAAGTACTTTGGTGTCCACTTTTAAATGCTCAGTAGAAACACTCGCATCAACTACCGCCATGCTGCAGTCCCTAGTCATCTCCATGGTTCTACACCTTTACTCATGCAGATTATTGTTACATCTAGTATCATAGGACTTTTGACTATGCGAGGTAAGTTCTAAACTAACTACTTGTTTAAAAGTTTAATTTATGGATATTGACATTATCAATCGCATTAGGAGTTCCTTGGTCATCAATTGTCATTCCAAAAAATAATTTTAGATCAAATGTTTTGAGTCAACAGAATATTAGCTTTATTTAAGTTATGAAGTAACCTACCCTACAATCTTCTCAATTATTTTGCTTGAATGAGAAATAAGACTCAAACATGTGTTTGAAGAGGTGCTGGTTGCGAAGGTCACGTGAAGTTCATATATAACTACACATAATCGATGATTGACATCACACAAAAGAGGAATTATACTTACGAACCATTAATATTATATTCCAGAATCTCATATTTCTGTTCGTTGTATTCTCTATTCGTTGTTTAATCAAACGACAAGATACTATAGGAGAATCATCACTAAACTACAAAAACACAAAAGAGGAATTATACTTACGAACCATTAATATTATATTCCTATATGATACTAGATGTAACATCAGTAAAGGTGTAGAACCATGGAGATGACTAGGGACGATAACAGCACTAGTTGAACTAACGTTAATATATAAAAAGGGTATTTAGAATATCAAGCAAACTCTAGTGCACTAGTTCTGGGAGTGTCAAGAAGTTCAATATTTTTGGATATCTTTATTATCTTGGCTCAACGCATCCTGCTACATCAGCGTATATGTCTCCGCTTAGGCTAGGCCCTAGCCTAAGCGGAGACATATACGCTGATGTAACAGGATGGGCTCAACGAGCATTGTTCACATTTTCACAACATGACTCTAAGTTCCGAACTTGTACTGTTTGGCCTAAAAGAAAATATTGTTACAGATGATGTATTTGACCTCATTCTTTTATTTGCCAAATTCTTTATTTACAAGTGTAAACTGGATGATTGTCAGATAAGTTTGAAAATGTTTAAACATGTTTTAGCAAATCGATACGTATATATACACCATTGAGCGTAATATATATATCAGTAAGTTAAACCATAACAAATTTTATATAAAATGGCTAATGTATCATCTACTTTTTGATGAGAAGTAGTACATCAACTAAATATGCATCTTTCCATTAGCCTCAACTTTAGACATAAAAAATGTCTTTATATGCCTGTTCATCATATATTCATAATAGTGACAGTGTGTGCATGTGTGTGAAATTTGTGTTATGTGTGTTTTTCTTTGTTTGTGAAAACCTGAATCTTCTCTTCTGTCAACTTTATTGAATCTGAGGACAAGGAATTCCCCTGGTTCCTTGTTCGGAATTGTAACAGGGATTCAGAAATAAAATATTGATTTAAAAAAAAATATTATATTCCAGAATCTCAATTTTCTATTGGTTGTATTCGCTATCCGTTGTTTTATCAAAGGACAATATGCAAGGAGAATCATCACTAAAGTACAAAAACAGAATTAAGGGTTTTATACCATGCTTGCTCATGATAAGTATATCATGAATGTTCATAGCTTATTTTATGGTTAATCATGACATCTTCCCCTGCAAAGGTTAAACGACAGTTTCTAAAGGTTATGCGGAGGAAGTTAAATCCACTTAAATCTTGTGTGAATATTGCAGATTTCTTTGACAAAATGTTTTACTAAAGCCTCTTTCAAATGGACACAATATATTTATATAAGCAATTTACTTACAAGAGTAAACATACTCACATAAGTAGAAGTAAATTTACATCATGTTCACATGTTGATTTCGCCAGCTGTGATTAGTATAATAACATTTTCGAAACAGTGATGCAAGAGTGTTACTAAATTTAGTAATGATGTAACAGCACTTACTGATCTCTTATGATGTCATAACTATTTCTTGAAATACTCACCGAAGCAAACATGAAATTCTGTTCAAATGACCACAAATACTCCAGGAGTATTTATACTTATAAGTAAATAAACTTTTACTATACCTCTTGGGCCTAGTAAATATATTTTTATTTAGGTGTATTTACTCCAGGAGTATATGTACTCACGTCAGCAAATGTGTTCACATGCGACCCTAAGTAATTTTACTTACATGAGCATGTTTACTGACATAAGCAAATGTGTCCATCTGAGAAGGACTTTAGCGGCATCTGACCTGCTTTATCAGATCAAATGAATTTACTCTAAACGTTTAATGATTGTTGGAAAATGAAACAAAAACATGAAAATGTTTGCCTGAATATCAATGGTGTAAAAAGTTTCATTTCTGAAAATTGCTCTTGCTGATATACATGTATGTACACATAATATAATTATATTGATCATGTTTATGCCTTTATAAATAATTTGACAGTTTTTAATAGAATATGTTATGAATGAATGACTAGATAGAATTAATGGTTTTTTTGTAAAGCACTGATTCAATTCACCTATATCCGGAAGTTCATAACTTCTGTTGTTGTGGCATGGAATACCAGCAACATTGTTATAATATGAAGCCAGAATTTAAATCATTGTTCATTTACGCACTAACTGTTCGACTTAAAGGTATATATATGCAAAGATAGTGTGATGAAAGTAGTTTGTCAAATAAATGGGTTTTTTTTATCATACAATGGATAGTGTTCTCGGCATAATAAAGCCAACGGATATTTTCGGTATCTGTTGGGCGTGGCTAAGGATCATATACGGACACCGATGTAAATTTCAAAGGTCAAGGTCGGAACTTCTTTCGAAAATTCCGATGGCGTCACAAGCGTTAACATTTTGAATGCCTTTAATAACGGAGAGAGACATTACAATATGAATGATATATTGCATAGACATTGATCTAAGAAATAACAACAACACTGCATGCGCCACTCGTGAAAATATCACTTTCTCACTCCACTCGATGAGATAGAAATGATATTCGGCAAAAACAATGAAATAGTCTCTATATATTGCATAGACATTGATCTAAGAAATAACAACAACGCTGCATGGATATTTAGCCATTAGGAATAAACACTATGTATTTAGCTCGCCAAGGCTCGCAAAATACAATGTTTATTCATAATGCTGGATATTTACGATCCCAAAACACACTCGCATGATAACCTCTATTTATCATTGTCAAGTTAAAAGCGATCTAATAAAAGAAATTTACTTATCATGTGTTTATATACAGAAAATTATCACTAGTAGCCATTCCGATACTCATCACACGATTAATTTACATTTCCATCCAAAAATCTTTAAGATATGTAGTCTGATGATCAGTTAAAATCAAAACACATTACAAAATCTTATCATGTATATCCACAATGCAATTGTCTAAAGAAACATGTCTTGTCAATTTATATATGAATATTTATTCTTGTATATTAAACTACTGCAAATGCACTTTCTGCCTGTTGTCTCTTTAGTACGGAAATAATGATTGATGAAAATGTGAAAGCACTCTTCTATTCCATGTTTAACGCAACGATTATGGCCAGTTTCAAGAAATGTTGTCAGACAGGTGTGGTGGACAGGGACACGGTGCAGAAACAGAAGAAAGAGTACGTGATTATTTATCATATATTACAGAGAACACATTCGTAAAGCCCCCGTCACAACCCGTCGTACGTGCAGCTGCGTGCTGTCTACCGACAAAAACGTGGGGTAAATTGGGGAATTCGTGCGTCCTCTTTACCGACGCCGTACCGATTTTGGACAAATTTGGAGCACGCAGACTCGTCGTAGAACTTTTAGTGCATGCAGAACTTTCGCTGCGTGCAGTCTACGAACGGGCTGCGAATTTTCCTCCGTACGATCGACGTGCGTGCCCTGTACGACAACCGCACGCACAACGCACCGACATCGTGCGTTTTTTTCAAGCTTACCCACTCAAACTTTCTCTACGAACGACGCACGTTGCACGTGCGTACAACGTGCGTTGTACGTGCGTAGTTCGTGCTTACTCGGCACGTCCAAAGTTTAACTATCAAATAATTAATGAAAACTCACGTCGATCGTACCGAGTAAGCACGTACAACGTACCGAGTAAGCACGTACAACGCATGTTTTGGGCACCTTTTTTAGGATATAAGCCGAGCCGACGGACGATTGCCATCATTTGAAGAGAACATGCATGCTCTTGCAGCATCAGGACCCGGAGCGATGGAAAGGGCGGCTTCTTATGGCTCCAGCACATGTGACAATGTGTACCAAGCATCTGTCAATCGGGCGGGAAAAACCTCGTTGCACTCGCACGCACTTACAACGTGCGTGGTGTAAGGACACTGTACGCGAGACGCACGGCCCCCGTACGACAATGTGACAATCGCACATCACACGCACGTTGTACGCACGTTGTACGCACGCCACACGCACGTACCACGTGCGCATCGTACGATGCACGCAGCTCCTCACTGCCAGACGTGTCGACGGGCTACGTACGTACGACGTGCGTGTGACGTGCGTTGGCAAACTCCCTCTCTGTTCTTGATAAATCCACCCTACGTTTTCAGAAAAACGTAGCGACCGTGGCCTCCCCAAAAAACGTACGAACGAATTGCACGCACGATGGGTTGTGACGGGGGCTTACATAAGCCAAGTCGTTCTTCTTTATGATCTGGAGACATTCTGGTACGCCCGTTGGGTCTTTTCGCCACCCTTTCTGCCGTAGTCTTACACACAGACGCTTGAGCATATAATTCACCCCATGGAAGCAAGTCTAGATCTGGGCTGCTCTAGCTCCATTTGTCTGAGGCTCCTTTTAAAAATTTAATAAAATAAGATTTTTAAGAAAAAAAAATTCAGAGACTAAACATAAGTCTATTTCTGTCGATTTCGGACAGTCTTTCAAGTAATGGCGCTCCTTGGTAAGCAGTGTTTCATCTGCTTGATTCCCCGAGATCGGCGCCTAATGAGGCTCACCAAGGCTCTATCCTCTCGTTCCGTTGTCAATTAGGTTCTGTCAGGTCTTGGAAGATCTTGAGCATCGTTTGTAGCCCTTACTGTTTTTAAAGATTGGAAATAATGGAATGACGTCTCCGAATTAACGTGCAATTTGTCTGAGGAGCAACTCGGCAGTGTTAATGTCAATAATTTGCCACCCTGTAGGCTGTGACAATTGTCGACGTGCCATATGTCAACAATGGGATTGAATATTCAATTAACTGACATTAGGGGCGGGATAGCGCAGTGGTTATAGCGCGTCCGGCTTCGGATCAGGAGGTCCGTGGTTCGAATCCCGCCAGGGGCTCTGCAACTTTGTCTGCAGTAAAGAACTGTTCTACACGCAGTCAGGTTTGGATGCAATAATACACTGAATTTCAGTGCAGTACCACCCATGATAGCTAGTTCAAGCAGATGCTCTTCAAAGCGGCGATAAACCCACAGGAACCCGATATCGTAAATAAAATGTAGGTAAAACGTGGGTAAGAAAGATCCGTCCCCTATATGTATACTCTTTATATACATATAGGGGACGGATCTTTCTTACCCACGTTTTACCTACATTTTATTTACGATATCGGGTTCCTGTGTCTATTTATCATCCAAAATCATTTTTCATCGCATTTGCATGGAAAATGTACACTTTTGAACAATGCAGAGCCCTATAACTCCTCAACCAGTGACGTCATAGAATTGTGACTGATATCGATATGATACTTATACTGATATCTCACGTGGAACCTAGTTTTGGATGATAAACAGCATTCTAAAGCGATTCAGGAATACACACTTACACTATTGCTATATTTTCTCATATATTTCTGATATGACATCGTACTTGCCGTTTTTAGTCATCTGTTGCCACAAGCTTGTATCATGACGTCCTTTGCATATAACTGGTGATTATCAGAGTTGTCTCCCATGAATTTGCTCCTGTTGGTGCAACAACGGTTGGTAAAATTGTATATATATATATATAGTCCAAAATCACACTTATGAATACTTACAATCCAGTTTTATAAGGGTAAATACGTAATGATTGATAGAACCGACAAGGATATAACTTGGAGATTCAAATTTGGTCATTTATATTCAATCTTATTAAAATATGATCTATTTGCTACACTTCGCTACGCATGTAGATCATACCAGGCTCAGTTATAACAGCCGTCAGAGTATCCTTTGACTCAGCCAATCAGCGACTTTGCCCCGTAACTCGGGTTGCTGGCGACAGGTATTCATATCTAATCTTCGGAACTCGAAAAACGAACATTTCCGACTATTTCTAAATGTCGACAACAGATATTTCCTGTCATGTACGAATGAATTACTCAAACTGTGCTTTATATCGCTCCTATCAATTTGTTGGTCCAAAATCGTCCAGGTAAATACTTAAATGTTATCATTATCGAAGAAATCACCGTAAACTTGGCAAATTCAAACAGCAAGCTGTAGATGCTATTTTTGGAACAGTTACGTTATATAAACGTTTCCTTTTAAATCTTATATGAAACGATTTATGCTCATTAAATTCGTTGTATTTTGTATCCATAAATATACTGACACAAATGAGAAGACCAGAACTGACATAAAAACATTAGATAAAGTCTTATTGATTTGATATCACACATATTCAATGTACATTAGAAAGAATCTAGTTCTGTCAAATAGTCAAACATTACAACTGAATTAGCGAATGTAACGACATATGCAAATTACCTAACACTGCTTTTTGGGAAAATGGAAAGGTCATAAGTTATCATTTTATCATTTGGTCAGTGCTGTGTTAAATTGCTTTAATCTCTTGAATTGTCCTTTAAGAAAGGTACGATTTGATTGGTGGATGAAATCTTCCTCACATCCAGCGGTCAAAGGTTACCCTGACGGCTGGACTTACGGGGCCTTGTGAGATCTTTAATCTGCGTAACGTAGTGAAGCAATTAAGATATCATTTTAATGAGATTGATTTATATTATAATTATTTGTTCTGAGTAATGATAAATTTTCTACCAAATCATCCATCGTCATGAAAAATACTTTTGCAAATATAAATAATATATCGATCATATGACTATACAAAATACATTTAAAAAGTTAATTTTTAAAAATGTTCAGTTAATTTTCACTGATTTGAAAACACATTACAGTATTCATAATTCATTTACTGCCTATAAAGATTGCTTTTACAAGTTATTACAACCATCCTGTATTCACAAATATTGTCCGATTGTTATTTATTTTGCATGTGAATAGTTTGATATAAAACAATGAGAAATTCATCAAAGGAAATATTGCATTAATGGAGGCAAAGTAACTTGAATATTATAAATAGGTATTGTAAAAAATAGTGAAAAATGAACATAGCGTTCAAACTACAAAATGACTGCCTGGTAAAAACCCTGGCATACGTCTTTATATTGGAAATTTCGTTTAATAGCTTTACAAATGTTTATCATCCTAATACCGTATCAACTCAGTTTAAACTTTGCCAAAAAGACCCATATGCAGCTGATCACCTAGAAACAACACTGCAGAGAACATAAATATTGCCTACTATATTAGAAAGTTTGGTTTTCAACTTGTGTTTCAGCCTGTCTTCAGCAATCTGCAGCAATGGACTTGGTTGAGATCTTATTTCAAAGACATCTGCAGAGTGACTCAACCAAACCTCCTCCTGTGTTCTCGGGGCACATTGCTCATGAACAAGCTATAAAACAATTCATCCATTTGTGTGTTGAAAATTTGGAAGCTAAGATTGTTATCTTCACAAACCTTTGTTCTGCAGTGTGGTCAAAGGGACACAACTCTGTCAGTGATTTGCAGGCTCAAAGTGCATGTGCTGAGAAATTTTCCATGCTGTCTTTCAAAGACAGAGTGTCAGTGTTGAGTCATGATGAAGGCTTAAAGGTCACAAACAGTGTTCAAGGTATTTTAATAGTTTATTTAGCTCTTTAGTTGTAGTTATGTCCCTTCAAAGCCTGCGGGAGACATAATGTTTTCGGCCATCCATGATTCCATGTTTCGAAATTTTTCAATGAAACTTGGTCTATGGTTAGATGTAATGGTTGAGTTGTGCTTTTTGCTAATTTGGTTATTCTGAAGTTTTATTTCTCTGGTTTCCATTTTTATCCCCCGCAACAACGAAGTTGCGGGGGGGTATTAAAATGGGTACTGTCCGTCCGTCCGTCCGTTACACTTTGTGTCCGGCTCATAACTTTCTAACTAATCAACCATTTCAATTCAAATTCGTCATGGAAATCAAGAAACATGTAATAATGTGTCATGAGAATTTTTTTTCTGAAAATCTACATAAAATATTAGAATTTTGGGGGAAAAGTGGTAAATTTGTAAGAAATCTGTTACAAGTCCCGTCCGGCTCACAACTTTCTAACTAATCCTCACATTTGGATCAAATTTGATATGAAGATACATAATCATCTGAAGGTGTGTCATGAAGAACAATTTGAAAATATTTTTTGTAAAATTTTGCCTTTTTTGGCAAAAAATGAGGACTCTTGGGACTCTGTTAGAAAACTGTTACAAGTCCTGTCCGGCTCACAACTTCTAAACTAATCATCACATAAATGATATTGATCAAATTTGATATGGAGATACATAATCATATGAAGGTGTGTCATGAAGAACAATTTTGAAAATATTTATATGAAATTTTGCCTTTTTGGCAAAAAATGAGGACTCTGTTAGAAAACTGTTACAGGTCCTGTCCGGCTCACAACTTCTAAACTAATCATCACATATTGATCAAATTTGATATGGAGATACATAATAATATGATGGTGTGTCATGAAGACCAATTTTGAAATTTTTTTTGTTTACGTATGATAAAATTGATCTTTAAGATCCAAATACATAAAGGAAGTGTGTCATATGACTTATACAAAACGAGTGTGAATTTTGTATTACCCGAGCGAAAGCGAGGGTTATACACAAATTTGCACGAGTTTTGTAAAAGTAATAGGACACACTTCCGAGGGTAGTAATTTCTATATTACCGATTCAATTCCATTTCACCATCTTAGAAATATCCAAGAAACGGGCCGCTTCCCTTGCGACAGCCGGCTACAGTGACGTCACGAACAATGGTGTTATGAAGTCACAGGCGAAAAATACGGGAACTCGCGCTACAACAATTGTTGCTAGGCAAAAGTGATATGTGCACTTTCATTTTGAAAGTATGTCACCACTTATTTCCAACCAGATGGGTAATGATTATAGTAAGAACATGATTCAATGATATCAAAAACTTTAAAACATGGCAGAATGTGCTTTAGGCAAGGTACATTATCCTTGACTTGGTAGCATAACCTATTCAAATCAGACATTATGGGCTTATTGCATAGGATGTCGTCCCTCCGTGCGTTCATCTGTCCTGTCAAACATTTTTTTTTTTAGAATTCTTTTCCAAAACTATTAACTCAAGAAATCGGAAATCTTATGTGCAAACTCCTTAGCTGATGGGGATTCTCACTTTCTAGATTTTCAGGGGCCACATAAAAAAAAGCTATTTCTACCAAATTTTCCAGGTTATTTACAAGGTCCATAGCACATGAAGATTATAGATTTGGTGACCCTGTGCCCTGTGGCTCTTCTTTGTGAACATATGATCATTTGCATATTATATATAACAGATAACCTAATGAGCTACAAGCCTATTGTTCTATTTCTGTGCTTTTGAGATATTTTGCAGGTCGACTCTTGCAATATTTTAGGTTCATTTGAATAACCTCTTCATTTCTTATCAAAAGTCATTGCTTTCAGATTTTTAAATTATTTTAACAACCATTTGAATGATTTGCATTCCGTATTCGATGTAATAAGTGCCCCCAAAAGGTTTTGTAATTAGGTCTAATAACCGCCCATGTACCAGCAGTACTAAAATGATTCATTTAACGTACCTCAGTGTCCAATCCAGGAGTTCCCAACCCTTTTCCATGTGAAAATTCAGGGAAAATGGCCTCCGCCATCGGCAATGTGGTTCTGTATAAAATTTACTTTGTTTCATGAGCAATTAAATGATACATTAAGCGGCAATATGTGTTGATTCTACTCAATAATGTATAAGTATGTTTTGAACGTGTGTATCAGTTATCTAAGACAACCCAAACACAGTTCCATTTGAGTAGTCTTTATTTTTCGGTCGTCATTCACACCACTTTAATAAGCGCCCACCCAAGTCAAGTTTGTAAGCGCCCTGGGCGCTTACTACGTTGAATACAGAAGGTTGATTTATGAAGTTGATTTGTTTTCATAAATGAGAAATTGTTCTTGTAAAATCTATGTTAACATTGAAGATAAAATACCTAAAATTTAATGTTTAATTAAAAAATCTCATTAACTTTTGACACATTGTTCTTTTTATTCACAGAAGCAGAAAATGCTCCAGAAAAAGAAACAGATCAAGCTAGAGAAACAAGACACATGTTAAACGAGAGAGGAGAATCATTCTCAGAATCACACACTCTCCAAGAAGACAACTCAACCAATTTGGGAGAAGCATCTTTGCAATGTCAAAAGTGTGGGGAGTCTTTTACAGAACCCAGTGGTTTACATAATCATCTGATCAGCCACATTGGGGAAACACCATTTATATGTATTGAGTGTGGTGATTCATTTACCCTAAAAAGTAGTCTTCAAAAACATGTGATGAGATTCCACAGCGGAGAGAGACCATACAAGTGTAATGAGTGTGGGAAAACATTTACAGTGTCGACCAGCTTGGTGTCTCACATGAAAATCCATACTAGGAAGAATATCTATAAGTGTACTGAATGTGACATGGCTTTTCCATACTGGAACCTACTAAAGAAACACTTGAAGACCCACACCGAAAAACAATTACACATATGTAGTACGTGTGGCAAAACATTATCAACTTTAGAAAGTCTAACGGTCCACATGAGATCCCACACCGGCGAGAGACCTTTCAAATGTGACGAGTGTGGTAAATGTTTTACACAGGTAGCAAACCTGCAAAAACATGTGAGGATTCACACAGGAGAGAAACCCTTCTTATGTACTCATTGCGGTAGACCATTTACTGAACAATCTACTCTTAATAGACATATGAGAACTCACACAGGTGAGAAGCCATATATTTGTAGTGAGTGTGGTAAAGCATTTTCTGAAGGCAACAATCTACGGTTGCACATGAGAATCCATACAGGTGAAAGACCATATCTATGCACTGTGTGTGGCAAAACATTTAGAGGTAAAGATAAGCTTGGGAATCATATGCGTATTCACACTGGTGAAAAGCCGTATAAGTGTAGTGAGTGTGGTAAAGCCTTTACAGAACTAGGCAGTCTAAAGAAACACAGGAAAACTCACAATAGAGGGAAGCCATAGTTAGGAACTCACCTGGTTAGAGATCATCGATTGTTTGTAAATTTGTTGCTTGTTATGACAACAATTTAAGATGATATGTTCACCTTTCTTCTCGATAGACTTCTGACATTTGTGAAATGGCTTTGTTCAACCAATTGACCAATATTTAATTGAAATTAACCCACAAATATCACAACATTCTTAGTAAAGCTAGTCTCAATATACTCGCTTAGCTACGATATTGAGTCTAGCAAGATGTAGTAGCCGTTCGTGTCAGCTGACCTTTTGAATTGACTAATCAGGGATCGTCTTACCAGTCTGCATTCGCACATATAATGTTGGAGGGTCATAGGTTGGCTAACGCAACCTGTGACTTCATCTTGCTAGACTCAATATCGAAATTTAGCAAGTCTAATTGAGGCTAGTTTTACTTAGACTGGCATCACAAAACAGTTTACTGGTGGTTGCCCAGTATCTCTGAGCTTCATGTTTGTAATCAACAAAGTACAATTGGAAGACGCTTCTTCAAACATGTTCTCTTTTATATGAAAATTTAAAAATCATTATTGCCTTGTCTTTTTCTTCTACACTTGGAATAAACAAAAGGAACCAGACTTCAGTATCTTATTCTTTCTTCAAGATTCTTTTGATCAATTTCATTTTGTTAAATGATGAGTTTATTAATAATGGGGCTAGGACCCTTATACATTTAAAACATTGATAAACACATTAATGTTGACTTGTATACTGAGATTAACAGTGTCTAAATTTTTCCTGCATTATCAGTTGACAGTTTATATCCACTGGCATCAAATATGCCAAGTTACAGTTACTATCCAGAACCAGCTCCAAGCCAATGGCAAACCACAATCAGTCATCAAGGAAGAACCCAAGGGGGTCGTCTATCATATACCTTGCTACTGTGGAGAAAGCTACGTTGGGGAAACATCCCGCCCCCTGAAACTACGAATCAAAGAACATCCGAGCTCTGTACAGAAGAAAGATTCAAAATCTGCCATATCAGACCACACCCAAACCAAACCTGACCACTCCATCCTCTGGAACAACATCAGCATCCTTGAAGCCAATCATGCAGATTACAAGATCAGAAAAACTCTCGAAGCAATCAGCATTTAGCGCCTTAATCCCTCCTTGAATAGAGATCAAGGCTACTTCATTCCCCAAGCTTATCATCTACTAATTAACGCCAATCAGCAATAATCCTTTGTCTTCCTACAGGCTTCCATTATATGTTATCACAACCAATCACAACCTTGTACATCAACCCTGTTCCTTGTATCAACTACTCATTTCTTATCTAAACACTATTTACATCAAACCTTTTTTATTGTAAAAACAAACAGTGAGTTATAAAGGCTTGCATCTTATTGGCCTTCCAGAGCCGTGCAGTATGACTGAAGTCTAGCGGTACTTCAGGTCAAGAGTCATAGAGGTCAAAGGAAAAGCTGATGACTGGAGTTACAGGGCCTGGTGAGATCTATAATCTACCTAAATAGTGAAGCATTTTATTATATGATCTCATTTCAATGAGATTGTCATTAACTGCTTGTCCTTATTTATTCATTTACAGAACCAAGCAGCCCAGGAGAGCACATTTTGAACCAAACAGAAGAGACATTACACAGAGGTAGTGAACCTGAATGAATGAATGAATGAGACATTCACAGAGACTAGTGATCAAGCTTATAGAATCAATGATGTGGACTCACCATGTGAGGAAAATGTGAGATATATAAATCATGGACAGATTCCGGTGGAGAAGAAAATGAGATTAAGATCTATTGTTCAGATACTCCATGCAAGGACAAAGTGACGGGTGAAGCGTTTAGATGACGAACAGAAACCTGATAAATTCAATGACACAAACATAATATGTGGAGATAATGTAAGTGATAAAACTATTACGCAAATATGTGTATTTCAAGCTCCTAGCATATGTGATAGTTCACTGTCAGTGACGAAATCAAAATCAGAACAAACATACATCAGATTCATTAAAAAGGGAATGAATTCAAATGTCAGGAATGCGGTGAAACATTTAGTGAATCCAGTTAACTTAAAAAACAAGTAAGAAGTCACAACAGAGGGAAAGCATTTGAGTGTGTTCCGAATGTGGTTAATCATTCCCATCTCTGGATTGTTTACAAAAACACTTTAGAATACATACAGGACGAAAACCATTTAAGTGTCTTGAATGTGATAAGACATTTTCACAATCTAGTAACCTTTAAAAACATGTGAGAATTCATACTGGACAGAAACCATATAAATGTCTTGAATGTGGTTAATCATTTACACAGTCAAGTAGCCTGCAGAAACATATGAGAGTTCACACTGGAGAGAAACCATACAAGTGTGAGGAATGCGGTAAATCATTTTCAGAAGCAGGAGGTTTACAAAAACATTAGAATTCACACTGGAGAGAGACCATATCTTTGTAGTGAATGTGGTAAAACGTTCACCTCATAAAGTAACTTAAAAGCCCATAAAAAGGTTGTTCACTCAGGAGAAAGACCAATCAAATGTGAAGATTGTGGAGAGACTTTCGGCCAGTTAATGAGCCTCCAAACTCACATAAGAACCCACACGGGTGAGAAGCCCTTCTTGTGCAGTGAGTGTGGGAGCTCGTTTGCAGATGCAAGAAGTCACCATAAATACTTGAAAACTTACCGGGGTGTCCGACCATACTGTGAAGTGCAGTGAATGTGATAAAACATATTCATCCTCCGGTTCCCTGCACATTCATAGAATGATTCATACCGGAGAGCGGCCACACAAGTGTGATGAGTGTGGCAAAGGTTTCACAGTTCCCAGCAAGCTGAAGAGACACATGAAGATTCACACCAGAGAGACTTCATGATCATATGGAGTTCACAAGCATCAAGATGGAGGGCTACTGAAGAAACAAAACTTGATTAAAGATCCTCTGTTTCTCCTCGCATTCTGTTAATAAATATTTGATTTAACAGCAGATCATAATATTATTTCATATTAAGTTGAGAGGTGATTGTTATGAAACAATAAGGACCTTCTTTTACAAGAGCTAATCTCACATCATATGTGGTCAATTTCTATTATAAACCTTTAAGAGCGAGAAAGTTGCCATAAGGGCCACAGGGGCCATGCCCTAAAAACCTATTTTCATCTTCTTCTCCAGAACCAAAAGGCCTAGAAAGCTGAAACGTTGTGTACAGACTCCTTGACTAGTGAGAATTATGAATTGTAGCTTTGGTGACCCTGTTGTCCCTAATAAAGGCAACAGGAACGTCCTTCAAATCTATTTTCATCTTCTTCTCCTGAAGTATAAGGCCTAGAAAACTGAAACTTTATTTTATGATTGGTGACCCTGTGGCTCCTACAAAGGGGGAATCACATTGGCCACCATCTTCCTACGCAGAGCCTAAAAGGCCAGTTTCCAAACTGTCATTTTATGCCTTGCTGCAGAGACTTTACTTTTCTGTGCTGCTATAGTACCCCTACAGACTAGAGAGCAAGCACAGAAAACTCAAGGCTACGCAGCAAGGCATAAAGCTGACAGTTTGGAAACTGGCCTTTTAGGCTCTGCGTAGGAAGATGGATGAGCTACAGAGCCAATGGCTCTATTTTTATCTTACCTTACAGTAAAAACATTTTGATTGGCTGATCATCGAATCGTTTTATCTTATCTACCCCTTGAGTCTCACTTCTCGCGGAGTACAAATTTCATGTACCCTGCTGCCATTCCAAGAACTCCTCTCCGAGAAGAGGCGTCGCATAACGTTAAGATGACGTTACCAAGTAACGCACGCAATGTGCGGAGTTTATACATAACTTCGATTAGCTGTTTTCGTGATAATTAATCATAAATTTGCGCCTCGGGTAACATTTCTACAAAGATGGTACCTCAGACCGTATTACCCTCGTGAGAAGCATACAGTACAACTCATAATATTATTGACAATAGTCTGACCCACAATAAAACAAGAGATTTCTTCATTATCTAAAATATACTCATCAAACGTTTATTTATTAATGACATAGTAATGGGATAAGAACCATTGCGTGGCTGCATTCTGCAAGGTGGTTCAACACAGAAAAATGTTGTACAGAGACTTGGGTGCAGCCAACGAGGGAAAAACGTGAACCATGCACCCTGAAGTTTTTTTGTTTACGTCTAACCATGAAAAATTTTCAATTGAATGCACCAGCGTCATCGTTCTAGTGATTTTTATGCTCGCATTGTTCATGGAAAATGCTTGTCTTTTGAAGACGGAACTATCTCAAAGTTTCCATGGAAATGGTAACTTAAAAATTCGGTTTCCGGAACAGAACTCAAACCTTGTTAGAACTAGCTCAATGAAACTTGGTATGTGGATTAATCAGCGTGTGAAGATATGCCTTTTGGTATGTTCAACATCTTCAGATGTTTAGAAACGTAACTTTATATGAGACCGGTGAAATATGTCATCTTCTGGTGACTCGTCTTTAATATGGAATATGCTACGTTTACAGTTTTTGTCGTCGGGATATACTCGACTCATTTTAGCTATTTTTTTGCTGAGAAATTTTAAATCATTTTTGTTATATGCACAGAAACATGTCAGGTACAAGATAGCTTCGACCCGTAACTTCTTTTAAAGTAGTGTAACATATATCTCTCTATATACAATACTTATTAAAGCTGTACTTTGATTTAGCAAACTGTGAAATGATACATTTATTCCAGTAACATGGTGGACTACAGAAGTCATGCAAGCAAGCAAAGAACAAAATCACTATAGAAGACAGCTAAAAAGGATAAGAAAATTTATCCTACAAGCAATAAAACTACACTGCATAAGATTTATAGACTAAAAGCAAGTCAAAAGTTCAGTCGCAGGGGGAATATGTAGCACATGGGATATAAGATCGTTATTCGCAGCAACATAAACTGGTATTGATCAAACCAGTTTCACATTGTCTTTTATGTCATCTAAAACTCATATTAAAAATTCAATAAAAAGTTCTGGCTTCATTCAGTGAGAACTTCTGCCTCAAGTATTCCTTTTCGATTCCTTTCCATCTCTTAGTAGTGTAAAACAAAAATGTATTGTTTACGCGTGTAAAAAAACAACCTTTTGCTGACATGATATAACTTCTTTGAGAGGCATTTTAGAAGTTGGAAATTGGAATGGCAATATAGCTGAGGAACATATGGATGAAAACTTCTTTGTTCATTGTATGCAACGTTTCGACACCGATTCTTGGTCTGCAACCTGAATTTTTAACTTCCAGAGTTTATTAGCAGGACCCCGAAAGAGTAATAAATGCTCGGTAGGGACGAAATCATTTGGTTGCGAACCGCTTACAACTGACAGCCAGTACCAAGTTTGTGTCATGTGACCCCCCTTTCCCGTCTGGATGCTCTCGTTTACGATGGTCAATGAGGTTTCACAAGCCAGGTTGTTGACCCCCTTTAAGCAGAGGAAGAGTAATGATGTAGGGGCATACGTATATAAGTAAATAGTACAATACACAGTAACAAGAACTTAATGAAAAGAGTAAAAGTAATTAAACAGAGATAAGTGGTAAGAAGCCAATAATGTACGATGCAGGGGATGTTTTGCTGATATAGTTTTATGTTCAGAAAATGCTACTGCCGCTTGATATTTGATATTTCTTCAACAACTACGGATAAAATCGAGTTAAGTTAAAAGAGGTTCTACCTCTGCAGAAGATGCAGTTGGTAAAAACAAATTTTATATAGCCTATATTCTTAACACAATATGACTTATGTATCAGATAGACGAAAAGCAAGCTCATACCATGCGTTGATGGATCCTTCATATTAACACACATATCATTTTAAAAAAATAAAGTTTTATTAATAGATATTGCAAAAGCATGTTCATTATCTTTGGATCTTATTATATATTTAAGACCTTTAGTTTATAGAAAGTCTATTGAGATTTTCTAAACATGATAACATTTAGAATTGTTTCGGTCAAATTACAAGTCGATGAGAATTTTAGAAACGCACTGTTCAATGTAGCCAGTAGAAAGACGGCAAATGATATCGCCACTAGGCCCACTATAGCCAGGGAAATGCTGCCGTTTCTTTATTGTGCAGTAGTACCGTTTTGTGCAAAGCCGTTCTCGGTTCGGTTCAGCGGCATTATTTAGAGTTACCCGTTTATGTTCTGTTTCAAGTCAAGTTACATGTGGATAATGGAAGGTATTTCTAGATA
This sequence comes from Steromphala cineraria, assembly GCA_916613615.1. NCBI lineage: Eukaryota > Metazoa > Mollusca > Gastropoda > Trochida > Trochidae > Steromphala > Steromphala cineraria. The sequence goes on along the minus strand of OU744728.1, from coordinate 63,806,478 downwards.
AATGTTCCGATTAATACTGAAAAGAAAATCCTATAATTTGATTGCATTAGACACCAAAAAGTTTAGAAATTAGTTTGTTATTATTTTCTCCTTATAACTCATTATGTTTTTAGTTTAAGAATAATATCAAGAAAAGCCTTTTAAATTAAAAGGCATGCTTGGTGCCACATAGGCAGATGAATATTTATGTATATCCTATTTAAAAAAAGAGTATATAATAAATACAGAACGTCATATGTGTGCATTTGGGTCGTTTGTATTGAACTCAAAGATGTTATGGACGCGGAAAAACAACTCGTTCTTTGAACTCTTTGTTCCTCCACGTACATGACATCTCCTCGTTCAATACAAACGACCCAAATGCACACGTATGTTGTTCTGTGTATTTACTATCCATAAACAAACGAGCATGCCTCAAGTATTCCTTTTCGAGTCCTTTCAAACTCCTTAATTAGTAGTGTAGAACTTTAAGACCAAACATTTATTGTGTAAACGTTAAAAAATATAATACCTTATACATGAAGATTTCTTTTAAGGGGACAGTCCTATTGGCGCATATTTATTGTGGAAACAAAATTCAAGAGGACGCAGTGATGCATTCTATTCTATGTCAAATTGGTAAATCTGAAACAACTACAATGTGACCCTCACTAGCATATTTGAAAATAAGTGTAAAGTAATCATTTGATAATCAGATTAACTAATAAACAGGGCAATAATCTCAAATTTTGTGTCCACAAAAATTCTCCGCTAGGAGTGAACCTTTAAATACCATGTCATTTTTACTTGAAATTTTCAGTTGCAGACGAGAGCAGCCTTTCAGAGGAGATGAGAGAGGAGAAACCACACAGATGCAGTGAGTGTGAAGAAGTATTTACAGAAGTGGATGATATGATGAACCACAGGGATAACTGTCATAATGTATTTACACGACTTGATGGTCTACAGAACCCGTTGCAACTCGCTGTAGAGAAACAACATGGTAATGGGGAGAACAATGAAACATCTAGACAATTTGATGGCCTAATAAACCAATTGCAAATCCATGAAGAGCAACAAAATGAGAAGAGCGAAATAAATTATGTGTTAACACAGTTTGAGAGTCTACAGAGTCACCTGCAATTGCACGCAGAGAAACAACCTCAATATGGGGGAAGTGAATGTGACAATATTTTTACACAATTTGATGCCCAACAGAATCAAGTACAAATGCATAAAAATGCGGAAAGGGAGTGTGATGACACATCTACACAATTTGGTACCAAACAGAATCAGCTGGAAATTCTTGAAGAAAAACCACATTTGTGCAATGAGTGTGGGGAAGTGTTTGTTCAACCAGGCGAACTCGAGAAACACAGAAGAATTCACATTGAAGAGAAACCAAATGGAGATAGTCAGTGTCATAAAACAGTTGTTCAACCAGAGAACAAGGAAATTAAGCAAAGCAAATCATATGAATGTCTTGACTGTAGTAAAACATTCAGTAAACTAAATGAACTTAAGAAACACAAAAAATCTCACACTGGGCAAAAGCTGCAGGATCAAAAGACTCAAAAGAAGACTGTTAGGCTAAGTGCGCTGCTAAAGTGCAGAAACGTTAAAGCCAAAATATCATACGAGTGTCCAAACTGTAGTAAAACATTCAGTACAACAAGTGGACTGAGAAAACATAGAAATATTCACACTGGAGGGAAAACACATGAAAGTCATGAATTAATTTCTAAAGGAAATACAAAACTTAAGCACACAAGAAAAAAATCGTTTGATTGTATAGAGTGCAGTAGGACTTTCAGCAAACCCAACCAACTGAAGGAACATAGGAGAATTCACACTGTAGAGAAATCACATGCTCGTAAGCGTCAAAAAACTATTGTTAAACCTAGGACAGCACGAGGAGAGGGAAAAATTAAATTATATAAGTGCTGTGACTGCAGTAAAACCTTCTTAAAACCAAATGAACTAAAGATGCACAAAAATATTCACACACATTCAAAGACACAGGATAAAGAGAGCCAAATATCAAATGCTAAACCACAAACAAAGGAAAAGAACACAGAAATTAAGCCCAAAATATATGAATGTCCTAACTGTGGTAAAACCTTCAATCGTTCAAGTGACCTCCAGAAGCACGAGAGCACTCACACCGAGGAGAGACCATATTTGTGCACGGAATGTGGAAAGGCATTCAAACGAATAGATCAGCTGCGAGCCCACAGAAAAATTCACAGTGGTGAAAAAGCTTACACGTGTGCTGATTGTGGAAAGTCATTTACAGAAAAGGGTAGCTTGTCGAAACACATGAGAATTCACACAGGAGAACGACCATACAAGTGCGCTGAGTGTGGAAAGTCTTTCACAGAATCAGGCAGTTTCCACAGACACAAGAGGATCCATGCTGGTATGAGACCACACCAGTGCAGCGAGTGTAGCAGAGCGTTTGCCCGGGCAGGTGAACTGAAGAAGCACCTGAGGGTCCACACTGGAGAGAAAACATTCAAGTGCAGCGACTGTGATGAATCATTCGTAGAGTTAAGGGACTTCAAGAAACACACTAAAACTCACATGAAACGCTATGAATGTAACCAGTGTTTGAAATCGTTTTCGACGCCAACTCATCGGAAAACGCACATGTTGATTCATGATAAGGGTAAAGCAATACAATGTACCGACTGTGGTAGAACATTTTCAGCAATGTCGTACCTTGTTAAACACATGAGTATTCATACAGGAGAGAAAAGATACTTGTGTTATCTCTGTGGGAAGAAATTCAGACTTTCATCAAACTTGAGGAAACATATGCTAATTCATACTGGAGAGAGACCATATTCATGTAGCGAGTGTGGTAAATCATTCACACAGAAATATAACCTGGATAAACACACGCGAGTCCACACTGGGGAGAAACCCTACGAATGCAGTGTGTGTGGAAAGGCTTTTGCAGAATCAAACAACATGCAAACACACATCTCCAAGCATCACCCTCAACACGTGTCCGACATGAAACATGAAGATGTTTAAGGATGTTTTCAGGTCATCGATGATTTATAACGATTGATGGGATGCCATGATATTTGTTCTAACTTTAAATGTGTCCTTAGGAGAAAAGCTAAATGAAAACAAAAAGAATACAGATGGTTCTACTGTATATATTTGTTTTGGTCCTGAAAGGTTCTATGTATGAATAACTTGAAATCATGTCCCTCAGTCTGTCTGTTAATCTGTTTTAAATTTTTATATTTCAACTTCTTTCCAAGAACCCCTTGCATTATTGAGGATAGACTGAATTATGAAATATTGTTGACAGACCATGGCAAATTATTAGGACTAGACATTTCGAAAATAATAACTCTTATGCAATTTAATGAGATGTCATTGTTGTTGCATATATAGGTAAGATACAAGAAAAATCTCTCAAATCTAGAAAATTATGGACATTGTTGATAACACCTGTACTTGTTATGACTTCCTAATATCTTTAAAGACATGATTTGACCAACTCTACAGGTGTTTTAAGTTGAAGTTATTACAGTTCAAGTTACTTTCTTGTAAACAAATAAATGTCTTTTTTTTCTACTCATAAGCATGAACTTTAAAGAGCTTTGAGTTTATTGATATTAAATGATGTTCCCATGGCCAGTTGCTGATTGTTTCAACCCAAAATAAGTAAAGATATTGTCAAATCTAAACATGGATCTTTTTGTTTCACAAAAATAGCTTCTTAGTGTAGACAGATTAAATTTGCTGTCTTCCCGTGTGAAAGTCCACGAAATGAATCCCAATGAAGATTTGAGTCTACTGTATTGTGTGATTGTCATCCACATTGACCTCTCAACAATATACAACACTATTTTAGTATCAACATTATACATTTTTATTAACAAAATTATGATAAAGATTAGCAACAGTGAAAAATACTGCTTGAAGTTTTAGATTTGGTAACTCTGTGGCCTCTAATTTAAGAACCCCTTTTTCAAAACCAAAATGTGATGATTGTGGGTATGTAAGAATTGACAATCGATCATTCTGAAATGTTAAGTATAGAATCTGTGACTGGCCATTTGACATTAGAATAAAATGTTACTGAAGTTGTAATTGTTTTGCTTTTTTTACCAAAAATACCTATTGCTCTTGTATAAGAAATTTGTGATGAACTGTAGGTAAAAGAGGTAGAAATAAACTTTGATGGTACCAGGTTGAAGTTCACAGATCAAAACATCTATTGTCATGTCTAATAAGTAACCAAGAGATTGTTGAAATTTCTGTTTTTCTTCAATTATTATTGTCAAGAAGGTTATGATTATTAAATTAAGTAATACATTTTTGATCTTTTTGAGGGTTCACTCTGTAGATAAAACACTCTCTTTGATATACTGTTCTCTCATTACTGTAAAAACTGAAGAACTATTGTAACCAAGCAACTTTTCCCCTACATTTTGTAATTGTCTTTCTCGATAATTAAGGATTCAGAAAGTTCATTCTGCTGTTACAAGCGACAGTCGGACGTTTTTAAAGGGAATATAAGGTGATGTCAGTAAAATTTAAATAAATGGTTTCAATTGAAAGACAATATATTAAAAGTGAATGAAGCTGTAATAAATCAAATAAATAATTTTAAGTTCAACCATGCTACTACTTTTCTTACACAAAATGAAATAAAGCAGTTGCAAATAGTATTAAGTTCACTTACATCAAACAATGCTATTATTTTTCAGCATAACTAACTCACTCATATCTCATGGTTTTGGGCACCATAATACCATGCTTTTTATCCCCCACCACGAAGTGGAAGGGGGATATAGGTTTGAACTCCGTGCGTGCGTGCGTGCGTCCGTCCAAGTTATAGGAGCCAATTTTTCTCAGAAACTGTTACAGATAGGATCATCAAATTTTGTGTGTGCCTTCAGGGTATCAATACCTTGATGGAGTTCGAAAATCAGAACCGCACACAAAAATTTCAGGAGTTATTGCCCTTGTTACGTTTTTTGGGACTCTGTTCGAGGTGTCTTCAAAGGAGCCAATTTTTAGCTCATCAGGACTGAAAGTCCAGATGGGCTTATGGCATGGCCCGTCGTCCGTCCGTCGTCCGTCGTCCGTCCGTCCGTAAACTTTTGACACTTTCGACTTCTCCTCATGAACGATACACATTAGAGAAATTTTGTGTACAGGTACCTTAGCATAGGGAGATTCTAATTTGTAAGTTTGGTGACCCTGTGACCCCAATAAGGGGCCATGGGGTCACAACTTTAAAAACCTATTTTCATCTTCTTCTCCAGTTCCAGAAGGACTAGAGAGTTAAAAATGATATGTGCAGACTCCTTGGACAATGGGGATTCTAATTTGTAACTTTGGTGACCCTGTGACCCCAAATAGGGTCACAGGGGTCACAACCTTAAAAACCTATTTTCATCTTCTTCTCCAGTTCCAAAAGGAGTAGAGAGTTAAAAATGATATGTGCAGACTCCTTGGCCAATGGAGATTTTAATTTGTAACTTTGGTGACCCTGTGACCCCAAATAGGGTCACAGGGGTCACATCCTTAAAAACTAATTTTCATCATCATCTTTAGCTCCAAAAGGTCTATTGAGCTGAAAGACTGCATGTAGACTCCTTGGCCAATTGGGATTCTAAACTGAAGGATTTGTGACCCCATGACCCCAAATAGGGTCACAGGGGTCACAATCTTAAAAACCTATTTTTCTCCATTAGATGACAGTCTATGGCAAATTTATTTCTCCTTGGATATTTTAGTGTGGACTTCTTTCACTGTCTGATATTGGCGATCTAGAAAGTGTTGAATAATAATAAATCATTTGGGTAAGGAATTTTATTCCGAAATCGTTACATTTGTTTTGTAATTTTTTTATAGGTTTTCTTGCAATAGGTAACATCAGTTTCATTTTTAGCTCATCTTGCCTGTATAAAGCAAACTTGATATGACGCCTGATGAGCTACAGAGCCAATGGCTCTATTTTTTGCTCATCAGGACTGAAAGTCCAGATGGGCTTATGGCATGGCCCGTCGTCCGGCGTCCGTCCGTCCGTCGTCCGTCGTCCGCCGTCCGTTTGTAAACTTTTGACACTTTCGACTTCTCCTCATGAACCATACACATTAGAGAATTGAAATTTTGTGTACAAGTACCTTAGCATATGGAGATTCTAATTTGTAACTTTGGTGACCCTGTGACCCCAAATAGGGTCACAGGGGTCACAACCTTAAATACCTATTTTCATCTTCTTCTCCAGTTCTAAAAGGACTAGAGAGTTAAAAACGATATGTGCAGACTCCTTGGCCAATGGGGACTCTAACTTGTAACTTTGTTGACCCTGTGACCCCAAATAGGGTCACAGGGGTCACAACCTTAAAAACCTATTTCCATCTTCTTCTCCAGTTCCAAAAGGAGTAGAGAGTTAAAAATTATATGTGGAGACTCCTTGGACAATGGGGATTCTAATTTGTAGATTTCGTGACCCCATGACCCCAAATAGGGTCACAGGGGTCACAACCTTAAAAACCTATTTTCATCTTCTTCTCCAGTTCTAAAAGGACTAGAGAGTTGAAAGTAATATGTGCAGACTCCTTGGCCAATGGGGATTCTAAATTGTAGATTTCGTGACCCCATGACCCCAAATAGGGTCACAGGGGTCACAACCTTAAAAACCTATTTTCATCTTCTTCTCCAGTTCTAAAAGGACTAGAGAGTTGAAAGTGATATGTGCAGACTCCTTGGACAATGAGGATTCTAATGTGTAACTTTGGTGAACCTGTGACCCTAAATAGGGTCACAGGGGTCACAACCTTAAAAACCTATTTTCATCTTCTTCTCCAGTTCTAAAAGGACTAGAGAGTTGAAAGTAATATGTGCAGACTCCTTGGCCAATGGGGATTCTAAATAGTAGATTTTGTGACCCCATGACCGCAAATAGGGTCACAGGGGTCACAACCTTAAAAACCAATTCTCATCTTCTTCTCCAGTTCCAAATGGTCTAGACAGTTAAAATGATATGTGCAGACTCCTTGGACAATGGGGATTCTAATTTGTAACTTTGTTGACCCTGTGACCCCAAATAGGGTCACAGGGGTCACAACCTTAAAAAACTATTTTCATCTTCTTCTCAAGTTCAAGAAGGTCTAGAGAGCTGAAATTATATGTGCAGACTCCTTGGCCAATGGGGATTCTAAATTGTAGATTTCGTAACCCCATGACCCCAAATAGGGTCACAGGGGTCACAACCTTAAAAACTTATTTTCATCTCCTTTCCTCAAGTTCCATAAGGTTAAGAGAGTTGAAATTTAATGTGCAGACTCTTTGGCCAATGAAGATTCTAAATTGTAGATTACGTGACCCAATGACCCGACGTAAGGGGTCACCGGGGTTGTGACCTAAAAACCCTTTTTTTTTTCTATCAAAGTCTAGATTTTTAGCTCATCTGGCCTGGCATGGTGTCCGGCCATCCGTCCGTCCATCTTCTTCTCCTGAAGTATAAGGCCTTGAAAACTTGAACTTGTCGCCTATATACTTAATTTTATGATTGGTGACCCTGTGGCCTCTACAAAGGGGTAATCACATCGGCCACACTCTACAGCATAATTGATGAAGCCTGATGAGCTACAGAGCCAATGGCTCTATTTTTCTCAGAAACTGTTACAGATAGGATCATCAAATTTTGTGTGTGCCTTCAGGGTATCAATACGTTGATGGAGCTCGAAAATCAGAACCGCGCAAATATTTTTTCTGGAGTTTGCCACCCTTGTTACGTTTTCTGGGACTCTGTTCGAGGTGTCTTCAAAGGAGCCAATTTTTCTCAGAAACTGTTACAGATAGGATCATCAAATTTAATGTGTGCCTTCAGGGTATCAATACCTTGATGAAGTTCGAAAATCAGAACCGCGCAAATATTTTTTCTGGAGTTTGCCCTTGTTACGTTTTTAGCTCATCTGGCCTGTAAGGCCCGATGGGCTTATGGCATGGCATGGTGTCCGGCGTCCTTCCGTCCGTCCATCCGTCCGTCCATCCGTCCGTCCATCCGTCCGTAAACTTTGTGGAATTTCGACTTCTTCTCCAGAACCATAAGGCCTAGAAAGCTGAAACTTTGTGTACAGACTCCTTAGCTAGTGAGGATTATAAATTGTAGCTTTGGTGGCCCTGTGACCCCTAATAAGGGCCACAGGGGCCACACCCTAAAAACCTTTTTTCATCTTCTTCTCCAGAACCATAAGGCCTAGAAAGCTGAAACCTTGTGTACAGACTCCTTGGCTAGTGAGGATTATAAATTGTAGCTTTGGTAGCCCTGTGACCCCTAATAAGGGCCACAGGGGCCACGCCCTAAAAACCTTTTTTCATCTTCTTCTCCAGAACCATAAGGCCTAGAAAGCTGAAACCTTGTGTACAGACTCCTTGGCTAGTGAGGATTATAAATTGTAGCTTTGGTAGCCCTGTGACCCCTAATAAGGGCCACAGGGGCCACGCCCTAAAAACCTATTTTCATCTTCTTCTCCAGAACCATTGTATAAAGCAAACTTGATATGATGCCTGATGAGCTACAGAGCCAATGGCTCTATTTTTAGCTCATCTGGCCTGTAAGGCCCGATGGGCTTATGGCATGGCATGGTGTCCGGCGTCCGTCCGTCCATCCGTCCGTCCGTTAACTTTGTGGAATTTCGACTTCTTCTCCAGAACCATAAGGCCTAGAAAGCTGAAACTTTGTGTACAGACTCCTTGGCTAGTGAGGATTATAAATTGTAGCTTTGGTAGCCCTGTGACCCCTAATAAGGGCCACAGGGGCCACGCCCTAAAAACCTATTTTCATCTTCTTCTCCAGAACCATTGTATAAAGCAAACTTGATATGATGCCTGATGAGCTACAGAGCCAATGGCTCTATTTTTAGCTCATCTGGCCTGTAAGGCCCGATGGGCTTATGGCATGGCATGGTGTCCGGCGTCCGTCCGTCCATCCGTCCGTCCGTTAACTTTGTGGAATTTCGACTTCTTCTCCAGAACCATAAGGCCTAGAAAGCTGAAACTTTGTGTACAGACTCCTTGGCTAGTGAGGATTATAAATTGTAGCTTTGGTGACCCTGTGACCCCAAATAGGGTCACAGGGGTCACAACCTTAAAAACCTATTTTCATCTTCTTCTTCAGTTCTTAAAGGATTAGAGAGTTGAAATTGATATGTGCAGACTCCTTGGCCAATGGGGATTCTTAATTGTAGATTTCGTGACCCCATGACCCCAAATAGGGTCACAGGGGTCACAACCTTTAAAACCCATTTTCATCTTCTTCTCCAGTTCTAAAAGGACTAGAGAGTTGAAAATGATATGTGCAGACTCCTTGGCCAATGGGGATTCTTAATTGTAGATTTCGTGACCCCATGACCCCAAATAGGGTCACAGGGGTCACAATCTTAAGAACCCATTTTCATCTTCTTCTCCAGTTCTAAAAGGACTAGAGAGGTGAAAATGATATGTGCAGACTCCTTGGACAATGGGGATTCTAATTTGTAACTTTGGTGACCCTGTGACCCCAAATAGGGTCACAGGGGTCACAACCTTAAAAACCTATTTTCATCTTCTTCTCAAGTTCCAAAAGGTCTAGAGAGCTGAAATTATATGTGCAGACTCCTTGGCCAATAGGGATTCTAAATTGTAGATTTTGTGACCCCATGACCCCAAATAGGGTCACAGGAGTCACAACCTTAAAAACTTATTTTCCTCATCATCTTCAGTTCCAAAAGGTATATTGAGCTGAAAGATTGCATGTAGACTCCTTGGCCAATTGGGATTCTAAACTGTAGGTTTTGTGACCCCATGACCCCAAATAGGGTCACAGGGGTCACAATCTTAAAAACCTATTTTCATCTCCTTTCCTCAAGTTCCATAAGGTTAAGAGAGTTGAAATTTAATGTGCAGACTCTTTGGCCAATGAAGATTCTAAATTGTAGATTACGTGACCCAATGACCCGACGTAAGGGGTCACCGGGGTTGTGACCTAAAAACCCTTTTTTTTTTCTATCAAAGTCTAGATTTTTAGCTCATCTGGCCTGGCATGGTGTCCGGCCATCCGTCCGTCCATCTTCTTCTCCTGAAGTATAAGGCCTTGAAAACTTGAACTTGTCGCCTATATACTTAATTTTATGATTGGTGACCCTGTGGCCTCTACAAAGGGGTAATCACATCGGCCACACTCTACAGCATAATTGATGAAGCCTGATGAGCTACAGAGCCAATGGCTCTATTTTTCTCAGAAACTGTTACAGATAGGATCATCAAATTTTGTGTGTGCCTTCAGGGTATCAATACGTTGATGAAGCTCGAAAATCAGAACCGCGCAAATATTTTTTCTGGAGTTTGCCACCCTTGTTACGTTTTCTGGGACTCTGTTCGAGGTGTCTTCAAAGGAGCCAATTTTTCTCAGAAACTGTTACAGATAGGATCATCAAATTTAATGTGTGCCTTCAGGGTATCAATACCTTGATGAAGTTCGAAAATCAGAACCGCGCAAATATTTTTTCTGGAGTTTGCCCTTGTTACGTTTTTAGCTCATCTGGCCTGTAAGGCCCGATGGGCTTATGGCATGGCATGGTGTCCGGCGTCCGTCCGTCCGTCCATCCGTCCGTCCATCCGTCCATCCGTCCATCCGTCCGTAAACTTTATGGAATTTCGACTTCTTCTCCAGAACCATAAGGCCTAGAAAGCTGAAACTTTGTGTACAGACTCCTTAGCTAGTGAGGATTATAAATTGTAGCTTTGGTGGCCCTGTGACCCCTAATAAGGGCCACAGGGGCCACACCCTAAAAACCTTTTTTCATCTTCTTCTCCAGAACCATAAGGCCTAGAAAGCTGAAACCTTGTGTACAGACTCCTTGGCTAGTGAGGATTATAAATTGTAGCTTTGGTAGCCCTGTGACCCCTAATAAGGGCCACAGGGACCACACCCTAAAAACCTATTTTCATCTTCTTCTCCAGAACCATAAGGCCTAGAAAGCTGAAACTTTGTGTACAGACTCCTTGGCTAGTGAGGATTATGAATTGTATCTTTGGTGGCCCTGTGACCCCTAATAAGGGCCACAGGGGCCACGCCCTAAAAACCTATTTTCATCTTCTTCTCCAGAAGCATAAGGCCTAGAAAGCTGAAACTTTGTGTACAGACTCCTTGGCCTAGTGAGGATTATGAATTGTATCTTTGGTGGCCCTGTGACCCCTAATTAGGGCCACAGGGGCCACGCCCTAAAAGCCTATTTTCATCTTCTTCTCCAGAACCATAAGGCCTAGAAAGCTGAAACTTTGTGTATAGCCTCTTTGAAAAGTGAGGATTATAAATTGTAGCTTTGGTGGCCCTGTGACCCCTAATAAGGGCCACAGGGGCCACGCCCTAAAAACCTATTTTCATCTTCTTCTCCAGAACCATGAGGCCTAGAAAGCTGAAACTTTGTGTACAGACTCCTTGGCTAGTGAGGATTATAAATTGTAGCTTTGGTGGCCCTGTGATCCCTAATAAGGGCCACAGGGGCCACGCCCTAAAAACCTATTTTCATCTTCTTCTCCAGAAGCATAAGGCCTAGAAAGCTGAAACTTTGTGTACAGACTCCTTAGCTAGTGAGGATTATAAATTGTAGCTTTGGTGGCCCTGTGACCCCTAATAAGGGCCACAGGGGCCACACCCTAAAAACCTTTTTTCATCTTCTTCTCCAGAACCATAAGGCCTAGAAAGCTGAAACCTTGTTTACAGACTCTTTGGCTAGTGAGGATTATAAATTGTAGCTTTGGTAGCCCTGTGACCCCTAATAAGGGCCACAGGGGCCACACCCTAAAAACCTATTTTCATCTTCTTCTCCAGAACCATAAGGCCTAGAAAGCTGAAACTTTGTGTACAGACTCCTTGGCTAGTGAGGATTATAAATTGTAGCTTTGGTGGCCCTGTGGCCCCTAATAAGGGCCACAGGGGCCACGCCCTAAAAACCTATTTTCATCTTCTTCTCCAGAAGCATAAGGCCTAGAAAGCTGAAACTTTGTGTACAGACTCCTTAGCTAGTGAGGATTATAAATTGTAGCTTTGGTGGCCCTGTGACCCCTAATAAGGGCCACAGGGGCCACACCCTAAAAACTATTTTCATCTTCTTCTCCAGAACCATAAGGCCTAGAAAGCTGAAACTTTGTGTACTGACTCCTTGGCTAGTGAGGATTATAAATTGTAGCTTTGGTGGCCCTGTGACCCCTTATAAAGGCAACAGGAAAGTCCTTCAAATCTATTTTCATCTTCTTCTCCTGAAGTATAAGGCCTAGAAAACTGAAACTTGTCGCCTATATAAACTTAATTGTATGATTGGTGCCCCTGTGGCCTCTACAAAGGGGGTATCATTGGCCACACTCTACAGCATAATTGATGATGAAGCCTGATGAGCTACAGAGCCAATGGCTCTATTTTTTGGGACTCTGTTCGAGGTGTCTTCAAAGGAGCCAATTTTTCTCAGAAACTGTTACAGATAGGATCATCAAATTTGATGTGTGCCTTCAGGGTATCAATACCTTGATGAAGTTCGAAAATCAGAACCGCGCAAATATTTTTTCTTGAGTTTGTCCTTGTTACGTTTTTGGGACTCTGTTCGGGGTGTCTTCAAAGGAGCCAATTTTTCTCAGAAACTGTTACAGATAGGATCATCAAATTTGATGTGTGCCTTCAGGGTATCAATACCTTGATGGAGTTCGAAAATCAGAACCGCGCAAATATTTTTCCGGAGTTTGGTGTCATGATATTTTTGAGTACACTCGAGTATTTAGGAGAAGGTTCTGACTTAATTTAAAATAAGAACAAATCTGGCGGGGGATGTTGATGACTATGTCTTCTTGTTACATATCAAAGTATCCAAAAGTAGTGAAACAGTATTTGATTGAATTTGTCTTTGTAAAAATAGAGCCATGGGCTCTGTAGCTCATCAGACTTTTGATTAAAATATGTTTTGACCCCTGTGACCCCATTTGGGGTCATGGGTTCATGAAATCTACAATTCAGAATCCCTGTTTGCCAAGGAGTCGACACACAACTTTTCAGCTCTCTAGACATTTTGGAACTGGAGAAGAAGATGGAAATAGGCTATAAAGATTTTGACCCCTGTGACCCCATTTGGGGTCATGGGGTCACAAAATCTACAATTTAGAATCCCCATTGGCCAAGGAGTCTACACACAATTTTTCAGCTCTCTAGACATTCTGGAAGTGGAGAAGAAGATGAAAATACGCTTTTAAGGTTTTGACCCCTGTGACCCCATTTGGGGTCATGGGGTCACGAAATCTAATTTAGAATCCCCATTGGCCAAGGAGTCTACACACAACTTTTCAGCTCTCTAGACCTTTTGGAACTGGAGAAGAAGATGAAAATAGGTTTTTAGGGTTTTGACCCCTGTGACCCCATTTGGGGTCATGGGGTCACAAAATCTACAATTTAGAATCCCCATTGGCCAAGGAGTCTACACACAACTTTTCAGCTCTCTAGACCTTTTGGAACTGGAGGAGAAGATGAAAATACGCTTTTAAGGTTTTGATCCCTGTGACCCCATTTGGGGTCATGGGGTCACGAAATCTAATTTAGAATCCCCATTGGCCAAGGAGTCTACACACAACTTTTCAGCTCTCTAGACCTTTTGGAACTGGAGAAGAAGATGAAAATAGGTTTTTAGGGTTTTGACCCCTGTGACCCCATTTGGGGTCATGGGGTCACAAAATCTACAATTTAGAATCCCCATTGGCCAAGGAGTCTACACACAACTTTTCAGCTCTCTAGACCTTTTGGAACTGGAGGAGAAGATGAAAATACGCTTTTAAGGTTTTGATCCCTGTGACCCCATTTGGGGTCATGGGGTCACGAAATCTACAATTTAGAATCCCCATTGGCCAAGGAGTCTACACACAACTTTTCAGCTCTCTTGACCTTTTGGAACTGGAGAAGAAGATGAAAATAGGTTTTTAGGGTTTTGACCCCTGTGACCCCATTTGGGGTCATGGGGTCACAAAATCTACAATTTAGAATCCCCATTTGCCAAGGAGTCTGCACATCAAATTTCAGCTCTCTGGAGTCATTGGTTTCGGAGAAGAAGATGAAAATGTGAAAAGTTTACGGATGGACGGACGGACGGACGGACGCCGGACGCCTTGCCATGCCATAAGCCCATCGGGTCTTTCAGACCTGATGAGCTAAAAATGTAACAAAATTGTTATATCATGTAATACAATTTTATCATCCAAAACTGTGTTCCACAGGAGATATCGCTTTGACATTAGATTTTGAACAATGCCGCCATCAGAAGGGACATGACATTACAAACATTTTGCATCGTCAATAATGACCTCACAATGCTATGACGTCATAAACACAATGACGTCACAATACTATGACATCATAAACACCATGAAGTCACAATGCTATGACATCATAAACACCATGATGTCACAATGCTATGACATCACTGGTTTAGGAGATTTAGGGCTATGCAGTGTTCAAGATTGAACATTTTTCATGCAAATGTGATGAAAAATGATTTTAGTTGATGAATAGAATCTCACCCTCGTGTCTTCTGATATCAAATATATCAACACTCGTTGATAAAAGAAAAATATCCTTGGCAAGCCTCGTATATTTGTTACTTTAATCAACTTTTATCATCCAAAACTGTGTTCCACAGGAAATATCGCTTGTGGAAGATCAAGCGATATCTCCTAGGAGATATTGCTTTGACAGTAGATTTTTAACAATGCCCTGTAATCAGAAAATACATGACATCACAAACGTTTTACATCATCAGTAATGATGTCACAATGCTATGACGCCATAAACACAACGATGTCACAATGCTATGACATCACTGATTTAGGAGTTTTAGGGCTATGCAGTGTTCAAAGATGTACATTTTTCATGCTAATGTAATGAAAAATGATTTTGGATGATAAATAGAATCTCACCCTCGTGTCTTCTAATATCAAATATATCAACACTTGTTGATAAAAGTGTGTTGATATATATATTTGATATCAGAAGACACTTGGGTGAGATTCTCTATATATTTTCTGGAACATCATTTTCTTCCTAATATGGAAATTTACATATATTTCCAACAAAGCGATGCAAATGTTCTTGTTCTTTATCAGATAAGGGACACAACCTAAGACATTACTTCAAATGTGACGTGCATTGCACATTCTGGCCATGTTCTCCACGTGCACTCTCTGCTTTTTCACCAATTGACCATCACAGGTTTCAAACTGACAAACAAACTCTCTAAATCTATACCCTCCATAGCCATGTTGTTTAAAACTCTCAGTTAACATTCACATGCTTGCATGTTCTAATCAAGACCTTCTTACTTCTTAAAGTTAATTTTCAAATTTTAGAGGTTTTAGTTTTATCATTCTTGAGGTAGACTCTATATTACTGAACAAATTCAAAACCTGACAGCCCCTGATTGCCACGATGGGCAATGATTAGTGGATTCTTAAAAGTAATCAACTTTAACACAATGCAGTGACGTCATCAGTGATGACTCATTACTACGGATGACTGTATATCTTTATTATCTTCGTCTTCCTTATACTTTAACTTAACCCAGTTACCCCCTGAATAATTAAGTACCCGTACGTGAAACTCGATTACCTACAGAACCAATGAACTGGTGACCTTTGTTAAATCCTTGTGTGACAACAACACAAACCGGGATAGCTCACATAAGTGAGAAATTAACTCTGGATATACCCAAAGTATTTTCCAACAATATATAGGCGATAATGAACATTATTCAGACTTCCTTTATTCATAGTAAAACAAATCATCATTCCATTACCTTGAATCAAAGTTGATGTACCGGTTTCCCTGAAAACAACGTTTGTGTCAAATAGATGAGGATAACTTGAACTAATATAACAATCTTTCACTTGACGATTATGGAACCACAATCAGTTCTGGGACCACACAAGCAGACATGCAATCAATTGTCTTTGAACATACACCCCGTGAGTTGTTGAAGGTAGTATACTAAACGACATGGTGTCCTTCCATCAAAACGCCGCAATGAACCATTACAAAGGCGAAGCTAACACCTACTCATTCCTTTTATTTAAATGAACTAACATCGAAACCTACAACTAGTCTACGATGTTTATCATAAAGAAAAATTTAAATTTTCGATTTTGAGCGAAAACCTGACTAACGCAACGCAGCACCTAGTCATGCGCTAACAAAGTTTTAGAAAAACGATGAAGGCAATGCTATGTATCACAACCAACAGGGTTTGCGAGGTTACTTATGTCGTTTTCAAGCACGCCGTGATTGTCATGACCTTGTCATGTTTTTTTGTCAATAGCTTAAAATGCTAATGAAGCCTAAATAAATCACCCCATTTAAACGATTACTACTTAATATACATGCCAATCAAATCACCATTTCCGAATATTTGGCACTTACAGATGAATATGTCAGACATTTTGGCTTTCTTTCAGCATGTTGTAGTGTGGCACTGTCATGAAACAAAGAAAACAAGAGTTTGGTAACCATTTATTGGAGAGAAATATGGATATTATATATAGAAGCTATATTGCCGCAGCAGTACCCAACAATAACGTAATGATTCTAACCTGGAAATATATATGCGTATGATCAGGGCTATGTTGTATTTAAGGGCTAGTAGCAGGGTGAATATAAGGTGATATCAGGAAAATTAAAAAAAAAATGGTTCCATTGATAGACAATGTATTTAAACTAAATGAAGCAGTAATAAATCCAATTTGTTTTGTTAAGTTCAGTCATGCAATTCCTTTTTCATATACAAAATGAATTGAAGGCGTTCCCACAAAAATGGCTACCAATGGACTTTAAATGAATCTTCATGATTTCTTCTCTGATTATGGATGATTGGATTGTGTATTATTTGACACTATCAAAATAATACATTAAGCATTAACGTACAATTATCAGTAAAAAAAATTTGTTTGCAACATTGAAATGATCCAAATATTCATCTTAGTTAGAATTTGACTGAATATTTAAGAATATTTATTTAATATTATTTTACTACTTGGAATACTAAAGTAGTATCGCAGCTCAAAAAGAAATGATTTGTTTGAAGTTTTGAAACCTCGCATGCAATATAAAAATTTAGATCAACAGCTTTTATGTTAGACCAAACTGTTTGACCTAATATATATTAAGATTGCCTCACATGGGGCTACTGATTTTTTAACTTTAAGGTTTTTTGAAGATTTTCAAAGATTTTTTGAAAGTTTGATTTATTTTGGAATTTCTAATCAGATTTTTACTGAATATATCTTCATCAAGCAATGCACTACCAGGAAATTACTTTCAAGACAAAAATGTCACCCAAGAAAAAACTGAATCGGTTTGAACCTGAGCCAACTTTGTCATGCGACTTTCCTGATTAGATCCCCAGTTGCTTTATTTCTGAAATCAAAGATCAAAACAAAAATGCAACTCTCTAAATATTTGCTTCCAATATGTCGGTATGAAACTTTATTTAACGAAAAACAGAACTTACCACAAGCGCAAATATATAAAGTATATTAGTACAATTAGTTCCCGCATTTTGAGTTTCTTCCGTTGTCCAATTTGTCTTCTTATAAGTCTTCTTCGCGATCGTGATACTCATGCTTGATACATATAGCTTGTTCGTTCTATCCAAAGGTTAGTTTACGTGCAGATGTTTTGTTTTTTTAAAATAGGTCAAAGAATAAATATTATTATAATTATATTATTAAGGTTTCTCAGCATCGCCTTTGTCTTGGCGTAGCTAAGTAATTAAAATGTTCGCTTGTGAAATTCTAAGCATTTCCAAGAAACTTTTGGCACCATTTTGGTTGTCGTATTTTGTATCAATTACATATACACATATATATGCCTTTGTAGGCCCGTCCCACATTTGAGACTCGGTCCCAATTAGAGGAAATACGGTACGTAGAAATACGCATAACAAAAACAAGATCTATTTTAATAATCGCGGTTCTGATAAATCAATGAGTCGATTTCTTTTGAAATCACTACGAGTTCCATACGGTTACCCAACATTATAGTTTCCCTTTCATGAACATGCGAATGCTTCAAGGTGTTTGGAACTCAAGGTGAAGAGCTTGGCAGACTGCCAGCTTTATTTAGACGTTCTATAGTGCACGAGACGTGCACGCTCTCAACACGTGTATAGCAAATATTACTACGCATGATATGAGGAACCCGCATCCAGATAGCAACACCAGATAGGAGTAGTAATCGGTTAAACATGTAACATGAAACATTTAGAACACGTTACCACCCGTTTCACTTCATAGACAGCGGTTTTAGTCGTGTCGAAAATTAAGAGCCTATCAAATATCTATTCGCGACATGGTTATGACCAACAAGTACAAATAGAAACATTATAATTTTTTTAATTTGTCGAGCTTCCCCATCTAGCCGCTTTTCAAAGCCTGTGATTTCCGTAATGAAATGGTCCAATTTAAGTTTAGATTTTTGATTGGCAAAATTACTTGGACTAAGATATTTATAATACGGTTTTCTTGATTGATTTTTGTAATAAATAATTATATTATTATCAAGTTTTTAATCTGCCAAGTAAGAAAATTTGCCTGCTAATATGTAAGGAGTAGATTTCATATTTGGTTGCTCATTTGCATACGAAATTGTTTGAAAATGCATATAAAACTGTGGCATAAATACTACAACTTTAAATTGCGTATTTCAAGTATTTCAAGTAAATCTCATGCGAATCTCATGAATCATGTGAACATTATTTTGTTTAGTTCTTCTTTGATATGAAATGACTGAACGTGTACATTCTCTTTCTCCACAAAGAGACATCCTGCTTAATCCACGTATTCCAATCCGTCAAACATCCTGATATCCATGAACCCAAATGCCTCGTTTCGCTATCAGGCGGTTAATCAAGACAATAAGGGACATTGCTTTGCTTGCCAATGGATGAACATAGACGGAAATAATCTCATCTTTATATTCTTTCATCCGGGAATAGTCGCTACTGCTAGCCGATTATATAAATTCTATACAAGGCTTTTGGCTTGATGGTATCAGGGTATGGTTGTAGCCCTAGCAGAAAGGCTGAAGGATGCAGAGATGTGGCCCAAGGTATAATTTTGATGTTAGGACACGGTAGGACCCCAAGAAGATATATCACTCTTAGTGCAGTGAATGGAACTTATGTGGTTTAATCAATACTTAAACAGGCAATGTTTTGCTGCACTCTATATTATATAATGCTGCAGTTTCGATGTGCTTTACGTCCATGAACAGGGAGTCCAGATCACTGGACTAAGAGGACTGTTGGTAGTGTTTATCGGGATGTGACAACACACCAGAAGAATGGTAAACTCGCGCTTTCGCCTTGTGCAAAAGTTTCTGCACTTTATCTCACAAGTGTTCTATAGGATTGGGATCTTGAATAACAACACTCCAGGGTATGGAGTTATGCTGTTGCAATAAAAGCTTTCCTAATCTGGCAGGTTGGGGACAACATCTTCATGCACTTCTTATGCAGTTAAAGCAGTCCATAAATAATTTGTGTATCATCCAACACCAACTTCAACGTTGATAAATTTGTGCACTGTGGATCAATAGTTATCTTCTCGATAATTCTGCTTAGGGTTTTTTTTTACCCAAAGCCAATTGCAATAGAACAAAGGCAGTCAACAATTTTAACAGCCATTCTTAATATACAACATAGGAACTTAACATTTTTGCGTTTCTAAGGTGTTCAGTATAAATATCAAATCAATAATGTCTGTTAAACCAATACACAAGACAAAGTTTGGGTAACATGTTTAATCGCCAATAGAGGGAACAATCCTGCAGTAAGACATGGGACAAATCGTACATCAACAGTTGACACCACTAGAGGGCACAAATATACGTACGTAGGCAGGTAGCACTAAACGTTTAATTCTTAACATTTCTACAGAGCATTTAATAGTCCTGCTGTAGATAACATTAACAACAATTTTGACTGATCTTGGACAAAAGCACTAGAGAGGATTCTAAATTTTAAATACAAAACATGTGCAAATTTGGCGACATCAGTGGATTTGCATAAGCACCTACAAATATATTATGTACACAAATAAAGTGAGCAAAATTGTACAATTATCTCCCTTCCCATGAATTACCTCCCCTTGATTGCCAGCCATAAACCGACCTTAACTGTGTCAGTGCCCGAAAAATGGATAACAAATCAACAAAGAATAATTATCAAGATTAATCTACAATCATATTTATAATTAGATAACTCGCAATCAATCACATAGTAAGTTGAAGCTGAGGTCCATAAATCCCATCGGGGCTCATTGCAAAGATGGACAGTACCCTACATGTTCAGATTGCAATGAAGAGAAGATTTCAGTTGACACCGTTTAGTAAGCGTGGTTGGCAACAAAGAGAGACGTGTCCCCTGCTGCACTCGCTGCTCCTCCTGCGTATTTTCCGAGCGCCGCTTCACCGTTAGCCTGCAGGGGGAGAGAACAGCGCATGAAACAAGATTAAGTCAGGAACATGGTCATGTAAACCATAATATATTGTTCTTTTTTCTGACAAGCCCCGAGTAGGATTGATCACAACCTCAGAATGAAGACCCAGCGGTTGAGTGGATAAGCTGTAGGTAAAGTCAGTACTGACAATAGACTGAATAGTTGCCCGAGTGTGGCTCGAATATGATTAAATATACTGGTATGTTCCTACATTATTCCAGATAATGAGATCCCAAATATGAAAAAAAAAATTTGAATGAATTAATATTTAGCGCCCCTTGGGGAGAAATTTCAGCCAATAGCAGAGTTCCAAAGCAAGATAGGTCCAGCTCATATCAATGGAACTCACCTTGGCCCTGTTGATGAGCTCTTGTTGAGCAGCCTTCACGTTCTCGTCCTTGCCGGCCCAGGCCTTGAGAACGCTGGCCTGAAGTGCACGCCCGAAGGAGAAAGTGAGGGGCCAGGGTTTGCGGCCCTGCACCTGGTTGATGGCGTTCAGATTCAGGGTGGCGTTCTCCTCAGACTGGCCGCCTGACAGGAATGTGATACCTGCAGCGGAAATGTGAGGATACAGACATTTCCCAAAATTACAAATCAACTTGTCTTAGAATGATATTTTCATAACATATATATGCAGATGCCTTATGATAAAACATTCTCTTGTCAATCTAGATAAGCATTTGTGTTCATGATACAGACAACCTTTCACAATAATTCATCCCACCATTAATCACGATACATGATAATCAGCATATATAGTATGGAGATTGTTTTACTGGATTTTTACGGGATTTGCGATGTAATGGGTAAAATTTTGGTTTTAATACGAGTTTATCTTTGTCATGTGATACAAACATTTGAAAATGAAAAGTGAAGATATTCTTTTATGGATGACCTGTCACCTCAGAAGCTTATATATTTCAAATATCTACAAAAGAACAGGCCAGAAATTGTCAAGAAATTATAATTTAATCTTAATAAAATCGATTAAGTTGTGCAGACCTGCAACAGCTGCTGGTACCGTCCTGTTGAGTGCGAGTACAGTTGCACGTGCGTTGTCCATGACGCTGTTCACCTGTGAGCTGCCCATACCGGCGGTCACCATGTTGGGTTTGAGGAGAGACCCCTCCAGGTATACATTGTGGTCAGCCAGGGCCTTGTATTGGAACGCCAGCACCTGACCACGGCACACACAGAGTTAATGTCATATTGGAGTAGAAGAGGGTTTCACCTTTTTATACGAACCTACTACTACTGATCTTACGCAAGAGTGACTAAAGGGTCGAGCACAAAATGGTCACGTTTAAACTGGAGTAGAATACCATGTTCACTTTTAATACTCATTTCAAATTTTTTTTTACCTTTAAACGAGTGACTTAATGGGTTTGAACTTTCACTGGTCTCAAAAGACATTAATGACTAGCAGTATTAGCTGAACTTTAACAGCTATGTGATTCTGTTAGAAAAACTGAAGCATTTTTTCCATTTAATTTTCTTTTTCTTTGAACTATGATGTAAATAGGAAAACATCTCATCACCAAAGCCAATTTTGCCTAGTTGTAGCAAAGATATGTCATGTTAAAGCAAATTGTTCACAAGACACTTTCAAAATTTAAGGAAATGGTTCGAACTAAGTACTTTAATTTGGCATATTTGTTTAAGAACTCGTCTTGTTTATTAAAAAATATTGATTTTGGAACATTTAATTCCTTACTGAGGATGACTTCATTTCCCCAAGAAAAATAAGCTACAGTCCCTTTAAGGTGCGAGAGAATGACAGTGAGCGTACTGACCTTCTCGGTGACCCTCTGAGCTGTGAGCAGATCATGCTCTCCATCTGGTAACACCTCGGGCTCCACGATAGGCACAAGCCCGTTCTGAAATATCAATTCAATTTATATTAATATTTCATTTTTCTTGAGTCATTACATTTTATTATCAAAATTCAATTAATTCATTAAATTGATAAATATAAATTGAATTCCAATTTCCATGCAATAACATACTACCCGGTAAGACTAAGAGGGCTACACACAAAGAACAAGCATCATTCCTTATCCATCTCAACACATGGCCTTCAAGTACTCTCTAGCTACATACCAAGTAGGGTTGTGACCATATATCGATATATTGAGGATAGTGATACCTAATCTGATGACACATGTTTAGTGATACATTGTTTGTATCATTTATGTATCTTTGGTTCATAAATTTCTTATCTTAGCCACAAATCAATATTTATACAAAAACAATTTCAAAATAAAGCTTGAAAATAGTGTCTCATGACCCTTATCATATTTCTTTAACATCGTATGATACGTATCATTTCAGGACATGTTGAGGCTCCCAACTATAATTCCGAGTCTCTCACCTGTTGACAAATGGTGGCATAACGAGCGAGCACGTTGGCGTTCTCTAGCATGGCGAGGTACGAGGGTCCCTCCTTCTGGATCTTGAGGACACACCTCCACTTGGCGAAGCGAGCCCCTGCCTTGTAGTACTCCGCACACCTCTCCGCTAGACCATCCAGACCTGCCAACAAGACCATGTCATGAGTCACTAGAGACCTGCCAACAAGACCATGTCACGAGTCACTAGAGACCTGCCAACAAGACCATGTCAAGAGTCACTACAGACATGCCAACAAGACCATGTCACGAGTCACTACAGACATGCCAACAAGACCATGTCACGAGTCACTAGAGACCTGCCAACAAGACCATGTCACGGGTCACTAGAGACCTGCCAACAAGACCATGTCACGGGTCACTAGAGACCTGCCAACAAGACCATGTCACGAGTCACTACAGACATGCCAACAAGACCATGTCACGAGTCACTAGAGACCTGCCAACAAGACCATGTCAAGAGTCACTAGAGACCTGCCAACAAGACCATGTCAAGAGTCAGTAGAGACCTGCCAACAAGACCATGTCAAGAGTCACTACAGACCTGCCAACAAGACCATGTCACGAGTCACTAGAGACCTGCCAACAAGACCATGTCACGAGTCACTAGAGACCTGCCAACAAGACCATGTCACGAGTCACTACAGACCTGCCAACAAGACCATGTCACGGGTCACTCAGTTCCCTGGTTTCATTATCGGAGTTCTACGGTATACACGAAAGTTGTGGGGGTAATATAGATCTTTGATTTAATTAGATGGTATCAAGAGCATTTTCAAGTCAATCCTGGAAAAGAAAAATAGAGCCATTGGCTCTGTAGCTCATCAGGCATCATATCAAGTTTGCTTTATACAGGCAAGATTGCAAGAAAACCTATGAAAAAATTACAAAACAAATGTATTATTATTCAACACTTTCTACATTGCCAATATCAGACAGTGAAAGAAGTCCACACTAAAATATCCAAGGAGAAATAAATTTGCCATAGACTGTCATCTCATGGAGAAAAATAGGTTTTTAAGATTGTGACCCCTGTGACCCTACTTGGGGTCATGGGGTCACAAAACCTACAGTTTAGAATCCCAATTGGCCAAGGAGTCTACATGCAGTCTTTCAGCTCAATAGACCTTTAGGAGCTAAAGATGATGATGAAAATAAGTTTTTAAGGTTGTGACCCCTGTGACCCCTGTGACCCTATTTGGGGTCATGGGGTCACGAAATCTACAATTAAGAATCCCGATTGGCCAAGGAGTCTGCACATATCATTTTCAACTTTAAAGTCCTTTTAGTACTGGAGAAGAAGATGAAAATAGGTTTTTAAGGTTGTGACCCCTGTGACCCTATTTGGGATCACAGGGTCACCAAAGTTACAAATTAGAATCTCCATTGTCCAAGGAGTATGCACATATCAGTTTTAACTCTCTAGTCCTTCTGGAACTGGAGAAGAAGATGAAAATAGGTATTTAAGGTTGTGACCCCTGTGACCCTATTTGGGATCACAGGGTCACCAAAGTTACAAATTAGAATCCCCATTGGCCAAGGAGTCTGCACATATCATTTTTAACTCTCTAGTCCTTCTGGAACTGGAGAAGAAGATGAAAATAGGTTTTTAAAGTTGTGACCCCTGTGACCCTATTTGGGGTCACAGGGTCACCAAAGTTACAAATTAGAATCTCCATATGCTAAGGTACTTGTACACAATATTTCAGCTCTCTAATGTGTATGGTTCATGAGGAGAAGTCGAAAGTGTCAAAAGTTTACGGACAGACGACAGACGGACGACGGGCCATGCCATAAGCCCATCTGGACTTTCAGTCCTGATGAGCTAAAAAAAGAGAGAAAAGAGTAACATAGTTTCTGGTTAATATCTCAAATTAATTCTAAATATGTCTAATAGAGTTGTGACAACATATGGAACATCTTACGATGAAAACATTCTCAGTTTTAAGATCTGTGTTGTTTGATTTGCTTAGCATGACTGAAAATAATAGTGTTTGTCAAAATAAATACCCTGAAAGAAATTATCATGACCTGTCTGCAACCTTTTCACAAATCATTTGATATTTTCAGCATTGTGTTTGTACCTTGTGTTGTGCATTCGTTGTCTGTGCCGGCGAGCGGGACGACTCCCAAGTCAACCTTGATGCCGGGGATGATGTTCTTGTCCTGAAGGAGTTTGACGAAGGGGGTTCCGTCGGACGCCTTCTGGTACAGTGTTTCCTTGAAGAGGATCACTCCGCTGATGTTATTGGCCACACAGTTGTCCGCGGTGAACAGCAGCTCTCGGTACTTGCGGCGGTTATCCTCCGTGTTCTCCACATTGATGTTGGCCAGGCGCTTGCCGATGGTTGCTAGGAGGGGTGAACAATCATAGTTAATGGTGTGGATATTTACAGTGAATAAAATAAGGCCCATCCATCAGCCTTGGTTACTTTTGGTCTTGGCTGGTAACTTTTTATGTTTTTTTCTTTTATTTACTATCTTAATATACCAAGTGCCACTTTTTTGCTGGTTACTTTTCACTTTCCACCTTCTCAAAACCAAATCATATTTGTACCTTCAAAGTAGCTAATATGCCCTAAGCCAACCATGTAGGTCCATACATCCATATTCAGGTACCTATTTTAAAGATATGGCTAGTTTCTTCTCAGATATTTTAATTTGAAAACACCTGCATTTTAAATTCTGTAGTTGACATGTAAATTTTAGATTCTAGATATCATATTAGGTATTTACCGGTACTGTTAAACTTATAATTCATAAATGTCAAGTAAATGTAACCTCAAAATATTGCAAAGGGGCAGATATGCTTAAAATTTGCCAAAATAACCCTGTCAGCTGATCACCTAGGAACAACACTGGCATGACTCTTTTGAAATTTGATAAAAGAAACTTTATGAATCTAAATCAAATTCACCTGTGGATTCATCTGCAGCGAGGATACCTTTCCCAGGTGCGACAATAGCATTTGCGATGTTTCTTAGTTCCTCTTCCTGCTTGGAGGTGAGTGCAGGGTAGAAGGTAGGCATGATTACCTGTAATCAACAGGTGAGTTCCAGGTAAACCAGGTGCAAATATAACATCAGCATGGGTTAATTAGAGGATATAATGTGAGGGTCCAGGCAGGGATTGGGAAAGACATCTTTGACAATTAGCCATTTTCAGGGTTTTTTGATAATTTTCTGAATTTCAAATGGGCCATTGTCCATTAGATCAATGGTAAACTTCAAAATCTAACTGGGCCATTTTTTCATCTAATGTGCAAAATGACCCATGGCCCCAATCACTGGGTCCATGACATACTATGTTTATGACACGATTTGCTAAATATTAGAATTTCCCGAGGGAGAGCAATGTCATGGGCACAAATATGATATTCTGTTAATTACCATTGTCAAAAAATTGAAGAAAATACTCAAAACATACTTCTCAGCATAGGCAGACTAAACACCACTGGCCTGTATATATTGTGACATAATAGGCGAACCTTGATGTCAAAACATTGTTTATAATGTGACGTCATGTGAAAATGTGATATGTTGCTCTAGGGCATCATATGAAAAATATGAAACTCAATATGACTGCTCTCATAGGTAATAAATAAAAAAAAATTGTCATTAATTTGTGGTAGCTTTGTGCTCCAGAACACACTCTGTAAGAAACCTAAAATGTAACAACCGCGGCTTCGCTACCATAAAATACATGGAACCGAAGTCCAAGAGTAACACTTCACATCAAGTAGGTCCCAATAAGTGTACTGGATTCATGATTGAACTTGTTTTGAAGGACGATGGCTCATTCTAAAATCAGCCTGGAAATTATCAAAGAACCATAGGTCAGATTTAGACGGTCTTCATTCAAAGGGTATTAAACATTAAATTTATCCTTCTTAAATTTTTCTAGAATTAATTGACAATGATTTGGAGAATGAACTAATGAGAGCTATTTCAATTGTCAGTCACAGTCAATTGTCTAAAATCTCTAGCAATCTGTAAACAAACAACCAAAAAAGCGAGCAGGGCTCACTAATGCCCCCGACCGTGCATTTCTGACAATTGACCAACTAAATTACAGCTTACTTCTCAAAACTTAAGACATCCCATTATCCGAATTATTAATAAACATTTATAACAGAGAATTTGACACCCACTTAAAATAGAATTAAAAAGAATTTGATGGATTCTGCAGTTGGTCAGACAAATTCTGATCTAGGAGAATGAAAACATAGAAATACATAAAAAATAGAGCCAGTGGCTCTGTAGCTCATCAGGCTTCATATCAATTTTGCTTTAGGGTGTGGCAATGTGGTTCTTTCCTTACTTTTGACCACAGGGTCACCGAATGTACAATTTCGATTTCTCCTTATCTAACTTAGGAGTTTGCACACAAAGTTTCAGCTTTCTAGGCCTGATGCTTCTGGAGAAAAAGATGACATTAGGTTAAAGAGTGTAGACCCTGAGGCCCTTATTAGGGGCCACAGGGCCACAAAAGGTATAAATCATAATCCTCACTAGTCAAAGAGTATATACATAAGGTTTCAGCTTTCTAGGTCTATTGCTTCTAGAAAAAGGAGATGAAAATAGGTTCTAAGGTCATGTCCCTCTGGCCCTTAATAGGGGTCACAGAGCCACCAAAGCTACAATTATTAATCCTCACTAGTCAAGGAGTCTGTACACAAAGTTTCAGCTTTCTAGGCCTTATGCTTCTGGAGAAGAAGATGAAAATAGGTTTTTAGGGCATGGCCCCTGTGGCCCTTATTAGGGGCCACAGGGCCACCAAAGCTACAATTATTAATCCCCACTAGTCAAGGAGTCTGTACACAAAGTTTCAGCTTTCTAGGCCTTATGGTTCTGGAGAAGTAGAAATTCCACAAAGTTTACGGACGGATGGACGGACGGACGCCGGACACCATGCCATGCCATAAGCCCATCGGGCCTTACAGGCCAGATGAGCTAAAAATTCAAAAATCAACGAAATCGCTTGTAAATTGGCACTGCATCCCTCCTATAATATTAGAAGACATCTGCAAAATTTGAAATTAATCAGATGAATAGTTTTCCGTAATTATTGGTATGACAAATTCTGATATTGGACAACAACCAAGTACAAAACATGGAAATTTGTAAAAATAAATATAACGAAATCGGTTGTAATTTTGCATTGCATCCCTCCTAATAGTGTAGAAGACATATGCAAAATTTAAAAACTAACTGATGAATAATTTTTGCGTAGTTATTGGTCGGAAAAAATATGTCCTCGGACGGACGCACTCTAGATCGTTGGTATTAATTACGTATATATACAATGTACCCTTGACTGTTGGTCGGAGGTATGATAATGTAATAATTCATGAATAAGGGACACATTTTCAAAAATTAAATTCTCAATGCAGTACTAGTAGCCACACTTTAATCACAAATTTACATCCTGTTCAACATATATATATATATCTATAAAGATCTTCAATAATCTTCATAATACATATTCTCAGCATTATTCTGTTTTTAAACAGTTTTATCCATTTTAATTGAAACATTTAATTACCATTGTTGCCATTTTTAATTTACTTGAAATTACGTGTCATTACCTGCAAAGACCAGTGATTGAATTTTCTAATATTGAATATTTTACGCAGCTAGAAAGTGCCTGTCTGAATATCATAACAAATCGTTTTGAATACTTGTTCAGCTTTGTTTTAAGTGTTCTAAACATGTTCAATCTTCATGATAAGAACATCTAAAATACTCAAGGTGAATAGGGGAGACCGGTTCATTCATCTTCAAGGTCTACCTTCGAAATACAAGAGACACGAATATACTAATATAGACTTGATCAAGGCTTCGAAGTTCAAGGTCACCATGTCCGATAGAAGGACACCGGGTACGAACGTTTTATAAGCAAACTACACTATAGTTTTGCTAAGTAAGTTAATTGCAAGAAAATCTGTAGTGTTTATTATGAAATATAAGCTTTGCATTGCATACCAACGCTTAGAAAGCGAATACTCACGGATTCTATCGGCTGATGACACGGGCAACCTATTCCAACAAGACCTCTGTGCGACTGGTGATGAAAACGAGGCTCCCCAGATAGAATTACTCTGTGACATCACAATCAGCATGCAGGTCAAAGGGTAACTTCCATATACATGCAGTGAGCATGCTGTATGGTTTTCTAACGAGTAAAGATCCGCTGAGGCAATCAGAATTGCATGTCAATCAGTATCAAGTGACTTTATACCGCATGTTGGATATATCTATAGACCTTCAGGTTATCAGAAAATGGAAAACGTTCTCTGGAATGGTTAATTGTAGGCACTTTGGTTTGACGTTGCCACGGTGAAATTTAATTCAGTCGGCTAAATTAAGTCAAATAAATATTTATGAAAAAAAATGATGTAAACTTTTTATTGGTGTTAATTTATTGGTATTAATGTTTCATGTATTCGTGTCGCCTTGAAAAATGAAAATGGGAATAGACTGTATAAATAAAAATAAGGCTCCTATATATTATAATCTATATCTTTACATATCCATGTAACCGCCGAGACTGACCCTGCTTTATGACTGTGTATCAAATAGGAGCATTAATACATTCTAGTTTCTAATTCTGCAAGTCTAGATTAACTGAATGCAAAAATAACCTGAAAACGTACCCTAAAACGTCGCACATCATGAATAAAGAAGTTGTCATCCATATTATGTTTCTTCATTATCATTATATATTGGAATGATTAGATCCTCTGATTATCACGTTGAAATTGTCATTTGAAGAATCAATAATAGATAGGCCTACATATATATGTATATGTACATTGTTCAGGTGTCCATTATTAGCAAAAACAAAAAAGAAGGAGAAAACGTTTCAGACCCTGCAAGAACGCCGATTTAGTTATTTCAAGATTATCATGTAAAATGTAGCTGCTTTTAATAATCTGTACAATTTCTTACAGTGTTCGTTCAATCTTGCAATGAGTTACATGTATGAGCAGCGGGCTATATTGATTGCCACATGGTAACGATCGAGTGTGCCACATGTTCACTGCAGTACTGGAATACACCAGTACAAAATAAATCGCATTTACATAGACCTCTAGCTTTTATACATGAATTCAGACTTTGAAATTTCATCAATGTACATATGTTGCCTTTTGAATTTATTTACACGAATAACTGACCAGTATATTGTAAGACTTGGTGAAATCACCAAAATTGAGGTAAATGGCACCTCTAGGGACTAAAATCCTGGCCGTTACAATATAATAACCATCAATCCTGTGAACATAAAACTAAGGGTTAGGCCTACACAATATAAACGTGAACTTTAACATATTTCAGAAAATAATTTCTTTGTCGCTAGATCATTGCCCTCTCTTGTTTACAGAGATACGTTAGTTACGTTAAACCTTAGAATAAATGATAACAAAAGTTCAGATATATTTGTATTATTGAAACTTTCACGTTTCAAACCGTTCAAAATCCATTAAACAAAGACATTTTAATCCAAGTAGCAGGTTAACGATGCTGAGTGATTCGTAGTCTGTCATCCAGACCCTCAAGCAAAAATATTTAATTGATGACCAACCCAGTCTAGAAAATTATAGGCATCTTCTGGGCACCATTTTGTTATAATACATGATTTGTTTAAAATATTGTCAATATTGAAAAAAATACTTCTGAGACTAGATCTAAATGTTAGTCTAAGTCATTCGATCAATGAGCAAGCTACATTCCCGTTTGCATGCGGATTCTTACTAATTAGCCTATTTGCATATAATGTACATTTACTTAGAAACGTAAATAATTTCTTTTAATTTGCGCTTTCTTGGTGTCTGATTACCATATAGAATTTCAGAATTTCATAGCTTTGGCAGGTTTGGTTTATAAGGTACCATGTGACCGTCTGGCTCTTAAAAGACTGTTTTGAAAAATTAATAAACATTTATAAGTTACAAATATAATGTTCAGGTCCGTTTAAGTGACACATTTACATAAGGAGTAAAATAACGTAAGTAAAATACCATTGCGTTACCTCCTCAGGCCACTCCACGTGTAAATTTACTTCATATGAACTTGCGATAACATGACCACTTTACTTACCTCAAATACCTTTACACATGTGAGCAAATATACTTAGGTAAGTAAATCTGCACATGTAAACGGGGCTTTGCATATGGACAGGAAAAGGTCGAGTCGCACATGTTCGCTTTAGATACTTCATACTAGTAAAATAATCCATTCATTTATTTATTTATTGATTTATATATTTTCAAATTAAAGCTCCACTCATAAACTCGATAAAGTCGTCTAAAATAATCTTCGATTATTTTCATGAATTTCTGTGTGCCCAAAGATCATCATTTTGCATTGACATTTAAAAAAACCAAATCTGAACAGCAACCCTTTGCCTCTATCTACGTATATTACACTCAATCTCTATGTAGTAATGAGGTGAGGTACTTAATGATTTCTTATTTGTTGTTTGGTCCTATAAGAAAGTGACGAAGAAGAGAAAACCAAACATATTTATCACTTAGTACTGTATTCCCAAAGAAACAATTATTACTACATGTTTGTGTATAAGTCATGCAGATTATATAGCAACAATCAATCTTGAACTAGAGATATTTTGAAAAGCGTGATAACTGTTTTAGTTTAAAACATTCATTCATTTCATACTTAATACTTGAAATAGGCACGGGCAAATAATACATTAAGCCTAATTTAAATTTGTACAATGCACGAAACATAATTTATCATTTATCAATTGCCTACAGGTGCACTGATATTTCACAAGTGTTTATAACATAAATGAACTAAATAAGGCATTTTCACATACAGATTTTGATAGAGAGGGGGTTGCTCTTCAACCTTCTAGACCTAATACCCCATCCATACGGCGAACATTTGCTTATATGCAAATTTGCTCATGTGAGTAAATATACTCACGTGAGCAAATGCAAATTTTATATGCGTTCATGGTTCGTTTTAAGAACCCAAAGTATATCCGTAGCAAAGACACATACTCTGTCATTTCATCAATAGCCATGGAGGTGATAAGACTGAAAAGACTTCGCAGAATCAGGAAATTACCTTATTTCTTTAGTTTTGGTGTTTTACTTGGCACATCGAACAGCAGAGAATTGAGGAGGAAGACACTGTGCGTTCATACGGCAGATCTGCTTAGGGTAGCGTAAAAATTGCTTTTACTTACCCGTAGCAAATGCATTTGCACCTACCCTCTACTAGGTGCAAATTTTCTCCTGGTAGCAAAATTTGCACATGAACAAATGCGTTCATACGGCCACAAATACACACGTAAGTAAAATTTGCGTATATGCAAATGTTACACACGTAAGCAAATGTGGCCGTATGAATGGGGTAGACACTCTAGCCCTAGCTATATCCACCGAGAGATCTGTTGGCGGTCTATATCTCTATCTAAACATCTCGTTGCAATGGTGTTTGGTAAACACGCACCCAGGTGATATAGTTTAGTGACCTTACGAATGGCCATGACCGTCTTAAAAATGGGTTAACCCGATGTTTTAGTTTTCCCGTTCTCTTGATAATCTGTTCAAAATAAATTCAGAAGAAATTAAATATAAATGTACTTTCTTGTTTTCAGTTTTATTAAGTCCAAATATTATTGACTGCCCTATTCAAATATTCATTTTCATTTCCTTTATACTTTTAATGCTGTTATATAGTGAGAATTGAGACCTGTTTGATAACCACTTCATAACATATACTCCTCTTACAAAAGATAACAACACCTATTAATAAAAAAACTTCATTCATTGCTTGTCAACTAAATTGTATTTTATTTTGATTTTTAGTCAGCAATGTTATGAAATAAATTTATAATCTTTATTAGCTAATTAGGGAAATCATTGAACATAATGGCTTTTATCAAGAAATATAGCGTTTGAACAGTTCTAGTGATATTGTGATATAAGATTTACGACCTCAGTTAATTGTCTGACGTAACTATTATCTATTATACCGCACACCGTCATCAGATGCAGGGCAACATGTATAACAACCCGTGTATGCAACCTTCATCTGAAAACACATAATTCTCTAAGTTACGTAAAACCAAAATATATTTCGTAACAAACGCCTGTTTTGCCTCAGTTTGGTGTAGCATAATTACATATGCTTATATTGCTTTATACCTTAGATCACTTTCATGAGGTTATACAAGACAAATGTTATGGATAACAACTTCTTTATTGACTCCTCACGACGTTTCTGGGCGAAATCAATAAAGAAGTTGTTATCCATAACATTTGTCCTGTATTACCACACCAACTTCTAAATGCCTTTGAAGAATTTGATGAGGTTGTCTGGAATAATACTCAAACTGTAGTTAATAATACTTTGACATTTACAAACTATCTCGATAAGCAAGTCTAGATCTGTAAAGGTTGAATGTGTCTCACTTGTACAGCCTGGTCATGGCCATGGATAACGACAGTGGGTACATTCATCATGACCAACACAATCCAAATATATTTTAATCGACAATTCCAAATCTGTTTATACATTATGATCTAATACAACCTGTTAATCTAAATTTATTTATCTAGACTATTATAACATTTTACAGTATTTGGCGATTATTGTTTAAACCAAAAATGAGCATTACATGGATAAATACCTTAATACGTTGAGTAAACGAAATATTCTTAAAATAATCTTTTATACACGTGATTGTCCTTAGATTCCTTAGGAAAAATAAGCATTTGGGCATTCAGAAGTAGTATAGGCTTACATAAGAACAATAATTTCATGATATTAACTTATTTATCACCTACGCAGAGAAACTAGAGTTTAGTCTACAATTGAGCAAATCAATCATATCAATTGTTCACTCATATCTACAAGTTACTTTGATTCCAAGGAACGATATATTAAGTCTTCGTCTGGTCAGGTTTGCCTTTCAATATCTCTTTCAAAATGCAGCAAATAATGGAGATTTTACGTGCGCTTCTATACCGTGTTCAATGTCACGTTAATCCGCTAACACTAACCGCAGTTAATATGTTCAGCAGCTGTTTAGAACAACAGCAATATTTTGTACATTGTGTGTTTAATAAATGTTGTGAATCAATTAGTTCATCAGGTGCTTGTATAGGTACAATTGTACGCCAACCACCTGATCTTAGGTCAGAAAGAGTAATTTGTTTCAAACCCATGCATCAGGACGTTTTAAGAGGATGGAAAAATCGAAATATGATTTGCGTAAGCGTAGCCTAAAACATTGAAACATGGACATCAACATGCAACTCGTTTCTCTTCATGTAGGTATCAAAATATGCCTTTCTCCATTGATAAAGTGATTTAAAGTAGAAATGTTCTATTTCTGTAGAAGTCTTAAAATATTAATTTACAAACAATATTGTTGCAATGAAAACAATCTGCATCAGCTCATCTCTTTTGTCTGTCTGTAAAGAACAGAAAAATAATATAATTATGACCAGAGGTTGGTAAACGAAACTACTAAGACATTGATTTAGCTAAAACTTATGTCAATTAATTTTAAAGTGTTTTCAGAATATAACTATTCCTTAGTCTGTACTTCTATGTTATTTGTGTGTAGGTCTTCTTCAAGCAAAGTGTTCAATGTGTGCAAATCATCTGCAAGGTATGGCGAGAATGATTAATAATCTTCTGATTCTATTCCTAAATTTTCAATAGTTTATTTACATTAAATAAATTTCATGAACTATTATTTTTGTAAATACAAACTAACCATAACCAGTGTTTGAATTGAGCAGACAGTTATTCACAAGAGTCCACATTTCTAAATAAATAAATATATTCATGTCCTAACAGTGGACAGGTCTTTTAACTGTTTTGTTATTCTCAAGAGTAGGACCCAGTTTCTCTTATCTGATGGTGTCCTTATTGGCAAACAGTTTCAGCATGCTTATTTCAAACACTGACCCTATCAGCAATAATAAACAACATAAGCAAGCATTGTCAAAAAACACAATGTATGCTTTTGGAAAATAGCATTAATATAAATAAGGAAGAAGACAAACAATGGTACCATATAAACTTTAATTAATGTATTTCTCAGATTCATATGACTAGTCAAGCATGTATTAAGTTTCCAACATAAATATTACAAATATTTCTGCGAATCAAAGTAATGTACAAGACATCCTACATGGAAACTAGACACATAACTATGTTATTTGGCACATGCCCAAGATGTATTATGACAAACCTCCAGACATAAGATTCACAATATTTCAACAAAGTATGTCTAAAGAAAAGGATACATACTAATACACACAGACTGACACACACAGAGTCGGAGCAAAGGCATAACTTTACCTATTTGTGAGATAGATTGCCTGTAATCAACCTCCAAATATGTTATAGTGCCTACATGCAAGTAGTGGTATTGGTTTGAAAATCTACTAGCCCTCCTCACATTTTGACAAGCCCTGCAATGTGAAGACAATATCTCTAGAATCACAAAAGCCAGACTGGTTTGCAGACCTCTTCCCAATCAACCCAAGGAACCAGCAATTGGCAGGCGGGCAGGCTCTATTTAGATATACTTTTGGTCTAAAGATACTATTTGTCAGGGTACATCTTTTTAGAGGAAATGGCTGTCCAAAATGCATACAATTTCATTTGCATTGACTGATTCATTTGTTTTAAATTATTAGCAAAAGTGTAACACTATTTAAATACATGAAACATGTAACAATCAAGAGATAATAGATAATGGGACTGATTGTATCAAATTGAGGTGAAATTCTAGGAAACGTAACACAATTGGGAAACAACATGAAAAGTTGTGCCATAACTTAAAGTTGCATAAACAGAATGTGGCACAAAGATGAAGTGCATGGTAACTATGTGATAAAATGTTCAACCACATTCAGACAATGTGACAAAATGTTAAACCACATTGAAACTATGTAGCAAAATGTTAAACCACATTAAGACTATGTGACAAAATGTTAAATCACATAAAGACAATGTGACAAAATGTTAAACCACATTGAAACTATGTAGCAAAATGTTCAACCACATTAAGACTATGTGACAAAATGTTAAATCACATAAAGACAATGTGCCAAAATGTTAAACCACATTGAAACTATGTAACAAAATGTTCAACCACATTCAGACAATGTGACAAAATGTTAAACCACATTGAAACTATGTAACAAAATGTTCAACCACATTAAGACTATGTAACAAAATGTTAAACCACATTGAAACTATGTGACAAAATTCTAAACTATATGAAAATATTGTGACAGTGAAATTCTACGAGAAGTAAGTGAAACAATGTTTAACAATATGAAAAGCATGACAGAAAACTTCATGGAAGTTATGTAACACTATTCTATAATTTTCTTAATGAAAATGCTGGTTTCCTACAACCTATCCCCTGATATCCTCCGATAGTCTTCTGTCGTATCGATATATATAGCAAGCCAATCAAATGATGCCCTTTCGGCGATAGCGGCAAACTAGTTTCTTAGCTTCATTCTGCGTGCTCACCTCGTGATTCAAATTAACCAATAGGAGTGCTATTAGATAATAATAAATCTGATTCTCATTGCAGTCACCCGCTAAGCTCCAAATCACGCGCACTTAGATTTCCACGTGCGACATCACTAGACAACAGTGTATGGAGTTCGAAATAGTTTGACTCAAAACAGACAGGCTATAAATAGCGCTGAGCAACCACCCGTCAGCGATACAACAGAAGACTATAGGAGGATATCAGGGGATAGGTTGTAGCATTAGCGGAGACATATACGCTGATGTAGCAGGAGGGCTGGTTTCATGCTATGAATATTTATGCCAACAATATGATATAGAAGAGAAATATGAAATAAAGGTGCAAACATGAAAGACAACATCTGAAACAATGAAAAACTTATTTACCCTATCAAAGGACAACAATATGACAAGAAGAAATTCTATCAATAAAATGAAACTAGCTCTACTTTACTGAAAGCATAATACAAAGTTGATTGAGAACACATTTGACGTTTTATGAGGAAGTATTAATTTTGTAAACATTATGCTTTTAGAAAAGTTATATCTGACACCACATGCAAAGCCAACCTAACAATTTTTGACACGTTGAAAACTATTCATCATTAGGAATCATTGTGACTTTACACAAAATTACTATATTCTTCATTGGTTTAATAAATAATCACAACAAATAGTAGCTTGGTTTACTAAATTCAATTGTATTGCAATATGCTAAATCAAAGGGTCTATTGCATTAGTGACCTAAATACATGCTTTTTATATGCTCTTACATAACTTTGTGTCATCAAAGATAGAACAACCCCCGATATAGAGTGACAGTAGCACTTTTTAAAGGCAAAAACAGAATATTGTAAATTGAAGATGTTACCAGATCAAAAGTGTTAAACATGCCATATTCAATTAAGCTACTGAAATTCATTCCCTTGTTGCAAACGATTAAAATATGTTCATATACCTTGGCCACATTCAGTTTTTGCTTGACACCTGTCAAAATTTTCAGTGACTATGGATAATCAAGTTCAATTATAAAATGTTGGATACTCTGAAATTTAAATATTGATTTGGGAAATTTAAATATTGAGTTGAGAAAATTTAAGAAATAAAATTCAGAAAACCGTGCTACTGTCCCTTAATTGATAGCTAGTACAGGAGTGCAAGTGCAAGTAAATGTTGTTCCATAGATTGCTAAATGTTGGTAGGGAAGACGGGGCCCCCTGATCCACCAAAGGGTGATTTATCACGAGGATTATCTTTTCGCTCAACGGGAGTATACTGTTCACCTCTCTCGGGCATATACATGTTCAGGGCAGATTGCACGATACTATTCAGGTCCCCTTGCCCGAGTTCTGACTTGATTGTTTCATTGGCAAATGGATTCATAGCAGACCTTGTGGCCTGGAAGTTATAGTCAAAGTTTGATGAATGATTGTAATTAAGAATATCATTTGTCATTTGATCAGGATTTGGTAAAAGATGAGAATTGTTCATTAAGTTGAACATGTCTCTTTGCTTGGGATAAGAAGATTGTTTTGTACCAAACATATCGGCCATTTTCAGCATGGTATGGTTCTGGACACCGAACTGGCTCATATCTGGCATTTGGTTTCCATATATCATGGATCTTTGGGCTGTGAGATAATCCTGAAACGGATTTTCAACTTGCATGGTAACTGATTCTGACATACTTCCCTTTGACCTTGAAAAGTTTGAATCATTCATAAAAGAGTTCACAAAGCATGTATTGCTTGTCTCCTGAGTTGTTTTGACTTCTGCTGCTGTTGATGTCATGGAAGAACCTGTTGTGAACAATTTTGAGCTAGATTGTGCTATCATTGCACTGGCACTATTTCTAGGGCTAGACATTTCAGGTATTGATGCATTGTTCATGAATGATGGTGTATTGGCAATGGAGGCGGCCATATTGGCACTGTTTGCGCCTTGTGATGGATGTGAAGGATTGGATGATGACATTGCTGAATCTGCTGAAGGTTCTGGCCTGGAGAAGAAGTCAGTATTTGCAAAAATATTGTCATCACTGGATGAAACCAACTTGTCATAAGATGATATCGATGAATCTTTTGACACTTCCGAATTCATATCTTTCACAGAACCAGTCTCGATATCTGAACTCTCACTTACTGATGGTTTCTCCACACCATTACCTACAGGTTTAGACTCAGCATCACCAGAGGTCGGTTCTGACTTAAGCTTAACCGATGTAGCATTCTCTGTATTGCTTTTTACGTTAAAATTCTTTTCATTGGACTGTCTTTCAAGTGAGTGCTTTGCCTCTTCTTCAGAGTCAGAGAGAGTGTCCTTTGTAAGTGAGCCCGAGGTTTCTTCCTGCTCTGTACTGACTGCATTCCTCACCGCCACGCTAACACTAGCAGCTGCTGACTTGGATATGATGTGCGGACTTGGTAGATGGTCCATGCCAAAGGGAAGGTTCATGGGCAAGCCAGGATTCAGAGGCATGGGGTAAGGGTTTGCTCGATCCAAAGACTCCTCTGGAGGCTTGCCAGCCATCTGCATGTACTGTCTGGAGAGGAGCTGCATCTTGCTCCAGAGGAGTGCATTCTCTGCATACAGCTCACCAGCATGGGTCCTGACCATGTGGACCTGCATGTTGGACATGGTGGTGAAGTCCTTGCCACACATCCTGCAGGAGAAGGGTCTGGTGCCGGTGTGAGACCGCATGTGCACCTGCAGGTTCCCCATGCTGGCAAAGTCCTTCCCGCACACCTGGCAGATGTGAGGCTTCTCTCCGGTGTGAGTGCGGATGTGCAGCTTCAGGGCCTGCATGTTGGTGAAGTTCTTCTCACAGTAATCACAGTGGAAGGGTCTCTCCCCCGTGTGGACTCTCATGTGCACCTGCATGTTTCCCTGGCTGGAGAAAGTCTTATGACAAACATTGCACTCAAAGGGCTTCTCTCCTGTGTGTGACCTCACATGAATGTGGAGAGACTGCAAGTTCCTGAAGTCCTTCCCACAGAGTTGACACTTGTATGGTTTCTCCCCTGTGTGTGTTCTCTGGTGGACCTTCAGATTGCCCTGCCCTGCAAACCCTTTACCACACACATCACACTTGTATGGCTTCTCACCTGTGTGAGTGCGGAAGTGGACCTGAAGATTCTGAGCAGTCCCAAATTCCTTACTGCACACTGAACACTGATGTGGCCGCAGTCCTGTGTGCACTCGACTATGAGCTTTCAGGTTCCCGTAACTCGAGAATGTTTTATCGCAGTGTTGACAACAATATGGTTTCTCCCCTGTATGAGATCGCACATGAACCTGAAGATTCTGTAGTTTATGAAATCGTTTCCCGCACAAATCACACACATGTCCTCCCAAAGCATCGTTGCCCTGACTATCCGGAATATCCTCCATCGAATCAGATCCATCCTCTTTCTTCACAACTACTTCCGTGATCTCCTGCTGTTCCGAACTCTCTGACCTCGCCGAATGTGATGCATTCTGGTCCACCTCATCCCTGCAGTTGTTGTAGATGTGGTACGACAGCTTGTCCATCTGAGAAAACTCTTTGCCACAAAGTTGACAACTGATGCAGCGTTTCATCGCCCTGGACTCTGAAGCCTCTTCTTCCTCCATCTTGATGGTTGCTGTGTCGGATGCCATTGGGTCCATTTCACTCATGCTTTGGTGAACCTGCAACATGAACAACACCGTTACTTCATGCATCAGGGTTTGTCAGCATAAATGAAGAACCATAATTTTTTATGAATCATTCATGATCATATTAGAACAAATAAACAAAGACTTTCTTATTTTCTTTCCCCTTTTTCAATAATCCTTTTATCACAAAGGCCTATGGTTTTATAAACTAATACTCAGTCTCTAAAATTATAATTCTATAAATTGATTATCATATTTAAAACAGAATAGAGCCTCTGACATATTACTATTTCAGAATAGTTCATTGTAGATCTAGGCTTGCTCTTCAAGAAAAATGAAAACTACAGTCTGGGTAAGACTAATAGTTTAAATAAGTAATTATTTAGTCACAATAGCTCCAATAACACCTCTCTGAATCTTTATGATAATGAAACCTTCTAGATTACAGGTCCTTTCTTGTTAGGGAACTAGGGTTTATTGTACCCACTTAAATGAAAAGCAATAACTTTGCTAATTTGTTGTATTTTTGTTTCAAACATTTATGCTCATTAGAAAGAACTAAAAAGATTTTTTACAATTTGTTTTCAGTAATCCATCTAAGTCATTAAGTGTTGCAGTCCAAGCAAACCTAGCCTCAATAATACTTGTTCCACTCCCGATATTGAGTGGAACAAGTATTATTACCTACGAGGGCAGTCATATCAAGGTTCATATTATTCATATGTTGCCCTAGGGCAAAATATCACTTTTACATTGTGACGTCATGTTATAAACAGTGCTTTGACGTCACGGTTCACCTATGATGTCACAATCTATACAGGGCAGCGAAGAAGGCTTTGAGTATTATCCTTAATTTTGGGGCTACAGTATTAAACAGAATATTATATGAGTGCCCATGACATACTATGTTTGCGACACTCGTGACTAAATATCAGTATATCCCTCGCTCTCGCTCGGGAAATACTAATATTTAGCCACTCGTGTCATAAACATAGTATGTCATGGACACTCATATAATATCCTCGATTTATTGAGGCTAGGTTTACTTAGACTGCAAAAGTTGGCATTTACCACCACTTCTTGAACTTTGTTTTATGGTGACTGAAACATTTGTGACTATGAAAGTAGACTGTTTTAGTAAGATTACTTAGTTAACTGTTTTTTCTTGAAAAATGATAATACTATGCATCAGATCAATCTAGTATAATTAATTTATATCTCTGGTGCTATTTGAAACATTGAAATTTTTGTGTGTTTTTAGGTGTATGTTAGGTAGCAAAGGAGCATCCCGATAGTTTGTTTCATGTTTATGTAAAGACTTTTGCAGTTTTGTCACTTTCTTGAGTTTGTGGGTGTGAATGTGTCCATGTTTAAGTCCACTAAATCTCTAAACAATGGTTTATAAGTAGAATATATATCATTACAATACTTACAACGCACCTTAACACCTTTTTCTTATGAATAAGTATGATTATAAAGTCAACTTTGAAATGACAATTTACATGATATTTTAAATGATTCAATGAAAACGAAAACATCCAGTCAATTAAATAAATATTCTTCTAAAGAGATATAGATATTATGGAGATATAAAAAACTGGTTGATAAAGTGCTTTATGGGTTAAAGTGTTTAACATTTATTATTACAAAATCAAACCAATGAAATATGCAGAATCACTTCATCATGGTCCAAGAGTCGATTAATAACACAATTAATTTATTTGAATTACTTGTATCTGTTTACAGGTAAATGATTCATATTGTATTTACTCTTCAAATTATATGCTTATAACCAAAGGTATCATTACACAATATATTCATTTGAATTACTTGTATCTGTTTGAATGATTCATATTGTACTTGCTCTTCAAATTATATGCTTATAGCCAAATGTATCATTACACAATATATTCATTTGAATTACTTGTATCTGTTTGAATGATTCATATTGTATTTGATCTAAGGTCTTAAAGAAATGGCAAATTATCACCTGTAAGTTATAAATGATAAAAAACAAAATTACTATAAGAATAAGACTTAAATGATATATCTCGACAACTTAAAATCAGTTAAAATCTAAATAGAAAGGTTTATGAATTGCAAGATTTGTGAATTAGGCCAAAAAGAATATATTTTTATTTCAGTGTCCTATTGTAAGCATATTGCAAACATTCTTTCTGCTCAGGTCATGCCGTTTCTATGATGATGACTGATTACACAATATATTTGATATGCCAAGATAATGGTTCAACGTTATACTGAATCAAGGCTGTCCACAATCATACCAGGTGGTAAATGGCTTCACTTTCTTCTCTTTAGTGTTTTATTGTAATCGAATATTTTTTATTTTTTTTAAAATTTGGAATTTTAATGTTAAGGATACAATAAACAGTGTAGGCCCACATATATAAATTGTAATACATACATCAGTAACAGTTTTCTTTCTTGTTAAATGTTTCTACGGTTATAATTCTTCTGTAGTTCACAATTGAAATATTTGTGTTACATTGTTTTCAATTGTATAACATTTTAATATTTATTTGTTCAATGAATGGATAACACTTGATAACTACCATGGTGAAATTGTTGTATCTGGCAAGCATTTCGGTAACATTTTCTTATACTTATTTATTTAAAAGTTTCTTAGAAATACTCTTTCTCATATATACCAACGTAATATGTGTGGTCCTTTTTTATTTCCTGTTCGTAAACAATACATTCCATCTTTTTACTCTTGCGTTTTTATGACATCGCTTATAATCAACAAAGTCTGTTCCATTTGATATTAATATGAGTTTCATGCGTCAGATAGATGATAAAATATATTTTACACATAACTATTCTCTATCTTATTACTTTAACTAAATGAATTTGCGAAAAGTGAACATATATTTCGGGGTCAGCCGATGACATAATAAAATGTCGGAATGAAAACGAAACGAAACTAAATATATCGGTCATCGATGACGCGATAAATTCAACTTCTCACCTGTAAAAGGTTGTGTTTACATCACGAAAACGCCATGCATGTACTTTCACACAATGCCCCTCGATCTAGATACCTCAATTAGACACAATAGTCCACCATTGCCAGAGAAAAGTTCCAGCTAGCAGACGCTTTGTTTGG
This sequence comes from Steromphala cineraria, assembly GCA_916613615.1. NCBI lineage: Eukaryota > Metazoa > Mollusca > Gastropoda > Trochida > Trochidae > Steromphala > Steromphala cineraria. The sequence continues at coordinate 63,763,249 of OU744728.1, read as the reverse complement.
AGCGACAGCGGGTCACGGAGGGAGGGCTTCACAAGAAAATAAGAAGTTGGAGCACCGAATTCAGCCTTCCTCCCAAACTCAAAGCCGAACCGTGATAATAATCATACATTGGAATGCAGTTACACGAAGGAAACTGCCCATATGTTGTCACTAAATGGGTTTCCCTGGCGACCCCTTTGTCTAAAACACGTTCGCCATCGAGGCAATAACCATTATGATAATGTTCATAGTAATGTACTCAATAATGAGTATCATCATACCGCAGCCGCGACTATAGCCTTTATCAACATTTAGGGCACCAGCTCAGATCATTTGTGAACCTCGTTTCTTCAAATTCTGATAATATAAGCTCTAGAATAATTCTATTTCTAAATTTTGAATAAAATTTAAATCAATATTTAAAAAAATATCCGATGAAAACAAACTACTTGTATCTAACCCGATGGGTCTCCTATTGATTAAAAAATGTAGTCGCACAACATGTTGAAATAACAAATCAATTCATGACATATAACCTTACAACATATACCTCACATGTAAATTGGTTCCAATTTATTTTTCATATGAATTGCATAAATAGAAGTAAAGGAAAGATGAAATAGAGATTTAGTGAGTTACTTACCCCAAGCTCTGCCAAGGCCCGAATGTGAAAAACACATTCCTAGCCGCAGATCGTGATTGATGATGATGATGATGATGATGATGATGATGATGTTGACGATGCTGATGATGATGATGATGATGATGATGATGATGATGATGATGATGATGATGATGATGATGATGACGACGACGACGACGATGATGATGATGATGATGATGATGATGATGATGATGATGATGATGATGATGATGATGGTGATGATGGTGATGACCTGTAATGATAATGAGTTTGCACTAACGGGCTTAAGTCAGAAAATCGATGAACGCATGGTTATAATGATGATGATGATTACTTTATGCTATTTCGGACGCACTAATGATAGTAGCGATCTGAATATCCATCTTACCAGATCTCAGCTGGCGGGCTTGAAATGGTTTTTCTTATTGTAGGGTATTCCGTTTCATGCTTTGGCTTCCAACTTCTCCACAAGAAAACATTCCGGAATTTTGAGTATTTTGCCACAAAGGATATATATAATATCAGCTCATTTGCTAAATGGAATAGAATACTGAGTTTGTATTTCATGTTTGATAGATATGGATGCTTCGCTGGAAATTAAGAGGGTGGTTTTTTTCACATTACGCACACTTGTATAATGATAACATATTCAGATAAAGGCTTTATATAGTATCACCATGAACCATATTGTAATTAAAAATAACGCAAAATAAATATCTAACGGAATCTGTCGGGTTGTTCTGATTTTTAAACGAATAGTACGAATAAATGGCTCACTTCATGCAGAGGATGTTTGTTTATTAACAATATACCCTCTCCTTTGTCAAATCATGACAAGTCATAACTTCAGTAGCACGTTTCAACTTGATCGTATATCAAACGTAGAAGAAAAAGCCCAAAACAACATCAACGTGTGGAAACGAGCACCCCCCCCCCCCCCAATAAAATAATATATATATATATATAAACCAAGTGATAATGTGATGGTCAAGATGTTTATGGTGGGTGGTGATGGTTAAGACAATGATTATTAAAATTAAAACGATGATGACAATGGGACAATATGGAAACAGATATATGGCATTAAAGATCAAACTCTTGATTGACTCAAACTTTTTCTCGGGATCATTACATTACATTACATCTGTTCTGTTCTGTTCTGTTCTGTTCTTTAAATTGATAGATCAAATGAATACAGGATCCAGTGTGTTGTATTGTTAAAAGTGTGTTACCTCCCTTTAATCGTTAAACATGAATGTATATTGGTTACAGTTATTAATAGTTATGAAAATGTCAATTTGATAACACTGTCAAGTACAATATTGCGAGTGGCGTTAATTTCCGGGCTTAGCGCGGACACCCGATCTACATAGAACGTCTGAAGACAGAACCCCGCCCTCAAATTAGGAATGTCAGCTGGTTCGAAAGGTAACAAAATATTGTTGCAAATGCTTGCCAAACAATTATATGTCAACTCCTTTTGAAAATTATGTTATCAAATCCTGATAATAAAAAAAACCACGATTCGCATATAATCTGGTTACTTCTGATGAATGAAATAGAAGTATTTCAGTGATCTTCAGAGGACCGATGTTTGTTCTTGAGCTAATATTATGTCAAATGTAGAGTCCTTGAAATTTATAGGTTGTTTGTATGGTCAACCCACAAGCGCCTGTAACAATTTATATGGGGTAGACTATGTGATCTATATATATCACATAGTCTACGGTCTACCCCATATAAATTGTTACAGGCGCTTGTGTCTCAAACTGACACGTCCTTGAGTTACAAAGGGTTCAAATGATCCTTTTCAGAATATTCAAAAACATATTTTCCAAATCAATTTTTATGCAGCATAATTGTTCATCTACATGGAATCAAGAAACGTTCCTATTTTTTTCACATATTGACAATATTTTAAACATTAATATCGTCTGTCCTGCGCCCGTGCACTGACTACCACGCGGAGTTGAGATCACAGCCGGGTCGGGATAGGCGCACGTGCATCGCGTGCACGGACCTTTTATGTCACCTCACCCAGTTAAACCATATTAACTGGGGTAAATTTATGAAAAAAAAAATCCAAATCAATTTTGATGTAGCATAAATGTTTATCTACATGGAATCAAGAAACGTTCCTATTTTTTCACATATTGACAATATTTTAAACATGGTTGTGGTCAGGATAATGTATATTAAACAAAGATATTTATAAAAAAGACATCAATTTCTTTATTCAACTGCAATATGTATTATTGTTGTCGTTTCACATGTCTAATTATGTCAATGTAAACAGACTGCGGTATGTACTTCCTTTTGCCTGGCGGTTTAGTATGGTTCCAAACTAATATTGCATTTGTTCACTATCTTAGTGAAATGGTTTCTAAAGTGCTATATATATTTATCGTTCGTATTTCGTTGATAGTCTTTGGAAGTTGAGTTCGTTTATAGAATAGTATGCGAGAGTCTATTGCATACTGTGAATAAAACACATGTTTCCATAGAAACTATAGTTTATCAGGCTTTGGAAAGGATTCTAGGCTTAAAAAGGGGCAGTAGCACGTTTTTAGTGGGAAAATAAGGTGATGTCAGGAAAATTTAATGGTTCCAATTGAAAGACAATGTATATAAACTAAATGGAGCAGTAATAATTCTAACATATAATATAAAGTTTAGCCATGCGATTTCTTTTTCATACAGAAAATGAATAAAAGGTGTAAAATGTAAAATGGCCGCCAATGGATTTTATGTGAATCTTCATGCTTTGTCCTCTGACTATGGCTGATTGGCTTGTGTAATGAGATTTATGACACTTTCAAAATAATACATTTAGCTTCAACATACAATTATCAGTGAAAATTTTAAAATATAGAATTATCAAAAATCGTGTTATTGCCCCTATAAGGTCCCAACATAAATTAATTAATAATTTCTATATTTGGCTCAGAGCATGTGTGTGATAACACAAGTACTAGGGACCATAGAGCCATAGAATAAACTTTAAAAGGATCCTAATGGCCAAAAATGATTTCAGACATGATTTCGTTTCGGAGAAAGGATGAAGATACCATGGATATGTTTTAGAGAATCGCCCCAAGGCCCTCATTTTTGGTCACATTTATAACCTTTGTACACATTCTGAGGATGTTAGACGAAGTTTGACGTATTGTGTAATCCCGATACCTGGCACGTCGAAAGAATACATGATTTTCAAATTCTTTTTCTTAAGCATCACAAAGTTGGCACAAACAGTCTGTTGCAGGGGAGTCTTTCTTGAGTCTGAAAATTTTATTTTGAAGTAATTATTTGATGTACGGAACTTGATGACTGTATAATGATTAAGTTATCGATACTAAAACAATTTAGCCTTCTAGATATTTTTGTTCTGGGTAAGTTTTTGAACAAACGATTTTACAGAGTTACCAATTATGCAATTTAAAAAACTATATGCCACGGTAACTTTAAACAAGAAATGTGTTCAATAGTTCCAACGGATCTTGAAGAGTAACCGAAAGTGTAAAAAGTTAATACGCACAGACTGATTGACGAAAGATCGCCGTACATCATGCAATGTGCCTCTGATGAGCCTTTGTTTTCTGATATATTTTTAAAGATTATTTCAGTTTGACAATCATTGTTTATCTGACAGTTATTGTAACTGGTTTGAATACCAATCAAGGGAGTCAGTAACTTTCAAGGTCAGTTTATACAATTCTGAACACTCACATTTGTTTTGTAGAGTACGGAGGTTTTAAAAGGTATTATTAGTTTTAACTCTCCGAACCTTTGCAAAAGTGTAAAGAATACCTGCATGAATTATTGTATAAACAATTAGAAAATATAACTGTTCATTTTCAACAAATACGCCCGTGTTAGCAATTAAGACATGCCCTGAATAACATTTGTTCCCCGAATAACAACAAGATGTATGCTGGAAATGGAAGCAAAGGGTATGATACAGAAACATGTCTGCGTTCAAAGAAAGAGTGTCAGATTGACCACACGCTATATATACTGTCTTGAAAGCAAATGGATCAAAGAGCATCAAACAAACAGTCGTCTCCTTCCAGGGCTTATACGGGTGCTTCATTTAGATAGCCCGTCTCTCACTTTGTCTTATAAGAAATGTACGTTCTTTGGCACCGACTCTGCATACTGACATTAAGAATATGTCTTTTAGTTTCATTTGAGTGTATGTGATAATCCAACATTATTGAGGCATAACGTTGAACTTTGACAATTTAACGTAGACATCTTCTCTGGGCTAGGCTAGTAATCAGGCATAAATTGGTGAATTTAGTTCACTGAAAGCAGGTTGCAAATGGTCATATCTGACAGTCTGACAGTTATCAGCAAGCTACATGTCATGTTGAATTGAGAGGGAATATGTATTCAGAAAATGAAGCTTTGTAGCCAGAATCAATAAGTGTGATGGTTTCGGGGGACATTGTTATGCGTTTTCAACATCTCACAGACATTGAGCATAAAGAACATTGCTGGTTTGCCTTGTCAGCCGATTCGTCCAAGAATGTCTCCAATAGAGTACTTGCGGGACCATCTCGGAAGACTACTTCCTGATGACCAGGGAGAATGATCTTAGGACTTTGTTGTCATGTGGAACATTTAATGTTTTGTTGTGTTGATTGTCGCATGGTCAATAACCTTACCATAGAGTCTCTTATCAACACGTAGCATATAAACATGTTGACACGACGCTGATGTTATGTAAAAATGTTGAGTTACACAATGTACTCATGATTTCAATATCTAATATCAAACGTTCTTAATAACCTAGAACTTCATAATTTATAGCAGAAGTTTGTATGGGACGTTTTTTTAATCATAAATGTAGTTCAACTAGGGGCTTCCTATATATGCACAAGAAGGCATGCCTTGACGAAATGAATTTGTATACCTGTAGATTCATCATTTGTAAACACAGTCCATCATTGATGAGACTGGCAACCTTCTTTGCTGCAGAAAACTTGATCATGGCACTGTGACAAAGAAAGCCATCCATCTAATGCGCGGGATGGCGTTATAACTGATGAGTTACATATCTCTCAAAAATGGTAGAATTAAAAGAATTGCTATTTTCTTACATAATCTCAGAAAAATGGGAATGTTTATCCTGAATCTGAACTTTTTTTATCAAGAGGTTACCATTCTTTCTAGCGGTTTAAGGTAACCATTTAAGTAACTTTGACTGAATATTCCAGACAGCTGGATTTATTACAGTTATACCTCAGTTTAAAGTGAAACATGTTTTTAAAGGTGAATATATCCATGGTAGATAGCTTTTTTTCATCATGTTATCGTCTCGTTCATGAAAAGAAACAAAGCCAGCTTCTTCACAGATGTAATGAAATAAGGCAGGTGTATAACATTTCTTTAATAACTTTAATAAAGGTAATAAATATTCTAATTAGCAATTAACAAGCAATAGAAACGATGTGTAAATAAGAAAAACAGTTATAAATTGTACATGTAAAGACTTATTTTGATTTCAGATCAAATGACATATTTAGTAATTCGATACACTGGACAAAATCAAAATACGTGCTCAAAACATGTGATTTAACATGTGCTTACTTAAACGTTGATCTTGATCTCCTAACTATACATACTTACCTAGCAACAGAACTATCACCAAGGATTCGTTTCTTTGTATCGTGTTCCCTTAGCTAAACGATTTTATAAATGACTGTTTAGAATAGACTAGAGTTTAGATTAAGAGGTTCTCTTAACCCAAATAGGGTGAGCACAAATATATTATGATAAATAAATATTTCAGTTTATTTCGAACCATCCTCGATAATCCAGAGTAAACGTTCCGATAATTCTCCTCTACAGTGATTATCGGAACGTTGACTCTGGATCATCGAGGATGGTTTCAAATGAATGGCAATTCTTATACAGCTCTGTTTTCGTATACAAGATTTTCCAAACACAAACGTTAGACACTAAATGCTAAATTACTCTCTCAGGGATCTAAGTTTTGGCTGAAAGTATTAACACCATGACTTAACAAAATTGCATATTGTATGATAGCCTTGGCGCATATGCTAAGACATTTCTTAGTGCTACGATAACCCATTGATCCAATCCTGTCCTGTCATTGAGCTACGGTCACCAAATCTATCAGCAGGAGTCTCGACATAAGATTTCAGCTTTCTATGGCTTTTGTTTCTAGAGAAGAAGATGAAAATACATGTAGTTAAACGGAGTGGCCCTTGTCGAACTTATTAGATTCACCAAAACTATATATCGATTATAACTTCATGTATCATCAAATAGGGAGCAAAAACAAAGATTCCAGCTTTCTATGCCTTATGGGTCATGAGAAGAATATGGAAGTTGTTTGAAGGCTGTAGCCCCTTGAGCCCTTGTATCATAATCCACAAATTGGAATACTCATCAGCAGAGTTCAGCTTTCTTAGCCTTCTACTTCTAGAGCCTTGGGGAATATGCTAAGTAAATCCTTAGTGCAACCTCTCGATCAAGGTCCTGACATTAAGCTACGGCCACCTTAGGCTATTGGCCCGGGAGCTACGTGTAGGCGGGCATGTTGCTAGACTGAAGAGACATTCACCGTGCTTATTCTAGAGACTTGAAATTGGAAAGCAACATTATTTGAAAAAAATTGAATCGATGTATAGAAACATTGTTTTCCAAACCAACCACAAACATAACAGGAAATGAGAAAACTTTGACACAAGTTAACATAACACGCATTGATTCGTCATCAAAATAAAAATGATATTATTATAGACCTAAATGAGATCCGATTTTGTACATCATAGAAGAAACAGTTCAGTTGCAAATGAGTATATTTAAAACGATGCTTTGGGCTTTCCTCAAAGGATGATTATGAACCTATCGAAATTTTAACGAAAACGAAGATCGATTTTAATTTTTTTTATCTTTTAAGAAAAGCATGTAACGTTAATCTTGCCCGGCTGTAGTTCAATGCTGGTGACATACACACTCCACAAACCCAGAATAAACAGAGAAATAAAATTTGTAACAACGCGTTCCTCAACGAAGTATATTATAATGTAGGACTATATATGCTGCAACTCTAGGTGCAATTTAAAGAAACAAGTTAAGATACATACATAAAAAAGTTGCTCATTAATTAATTAATTCAATGTATTTGGAAATTGATTCATATAAAAACAAATTGGTTTTTCCTTTGATAAAAAATTAACTAAAGTATCTTGACTTCTATATATAGATGATATGGACATTAGAATAAACAATAAAAGGTCGTTGAGTTTTTCAATAATATCATGGTGGCAGAATATCATTTGCGCATTGCTTGTAAAATCTTTATAACGAGTGGACACCATCGATTTGAATGGAATGATTTGACAAAAAGACATACGCTATTGATCGATATGTTTAAATGGTGATTAATACCGTCGCTTAAATCTGATAACAAAATTAACACATGGACCTTTTCTCACAAGGTCAGTTTTTACAAAGGTTGAATTTAACCCCTATTCTTTAAAGGGGCAGTAGCACGTTTAAAAGGGGAATATAAAAGTTATGTCAGGAAAATGAAATAAATGGTTCCAATTGAAAGACAATTTTTGTTTTTACATAAAATGGATTAAAGGTGTTAACACAAAAATTGCAACTAACATTACTATGTAAATCTTTATAATTTATTTCTCTGACTTTGTTTGATTGGCTTGTGTAATGAGATTTTTGACACTATCAAAATTATAAATTTAGCATCAAAGTAAAGTTATCAATGAAAAATTCAAATTATAACATTTGGAAAAAACGTGTTATACAACTGCCCCTTTAACATTTCGCCAAGGCAACCTAAAGGATCAACTTAGAGCTTTGTGAAAGGAGGCCCTTGTACAAATTATAGATAAGTTGCATATTTTGTGTCTAATAGTAGTTCTACACTAGCACTTATTCAGATTGTCAGTGGGGTTTATAAGGTTAGTGCTTGTATAACCTTAAATCTATATATATACATATACGTGGTGTAAATAAATCAAGTATGAAGTAATAGTAAAATGCTTTCCGGACTAGACAACAGTGATTAAAATTGACATCGTGTTCTTCAAACACTAAAATATACAAATGATGATTCGTTGGAATGAAATAACGAAGTTAAAAACAGTACATATATTGGGCTTAATATCAACAACCGGAAGACAAAGGAATGATACTTGATGGTATGTTGTGAAATATATTACATAATGCATAAAAGGAAACATTAAGAAACATTTCACAAGGTCTAATATCCAGCAATATCTGAATGCAACAAGACCTGAAAAGGATTTTCAATAAACTTACCATAAATTATCTCTTTTGAGAACTATATTATGATTAAAAATTAGTCAATAAGAAAATTTATGAAATCAACATTGTTAAATTTTTAAAATATCTTTCACATTAATAATCTTTAGAAAGAAATTCATCGCATCCAATTCTTAATTATTTGGTTTCGATCATCCAATGCAGTTTGCATATGCTTGTTGTCTCACTTATTGGGCATGGGAAGAACTTATTTTATCCTGTAATCCTGAGTGAATATGAATTAAGATAAACATAAAACAGGAATATTTATGATAAGCATTATTTGTAGCCTGCGTACACTAGCAATACGATTGTAAGTTTACTGAAGTACCTTCAGAACGTTTTAACATGCTTTTGGGGTTCATTTGTAACATGTCGGTAAACAAGACAATGTTTAATTACATTAGATCTCCCAAAGAAGGGGAATTTCGGATCATATGACATTCACATCTGCGTATCAGGCTAATGCTATTTAGGCGGAATGCGCTGTGTAAAAGGTAAGACATAATTTGCAGGAATAAATACAAATCGACGACTCTTTCTATTGGACGACTGTTCAGTCTGTGTCATTCCAATATAACTCTCTCGACTTGACCGTCAGACGTTGACAACTTCCGGTAATGAACTGACCAGTCATATGTCCACCATGCACACAGCCCGTGTCCAGTCCGGTCGCGTACTGGAAACTCTGGTATCCCCTCCTCTTGTCGTGGCCATAGTACACGTGTTGTGGTCCCGGCCATAGCGACCCCCAAGGAACACCTACAGTCGTGTGGTTCGTGGGAACGGGTCGGCCATCTTTGTCGCTTGGTATTAAACTGCGCATGTGCGTCATGACGTAGAGACACTGTTCTTCCATAGGGTAGCCTGGCTCGAGGCCCGCGTGCACGAATAGAGCATTAAGCGAGGGAATACTGATGGTGTAGGGAAGCTCTTGGAGATACTTTATATCGTCTTCGTCAAGGGACCGGATGTACGTGTACCGTTTTGGAAGCTGGTAGTCCGGGTCGTTGGAAAGTCTCGCGTATTCTCGCAGAGTGGTCTCCTCGTGGTTGCCCCGCACGGACAGACACGAGTCGGAGTGGCGCAGAAGCCGGATGACTTCCTTGCTGTAGGGACCTCTGTTCACCAGGTCCCCCACAAACACGAAGAGGATGTTGTCCTCCATCTCTGAAGCTTTCTTCATCAGCTCACAGAGCTCGTCGTAGCAACCGTGGACGTCGCCGATGACGAAGACAGCTCTGTCCTCCACTGACACCGCGTCTATCTCCAGGTGACAAGTCTGGGGCAGCGGCAGACCGTATCTGCTGCATCGCTTCATCCCGTTGGGCCGTTCGTTCATCGTTCCGGGCTAACCTGCAAGCAGATACCAATCATCATACCACACTTCCATCTTAGTCACATGGAAAACTCGAGTGCATATTGTAGGAATAACAATGCATGCGGTACTATGAACGAGAAATTTATTGACAACAACTTTCATATCCTGATAGGAAGGACGCTAGGTCATTGCATTGTTTTCAATTATCATTGTACAGGCATAGAGCCGAGAAGATGTACAACATTCCCAGAGCAAATAAACTAACAAGATAAAAATATGGAACTTACACTTAATTCTTATATCATAATCAAAATCTTTTTCTGAAAGACTGTCTGATTGGTCAGGTCCAGTCTTGTACAGGGATATAAATAATTAACACAGCTACATAAGTCAGCACACCACGACATTATGAACTTTATATCAAATAGCCGGTCCTTTTTTTCTAAAAGCGGTTATTTTTTAAATCTAAACCTGAACACTGAAGCACATTTCACTTACCACTGCTGCTTTCATACCTACAGCGCGACATGAGGGAACTATTACGAAGAGAACTCGTATATTACTCGACATGGACCACCTTGAAATCACCAGCAAACATCGATTTCAGAATCACTAAGCATAGTTGTAAAAAGGGTCATTGCTTATAATCAAGTGAGGTTTCACAAGGTAAAACATGTAAATCAGATGATAAAAATCTATTTTAGAAGCACCAGAAACACCTCTATACGTCTATTGTATTGGAGATGACAACGTACCATCTCTAGTTAACCAAATAATCAATAAGGTTGAATTTATCCCTTTAAACTAATTTTTTTCTCAAACTTTAAAAAAAAAATAATCTTAACCTCAACACTGAAACACATTTCACTTACCAATAGGCCTACTCGTGTTTGTGACCCACTGAAAGTCTCCGATGTGAATGATATATCTATGGGTGTTAACCTTCTTAACACTGGAGACAAGCTCGTGCAAACAACCTTATCTCACCTGAAGGGGGGATGAAACACGCATATTCACCTAGGAGTGCTCGCGGCGAGATCAAACACGTACTCCACCCTTCTTATTGGACAGGTTATGTGGGTGGAAGGTATGTAGAATATCAAGTAGCTGCTATCATCCTATTATTAGATATTTAAAACATTAAATGTATATAAATTCCCCCTCTCCAATGTTACAAGTAGGCCTATATATCATCAAGCCTTTTATTGAAAACGTTTGAGCTTGTCACGTGCTCCTCTGCAAGCTCTTGCTCGATTTGAAAGAATGATAATATAAGGAAATTAATAATAAAATGTATCTAGAAAAAAATTAAATGTGGATGGATAGAGAGGAAAGATATAGAGACTATTTCATTGTTTTTGCCGAATATCATTTCCATTTCATCGAGTGGAGTGAGAAAGTGATATTTTCACGAGTGGCGCAGATGAGATAGAAATGATATTCGGCAGAAACTATGAATTAGTCTATTTATTATATAATTTTAAAATCATAAAACAGAGTTGTCAGACATCGGAAGGCAAAGTTTTGCTCTATGATGAATGACAGTCTAGCAACTTCATTTATCCTTTCTCGGTAAAAAAAAGTTCGATAGAAATAACTCGATATTTAATCGGAAATAATTTTATGAAAATATATAATGAGTGAATGTTAAATACTAGGCCTATCAGATCCACAATATGTTTTTGGTTATGACTAGGTGAAACAAAGGCTCCTTATCTATTTTGGAAAGTCAGTTTTGACGCGAACGGATACAATGAGTGAAGCGCTATGTCGGTGTGACAGATCGCTCGCTTCGTAAATTTATTTTGCAAAAAAATGAACAATTATTAACTACAACAACAAGATATGAACTTCGGGTGGCTTTTTGATATCGAAGGATACACTGGCACTGCAAACTGAAAACAGTTACATACCGAAAACATCCTAAAGAGTCGTTTTTCTTCGATCCCAATCAACGCCGTGACGCGAGACAAGCGTTCGATTTCCTTAAAGGGAGATAATCGTGTTTCAAAGGGAGGTAATAAGTTCGGTCCTAATTTTCTCACCGCAGTGAAAATATGGATTATTTCTTTTCTTCAAATATGGATTATATTTTCACTGTATAACCCTATATTTCATTGCTAATTATATAATAAATATTAAAACAACTTCTATATTGTAACAATGTTATATTTGGGACCACACTATCTTCAATAGTGCGTTTTATCTCTTACTTTTATATTGTAAAATCATAATACGTTTCAATACCGTGACCTCCTTGTTTCTTCCAGAAAAAAATCCGTTCTATCACAATCAAAAAGTCTTTTCTAGAGCGTCAACGGCGTGGATTTACTTTCAAGTTCATCACTCGATTGCAAAACCAGCACGTCTCGGTCAATCTGAATGTGTTTTGGTTGTGAAATATCTCTGTCTGTCTGTCTTTCTGACTTTCAATCGTATATATGCCATTGTTTAATTTTCGGTCAATCTTAAATCAATCGTATATATGATTCGGTTATAGAGAGCTGGTGGTAGTTAGTTTTCTAGATCCCCCTAGAAACTTGTTAATGTTTGTAATTGTAAAGCTTTATTAGTTTATAAAATATATTTAACGTTGATCACACGAGAGCTTTGGTCACTTTCGTAATTTGACTTTGTATCTGTATCTTGTGTTTGAGCAACGACGACTTTTTGACCATTACAAATAGACCGTCATGCATGTATTCAATCCAGGTGTTTAATGTCCTGTTTTCTTCGTATGATATGTATGCAGACGTGGGGTAGATAGAATACCCTGTAAAAGGTTCTGTGTGAAGGTGGCTACAGCTGTATACACCACGTGGTGAGGTTATCGGGTCAATATCAGAGGTTAACTATTTCGTATAACCAGGCGTGCGATGGTTATATTGTATAACCTTACCTCCTCACATCCAATGTGCGTTTGGTCGATGTGTTCTCGGTTCGATACCACAAACAAGTTCGGCTTCGCCTCACTTCTTTGTGGTATCGCACCTCGAGAGAACTTACAACCACTGTGTTTTAGGGTACGTCAAGGTACCCAACACCTTGAAATGTTGACTTTGTATCAAAAACATATTTACGAAAGAATATATAATATCAAAACAATTTTGAAACGTAGTTTATTTACAGATTTATAGCTTATTTTACTATAAATTGCACCACATGGTGATATTATTTTGTGCTTTGTGCTTATCCATGATGAATGCAGACCTCAAGGTCTTTTAGTATTTTTATCTTAAAGGGGCAGTAGCACGTTTTTTGATAATTGCATATTTAAAACATTTCACTGATAATTGTAAGTTAATGATAAATGTATTATTTTGACAGCGTCAAAAATCTCATTACACAAGCCAATCTTCATTAGTCAGAGGACAAAGTATGAAGATTCACATAAAATCCATTGGGGGCCATTTTGTGTGAACACTTTTAATTCATTTTGTGTAACAAAAAGTAACCGCATGGCTAAACTTTACGTTATATATTTGAATTAGTACTGCTCCATTTAGTTTAATTACATTGTCTTTCAATTGGAACCATTTATTTTCATTTTCCTGACATCACCTTATATTACCCATAAAAACGTGCTACTGCCCCTTTAACACTAACACACAAATTCAAGTCGTCCTCGGTTAGCTGAAAAGCTTCAGCAAGTAGGGCACAGAATCCAAGTGAACAATGTTTCCAATCCTTTGACAAGCTAAACTCTGTTCCATTCATATGGTCTTTGTTGAATTATCCATAATAAGGTCGACTTTAATGTTGTTTGGATAGTCAATCAAATGTCCATATGTAGTCCCTGAAACAAAAATGTAAATTTGACACAGGTGATCTTTGTAAATTGCTGATCGATGTTTGACTTTATTGCTTAATGTTGATCTCTCACTAGGAATGAATATTTTTTCTAATTTTATTTCAAAACATTTTGAATCTGACTTTTGAATAATGTTAGAGTATACTTTTTAATGGACCAATCATATTTTAAAGATGAATGTCGAATAATGTGATTAATTGTAAGAAAGAAACATGCTAAATTAATTTCAGAGTAATAAGCTTATAAGCACCTTGTTACATTATTTATCAATATTATGTGAACATTGCTATATACATTACTAAATGATATTGAAAATAATAATTACATTAACAATCATTTTTTCAACAGCAAAATGCTTAAATATTAACTTGGTTGTTGACAGCTTGTTTTATACCGTACAAACCCTCTGTCACAGGGACTTGTATTGCTAATAAAAACTGTTCCTAGTAAGAATACTTAAAACGATTATCGCCTGTGAATACATGAATATACTTAAAAGTTCAACTCACCTTTACTTCCTTCTGAAAACACCTTGAAACGCGGCCATAAATTCGTTCAAAACAAGAGACCACTTCATTTTCGTCTTTACCTTCAAACCATGCGATTTCGATTGTGTACAGCTCGTCGATACGATATTTACTTAAAATCCGTGCATCGCAAGATGAAATTGACAACGTCCGTGCAGCAACACCCTTTGCTTCATAAAGAGGGGAATATTTGATGGACTGAATAGTGTATTAAACATAAGATTATCATTTGCCATAAATCACAATTTCGGTGACGTTTTTGACAAATTGTATTCACATTATTTAATTTCAGAATTTAAAATGTAGAATCTTGGTGTTTGTTAGTCGGAACAACTAAAAACAGATTGCTTCTTGCTCAGATTTGTCTGACTTTTCAACGTCGCCATGACATGCTCAATCTGCACGTGAAATTCGCGTATTGTGCAAATGGACTGTTAAGAAGTTGAGAGTATTTAAGTTTTACCCCAGAACAACAACTATCAAATACTTTGTAACTAAATATTTGGTTGTTGTTCTATTTTTGTTAAAATGCAAATTGGTAAAGCCATGTGGTGTATGTGAGATAATGACCACATCCTCGTAGCTATCGGATATAACCTTCTCGCTGTCGCTTGAAGATTATATTCGATACCTACTCGGCTGTAGGTCATTATCTCAACCATACCCTATTTTAACATACTTGCGGTATACAGTTATCATTGTTATTACATGGTTGCCAGTGAAACTCCAGGAAATATCATTGCAAATATAACCGTGTTATCAGTCACTGGAGACAATACTATTGGTAAGAAAGTCGTTTGTTCTAGGTATGTAAATTGGTAAACGTTGGTAACTTTCAAATCCAAATGATTTCTCTATCAACAAACCATAAAACTGTTTATCGCAAACAAAGGTTATTTTTAACCTTTTCTCTTTGTGACTGAATTGACTGCTTAGCGCCCTTGGACGATAAAGTAGCACACATTGCTAAATTATTCATCTTATCTTTATACTGACCTGAACCTACATTTACAAAGCATTCTTAGCGCTAGGAAAGTCGCACCTACGAAGCATTCTTAGCGCTAGGAAAGTCGCACCTACGAAGCATTCTTAGCGCTAGGAAAGTCGCACATACGAAGCATTCTTAGCGCTAGGAAAGTCGCACCTACGAAGCATTCTTAGCGCTAGGAAAGTCGCACCTACGACTAGCTAGCTTAGCTCTGAGATAGCTATGAAAATATAGGACCAGTATATTCTGTATGGAGTCCGACTATTCCCGATATGCACACAACCAGAAAAGAGGTCTATAGCACTGAGTCAAGCCTTTGTCAATATAAAGAAGTGAGGAAACAAGAGTTTGCCACTTCTATCCGGTCGTGCTCTTCAATGGCGAATATACAACACCTACAATTGTGTGCAATGGGTTGTGTGATTCTCTCTAACATACATCAGAGGGGTATTTGTAAGGAGGTCAGTGATTGACTTCCATCAATGTGACGAATAATCGATCACATCAATAAATCAATATGGCCCCTTATTAGCTTGCTAATAAGGCTTTCCCGATCGCCTTTCAAGAACCATTGCACTGACTTAAAATTTTATTTTTCACAGAGTAGTCGTATGACATATCATATGTTTACTTAGAAAAAGCAAGATTAAGTTCACAATTAATTACAGATAATCATTCACGATGAAGCCAGGGGAAAAGTTTCAGAGATATTGTCATCGTCTATTTTGAAATACTTGACTACTGGACAGTTTGATCTATGCCAAGTAAATTTTCTCGATTTGATAATGCTATGCAGGACTACACATACTACCCTAGTGATGGGTTTGCTTTTCGGATTTACCAGACATTAAGACGTTTAAATGACTAACGTATGCACAGACTGTTAGATAACAATAGACGATATACATTCAAGAGGAGAGCATTTGTGTCACAATGTAGAAACATATCACTCACTTTCAACAAACATTGGGCTGGTGTGCAAGTGGTTCTAGCTTTCTCGGGTTGTTAAGTTGTATATAAACGGTTGTTTACATATGAGCAGGAATTTATTGTTATTATATAACGATCGATTTAAATAATTTTGGTACCCAATGAATCAAAAGGGTTACATATATATTTAGTAAACTACAGACGAATTTCATAGTTTGCTTAAGGTATGCTGTGGTGAAATATTACAAAAGATCTAGATATTTCATTTGGCCGACAAACCACCGCAGTAAGTCTAGATTACTCAGACCCCTACGTATATTCTCGAGGAGGTAATTCATCTACCACACCAGGGTTACACATCATGACACAACATATATATAACATGTATTTACAGAACGCGTTTCTGTTCAGAAGATGAGCATTTGAACAAGAACTATCCATCACATACCATCTCGGTCAATGTCTGAGTTACTCACCGAGTGCAGTCGGCCACGATGTTGCTTCTTTAAGTCGTGGAGTCCCGATAATCGATAAATTTCGTCGCTCGACAACTGCAATGGCGAGGCGAGTTTTCACTGATGCTGAATTCGCATTGCATCATCGCGTTTACTTGTTGACGTACACAGTCAACGTTGTTTATATTCACGTAGGGTCACTTTAAATTGACATCACGTTAGTTCATTCACTGGTTCGGTGTGATATGTGTAGATTCTACGAACCCAGTTGCCTTCACTCGTGTGCGGTTTCTAGCCCAGCGCCTGTAGGGAACCGGTGCGCTCAGAGGGTTAAACAATGCTAATAAATTTAGTACGAATGTCGATCGCTTTTTTTGGTAGCAAGCGGCGATGTTGAACACATGCTTACTACATTACGGTCAATAAGGTGACCGAGTGTCCCGCTCATAAACAGAGAGATAAAAGATCGAGATCCCACGAATGGGTGTATACAAGGACACACGTATATAAATGAATTAAGTAGGTCAAAGGCTATAGTTCTAGCTCTGCTCTACGTCTGTGCATATACTTGTTACATACCTTTAGGTCATCTTAAAGGCAGTCTAAGCTTTATAAATATAGACATGAAATATTGAGTTTAAATGGTGTTATTACAATTAGGACCTAAAGGGGACAACATAACAAAAACAATAGTTTTTCAGTTTTTATATTCGTATTGTGTTGTACCTCTCGACTTATATAATAATGTTATCGTGACCACATGTTTCACTCATTTCTCACATATGGACGTTTAACTTCTCAGTTATTTTCCAGGAACGTTTTGCATTTGGTAACAAATATATCAAGCAAACAGAAGGACGAAAGGTTGATATATAAGACCAATAAAGCCCTGTACCTGTACCTTCACTTTTACCTAGGTTCCGTATGAATATAGGAGTCAAGTTGTGTACAATAGAGGAAGCTGGACGATCTCACCTGTAAATGCTATATCTTAAAGGGGCATGTTATAAAAAAAATTATATTTTAAATTTTTCACTGATAATTAAACTTTAAAGCTAAGTGTATGATTTTGATAGTATCAATAATCTCACTACACAGCCCAATAATCCATAGTCAGAGAACAAATAATAAAGATTCACATTAACTCCATTGGCCGCCATTTATGTGTGAACAACTTTAATACATTTTGCGTAAGATTAAAGAATTGCATGGCATAACTTCACATTAGCCATAGATTTATTACTGTTTCATTTAGTTTAAGTACATTGTCTTTCAATTGGAACCATTTATTTTCATTTTCCTGACATCCCCTTAATATATTCATCCTAAAAATGTTCAACTGCCCCTTTAAACGAGTTTAGCAGATTATGATCTCTGTTTTCCTATTGTTGCGTTTCATCGTCACGACTAGTAGTAATGAACGTTACATGGATGAGATGTTTGTGTTTAGATTATCAATTGGTCAAATAAAAAATACCAGAGATTGAAGAAAACGGTCAGCGAGGCAGATATCACTGTCAAGACAATTGCATTGCGACAATACAACTTCAAACAAATGTGATACAACATGATTTCTTATAACAGTGGAACACAGCTTGATAGTCAAAATATAACGCTGCAGTATCAAAAACGGGCGAGATATAAATTATGTTAGCAAATATAACCAAAAAGAGAATCAAGCTACACTGACAACCTATGAGAAAGGGGTGTTGAACTTTGAGGAAATACAGTTATAAATTATTAAGTGAAAATGATACCAATACATATGGAGTACAATAGTAATTCTATGGATGAACAACTTCTTTATTTGACAGTAGCAAACGTTTCGGTATAGATTCTTATACCGTTTTCAAGCATGAAACGTCTCTACTGTGAAATAAAGAAGTTGTTCATCCATAGAATTACTCTTGTCTTCCTTATACCATCAACTTCTAGAATGCCACTAACCCAGACCAATACATATGGTCCGCGTTACTTGTTCAAGAAAGTTCGTTTTAAACATGAAACCTTCCCCTTAGCGCTTCCCAAGAGCGTGAGACAAATACTGACCTGATACCTCGCGTTATAGCAATATACTTGCTCGAGCAAGGCCCCGCTATGTCATAACCACTCTGGACCTAGATTGCCGAAGAGTTTTAAAATTGGTGTGTACTATATATAATCAACAGCTTCACTGGCTATCTTTTTGGCAAGTCATATTTCTGGAACGCGTAAAAGCCAATAACGTTTTTGAAAACTACTTACTCTGTAAGCTTTTTGTACATTAATGTAGGTAACAACTTCTCTAACACCTGAAGCGTGTGTAACTACCTGAACGCCTCAAGTTTTCTTTCATTGTAACTGTTTTACTGAGATATCCTTTTCATTTGTCACGTTTAGGATTTGACCTATGAATTCAATGGGGCGTTATGGGCTGAAAACGTCTCACATTTTACCATGCATCGTTAAACGTTTCGATGTATAAAGAATAACTTTAAGTAGCAACGATCATTATTAAGTATTTAAGCACGTGATAAAAAATGTAAGCACGTGATAAAGAATGTAAAAACATAGTGTGGTCTTTCTCTCTAAAAAGGTCAAGTACACATAAGTAACTTACACAAATTTCTTATAAACACTCACATTTTTAAACGATTTGTATAATGCAAAATTGATTTAAAAAGTTTTTATCAGAAATGCATTTGACAGCAAGCAATGACTTTCGACCATCGATGTCTAAACATATAAATATATAATTTTATGCTAATTTCGACACAAAGTTAATAAATTATAGGGAAAATATAATGGAATGATAAACTTAGTATGGCAGAATGAATTAACCGCACGTACCTCCCGTTGACATATACACTGCTGGAATAGAAAAGCCACTGAGAACAGCTGTAAACTTATACCCACTGGTATAATGTTGTTTGTTTAACATTGCAGCTACTATAGCAGGATGTCACCAGTAGAGCGTGTTGCTCCCGTGATGATAAGCAACCGAATATTTGAAACGTTAATATTCACGAATTCAAAACAAGAATTACTTGACAAATCATCGGGCTACTCGATGTCGAAGCTAAGGTTAAGTTTCCATGCAGAGGAAGAACCTGTCCGCCTGTATATGTAATAGATTTATAAACCTCCAGTGACGTCACTCTTTTGTTCTATTAGGTTCTTCTTTTACCGGATAAACCCCTTTGCCGGGCATTCTCCAAGAATGCCCAGGGCTTTCTTGAAGAATGCCCAGGGCTTTCTCTAGGAAAGCCCGGGGCTTACTGTAGAATTTATCGGAAATTTATTTTGATAGGGATTATGTATACACGTTTTGAAATACTTTGTTTCAAAGTCCTACGCGGATTTACACAGTTTGCACAGCGGTTTTTAAGTTTATACCTCCATGAACTTAATAAATTTTGAAGTCAATTCTTAAATAAATACCATCACAAAATATCACATTTTTGACACATCACAAATATAATGTTCGCATACCTGGTTTCGAACTCTGCACCACTCGCTTACTAAACTGGCGCCTTTGACAACTCGGCTATAAAGGCCCACGAGAACAATGATGTATTTTCCACAGTGACAATCATGTGAACTTCACGAGGCCGATAGCGCATGCATTTCACGTTCACGGCTTGGGTAGCGAGCGCAAAGCACGTGCAGGGCGCGAATGTGCTCTCCGTTTGCTCATGGTGATTCCCTACCAGTAAAAATCAATGAATCCATTTTTATACTTATTATTGAAATAATTTTGTTACTACGGTTTATCTCGGTTCATAAGTTAGATCAAAACCTCGCCTTCGGTGTTGTTTGATAATGTAAGCCCTCAGCCTCGGGATATTGGGGCGGGCCTGTCGGCCCTTTCTGCCGCCGGCTTACATTATCAACAACACCTCTGGCTCGGTTTTGATCCTACACATACCCACTCTTCCCGAGGTGTATCGCTCAATATACCTCCTGTTTGAATCGTGGGTCTCCGAGGCGTAGCGTAGCGGAGCCGAGGATCACGATTCAAACAGGAGGTATATTGAGCGATGCACCGAGGGAAGGGTGGGTATATCTGACTTATACCCCACTCTGGTTGAGACGAAAAAGAGTTGTCCACCATTCTCTGTGTATATTTATCTTAAACCTAACAAGATCAACACGATGTTAACGATACTCTTTTTTACGTTTTTAAAAACAAAATCTAACTTCATCACATTAAAATTTGGTAAAAATTAGTACCTATACATGGCTTATATAGGAAAATACAACAATCCAGACATGGCACAACAAAAAGTACCACCACCTACATCGAGCCTCAGTAGCTCAGTCGATAGAAGCGTTGCGTCGCAACATTAAGGCCACTGGTTCGATTCCCAGTTTGGAGTTTGGACATTAAAGTTTTTCAAAACTTCTAAATTTTACAACTTGGTTAATTTGCCTAAGTTATTTGGATGTTCAAAAAGAATAGGTGTATTAGAAAAGTTGTGGTGTATCGGTCAATATAGAACAAAAGAAACCATAGCAACGAGACCGGAAGTGGGGTATAAAAGTCAGATATACCCACCCTTCCCTCGGTGCATCGCTCAATATACCTCCTGTTTGAATCGAGACCCACGATTCAAACAGGAGGTATATTGAGGGTATATCTATTACTTAATGACATCATCATAAAACACCGTGGAGCTTATTATTTTCAATATCAAATATTTGATTTGACTGCATCATCCCGGATAGTTGATGTTACAATTTACGTAATTCTGAAACTCTGTTCCTATGTCTAGACTTAAATATTCACTAGATTCTTTCTTTCCACCAACAATAAGTTCTTGGAATGTTTTACCAGCAAAGTACCGTTAAGTTAAATCACTTTCAAATTTTAAATCATGTTTAGCTCAGCAGTATGATTACGCACCACGGAACTTTTCATGAGGTAAACGAAAAATGTATATTATTCATTCTAAATTCTGTCAGTTCCCTACATAAGGTTGGGATTAAAACAAATACTAAATGTGCTTGTGGTTTCCATGTTGGGAACACTTATCATTATATGTTTCAATGTACATTGTAGAACAGACAGAGAGAAAAGTTAATGTCATCATTACAGCATATTGCAATGCCGGCTACTATTTCAATTGATCTTAAACTTCTGCTTGAAGGAAGTGCAGACCTTCCACTATCTCAAAATAAAAATATTTTTAGCGAAACTCAGCGATTTAATTAGCATATTAATGTTTTTCTCCCTTTTTTATCTCTTTATTCTTTGTTATTGTTCACTATTTGTCATTTTGAGTATATATATAATTGTAAATTGAGTATGTACATTCTTAGGAGAGGGTATTTTAAGTTGGATAACTTGTTCCCAACCCTTTTCCAAGTTGAGATAACTGATATAACGTATATATACTTGGCTTATAACCTAATATACAACATATGAGTTGGCACGACCAGACGAATACAACCATAGATATACTAGTAACCATGGATACCTGATATTCCCCAAGGAACGGAAAATACTTAATGAAATTGATATTGATATCTCTCATATGGCAACGATAGTGACGGATAAGTCAATCAATTGAATTAATGAATCAAATGGTATATTCTCGATTGATCTCAATATCTTCAATATTTCAAAATTACAACATCCTTAACCTACAGTATCTAGTACATGGGTTAAATCAATCAAAGTTTCAAATTCCAATCAATGTACAAATAAAAAAATATGAATTAATTAATTTATGTCATTTAATCAGATATTCTTCAAGAGGATAAAATATCATTCTCTCATTTAAAAATGTATCAATACCAATATTCGCTGAGCAAATGGTGGAACAAGCATAGTACAGTTGTTAAACTACGATGGAAGTATGTGATTTTCCAATTTGAATATATATTTTACAAAATGCAATTTATGGAAAGAGCGTTGTCAAATAATACCTTGATTGAAATGCCTGTGCAAGATATTAGGCCGGCTAAGGTTAAGATAGTTCGTAAGTTTGAAAACCATTATCATGTGAACGTAAATTAGATTTCAATGATATTGTATACCCGCCAAGGCGATGATAAATTACGAATGAATACTAGATGAAGTCTTACTAAAATACTCAATGTCTTTGCCATGAATTTTCGGTGGAGTTTTGATGGTTCTTGCTTCGTGTCATTTGAATCGAATTCATTCATTCAAACAAAATGATACGTCCGTAATCAGCTATATTGTCAAGACACAGTGAGTTACTTAGTACTTACCTTTGTTGTCATGGTTACACAGTACTTACATCAGTTGTCATGGTTACACAGTACTCCCCACGGGCTTGAATAGATCGACATGTAAACAAGACCACTTCATACCAATTCAAGCTTACTTACAATGAGAGCCCAGAATCCAGCTCATATATATACACTGAGCTATTAAGACAGATGTACCTAGCAAAACAACATGTTTGCGGTCTTGTCTCTGCCTTGATGTGCCTTAGACCATGCAGGGTTTTTAAAACATTGTGACGTAATTTAACCATCCGCATCGCTATGCAGTGCAAACGTATAATCACTCATGCGTATCTGCACAGATGCAAGTAAGTGTAACATGACAATTAAACCTCTGACATGATTAACAATTAAAAAAAGATATATAAATTTATTACTATAAGAACATCTAAGGTTTACCCGCTGTCTTTTCCCTAGATGGTTCTAATAGTTCCAAATTCATTGTCAGATTAAGACGACTTGACGACAAGATTTTATGAATTGTTAACTTGTCACTCACCGAGAACAATATTAGAAAAATCCTCACGCGATTGCATTAAAATGGTAATTTTAAAAGACACTCTTTGATTTCATTTTGGGATGAACATGTGAGGATATCATTGGTATAATTGGTGTTTGACCAGTACCATGAAAATCACGAAAATCACTAACGAAAGAGAGCCCTCGGTAGTCTAGACTTACTGACTGGTTCAAGGATGAAGTCCATGTGCGTCTCATGCTCCTTCTCCTAACACTGCATGTCTAGCGTGACACGAGGGTGAGCGGTAAAGACGCCCTAGCTACCACGTATTTCCCTGATAAGGGTGCGGTCTATTATATATATAAACTTACCGCTTGCCTGATTGTGACGTCATACCATTGTTTTGTCAAATTCATTGTGACATCATAACGTCATAACTGTATTTTGTCAGACTCCCTGATGATACCATTGAAACATGTTGGAGTTTTGATTGACTTCGTGTCATTTTTTATCTGTTGATTATATATATGGATATTTGTATAGCGCGCATATCCAACCACTAGTGGTTGCTCAAGGCGCTATTGCTTTGTGTACAATGTCAACTTTGTCAAGATATTGTATATCACAACTGTCCCCACACAAAATTCTTTCTCCATCAACGAGTGTGTTCAGCAGTTGCATGCATCTATTTAAAACTACTCGCTGTATATACATTAAACGCTATTCAGAACATATTCTATACGCTGTACTCTCCCATATTTATAAGCTGTTTTCAACGATACAAAAGAAACAACTGCAATGTACAGTCTTTGTGTAGATAAGTTGAATACGCCATGTATATATTCCGTGTAAATACCTTGAGTATGAGAATGTACGTATGAACTCAATGTTTGAGAAACGTCATGGTTACTACAATGTAGTTTCATTCAATATTGAATTTATTGTGAACGAAGGTTTGTCATGATATTCTGAACCCATTTTGACAAGATTTCTCTTTCATTTCTTCAATTTAACACTATCTTTTCAACACATTAAAAATATCAATAACAAATATAGGCTTGAGCCTGTCCTTCATTTGGGATGTATTTAGGAAACATTAAAATACAAACAATAATTTATAATAATGCTAACTTCATCATTATGAATTATTAAGATTATGTAGAATGTTGATATGATATAATATATATCTCAAAATACAAGAAAGTTGACAAGATAAAATATATCTGTCCAGCATTATCGTTTATATGTTAACTGGATGTAAACAATGATATACTGGAGGAAGCATGTTCTATATATAACATCAAGTAAAGACATTCAGCTATTATCACTGATGTCGTATCTTAATTATCAGCTATCATGCCCTTTAGAATATAAGAATGTAAGTTAGATCATTCATTTGAATATCTAAGGCTTTTTACATTAATCAAATAAATAGAGGATACTTAATGTAGTTTTCCAATTACCAGATTTATTTCATCGAGTGACATGGGTAAAATATATATTGAAATATCAACCTTACCCATGTCTCGAGATGAAATAAACCTGGTATTTGGAAAACTGCATTAAGTATTCTATCTATTATATCATTTTAATGAAAAAAGGAAATTAAAATAACTATAAAACTGGAAAGTTACCTCCTTTTGTTCACATGACTGAAAGTAGTATAATATATCGTCACTGTTGCCTGCTAGAGAGTTAATTTCACTGATAAAACCCAGTATTTCATTACTGATCATATAACAAATAGAGGATACTTGATGCAGTATTCCAAATACCAGGTTTATGTCATCGAGTGTCGTGGGTAAAGTTGATATTTCACGAGCGGCGAAGTGAAATATCAACTTTACCCATGTCGTCGCCAGTCATTTAATAACATAAGTTTAGCCATGCGATTCTTTTTTCTTACAGAATATGAATTAAAGGTGTTCACACAAAATGGCCGCAAATGGATTTTATGTGAATCTTCATACTTTGTCCTCTGACTATGGATGATTGGCTTGTGTAATGAGATTTTTGACACTGTCAAAATAATTCATTTAGCATTAACTTACAATAACCAGTGAAAAATTTAGAATATAAAATTATCAAAAAACGTGCTACTGCCCCTTTAAAGAGTTGATCTGGTCATGAGGCGGTAATTCCCCGAAAGAAATTTGAAGTGTGTAACATATACCTAAACTACAATAATCGTTCGCTTCCCCAGGAAAGGCTTGCAAACACGGATGTAGCATTATGTAGTTGTCAAACTTCTACCATCCGTAAGGACTTGTCTTATCATAAGTGAATATTCTATCACTTATTATACATATTTTCAACTCGTAATGTTTACCATATCTCAAATTATCTCATATTTATTTAATGCACATATTTCTAATATACGCTTGTAGTTTATACATTTGCACTTCTTATAGTCTTTTTGTGTGTGCTGATTTTGATTTTGTGATTGATAACACAAATATGTAAGAACGTTAACCAAAAATATATATTTTTGTTAATGCTTATTCAATAAGGTTTTAATAAATATATTATATTGCTGAAACATGGAAATCGTATTTCTTTAATTTGATCCCATATCCTTTTAGGTGTTGCCAGGAAAGTATCTTGCTCACATGTATCTTGTATATGTAGTGTAGACACTAACCAGTGACTTATCAATCCAAAAGTGTTGTCCGAAAGTATTCGATATACAAATGGTGACAATTCTTTAATTGTCAAAAAAGGTTATTGTACTTAAGAGCAAGAGCATTGAAAAACATTCGTTAGTTGGTTAAAACGAAAGGAAAGCGGTAATCATGTGAGATCTCACTAATATTTGTTCTCATTACTGGTTCACACGAGAGTTGGGTGAGATCAGATAAGAGATTCACCTATTGAGAACGTAGTTAGTGTTATCCTAGTCGTTTTACAACACTGGCGAAGAGTTCAGTGAATCTTATATAGCACATTAGCATAGATACATCCATATATGTACGAGAAATGAATCTCTTAGCCCATGGTGACCCAATGTACTTACCCTTTTGACTTATTTGAACTTATGCGGTATTTTCCTATAAACTCCTATAAAAGCAATGCAAACATGGCATATGTACCTAAAATATTCTTTGAGGTGCATTTTATTTAGTATGCAGCATTTCAAGTCTTTAGATAATAGTATTTGCCGATTATTTGAACATGTGTCATAAAATATTTTTACAATTTTCATGAAAATAATGATATGCTGTGCGACGAATGTTGTTACTGCATAAACTCTATATTTAAAATGCATTCCGTCTTTGTTTAGAGGTCAGCGTTTGTTGATGTTATTCAAAAGATGCTCAATGTTACATGCATTTACATGGGTCGGAAAACACACATCTTGAAAACAGAATCGGATCCGACTCATTTGTATTTACCAACTCGAATGCAACGACAAATACAGCAGTGTATCTGCAGGAGAAAAACTAACATGCTACAATGTTTACTGTGCAATTGAATACAGTGACCCAGGCCAATACTAGACAGATATATATTAGTTTGGTCTCACTTGCATCGTGTAAACGCGCCTTTACACAACCAATACCTCAGGGAATTATGAGAAAAACATTTACATTGAAATTTAAATGCGTGTAGATATTCATTTAAATTAAAAAACAATTTTAAAAACTTAGAGCGTTATCGTGTAGGTACATGCATGTGTGCTTCAGGTACGTGTCAATGGTTACATCTGTCGGGTGGACTTCTCTGTTTGAATTATTGTTGAAGACACGTTTAACTCAAGTACCATCTCTTTCTCTCTCGGTTTCTCGACCTGAAAACTGAAAAATAGGGAAGATAAAAAGTGAAAAAAATGGAATGTCTTCTCTTTAATAGTTGGGCCTGTTTCAGATTTTTCTTAGAGTGATTACATTGCAATATACAACTTCATGTTACTTATGTTTTACAAAAGGTTTTTCATCAAAAGAAACTGCATAACGACAGATCCAGTTATTCTGGTTCCTGAACATACCATGTCCCAATGTCATGTCAACACGACCCGGATCTCTTGGCTAGTTGTTGCTGGGGGTAAATAAAACACAACTCTCTCACTGCATGTAGATTCAATTACTTGCCATAAAGGTTTTCAGGCGGGGGTCATAGAAAATAAATAGCCATCAGCTATCAGAAAACTATATCAGGGGAGGGCCTTGGACATTCTACAAGAGGAGGGGGGGGGGGGGGGGGTCATTTTAAAACAGACAATAATAATCCGTCTTTCGTTGACAACTCTGTCTAACAGCCTCTGAAACGAATCATATTGATAGCCCCGTGCAAGTCTATGTTATTGTAGCAAGTCTAGATGACTACAGTTTCTGAAAATGAACATCTTAAGTGGGCTCCTTTCAATTTAATAGAAGATAGCAGCATTTAATATGGATTTTTTTTTCATTTCAGAAAATAATAACATAAAATGAATTCCAATGTTAATATTTGATATATAAGGAATATGTTCTATTCTTATGTAGCAATGTCCATTCATATATGTTA
This sequence comes from Steromphala cineraria, assembly GCA_916613615.1. Classification (NCBI taxonomy): domain Eukaryota; kingdom Metazoa; phylum Mollusca; class Gastropoda; order Trochida; family Trochidae; genus Steromphala; species Steromphala cineraria. The sequence goes on along the minus strand of OU744728.1, from coordinate 63,735,073 downwards.
GTAAAAATCTAATCTCTCAGCTTCATAGTTCTGATGCATATTTTTCAATGTTATGAAACCTTACCTAACAACATTATCTCTATGAACCATAAATATGCCATTTGTATCTTCATATAATCTTTGAATTTCAACTTTTTGGGGTTTGGGAAGGAGAAATTTATATCACTAAAACACCTTTCAATGCATTGTTACTCATGCATTAAGAATTTTAATACGATGTAATAGCAACACCCAATTCATAAAATAATTTATTTCATATGTGAAAATAACACATCGCTGACTAAGATGGAAACACTCAAAGAATCAAGAAAATACGACATAGAAAAAGATAGACATATTACTTCTCTGATTGCAAAAATAAACACCAACACTGTCAACGAGGCAATGCGTTTCCATGAACAATCGATTTGATGGAAAACAAGTATCAATAGATATTTGAAACCGTACGTAAGTTGATGGAAAACACTCTTAGCTGATTGTTGGTTATTTGCGTGATAAAATTATACTTATAAAGATTTAATACATGAAAACAGACATCATAAACATACAAAGGATCTTCATACACTTTATAATAATATACAGTCAAACGAAATGGAAGGTACATTCAGCATAATAAGAAGCGCATATAAAATCCCTTGGATCTGTTTTCTGACTTGATTTACGGATATTGAAATATTTTAATCAGTTATAAACGAAAGGCGGTATTAAAATTATGGCAGAACATAGATAACATGTTTACCATTTTAATACCGCCTTTCGTTTCAACACTGCTCTATAAAATAAGGATTATATGTAGAACCGATGCTGATAGCAAAAACATTGATAATTGACATCATTTGGTAATGATGTACATTAAAATAGGTATCTATGAGTGTCTTACATTAGTTCCAATTGTTAATTCATGACCAACATATTATGAAAAAATGGTCATCAAACTTACATCCAAACTTATATCTAGACACGCCGCTAATGGCTGAACGTTTGCACAAGTGAAGCTAAACATTTACTCACTCCTTGCACCTAAAGATATTCTGTAAGTATTACCATAACGCCGTTTTGGCAACTGAATCATACTTCTCATAACCTATGTTAAGCCCTGACTTGCCATTGGTCCATTTGGTACACTCCTTATCCAAGGTCCAGAATGCATTTGATGGAAATGCATCTCGCTACCAAACCACTCGCATCCATTGTCCCGTTTATTACCTCATTGATAAATGTTTCCTAGTGATTCCAGAATCTGTTGCCAAGTCTCCGTAGTGATTGAGCGTATGGGGCCGGAATTGAGCGTGCAAGGTTACAAACTAGAGTAGCCTATGATTAAGCACCATTAGTCAGGTTTCCCGATACAATAAACCTTTCTTGCTTTAACACTGACAATTTTCTGACAGTCGTTTATGAAGATTCCTGTAAGTTTGTTACCAAAATGACACCCGGTGTCGAGGCACGTGGCAAAGTCTCTTTGTTGCAGACCTCTACGTGCATCGTGGCCGAAATATACATGATCAGGGCCTGGCCATAACGTCGACCATGGGACTCCTTTATCTGGCTTGCTGGAAAACTTAAGGCCCCCAGCATCGAAATAATCTTCCACGATAATATTTCTCATCCGGGGCATTGCTACTAAACTCTGTTTGTCTAGGGGAATCCCCGGGACTAACCCTGCGTGAACGATTGTGGCACTTAAACTGGGAATACTGATAGTGAAGGGAAGTTGGGTTAGAAATTCAACATCCTGGGTAGTCAGATCGTTCATCCATTTGTGCTTGGGTCTAAGCACATGGTTAGGATCAGTTTTCAAAAGTTTGTATTCTTTAAGAATGATTTCTTCATGGTTGCCTCGAACTGAGTAACAGTCTATTTCTCCACTCTGGAGCAGCCGCAGAACTTCTATGCTGAAAGGGCCCCTGTTGACGAGATCACCTACGAAAATGAATAGCACCTTGGATGCCATGTTCTTGGCAACTGTGATGATGTCTCGTAGTTCTTCAAGACACCCGTGGACGTCTCCGATGACAAACACGGCTTTATCCTTGACGACATCCTCGCCCAACTCGAGATGGCAGACGTCAGGGAGCTGGAGACCGTACTTGTCTCGTCTGACTGGAGACGGAGCGCCCAGGATGGACATCAGGTTGGCAACCAGAGCCGCCATCTTGTTTGTGTCGTCTGCTCCTCATCTGACAGATGATTCTGAAACGACGGACCAATGGATTGTTCGCACGTTCGAATGAAAGTTAGGAAAGAAAACATGACATGGTGTAGACAAGTGATAAATTTTATCTGCTTTGAATACTTTTGACTCCTTTCATACGATACATTGCTATGAATATGGACAGTGTATCTTGTGGAGCGAAAGTCTCTTACAAAGTTTACATGTGTACCACATAGCAAAATGGTTGGTTTTTTACGTTTTTCTATGTTTTCTTCAAAAACATGGATTAATAAATGTTATGCCAATGAAATAAGTTTTAAAATATGTTTCAGAAAGTTTTGAATTTTGTTCGTCCAACACAAAGAGAAATCTATTTACAGAGCAATATAATCTTGACATATGGAACTTTTCGAACACATGTCATCTTCTTTGATTCCAAATTCTTTTCAATTTTAGCGCTAAGAGTGGTTAAAAACAAATACTGTAGTTGTTTCACACCAAAGCAATTGTCACCCCCAAGAAACCGTACTTACAAAGCATAAGAAGGATAAAACAACATTTATTCACAAATCATTCAAAATAATTCAACATAAATACAATTCAGCATTAGTTTTATAAACCTCAACACAATTGATTATTTCTGGTTGCCCACTTATCAGCTCAAGAAAAGGGTACTTGCAAGCATTCTAGATCAAAGGCTTAAAAACAGGATTTAATAGTGTAAATCATGTTCTGTGCATCTTAAAGGGGCAGTCCTAACGGCTATATTCTGGAAACGTGTTACATGTTTCAAATAAGTTGTGTTTTATGCATTATTAGCATTATATCCATAATCTGAAATGTATATCACCACAATGAATACCTCGATAGGACTGTCCCTTTTACAACTGTTTACAAGGATCTCATAATTATTCTGTTTTAGAGGAATGCAAATTACATCAAAGCATTACAAAGAAAACAAGTATCTTTATTCTGACTGCCACTATATTATACTTCAACTGTCACAATACCAACAAAATGTGATAAAACCATTCCATTCTTTTTTAACACGTCTCAATGTTGGCGATCTATCCATCGTTAGTGAAAAGAGTACCAATTGTTAATAAAAATAGTACCAGACGAAGCATCTTCGCAATCACCCATTTCAGTTCATCGCCGCCATGAAGAGGAAACATGCTGCTTATTATCTGAAGGTTGGCATATTTTGGGGTATTGCAAGAATACGATGTGTCAGGTGAAAATGATAAAGTAAATGCATATATCGGACCGTCGTACTCGTGCAAAAAGGTTATCAGAAGGTTCTGCCTCATCCTGACACTCGTATCTGTAGACTTATATTGTAATCCAGTAACATTCACAATGGTCTGAAGCATTCGTTTAATTTACTTAAAAGACAATAGGGCCTACACTATACACAAGGTGCTGATTAAAAAAAAGAAGTCTCAATCATGCAAGAAATATCATGGAATTCCTTTTTAACACGTATTCATACATACGAAATATATAAGCGTATCCGATTTTTTTTCAGACAATATGATTCTGAAAACCAAAAGAGCTAATGATACGTGTACCCTGATTTACCGGGAGGATTTATGTGTAATAAATTAAAATGAATGAAACTTTGATAACAGAAATGTCTCTAGATTCATTCAAAATTTACTCGGCTGTTTCGATTTCACTGATATGATTTCCTTAGAGTCACCAAGAAAGATTCCTGAAAGATATTTGCCATAAATACAACCAGTATCTAGGCCAGTAGCAAATGGATATTTCTGAAAACCTCGGACAGCATCATGGCCGAAATATACATGATCAGGGCCTGGCCATAAAGATGCCCAAGGAGCACCAACGTTTGTCTTTTCGACAGGAACGAGCGTTTGACAAACGCCATGAAAGAAGGAGATTTGCTCTTCAATGTTCCTCATGTGAGTCATCGATTTCAGATCTTGCTTATCAAACGGAATACCAGGGACAAGGCCTGCATGAACGATTGTAGAATTAAGAGTTGGTAGAGAAATAGTGAACGGAAGATCCTTGAGGTACTCGATGTCTGTAGACGAAGTGTTGTTGAGCCAAGTGCACCAATCAGGGAAGGTGTAGCTGGAGTCAGCTAGAGATGTAAGATACTGGTGGACCATCTCTTCATCATGGTTCCCTCGCACCGCGTAACACTCCATACTTTGAACAAGATCCAGAACTTCTTGACTCTTAGGTCCCTTGTTTGTTAAATCACCGACGAATATGAACAATATATTGCTTGATTTGTGTCTTGCTTTGTCCATAAGTTCGCACAATTCGTCATAACAGCCGTGCACATCTCCAATTACAAATACATCCCGGCCCCTGATGACGTCACTTCCTAATTCAAGATGGCTGACTTTTGGAATAGGGAGATTATATTTGCTAGTCCTAATGGGAGGCTTCCGTTTCAGAGCTGATAACATGTAGTATAGGACAGCTGTCATCGTCCACACGCTTACTAAAGCTACACAGGATCTTGCTTTGAACTTCAGAGTGACCGCAGCTTGATTCTTTTACAATAAGATGTTCCTGAAATAGAGGAAATATGCACATGTGAAAATGGTTATCAATTCAGAGTTTTATATCACGATTGAAAATGTTTAGTATTATTAGAATTATCGTATGTTATCTATATAGTTTACGTTTCCAGTCGTCGTTTCGCAAGGATGATATATATCTACATATCTATCTATATCTATCGTCCATCATATATATCTTGTTCCTTTAAGAGGTAAGCTTCAAGTCCGTGGAAAGTCAATTATCTACTTAAAAAACATAAAAATCGTATTCGTTAATATACGATGATAAAAGCGAATAACAAATATAACAAAATACTGAAGTAATTAATATCCTTGAATGTCTAACATTCAAGTGAATAACAGGAGAAATCTGTTCAATTATCTTGGTTTGATATAACATTCCGAATATTTCCAACATGATTCATACCTTTTAGTGTGAAATCCAAGTGTCTCTTTTTCCGAATACTGCAAAACATAGTTTTCAATGAGAGTCTAGCTGTTCCAGAACGTGCCCAAAGCAAGGTTATTGTCATTAACAGTTCGTAAGGGATTGTAAGAAGATTCATTGCGTGACTAAACGTTTGATATCGTGTATAGTGATGAATCAAAGAGAAGGAATAAAATCCATTATATTTTTAAATAAAGTACCGAGGGTACAGAAGCTCACCTTAAAATGAATGATGTGGTAACATGTTTTAATTATACATGTAACCATCTTTTATATAATTGATTATGGCTGCCATCATGATTTTTTTATCTTTTAAAATACTAGTCTTCTTTTGGAAACGACTAGAGCTTGAACAAACATTAATACACGAATGATATAATCATGATAAGTTAACAAGCAGTAGGTTTTTGTATAACTTTTTTGTATATCTATGGCTGAATTGGTGACCATCTTGTACTTTTTAATCTTCAAAATGCTACTTTTATGTGGGCATCCGTATTAATTTCATTATGATATCTTGATTGGTTTAGGTGTATCCATTTAAATGTCATTCATTACTTACAGGATGGTGGGCACTTACATTTGTTTTGTAGTGAATCATTAATATGATTTCAAGATTATTTCACTGATGGTTATGCTGCATGGGATATTGAGAATCCCAAAAGTACAAATATAGAACAACTTGCACGACAATCTTAAATATTCCATATTTAAGATAATATTATGATTAGTAAGTTCAAATTAGAGAATTTATATGGTGCCAGTGATCACTTGATGAAAGCTTAAAATTTAATAATAATGATGTGTCATCTGCAGCTGAAAAGTCAATATGGCTGCTATTGCGGCCATCTTGGATTCTCAAAACTGAAACCTCTACCTTTCTGTGTGGAATCACTATAGGTATAACATACTACAATATAAAAATGATATCTAGATTGGTTTAGGAGAAATAGTCTTTGTCATGAAATCTAATTGAAAATTCAATATGGCTGCCATGGTGGCCATATTGGATTCTCAAAACTTTAACGTCTACCTTTCTGTGCGGAATCACCATAGGTATAACATACTACAATTTCAGAATGATATCTGTATTCGTTTAGAAGGAGTAGTCTTTTTCATGAAATCTAATTGAAAATTCAATATGGCTGTCATGGCGGCCATCTTGGATTCTCAAAACTGAAACGTCTACCTTTCTGTGAGGAATCACCATGGGTATAACATAATACAATTTCAGAACGATATCTGTATTCGTTTAGAAGGAGTAGTCTTTTTCATGAAATCTAATTGAAAATTCAATATGGCTGTCATGGCGGCCATCTTGGATTCTCAAAACTGAAACGTCTACCTTTCTGTGAGGAATCACCATGGGTATAACATACTACAATTTCAGAATGATATCTGTATTCGTTTAGAAGGAGTAGTCTTTTTCATGAAATCTAATTGAAAATTCAATATGGCTGTCATGGCGGCCATCTTGGATTCTCAAAACTGAAACGTCTACCTTTCTGTGGGGAATCACCATGGGTATAACATACTACAATTTCAGAATGATATCTGAATTCGTTTAGGAGGAGTAGTCTTTTTCGTGAAAGTTTACGGACAGACGGACAGACAGACGGACGACGGACGAAGCGCCATGACATAAGCTCACATTTACTTTGTAAAGGTGAGCTAAAAACTACAACACATCATCGTAATTAAAGGGTCATCCGAACTTAGAGTAAGAGACAGGTATTCTAACGAATAAAATTAAATAAATAAAAGACTGCAACATTAATCTTAATTTACGTCTTAATGTCGGATGACCTAAACAGAGTCATATAACTGAATTTATTTGTTGACACGATTTATCTTTACAATGCTTTTTTATAATAGGTGTTTTCTTATATCTATTAAATCGCAATTAAATAAATATCAATGAAGATAGATACATTCAATTACGGTTAAACAAAATTGGGAGTGTAAGGACAAAAGTTAAAGCTTAAATGTGCTTGGGTGATGAGAATTGTTAGTTTTTATTGTCATGGACCGTTTCCTAAAAGATCAAACGTTTGACACCAAACTAAATATGGGTTGCTTTCAAGGTTCAAATATTCCTTTTCGTGATATTTTATCATCTGAAATGTATTGCAAATGTCTTTTTGAAAGTGTTTCAAGTATTCAAACGTGCTGTTAGCAACTTCAAATAAAAAACACGTATTTTCTATCGTAAGGTGTTCACACAAAATGGCCGCCCATCGATTTTAGGTGAATCTTTCTCCTCTGACTACGGATAATTAGTGTGTGTTATAAAAATGTTGACACCATCCCAATAATACATTTAGCATCAACGTACAATTCTCAGTGAAAAATTCAAAATATAAAATTTTCAAAAAACGTGCTACTGTCCCTTTAAGGTAAATGTGAAGAATAACAGATTAAGTGTAACGTTCAGCGAAAGTATAATTATGCAAAAAAATATTTGTAGGTTTGCATAACGGAAGGACGGGTGTGAACTGAAATCAAAGTTTACACCAATGATCATTCAAAACTATTTGTTATTGGAAGTAAACCATGTCCTTGATAATTAATTAACCGTTCGTGAAAAATGTAGGCCTATATTATCCGTAAGGTTTCAAAAATTAAAACAGCACATACAAAATACATGAATATAGTCATCATATAAATTCAATAAGTGAAGATAAGAAAATAAACCGGGTTTTATCTAGGACTATTGTATAAATACACTAAGCGTTTGTAAACATGTAGACTTTGACTTTGACGTATGGATAGATATAGGCGTACATGTATATCAATTGGTATGCTTTCGAATTTGGTAGAATACATAATCAATAAGACTAATTTCGAAAGAAATCCTTATGAACAACATCGTATATATTAAACCATTATAGGACGAAAAACCATTCAAGAGATATAAAAACACCTGCTGTGTGATTGCTTACATCGCGGCCCTAATCATTTGTAAGCCAAATGCTTGAATGGTACTCAATACCTGTGTCTTGAATTTTGATCACGTAGTTGCGGGATCATGTTGTGTACATATAGTTGTTGGCTTTGTTTTCCCCTGATCATAACATAAACAACATTTCATGATCATACATTCAGTGAATATACGTATACATGTCTATTCTTACCCCAGTTGTGATCAACCACGTAACCCGGAAGCAAACAAATTGCCTTCAAAGGGAGACAACTCCATTTAACCAACTCTTACAGATATGTTAATCGGTAAGGTGACATCAAAAACACGTGATCGAATCACCTCACATTTTATTCGTTTTATTTTTTTGTACTAACATAAGGAAAACGTTATTTTTCTCTTCTGTTTGACATTCAAAATAAAGTCCCAAATAACGATTTTTTTGTTTGTGTGTACAGCAACGTGTCGCACATGGTGTGCTCGCATGCATACATGTACGCATTGGTTATTAAAGAGCAACTTGTAATTTTTCATTTCACATTATTTTGGTTTGACACGAACTTAAAGCATAATGCATTACACAATCGAAAAATACACACTTATTAAAAAATGCAGACAAATTTACGAAAAATACTTGTATTCGATGAAATTCTAAATATATATGTTCATGGAATTAAGGCAAATTCGCACTTTAAAATTACATGGATACCAGGCATATAACATATCGAACAGTATCATATTACGAATGCTTTCGATAAGTTTACAAAATTACTTTTGACTCATTGACGCTTGTTATTGTCCGGTTTTCGATCACAATTGCGACTTCAAATACAACGTCGATTAGGTTTAGAATGACACTTTCTTGCAACAGTCGATACTTCAGATCACTCTAGTCAAAAATTGTTTTATGTGAACCCCATTTGCAACAACTCACGGAGTGGCTCTTTAAATCATTCAATAAAATGGTTTCTATCATTCTCAAACAATGAACACATACACGCGTTATTAGAATTTCAAAATGGCACTTGTACAAGCATTGACGAACAATTTTGATGATTTAAAAGTACACGTCTTTGTCACAAGCGTTAGTTTCTATGTTTCTTCAAATCTTTCCTGAGCAACTATGGGCAATTTTTAAACATAACAGGTTTTTATAAAGAAAGTTTGTTAGTTTCTGAACCTCAGCAAAAACTGTTCGATATATTCGCGACAAACGCGATTCATTACTTCCAAATTGAATTGATGTTCATAACATTTTGATATATAATGTTTCGCCCTTTAGACATATACATTCATATTCACTGATCTACGAATCACGGATATTACATGTGAAAGACTTTATCCAAGGAATAAATATAGAATGCATCGAAAAGGAATATTTTGAAAGAAAAGGTTGCAGAAATTGCACTTAATATTGCGGTAGCACCTGACAAAAATGTCCTAAGTTGGGATGACATCAACGTCAGGTCATGTCCGATCCTCGGTCACGTTGCCCTTTATATAGCATAATTGATTTAACAATGTAACTTACGACTTCCTTGCGTCACACAAAAAGAATAATAAATAAATCATCTTGCGAAAACCTGTACCAAATTTGAACTATCAGTTCAACATAAATAAGATGCATGATTTCAGATTAGGTCAAGTACCTAGAGTACTTTCTGTTAAAAGACACACCTATTGATTATCATGACTTGCAGTCACAAAGACTGTGCACAGCTTCTTTTGTAACCAGATTATTAATTTCTGAAACAATCAAACGTTAAAAAACTTAATATTATAAAGGCAAATGCTAAATTTTCATCTATATTATATCTATCACGCATTTGTTCTTTTACTACCACTTTTCATACAACATCTCATTAATTTTGGAATTTAAAAAAAAAAGGAAGCATTTATTTCCATATAAAAGGCAACTAACAATCAATCTTTTTTTAAGCAATAGGATGTTTTCAAAATCACTTCAAATATACAAAATATTCAAAATACTTCATGTATATTTTTTTGTCCTCATAATATCTCTCTCATATCACCTCCAATCCACTTCGGTTTGATCGTGATATCATTTATCATAATCAGTATTCTTTATTCTCTCATTATAAACATGTAAAAAATATTTATGAGAAGACACCCATCTTGTTTTTCATATATCCCTATTTAAAAACATCTACCCTCTGCTGGACAGTCAGTACGTAGCATAGGGTTCGAAGTTCACATTTCACAGTTAAAAAACACGTCACGATTATACCACAAGGCCACCTAGTAGCTTCAGGACTGACAGTCGCCAAAGGGACGTGACATACGTCATTTTGATAAAAGTTCTTTTACATCCAGCTCGCCAGATCACTGCCTCAGATGCCTAGATTCAGTGTCCATGCATATACACTCTTTTGGTGATAGATAATTTCTTACACTCGTGATCTTCGTTTATGAATTTAGTTGAAGAAATTAAGTATTGTTTTAATCAAAGTTAAAGATTCGAAAGTGTACTTTAGTCAGTTGCATCTAAACGACAAACTACAAAACACACGAAGACTAACATAATTATGTACTCTCTGTCATTGTTTCAGTGGATATGCTTATTAATAGATTTCTTTTTTGCAATTACATCACAGAAGACATTTATTACGTTCAGACATCCTACTAAAGTAAAAACCCCAAAAAATCCAAAAGAACAGAAAAACACACATTTATAAACAGATTGCTTCATGAATAATCTCTAAAGAACAAAAAGAATGGATGTGCATTCACATATTCTTTACATACATAGTCTATTTGCACACAGCGGAGCTTATTTTAAAGGGACAGTCCTATCGGGGTATTGTTGTGGAAACGAAATTCAAAAGGACGCATTAAATTAAAGTCAATTTGTTAAATCTAGAACAACTAAAATGTTATCCTCACTAAAATATTTAAAAACAAGTGCGAAATAAGCATACAATAATCTTAAATAATTATAGAGATAATAATGGTGGCACGTGGTCCTGTGCAATTCTCAGTCGACCGCTATCAGATTAGTTCAGCAACACCGGGCGCGGCTGAATGAATGGGTTACGTACCCTCTCATTGCTGAATAAACTGAGAGTTTGAAGGGTTGATTCCCTGCCCCACACTGAGACACAAGTCGAGAGACTTGTGGTGTCACCTTGAACACTCAGCAGGAAATGGGTACCTGGTACAGAGTTGTGTTAGTGGTGACCTTCTAAGCTTGGGTTAGACCAGGGTAATAATGTTGGTAGCGCCTTGAGCATGCACTAGTGAATGGAAATGTGCGCCTAATAAATACCCATTATTATTATTCAACAGGGAAATACTTTTAAATTATGTTCCACAAAAAATACCATGAAAGGACTGTCCCTTTAAGAGAGGCTTTCACTAGACTGTATTATAATTCTTTGCTATCTACATTTCCCTAAGCCGGAAACATCATACATCATGAAAGCTTAATCTAAATTTGGAACAGAAATGTTCTACAGATCTGAAAATGATAAAAATCTCAAATAATAGTTAAATAACCTTAAACTGTACAGAGAGTCTAGAACTGCCTAATCTCACTAGTGAGGACACATGGTTCTACACACTGTCGGCTAGCGGTGTAGAGGGAAGCTATGTTCGCTGTGGCTCTCGTGGCTGTGTTTCTGATTACACTCGCCTTGGCATGGCTTGCTCTGAAAATTGTTCCATTCTTTATGGATTTACGGAAATGGCACCAAGTACTGGATGATAATATCCCCCACGATCCCCTTCATCCCATCCTCGGAAGTCTCCACAAGGTGATATCTTATTTAAGCTTTTGTTACAACTTTTGATATCTGTTGGAGGAATTGTTACACTGTGTCATACGATCAAATTAGCTTTTGTTTGAGCTTGGTTGAAAGTACCGAATAATGTTTATAATAAAGACCAAACTTTTGACGAGGAATTTTCTTTAAACTGAACAGACTTGTTTTTAACCACTATTTCAACATGCACACTCAACGGCAAAAGAAACGTCACCAGGCAAGATACATTATTCAACGTGGAACTATCACATAGTTACATCATGTCTTCAGAACCAAACTATAGTAATTCCATAATTTTGAAACCTTCTTTGGCAATTTTTTAAAACTATTACAGATGCACGCCATTAGGATAGTGACCAAATGTAACATTGTTATTTTTTGGATCACACCATCTGAAATAGAACAAATTCTTGTATTCGGGACGAATCCATTTAGAGATTCGAACGCGAAGTATGCTCATTAAATCATTTTAAGAATTTGCTCTCGGCCTTTATCCTAATTCAATCCTTCATGGAGAGTGAAAAATAAATATAGATTACAAAAATGTCAATCTTTAGGTAAATTTGCAATTAAACTTTTAGAGTATACCTGCAGTCTTACGCAATCGTCATAACGATCATCATATTAGCAAAAGATCACGGCCTTGGCAAACAGCCAACCAATGCAATATGGAACATGACTCGACAAGATATCCTTAAAGCTAGCTCGATGTGACCTGCTTAGTGTTTGAACTACCCTTGATGCGGTATTGACGTGCGCTATCTAGAACAAACCCCTTTACACCCTATTACACGCCTATTTTTAAACGAATCGTTTTGTAAATTAGTTCCTAATACGTAGATTTATTTACCATTATTTGCTAATGGTTTTAAAAAATGAAATAGATATGTTACAGTTGGCATTGTCGATATTGGCTAGATTAACGATCGAAATGTTTAGTATTTTACATCTTCCGATCAACATATGTCTCAGGAAAATATATTCATACACCTATCGTTAAATTGTTAAGCCACTTGCTTTTATTTCGCAATTCTTGGAATTTCTTATTTTTATTTAGGGTAGGCACTCAGGGATCAACATATCAACCATTTTGAAGTAAAAGTATTCATGATTTGAATTGAGAAGAATGCAAATGGTAGCAAAAGCATATATTATTTTAGCTAGGAAAATAGTAATTGATATTAAAAGTGAAAACATCCTTTGAAAGGTTTCAACTTGAACAAGTATTTGTCACAAAGGTGACAAGATCCCCCGCCGCAAATTGATGTGAACAAAATGCATACTGTAAACATAGAAACACTTGTCTACACTTGTCATGCTACTAGATGTCATTTAGACCACAACAAATCAACTGGTCCCTGGGTCTTCCATATAAAAGCCTCACTGTGACCTTGAAAATAATGTAAAGGTCACCAGAATCGACTGGGGCCGGCGCCTTCCTAATAAGATGATTTGTGTAAATTATGAAGAGAATCCAGTTAATGGTTCTGGAGATATCCCGCTGACAAGCCTAAAATGCAGGTTTCAATGCTGAATTTTTCAAAGTCTCGCTGTGACCTTGAAAATAATGTGAAGGTCACCAAAATTGACTGGGCCCGGCGCCTTCCCAATAAGATGCTTTGTGTAAGTTATGAAGAGAATCCAGTGAATGGTTCTTGAGATATCCCGCTGACAAGGGTAAAATGTCAAAGTCTCGTAATGACCTTGAAATGAAGGTGAAGGTCATGAACCTCTAGAGGGACCTTGCTCTCATGGTGATGAAGCTATATACAAAAAAATGAAAAGAATCAGGTGAATAGTTTTTGAGTTATTCAATTTCATCCGTCGGGACGTGCGTACGTACGTACGGACGGACGGACGCTGCTCAATACTATATCCCCCGCTTCGCGCTAAACGCGTCAAGTCAACATCATCTTACTTGCCATAGACCTGCAGTATGTGTATGTGTGAATCTCAAACAAAGTAGTCGTAAGATAATATTAGGTAGTCGCACCGCATCAAAGAATGTGGACAGTATTATGGTTTATTCGTCAACATACAATTGAAAGACGTGTATTTTCATATCTCATATCAATAGTCTGATCATTGTTCGTTTATAAACTTTCTCAACATTTACAATAGGCCTACGTCTTGTTGTTTTGAGGTTACGGTACTCCTCTGCTTACTCTTAAGGGTTAAATTTCGATTTCTAACTTACACGAAGCAACAGCCTTATAAAGATTCTGCTTCTTACTCAAATTAAACCCAACTCACTCACTCTCAATGTGTACAGATGGAGACCATCAAGGGGTTCGTGGACGATGCGATGAGGAAGTTCATAGAGGCCGGATACAAGAGCTACGTGTACTGGGTGGGCTTCACACGCCCCGTGGTGGTCGTCGCCCACCCTGACACTGTCAAGGCTATCCTCAGGACCTCGGAGCCTAAGGCGCGGGGGGCGGGGGGATACAACTTCATCGAGTCATGGCTTGGTGAGGAGAGTCGACAGGAAACAAAGAAATATTATCTAGTAATTTTGAGATAATTTCTAGTTCGGAGGTGTGGTTGATGATAGTGTCATGTGTTAACATTTTCTCACGAACATCTGACGATCCGGACCCTTGGTCTAGAATTTGGGTAGAACTTGATGGGCAATATTTTCTTACATATTTACCTAATATTCAATTATTTAGTATCTATTCAATATAGTTTCAGTGTGATAATATTACTTACTCTTAACATAATATGTATCGATACGTATCAGAGACCCTCCTAAAAATAAGCCACATGCAGGTCAGCGAAATCAATCGTCGACACTTGTCTTGTGGCCTACGAAGATAATTATGTGGTTTTTGTTTGTAAATGCTGTTAAAATATAAATGTCCAGAGAAGGGACGGCTTGGACAATGCCATGACGTTTGTGCTTTTATACCCATGATATCGGTACTGGCGCTTATTCCATATCTTGTCAATGTAGGAGATGGGCTGCTTCTCAGTTCCGGGAGAAAGTGGGAGAGGAACAGGAGACTCCTGACTCCAGCCTTCCACTTCGACATCCTCCAGCCTTATGTCAAGATCTACAATCACTCTGTCAGGGGTTTCATGGTAGATTGTTATCATTGTATTTCATAAGGTTCTAAACTATTTCAAAAGGACAGATATCCGCTATCACATCGGACATCTGAATTGTCCTTTGATATATAAGTCTCTGTACAAACATCAATGCGCACAATATTCCCTGTACTATACGACAGAATTTAGGTAAAATTATTTTCATTATATTTGAATTATTTTTTGGCCGATGCACAGGGGTTAGCATTTATGATGTGAGCTTTGTAAACATATAAAACGTAAATTCATAAATAAATAGGTCTAGATTGTTTCTAAATCAGAGCGTGAATGTCTTAGTCATTCCCAGAATATCATGAAGAAAACGAATAAAGATCCAGAAAAACAAGACAAATAGTATGGATAACAACTTCTTTATTGAAGAAGAAGGGGCAAGAATTAGACAAAAACGTTGTGAGAAATCAATAAAGAAGTTAGTATCCATAGTAATTGTCTTGTTTTATCACACCAACTTCTAAATTCCTTTGAAGATCCAGATCAAGAAATGACTCCATTGTGTGAGCAAATGTCGCATCAGTTTTTGAATTTCATTCACAGAAAAATATTGCAAAACTAAGCAAGGGAGGTAACTCCGTGGAGGTGTTTGGTCCAGCAGGTCTAGCTACTCTGGACACCATGCTACAATGTACTCTGTCTTATGATGACGATATACAGGAAAAAGGGTCAGTTGGGGTTCCTCTTAAATTAATAGTGGACTTCATAAAATAACGGAGTAAACAGTTTATGTATATAATTACTAGTTTCAGAAGAGGATATGAGTTCTGTTATAAAACAGGTTACTGTAGCGTTGTAAGCAATATTTGAAAAAAGGTCAAAAAGTAAATTATTTACCTATTGAAAATCTTCTTGTTTCAGATCATCACACCCATATGTCCAGGCTGTTAATAGGCTTGCTATGCTGACAATGAATAGATTTAAGTAAGTATATTGTAGTTTACCAAGTATGAGAATACTATAGTTTCCTTAATCTAAGACATTCAACCAAACACATCCATCATTAAAAACAATTTATTACTCTCCCGTTAAAAATATCGCTGTTTGATAAATCTACCATGTTATTATACATATGTGATTCTGACGTCATAAACGTTAAGTATGACGTCACATTGTCAGCGGACCGGTCGCGATGATCATGTCGTCGACTCTATTTATGTTTTCGACGATTTATGTAAGCAAGTAATGAATAAAATACTAAACAATGTCCCGTTTAATAACATTTTTATGAAACTCGGGAATGATATAGGTATTTAACTCGCTTTCGCTCGTTAAATACCTATACCATTCACTCGTTTCATAAACATGTTATTGAACGGGACATCGTTTAGAATTCTCTATGTATGACATGGTTATAAGAACGTCTCTGATGTGCCTTCCAGGACCATGTCTCACCACATCACGTTCTTCTACAACCTATCCAGTAAAGGCAGGGAGTACAACAAGCTCACCAGATACGTACATGAATTCTCACAAGAGGTTATCGACCGACGGAAACTCAATCTTGTAGGTATTACGGTTTATCCTACCTCGTGTAAGAATCTCGATCTCTGATTGGTCCACGTGACCCTGAATAAACACTGATATCACCCTCTGGAGCTGGGTAATAAATCATTTATACCCCGACACATAAAAAGCATGAAAAAAGCGTGCAGATTGAGCGTCTTGAAATGTACAATGTCTGTTACCTCGAACACCTGATCAAGCTGGTAACTTTTGATCAACCGATATGTAGCTTTGAACAAACTATAGTAAAATAACTTACGCAGTTCTTACTCTTTATCTTCATTTTATATGCATTTTTTCGTTTAAACTTTCGGTAGGATAAATTCGTTATACCATTCAGAGACGGGGTATTCGGGAAATATCGCTAGGTGTTATGCAACTCGCCTTCGGCTCATCGCATAACACCAAGCTCGAGGCGGATATCTCGCCATATACCCCGTCTCTGAATGGTATAACATATATTATGTGATTAATCTTATGCAGTGTCAGCATACAGTGTGGACGTTAGTGTAGATCAACCAGAGCAAAGGAAAACAACTTCAACAAAATAGGAACTATTTTCTGACTCACGCCGTGCAAACATAAGGTCTATTAGTTACAACATAACTCTTTAACATGCTCCTATTTTATTAATGAGCGCCTCTCCTCAAATTCTTAAATGTACGAAATGAATGTGTCAATCACATCAGGAGAAAGATCCAGACTTGGTTCTGAAGAAGCGCCACCTGGACTTCCTGGATATCCTGCTGACAGCGAGAGATGAAACAGGACAGGGACTGACAGACAAGGAGATCAGGGACGAGGTGGACACCTTCATGTTCGAAGGTAAATTGTATATAGTTCATATAGATAACACGAGGTGGACACCTTCATGTTCGAAGGTAAATTGTATATAGTTAATGTAGATAACACGAGAAGGACACCTTCATGTTCGAAGGAAAATTGTATATAGTTCATATAGAGAACAGGCGGTGGACACCTTCATGTTCGAAGGTAAATTGTACATAGTTCATGTAGATAACACGAGGTGGACACCTTCATGTTCGAAGGTAAATTGTATATAGTTCATGTAGATAACACGAGGTGGACACCTTCATGTTCGAAGGTAAATTGTATATAGTTCATGTAGATAACACGAGGTGGACACCTTCATGTTCGAAGGTAAATTGTATATAGTTCATATAGATAACACGAGGTTGACACCTTCATGTTCGAAGGTAAATTGTATATAGTTAATGTAGATAACACGAGAAGGACACCTTCATGTTCGAAGGAACATTGTATATAGTTCATATAGAGAACAGGCGGTGGACACCTTCATGTTCGAAGGTAAATTGTACATAGTTCATGTAGATAACACGAGGTGGACACCTTCATGTTCGAAGGTAAATTGTATATAGTTCATGTAGATAACACGAGGTGGACACCTTCATGTTCGAAGGTAAATTGTACATAGTTCATGTAGATAACACGAGGTGGACACCTTCATGTTCGAAGGTAAATTGTACATAGTTCATGTAGATAACACGAGGTGGACACCTTCATGTTCGAAGGTAAATTGTATATAGTTCATGTAGATAACACGAGGTGGACACCTTCATGTTCGAAGGTAAATTGTACATAGTTCATGTAGATAACACGAGGTTGACACCTTCATGTTCGAAGGTAAATTGTACATAGTTCATATAGATAACACGAGGCTGACACCTTCATGTTCGAAGGTAAATTGTATATAGTTCATATAGATAACACGAGGTGGACACCTTCATTTTCGAAGGTTAATTGTATATAGTTCATATAGATAACACGAGGTGGACACCTTAATGTTCGAAGGTAAAGTGTATATAGTTCCTATAGATAACACGTGGTGGACACCTTCATGTTCGAAGGTAAATTGTTTATAGATCATAAAGATAACATGAGGTGGACACCTTCATGTTCGAAGGTAAATTGTATATAGTTCATATAGATAACACGAGGTGGACACCTTCATGTTCGAAGGTAAACTGTATATAGTTCATATAGATAACACGAGGGGGACACCTTCATGTTCGAAGGTAAATTGTATATAGTTCATATAGATAACACGAGAAGGACACCTTCATGTTCGAAGGAAAATTGTATATAGTTCATATAGATAACACGAGGTGGACACCTTCATGTTTGAAGGTAAATTGTATATAGGTCATGTAGATAACACGTGGTGGACACTTTCATGTTCGAAGGTAAATAGTATATAGTTCATATAGATAACACAAGGTGGACACCTTCATGTTCGAAGGTAAATTGTATATAGTTCATATAGATAGCACGAGGTGGACACCTTCATGTTCGAAGGTAAATTGTATATAGTTCATATGGATAACACGAGGTGGACACCTTCATGTTCGAAGGTAAATTGTTTATAGTTCATATAGATAACACGAGGTGGACGCCTTCATGTTCGAAGGTAAATTGTATATAGTTCATATAGATAACACGAGGTGGACGCCTTCATGTTCGAAGGTAAATTGTATATAGTTCATATAGATAACACGAGGTGGACACCTTCATGTTCGAAGGTAAATTGTACATAGTTCATGTAGATAACACGAGGTGGACACCTTCATGTTCGAAGGTAAATTGTATATAGTTCATGTAGATAACACGAGGTGGACACCTTCATGTTCGAAGGTAAATTGTACATAGTTCATGTAGATAACACGAGGTTGACACCTTCATGTTCGAAGGTAAATTGTACATAGTTCATATAGATAACACGAGGCTGACACCTTCATGTTCGAAGGTAAATTGTATATAGTTCATATAGATAACACGAGGTGGACACCTTCATTTTCGAAGGTTAATTGTATATAGTTCATATAGATAACACGAGGTGGACACCTTAATGTTCGAAGGTAAAGTGTATATAGTTCCTATAGATAACACGTGGTGGACACCTTCATGTTCGAAGGTAAATTGTTTATAGATCATAAAGATAACATGAGGTGGACACCTTCATGTTCGAAGGTAAATTGTATATAGTTCATATAGATAACACGAGGTGGACACCTTCATGTTCGAAGGTAAACTGTATATAGTTCATATA
This sequence comes from Steromphala cineraria, assembly GCA_916613615.1. Lineage (NCBI taxonomy): Eukaryota > Metazoa > Mollusca > Gastropoda > Trochida > Trochidae > Steromphala > Steromphala cineraria. The sequence continues at coordinate 63,715,532 of OU744728.1, read as the reverse complement.
GATAACACGAGGGGGACACCTTCATGTTCGAAGGTAAATTGTATATAGTTCATATAGATAACACGAGAAGGACACCTTCATGTTCGAAGGAAAATTGTATATAGTTCATATAGATAACACGAGGTGGACACCTTCATGTTTGAAGGTAAATTGTATATAGGTCATGTAGATAACACGTGGTGGACACTTTCATGTTCGAAGGTAAATAGTATATAGTTCATATAGATAACACAAGGTGGACACCTTCATGTTCGAAGGTAAATTGTATATAGTTCATATAGATAGCACGAGGTGGACACCTTCATGTTCGAAGGTAAATTGTATATAGTTCATATGGATAACACGAGGTGGACACCTTCATGTTCGAAGGTAAATTGTTTATAGTTCATATAGATAACACGAGGTGGACGCCTTCATGTTCGAAGGTAAATTGTATATAGTTCATATAGATAACACGAGGTGGACGCCTTCATGTTCGAAGGTAAATTGTATATAGTTCATATAGATAACACGAGGTGGACACCTTCATGTTCGAAGGTAAATTGTATATAGTTCATATAGATAACACGAGGTGGACACCTTCATGTTCGAAGGTAAATTGTATATAGTTCATATGGATAACACGAGGTGGACACCTTCATGTTCGAAGGTAAATTGTGTATAGTTCATATAGATAACACGAGGTGGACACCTTCATGTTCGAAGGTAAATTGTATATAGTTCATATAGATAACACGAGGTGGACACCTTCATGTTCGAAGGTAAATTGTTTAAAATTCATATAGATAATTCGAGGTGGACACCTTTATGTTGGAAGGTAAATTGTATATAGTTCATGTAGATAACACGAGGTTGACACCTTCATGTTCGAAGGTAAATTGTATATAGTTCATATAGATAACACGAGGTGGACACCTTCATGTTCGAAGGTAAATTGTATATAGTTCATATAGATAACACGAGGTGGACACCTTTATGTTGGAAGGTAAATTGTATATAGTTCATATAGATAACACGAGGTGGACACCTTCATGTTGGAAGGTAAATTGTATATAGTTCATATAGATAACACGAGGTTGACACCTTCATGTTCGAAGGTAAATTGTATATAGCTCATATAGATAACACGAGGTGGACACCTTCATGTTCGAAGGTAACTTGTATATAGCTCATATAGATAACACGAGGTGGACACCTTCATGTTCGAAGGTAAATTGTATATAGTTCATATAGATAACACGAGGTGGACACCTTCATGTTCGAAGGTAAATTGTATATAGTTCATATAGATAACACGAGGTGGACACCTTCATGTTCGAAGGTAAATTGTTTAAAATTCATATAGATAATTCGAGGTGGACACCTTTATGTTGGAAGGTAAATTGTATATAGTTCATATAGATAACACGAGGTGGACACCTTAATGTTCGAAGGTAAATTGTATATAGTTCATATAGATAACATGAGGTGGACACCTTCATGTTCGAAGGTAAATTGTATATAGTTCAAATAGATAATACGAGGTGGACACCTTCATGTTCGAAGGTAAATTGTATATAGTTCATATAGATAACACGAGGCGTAGATGACATATCAGTTCTTCTCCAGGACACGACACGACCTCGTCGGCCATCAGCTGGTGTCTGTACTGTCTGGCTCTCTACCCGGAGGAACAACAGAAGGTCCTGCACGAGGTGTTGGAGGTCATCGGGGACAAGGTAGAAGTCGAGTGGTGGGTAAAAGTATCATTCGATCTTAGGTTGTTAGATTTATAGAATAATGACCACAAGAAGCCTCCAAAGGTTACTTGAATGTAATTTACAAACCATCTAAATTTCATTCTCCATTGATTCGATTATTTCCAGGGAAGATCTGTCAAAGATCCCCTACGTGACGATGTTTATCCGTGAGACGCTGCGACTGTACCCCCCAGTGCCCGCAGTTGCACGCACCCTGACGGGGCCGCTAGTCGTGGACGGGGTGGAGCTGCCCAGGGGGGTTTCTCTCGAAATCAACGTGTACCAAACTCAGAGGAACCCGCACGTGTGGCCAGAGCCGCTGGTCAGTAGTTGATTGGCAGATTGTTCCTTCAGGAGATGTTTATCTTTTCGTTACAAATAACTCATCTTTCTCATCAATTGTGCAAGGAAAGCTTTTTATGTGGAGACAAAATGGTAAGATGGAATAAAACGGTAACCTGGTAACAAAGAAACACGTGATTTGAGTGGTATTTTTCCTTTGCTTGCATTGGAATCAGGTTCGTTCAGAATCAACCAAAGTGAATTTGCTGAACGCGAGACTTCTAACATTCTAGAGTGTTTTAATTACATTGTTTCTTGACTGTACAATTTGACACGTAACATCTTTCATCTCAGCAACATTTAAAGGGGCAGTAGCACGTTTTTAGGGGGAATATAAGGTGATGTCAGGAAAATAAAAATAAATGGTTCCATTTGAAAGACAGTGTATTCAAACTAAATGAAGCAGTAATAATTCAAATATATAACGTAAAGTTCAGCCATGCGATTCATTTTTCTTACAAAAATGAATTAAAGGTGTTCACACAAAAATGGCCGCCAATGGATTTTATGTGAAGCCTCATACCTTGTCCTCTGACTATGGGTGATTGGCTTGTGTAATGAGATTGTTGACACTGTCAATATGATACATTAAGCATTTACTTACAATTATAAGTGAAGTATTTAAAATGTAAAATTATCAAAAAACGTGCTACTGCCCCTTTAACACAAGCGTCGGTAAATGGTTTTGTCTTTGAAAGCCTTAACTGTTTAAGTACGCTTTTTCGTAACAAGCCAATGAGCTATTCTGTTCCTTGATTACTTCTCTGTTCCTTAATTATTTCTCCTTTTATTCTGTCAGTGATGTCTTACGAAGAAGTAGAAATGTCTTTTCAGGAGTTCAGACCGGAGAGATTCGACCCGGATACTTCAGCTGGACGAGACCCCTACAGCTTCGTACCCTTCTCTGCTGGACCAAGGTACCTATCTTATATCTATAATATCACTGATGATGTAAATAGGCAATGTCGTATACATATCGATACCTTGATAAAGAGCTAGCTTCATAATCACCTAATGGGCTAAAGGCCCGATGGGCTTTTGGTATGTCATGGTGTCCGTCGTCCGTCCATCCGTCCGTATGTTTGTGAAGTTTGGACTTCTTCTCCAGAAACCAAAGGCCTACAAAACTGAAACTTGTATAGCTTTGGTGGTCCTGTGACCCCTAATAAGGGCCACAGCGTCACACCCTTGAAACTTTTTTTCATATTTTTCACCAGAAGCATAAGGCCAAGATCGCTAAAACTTTGTGTACAGACCACTTGACAAGTGAGGATAATAATTTATAGTTTTGGTGGCCCTGATAAGGGATGATGCATTTTCCAGACATGTCACATCGCAAAAGTGGTTGTCGTAGCATCTTTTTTATAGTTCAAATGTTTTCATTATTTCTACTTTTATAGGGGCAATAGCATGTTTTATGAGAAATATAAGGTGATGTCAGGAAAATGAAAATGGTTCAAATTGAAAGACAATGTATTTAAAGTAAATGAATCAGTAATAAATCAAATATATAATGTAATGTTCATCCATGCGATTCCTTTGTCTTACACAAAATTAATTAATGGTGTTCACACAAAAATGGCCGCCAAAGGACTTTATGTGAATCTTTTTAATTTGTTCATTGACCATCGATGAATGGTTTGTGTAGTAACATATTTTACACTATCAAATAATACATTTAGCATTTACGTACAATTATCAGTGAAACGTTCAAAATTTAAAAAAAACCGTGCTTCAGCCCTCTGAAAGACACTAATATTGAAAGCAAAATCAATCTTTTTTCGACATTTTATTACATCAAACTACAAAATATCAACATAACACATATAGAATCACGAAATACATGCATTCAACATGTCCCAAAAATTCTAAAGTTGGAAATTTTGACCTAAAATTGACAGATATGGGGTACAAAAAATTAAAAATCCATTTGAAGTGGATAATCTTAATTAAAACCAAAAAATTGGTAACAAACTTCTTTAAAGGGTAACAGTTCAGACATAAATCTGATTATTAAAAGATAAACATACTGTGTTTTGAAATCAGCGATATATAACGGAATTATTATAGCTCTTGATTTTATTTAAAGTCGTACGCGTAGCGTGAAGCTTCAAATGGATAATTCAGAGCGTTATCATTTCCGTTATATGCCGCTGAATTCCAAACACAGTATGTGTATCTCCATTCTACTATAACAACGATTTTAAATTAGAACTGTAAATATTTCGCATTGACTCGGGTGTGCTATGTCATGATGCCCATGCACGATTTCTCCCCATACTATACAAACAGTACACAATCAATACACAAAGTATAGTCATTGTTTTTATTAAAAACAAATCACATCTTACAAACTTTTTTTTTTTTTTTTTTTTCAACGGAAATCGAAAATAAGCCTTTTATAAACATTTCAGCAATACATAATAGAATATAACAGATCAAACGGTAATGGGCAATCAATAAAGTAATCCTTAGGTACAGGGTTTGAATCAAAATTAGTTAAGCCTTAGTATTGGAATATTGGGAATAATGGACACCATTTGTCAACAAATTTATCAATTCTATTGTTTCTTCTGGATATGAATTTTTCAACGATGTAAATGTCTTTCAAAATCTTAAGAAAATTATGCAATTTTGGAATAATTCTCTTTAAGGAACAGCTATAAATATATCTTTTAGCAGAAAATATTATATGAATCAATAATGGGTTATTATTAGAGATACCAAACCACACCATAACTTTGTAATTTCAAATACTTTTATGTTATTGATGATCCAATTTTCAATCCATCCAGAAAGTATGGGTCACATTGCATTCCCAATATACATGACATAAAGACTCACATTCAACATTACAAAAAGTACATACTGCATTGTCAACAAGTTTCATTTTCAAGAGCTCTTTTTTAGTGTAAATAATCCTATGCAAGAACTAAACTTGAAAATCAAAAAGCTTCATATCTTTAAGATTCTCTCTACAGATATCAAAAATATTGTGCCAATTAAAACTTGTATCAGAAAATAAATTTTCCCATTTTTGGCAATTTTTAGGCTTAAGGTTCTCAGATAGAAGTTTATCGTAGAAAAGTCTTGAACCTTTCTTAACAGAGAAAAAATCTTTATGAAGAGAATATATCTTCAGATCCCTTGTGCCAATACTATGTTGATTCCTTATTGTAATTTTCCATGCTTTGGGTAAGATATACATTATATAATCAAGATCCATATATGTACCTCGTATATTAAACTTTGCCTTCAGTTCATCAAAAGACATAAAACCATAATGATTGCAAAGATCTTTTAGTGCGAAATTTCCATTTTTGCCCAGTGTTTAATGATGTTAGTTTTTAGATCTATCATTCAACCATAAAGGCTGAGTTAAAATCTCATTGATATTATCATCCTCTATAGTATTCTTAGTACAATATGCTTTCCATGCCATTAATACATCTTTCCAACAGGGGTTCTCAGTTTGAACAATATCCTTAAAATTGGAGCCAAATTTTAGAACATCATCCAATGGAAAATTACAAAGATAACCTGGTTTTGCTTTTTGTAAATAGCGTTTGAGTGTGGATAATTTCATTGCATTGATAAAAGTTCTAATATCAATCATGCGCAAGTTACCTTCTGTATAGTCTTTTTTTAATATGCTGCGTTTTATTTTGTCGGTGTTATCATTCCAAATAAATCTGAAGAAAATCTTTTCAAGAGAGTTTATAAATTCTTCAGGAGGATTAGGTAAAGTATTGAAAATGTGAACTAATTTTGAAAGAGCTAATGTTTTAATTACTGTGATTTTCCCAATTAATGTCAAATTTCTTTTTCTCCATGTTGCTAGTAGTCTGTTTATTTCTTCAAGTCTTTTCCTGGTATTGATTACCCATAATTCATTCAAATCTGGTGTAAATCTAATGCCCAAAACTTCAAATTCATTTTGCTGCCATTCTATACTTAAGTCTTCACAAAGTACCTCTTTGCAACCAGCTTTTGAACCAATCCATATTGCCTTAGTTTTATCTTTATTTATCTTTAAGCCTGACATATCATAAAAAGTGTTCAGTGTGTCTATAGCCGCATATAAACTTTCTTCAGTGCCATCTAAAAATAGTTATGTGTTATCAGCATATTGGCCTAGCTTATATTCCTCATCATCAATTACAATACCTTTTATCTTTTCATTCTGCCTAATCATACAACCAAGGATTTCAGCCACAAAAAGTAATAAATATGGAGAAATTGGGTCCCTTTGTCTGCAACCCCGTTGATTTGGGAAGAATTCAGAAAGATGGCCATTTTGAATTACACATGAAGATGTATCATAAGTTAAGATATTAATCCAGCGTCTAATGTCAGGACCAAAACAAATTTTTTTTTAAACAGAATTGATAAAATCTTTTGAAACTGTATCAAATGCTTTTTAAAAATCTATCAAGATTAGTAGGCCTGAGATATTTCTTTTCTTAGTTTCAAAAATAATATCATATAACAACCTAGTATTCTCACTTAATCTTCTTCCAGGAATAAAGCCTGTCTGATTGTCATGTATGAGAGAGTCAAGAGTGTTTTTCAGCCGATTAGAAATAATTGCACTGATTATTTTATACAAGGCATTCAATAAAGTAATTGGTCTCCAGTTCTTTATAAATGACCTGTTCTTATTAGCTTTAGGTATACATGTGATAACACCTCTTTTCATGGTAAGAGACATTTTATTTTGGCTAGAAACATCCTTGATAAATCTAAAAATCCAAACTTTTAGTTCTTTCCAAAAGAATTTAAAGAAATCTATTGGGAATCCATCTAATCCAGGACTTTTGTTATTTTTCATTCCTTTTACTGCAAATGCTAATTCCATCATATCAATATCTTTTTCCAGATTGTCTCTAAGTTGATCACTCAAAGTTGGAGTTATCACATGTTCAAGGCTATTAAAAGTTTCATGTTTACTTTCAGAAGAGTAAAGGTTTTTGTAAAAATATCTTACTTCATTCAAAATAGAATTACTATCAGTAATTTCTTCATTTTTATCAGTCATAATCTTATTCATTGATTTATTGATATAATTTCTATTTTCTAAGTGACAAAAGTATCTGGTTGGTTTTTCTCCTTCCTCATACCATATAATTATATTTCTGAACTGCATTCTTCTTACCTCATCTTCTTTTATTTGTTGCATTTCTAATTTAAGCTTTGAAAGGTCAGATAATAGTTCTTCATCAACAATTTGGAAGTTTTTCATAATAGCATCTTCATGATCTCTTTTCTTGATTTCCAATTCAGTGGTTTTATCCTTATTTTTCTTCTTAAGATAAGAAGAAAAAGATATTGATTTACCCCGTACATTCATCAGAAAGGTTTCTAGGAATAAGCTGTCATCAATCTTAAGTTTGATATCAATATCCTTTGTCTCTTCATTTGATTCACTATCTGAGTATTCATCTTTTGTCTCCCTTAAGACTGATCTGACTAAATCAGCATAGGCTGTAAGAGTGTTAAATTTCCAATAACCCTTCCCTCTATTCTGATTATTAGAGTTGGAAAAAGTAAAGCTGACAGCCGAGTGATCTGTCTTATAACCGGGAATAATGTCGGAATCAAGAGAAAGATTGAATACATCTTCTGAAATTAAGAAAAAATCTAGCCTCGATTGTTGTCTTGGGTTCCTTTTCCACCAAGTGTATTTTCTCAAATCAGGATAATATTCCCTCCAAATGTCTATAAGATTCAAAGATTCCAGTCTATCCAAAACAATATCTCTGGCTTTAGGATTATTAATGTTTTTGTAATTTTCTAAATCCTTTGATGGATCAAGCACTAAGTTCCAATCACCAACAATAGCTATGGATTCATTTTCAAACTTATAAATGTTTTCAAATAATTTTACATAAAAATTTGGGTCATCAACATCTGGCCCATAAAGATTTGTAAGGGTAAATCTTTTGTCGTCTACAGTTATGTCAGCTATAATGTAATTACCATTTTCATCAATAAGGGTCCTATGTATTTGAAAATCTATATCATTATTGAAAAGAATAGCTACCCCTCTGGAGTTGGATCTATAAGGAGCAATAATACTTTGTAAGCCCCACTGATTATTCATTTTGTTAATGTCATCCTTGGCAACATGAATATCTTGTAAGCAAATAATAGAGTATAATTTTTTCCTAAATATATTCATAACTTCCTTTCTTTTGTGTGTATCGGCTAGTCCTCTGCATTTAGCCGAAATCATTTTAATCTTTTTAGTCCTATTCATTTTTGGTAGATATAATTAAGTTTCGAAAAAAAAATTAATAAATTCAAACTCAAATGTTTCATTATTATTTCAAAGGCAAGAATTGTGTTAAGTATAGGCTGATTAATTTTTTTTGAAGATCATGTGATTGTTGTATCAAAGAAAAATAAAACTGGGAACTTTTTTTTTGTAAATGAAAGAAAGAAAGAAGGGAGAAAATGAAATGAAGAGAAAATGGGGCATAGGTATGTCACAATTGCCCATTGGAAAAAGGTAGAAGGGGGAGAGCGTAGAAAAATAGAAAATAAATAAAAGATAAGATAAGAAGTTAATAGATAAAAGAAAAAGAAGACCGATGGGGTTCATAACCCACGCCTACAACTCAGCCACTTCTCGGCAATAAGGCAACTTACCGTAAGTGCAATAAAAAAAACCTTTCTTTTTGATAAGGTAGATAAATATTGTACTGGGGTTGAAAATAGTTTTTCTCATAACATTGTGCTGTGTGAGCACACTTTCCGATAAAAGGCTGCTTGTTGTTATTGCATGAAATATATCTAAAAAGAAACAGATTTTAATTGCAAAGTATATGTTAAAAAGATTGTACTCTACCTCGTTAGGTGTAGCATTATTGTTAGTTAACAGTCTTTAACCTTTTCAGCGGTACACTAAAAGCATCTTACAAACTTGCAATGTAGCCTTGGTAACTGCAATTCCTCACTAAGATTCTACTGTATATGGAGGTGTACTCTTCACCAGCAATCTCTCAACAAAAACCACAAGTGCAAAGTATTGTCAAAACGCAAGGCAGGACGTGAACTTGATCAGATCTGTTTGATTGAATAATTCTGAACTTCATCATTTCACATGTGTGAAAATATGGCCTAGAATAATTCTTTAAACCAGTCTCTATGGCTGTGAACTGTTATTAAACATCAATAAGCCAGCAGGCAGATTTATCTGAACAACCCAAAGGAATTGTGCTAGACTTGTACAAGGTCTCGATAAGAGATCTACTATTGCAAATCTGGATTTATGGTCACTCAATGGATATATAGATACATGTAAACTGTTATTTCTTGGACGTTTACGTAACATTGATAGTAAAAAGTTTTAAAAACACATATTTTGTGCTTCTTACACATTTCCTAAAACCAACAACATCTGTGGTAATATCATATCGATATCTGAAAAATATAATCTTTATAACTATGTTGATAAATACATTGCTCAAGGTACATTTCCTCCTAACATGTTTGGCTAAGAATCGTAAATGCTAGTGTACATAATTATGAAGAGCAACGTTGGCGATCGCAATCTGCATATCGATCGAACATGTCATTTTATATTTTAATTCATACAACAGTGACCTACCATGTTCTGTGACAACAGGCATATAAATAATCTGAATATAAATGTAACTTGCAATTCTGTGTCAAAATTTCCCCAAAAGGTAATATATTATAATATTTGTAAAAGTAACACCTTTTATTATAATTTTCACATCTTTCTCTACTGTGAACAAAAAGATACAACAAAGAAACGAGTTCTTTACTTTTACTTGATAGCCTTGACATGTAGCCCAGCGGATAAGTGAAATAATTGTGCACATCGTGATGCAAGCATGAAATTTGGCATGATTGTAGCTAATACCTGTCTTATCACATACAGATCGAGAGGCCTCACAAAATTTTCATATTTTAGGTTTTTTTGGGTGAAAAAGTGAAAAAAATGAAGTTTTTTTAGTATTTCCACCATAACTTTTTTAAATATTGTCCTATGCTAATAAATCATATACCAAATTGTAGGAAATTCCTTGCTGATCATTTTTCATTATATACATTACATTATATCTCTAATGGTTTGGGCTAGAGAAGTCTTAAACAGCTAAATGTACAGAATAATGTTTCCAAAATGGCGGCCAGATAGACTTTCCCAGCACATAGGATCAACAATGCATGACATAACACTTTGTTGATCATATTGAATATAACTAGATATACTTACATGCTAGTAATGTTTCAGTGTTCATGGCTATGGACAATTCACGACAAACAAAATCAACCCTTCGTCTTAGCAGTCATCTCTTGAATGGTGCTTTATCTCAAACAAGAACATCAGTTTGTGCAGTCTCCTCCACATTTGCACAGTGCGGTGCATTTGAGAGCTGCTTTTACACACTTACACCTGTTTGAACAGTAATTTTTGCACATGCACTTCAATAGTTCCTGGCAAATCTTTGATGCCTCCGGGATAGTGGTCCACATGGGTCTAAGCTCTCCAGCAGCGAGTTGTTGCCATCCCCAGTTCAGAGGGTTTGGTAGTTCCTGGTGCCTCATCAGGGATTGTCCCCAAACATAACTGCCCTGATATACAGATCTTTTGATATGTTGGATCAAAGCTGATTCTGTTGGGGGAATATTCTCCAGTGCCCTTCCCTTTGCAGAAAATAATTGTTTTCTTGCCTCATTCACTTTCAGGAGGGTGCTTGTTCTGTCATACAACAGTACAACAAATCGTTCCAGTTGTTGAATGTTGCCATTGGTTATTTCAAGTGGTGGGCATGCAAGAGCAGTGAAGGTGTTGGTAATTTCAGGAAAAGCTTTCCATACGTTCCATGCAGTCTTTTTTCCGATTCCACCAAATGATGACACGCTGTCACAGCCAGTGAAGCTGTGAAACATTGGAAGAGCAGTACTTCTCTCAGGACCAAGACCTGCTGCAAGATCATGGACTGCAATATAGCGAAAGTGTTTGCCAGTACCAAATCCAACCCAAAGTTCTTCAAGATCAAGAATCCTTGCTGCAGCTATGGCCAACACAACTACATCAGTGTCAACTGTTCGAATGTAGAATTTCTTCCATCCTTTTTTTGAAGCATCAGACAAATGTAGCATCATTCTTGTGTCTGCTTCCTCATGGTTACATGGTGACAATTCCAAGAGGTCATCTGAATGATTGGAGACCACGTATTCGCCATTTGTGCTGATGATTTGCTTGTTTGTTTGTATCGTGATTATTTTCTGTGCTAGGAAAGCAAACAGTTCTTTCTTGTTGGCATCGCATCTCAGAAATTCTTGCCAATTTTGAGGAACAAATGACTTGGCTTCCACTCGTCTTCTTTTTCCACTTCCTCTTTTTGTTCTTGCGCTTGATTTTAAGCTGTCTGCTTTGTACTCGTCCCAAACAACATCAACTCTCTGATTGGTGTCCAGGATGTTCTGCAAGTACTTTAGGAAAACTTTGTGCGCATAATCATTAAATGTCATGTGAGCAACTGGCTTCAAGATGTTAACTAACACTGCACCATCAAGGATTGAGACGTCGACGTTGGGTTTTGAATCAGATGGAGGTGAAATTTCTTCCAGGCAATTGAGGAGAATTGATTTTGTGCATGGACGAAGAGAGCCCTGATGAGATAAAGATGGTGGGCAAGACTGGTTTTCATGTTTGAAAAACTCTTCAAGGTTTCCATCTCTTGACTGACACGAAATATAGAGACGTGAAAACAGACTGCAATCAAGTTTGAGACTGTTTATCTTTAATTTTGTCGAAGATGTTTTTTTGGTCTCAGGAGAGGAAATCAGAGACAGTTTGTTCCTCTGAATCGTTGCTGAAAGGGGGAGATTGTTAACAAGCCTCTCTCTCACAAATGTTTTATATTGTTCCCTGCCAACATTTTCAATTTCTTGAAGGGTTTTCATCACAGATTCGTCCACAACATCCTTTGTTGTTAGAACAAGTAGTTCCCCACTGGTATCTTGGAAAGGGTTTCCATAATCTTCTACCACTTTAGTAAGAGCTTGGACATCATGCAAAAAGTTGGTCTGAGTTGCTTTCTTCTGTTCATGGTGGCTGTTGTCTTCATTGGAGGTTTCTTGATATTCCAGTGATGTTTGAAATTCCTCAAGCAGTCTCACAACTTCCGGTCCACCAACAGTCCACCTTCTTAGGGCAGCATCATTTTCTGTTAACCCAATAGCACCACCTTCGCCCTTGGACGTGGACAGTCAACCATCTGGCATAGTTTGTATGATCCAATGCAAACATCCACGGTGATATTGCTTCCATCATTTGGACATACAAGTGGAAATTACCACTCCTTTCTGCTTTGACAAAAGACAACAGTAGCACCTCAAGATTAAGTGTTATCCACCAATACTTGAAGGTTGGATATTTCTGTGAACTGTTTTTGCACCATTCATCAAAACTTACAGATGACATTTCATACTCATAAGCTTGAATCAGGAGATGGTAGAGAACACAGACTGTAACTTCATGTGCTCTGCGAGTTCGTCTGACATGACTCCCTCTGAGAAATGAGTCAGCTCTTCCAGGTGTTGCAATGTCTGCAGATATGAGCATATCAGTCCATCCGCTATCCCTCATCCAGCTGCCTAAAAGCTTGAGATAGGCCATTTCGATATGTAAGCCACCAAGAAGAATAACAAACTTGTCCTCACCATGAGTAATGGGGTATTGCCATTGAATCTGCTTCATGAGGGCATAGAGTGGTTGGTCAGCTGCAACAACAGACACTTGATCTGGATGGAGGAAAGTTGTAGCCTTTTGTATCATACTCATCCCATGCTTGAGCATCGGTACAGATTCAGCATGCTCATTGAATAGAGGAAGAAGAGCTGATATGGATTTTGTTATCTCACTATTGCTGTTCATTCCATGGTAAGCTGCAAAGGTCACGTTCAGGGGTTCGTCAGCAGCTTCAATGATCTTATGAGCCACATGGTCAAGCCATCTGAAATTAACAGGCACGGGTTGATAAGTATTTGAAAAATTATTTTGTCTCTTTGAATCATTTGTTCATATGGAATTATATGAATTTAGAAAAACATTTACAATTGTGGTTAGCATTTCTGGTAGATATTTCTTTTGCAATGATTCATAGGTAAGTTTAGTACATTACTTGAAACTTTTATGATAAATACTGACCTGACTTCCATATTGTTCAAATCCTCAAGTTTCATGGCTTCTGGTTCATCAATAACTTGTCCTGGATATATGATATCAACCTTCCGGAAAACATTTGGTGGAATGTTTCTGTAGAAGTCAGGTAATTCTCTTACAGACTTGGATTTCTGTTTTTGAGAGTCTTCCCATGATTCAGTTACTCTTTGCACGCCAGAATTGTCAACAGAAGGATGTTGAAACAGTGAAATCCCAGTGCCGTGAAAGGAGTCTTTTGCTGTTGTTGAACTGGGGTTATGATCTATATTGTCTATTGCTGAAGTTGTAAAGAGACCAGTTTTCAGCGGTTGAGGACATACAACCTCATCATTTTCATACTGAAAGCATGCTTGATTGGCCAAATTCGTAGAAAGTTCCAAAACCATATCATAGGAGACTGATATTCCAAGATCATATAGCATGTCAACCAACTCTCTTTTGCGAGTTTTTGCATGGAGATACAAGCCAATGTATAATGGAAGTGGTGTTTCTCTGTCCTTACTGTGCCGAGCAAACAGTGGAGTTTCCTTTCGTCTTTTGGTGCTGTTGAAAACCACTAATTGTGCCAAGGAAAGTGAAGATTGTGACCTGTTAATATCTTGTGTAGATTTAAGATTGGTTCCATCCAGAATCATTTCAAGTAATGACAGAAGAGACTGTGGTACAGATCCTGTTTGGCAGCTGTCATGAAAGGATCCAAGGTTGTCAGATTGCATATTGAAGATATCTTGTCGTATCATCTTTGCAGCCTTGAAGAGAGTCTTTTCTTCTTCATCATAATCCTTGCCTCTGAAATCTCTCAAAACCTTTCCGACATGTTGAGAAAAAACAAGCATGGTTTCTCTTCCTTCCAGATGGTCATGAAGGTCAGGAAAGAAATCAAGCAGTTTCTGTTTAAGTCTTGTGCTGTGAATTCTGTTCTTCAGGATAACACCCTGACCAGATAGGCTATTGACATAAAGTCGTGAAAGTTCTGAAAGTTTAAAGATTGGCGTATCTTCCTTCTGGCAGCAATCTTCAATGTACTGCGTTAGCTGAGCAAAAGCTATACCTTTACATAACTCCTCTTTTTCATCCATGTGTTCTGATAACTTTTCTTTTTCAACCATAGCTGCTCTACTGTAAAGCTTGGTGAGACAAAGCCGATGATATTTCGCATCCTGTGCCATTAAATCCCCACAACTGATTTTTGCCAAAAGATCTCGGTCTTGAATTTTCAATGCACAGTCCTTTACACGACAATCTAGCTCAAATGTTGAGGCTGATCTGAGTTCATTATGAGGTTCCTGTTCGTCGCAAAGAAAACATTTTATTGTTTTATTGTTCACTTTGTTTGTCCGTATAAACTTTGATTCCGATTCAGGTTCTAGTTGTTCAGATGATTTCCTCTTCCTTTCTGCTTTTTGCAATGCTTTATTATTGAATTTCAAGCTGCATGACTTGTGCCAGGAAGCTTCATTCTCAAAAAAGCATTTCTCAACATTTCTTTTTCCACCCATGTGCCTGAGATTGATATTCATAGGAATATGCCCTAACTCCTGGAATGCTTCTAAATTGCTGGCAAGTGAAACATACCCAACCCCAGCATTCCGTGTGGCTTTTGCTGGACATTGTAGGTTTTCTCCAGTTTCTTGTTGACAGATGACACAGAGGTTGAAATTCGTGGATGCTTCTAGCTCTTCAAAATTCATTTTGGCATGAGGGCTGAAATAATAATAAAAATTTTAGTGTATTCATGAAAGTGATAGTATTTTTCTTAAAATCATATATAAAGCCCTTGCATCAAAATTATCTTGTTATATGAATCTTTTCACTTTGTGAAAAATTTTCTACATCAATTCCAAAATGTCAAATATAACAATTCCTTTGTTAAATTGAAAATCTTAAAAATCGAACTTGAATGTTGCTTTTAAATTTATATTTATTTTATTTCACATCAAGCACAAACAACCAATAATATCCTGTTCCGTGTTGTTTTAAACATCATGTCTTAAATTTGTTTGGGCGTAGTACATCATAGTGCATATTATAAAGTTATTGATCAAATGAAATAGCTTTTCATATCTTTAATGTCCCCATACTGAACTGATTTGCAAGAAATGATACTTCTATAATAAACTCTGTTCTTTTTACCTTTCTTGTCAAATTGTATTCTGAGAGTAGACATTATTCCTATTCTATTCCTTACAGGGCATCATCAACATGGTGTCTGAAACAAAACAAAAACAAATAATTAAATGTAAAGAAACAGTTCCCAATTTTGTATAATCACATAACATAATGTCATTAATTATGGAGGTATAAAAAGTCTTTAAAAACTAGTATTCAACTGAAAAATGGTGATACCTTTCTTTTCTTGTGGTGTGTTGAATAGCATCGCTCTTGTGATCTATTGGTAATAATGCAACCATTTTGTCTTTAATCTGAAAAACATCAAAATATATTTTATCACATTTTCAAAATAACTTGACACTCTTAGAATAATCTTATTCTTTTTATTTATATCATAAAATATATATTAACAGAACTCTTGCTTTTAAAATTGAAAGAATACTATAATATATTGAGTTACCTTTCTTCTTTAAATGTACATTTTGAAGGAACTCATCTAGTTCTCATTTCTTCAGACACATTTCAGCCATTTTACCTGAAATGTTCACAAAAGTAACATATGATGAAGCACAGTCTTGAATTCAGTAAATAGGATTTAATTTCTAACAAATAAATGCATTTATGTGAATATCAAAAACATGTATCAACAGAGGTCCTGAACATTTTACATGTTATTGTAATAAGTTGAACGAAAATAGTATCTTAATCTAAAGGACATTGAAAATGTTTAGTGTTATGAAATATTTTTAAAAGCTAGATGTTGTAATTTGAAGGTAAATATTTATCATAAATAACTTTTCTAACAACTAAGAATATATGTTCATGGAACTGTTGTTGTTTTTGTAACAATTACAGATTCCACAATGTGCAGGATTTTTAGAATTTTTATTTTTAAATGGATACTTTCAAATTTTATTTGTTACACATAAAGAAAAATTCTTACCTTGCTTTGTAAGCTTTATGTCTTCAAAACTGGGAAATATCCGAGATGTATAGACTCAAAATTAAATCAAAGCCTAGAGGTCAAGCTTTGACAACACAATGTCAACACTGAAAAGGGGAGATCACTCTAATTTCCCCTGTCAATGTACTGTTTGAAGAACAACTCCTTACATTTAATAACAGTGACAAAGACATCAGATGATTGAAAACAAAAAATCAATGTATTGATTGAAAAGTTTATTTTGACAATGCTTCTTTGTATCAAAGGTGCTAAAACATAAATTCAACCCAAAAAAATGTAACTACACCTTTAATTTCCCGCCTTTTATTGAAAATGACCTCATCATTGTTACTAGATGACTGCTGTAGCCCAAACCATTAGAGATAGAATGTAATGTATAAATGAAAAATGATCAGCATGGAATTTCCTACAATTTGGTATATGATTTATTAGCATAGGACAATATTTAAAAAAGTTATGGTGGAAATACTAAAAAAACTTCATTTTTTTCATTTTTTCACCCAAAAAAAACTAAAATATTAAAAAAAATTCGAGGCCTCTCGATCTGTATGTGATAAGATGGGCATAAGCTACAATCATGCCAAATTTCATGCTTGCATCACGATGTGCACAATTCAGCTTAAAAATTGCACTTATCCGCTGGGCTAATGCTTTCATTTCGAAAGAACAAAAACAATTTTACTACGCTTTGAAAGATTCATCATTCACTGTATTCCTATGAGCAAAACCATGATATCTCCTAAACTTTTACTCTGAATGAACATGTTGTTCCCATGACGTTACTTATTATGTAAATTTGTTACATTTCAATTTATAATGTATTTGTATTTTGATTTTGTTATGTTCGGTTTTTATTGGAGGAAATAAAGAATCTCTCTTTCATAGAAGGAACATTCCGCACCAAAACTGTACACTAAATATACTCCTAACACTAAGCACACAGTACACACACAATACACAAACAATACACAACAGTACACACAATACACAAACAATACACAACAATACGCCAAAGGCAGGACATACACATTGCATGCAACACTATTCAAACACTACATACAAATACACATACACATAAAACAACGAATACAAAGAACACACTGCACCAATGCTACACATTGTGAAACTCCACTTCATTGCACAATCTTGAACTATTGCTAACTGTCTTTCCCTAGTTACATAACGAATACAAAGAACACACTGCACCAATGCTGCACATTGTGAAACTCCACTACATTGCACAATCTTGAACTATTGCTAACTGCCTTTCCTAGTCACATAACGAATACAAAGAACACACTGCACCAATGCTACACATTGTAAAACTCCACTACATTGCACAATCTTGAACTATTGCTAACTGCCTTTCCTAGTCACATAACGAATACAAAGAACACACTGCATCAATGCTACACATTGTGAAACTCCACTACATTGCACAATCTTGAACTATTGCTAACTGCCTTTCCCTAGTCACATAACGAATACAAAGAACACACTGCACCAATGCTGCACATTGTGAAACTCCACTACATTGCCCAATCTTGAACTATTGCTAACTGTCATTCCCTAGTCACATAACGAATACAAAGAACACACTGCACCAATGCTACACATTGTGAAACTCCACTTCATTGCACAATCTTGAACTATTGCTAACTGCCTTTCCCTAGTCACATAACGAATACAAAGAACACACTGCACCAATGCTGCACATTGTGAAACTCCACTACATTGCCCAATCTTGAACTATTGCTAACTGTCATTCCCTAGTCACATAACGAATACAAAGAACACACTGCACCAATGCTGCACATTGTAAAACTCCACTCCATTGCACAATCTTGAACTATTGCTAACTGCCTTTCCTAGTCACATAACGAATACAAAGAACACACTGCACCAATGCTGCACGTTGTGAAACTCCACTACATTGCACAATCTTGAACTATAGCTAACTGCCTTTCCCTAGTCACATAACGAATACAAAGAACACACTGCACCAATGCTGCACATTGTAAAACTCCACTACATTGCACAATCTTGAACTATTGCTAACTGCCTTTCCCTAGTCACATAACGAATACAAAGAACACACTGCACCAATGCTGCACATTGTGAAACTCCACTACATTGCCCAATCTTGAACTATTGCTAACTGTCATTCCCTAGTCACATAACGAATACAAAGAACACACTGCACCAAAGCTGGACATTGTAAAACTCCACTCCATTGCACAATCTTGAACTATTGCTAACTGCCTTTCCTAGTCACATAACGAATACACAGAACACACTGCACCAATGCTGCACGTTGTGAAACTCCACTCCATTGCACAATCTTGAACTATTGCTAACTGCCTTTCCTAGTCACATAACGAATACAAAGAACACACTGCACCAATGCTGCACGTTGTGAAACTCCACTACATTGCACAATCTTGAACTATTGCTAACTGCCTTTCCTAGTCACATAACGAATACAAAGAACACACTGCACCAATGCTGCACGTTGTGAAACTCCACTACATTGCACAATCTTGAACTATTGCTAACTGCCTTTCCCTAGTCACATAACGAATACAAAGAACACACTGCACCAATGCTGCACATTGTAAAACTCCACTACATTGCACAATCTTGAACTATTGCTAACTGCCTTTCCTAGTCACATAACGAATACAAAGAACACACTGCATCAATGCTACACATTGTGAAACTCCACTTCATTGCACAATCTTGAACTATTGCTAACTGCCTTTCCCTAGTCACATAACGAATACAAAGAACACACTGCACCAATGCTGCACATTGTAAAACTCCACTCCATTGCACAATCTTGAACTATTGCTAACTGCCTTTCCTAGTCACATAACGAATACAAAGAACACACTGCATCAATGCTACACATTGTGAAACTCCACTACATTGCCCAATCTTGAACTATTGCTAACTGTCATTCCCTAGTCACATAACGAATACAAAGAACACACTGCACCAATGCTGCACATTGTAAAACTCCACTCCATTGCACAATCTTGAACTATTGCTAACTGCCTTTCCTAGTCACATAACGAATACAAAGAACACACTGCACCAATGCTGCACGTTGTGAAACTCCACTACATTGCACAATCTTGAACTATTGCTAACTGCCTTTCCCTAGTCACATAACGAATACAAAGAACACACTGCACCAATGCTGCACATTGTAAAACTCCACTACATTGCACAATCTTGAACTATTGCTAACTGCCTTTCCTAGTTACATAACGAATACAAAGAACACACTGCACCAATGCTACACATTGTGAAACTCCACTTCATTGCACAATCTTGAACTATTGCTAACTGTCTTTCCTAGTCACATAACGAATACAAAGAACACACTGCACCAATGCTGCACATTGTGAAACTCCACTTCATTGCACAATCTTGAATTATTGCTAACTGTCTTTCCCTAGTCACATAACGAATACAAAGAACACACTGCACCAATGCTGCACATTGTGAAACTCCACTACATTGCACAATCTTGAACTATAGCTAACTGCCTTTCCCTAGTCACATAACGAATACAAAGAACACACTGCATCAATGCTGCACATTGTGAAACTCCACTACATTGCACAATCTTGAACTATAGCTAACTGCCTTTCCCTAGTCACATAACGAATACAAAGAACACACTGCACCAATGCTGCACATTGTAAAACTCCACTACATTGCACAATCTTGAACTATTGCTAACTGCCTTTCCTAGTCACATAACGAATACAAAGAACACACTGCACCAATGCTGCACATTGTAAAACTCCACTACATTGCACAATCTTGAACTATAGCTAACTGCCTTTCCCTAGTCACATAACGAATACAAAGAACACACTGCACCAATGCTGCACATTGTAAAACTCCACTCCATTGCACAATCTTGAACTATTGCTAACTGCCTTTCCTAGTCACATAACGAATACAAAGAACACACTGCATCAATGCTGCACATTGTAAAACTCCACTCCATTGCACAATCTTGAACTATTGCTAACTGCCTTTCCCTAGTCACATAACGAATACAAAGAACACACTGCATCAATGCTGCACATTGTAAAACTCCACTCCATTGCACAATCTTGAACTATTGCTAACTGCCTTTCCCTAGTCACATAACGAATACAAAGAACACACTGCATCAATGCTGCACATTGTAAAACTCCACTACATTGCACAATCTTGAACTATTGCTAACTGCCTTTCCCTAGTCACATAACGAATACAAAGAACACACTGCATCAATGCTGCACATTGTAAAACTCCACTACATTGCACAATCTTGAACTATTGCTAACTGCCTTT
The DNA here is from genome assembly GCA_916613615.1 of Steromphala cineraria. NCBI lineage: Eukaryota > Metazoa > Mollusca > Gastropoda > Trochida > Trochidae > Steromphala > Steromphala cineraria. Next base: position 63,694,816 of record OU744728.1, on the reverse strand, counting down.
CCCTAGTCACATAACGAATACAAAGAACACACTGCATCAATGCTGCACATTGTAAAACTCCACTACATTGCACAATCTTGAACTATTGCTAACTGCCTTTCCTAGTCACATAACGAATACAAAGAACACACTGCACCAATGCTGCACATTGTAAAACTCCACTACATTGCACAATCTTGAACTATTGCTAACTGCCTTTCCCTAGTCACATAACGAATACAAAGAACACACTGCATCAATGCTACACATTGTGAAACTCCACTTCATTGCACAATCTTGAACTATTGCTAACTGCCTTTCCTAGTCACATAACGAATACAAAGAACACACTGCACCAATGCTGCACATTGTGAAACTCCACTTCATTGCACAATCTTGAACTATTGCTAACTGCCTTTCCTAGTCACATAACGAATACAAAGAACACACTGCATCAATGCTGCACATTGTGAAACTCCACTACATTGCACAATCTTGATCTATTGCTAACTGCCTTTCCCTAGTCACATAACGAATACAAAGAACACACTGCACCAATGCTACACATTGTGAAACTCCACTACATTGCACAATCTTGAACTATTGCTAACTGCCTTTCCTAGTCACATAACGAATACAAAGAACACACAGCACCAATGCTACACATTGTGAAACTCCACTACATTGCACAATCTTGAACTATTGCTAACTGCCTTTCCCTAGTCACATAACGAATACAAAGAACACACTGCACCAATGCTACACATTGTGAAACTCCACTTCATTGCACAATCTTGAACTATTGCTAACTGCCTTTCCTAGTCACATAACGAATACAAAGAACACACTGCATCAATGCTGCACATTGTGAAACTCCACTTCATTGCACAATCTTGAACTATTGCTAACTGCCTTTCCTAGTCACATAACGAATACAAAGAACACACTGCATCAATGCTGCACATTGTGAAACTCCACTACATTGCACAATCTTGAACTATTGCTAACTGCCTTTCCCTAGTCACATAACGAATACAAAGAACACACTGCACCAATGCTACACATTGTGAAACTCCACTTCATTGCACAATCTTGAACTATTGCTAACTGCCTTTCCTAGTCACATAACGAATACAAAGAACACACTGCATCAATGCTGCACATTGTGAAACTCCACTTCATTGCACAATCTTGAACTATTGCTAACTGCCTTTCCTAGTCACATAACGAATACAAAGAACACACTGCATCAATGCTGCACATTGTAAAACTCCACTACATTGCACAATCTTGAACTATTGCTAACTGCCTTTCCCTAGTCACATTACGAATACAAAGAACACACTGCACCAATGCTACACATTGTGAAACTCCACTACATTGCACAATCTTGAACTATTGCTAACTGCCTTTCCCTAGTCACATAACGAATACAAAGAACACACTGCACCAATGCTACACATTGTGAAACTCCACTACATTGCACAATCTTGAACTATTGCTAACTGCCTTTCCCTAGTCACATAACGAATACAAAGAACACACTGCACCAATGCTACACATTGTGAAACTCCACTACATTGCACAATCTTGAACTATTGCTAACTGCCTTTCCTAGTCACATAACGAATACAAAGAACACACTGCACCAATGCTACACATTGTAAAACTCCACTTCATTGCACAATCTTGATCTATTGCTAACTGCCTTTCCCTAGTCACATAACGAATACAAAGAACACACTGCACCAATGCTACACATTGTGAAACTCCACTTCATTGCACAATCTTGATCTATTGCTAACTGCCTTTCCCTAGTCACATAACGAATACAAAGAACACACTGCACCAATGCTACACATTGTGAAACTCCACTACATTGCACAATCTTGAACTATTGCTAACTGCCTTTCCTAGTCACATAACGAATACAAAGAACACACTGCACCAATGCTACACATTGTGAAACTCCACTTCATTGCACAATTTTGATCTATTGCTAACTGCCTTTCCTAGTCACATAACGAATACAAAGAACACACTGCACCAATGCTACACATTGTAAAACTCCACTACATTGCACAATCTTGATCTATTGCTAACTGCCTTTCCCTAGTCAGACATTCGTTTGGAACAAATAGTAATAACTCCACCATCTTCAACCATCCTGCTAAATCAGCAAATGTTTGTCCGCGGAGTTCCTACAACACCTTCCCCTGATATCAATGAAGTGAAATGTCTCATATATAGCTGAACCAGCCAATCAAATGACTTCTAGAGTAATATCAACATTACCTTGAATAAAGGATGTAGGGGCTCAAAATGGTTTGCTTTGAAGGGGCAGTAGCACGTTTTTAGGGGGAATAAACGGTGATGTCAGGAAAATGAAAATTAATGGTCTCAATCGACAGATAATGTATTTAAAGTAAATGGAGCAGTATTAATTCAAATATATAACGTAAAGTATAGCCATGCGATTGCTTTTTCTTACACAAGATGAATTTAAGGTGTTCATAAAAAATGGCCGCCAATGGATTTTATGTGAATCTTCATACTGAGTCCTCTGATCATGACTATGGATGATAGGCTATGTTTTTTTTGTGATTTTTGACACTGTCAAATTAAAACTTTCAGCATTAACTTACAATTATCAGTGTAAATTTTAGAATATAAAATTATCCAAAAACATGCTACTGCCCCTTTAAGCCCCTAGAATATCACAACATTCCATTTGCTGAAAAAATGCGTCAAATATGTCGTCTTGACTGACTTTTCAACTTTAGAGTATTGTAGCAACTGTGCGGACACAAATACGCTGATGTAAGGGGATGATCTTTATCACGGGTTTCTTTACCTGTACATGTAATTGTTTACAAGTTGGACACACTCTCAAGAGGACTTACAGCTGACCTTTGGTAACCTTAGCCTGCAAACTGAACACTTCAGGACGTCCAGCAGGGGTTACATGAAGCTGCTTTTGACGTTTTATTTTCCTGTAATACGATCTACAAAAAAGCTTCAGAAAGGCCTCTCTGAAAGGCTTGTAGGTCAAAGCATATATACAAACGTTCCAAATGCTGTTTGAATGGTAGGCAATTGTGACTAACTTACTAAAACTTCCATCACCAAAGACAACTATAAGAACGGGGAGATAACTGAGAGAAAAGACGCCAGCACTGAGCACACACATGAGAGAACGTCTGAGCACATTGCCTGACAGGGGGATCACCAGCTCGGGGTGTACTCTCCTCCTTCTAGTACATATTCTCTTCAGGATGTCGCAGGAAAAGACAATTATCATTCCAAAGGATAAGATCATTGTAACAAAAGCAAAAAGTTTTCCATGAAAAGTGACAGAGGTCACCGTTAGAAGTGCTGTGTTTGGGTCATACATGAATTGTGCATTTGGTAGGACTATCAAAAGCATCTGGGCGAATGACAAAAAATGAAAGAAAAAAGCAATTAATACATAATTCTTTTTTGTTGCATGCCTGCGGTGGAAAAGAGGAAATTTCAGAGAGATAAATCGATCTACGATTACCATAAGAATGTTGTAAATTCCGAGCCCAATCAAAAAAGACTTAAGACAGCCAAAACAAGTTAGTATTGTTTCTGAGAAAAATGAACGATTGAGAAACGCAGGTGGCAAACCAAACACTAGGAAAATTAATCCATTGATTACATCCCAAAATGCCAAATGAGCAATAACTGTTAGGTTGGATACATAAGGGTTATCAGTCTTCAGTATGACCAACACCACGACGCCATTACATAGAATGACAATGATACCAACAAAAAGAACAGTGGTTCCAAAAATGATGCCGCTTGAAGACTTCCTACTATATGTGTCTGATGAGTTGCCCAGATCTGATGAGTTGCCCAGATCTGATGAGTTGCCCAATTCTGATGAGTTGCCCAGATCTGATGAGTTGCCCGTTTCTGATGAGTTGCCCAGATCTGATGAGTTGCCCCGTTCTGATGAGTTGCCCAGATCTGATGAGTTGCCCAGATCTGATGAGTTGCCCAGGCTTGATGAGTTGCCCAGATCTGATGAGTTGCCCGTGTGTGATGAGTTGCCCAGATCTGATGAGTTGCCCAGATCTGATGAGTTGCCCAGATCTGATGAGTTGCCCAGGTCCGATGAGTTGCCCAGATCTGATGAGTTGCCCAATTCTGATGAGTTGCCCAGATCTGATGAGTTGCCCGTTTCTGATGAGTTGCCCAGATCTGATGAGTTGCCCAGTTCTGATGAGTTGCCCAGGTCTGATGAGTTGCCCGTGTGTGATGAGTTGCCCAGATCTGATGAGTTGCCCGTGAGTGATGAGTTGCCCAGATCTGATGAGTTGCCCGTGTGTGATGAGTTGCCCAGATCTGATGAGCTGCACAGATCTGATGAGTTGCCCGTGTGTGATGAGTTGCCCAGATCTGATGAGTTGCCCGTGTGTGATGAGTTGCCCAGATATGATGAGTTGCCCGTGTGTGAAGAGTTGCCCATATCTGATGAGTTGCCCAGATCTGATGAGCTGCCCAGATCTGAAGAGTTGCCCGTGTGTGAAGAGTTGCCCATATCTGATGAGTTGCCCTTGTGTGATGAGTTGCCCAGATCTGATGAGTTGCCCAGATCTGATGAGTTGCCCAATTCTGATGAGTTGCCCGTTTCTGATGAGTTGCCCAGATCTGATGAGTTGCCCAGATCTGATGAGTTGCCCGTGTGTGATGAGCTGCCCAGATCTGATGTGTTGCCCGTGTGTGATGAGTTGCCCAGATATGATGAGTTGCCCGTGTCTGTTGAGTTGCCCTTTTTAATTACAGGCGTAACGGTGCCAGATATCAGCCCTATCACGCACATTATCCAATGTATTCTCATAATTTTCACAGAAGTATAGAATATTGTTAAATAAACTTTATCTACAGTCTACATGTGTACCAAGGAAAGTTGTTTTTGGTAGAAATACCAGATAATCATTTCATCTACTCTTCAGAAACCCTTTTCTGGTTGGTTTCGTTCGGTATCACAAGTCCTCGATAGATATGTTTCAAGATACTTAATCAACAGTTTCGTTTCTGTGAAGTTCAGTATCGCTAGTCAAGATTGCAAAGTTCAGATTTAAGTAAAGATATTCCATGGTTCACTTTGTGTAAAGAGACATATTGCACAGTTCACTTTCTGTTAAGATACATATCGCACAGTTCAGTTTCTGTAAAGATACGTATTCCTCAGTTCACTTTCTGTTAAGATACATATCGCACAGTTCACTTTCTTTTAAGATACGTATTCCTCAGTTCACTTTCTGTTAAGATACATATTCCTCAGTTCACTTTCTGGAAAGATATTTTTTCCTTAGTTCACTTTCTGTAAACATACGTATTCCTCAGTTCATTTTCTGTTAAGATACATATCGCACAGTTCACTTTCTGTAAAGATACGTATTCCTCAGTTCACTTTCTGTTAAGATACATATCGCACAGTTCACTTTCTTTTAAGATACGTATTCCTCAGTTCATTTTCTGTAAAGATACATATCGCACAGTTCACTTTCTGGAAAGATACTTTTTCCTTAGTTCACTTTCTGTAAAGATACGTATTCCTCAGTTCATTTTCTATAAATATACATATCGCACAGTTCACTTTCTATAAAGATACGTATTCCTCAGTTCACTTTCTGTTAAGATACGTATTCCTCAGTTCACTTTCTGTTAAGATATGTATCGCACAGTTCACTTTCTATAAAGATACGTATTCCTCAGTTAATTTTCTGTAGAGATACGTATTCCTCAGTTCACTTTCTGTTAAGATACGTATTCCTCAGTTCATTTTCTGTAAAGATACGTATTTCTCAGTTCACTTTCTGTTAAGATACGTATTCCTCAGTTTACTTTCTGTAAAGATACATATCGCAGAAATTATTAAATGCCGACTGAAGTGCAACGTCATTAAAATAAGATTATATTTTTTTTCATTATGTTATGCAGATTATAACTCTTACAAGACCATTTAAAGGGACAGTCCTAACGGTATAATTTAGAGAAAACAAGAGTACATGTACTTCCCTGTTTATACTTAGTTGTTCTTGATATGAAAAAGAATAGAATGCAACGCTTTGTTCTCTTGAATTTCATTTCAGCAAGAAACACACCCATATGACTTTCCCTTTAAAGGGGGTCTCCAACTCCTAATTTTTAACTTCCAGAGTTTTTTTAGCGAGGCCCCGAGAGGGTCGTAAATCTCTGGGGGGGGGGGTTGGGTTTTTATTTGTACATACATACATAAAAGAAGAATTACAGAGAGAGATAAGGTGGTACTAACGAGATGTATATTTTATCAATGTATTGGGTGTGATTACAGTGGTTCGGCTTACCAAAATATCACCTAATGTCACCAGGTTAACCGTAGCGCATTGATCTGAGGCATATCTTCCACCAATCTAACTGCAAGTCTCTGGAAGGCCACGTCCAGAGATACAAGTGTTTATAAGTTTAAGTAATTTCAATATGTCAAATAACTCATGAATTCATGTATAATGTCTCCATCCCTGACAGAAAAAGACTTTTTCTAATTTGCATAATTATGTACTTAATCAATAAGACCTTTCTCCGAGTTTTATTTCAATATTTAATGTATGTGCTCCAAAAAGGCAATGACATCTGAGTAGGTCATGTCTACTACATTACATTTTGACATGTGTAGTTGCTTTGCTTAAGGTAATTTTATAGTATTTGCTTGGATCCTTGGTAGGGGCCATATAATGCACCGTTTGAATAATTAATTTATTATAATGATAAATAATAATCACAATTCAGATGGAGGGGTATTTTTAGCCTCGATGGGCTTATGGCATGGAATTTTAACATTTTCGACTTTTTCACCAGAACCAAAGACCTAGAAAGCTGAAACTTTCTGTACAATCTCCTTGACTAGTGAGAATTTTCACGCATAGCCTTGGTGGCCCTATGGCTCCTTATAAGGGCCACAGGGGCCACGCCCTTAAAGCTATTGTCATCTTCTTCTACAGAAGCATAAGGCCAAGAAAGTTGAAACTTGTGTACAGAATCCTCGACTAGTGAGGATTAGAATTTATCGGTTTGTAGGCCCTGCGGCCCCTAATAAAGGCAACAGGGACCACACCCTTAAAATCTATTTTACAGAAGCAAAATGCACTTTGTGTAAAGACCCTTTGACTAGTTAGGATTATGATTTATAGCTTTGGTGGCCCCGTGGTCCCTGATAAGGGTCACAGGGGCCGCACCATAAAAGCCTATTTTTATCATCTTCTCCAGTAGCAAGAAGTCTAGAAAACTGAAAACTTTGTGAGCAAATGCCTTGACTATAGAAGATTATAGGGTTGATGGTCCTGTTGACCCTAATAAGGGCCACAGGGACAACACCCTAAACCTATTTATCTCTCCTTCTTCAGAGACATGAGGACTAGAAACCTGGAACTTCTATTAGAATTTATAGCTTTGGTGTCCTTGTAGCCCCTAATAAGGGCCACTAAGCCGAGTGGGCGCTTAAGACCTATTTGAATTTTCGTCACCAGAAGCATACGGCCTAGAAAGCTGAAATTTTGTGTACAGACTCCTTGACTAATGAGGATTATAATTTGTAGCTCTGGTGACCTTGTGGCCCCCGATACGGGCTACAGGGGCCACCCCTTAAAGGAAGCACGTTTTTTTATAATTCCAATTAAAAAATTTTCACTGATAATTGAACGTTAATGCTAAATGTATTATTTTGATAGCGTCAAAAATCTCATAACACGAACCAATTTTCCATAGTCACAGGATAAAGTATGAAGATTCATCTGAAATCCATTTGTGTGGGCGGCCATTTTGTGTGAACTCCTTTAATTCATTTTGTGTAAGAAAAAGGAATCGCATGGCTAAACTTTACATTATATATTTGATTTATTTCTGCTCCATTTAGTATATATGCATTGTCTTTTAATTCAAAAATTTTCACTTTCCCGACATCACCTTTTATCTTACCTTACAGTAAAATACTCGTTTTTGATTGGCTGACGATCGACTCATTTTATCTTATGTACCCCAGGACACTCTCCTCTCACGGTGTACAAATCCTATGTACCCCGCTGCCATGGCAACAGCTCCTCTCCGAGAAGAGGTGTCGCATAGAATAACATGAGGTTACCAAATGACGCACGCGGTGTGCGGAGTTTACGTAAGTTCGATTAGCTGTTTTCGTGATTAATAATTAAAATTGTGTTTTCTCAACATAGTATGTTTTATTTGGAAACAAATTCCGCATTGCATTACTTGCACATGCTATAGAATTAAAGTCAAATAGTTTTTAAGCATGTTCCGGCTAGTAGTTTTACGTAACACGATTCATAACATTTCAGTCGGGTTGGATGACGCCATTTTGTTTACATTAGGGGTCAAGGCCGTTCAAGCGGTGATGGCTCATCCGTTAACGGCAGCTCAAAAAGAAATAATAATATTTTCTTCTGACTCGACGGTAAGATAAATTCGTTGTATGCTTCTCCCTCGGGTAATACGGTCTGATGTACCATCTTTGTACAAATGTCAACCCTCGCCGGGCGGCTCGGGCAACATTTCTACAAAAATGGTACATCAGACCGTATTACCTTCGTGAGAAGCAAACAACTTATAATATTCCCCCCCTAAAAACTGCCCCTTTAAATGCCTATTTTCATCTTCTACTCAAGAATCAATAGGCCTAAAAAGCTGAAGCTGTGTACCGACTCCTTGTGAGGATTATGATTTAAAGCTTTGGTGGCCCTTCGTACTCCTTAGTTAGGTAATGGGGATTCTAAATTGTACATTTGGTGACCAATTGGCTCTATTTTTTTATTTGACGTTCAGAAAATTTCGAAAATGTTACTTTTACAAGTTATGAAGATCGAACGCAAGTTGTCTCTGTTTTTGCTCGGAGCTATAGAAAAGTATTTATGTAAATGGGATAAAAAATAACAACCTCTTTGTCAATTACCGGAACAAAAAAACAAGCTAATGTCATAATCCAATTAAAAAATAAAATTAAGTAAGATGAATTTAACTTAACTCAAGACATACAGTACTTTGGATCCCATCAAAGTCAAATGATAATTTTTTAAAGTATACACTGTGTAACTTTAAGTTTTGGGGTACAGTTTAAACATGTTAAAGTAGAAAGCAAAGATAATTATTTTGTGAGCGAAACATGAGATGACCATGTGCATATAAACTTAATTAAGCACTCGCGAAAAATAAAATTGAGTGCTCTTGGAATATTGATTAATATGATGTATAGCCCCCCTAGATATAAGAAATGTCCATTTTATTCAATTGAACTAACTATTCCTTATATTCTAAAATAGTGAAAATATGTGGGAAAGTGTGATAGAAAGTGTGCCTGAAAATTTGTATTTTTTAACACCAGAAACGTTTTTCTGTTCAAAAATAGGGTGTGCTTAATTATTTTTTATGTATATAAATATCAATCAATTTCATATGTTCAATATATACTTATACATACAAATTTGTGGTAAAGTCGTAAAGATATTTAAAATGTGACCTCACCTGATATATCAAAATCTTCACCAGACAGCCACAGCGCCTCAATAACCGAAAACATGCAATGATCGGAGTTTTTACGTGAACGTCTAATCTGTTTCTTCCTCAGTGACCGAAAACGAAGTTTTTACGTGAACGTCTTGGATCCTTATGTGTTTCTTCATCTGTCATTGGATGAGCCTGTTTGGTCATATTTCCATCAGTCCATCAATTAGTAATGGTAGCGATCTACTGGTAGCACGACACTCTGTTATTTAACTTGGGTTTCACAGGTGATACATTGTTATAAAGACAGAACCGTGTCTCATTATTTTAGGACTGTAGGCAATATCATCCTATTTCACAGAATCAATACAGAATATTAGATTTATGAACAGAGGAAGACATGAAAAGGATTGTACTCATATGTGTCATGTGGTTACGGTGTAATTAATGGTGTCACTTGACCTAATCAAATCAGCTACTCATGTTTATTAGAGCCAAACATTGCCTATAATGAAGACAGTAAACAGGCATATTTTATCATACTGCAGAAATTAAGATCATATGGAATTGATGGCAAGTTATTGAGTTGGTTTGAAAGTTACTTAAACAATAGAACTAAGCGAGTTGTTATTAATGGACACACATCAAATTCCAAACATGTTTTAGCAGGCGTCCCTCAAGGATCTGTTTTTGGATCCCTATTGTTCATAATATATATATTAATGATATTGTAGATGATATTGACAGTAACATCCGACTTTTCGCAGATGACACTTCTCTGTATGTCGTTATTGATGACCCTAATGTAGCCGCAAACTGTTTAAATAATGACCTGTCATTGATTGCAAACTGGGGCAAAAAATGGAAGGTTTCTTTTAATCCTAAAAAAATAAGTCAATACAGTTTAGCAGAAAAATAAATAGAAGTATTATACCTAATCTGATAATGAACGGTGAAACGATTGAAGAAGCGGAAAGTCATAAGCACTTAGGCCTAAACCTCAAAAGTAACTGTTACTGGGATGCCCAGATAAACTCTATGATCAAGAAAGTTAGTCCCTTGATTAATTGCTTAAGAAGTCTGAAATATCGTCTATCGCGTAAAAGTTTAGAAATTATTTATAAATCTTTCATAATACCAATATTTGATTATTGTGGGCATATTTGGGATAATTGCACTCAAGAGTAATGCAACTTACTAGAAAAGTTGAACTTTGACGCGTTAAGATCCATATGTGGGGCAGTTCGCGGAACAAGCCATAAGACAATTTATGACGAAACGATCTGAAACCACTAGCAGAACGTAGATATATATTTAAATTGACTATTTTTTATAAAATGAAAAACAATCTAGCACCTCAATATCTTATTGACCTCCTACCAAAAACAACCATTTCAAATGACTACAATCTCAGAGAAAATTCATCAGTGCGAACCTTGCGAAGTGTAAGCGGGGACTTATGCCAGGTCTTTTTTGCCTGACACAATAAAACTATGGAATTCATTAAATCCAAACATCCAAAATATCGAGACATTTTCCGGTTTCAAAAATAAGCTTTGCGGATCTAGAATTACAAATGTTAATTTCGATCTTAATTACGGTTCAAGAATTTGTCGAATTATCCATTCCCGCCTCAGGCTCCGTTGTAGTGATTTGAATGCGGACACGTTTAATAGACATATTGCGGACAGCCCAGAGTGTTCATGCGGTCACCCAATTGAAAACGCCGACATTATTTTTTCACATGCCACATATACACAGAATTAAGACATAATTCATTCTTCTCATTGAAAGGATTTAGTATTAATACAGTACTTAAGAGATGTACATCGCTCTCAAACGACGATCTTGAGAAATTATTAAAGTCTATTCATATTTAATTATCATAAAATGGAATCGATCTGACATCTCATAAGCACTTGAATATATAATTACTGCCACGCACATAACATGATATTCATGCAAAACGAGTATCTGTGAAGCTAAGTTGTGAATCTGACATGTGTCACTAATTACTATTAGTTTTATATTTATACATGTGTAACTGTATCAGAGCGGCCTTGATATAAGCTCTTCGGAGCCTGTTGGCCAATCAATTCATGTATATATAAATATCATGAATAAAATATGTTTAAATCACAAGCATATTTTCGCTGAAATTGGCTATGTTAGGAGTCCATGTTCTATGAACATTGTTCTCGTTCTGTTCCGTGCGCAATTCTGAGGTTGTCCAGTCCAATTAACCTGGCATCCAGGCGTGAAATCTGAGGTTTCAAGTCATAACATATATGTAGTGAAAATAGAATGTCCAACGACATTATGTCCCCCGCAAAGCTTTGCAGAAGATATAATGTTTCCACCGCCTCCATGGAAACAGTTTGAACATTATTGTTTGTAATGGTTAACAATTAATGGTTGTAGGTCCCTTTCTCTATCTTCATCTCAACTTATTTTAAATATAATTTCAGTATAATTTTATGAGACTTAAATGTGTATAGACCACTATAAGATTGAGTGATCCCTTTTACTCCTTACGCTACTGAATCTTAACTTCATCTCTATGTCAAGTTTTTGCTCATCAGTCCTGTCATCAGTCCATCCGGCCGTACGTCAATCCGTCCGTCCGTAAACTTTGTGCATGTTCGACTTCTACTCCAGAAGCAGAAGGCCTAGAAAGCCAATCTTTGTATACAGACTCATTTACTAGTGATTATTATAATTTATTACCCATATGGTTGGAAATAAGTGGTGACATATTTTCAATATAAGCACTAGTGCACATATCACTTTTGCCTAGCAACGATTGTTGTAGCGCGAGTTCCCATATTTTTTCGCCTGTGACGTCATAACACCATTGTTCTGATCCTTCCCCTATTGACCTTGCTTTCTGACACATTACGTTGACACAGTGACTTGGAATGTTTTCAAGGAATACATCAGCTTTATCTTGATTAAACTTACTTGGTTTTATATCAGGAATGTGTATATTGTCAAAACTTGAGTCTGTTGATGACACTTTTCAGCATAATTGTTTGTTTGTATTTTAAGACCAAAATGTATTGGTTTATGTACATCAGATAACATAGAACAAAGTTCTGAAATGCTAAAATAATTAAGGTTAATACATTTGGGGATGAGATGACATAGTCAACTGTACTAACGTCCTTACATGTTGTTTTACCTAAGTTTATATCTTTACCAATGCTACCATTGCAAATTAACAAATTCTGGCTTTTCAAAGCTCAATCAATCTAAACCCATAATTATTTGGTTGACCAGTGTTTTGTGATGTTCTGTCTACTGGGATACTTAGGTTTTATGCGTTGTTACTGGGTCCAGTTCTGATCTCATTTCATCAATATCTAGTTGTTTTTATAAATGTTTATCAAAAGTACAATAATCACATAGTGATTTAGTGAGAGAGAGAGAGAGAGAGAATTTGTTTATTTCTGTCTCATCTTATACATTCATAAATATATTCATTATACATGCATAAAAAAAATGTATAAGCCGCCAAAAAGGCTACAAGAGACAATTCATTAAAATCACATTAAATATTGAAATACATTTAGTCCTTGCATTAAAATCCCCTGTCAGGATTATGTTGTCAGTGTTGGATGCTATTGAACTAAGATTATGTTCAATAAATTCAAACATTTCTTCACTAGAGAATCTGGAGCATTCAGGTGGAATATAAACAATACCTAGGTATAAATCTCGAGCTAGATTGAACAAACAGCCTGCTAGTTTAACCCTTAAAACTGCATCATTATCTAAATCTAATAGAGTAACATAAGGAGATAAGTGGTCCTTAACTGCTAATCCTATTCCGCCAGAACGCCTAATGACGTTTTTCCTGTTTTTCAATAAAATTTTGTAACCTGTTATTTGGATATCATCTTATGCATCAGTCTTTGTTTCTTGAAGGCATATAATGTCATGTTTCTCTATAAACTCTATAAAGTCAGGATAGCCAAGTCTTTTTCTTAAGACAAACACATTTAAGATTAAATTTTGTCTTTTGTCTTTCACTCTGAGTCTTACAGTTGTCCTGGGAGTCACTCACACTACCACCGACGTCCCCCTAGCTCTGGGTGGGTCTACTTGTCAGGGTGGAGGGCTTCAGATGGGGTGGGATTTCGGAATGTAGGAAAAAAGTAACAGGAAAAAAAGTAACAGAAAAAAAGTAACACTTCTTATATAAAGAAACACTTTAGTAGGAAATTGAGTTTGAATTATATTAGGATTACTGTTGATTATCTTGTCATTAAAGAAGATTATCACATTTAACATCAAAGGTACACTTGTTACTTAAAACAACATAATTACATTGGTATTAACTGTTTCCTTCTCACCTGCTCAGTTATATCGACATAATACTCTCCCTTAATTGATCATTTGGATTGGCCTCCCTCATTTACTATCACACCGGCCTCACTCATTTACTTAATAATTACCTATCAAAACCCCTTTGATCAGGAAAGCTAATCAAGAATTTTTAACAAGCTTAGAGATCAGAAGGAAGAAGAAACCCTCCAACGTAGACTGAAGGCACTGTGTACTCAGTCATCCATCTCAGAACATCGGTCAGAACATCAGACTGAACAAAAACATCTGAACATTTCTGTTCTGAAAATAGTGCTTCATATGTTTGTATATTGTCTCATAATTTGTTAATCCTCATGAAATAAAAAAAAACACAAAAAAAACTGTTACTTTTTTTCCTGTTACTTTTTTTCCGTTACTTTTTTTCCTGTTACTTTTTTCCGATCACCGGGACTTGGTAGGGTGGAGGGGTAGGCACAGGGTGTAATGCGTTATCTACATACAGTTTGTCATAATATGTGCTTGCTTGTTTTGATTCCTTGCTTCCCTTTGTAAAGGCATCAACACTTCTCTCCTGTATGAGCTTATTTCCTCTGGGAATTGTTCAAATATACTGCAGGGTTTACCTTTCAGTTTCCTTCCTGACTTCTGACCAAATCCCTTTCTGCTGTGATGTTAAACTTAGCTATTATGAAGCGGGGTCTTGTTGCTCCTCTTCTCTTCGGTCCAATCCTGTGGATCCTCTTGAAGCTGAAGCTGCCGGGGTCCATCTCATGGTGCTCCTGGATGAAGTTCTTCAAAATCTCTCCTGTCTGTTCAGCTTCCTGGGTTGTTGTAGACTCGGGGATCCCGGTAAAAATCAGGTTGTCCCTCATCAAACGGCAACTTTGGTCTATCATGTATTCCTTCATCTGTAAATTTTCTAATCTGAGGTCAGAGATAGCTGGTGGCAGATCGTTTACCTTGGTGTGAAGAGACTTTTAATCATCGTGAATTGTTTGTTTATCAACATCCCATTCATCGAAACTCTTACTCACAAACTCGACAAATGACTCAACACTGGTTACTTTTGCTTTTAAACTATCAAGTTCTGCCACTATTATTTCTAGTCCAGCTACTTTGACTTGGACATCTGAGATAGCAGTCTCAATGTTATCTAGTTTTGTTGCACGTTGTGAAGAAGACTTATCACAGTTGACATATCTGATTCTGGTGGTTTTGAAAGGCTAGCTTGATACTGACCAGGGTTAGTTGGAGCTCCGAGGGGTGGTGAGGAGAAGATCTGAGACGGCTGGGGTGTGTACAGGGACAACATAGCCTCTCTCATCGCGGCGCCGATGTCGATGTTTTGTTGTGGCGATAGGTTTATCCAAGTTTCTCACGTCGGGGCCGTTCTCGGGAATGCTGGCGGGTTTTTTTCGTTTTGAGATAGGTGCTTGGGTTGGGTTTTCTGTCCAGAACTCATTGTGTGTACTGAAGTTTGTTGAATTTGTTAAAATCCGATAAAATAATCAGAAGTATCAGGATCACAAAAACCATGAAGCCATCTTGTTGTGACGTCACACCACACATACCAAAAATTACCAATTGCAGATGTGGTAGTCTTCTTGCTCAATATAGTGTTGGTCCGTCACAACTTTTTAGCTCTTTTGTCCTGAAAGGCGGGCTTATAGCATGGCAAGGCTGCCCGGCGTCCGCCCGTGATGTCCATTCTTAAACTTCGTGCGTTTTCGACTTCTTCAGGACCGAACGACCTAGAAAAGCTTAAACTTTGTGTATAGACTCCTTGATCAGTGAGGAATATGATCTATAGCTTTGGTGGCCCTGTGACCCCAAATAAGGGCCACAGGGGTCACACTCTTAAAACCTATTTTCATCTTCTTCTTCAGAACCGAAAGGCCTAGAAAGCTGAAATTTGTGTACAGACTCCTTGACTCGTTGGGATTATAATGTATAGCGTTTGGGCCCGTTAGCCCCTTTTAAGGATCGCAGGGGTCACACCCTTAAAATCTATTTTATTCTTCTTCTCCAGAATCGAAACGCTTAGAAATCTTATCTGTTTGTATAGACAACTTGACTATCAAGGATTATAATTTATAGCTTTGGTGGCCCTGTGATTATGATAAGGCCTAGAAAGCTGGAACTTTGTATACAGACTCGTTATTAATGAGGATTCTAAAGTTTACATTTGGTGACCCTGTGGCCTCTTCTTAGGTTGGGAATCACAATTGCTACACCCTAAAGCAAAATTGTTTGAAGCCTGATGAGCTATAGAGCCAATGGCTCTTTTTTTACATTTTTGGGCATGTTCCATTTCTGAATTGATTACCCGAATCAGAAATCACATCGCCGACATACTTAAGTTTAGAATTTGTGACCCTGTGGCCCCTACTAATACCTTATTTCATCACAAGGCATATACATGTAATGATGAAATGTTGTCTAGAGAATCGTAGGTAAAGTAACGAAATTGTACATTTTGGAGGAACCACATTTGCAAGACCCTAATGCAAAATCAAACATAAAGCCGAATGAGCTACAGAGTCAATGACTTGTTCATTTAAACAGATAACTTTCCCTTCAATTCTTCTTAATTCAATGAGTAAATTATTTAGTATATATCGAGCGTAAACGACTTTGATACCAAATTTAAACATTCACGAGTTAAATAGTTATTAATAAGTTTTTAACCAAACATTGTGACGTCGTAAGTAAGGTTCATCGTCGCCGTATGAATATTACACTGCAGTATATTACACAGGTAGGTAATATAACGATGTGACATATGATGATTTGTACCTCTATTTATATAAAACAACTGTACTGCAACCAAAGTTATTGAATGATTAACAAGCATTTTGCCTTCATTGAAATGAAACGCGATATATCATATACTACGATCTACCTTGATTGCTTAAAGCTCTGATTGACATTTAATGATTTAATGATTATATTCATTTTTAAGATTTGATCAATAAACTTTTTTTTCAGGAACTGCATTGGACAGATTTTTGCTTTGAATGAAATTAAGGTCATGGTTTGCCAGATTGTAAAAAGGTTAGTTTCGGGAGCACAATAAGATAACTTTCAAATTGGGCAACGTTCACAGGTATGCTCAAGTTTAAAATATTACAAAATTTTACAAGACGCATTTTCTTCTCTTATATAAGGAATTATTATTCTCATTTTGATGTTAGCGGTCATTTTCTCACTCCACAATGACGACGTTTCAGTACAGTGATTAATATGGGCCTATCTACGAGGACTAAAAGTGAAAGAATATGAAATATATCGAGAATCGAACTTGATATTTCGAAATTTAAGCTATCTTCTCCAGTAAGTCCGACCGCAGCTCCGTACCCGGGTTCCCTGCCCCTGATTCCAATCTTTGCCGCTAGATGGCGACAGATTTCCATACAAGCGGAGCCACCTAGCGGTGTGCGTGAGGTAGGGTAGGGAACCCAGCTAGAAGCTCCGTAGATCGCATTACCTTCGTGATCACCGCTGGCGGTTTTATAAGCGAGACGATCCGATTGGTCCGCTTATGATTGCATGGGCTTCGCCTGCATTAAACTGGTAAACAACATGCGAGGTACGGGGGTGCGGTCAGACCTAATGTAGAGGATTTCATTTCTCCGCAGAGTTAATATTTTGAATATTTTATTAATCAGAAATAGGCCGATTTTAATCAGACTATTTTAAGTAAAGCTTCTTATATTTATTATTACAAATGGAATGGTAATTATTCCATAACACCTCTATGGTTATCTAAGAAATTGGTCATAAATAAAGAAGTACAAACAGTATTTTCCTTTCCGATGTTTTAATACTTCTAATTTCCTATGAATTGTTCTTGTTTTCTCCACAGCTACCACATTGAGCTCGACCCTCGCCGTGAACCAAAGCAAGTGTTTGAACTCGTACTCAGATCTGAAAACGGACTGTATCTCAAGTTTACTCCAAGGGTTTAGGTCATTCCCTTGGTGATGATCACCGCCATCTTGAATAATGAAGAGAACGTCAATTCCATTATTAAAATCGACATTACATAGAATAGAAATATTTTTCCGGAGTGCTCTCAGTTTTGGAATATGTTTTAAATTTAAGCTTAAGTTAGCAGCTTTAGAGTTCGGTTTGGATTGTTCTTAAGTGTTTAATACATTGTATAGCTAATACGAACCATCGTCCTCCCACGATGCATCACAAGGATCTTAAAGAATGTTATATTAAAACAACGAAATATTGTAAAATCACTTGTAGAGCATCCAACCATCTTAACAAAAACAAACACACAATCTGGCGATGTTTGATGGGAAAGAACACCTATTCTTACTTACGATATACTTACTAAACATACGAAAAAATACAGAATCAATCAATAGCAGTTTGTTAATTTTATAAGTGACTTCCGATTGACTGATTGATTGAAATGATAAGAACATCTTAATCGCACAGACATGATCAATAGCCGGAGCATGATCATGCGTCCATTATTCAAGGAGAAATTATCGCTGGCTCTTATCATAGACTGAACAATGTGTGGCGTGTAGCCATGGTGATCTCAGTTTCACTTCCAAATCAACAAGTAATAACAAATGTGATTCCCAACCTTTATAGATCAATATCGTGAACTGCATTGTTTGTGTTCCGGCAAAATTGTATTGTTCTGTATTCTATACTTTTCATAAGTAAATTTTATTTCAATAGATGTATTTTATCATTCCAATGAGTATACTGGCCTTCTGCTTATCATTATACTTTTCAATTATTTCACCCATGTTTTGAATGTTTTTTCGATAAGAACTACTGTTTGCGCTAAAGCCCAAAGGACATCCGATTTCGTTGGTATAATGCAGGATGTGTGACCATCATATGGAGGTTTTAAAAACCCAAGTGCATCTGTTTAGAATTTCTTGTATGCTCTTAGTGATCTCAAACCTCATTTTTCGGTTTTAAACGAATCTTAACACATATGATCAACAACTTTAAATATGTGGTTTATAAGATCTAGACAGACGCCAGGAAACATAATTATACTAATCAAACCAAGAAACGCATACATGTAGCTTAAACATTCTTCTACATTTTGTCTTAGGAAGACAAGAGTAATTCTATGGATGAACAACTTCTTTATTGGACAGTTGGAGTAGGCCTACAGCAATTTATACATTTTGGTATGATAATAAGAAAACAATAACAGTAACAACACAACAGGTAACAATTACATCAAAGGATAAATTACATAAAGCTAAGAAAACATAGGATGATTGGGATATCAGTTTGTGAGTGAGTTGATTAGGCAGATTAGCGAATCCAGTTGAGTTGAGTGGATTAATTATGGGCGGATTAGATGGTTGTAAGCTGATGGGATATAATAGCCTTGATCTCTGTTCACAGATGGCCGGAAACGGAAAATTTGTAAAGCTTCGGCTAAACGACGTTGAGTGCAATCATGTTTGTTGTTTGTGAGTGATTTGACAGTGTCTCAGTTGATGTTGTATTGTGGGAATCTGGTGATGTGTTCTGAAAGCTGATTTTGCGTCTGCGTTGATGGTGGATGTTGTTCATCCAAAGAATTACTCTTGTCTTCCTTATACCATCAACCTCTATAATGCCACTCAAACAGCTCATTTTATCTTAGTTTTACCGGCCAGAGATATGAAAGCACATTGTTAACAGGTGTTGTCAGATAAATAATATGGGCCAAAAGGTTAATATCCTGTGCAACCTCAATTAGCCTTAAAGCTTGTCATTCGCGTTCCATTAATCTATCAAAAATCATATAACAATGGACCCAAGCTCTGGGGTTTTTTCATTGCTAACCAAGACAGACTGTTGAATCCAAGATGGATGTGGTTATCTAAAGACTTCTTTACCCACGACAATCAAGCGTTGCAACATAAGATATATTCTTGCAATCCTTGGTTTTACCCACCGCCCTCGAACTGGTTGACATTGTTCTGTTCAAGCACAGTAAATCCAAATATAACTTTATTTCTAAAAACAGTAAAGGTCAATAAAGGCTAAAACAACAAGAACCCCAGGCTTCGATTAAATTGCTGTTTTTATGAATATTTTCAAGTTCATGCTTTATTAGCCTTATCTTAAAACAGACTTGCGACTTGGAAAAAACTTCCAATGGCAAAAGACTCAAGTTCAGAATTTGTTTCGAGGGTATGTTTACAACAGACATACTTCTTCAATTCAAAGGAATAGTAGCCTACCTTTTAAAAATAACTCATAGACAAACATTTGCTATGCCTGTCGTTTTTGGAGTAGAATATATTAAGATCATCTGGTTCCGTCAAGCCCTCGTGTTTATCTCATCCCTAATGTGTCCGAGAATAAGTACAAGATCATGGAGCTTCATTCAAACCCAAACAAAGGATTACTTAAGTATGTTTTAAAATGTTGCCTGACAGGATCGACAATTACAATAATCGGTGTTATCCCATAGTGGGCCACGAGTAGATTACGTAATGAGCAGACCGGCGGGCCACTATGGGAGAGCTCGTTAATGAGGTGTGATAGGCCGGCCCGCTCTGGGAGAGGTTGTTAGTTGTGAAAACATACTAATGAAGGTGTTAAGTGTTAACCAGGTGAGCAATAGATCAGAGGAAGTGTTAATGATGAGTAGTAGGAAGTTAACAACTGCGATGCCATGTAAATAAATGATACTACCAAATTTTCTTACTTTTTGTTATCTTTTTTTCAATAAGTAGTCTTATCAATGGTTAATCACTTGACACCTCTTAACAAGGTATTCACACCTGCTAATTAAGGCAATCAAACTTATGTGGGCCACTATGGTACAGCTTAAATGTCCGCAGCCCACTCTGGGACAGCTCGTTAAGAGGGTGTGAAAACACCCGGCCCACTATGGGATGGGCCACAGTGGTACTAAACCACAATAATCTTTGTTCAATAATCATTCAGTAATAACGTCCTTCTTTTGTTAACGTGTGGTCAGTTGTATGAGTGTAGTGTCTATTGATGGCTCCCACCAATATGGTATCAGGCTCTGGAATTTTCAATAAACAGGTTTTAATATTGTTCATGTGCCAAAAGTAATATTTTTGAAAGAGTAATAAAAGTAATGGAAACATCTTTACAATTTGAAAAATACAAATAATTGTAAGTTACTTGGGATGAAATCATGGGTTAACACGGAGCATTCATTAACAAAAGTGAATATTGGAAAAGGACCAATTGGACTCCTCTCCGCGAGGTCATACCGTCTCAACCTAACGTCACGTGACACTCCATGTTTACACTTAGACCCACTATAGGGTCGGTTCACTATGAAGGATGACTGTGCAGGATTCATTTTGGATTTAAGAAGCTAGGAGTATTTAGTTTGTTTGGACTTGTCCCTCTGGATGACTTAGCGCTTCTCGCTGGGTACTCTACCTGTTGACATGCACTATTTATTTATTGCAAAAAGAGAAGAGACGTTTTATAAACGTGTCACATGCTGCAGTAACAGGTGATATTATATTTTGATAAGGTCATTTGACTGCTCAATGCAAACTCTTCAACGTACCTCGCGATCTGTCATTGAACAAGCCCTCGTGTTAACATTTCTCGCCATACCTTCTCTTCCAAATAAGATAAGATGATTACAGTTCTCCATTATAAAACAATAACAAAGATAAAGCAGATATTCAAAACAGTTAAAAACATGCCTTCAGGTATCACACTATTACAAACAAATACCCAAATTTATACCCAAGGTACCCTTGTAAAGAATCACATTCCCATGCTTGAGTGTAAGAGCACTGCTCAGTAAGAAGAGGCAGAGGTCGACTCTTATTGACATTGACTGGTTATTGCATGAAGACACAAGAACAAGAATGAAGTTTGATATGGTTTATTTTGAACAATGACCTGTTATCAGAAATACATGACATCACAAACGTTTTACATCATCAGTAATAATCTTACAATGCTCTGACGTCATAAACACAATGACGTCCCAATGCTATGACATCATTGGTTTAGAAAGTTTTAATGCTATGCAGTGTTCAAAGACGTACACTTTTCATGCCAATGTGATGAAAATGTTTTTGGATGATAAATAGAATTTCACCCTCGTGTCTTCTTATATTAATATATATCAAATATATCAACACTCGTTGATAAAAGTAAAACATCCTCGGCAAGCCTCGGATATTTGCTACTTATATCACTTGTGTTGATATATTTGATATCAGAAGACATTTGGATGAGATTCTCTATTTATCATCCAAAACTGTGTTGCACAGGAGATATCGCTTGTGGAAGATCCAGCTTTATCTCCAAGGAGATTTCGCTTTGACAGTAAATTTTGAACAATGCCCTGTAAACAGAAAATACATGACATCACAAACGCTTTACGTCATCAGTAATGACGTCACAATGCCATGACGCCAAAAACACGATGACGACAATGCTATGACGTCATAAGCAAGATGACGTCACAATGCTATGACATCACTGGTTAAGGAGTTTTAGGGCTATGCAGTGTTCAGAGATGTACATTTTTCATGGAAATGAGATGAAAGCCTCGGATATTTGTTACTTTCATCAACTTTTGTTGATATATTTGATATCAGAAGACACTTGGATGAGATTCTCTATTTATTTGGAACGTTATAAACAATTATCACCAACTATGAAGGTTTGTTTTCCAATTAACAAAAATACATTTATCGAATTAGAATGAAAGTATTAAAAACAATGATAATGGGATTTAAAGGCATAGTAGCACTTTTTTAGTTATTTTTTTCACTGATTATTGTATGTTAATACTTAATTATTACTTTGATAGTGTCAAAAATCTCACAATACAAACTAATCATTCATAGTCAGAGAACAAATTATGAACATTCACATAAAGTCCATTGGTGGCCATTTTTGTGAGAACGCCTTTAATTCATTTTGAGTAAGAAAAGGGAATCGCATTGCTGAACTTGTCATTATATATTTTGATTTATTACTGCTTCTTTTGATTTACTGCCCCTTTAAACTATGGTCTATTTTGTCTAGGATTGCCTTGATCATCTTGACTATCGAGGCTGTTCATGTAGTGTAAATTCTTTCTTAATTGATATTTCATTCTACCATAAGTACTTGATATACGAATTTTTTAATGCCAAATTAGTATATAAGGTATCATGTCATAAGCCTTATAAGTATTCTGAGAATCTATCAATCAATCTTTATTTCCGGTACTGAAAAGGCCACAGGCCTATAGTACAATACATAATACATTTGATTTTACATATACTATTTATGTAACAATATGGTTTCTATATACAGATGCGTAGAATATATACATGGACAGGTTTTCGATTTCTTTGTTAACTAAACTATTTAATAGTTTGGAAAATTTAAGCATGTTTGGATGTACATAATACTTTTCTTTAGTATATTTATACTGATACTCATCTTCAATTTCATTTGGTTGGCATAATTGACAGATTCTTTGCTCTCTACTAATATTTATATATCTACCTTTCTCAATGTACAGTTCGTGTGACGAGCATCGAAAACGTGCTAGACTTACTCTGTACTTCTTAACATTTAAACAAGATAGATAGTATTCGGTATGGATATTTCTTTTAAACAGTTGATATGTGTCACATTTGTTTGAAAGAGATAGTTTTGCCTGCCAATTTTGAAAATATATATCTTTTAATCTTTGACTAAATGTTTTTATGAATTCTGGATATATTCCATTTTCCTGATTGTGCCAAATATTTCCAAAGCCAGTTGAGAACAATAGTTGTTTTACATCTGTCACCCAATTGTTATGTCCATTTCTATCAAATAGCAGCATCATATCATAGCATTTCTTTGGTAAGCGATATGAGGGCATATATACTAATTTCATCCAATACCGAATTACCTTACAATAAGAGTTAATTTTGCAAATGTATTCAATCCCCAAATTTATGCCCCATACAAAAGAATTGGACTTATCTTAACATCAAATATTTTGAAAAAAGAGTTCATATTGAGATCACCTAATATACGAAGTTGTCTTAAGATTCCTAACAGTACTTTCTTCGCCTGCACAGCTGCGTACTTTGCATGTAATGACCAGGATAATATGCTTGTGAAATATACACCAAGATATTTGTAAGAATTTGTAGTTTCAAGTTTACATTTATTGTAGTACCATCTCTTATGTTTTGCTAACTTTCCACCATTCTTAAATACCACTACTTTTGTTTTATCTAGATTTACTGTTAGTTTTGACTGCATACAAAAGTTTTCGAGGTCATATATTTGCCTTTGTAGACCCATAACTGTACTTGATATCAAGACAATGTCATCCGCAAATAGTAAAAGAAATAGTTGAAAGATATCTGGATGTACATGTAACTGGATACCGTGTGTGCAGTTATTTTTTATCTGTGTGGCCAATTCATTTATGAAAAAAACTAAATAAAAAAGGACTCAGAACACAACCTTGTCTGACCCCAATTTGTATCTCAAAAGTTTCTGATAGAATATTCTTATTTCTGACACACGCTTTTACATTTTCATATATTTGTCTTAATAGATTACTCATTTTAGGGCTACGACCATGTTTATTTAGAATATTCCATAATTTATTTTGTTTCACCGAATCAAAGGCTTTA
Source organism: Steromphala cineraria (assembly GCA_916613615.1). Classification (NCBI taxonomy): domain Eukaryota; kingdom Metazoa; phylum Mollusca; class Gastropoda; order Trochida; family Trochidae; genus Steromphala; species Steromphala cineraria. The sequence goes on along the minus strand of OU744728.1, from coordinate 63,670,364 downwards.
GCAAAGTCGACAAATAAAGCATAGAATTTCCCCCCTTTAACATTTAGATATCTCTGGACAATACTTGTAGGATAAACATATTATCAATGGTTGTATAACCTTGTCTAAAACCAGCTTGGCATTCAGTAAGCTTGTCCATTGTTTCGCCCCAGAAAACTAGTCTCTTGTTTATGATTGAAGTAAAAATTTTACTGAAAATACTGAGCAGTGTGTAATCCCTCTATAGTTGTTTACATTGTCTAAATCACCATTTTGTGTAAAGGGATAATTATTCCCATCGACCACTCTTTTGGAAAGGTACCTTTTTCGAGTATCAGATTGAATAATCAATCTAAGTACGGGGTTAAAAGATCAGCTGAATATCTGAACAATTCGGGAATCATATGATCTACCCCTGGAGATATCTTGAGTTTCAGGTTATTTATACTCTCAAATATTTCCTCTCTAGTTATGGGTGAATCAAGTATCTGTTTTGTCAGTTCACAATCTACGTCAGAATGATTGATAAATACATCATCTTCAAAATCGTTATGGTCACTGTCTGGTATATTTTCACATGAATACAACTTTTTGAAGTGATCAAACCAGTGTTTTGTATCAATATTATTCACGTCTGTATGTTTTACATTGAGACGTTTTAGCTCATTCCAAAATCTTTTCGAATCATTTATGCTATTTTCAATTATTGATTGTTTGTTTCTGTAATATTCCATTCGTTTTCGTTTACACAAGGATTCATATTCATTTCTTGTCTTATTATAGTTTTCTAATGAAGTTAAATCTTTACATTTTCCGAATTTGTTCAAAGATCTACAACGAGAGTCTATCTTGAGTGTATTGTGAATACTTCATCGGTAGCGTGTTTCATTATACATGAACCTGCATTTTTCCCTAATAAAGGGAAACAAAAACTGAAAACCAGATAGGATAAAACTTTATAAAAAACAGTGCATGATTGCTCTGTCCAATTTTGAGATAAACGACGACTTGATATTCTCACGTAATGGCGACAACATCTGCTTGGGCGGATCCTCTCAAAGTTTAATGACATAACAGCTCTGATCCGGTCATTATTACTTCGTAACCTATATGTAAAGAGAACCTGCCTATAGGTTATGAAGGTGTCTATGTGAGTTATAGATAACGCGACACCCTTATGTCTACTCTGTGCAAGTTTGTTGTTGCATACCACTCTCTTATCAGGACCTTGGACTGGATCAGCTGTCTCGCAGTCTACTGTCGCACTCACAGCAGCTTCTAGGACACATCCGCGGAAAATAGGTGCTGACCTTGTTAAGCCTTCGATATTTACCCACCGTCATGTAGATTGTTTAAGTAAGTGAGAGGAACCTGAATCAACTTATATAATTCACGTTGCTTGCTGGTTATCCCTTATGTAAGCGGTCACACTGTGAAAGGAAAGCAAGCCCTATTTATATTTGAACGGAATAGAAGGGGTAGCGGCACTGAACTCAGGTACTGAATAGGACTCTGGAACACTCCCGGGACGATGTTTGTGTTGGGTGTTGCAGTGGTGTTTCTATTGACTCTTGCCGTGGCATGGCTGGTGCTGAAAGTTGGTACAATGTTTTTGGAATACCGGAAATGGCACCAAATTCTGGATGATACGATTCCACATGACCCTTTGCATCCGGTATTGGGCAATTTACACCAGGTATGTGATTCAACAGTTGATATATATTAAAGCTTTAGTATGTATGTTATGTGGTATGTAAATCTGTTCATCAGGTCAAAATTGTTATCATCCCATGATGGTATATGTGGGGTAGTATGGTTTAATCTTAAGTGGTTATGCTAGGACTGTTCAGGAGGCCATGAATGTCACACCCATCAAACCTAGCTGCTACATCTTCTAAAATTTTGTGTTGGTCAACTTTGACAAATAACGAATATTGAATCCACATTTGATGATTGTAGAAACATGCTAGAGAACTTAAGGTCAAATTACATTTACAATTCCTGATAAACTAAAGAATGAATAACTTTATTTAACAGTTAATATCCACCTGTCCCTTAATTGTTAATATATGCCGCTAATAGCTGAAATAACTCACTGACTGACGGACTGACTCACTGATGGACTGACTCACTGACTGACGGACTCACTGACTCACTGACTTACTGACGGACTCACTGACTCACTGACGGACTAATTCACTGACTCACTGACTCACTGACGGACTCACTAACTCACTGGCTGACGCACTCACTAACTCACTGACTGACTGACTGACGGACTGGCTGACGCACTCACTAACTCACTGACTGACTCACTGACTCACTGACTCACTGACTCACTGACTCACTGACTCACTGACTCACTGACTCACTGACGCACTCACTTACTCACTGACGCACTCACTGACTCACTAACTCACTCACCCACTCACTCACTTACTCAGTGACGCACTCACTAACTCACTCACTCACTGACTCACTAAGTGACTAATTCACTGACTCACTGACTCACTGACCAACTGACTCACTCACTCATTTACTGACTGACTGATTCACTCACTAAGTGACTAATTCACTGACTCACTGACTCACTGACCAACTGACTCACTCACTCATTTACTGACTGACTGATTCACTCACCAAGTGACTAATTCACTGACTCACTGACTCACTGACTCACTGACTCACTGACCAACTGACTCACTCACTCATTTACTGACTGACTGATTCACTCACTTAGTGACTAATTCACTGACTCACTGACTCACTGACCAACTGACTCACGCACTCATTTACTGACTGACTGATTCACTCACTAAGTGACTAATTCACTGACTCACTGACCAACTGACTCACTCACTCATTTACTGACTGACTGATTCACTCACTTATCCTAACTCACTCCTTCTTTAGATCACAACCTTCAAAGACTTCAGCGACAAGACGCTGGCTCGCTTCACAAACAATGGCTGCAAGGCTTTCCTGTACTGGGTGGGGTTCCCCCACCCTGTGGTAGTCGTCACCCATCCCGAGACTATGAAGGCAATCCTGAGAACCTCGGAACCAAAGACTCGTGGTGGAGGAGGATACAACTTCCTCGAGGCGTGGCTTGGTGGGTACAGTTGTCCAATAAACATAGTACCAAGTGTCTAGCCAGTTATGGAAAGTTTATAGTTCGCATCTTTTACTCGACAAAAGTAAAAAAAAGGTTACGAATATGAATATATATATCCTGGCTGACCACCTGCTTAGCTATCGACCAAAATAATATCTATTCTTTTAGGGCAATATATAAGTTCCAAAAGCGTATACAGAATTTTTTAAAGTTCGTATCTAGAAAATTTGTAGAATGGATTTGGAAAAATTTAAGTTCTTTTTACACAGTTTGTTTCAGGTATCAAGAATTTTCTTGAAAATAACTAGAAAGTTTCTAGAACATATCTAGGAAGTTTTTAGATGTTTATAAACTGCATAACTGATTACCTCACATTTTATTGCGCTAAAAGGACCGATACAAACACACACACTCATGCACATAAAAGACACACTTCCAGTTATGTCTAAGGGTCATGGCATCAAGACGATGTGTAGGGGAACATAGAGATACTGAGTTATGTCTAAGGGTCATGGCATCAAGACGATGTGTAGGGGAACATAGAGATACTGAGTTATGTCTAAGGGTCATGGCATCAAGACGATGTGTAGGGGAACATAGAGATACCAGTTATGTCTAAGGGTCATGGCATCAAGACGATGTGTAGGGGAACATAGAGATACTGAGTGATGTCTAAGGGTCATGGCATCAAGACGATGTGTAGGGGAACATAGAGATACCAGTTATGTCTAAGGGTCATGGCATCAAGACGATGTGTAGGGGAACATAGAGATACCAGTTATGTCTAAGGGTCATGGCATCAAGACGATGTGTAGGGGAACATAGAGATACTGATATGCTTGTTGTGAATTCGCATCGTCCTGGAAAAAATTAGGCTCTTTACATCAAACCAAACAATACAAAACTAAAGGTTTATGATTGCGCGATAAGACCAAAGAGTACACAAGGCAATTACGAAAGCAGCTGTAAATATATGTTCTCAGAGTTAATTGTTGAGGGGCAGTTGAGAAAATACGTAGGGTTGATTACAGGAACAAAGATACAGTGTAAAAGCACCAGTTTCTTATATCCTTTCTTTAAAATTGGTAAACTTTGGTGATACTTTGCGGGGAAACGCCCTTGGGAAAGTCAATATTAAAGCTTTTTGACAACCTGAAGGGTGTTTAGTAGATTATGATTAAACAAATCATACACAATCACGAATGATTATCATTCTGAGCACGCTGTCCCCTCGTAGGCGTGCCGTTGCCTAGAAAGACTTGTCTTGAACTTTACAAGTGACTTCGACCTACTTTCACAGTGAACGCCTTACAGGATGATCCATAACCTCGCATCGACAACTTGATGCAAACACGTTTTAAAAAGTCCATGGTCTAATTTGGGCCAAAAGCAAATACAAAGAAAACATGGCTCATAAAAAAAAATAATGCAATAACGAAAGGATAGTTTCAGCTTTATATGTGATCTAATAAAAAAAAAGAAAATAATGTAGCGAAAAAGCGGGGGGGGGGGGGGGGGGGGGGGGGGGAATATTACGTGAACTAAATTTAGTCCATGTCGTCACAACCTTCTAGACGATCCAACATATTTTGTTATTATTGTGATGTCATTATGACACAGATTCGGATTGGGTTGAGGCATATAGATAGCTTTTGAAATACTATAGCATGTTTATTCTATGTCTTAAGTAAACATGACAAACATTTTGAATGTTATTCAATTGGATGGCTTGAGAATATGACGAAGAGTTTGAATGTAATTAAGATAACCATAGCAATATGAAAAAAGATTTGTTGGATATCTACAGACATATGCAAAAGATTCTGAAAGTTATTCAAAGGGATGGCTTTAAGATATGACAGACTGAAATATTGCTAACCGAACGTTTTGAATAGCTAAATATTTCTGACGGAAAGGGTGGATTAGCTGAAATATTGCTGATCTAAAATGTTAAATAACTGAAATATTGCTGACCGAACGTGTTGAATACATGAAGTATTGCTGACCGAACGTGTTGAATACATGAAGTATTGCTGATTGAACGTGTTGAATAACTGAAAAAATTGCTGACCGAATGTGTTGAATACATGAAGTATTGCTAACCGAAATTGTTAACTAGCTGAAACATTGCTGACCGAATGTGGTAATAAGCTGAAATATTGCTGACCGAACGTGTTGAATACATGAAGTATTGCTGATCTTACGTGTAATAATGCTGATAGAACATGTTGAAAAGCTGAAATATTGCTGACCAAAAGCGTTGATTAGCTGAAATATGCTGACCGAAAATGGTGAATAACTGAAATATTGCTCACCGAACATGTAAAATAGCTGAAATATTGCTGATCAAAAGTGTTAAATAACTGAAATATTGCTGACTTTTCAAAACTATTACGTGCTTCACAGGGGACGGTTTGCTGATAAGTAACGGGAGGAAGTGGGAGAGGAACAGAAGACTACTGACTCCAGCCTTCCACTTCGACATCCTCCAGCCTTATGTGAAGATCTACAATCAGGCTGCCAGGGGTTTCATGGTAAGACGAGCGATACCTTTTCGCCTCTACAAACCAGAAACCGTGCTCCTGTCCAGTCAACTTCCGGTCGGAGTTCACGTTTAGCTTTAAAAGGTCATAATCAAACGCTGTACTTTGGTAAATTGTATTTCTAATATGAATGAAATACTTTTATTGAAAGAATATTGTTACAAACGATTTAAGAAAATAATGTAAATATCAGAAATGTAAACCACAATTTAAGAGATTTTTAAAAGAACTGTTTGTCAGATATAAAATAGAAAAAGACATAGCTTTTAGCAATTGCACTGCTGATAAATTCTATAAGTCTTGGATGATGTATCATATTTTATTCTCTTCAGAAGAAGCACAAGTAATCTGTATTATTTTGCCATAAAGACCAAAGAAATATTTTCTTATGTCTTGTAAGATAATACAAAGGGGGATTGTGCTTGAATGTGTTTGTATGTGTGTGTGAGTGAGTGTGCTATCTTTGTATAAAATCCCACCTACGTAAAATCTTGTATCTAGTTTTTATGTTCAATAATCGATACAGTATAACTAAATGCTTATTGTATGTGACCTTTGTCTCCCTGGAATGAAGGTCAATTCATGTAACAGGGGTGGATGAATGAAATGTTGAAAAAAAAAAGACATCAATGCCTTGTTGTGCAGCGGTATTGCTTGGCTTATGGTTTGGGTTTCTTAGAGGTGAAAGGGTTACGTCATCAAACTCAATATACCTTCTTTTGGTAAGTCATATCATTTTGAAATTTACCTTGTTTAGATCTAAAATTGAAAACAACTACATGCATTAATATTGTTCCAGAGAAACGTTTGGTTTTTGGAGATGGTCCTATTATTTGAATGAATATGTATATTCGAAAATTTCTTTTGATATTGTTTTATCAGATAAATTGTGGATTTGTCAGTATTCAGTAGACCGACAGAAAAATTTGAACTGTTTTAGTGGTCTCCTCGTAATAAAAGTTTTAAAACTGAGATCTATAATAATCAAATGATTTTGCCATTATAGAAAAACATTGAAAAGCAGAGTAAGGGAGGTAACTCCGTGGAGGTGCATGGTCCTACAAGTCTCGCTACTCTGGATACCATGTTACAGTGTGCCCTGTCTTACACTGACGATATACAGGAGAGGGGGTAGGTCCATTGTCTTTGGCTTTTAGTGGAAGCCGATTATGAAAAAAGTTAACGCATAAAAATTGGATGTTGACGATAAACTAAAATTGGAATGACGCCAAATAAAAAAGATATATTATGATGATTGTTTTTGATATAACCGATGGTACTCTACGTTAATAATAACTGTAGGTATGGTTAAAATATGTTATTCGATTAACTACGTATAAAGTGTAGTTCTTTAAAATCGTTTTTGTACATTTCATACTAGTGTGAATGGTAGATAGGCATAGCAAAACCATTCATATTTTACTCATTTTACTCAGGACCTCGCACCCCTATGTGAAGGCTGTCAACAGACTCGGCGTGTTGTTTATGAAGAGATTCTTGTAAGTTCACAGAACCTACCATGTCAGTAAGAGTTTATAATTGGTCATTTTATTGTACTTTTCATGTCAGTAAGAGTTTCTCATTGGTCATGTTATTGTACTTCTCATGTCAGTAAGAGTTTCTCATTGGTCATGTTACTCTACTTCTCATGACAGTAAGAGTTTCTCATTGGTCATGTTACTATACTTCTCATGACAGTAAGAGTTTCTCATTGGTCATGTTACTATACTTCTCATGACAGTAAGAGTTTCTCATTGGTCATGTTACTATACTTCTCATGACAGTAAGAGTTTCTCATTGGTCATGTTACTATACTTCTCATGTCAGTAAGAGTTTCTCATTGGTCATGTTACTATACTTCTCATGTCAGTAAGAGTTTCTCATTGGTCATGTTACTATACTTCTCATGTCAGTAAGAGTTTCTCATTGGTCATGTTACTATACTTCTCATGACCGCAAGAGTTTCTCATTGGTCATGTTATTGTACTTCTCATGTCAGTAAGAGTTTCTCATTGGTCATGTTACTCTACTTCTCATGACAGTAAGAGTTTCTCATTGGTCATGTTACTATACTTCTCATGTCAGTAAGAGTTTCTCATTGGTCATGTTACTATACTTCTCATGACAGTAAGAGTTTCTCATTGGTCATGTTACTATACTTCTCATGACAGTAAGAGTTTCTCATTGGTCATGTTACTATACTTCTCATGTCAGTAAGAGTTTCTCATTGGTCATGTTACTATACTTCTCATGTCAGTAAGAGTTTCTCATTGGTCATGTTACTTTACTTCTCATGTCAGTAAGAGTTTCACATTGGTCATGTTACTATACTTCTCATGACCGCAAGAGTTTCTCATTGGTCATGTTACTATACTTCTCATGTCAGTAAGAGTTTCTCATTGGTCATGTTACTCTACTTCTCATGACAGTAAGAGTTTCTCATTGGTCATGTTACTATACTTCTCATGTCAGTAAGAGTTTCTCATTGGTCATGTTACTATACTTCTCATGACAGTAAGAGTTTCTCATTGGTCATGTTACTATACTTCTCATGACAGTAAGAGTTTCTCATTGGTCATGTTACTATACTTCTCATGACAGTAAGAGTTTCTCATTGGTCATGTTACTATACTTCTCATGTCAGTAAGAGTTTCTCATTGGTCATGTTACTCTACTTCTCATGTCAGTAAGAGTTTCTCATTGGTCATGTTACTATACTTCTCATGACAGTAAGAGTTTCTCATTGGTCATGTTACTCTACTTCTCATGACAGTAAGAGTTTCTCATTGGTCATGTTACTATACTTCTCATGTCAGTAAGAGTTTCTCATTGGTCATGTTACTATACTTCTCATGTCAGTAAGAGTTTCTCATTGGTCATGTTACTATACTTCTCATGTCAGTAAAAGTTTCTCATTGGTCATGTTACTATACTTCTCATGACCGCAAGAGTTTCTCATTGGTCATGTTACTATACTTCTCATGTCAGTAAGAGTTTCTCATTGGTCATGTTACTATACTTCTCATGACAGTAAGAGTTTCTCATTGGTCATGTTACTATTCTTCTCATGTCAGTGAGAGTTTCTCATTGGTCATGTTACTATACTTCTCATGACAGTAAGAGTTTCTCATTGGTCATGTTACTATACTTCTCATGACAGTAAGAGTTTCTCATTGGTCATGTTACTATACTTCTCATGACAGTAAGAGTTTCTCATTGGTCATGTTACTATTCTTCTTATGACAGTAAGAGTTTCTCATTGGTCATGTTACTTTACTTCTCATGTCAGTAAGAGTTTCTCATTGGTCATGTTACTCTACTTCTCATGACAGTAAGAGTTTCTCATTGGTCATGTTACTCTACTTCTCATGACAGTAAGAGTTTCTCATTGGTCATGTTACTATACTTCTCATGTCAGTAAGAGTTTCTCATTGGTCATGTTACTCTACTTCTCATGTCAGTAAGAGTTTCTCATTGGTCATGTTACTATACTTCTCATGTCAGTAAGAGTTTCTCATTGGTCATGTTACTCTACTTCTCATGTCAGTAAGAGTTTCTCATTGGTCATGTTACTATACTTCTCATGTCAGTAAGAGTTTCTCATTGGTCATGTTACTATACTTCTCATGTCAGTAAGAGTTTCTCATTGGTCATGTTACTATACTTCTCATGACAGTAAGAGTTTCTCATTGGTCATGTTACTATACTTCTCATGTCAGTAAGAGTTTCTCATTGGTCATGTTACTATACTTCTCATGTCAGTAAGAGTTTCTCATTGGTCATGTTACTATACTTCTCATGACAGTAAGAGTTTCTCATTGGTCATGTTACTATACTTCTCATGACAGTAAGAGCAAGATAAAACTCATTTTCAATACCGGAAATCCTTCATAAAGTTTCCCTTGAAGGAAAAGTCCCATTGGAAAGAACTTCCCGAAGTAAGAATTCCCTTTAGGCCAAACCCAATAGAACTCGAACAAGCCCGCAATGCTGTCCTCCCTTATCTAATAAATCATTAGGCTACAACAGAAGCTATACCAACAACAAATTCTGTTATCTCCTCTGCAAAATAAGTTATGTTGCTGATAATATTCCGGCCAATGAAATCCATTTAGATGACCAAACCACCGCTGCTCTCATTGGTTGACGGTCGGGCATGCGTGAAACTAAACCGAAGCATTGACAGGGTGAGATAAAGATTAAATACGGTACGCTAGTTTGAGAGGGAAAATCTGTAAGTTTCTGTCTTTAATGAGATTACTCAGACACTGACGATTGTTTCAGAAACCTGTTCCATCACGTGGATTTCATCTACAACCTATCAGCTGACGGGAGAGAGTTCAATAAGGTGTCAAAATTCGTCCATGACTTTTCAGAAAAAGTTATTGAAAATCGAAAGAGAAACCTGGTAAGTATATTCATTGGGGATTCCAGATAATATGATTAAGTATTGTTGAAGACATCATCGTGAAAAACATGCTGCATAAGCCCTTTTTGCAGCAAACGTAAATGTAAGTACATGCAAAAACGAAATATCTGTCCATGTATAAATGATATTGTGTTTCCATGTTTTTACTTAATACCATAACCTTACAATCAGGATGTTCGTAGCAACATTTGTTATTTCAAATACAATTCAAATAAACCAGTTGTTATCATTACTACAAAGCACTCCAATAAGCAAAGTTATATCAGCTTGAAATCTGCTTTATCAATGACATGAAACTGTTAGTATTCATAGTTGAAGGACCCTGAACAAGTGAAGAAGCGCCACCTGGACTTCTTGGACATCCTGCTGACAGCGAGAGATGAAACAGGACAGGGACTGACAGACAAGGAGATCAGGGACGAGGTGGACACCTTCATGTTCGAAGGTAAATTGTATATAGTTCATGTAGATAACACGAGGTGGACACCTTCATGTTCGAAGGTAAATTGTATATAGTTCATGTAGATAACACGAGGTTGACACCTTCATGTTCGAAGGTAAATTGTATATAGTTCATATAGTTAACACGAGGTGGACACCTTCATGTTCGAAGGTAAATTGTATATAGTTAATGTAGATAACACGAGGTGGACACCTTCATGTTCGAGGGTAAATTGTATATAGTTCATATAGATAACACGAGGTGGACACCTTCATGTTCGAAGGTAAATTGTATAAAGTTCGTATAGATAACACGAGGTGGACACCTTCATGTTCGAAGGTAAATTGAGTATAGTTCATATAGATAACACGAGGTGGACACCTTCATGTTCGAAGGTAAATTGTATATAGTTCATATGGATAACACGAGTTGGACACCTTCATGTTCGAAGGTAAATTGTGTATAGTTCATATAGATAACACGAGGTGGACACCTTCATGTTCGAAGGTAAATTGTATATAGTTCGTATAGATAACACGAGGTGGACACCTTCATGTTCGAAGGTAAATTGTATATAGTTCATATGGATATCACGAGTTGGACACCTTCATGTTCGAAGGTAAATTGTATATAGTTCATATAGATAACACGAGGTGTACACCTTCATGTTCGAAGGTAAATTGTATATAGTTCATGTAGATAACACGAGGTGGACACCTTCATGTTCGAAGGTAAATTGTATATAGTTCATATAGTTAACACGAGGTGGACACCTTCATGTTAGAAGGTAAATTGAGTATAGTTCATGTAGATAACACGAGGTGGACACCTTCATGTTCGAAGGAAAATTGTATATAGTTCATAAAGATAACACGAGGTGGACACATTCATGTTCGAAGGTAAATTGTGTATAGTTCATAAAGATAACACGAGGTGGACACCTTCATGTTCGAAGGTAAATTGTATATAGTTCATATAGATAACACGAGGTGGACACCTTCATGTTCGAAGGTAAATTGTATATAGTTCATATAGTTAACACGAGGTGGACACCTTCATGTTCAAAGGTAAATTGAGTATAGTTCATGTAGATAACACGAGGTTGACACCTTCATGTTCGAAGGTAAATTGTATATAGTTCATATAGATAACACGAGGTGGACACCTTCATATTCGAAGGTAAATTGTATATAGTTCATGTAGATAACACGAGGTGGACACCTTCATGTTCGAAGGTAAATTGTATATAGTTCATATAGATAACACGAGGTGGACACCTTCATATTCGAAGGTAAATTGTATATAGTTCATGTAGATAACACGAGGTGGACACCTTCATGTTCGAAGGTAAATTGTATATAGTTCATATAGATAACACGAGGTGGACACCTTCATATTCGAAGGTAAATTGTATATAGTTCATGTAGATAACACGAGGTGGACACCTTCATGTTCGAAGGTAAATTGAGTATAGTTCATGTAGATAACACGAGGTTGACACCTTCATGTTCGAAGGTAAATTGTATATAGTTCATATAGATAACACGAGGTGGACACCTTCATGTTCGAAGGTAAATTATATATAGTTCATGTAGATAACACGAGGTGGACACCTTCATGTTCGAAGGTAAATTGTATATAGTTCATATTGATAACACGAGTTGGACCCCTTCATGTTCGAAGGTAAATTGAGTATAGTTTATATAGATAACACGAGGTGGACACCTTCATGTTCGAAGGTAAATTGTATATAGTTCATATAGATAACACGAGGTGGACACCTTCATGTTCGTAGGTAAATTGTATATAGTTCATATAGATAACACGAGGTGGACACCTTCATGTTCGAAGGTAAATTGTGTATAGTTCATATAGATAACACGAGGTGGACACCTTCATGTTCGAAGGTAAATTGTATATAGTTCGTATAGATAACACGAGGTGGACACCTTCATGTTCGAAGGTAAATTGTATATAGTTCATATAGATAACACGAGGTGGACACCTTCATGTTCGAAGGTAAATTGAGTATAGTTCATATAGTTAACACGAGGTGGACACCTTCATGTTCGAAGGTAAATTGAGTATAGTTCATGTAGATAACACGAGGTGGACACCTTCATGTTCGAAGGTAAATTGTATATAGTTCATATAGATAACACGAGGTGGACACCTTCATGTTCGAAGGTAAATTGAGTATAGTTCATATAGATAACACGAGGTGGACACCTTCATGTTCGAAGGTAAATTGTATATAGTTCATATTGATAACACGAGTTGGACCCCTTCATGTTCGAAGGTAAATTGTGTATAGTTCATATAGATAACACGAGGTGGACACCTTCATGTTCGAAGGTAAATTGTATATAGTTCGTATAGATAACACGAGGTGGACACCTTCATGTTCGAAGGTAAATTGTATATAGTTCATATAGATAACACGAGGTGGACACCTTCATGTTCGAAGGTAAATTGTATATAGTTCGTATAGATAACACGAGGTGGACACCTTCATGTTCGAAGGTAAATTGAGTATAGTTCATATAGATAACACGAGGTGGACACCTTCATGTTCGAAGGTAAATTGTATATAGTTCATATGGATAACACGAGTTGGACACCTTCATGTTCGAAGGTAAATTGTGTATAGTTCATATAGATAACACGAGGTGGACACCTTCATGTTCGAAGGTAAATTGTATATAGTTCGTATAGATAACACGAGGTGGACACCTTCATGTTCGAAGGTAAATTGTATATAGTTCATATAGATAACACGAGGTGGACACCTTCATGTTCGAAGGTAAATTGTATAAAGTTCGTATAGATAACACGAGGTGGACACCTTCATGTTCGAAGGTAAATTGAGTATAGTTCATATAGATAACACGAGGTGGACACCTTCATGTTCGAAGGTAAATTGTATACAGTTCATATAGATAACACGAGTTGGACCCCTTCATGTTCGAAGGTAAATTGAGTATAGTTTATATAGATAACACGAGGTGGACACCTTCATGTTCGAAGGTAAATTGTATATAGTTCATATACATAACACGAGGTGGACACCTTCATGTTCGAAGGTTAATTGTGTATAGTTCATATACATAACACGAGGTGGACACCTTCATGTTCGAAGGTAAATTGTATAAAGTTCGTATAGATAACACGAGGTGGACACCTTCATGTTCGAAGGTAAATTGTATATAGTTCATATAGATAACACGAGGTGGACACCTTCATGTTCGAAGGTAAATTGTATAAAGTTCGTATAGATAACACGAGGTGGACACCTTCATGTTCGAAGGTAAATTGTATATAGTTCATATAGATAACACGAGTTGGACACCTTCATGTTCGAAGGTAAATTGTGTATAGTTCATATAGATAACACGAGGTGGACACCTTCATGTTCGAAGGTAAATTGTATATAGTTCGTATAGAGAACAGGTGTAAATAACATATCAGTTTTCCACCAGGACACGACACGACCTCGTCGGCCATCAGCTGGTGTCTGTACTGTCTGGCTCTCTACCCGGAGGAACAACAGAAGGTCCTGCACGAGGTGTTGGAGGTCATCGGGGACAAGGAAGAAGTGGAGTGGTGGGTACAAGTGTCATTCGCGCTTAGGGTGTCAGAGTGATAGAATAATAGACCACAAGAGACTTCAAGGGGACCAATAGAAGGTCCTGCACAAGGTTCTTTAATCATCTGGAACTAAGATGAAGTGAAGTTCTAGGTGTAAGCTGAAATTGCAATATAGGTTGCAAGTGACTGTATGAAGAATAGAAGTTTCTGAAGAAGGTTCTCAAGGTTATCAGAGACGAAGAAGAAGAAATATATCTAGGATTATAGCATAGAATTTCCGATGAGGGTTTTCGACAAAGCACTGTATTTTTTAAATTACCTTAAAATGTCTACACGGGCTACAAGATGAGATATTGTGTCCCTATACTCAATTTGGATATCTGCATAATATAAAACATCATGATATCCCTCTCTCATATCATTTCTAAAATGTTTTGTTCTAGGGCTGACATATCGAAGTTCCATTACTTGACGATGTTTATCAAGGAGAGCATGCGTCTCTACCCCCCAGTACCCACAGTGGGACGAACCCTCTCCCAGCCGCTAGAGGTGGACGGGGTGGAGCTACCTAAAGGCGTCTCCATAGATATCAGCATGTACCACCTTCATAGGAACCCATACGTGTGGCCGGAACCATTGGTATGTAGTCACTAGATGGTGGCTATTTTTAATAGGGGAGTTAAAGTATCTTGAAAAAAGGTCTGATGATCAGTTGTTTGCCAAGGTCAGTGCCTTATTTCCCCACAGAGAAAGCTCAGTGCGAGCAAGCCTCTGTTCTATTGCGCCAAGATCCTGGGGTTTCGGCAGATTGCCCTAGCGGCAAAAAGTTTTAACTCAAGATATTTCCCTTACTTGCAGCCAATGAAAACACCTTTTGGTTATCCATCACTTGGGGAATTCTTATCGGTCGTTTAGTGACGTGGGAAATTTCATGCCTTTATGTTTATTTTTCATTAACAGTGTGAGAGGAAAAATATTTGAAAATCAGATATGGATAGGGTTTTTCATTAGATAGAAACTGTTTTATAATTGTGTAAAATGTTATTTGTTTTATGATGGATCCTATTTTACTAATTAGCCAAATAAGAACTTATGAGAAGGTAAAAAGCTATGGGTCTTTTTAAATGACGAGTTATCTCCCTTGGATGTTACATTTCCGAGGTTTTGCGAATTACCACTTTTAAACCGGCGTCGCTGTTTGCACAACTAACTTCGATTGCCTCCAATCAGATTTCTACCTTTCTATGTATTAGCCGTAATAGAATAGAGGCTAACCCGTGTATGACTGAGCTGCCTCTGTGTGGAGAGAATGAGGTCAGTGCTGAAGATGGTACCTTTTTGTGAAGGTATTGTTTCGAATCCCAATCGGACTAGACCAGAAACGTAAAATGGCCTTTATACCAATGATTAAATGGTTACTCCGGAAACTAAGATGTAGCTCACCTAAAATGGCATTCTAAAATGTCAGAAATGATGGGCCTGGCCTGTCTGAAGGCATTCATTATATTAGAACTTGTTATCTTACTGCATAGGATTTCATTTTCCTTTGATATTTCATTAATCTATCATTTCAGGAGTTCAGACCGGAAAGATTCGACCCGGATACTTCAGCTGGACGAGACCCCTACAGCTTCGTACCCTTCTCTGCTGGACCAAGGTAATTATGTATATCTTTATATATAGTTTGATATCAAGATTGGTTTTATATAAAGGTTGACAAAACAATGTACTGCTTTACAAAGTATGTCATTATGATAAGTTATAACTCAAATAATCCCTTTTTCAAAATGCGAGTAAGTGCATTAATTAAACGTCATGTGACTATATGTTTTCGTCCAGAAAGGTAAACATGTCTATGAATAGTATGTCAATCGGAGTTACAAAACAGCAAATGTTTCTACCATGATCAATATCATTTTCATTTTCAGAAATTGTATTGGCCAACTCTTCGCAACGAATGAAATCAAAACTTTCCTGTGCCAGATTGTCAGAAGGTTAGTATAGTTCCATTTTCGGTTTGAATGTGTGTATCAATATGACTTTGGCGAGTCAAGTGCTCCAGTAATCAACCATTTTTGGAAGTTCAACACATTGTATGGTTCTTCGTTTCATTGTTGTTAGTTGATTAAAGCAGACGTTGTTATTGGATCTTACAACACAAACTTTCCTTCTTTATTATGACATTTGTATTTTGTGTTTCATCAATGACTAGCATCAAGAACTTCAATTCAGGAAAGAAGGCAGATTTTAATTTAAGTAAACATGTTAGTTTAAATATGCCTTTTTCTCAGTGAAGTAATTATGATGTTTAAAATGCATCAAAATGTAACATAAATTATCATTGACACTTTGTACAAATATTTATATCTTGTAACTGTTATGTCGATATTTCGTAAATTAATTTTCTTTCTCTGACAGATTCGAAGTTGACCTGGATCCTCACCATGAACCAAAGCAGGCGTTCGAACTGGTCCTGAGATCTGAGAACGGACTGTACCTCAAGTTCAAACCAAGGAAATGAGTGTGCAGATGTTCAAGGATAGATTTTTAATACCAAGACTAACAGTTATTGTTAGACCTGCGTGAAAAAGTCTTAGCACTTGTTGTTGTACCAAATAGCCTTTATCGAGGTACTTGCGTGATAACTAGCTTTATTCCAGATATGATACTTGGACTAAAGATGATTATTGAGAACAATCAAACGAGGATGAAACGGACTAAACTTGTCACAATGCTTGACGAGAACATTGTAAATAATATTAACTTAACAACATTGGAATAAGAACGTTTTCAGATTTTTGTAGATTTTATGTTTTTTTGCAGGAAAGTTTCATGTATTTTTGTAGGTTGGACACAATAAAAACATTCAACCAAAAATATATAAATATTGTTGTTATCGTCTTGCAAGAATTTGGCATTATGCAGCGTTGTGCTTTTTTAATGTTCTCAGTAAATGGTGTCTAAAATCATTGGATGGTTTGGATGGTGCAGCTGATGGGGCTGATTCTGGTTTATATAGCGAAAGAGGCTTCTGGTACGATAGATATCAGGTTATGTGTTGGAGCTTAAGGTAAAGTGACACAGAGTATCTTTCTTAAAATTTTATTTGGTTTTGATAAGCTACAAAATATCTAATATGCTGATTGAATTCTTTGATTGGCATTCTAGAATTTGGTGTGATGATCAACAAGGAAGATTATTTTATGGATAATCAACTTCTTTATTCTTTGTAAGCGACGTTTCGACATAGATCCTAATGTCGTTGTCAAGCAAGCGATGATAACCAAATAAACCCAATAATCATCGTATTTCAGAAAATTTTAACCACTCAGTTGGATAAGTCATTTGACGATGTAACACTATTAAGCGTTTAAAGTAATAAAGAAATCCACATCACTGGTAAATAAACAATTATTTAAGGCGGTATTTCAGTTGAAACTAATGACGCGCTACTCTGTATAGTCTGTTTATTACGTCACACCCGCGCGAGTTTTATGGCCCCTATCCCAGGTATTTTTTTTCTTCCGCGGTCTTGATAAAAGGCTAATTAAAGGTGTTTATTGGGCAAATTGACAAAAAGCATACTCAGTTCATATTTAGTTGAAATATCTTTGAAAGTAAATCGAAAAGTGATAAAGTCGAGGTTAGCGGTTATTTAAGTAAGCCTAATTGTATAAAAGCTATGTTTACGTTTACACACAGTGTTTAACCTTAATGAATGAGAAGTCGATCATGATCGCATTTACTATTGCACCAATTCGATGGTATACTCACTTGAAAATACTATTCTTGATACATGCATACCACACCTTGTAACAAACTAACACAGTACAACGATTCTGTGTTTTCTCTGAGTTCTGATAGCCTGGAGGGTTCAGGTTATGGTTAGAGCTACCTGTATTGATTTATGATGATATCTTGTTTGTAAAAATCAGTTATTATCAATTGTAAGCTGAAACTGACTGCGAACGGCCGATTCAGCAACCTGAAGAGTCGTTCTTAGTGCAGTGAGACATATCCATAAGCTCAACTACAGCTGAACTACACAAGTTTCAAAATGGCGGACCTTTGTCTTTACATAGTACACCCTTTCAGCATAACCACTACCTTTCTGTTTCCCTGTGCTGCAAGAAGATAAGATAAGATAACACTTGATTACCCAGAAGGGACTTCTTTTTACATCCAACAGAGCATTACATAATACATGTAAAACTTAATAATAAGAATTAAATACTGTGGAAAGATAATACTATACATTATTAATTAACTATCAATGATATGGCACTAATACAATCTGAACGGCCTACACTATACGATTCGGCAACTGGGCCAATACAGGTAAGCTGGGCCAATACGGGTCAAACTGGGCCAATACGAGCAGACTGGACCAATACGACTCTGAGCATGCGCATATGTACACAAATGGCGCAAGTCCGAAGCTATCGCTTCAAAATTTTCAACATATATTACAGTTCACCAATCTCTTTTATAACTTGGATTTCGATGAAAATTAACTCTCTAAATCACTAAGAAGTAAATTAATAAAAATGTCATTAATCAAGTTTTTCCGTATTGGCCCAGTTACAGGTCCTCGGTCCGCTGTATTGGCCCTTGGCTTCGCCTCGTGCCAATACAGCAGAACTCGGACCTGTAACTGGACCAATACGGAAAAACATGATTAATAACATTATAATACAATATAGATACAAATAACAACACACATACATATCTATATAATTATACAAGCCGCACAAAGGACAGTTTGAGATATTAAAAATGTTTAGAACTTGTTTAAAGAATTGTAATACTCGAGGGTATGAATGATTTCCTGGTTCGATTTGACCTATAGTAAGGAACATTAAAACGATTTCCAGATGACAAAGGGTTATAAGGTAAATTTGATTGGCTGCTTTCGAAACTGCCTTAAACTTGACATTTTCTTAACCGTATCTCCCATCAAGGGTAACTCATATCTATTATGAAAACCTCTATCTTATTGATGATATTCCGGGAAGAGGAAGAAAATAATATAGATAATAT
The DNA here is from genome assembly GCA_916613615.1 of Steromphala cineraria. Lineage (NCBI taxonomy): Eukaryota > Metazoa > Mollusca > Gastropoda > Trochida > Trochidae > Steromphala > Steromphala cineraria. The sequence goes on along the minus strand of OU744728.1, from coordinate 63,651,228 downwards.
CTGATAATATTTGAATTATAATTAATTGCACAAAAATGAAGAAAACAAATATGAAACGTTTCACAGTACAAATGTATCAAAATCATATTAGTTTGAAAATTCTCTTAGACTCACAACTAAGCCAGTGAACGAAGATTTCATCTAGGGCGAACAGTTTTCATTTATACAAGGTATTACAAAGGGTAACCTAGATTGGTAGTGTTTCCAATGAACCGGTTCTGAACAACGGAACATTCACACTTTGTTAGCTCAACTAGCTACTTGGATAGTGTTAACGTAAAACATCCCCGCACAAACCACAAAGTATCATGCGTATGTTATAATGTATGAGAGGACAGGATTCGCATTTATTTGAGCACTTCTGATATAACTTTGATTTTAAACAGCCTTAGCGAATGGAGGTCCTTGGTAGCTGGTGTTTCCTAGAGTGTTGCAATTGATCAATTTATGCTTATGTCGATAGTATATGTTCCCGAAAAGTACAATAAACGTAGCTTCAGCATAAACAACTTTAAACAATCACGATTCATAAAAAGATTATATAACTGCTCCATAGATAATTTAGACAGAGTCAGCAATTAAACGTTGTAGGTTTCTGTAAAATTTATTTAAGCCACTGAATATTCATGCTATTATACTGGTAGATTTAATAAATTCAGTCCACATCGTATCCAACCTGAACAATTGTGAAAAACAGTGAAATTCCCAATACAATTCTCGAGAGCAATGACATTTGGCTGGTCTAGCAATGCTCAATCTCAAGTTTATAAAGATTAATGCCTGTATATAGGGTAGTCCAAGTAAGAGTCATGGTCACCAAATCCTTTTCCGAATACCTACATGACCCAGATAAAAACTCACATAACAACTTAACCTCGGGACAAGGACCTGCCCCCTTGTGACCTGTACATCACACAGTAGAGCAGATCCTCACACAGTAGAGTTGAGTAGAGTAGAGCTGAGCAGAGCTATGATCGCCCTTGCTGTGCTGGGTGTCTTCCTCCTGGTGCTGTTCGTCTCCTGGACACTTCTGAAGGTGGTTCCTCTCTACCTCAACATCCGGAGATGGCACGAAGTCCTGGACGACAAGATACCTCACGACTCCGTACATCCGGTCTGGGGAAACCTCCATCAGGTTAGCTCCGGAGGGTCCATTTATGCATACTCAATAACTGAATGATTTGATACTTAAATCATTTAAATTCATTTATCAATTCGCTCATTGACTATCAATTCAATTCAGTATAAAGACAATATTTGAGCTATTTTGGTTATATTTGATATGTTGAACTCTTAATGAAACGTTATACATGAAATCGTTTATGGATTGAAAGAAATATTGAATATGCATTTTAGTTCATCGGGCCTGTAACGCCCGATGGGCTTATGACATGGCATGGTGTCCGGCGTCCATTCGTCCGTCTGTTAACTTTGTGCATTTTCGACTTCCCCTCAAGAAGCACAAGGCCTAGAAATCTGAAACCCTGTATACAGGCTCTTTGACTAATGGGGATTATAATTTATAGCTTTATTGGCACTATGGCCCCTTATAAGGGCCACACCCTTAATATCTATATTTCTAAAAGCTGACAATTTTTGTACAGGCTCCTTGACCAGTGAGGATTATAACTGATAGCTTTAAACCCCTTATAAGGAATTGTACATTTGGTAACCCTAAACCAACATTAAATATGAAACCTGCTACAGAGTCAATGGCTCATTTTTCTAGATAAATGGTTAACCTATTATTTCAAGGAAATAAAGAATTGTTTTGACGCTTGTAGTATGTCTTATATGATATACACGAGCACAAATCCCGGGTCAGTATTATTTAGTCCCTGCTTCTCTACAATGTCCACAATCTCAAGGCAACAGGTCAAGACGAGGTCAAGAGGTCAGCGAGTCGATAACCTAGCTTTAAAACAAATATACCACTCGACAAGAGTTTATACTTAGGGTTGGTTGAAATGACATACTATCAAGCACATATAGGAAGACTAGTGACTGTAAGCTACAAATAAAGTCCCAGATACAATGGTGCCACAATTACGCAACAAACGAGCACTTAAGCCATGGACTTCTGAAGATCTTTTGTCAGTAAAATTTCACGATAGACTCGTTTATCAAGATCCTTTAATGTTAAATGCCTGACACATGGGTATAACGATCACTCTCATTTGATAATGATAATAATGATGATAAGAATTCTAAACTGTCGACATAGAAACCACGGTATGAGCGAGTGCGCCACGATCTTGTCAGTGTGGTTCTCCAAAATACGATTCAAAGACGGTATATTATTGCGCGCATATCCAACCACTCATGGTTGCTCAAGGGGTTTGTTGTTTCCCCTGGTCAATGGTATTCTTTCACCGTCCGATCATTTTTCCAATTCAACTCCCTGGGGAGTATTCAACCGGCATCCATATGTGGCGCTCAGGTTAGGTACCATTATATGCCTCACAGGGTACCCATTCACATCTGGGTGAACTGAGACACATAGTCACAGCAGTTTGTCCAACACTGATGAACGCTTATAACCGACAGCTCGGCGTATGCACGTGTTCATGATTTCGTGGGATCGTTTGAGTGCGCAGTTTTTGTTGCACTACACACTAGGGATCCAGGGTGACACTTAAAGAGTTCTAACAGAGGTGAACTCTAGGTATTTACACCTTGGCCTGGATGGGATTCGAGACCGGCGCTCTTGCCGACTGAGCTATACCGTACCCGTATAACGTGCATTGTAAGTTTGTTGACTCTTTGGTCCTTCATATAGGTCACAGACATCATGACCTAAAACCTATTTTTAAGTTAGAAGACTTATACGCCAGAATAAACAGTCAATCGGCCTTGAACCCATTCATTCATAAACAATTGTTAGTGCTTATTCAAACACACACAAAAAAACAATGGTTTGGAAACTTTTAATAGGACTCCTTTACTTTTTGTATCGGATCCTTGAATTTCGAGATACTTTGATGTCTTGATCTGTTGCCCTGCTGCGTATTATTATGATTCACACAGTGTTGGTTTGGCCTGATGTGAAAGTATAATATAACAACCCCTGGCGCTCCAACACCCTCAGGTTGTTGTGCAAGTTTTCGCTGAAAATGTTTGACACTGTAAGGATCTATTTTTGGTGGAAGATTGCTTGCATAGTGATCCAGTAGATTTTGAACTGTAAACTGTTACATATTTCTACAAGCTGAGATATGTTGCACCTCTGACAATTGCTTGATACGTCAGACAAACTGGTGGTATGATAAATGGTCAATACGTTTACTTTTTAAACGTGGAATACTGAAAGGTCTCTCTCTTAATTTGTTAATGTTGATTACGTACTATTTATAATATGGTATCAACACTGTTTCTTCGATGAGTTCAAAAACGTGTCACGTTACAATAATGATACCAATTGTTTCACATATGAAAATAATTTAATAAACGTTTATCTATATCGTTGCTAGTTATGATACATATTCCAAGGCTAAACTTGTGAAAACTCCTTCAATCACATCACACGCTTTGTGAAGAGGCACAAGTAACCACACCCTTATGAAGTTGAATTTGGGAAAGCGTTGACATGCATTTTGATAACATCACTAATTTTTGACAGATTCTCTCGATGAAGGATTTCTCTGACTTTGCCCTGACCAACTTCATCAGTAAAGGCGCTAAAAGCTTCTCCTACTGGATCGGCTTCCCACGACCTGTTGTTGTGGCTTCACACCCGGAAACAGTGAAAGCCATTCTCAGAACTACGGAACCCAAGTCCAGGGGAGGGGGCGGATACAACTTCCTGGAGGACTGGATTGGTAGGTACAGCCAATAGAGGATACTAAACGATCTTCCATGTGATATACTTTATTAAACGAGTTAATAATTTTGTATACAACGAGCGAAAGCGAGTTTGAAAATAGTAATACACGAGTTTGATACAAATAGTATTGAATGAAAGAAAATTTAGTATTCTGTTTTAGTTCATGATGGTTATAGAGTTGCATTAAATAAGACGTCTGAGATAATCTTTCTTTTCCACATAACAACCTTTTTAGATACGGCACAATAATAATAACCGTTAGTATTGATGCAGCAGTGTGTTTTCTGATTCTAACTGATTCATTACTTTCACAAGGCTTCTCTATACCTCCTCTAATATGTCAGGTTTGTTTTGTTCTAGCTATATTCCCATAAAATAAACGTTAATATATATATGATATATGTAGTGAATCATATTAGTAAGTTCAGCAACAATGTTAGTGACGTCATAACACTATGGTCGAAACAATGCAAGAACAGCCTAACACTATTTCCTGTGTTACGATTGGTCGACTGGGTTGATATTACAGGTGACGGTCTGCTCATCAGTAAAGGTCACAAGTGGGAGAGGAACAGAAGACTTCTTACCCCAGCTTTTCACTTTGACATCCTCCACCCTTATGTGAAGATCTACAACAAGTCGGCAAGAGGACTTCTAGTAAGCTTTTATATGTTTTACTCGGTTCATATAGTTCATGGTGGTTAAAGAGTTGCATTAAATAGGGCATTTGAGGTATTATCTTTTTCCATATAGCATTGATTTAGATACGGCAAAATAATAACAACCTTTTTAGTATTGATGCTAGTAAGCTTCTTCTGACACTTTTCTTTCATTGTAAGCATAACAGACAACCACCGACCATACGGCTCTTTCTTATAACCAATGTCTGTCTGTACTTATTTGACATGACCGATGCTTCACAAAGAACACCATCTTGCAGAACGCAAAAACCTCATTGATTAATTTTTTGGAATCATAAAAATTACTGTTTGATTCCTTTCGTAAATATCTCACCTTTTGGTCACAATCTTTTTTACCCTATTCTAATCTTTAATATTCAAACCCTATTTGGAAGCATCGCTCAGGAGCATAGGCAATGTTCGACCTTGACCGAAATACATCCCGATTTTAACCACAAGTCAAAACTACATCTACACCAAACTGAGAAACAGTTTCAAAGCAAAATGAACCTGATTCTAACGCTAAACCCAATAACAACGTTATTCAAAAGCATTACAATCATATAGTAGCCCGTTTCATATAAAAGAAAAAATAGTTTTTAAATAAATCATGGTATTTTTGGTCATTCATGTCAAACCAAATATATTTCAACAAGACATACTAATACGATCTCAGTTTCATATTAACTGTCATTCCTTTACAGAGAAACATAGAGAGGGAAGGAAAGGGAGGTAAATCTGTGGAAATCGCAGGTCCTGTCGGGTTAGCTGCCCTTGACACCATGCTGCAATGTACTCTGTCGTATGATGACGATATACAGGAGAAAGGGTATTCAATAGAGGATATAAATAATTAGAGATAGTCTTCTCAAATTCTGTTCAAGGTTTTTAAAGTATAAAAAGATTTTCATAAGATTCAAAAGAACAGAAACAACAAAACCTTCAGAACATGTCAACATTTATATAAAAAAGAGAAGGGTATTAAATAGAGTAAATATATCATGAGAGATATCATTTATAAATATTACTTTCTCTTAAAGGCTGTTAAAGAATGCAAACATTTTCATAAGATTCAAAAGAACAGACACAAATAAACCTTCAGAACTTCTCAACATTTAAACTAATATGTATGAACAAATAATGCAACTTATATTGTTAAGCAAAACACATTTAATACCTTACAGTTTAATGTGGTAAAATGTCTAATTGAAATTCAACACTTACGTTTTTTCAAAATGCAAATTAAAATCAGAGCCACGTGAAAATAAGCATATAGGAGTATTTCACACACGTGCTTCTCTTTATGGTGCAGATCCTCCCACCAGTACGTGCAGGCAGTCACCAGACTTGGAGTGCTCTTTATGATGAGGTTTCTGTACGTATATCTGTATATCTATATATTAGCTCCTACACATTACTGTAGTATACCTGTATTATGCACTGTAGAGTAACCTGTTTCATTTTTGTAAAAATAGAAACATCCTGCTTAATCAACGTGTATGAACCCCTTAGCTCCTACACATACCTTGGTATTATCATATAGTATCTCTGACAAGAGTGTAGTTGAGTAAATAGCGATACGAGCTATGCGGACACAAATTTATATGCTCATGCAGCAGGCTGATATAAATACCAACACGACTTAACAATACAACGTCATTGGTAAATTCGTTGGTTCGATATATATCAGATTCAAGCACGTTTGTACGTTTCGTTTATAATTTACACGTGCATTTGTATGTGTATCTATAGGAACATGTACCACCACGTGGACTTCATCTATAAGCTATCAGCTGAAGGGAGAGAACACAGAAAACTCACCCAGTACGTACACGAGTTCTCGGAGAGTATCATTGACAAGAGGAAGAGGGCGTTGGTAAGATCAAAACTTTATATAATCTAAATCTAAGCATTTGTAAATTCACACAAAGCTGTAAAAGTCTTTAATATCATATTTTAAGAGCATAATTTATACAGGAGTTGATTTGCAGCTTATTTAAACTGATCCCTTTGCTGGCCAATGCTGTGTCTATTCTTTTTCCTACAAAATGATGGTAAGGTTGATACTTCATGTAAAATCGCGAAATTTGCAGTTGAAGAAATGTATGATTATGTGCCCTAAGGTCAGTTTAAGAGAAGTTTCGTGCTCTGTTGACTAATCAAACAGCCAGACACACCATTGAACTAGGATGTAATCAGTCTAAATGGGAAATCAAAAAGAATTACAAATTTTTCCAAAATTATATTATGACATTTTATTAAAATCATGTGAGTCGAAGGTAAGTAAAAAGCTATCCTTGTATAAGCATAAGACAACATGTACTCTCTTCAGAGGTGTTTCTTAAAAATTCATAAAATGACATGTAAAATTGTTTAAAATATTCCTAGGAAGAATAACAGATTAGAAGCTTTTATTGTTAATTGGAACCAGTTGCCAATGACACTAGACATTGAATGAAGATCTCATAAACCCTATTTACCCTCATTGCCCATACTTTCTTAGGTTTACAGGACTCACTACAAACTTTACACATTTATATAACATGAAGTAGTGTATACACTTGCCTCTGATTGGAATATTTCCTTTGTAAATGAATTTGCCCACTCACTTAATCTGTAGAAAAATAATGTAAAAAAGGGGGAAAAGTGAGAAGTAAATAATGCGAATCTCAGGAGAAAGATCCAGACTTGGTTAAGAAGAAGCGTCACCTGGACTTCCTGGACATCCTGCTGACAGCGAGAGATGAAACAGGACAGGGACTGACAGACAAGGAGATCAGGGACGAAGTGGACACCTTCATGTTCGAAGGTAAATTGTATATAGTTCATATAGTTAACACGAGGTGGACACCTTCATGTTCGAAGGTAAATTGTATATAGTTCACATAGATAACACGAGGTGGACACCTTCATGTTCGAAGGTAAATTGTATATAGTTCATGTAGATAACACGAGATGGACACCTTCATGTTCGAAGGTACATTGTATATAGTTCATGTTGATAACACGTGGTGGCCACCTTCATGTTCGAAGGTAAATTGTTTATAGTAAATATAGATAACACGAGGTGGACACCTTCATGTTCGAAGGTAAATTGTATATAGTTCATATAGATAACACGAGGTGGACACCTTCATGTTCGAAGGTAAATTGTATATAGTTCTTATAGATAACACGAGGTGGACACCTTCATGTTCGAAGGTAAATTGTATATAGTTCATATAGATAACACGAGGTGGACACCTTCATGTTCGAAGGTAAATTGTGTATAGTTCATGTAGATAACACGAGGTGGACACCTTCATGTTCGAAGGTAAATTGTATATAGTTCATATAGATAACACGAGGTGGACACCTTCATGTTCGAAGGTAAATTGTATATAGTTCATATAGATAACACGAGGTGGACACCTTCATGTTCGAAGGTAAATTGGGTATTGTTCAGGTAGATAACACGAGACACCATCATATTTTTTAATTAAATAGGTATCTATGAGTTGATTGGCTTGGCCATTTCAATTCAGGGTCTAGATCCAATGATTTTTCATTCCACTGTATATATAATACCATTTTTCCTCCAGGTCACGACACGACCTCGTCGGCCATCAGCTGGTGTCTGTACTGTCTGGCTCTCTACCCGGAGGAACAACAGAAGGTCCTGCACGAGGTGCTCCAAGTTGTAGGAGACAAGGAAGACCTAGAATGGTAAATCACTAAATCCATTATATCATTATCAATACCCATGATATATGTAAAACACGTAACAAACATTCAAATGAATTTCCTCTATAGTTTTCCTTGTAAAGATGGAACATAAAGACATCCTGATTTGAATCCTCGGGAATACAAACATATCAAGTTTACTTAATTGTTTCTGTCCATCACTGATACATAAAATGAATGTTTCATCCAACAGGGAGGATTTATCCAAGATCCCGTACACAACAATGTTCATCCGAGAATCAATGAGACTGTATCCTCCAGTCCCCTTCGTCAGCCGGACCCTGGACAACCCCCTCACCGTGGACGGCGTGGAGCTACCCAAGGGAGTCTCGGTCGACATCAACATGTACGTCATCCACAGGAACCCTAATGTCTGGCCTGACGCTGAGGTGAGAAGATATCTTCAAGAAAGAACTGTTTTGGCTTAGTCGTATTCTAGTGCCGTTCCTCTAACCGATATAAGCCCTCGGCAATTGTTGACCACTAGAAGTAGTTTCTTTGATTGGCATTGGTGTGATGAACAATAAGGACAATTCTTATTCATGTACAACTTCTGTATTCTGTGTAAGCGATGTTTCGACATAGATTCTAATGGCATCACCTGCTTGACAACGACATTAGAATCTATGTCGAAAACGTCGCTTACACAGAATACAGAAGTTGTACATCCATAAGAAATATCCTTATTGTTCACTAAAAGTAGTTAGTTGTTATGAGTAGCTAAAACGATTTTGAAATTGGCATAACTTTGCTGAAATTAATCTTATCAAAGATTGATTTGTGGAACGGCATCCATTCATCCTGAAGGTAAATCCTGGTCTAACTTTCATTTCACCCTTATCCATATCCCTTCTATAATAATGATGATGATAACACTGACGAAAACGGTTACCATTTCCTTTATTACACTGTCCTCAAGATTAACATACCACTGAAACTAAGTAATCCGCATACGTAAACATTTTGTTCTTAGAACACTTTCATTTTCTACTGAGTATCTCACCTTTGGTCTTTGGGTAACATTCTTACTTCTTTAAAATGCCAGTGGCTAATGTGTTATCAACTGTTGATACCCGCACCGTTCCCTTTACTATGATCGAACATTCTATTAACCAACACCCTAAGTCTGACCAACAGTAAGCCAACATATCAACACTTATTCTCTTACGGATACATATATGTTTTAACTTTTAGATGAAATGTATGATTGATGAAGTATACAATCAAATGCAACGGTATTGATTTACTTTTCAGAAATTCCAACCAGAGAGATTCGACACTAACTCCACAGCTAAACGAGACCCGTTTGCATTCGTGCCGTTTTCTGCAGGACCGAGGTAACGTTTACTGATCGATTCAAGTACAACTTCTCTAGTCGATTAAATGAGAGTTATTTTTTCAAAATAATATTTCACCGACAACGAAATTCATATCTTTTTCGATACAAGTAATCGTTTCCGTTTGTATGTTCTTTGATAAAATTATACGATATGAAGATTCTCACCATCAACTTGAATAATTGTTTAGTCAATTGAACGTATTATATACCTGAAAAATTGCTGACAACACGTTAAACTCCAACACATTCACACACTCACTCCAACTATAAGGCCCATGTTCATAATTTCATGTTAAATCTTTTTTTCAGAAACTGTATAGGTCAGGTGTTCGCTCTGAATGAAATCAAGGTGATGATCTGCCAGGCTGTCAGAAGGTGGGTGGATCCAGTCATTATATTGCATATAGCTAGGTATATGCGTGCTATATGGGTACTATATGGGCATTTTTACTCGGTATATATGTATATGTTACCAGGTAAAAGAAAGTACAAATCTCAAATGAATTAATCATATGAATGAATTTTTATCGTAATATCCTTCTGCAAAATATATTTTGATATAACACAACTGTTCAGCGAAATATACATTATCTTTACGAAATCAATAACTGTGCACATATTTTCACAGATTTACAACATTTTAAACATACAAGGGATGGTGAAAGAGCAAAGTCTTTTTCGTAACACTGTCTGTATTAAACAACCAAATTTTAACAGAAAATTAACCATACAATTTTCTTTTCAAACTACAGCAAATATGTGATATGTGTTGTAATACACGTGCCAAAATCTAATACATCAAGTGTGTTCCAGATGTTGAATAACTAGAAACAAACTGCGGCGTGTACTTCCTTTGCTGGGTAGTTTACATCAACAGATTAATGGACTTAAAAGAAAGAGAAGTTATTCACCTTTACTTTATGTTTTGTCAAATTGTGTTCTTGTGTTTCCATTCTCACCGTATTTGTGTACGAATTGTTTGTCTGATTGCACATCTGTGTTATCAATATCACATTTCAACATCTTATCAACGTTGTAATATAACACATCTTCGTGTTCACAGATTCAAGGTTGACCTGGACCCAACCCATACACCGAAGTTGGTATTCGAGGTGGTTCTTAGGTCCAAGAACGGTCTCTATCTCAAGTTTACACCTCGACAATAGCCAGGAACCCAGCATCGACAATCTATTGTCCAGTTATCGCCATTTTTCTAAACAACTGAGTGGAGTCTCAGATGTCTCTTAAAGGGGCAGTAGCACGTTTTTTCATAATCTTATATTTCAAAATTTGCACTGATGGTTGTATGTCATTGCTAAATATCATTTTGATTGTTTAATAAATCTCTTTACACAAGCCAATCAGCCATAGGACAAAGTATGAAGATTCACATAAAATCCATTGGCGGCCATTTTTGTGAACACCTTTAATTCATTTTCTGTAAGAAAAAGGAATCGCATGCCTAAACTTTACATTATATATTTGAATTATTACTGCTCCATTTAGTTTAAATACATTGTCGTTCAATTGGACCTATTAATTTTCATTTTCCTGACATCACTTTATACTCCCCCTAAAACGTGCTACTGCCTCTTTAAATGTCCCTGTACAGCACGGTTGTCTTAACCATGAACTCAATGACATCTTGCAGCAAACAAGTCTCCCAATAACACTCAAAGATACAAATGTCCAAGTAATGTAATCTAATTAAACAATCTTGTAGAATTTTTAAGAAGTCATTGATGTGAAGGTTTTGTGTATGATTAAACTCGATTAAACTGATTTAAAGGTGTAATTGAGCTACCAGTTTACTTTTTATTTTCATCAATGTCCGTTTGGAATCATCGGTGAATATCCACAACAATACTTGACGTTTTCTCTTAAGAATAACAATATTTCACCTGTATAAATGAGATATCCGTCCAAATAAAGAGTTTAAGACCTCAACCAAATACTATTGTTTATCTAGTTTTCTTTGTTATACATTGTTATCCATTTTATTATCCACCAAATACCCAAGCTGGTGAAGGGGTAAGAATTTATTCACTATATTCACTATTGACTATTCACTATATTCACTTTTATGCATACCACTTATAATTTCTCTTTAACACGTTAAATAGATAAGTCGTTCATTAACAGTTATTGGGAAGATAAACGAGTTGTTAATACATGTTCTAAACAAAATTGTCTTTGTTATTGGTAGGTGCACATTAATGTCTCTTTCGTCAGATTTTACATGCACAATGAGATGCTATTTAAGGTAGTATATTTTACGAGTTATTTATTTATATTTTAACATTTATGCCGTTAAAGTTCGAATGAAACACAAACTCAGTGTCAGAAATATTTGGTTTTGCCCTGTCGTGTAATCGTGTAATGATACGTACCATTTCCAAGGGAGGATTGCAAAATATACATTTCAATTCGATTTATGGGAATAATATGACATCTTTATAATTTTGAAAATATTTATGACTGGGTTTTTTTATGTTGTGAAGTTACCATGATCTTATAAACATAATCTACCAGGAAAACATCAATCGAAACAATAATGGTATTTTAAACGGCTTTTATTTCGTCGTCAAATGTATGTACTATAAGAGAACATGATATATATATATATGTATATTACAACTAGAGCCCACACTAATAAAGTAGATGCGTTGATATCAATATAGGCACATGAGATAACCTTAAACAACAAACTTCATGATAAGAAACTGATGTACGACTTCCATTACATAACATACAGAGATACTCTACCAAAATCCTGTTTATCGTGAAAAAAAAGCAATATTTTCTTTAACGTGAACTACCATGAAAATAAAACCTGATCAGAATCAAAACATAGCAAGAAGAATACACTAGCGTTAATGAAACGATGTTTAGCCCATCAACATTGGTACATGTGTACCTATTCATGCAATAATAAAGGCAATGGAGTTTGCAGGACACCCGTATAGAGCCTCATTTGAAAAAGTGAACTCGCCGTGTCTGCACGTATCTGGGTCGATGAAGTTTTGATCGAAGTCCAATCGGGTGACGGGGTGTTTGGACTATTTACTGTGTTCATTCTCACCGTCTATTACAGTTTGTAAATCTAACAACCCACTTTAAGATCTGAAATGATTCTGTTTGGTACAGTTTCGGTATTCTTGACAACACTTGTTGCCTGCTGGTTGTTATACAAATTAGTTCCTTTAATCTTAAAGAAGAGGGAGTGTCACGTGGTACTAGCTAAGTTCCCTCATCTACCCTTTCACTGGCTCTGGGGCAGTCTACATCACGTACGTACAAACACCTTTCATTCAGCTTTAATGCGGCACTTCTTAACATAACAGTTGATTCATACACAGTCAATGAGGGTCTCGACACGTGGCCCTTAACGTTAAGAGGCATTTTGCTTAAAGCCAACAATGTTACATAGAAGGTAGAAGCATTCATTTTAATATCAATCTGAATGAAATTAGAAATATGAGCACTGGCTTAAAAACAGCTAGTAAAGAATGACAAGTATTATTAGAGATATATTTTCCTCATGAATATCCATAAAATACTTGACATTCTTTATTACTTCAACTTCTAAAATGAAGAAGTTACAGCTAGTAGAGGAACCACTTGAAATTGTTTTAGATAAGAACTAATCTCATTTTGTGATTATTTGTAACTCGATCAATTTTTTGGAAAATTTAAAAAATAGAAAAACGATTAAAAACAAACTAGACACAAAGACATTCATTTTGAGTTATCCATTAGTGATATATACCAGGCATTCGTGACCCCTTTAAAAATATAAAATATAAACATCGTGAGACACATAAATAAAAATAAATAAATGAAAATAAAACAATAAATACAGATTGGAGTTGACAGGGTTTGAATGTTTTCTATCTACAGTTGTGTTACTGTAAATGAGGCGTTTGATTTCACTTTAAGTCCGTTTATCATATCCAGTGCAAACTATAAAGTGTGTTACTCGGAACGGATAATGGCATAAATGTTATTAGCACACAGCGAAGCATAAGAAGACGCCATGTTATTCACCGAGAGTTATTTTTATTCCAGTTTAAAGATCCAGGTGACGTCTTCGAAAAAACTCAAAAGTTGGTGAATGAAGGGGCGAGAGTTCATTACTTCTGGTTTGGATTCTTCCGACCCGTTGTCATGGCAACTCATCCGGACACGATGAAGGCAATCCTGAGGACGGCTGAGCCGAAGGCGAGCGGAGGAGGAGGATACGACTTTATACGCCCCTGGCTGGGTCAGTCTCTCACATTAATGACACAGTCTCGGTTTGTAAGGCACATCCGCTGCATACTTTAAGTTGTTCGCCTACCTGCATATCTCAGTGCAAATACATGCCAGTTGAGATGTCACTATGGAAATGTAGGTTAAAATTTCCTTAACATATTCGTATGTCATACCTTATCAGTTAAGCGTATCAGTTTTGAAGTGATCGGGTCAAAATTTAAAAAATTCTAAATTTCAAAAACACATTTTTTCTCTAAAACATTCTTGAAAAAATTCATATGTGTGAAAATAACAGCATTTACTACAGGTAGTAAACATTGGCACTTGCCCTGGAAAAGGTGAAAATTCGAAGGTAGTTAAACAATTGCTCAAGGTTGTAACATATCCATTCCCGCTACTGCGTTTAAACATATTTGCAAGGATTATCTCATCTGATGATCCGGGTAAACAGGGTACACCTCTCTCCGCCAGGTGATGGTCTACTGGTCAGTATGGGCCGGAAGTGGCGTTAGCGTGAGGCTTCGAATGTAACATCAATAGGTATCGAATCTACGTTAGACCACGAACATTAAAAAAACACAGAGGGTTTATCTCCTAAATTGCTCACGGTAGTAACATATTCAAATGTGCTACTGCGTTTATACATATGTGCAACCACTTGTCATCTGCACCCGCTGACTGGATAAACAGAGTCAACCTCTCTCCGCCAGGTGATGGTCTCCTGGTCAGTAAGGGCCGGAAGTGGGAGAGAAACAGAAGATTGTTAACCCCAGCCTTCCACTTCGACATTCTCCGGCCTTACGTGAAGATCTACAATCAGTCAACCAGAGGATTTTTGGTAATTTTTGGTTTCCATGGAAACAACTTGAATTAAGTGCATATTGGTGTTAGGGTCCTTTTCCGGGCCCTAGCTCAAAAAACTATTTACTATTGTTTTACTAAACTTGGTATGTGGTTAAATCTTAAGTCTTTGTTTCTATAAAGCGAAAAAAGACAAACTTACAAAACATATTTGTTTCGGCTATCAAACGGAAATGACATTTAAGAGGTATTAAAGCATTTACATGTGATTTAATTACATCATTCTGGCTACCAAAAAAGGCCATTTACATCATTTTCTATAACTATGAATCCTACACCTTAGTCCGTATCAGCAGGTACTCCCATGGTCCATGTAAACCATGGTCACTGTCTCCTTAAACATTCTAATGGCGGCAGAAAAGGAATATAATTTTATTCAGCATTCATTCATGCATGGCCTATGCTAAGTCAACGGATGGCATCTTACTTAGTAGCTATAATACTCTACCAAAGGAGGAACATAAATATCGGATAATAGGTTGACGCAAGTTTAAGACTAAAAGTGCACGCCTAATTCTACTGCCTGGCATTTCATATGTTGTTTCTACTATACGAAATGACGTTGATAAGTCCTAATACAAAAATTTATTTTCAAAGAAAAACTTGGAAGCCGGAAGTAAGGGAGGTAACTCCGTGGAGGTGTTTGGTCCAGCAGGTCTAGCTACTCTGGACACCATGTTACAGTGCGCTCTGTCTTACACCGACGATATACAGGAGAAAGGGTTCGTGATTTTTAATAATCAAACACAAGCATTTTTCAGCTAAAATAAAGATTTAATTTTTATCAAATGATTCTGATAGGGTTTCATTAAGTAGCCTACACAGACATCAGACTCTTCATACGGACTATCGATCTATATAAAATATAAACAAGGGAACAGGAATTGAAAACTTGTATCCAGGCTCAGTTGCGTCTGGTGCCCATAGTACACTACAACGTGTTGATCACAAACGTCAATTTTAAAATTTCTGTTCACAGCCTTATGTGCTTTCTGATATCTCATGCGTTACAGTGAAGATTCTTTTTCTAAAAGATGAATTTTATTTGGTGCTTTTTGTAAAAAACAAACCCACCCTTATCCTATCGAAAAATAAAGAACGATTGAAAAAGTAATCAACAGACAAGATAGATATGAGTTGCCAGGTGGAAGATATAAAGTTACAGGAACAGCATCCGTACGTTTCTTTTAAGAAACATTGTGACGAATCTTACCAAGGCCGAAAATAATAACTTATAAACTGAAAATATTAACGTTTTCTAGGAAAAGCCACCCTTACGTGATGTCAGTGATAAGGTTGTCCCAGCTGATGGTCAAGAGGGCATTGTGAGTTCAAACAAGACTCTCATTATATTTAAAAACTTGAAAATCAACAGTAGCAATAACCTTTCGAATTTTCGAAAAAATATAGAATAATAGGATTCTCCAAATCTCAAAAAAAAAACGAAGTACACTAGCAGAACAAGTAACAACAAATCTATATTTTATAATCAATTTTAAATAAACAACAAATATTTAATATGCTGCATCAAAACCCCCTTTTTGAAAGTTTAGATTTGCACACTATTGAGGTTGGATGATTTTGTTGGTTGAAGCAACCTGTTCCACTACATCAACACCATCTACTACCTGTCTGCGAGTGGCAGGGAGTTCAGGGACATCTGCAACTACGTGCACGACTTCTCCGAGCAGATTATCGCCTCTAGGAAGCGGGCTCTGGTGTGTTATTTTATAAATTGGATTCTAATCATTCCTCCGTTTTCAGTCGCAGTCTAAGTAAACCTAGCCTCAATAATACTCTTTTCACACCCGTAGCATAGCGGGTCGCGTCAGCCGATCTTTTGAAGTGACCAATCAGGGATCCTCTAACAAAGCCGTAATAGTCGCACATATAACGTTGGAGGGTCATAGGTCGGCGAAAGGACGGCTTACGCGAACCGCTACTACATTTAACTAGACTCAATATCGGAGTTAAACGATTATTATTGAGGCTGTTTTCAATCGTATTTTGTTTTATGAATGATATGACATCCTGTGCAGAAGATTTTGCTCCTTGCGCTTGTTCGTAAACCATCGGTTGTATATGAAGCTGGTCATTTCCTTTGGTTATGAAAATGTTTGATATGTAATCTGATTATCATTAGGGGATTATGTAAACTATAAAAGTTGCATTAATCAGGTAAGAAATTTGGATCACAGTATCAAATTTAAATAAAGTTAAATTACCATTTTGGTTGTATAAAAGTTTTTTTTAAATGTACCGGTATTCTTGCGACACAAGAAACTAGAAACGAAGAAGCTAGAAGCTAGAAACGTATTTCTTGTATTGCTATACTCCCTCTGAAATACCTTTGCATTGGTTAAGTCAACCCTTCATCGTCGTCAATCTTATCAACTCCAAATAAAGCATTTGATTTACCATGGTGTCTTACATAAATGTATTCTTATATTACAAGCTGCTTAAAGCAATGAAATGTTATGGATGACAAACGACTTTATACTAACAATTTCGCTTCGATATGATTTGATATGCCACATTCTTGTACATATATTTAACTGATACGTTTTTGGCACACTGGCCATTATAGAAGGTATGTTTCTTGTCACTTAGTCTTATGCACAGACCCTTGAGCATATAATTCACCCCATGGAAGCAAGTCTAGATCTTGACTGCTCTGAAATCTCCATTTGTCTGAGGCTCCTTTTAAAAATTTAATAAAATAAGAATTTTAATAAAACAATTTCAGAGACTAAATATAAGTTTACTTGTCACTTTGTGTTGACACAACAACATGGTCTGGATGAAATCTGATAATGAAGCACGTGTTTCAGGAATCGGACCCTGACCTGCTCAAGAAGCGCCACCTGGACTTCCTGGACATCCTGCTGACAGCGAGAGATGAAACAGGACAGGGACTGACAGATAAGGAGATCAGGGACGAGGTGGACACCTTCATGTTCGAAGGTAAATTGTATATAGTTCATGTAGATAACACGAGGTGGACACCTTCATGTTCGAAGGTAAATTGTATATAGTTCATGTAGATAACACGAGGTGGACACCTTCATGTTCGAAGGTAAATTGTATATAGTTCATATAGTTAACACGAGGTGGACACCTTCATGTTCGAAGGTAAATTGTATATAGTTCATATAGATAACACGAGGTGGACACCTTCATGTTCGAAGGTAAATTGTATATAGTTTGTATAGATAACACGAGGTGGACACCTTCATGTTCGAAGGTAAATTGTATATAGTTCATGTAGATAACACGAGATGGACACCTTCATGTTCGAAGGTTAATTGTATATAGTTCGTATAGATAACACGAGGTGGACACCTTCATGTTCGAAGGTAAATTGTATATAGTTCATGTAGATAACACGAGGTGGACACCTTCATGTTCGAAGGTAAATTGTATATAGTTCATATAGATAACACGAGGTGGACACCTTCATGTTCGAAGGTAAATTGTATATAGTTCATGTAGATAACACGAGGTGGACACCTTCATGTTCGAAGGTAAATTGTATATAGTTCATATAGATAACACGAGGTGGACACCTTCATGTTCGAAGGTAAATTGTATATAGTTCATATAGATAACACGAGGTGGACACCTTCATGTTCGAAGGTAAATTGTATATAGTTCATGTAGATAACACGAGGTGGACACCTTCATGTTCGAAGGTAAATTGTATATAGTTCATATAGATAACACGAGGTGGACACCTTCATGTTCGAAGGTAAATTGTATATAGTTCATGTAGATAACACGAGGTGGACACCTTCATGTTCGAAGGTAAATTGTATATAGTTTGTATAGATAACACGAGGTGGACACCTTCATGTTCGAAGGTAAATTGTATATAGTTCATGTAGATAACACGAGGTGGACACCTTCATGTTCGAAGGTAAATTGTATATAGTTCATATAGATAACACGAGGTGGACACCTTCATGTTCGAAGGTAAATTGAGTATAGTTCATATAGATAACACGAGGTGGACACCTTCATGTTCGAAGGTAAATTGTATATAGTTCATATAGATAACACGAGGTGGAGACCTTCATGTTCAATGGTAAATTAAGTATAGTTCATATAGATAACACGAGGTGGACACCTTCATGTTCAATGGTAAATTAAGTATAGTTCATATAGATAATACGAGGTGTAAATAACATACCAGTTCTCCTCCAGGTCACGACACGACCTCGTCGGCCATCAGCTGGTGTCTGTACTGTCTGGCTCTCTACCCGGAGGAACAACAGAAGGTCCTGCACGAGGTGCTCCAAGTTGTAGGAGACAAGGAAGAAGTCGAGTGGTGTGTGTCACTTCAATAACTAAAATTTCGTTTCTTACAAAACTGGAATCCTGATTAAACAGACTCATGTACGTTCATATTGTGCTATTGTCATTTTTGCAAATAGAAATTTAAAATTTGACAAAGTATTTGTATTATGTTGACAAACAACAAGACAAAATGGGTTGTAAGTAATAGGCCAAAATAATGACAAATTCCATCTGATAGTCACATGTAATCGTTATTTATTTCTGTTTCACCTCCAGGGAGGACATAGCGAAGCTCCAGTATGTGCCGCTGTTCATCAAGGAGTCGATGCGCATGTACCCCCCGGTCCCTCTGGTGAGCCGCCAGCTCTCCCAGCCCCTCCTGCTAGATGGGGTGCAGGTGCCCGCCGGGGTCATCGTGGACATCAGCGTCTTCCACACCCACAGGAACCCCCATGTCTGGCCCGACTGTATGGTGAGTGCAGCTCTCGACCTTGCATGTTGTGAAAACTTCTTTAATGCTTCTAAATAAAAATATCGATCAATAGCATGTCTCAAAAAAACTTAAAATACGATTATTTCATGAAATATAAAAAGGATCCTCATAAATAGGCTATTTCAGTAGTTCACTATAGATCTAGACTTGATTTTATAGAGGTTTTGTTATGTCAATATGGTACTAACTACAGTCTTGGTGTAAGACAACTTCGGGGCTGTATGACGAGAAAGTCTTCTCAACAATTAAGGTAGTTATTACAGGCAACGACTTAAGATCGAACGACTATATGTTGGAATGACTGTAATGTTAATAATTAAAGGCACGTTCAGAGGATATGAAACTCTTCCCATGACTTTACAAAAAGAAACAATCACTAGATCGCAAATTAATATTACTTAAAACAATTTGCTATTAAGCTATGAAGATCAGCTCCTATTGTGTAACATACTGTTATTCTATAAAGGATGGCCAATTCGAAGTAGTTGAACCTTCAGATTAATCAATTCACTGCTTTAATCATTTGGTGAACACTAATTTCTTCAGGCTTTATAACTGTGTCATTTCACCAGGAGTTCAAGCCCTCCAGATTCAACCTTGACACCTCGGCTGAAAGAGATCCTTACTGTTTCGTACCCTTTGCAGCTGGGCCAAGGTTTGTTGTCGATTGATTAACCAACTTAATTTAGTCGTGTTCATTATCCTGTATCACACAGGACTTTTTATGTTTAAATCATGTTATTTTTCATCCTCAACCAAATTGGAACACAAAATATTACTACTGATGCTGATTAACATGTTCGTTAACAGTTTCACAAGTTTTTTTCTAAACATTTATTTCAATACAACAACCAATTACCATGGGTTTGCCTTGACATCATTAGTTTTCATCTTATAAAGGAGTTTTAACTTTATCAATCACTGTGCGCTGTAATCATGTATTGCCATTTTTAATGATTATTTGGTATGGAATTGGTATATAACGAACTTTGGAGATGACCAATATAATTATCTTATTTCAGTTAAATGTTATAAGGCGGTACAGCGGTCATTTATTCTAATTCAATGTTGTTTTCCTGGTCCAGGTATCTTAAATCTTTTTTCTTTCAGGAACTGTATTGGTCAGAACTTTGCTCTGAATGAACTGAAGGTGATGGTGTGTCAGACGGTCAGAAGGTAAGTGAATCACTGAGATTACACACTATCCTTTGAGCACTATCTAGCTCCTTTGTTTGTGAGATATACATATATGAAATTATATATGAATATAGTTTCATTCATGATTTGTTTGATAGTCAAATGTATAATGTGTGACATATAGGACTCCAAAAAAGTGATATAATATATTCACTAGTTTAATATTGCCATATCAATATTACATCTCGATATCTTTCACGGGCGAGTAATCAAATATATATTTTACTGTAATCACGTGGGTAGCAATTGATTGCAAGGATGTTCATTGGTGGATAAAGAAAATTGTATTTTATACTCTAAAATCGTTAATGTAGATGTAATATATTATCGAAAATCCTATGATATTCTTCAAGGGCATTTAGAGTTTGGTGTGATATACAATATAATTATATAATTGTAAACTACTTTATTCATTATGCGTGATATTCTGGGCGACTTCTTGAAGCTGGGGGAAAAGTAGCCAAGAAACGTTGTGAGAAATCGATAAAGAAGTTGACATCCATATTATTGTCATGAATTAATCCTGTGGTGAACAAAGAATGAAAAAAGGTTTTATGGTACGCCTTTGAATTGACTGAACATATTTTGGTCTGTATTTCAGATTCAAGATCGAGTTAGACCCAGAAAAGAAGGCTGAGATATCACCGGAAGTTGTGCTCAGGTGTAAAAATGGATTGCATCTCAAGTTCACGTCTCGTACGTGAACGCAACATCATGTGCCCGAGACTTCAATGATCTCCGATTACCGTGATTTACTGTACTGTTGAAACCAATAACACTGCGTCTTCAATTCAGTCGAGAATTTTCAATACTATTGGCTCGATATTTCAAAGCAATGTCTACTTAATCATCATTTTGATAATGTTTTTCTTGCCGATAGTATACAATGACTTCTACAATGTCCTTTATGTTATACACTCGTATCTTATTTATGCTTCTAACGATATTTCTGATGATTTACTTTATTGTCTACAACCGGGATTGGGTTGTTTCAAATTGAAGGCAAAGTTTAACTAAATTATGCATCGAAATGCACGGAGAATAAAATGATATTTGTACAGTGATTAAATTCTTGCAAGAAAAGTATTATTCTCCCAAGGTATATGTGATGGCATGGTATAACGTTGTGGTGAGATCCGCTGCGACTGTTGAGAAAGAGGCAGCAGAAATTTAGCTGTTAGAAGACAGAGCATCATGATCATAAATCTACAAAAACACTCCATTTTTTATGTTTTTATATTTTCGACCGCCCGGTTACTTGCAGAAGGACTGATGAGATGAGAAACACAAATAAATACTGAAAAAATACTGATGAACTTATAGATGATCGTTTCAGTTTCATAGACTAAGCAATAGTATTATACTCGTAGCAGAGCAATGAAGGGTGACAATGACAGACAGACAATCATTTTATTGGGTGACAGACCTCCGGCCCAAATTTAATATATAGGTACTTGCATAAAATATGCGGTTATCACCAATAGGGTTGAATAAAAGCAGTGACATATTTTCAACAAAACAAAAAAATTAGGACAAGACTTATTACGACTCGAACTTTATACTCAGTCAGGAGAGGGAGCATCCACGTGCCAGGCCGGACACAGTATACACCCAGTATCCATGTTGTGCGGGTGTTATCCGTCTCTTCCTGTGAATACAATCATTTCGGAAAAATAAACGAACAATAGTCGATCATAAACAATTATTTTATCCAATCATCGTTTTCATCTCACACCCGTCATGCTTGTTTCATCGTTAAAATAGATTTCTCCAGATATGTGTAGTAATTTTGATTGATCTCATGTATTGAATGGTTACAATTTTATGTATCATTGATTTGTGTTCATATCATCATTATGTTGACATTCAAGTTCGTGTCAAGTTGTCACTAAATTTGATATCCCCTTATATGAATTATACATAAAGATGTGTACATTGCCAATATTTTGATTAAATTATCATTCGGCATGTTGGTGCTGATAGGGCTAACTGAACTGTGTAGCAATGAAATGTTAAATGTTACTGTAAAAGTCGATATGGAAGGTTGTGAGCCAAGCTGTCATAGATGCAACAGCGGTACTTGATGTGTGACTTGGAAATGAGAAAGGGATGTTGTGAACTTTCACCTCCAGTAACTAAAAGCAAATCTAATGAGATCCGCCTGTTAATTAGCTTGTGTGTGGCCATGACTCCTCGCTACATACATTATCAATTTCTTAATAACAAATACCTTCCTATGATTTGAGAAGATGAAAATATTTTAATTCCAAAAAATTTTTTTTAAATATATCAGTTTAATCTTATCTGTGTCAGTGTTCTTAAGTAAACGATACGACGTTAATAAATGCGTGTATACGAACTTCATGTGACTGTACAATTTTGAATGAAATGCATGACAGTAATTGTCCTAGTCCCTCATTTTCTGAATAAAGATTCTGTATTTTCTATTTCTGTCTTTCTCTTTCCAATGCAGCATTATTAAAACAAAAAGTCAAATCAACAATGTCATCTGTCAAAGAAATACTATCTATACTGTAGGTAGTCATAGTGCAAAACGGGTAGAATTGTCAAGGCTATTAAAGATGCATCGTTAGAATTGCATTAATATAAAGGTCCTACAAAACCTCACGTATCCAACTATATAGTATGGTAGGAAAATCACTCAACAATATATCAAAACAGTTTATTGATCAACAGCAAAATACCTTATTTAAAATTTGAACATATTTTGTTCTAAAAGTAAAACTCAGAAAAAGAAAATGACCAAAATCTTGAGTGAAAAGGCAAAATTCATTTTAACCTCTGAATATGCAGTTTAAGAAGGAAGAGCAAGCCTTATATTGGTCTTACTGGAACAGGAATTTCTCAAATGTTCACGTATATGAATATGGATATTCTTGAAACGTTTGGCAGGCTGTTGCATATGATGAGATCAATTTGGAACAGGCGATCAATAACATGTTACTAGACATAGACGTTAACTGTTGTTATAAAACACACTAACAAAGGGGAAGTCGTGAATTAGCCTACCTCATACGTAATCTTGTTGGGTTAAATGTTATGTAACACTGGGCCCACATAATTCTTAGTGGCGTGGATAAGTAACGGCAAACACTAAAGAATTAAACACATGCAGAAATCCATCCCTGAAAAACTAAAATATTCATTTTAATACGTCTCTCAATATCAAGTAGTTTAGCAATACAAAAGGGGCACCTGTTTAGCACCTCGTGACATATACGATAATTCAACCATTAGGTCAGCGATAACAACATTATCAACTCTCTCTTATATATACACCAGTAGGAGGAGGGGAATGGCTGTGTTCGGTATTGGCGGGGTGTTTCTCTCCGTGCTAGCCCTCACATGGGCTATCTTCAAGATATTGCCGTTTTTCCGTAAATTCAATGATCTGCACTCGACTCTGGACAATGAGTTCCCTCATCTTCCCTTCCACTGGTTCTGGGGCAACGCTCATCAGGTGGGTTATTCTGCATGAAGCAATTTACCATCTCTTACATAGTCTCTGGTCACAAAGAATAAAAGTGATTTACGTTAATCCATTATATCACATTATTATGTAGCTGTTTCCCATACACGTACATTTCAGATTTTGATATATAGGTCAGTGAAAGTGGGACAGAGTACTAGATATACCGCAACACTGACGAATCGCCTTGGAGAAGATTGAGAGAAGAGAGAAAGTGTCTCCTATACATACTTGGTCTTAGAGCAGGAGAGGACATGTTAGAGAACTACTAAGTTCAAATGAGAGTGCATATGACATGACACAGAGGGATAAACTAAGCTACCTCCAGCAGATGGTACAAATGAGAACAAATGAATGAGGGTTTTATGAGAATAATATGATTGTCACTTTAATACACATGAATTTAGCTTCTAAGAACATATCAATTTTATATGCTTAAAAAAGAAATCATTGTTAAATAAAATAACATGTGACCGTAGCTTTTATGTATATGATCGGAGCTCTTAAAACATATTGTGGTCACTTCTATGAACATATGACTGTCTCTACTAAAACATATGACTGTCTCTACTAAAACATATGACTGTCTCTACTAAAACATATGACTGTCACTACTAAGCAATATGACACTACCTTCTGAGAACATATGACTGTCACTTCCAAGAACATATTGACTGTCACTTCTAAGAACATATGACAGTACCTTCTGAGAACAAAGACTGTCACTTCTAAGAACAGGACTGTCACTTCGAAGAACATATGACAGTCACTTTGAGAACATAATGACTGTCACTTCTAAGAACATGTGACAATACCATGTAAGAACATATGACTGTCATTTCTAAGACCATGTGACAGTACCATGTAAGAACATATGACTGTCACTTCTAAGAACATGTGACAGTACCATGTAAGAACATATGACTGTCACTATTACGAACATTTAAATTATTTCAAATTATCATCTCACATCTGAGGACATATGGCTCTCCCTTCTAAGAACGTATGACTTGTATTTCAGGTTGAGGGTAAAGTCAAAACCTTCTTCGACAAGAATATGAAGTTCATCAAAGATGGCGCCAAGGTGTTCTCGTACTGGATCGGCTTCTTCCGTCCAGTGATGGTCACTGCGCACCCGGAAACGATCAAGGCCATCCTGCGGACAGCTGAACCCAAGGCCAAGGGGGGAGGAGGGTACGACTTCCTGGAAACATGGCTCGGTGAGTTGTCATTAACCCTCTATATTAACCTAGACGAGTTGTATGCTATACTACAGTAGAACACGGATATAGCGAACTCCAAGGGACCAACGAATTTAGTCCGGTGTTCGTTACTCACGTTTAGCTGTCATACATAGGGCTTTTGAGAGGACTTAAAAATGTGTTCACTATATCCGATTATTCGCTATACCCGAGTTCGCTATATCCGTGTTCTACTGTATTTGATTTAAAAGTATAGAAAAGATATTGAGTAATGGGTTCCTGTTATTCTGTGTAGTTGAGTTCAGGATTATTCAACACAAATTGTTCAGGTTGTGCCGTGCGTATTGCTTAACAAAGAAACATTAGGAGGAAATAGAGTTAAGAGGAAATACGTATTCGTTCAGGATGTGAGAATCTGATTCTATGCAGGGGACGGTTTGTTGACGAGCAGCGGAAGGAAGTGGGAGAGGAACAGAAGACTACTGACTCCTGCCTTCCACTTCGACATCCTCCAGCCTTATGTGAAGATCTACAACCAATCAGTTTTCGGATTTATTGTACGTAGACTTCAAAAGTATCATGAAGGAATATACTCATCTCAAAAAGTAATGCGATGCTCAGATGTCATTTCTGTATTTGGCTCATGACGAATGAGTCATAATTCAACAATTGAAATAGCATTGTATAAGACGTTATGGAATTGTTTCTCTGGCAAAATTTGTTATTGGTCTTACGTTGTTGTGACGTAATTTTCAATTTGCAATTCTCGGCTCAGGAAATGGCATTAAAATTGGTGAACATGTGATAGAACAACTTCTCATGCACGAACATATAAAACTTACAATCAAATCACTAGAATCACATGGACACAGATTTAAGTTGGTTTAAAACCATTTGTTGAAAATGTCATGACATGTTCTGAAATTGCGTGCAATAGTCATGATTGTTGGCTTTTTGAGAACGGCCAATGTCGCACAAGACCTTAGAAGTCATCTTTCAACAACCTTTCGATTCCATAAATACCAGCATCTTACCTACTCAGTGAGATATTATAACCTAAGTGTCACCCAAAACGACGTCATACCGGCAGGATCGTTTTCAATGCCAGCTTTAATTTCGGGCCTAAATCGAGTTGAAATTACACAGACCTATTCCTCAATATAATCAACAAGTTCAACAACTGTGTTATGTAGGGACAATAACTTTACTTGTGTTCATTTGAAAACAGATTATGTTATTTATATGAGAAGTCTATGCGTTTAAACTTAACGATTGTCATACCCGGTTTAGACACTGTTCACAGACATAACTGCAAGTTCTGAGTTGAGAATATACCAAGTCGTCATCGGGCCGTGATCAGTATAGCCTTAAGCCAACAGACATAATTCCACATACATGCACTTCAGTTTTTATTAATATATATAAAATTTATTTAATGACGTCAAACAGCGTTGTCTTGACGTCAATGCATTAATGTTTTGCTTTTAATGTGCCTGTTAAACTGTAAACATTTTAACTTATATTCTTGAGAAACATGATATTGACCCTCGACTTACAATGCCATGTCAACTGTCCTTCATTTTATTCAGAGACATTTGTATATACGGTCATTAATCTGAAATCATTCCGTATATGATGAGATCTCTATTTGTAACATTTTCTTCTAATTTCTATTTGTTACATAATGTTCTTAAATTGGTTTCAGAGGAATATAGAAGTGAAGAGCAAGGGAGGTAACTCCGTGGAGGTGTTCACCCCAGCTGGTCTCTCTACCCTGGATACCATGTTGCAGTGTGCCTTGTCCTACACTGACGATATACAGGAGAAGGGGTCGGTCACCTCCTCGTTCAAAATGAAGATTTTGTTTCATGTTCATATTTAAAAACAATTCTTAATTAATATCATTGTCTACATTTTCAAAAGTACTAAGCTCTAGTAATTCAGATTAGTTTCCATCTTTATTAGAGCAAGAGAGGCTTTGATTTTTTATCATTTTGTGATCAGCCTTATCATATTAGTTGCTAAATAATATGTTTACATAAGAGTGACAAAGTGATTGTAACTAGGTCACACTGAAGGGCATGATGAGATACAAAATCTTAAAGCGGTTGTTAATACACAACTTTTATACTATTGACTTTTTTATCTCTTCTGAAAATGAGACTAAATCATTTTTATCTCAAGGTTTTAAATTCCATTTTAAGTGAGAACTATTTTAGCTTATACTCTAAGCTATTACAGTACAATCATCCTTTCGTATTTCAACTACTTGGTTTGATGATGGTGTGCACCCTTCCCTATTAATAGATCCTGTCAACCAGCCGACTTCATTTCTCTCGCTTCACTTCGAAATAGTCGACTATTGGTTGACAGGATGTATTTATAGGGATCCATGTTCTCTCCCATGTTAAGGTTATATCCTAATATTATAGGTAAAAACAATTATGTTCTGTAAGCACGCTTATTGTCTTGTGGACCTGTTTTCTTTGACTCAAAGCAACCATTTCAATAGTCATAGGCCTACTTGTGACACCAATAGGTTGCACTACTCCAAAACGAGCATCGTGTATACGTCCCTACTTCTTGTGGTCTCTTTTCTGATTAACTAGCCTGTCTTTTCAGAGACATATATCTTTTCAGAGATATTTTAGCAAACAATTTATTTAAAGCAATAAATATCAAACGATTCATCTTTCAGTGACGGTCACCCGTACGTTAAAGCTATTGCCAGAATGAGTAAGCTGATCAACGCACGAGCAATGTAAGTAATGTATATGTGTACAATTGTACGTACCTTTTCTCCCCATTAAAGGGATTATCATATCTGAATCTCATTAAAATAAGATCAATAAGTTTGCCTACTACGCCAGGAACTATAACATATATGCAAAGAAAGAATACTCACTTTCTTGGCCTTTTTGCTTGTTATGTACAATACTACGTATATATACTAATTGGAATAGGATAATATATGCCTATGTGCGAAAGAAGTTTTCATGATTGATGTGCACTGATGTTGTCATACTATATAATGAAGCGTGTCCCCATGAATCGTACACTAAACCTTGATCTTATCTATTTACGGTCCTGCCTAAAGATTGTATAAGCTACTGTATCTTCTCTATATCTTTGCAGGAACCCAGTTTATTACATAACACCGTTGTACAACCTCACAACTAGTGGGCGAGAATATACAAAACATGTTGATTTTGTCCACAAGTTCTCTGAAGAAATCATTGAATCACGTAAGAAAGCATTGGTAAGTGAGTACGTTATAAGTAAGTCATCTTTTGTCATGGTGTATAAACTATATCACTGCTTTTCAACTGAGCATTGTCAAATGAAGAGTAATTTCTGATCCCCGAGGCTCTTATCTAATTATAAGAGATATGATATCTAAGGAAAATGATCTATTTTTGCTAGTTTTTATATTTCATTTCATGAAATGCCCAGCCCCTCCCTTCCCATTAACATCGAGGCAACACATTGCATTTGTCCAAACCTTTTTCATATTCCCTTAACGTTACGTTCTATTGGTACTGTTAGCTGTTTATACTGGACATTGCAATTGATATCATTGATAGCATATGAACAATTCCTCAGGAATGTGACTCGGAGGTTCTGAAGAAGCGCCACCTGGACTTCCTGGACATCCTGCTGACAGCGAGAGATGAGACAGGACAGGGACTGACAGACAAGGAGATCAGGGATGAGGTGGACACCTTCATGTTCGAAGGTAAATTGTATATAGTTCATGTAGATAACACGAGGTGGACACCTTCATGTTCGAAGGTAAATTGTATATAGTTTATATAGATAACACGAGGTGGACACCTTCATGTTCGAAGGTAAATTGTATATAGTTTATATAGATAACACGAGGTGGACACCTTCATGTTCGAAGGTAAATTGTATATAGTTCATGTAGATAACACGAGGTGGACACCTTCATGTTCGAAGGTAAATTGTATATAGTTTATATAGATAACACGAGGTGGACACCTTCATGTTCGAAGGTAAATTGTATATAGTTCATGTAGATAACACGAGGTGGACACCTTCATGTTCGAAGGTAAATTGTGTATAGTTCATATAGATAACACGAGGTGGACACCTTCATGTTCGAAGGTAAATTGTATATCGTTCATGTAGATAACACGAGGTGGACACCTTCATGTTCGAAGGTAAATTGTATATAGTTCATGTAGATAACACGAGGTGGACACCTTCATGTTCGAAGGTAAATTGAGTATAGTTCATATAGATAACACGAGGTGGACACCTTCATGTTCGAAGGTAAATTGAATATAGTTCATTTAGACAACATGAGGTGTAAATAACATTCCAGTTTTCCTCCAGGTCACGACACAGCTGGTTTCTGTACTTATATTTTATTTGACTGTGTAAATAATCTCCAGGTCACGACACGACCTCGTCGGCCATCAGCTGGTGTCTGTACTGTCTGGCTCTCTACCCGGAGGAACAACAGAAGGTCCTGCACGAGGTGTTGGAGGTCATCGGGGACAAGGAGGAAGTCGAGTGGTGAGTATAGTTCGATCTTTGGGTGTAGAAATAATTGATCACTTACCATTTTATCAGATTAATGAAATATTTTGGTTGTTTATGGATGGAACCGTAGGAAATTGCGTTAATCCACAATCAAACTGTGACCTCGAAAGATCAACCGAAGACTGCCTGAATTTACAGGGCACCAGGTGTGACGTCTAGAATACCTTGTAACTCTTCATTTGATTCAACCCCAGGCCCCACCTAGCCAAGTTACAGCGAGTGACGATGTTCCTGAGAGAGTCTATGCGCCTATACCCGCCAGTGCCCTTCGTCAGTCGTCAGCTCTCTCAACCTCTAGAGTTGGACGGGGTTCGAATCCCAAAGGGTGTCTTTATCGACATCAACATGTACATGCTCCATCGGAATCCTCAGGCCTGGGATGACTCTACGGTGAATATAACCTTGGTTCTTCTCTATCTTATAATTTAAGATTTTATTTGTCGCCATAGAGTTTTATTTTGTAGTTAATATTTTCCATTGACTCGAATAATTGTACCACTTGATATTTGATTTTTACTGCTGCGTTCTTATTTCATTGCTGGATATTTTAGTTGTGGATCTAACAGTTACATTCATGTACACTGCTTCTCTTCGGATAAACATGTAGGCATTTAGATCACTATCATATCGTATTTATTGGATTGTCGACATAGAGTATTGGGTAGTTTAATATGGTACAGTTAAAGGGAAAGTCCTATCGGGGTATTTTTGTGAAAACGAAATTCAAGACGACGCAGTGTTGCATTCTATTCTTTGTCGAATTGTTAAATCCAGAACGACTAAAATCTAATGTTCCCCTCACTAACATATTTGAAAATAAGTGTAAAATGATCATATGTAAGTATTTACAACCAAGTATTATTGAATTTTGTTTCCAATATAAATACCCCGATAATAATGTTATTGGCGAATATACATGTATTTTGAATTAGCCTAGTCTAATACGGCAACTCTCTGGTAAAGTATGGTGTATTATTGTTTTGTATATTCTTTTTTATTTCAGGGTGGTTACAAGCATAGGGGATATATTATTGAACACAACTTACTGGTAAACAGAGCTTAGTGTTACATATTGAATATTCCAATGATCCAAATCTTTCACCTATTCCACAGGAGTTCAGACCGGAGAGATTCGACCCGGATACTTCAGCTGGACGAGACCCCTACAGCTTCGTACCCTTCTCTGCTGGACCAAGGTACTTATCTATATCTATAATATCACTGATGATGTAAATAGGCATTGTCGTCTACAAATCGATACCTTGATAAAGAGCTAGCTTCATAATCACCTAATGGGCTAGCCGAAGAGACCCTACAGTTTTGTACCCTTCTCTGCAGGCCCCCGGTACGTGTCATTGGCGCAAAGGAAAACTTTTTAGTGTATCATATCGGTCATGGCGAATATTTATTTAGTCTCTCTATACGAACGTTTGGTATAGGATTTGTCCCTTGTTGATTTTATGTATGCAACGATCTCATATCAGACATCCATCTATTCCACACTCCGACGCTAATGGCCGTTCAAATATGTGGTATGCATTGCTACTAGAATACTAGAATTAGCGAACCCAATAAAAACTTTGATGTAAGTTAATGGCAATAGAAATGTTATCATTGATAAAAATTAAATAAGTACATTCATGCGATTAAAGATTGGATTAAAGAAAAGGTCAAATCTCAAAATGTAGAAGAAATGAGAACATGGTGGGAAGAGTCTATGTCCTTTTTCACAATAAAACATAATTGGCATCATAAACCTTCACGAGTCTAACAGCTAATGGTTTTCTTTTCAGAAATTGTATTGGGCAGAATTTTGCAATGAACGAATTAAAGGTGATGGTTTGTCAGTTGGTGCGGAAGTAAGTATTGCTTTGATCAGTAACATGACACATTGACAATTTGAAACTTGGACTAATCTGAGAGTTGATAAAACTTATTTTCTCTGATATATTCTTATAAACATGAAATCATGTTGAAGATTTGATTACTCCATGACACATCTCTGCACAATAATGCTTAACATTAATTTGTCCATCATTAAAATCAGAATATAACATCTGTTTTTAAGTTGTTTTGTTCTTAGTTACTCAAAATCATTAAAATCATTATTTAAAATCTGTTTCTATAATTGTTGTTAGCTCATAACTATATCAATTGTTTTCCAAATAAAGATTTCAGATCTCCCTGGATCCGAAACGCCCTGCTGTTCCAAAGATTGAAATCGTCCTGAGAGCAGAAGAGGGCTTGTACCTTAACTTCACAGCAAGGAAGTGAGGGTTAGCTGCATCAAGGAGTGAGCCACAATATACCAGTGAACCACAAGATACCAGTGAACCATAAGATACCAGTGAACTATAAGATACTAGTGACACGAAACACACCAGTGATATCAAGACGTGATTATAACACGCCGGTAATGACTGAAATATTGCCCAAGCGATGTAAAACAATAACTCACAATAATAATATGATTATCATTTTTATATATAATGATAAGAATAGTTGTGAATAGCACATTACCAGTGATTCAATGAGTTGATCTAAGAATATAAAAAAATGTTTTTAGTTATAAGCGTGATACCAAAGATACGACATCAAGATGTGATTACTCTCTATGAATACAATTTTATGAAGAATTGCGTTGTGCTGTACCAGACCTGATTACCATCAATGAATAGTAAGTGTAGCGTATGAACAACAAGTACCAGTGATACCGCTTCTGATTATCATCAATGAGTAGTTGTGAAAACCGAAAAACATCACCATAACTGATTTCTCATCAATTAACAGAAAGTTATAAAGAATTGTGTGAAGGACAATGTCAGTGGTACTATGAATATTGATTTCATTATTGAACAGTTGCCAACAGCAAGACACTGATACCAAGACTTTCTAGTCCATAAACAGAATGTTAATAGTTGCGAACAGAAAGATACCAGTGATACATAGACTTGATCATCAGTAATGAACAGTAACTGTATGAACAATGATAAACCATAATTTATTTCCGAGCAATGAGTATAATGTTTTGACTGATTATCATTAATGAACAGTTGTGAACAACTAAGCACAATGAAATGAAGAATTGTGGATAGCACAATACCAGTGATGCTATGACTTGATTCTGGTCAATGTAGAGAATTCAAGAAGAGGTGTAGAGCAAATACCAGTGAATGGAATGTTATCAGAGTTGTGAATATGAAGATACCAGTGACACCAAGACTTGATCATTTTCTATGAATAGTACATTAACTGTTAAAAACAAAATACCAATGATACCCTAAGTAAAATGTCATCTATGAACAGAATGCCATTAAGAGTTGTTAATAGCAACAAACTAATGATAACAGGTTCTCCTCTCCACTAGCAGTTTAGAGAATACATCTGCAGTGTCAAGAACTAAGCAGAGGAATTGCTTGTTGGTATACAAATGGTTTTGTATGATATGTTATTTACATGAACTTGTTCAACACATGGCAGTATTGATCAGAATGCTGTGTTGTAGAACATTTAATTAGTTGTTTTGTCACTGATATTTAAATCAAATCAAACATACGTTCTGCTTGAAATATGTTTACCTTATAATGTGGTGTACTTGGCTAGAAATCTAAAAATCATTGCTTGTTGTGGAAAATTAGATATTTTTTTACAATATTCTAATTCAACAGTGTCTCCCATAACTTTCAAATAATAAGTCTGGAAAGGAACAATGCTCGGGCAGTTAATGTTGAAATTAACTTTAACCAACTACAGTATTGCAATAGCATTCTACATGTATAGGCTTCCTTAGCATGCACTTAAACTACAGTGTATATCTTCTTTTTCAAAAGAAACCAAGTAATGGATGGTTCACAAGTTCGAGACACCAAGTGATTTGTTCGATCGTAACAAGAGCAAATCACTTGGGTGTCAAAAGCCTGTAAACCCTCTAATTTAGCTCATGGACAATAGGAAATCCCAACGTCAAACTGACGTCATTTTAATTTTTTTCAAATAACATGGTCTACCAAAATAATGTTCCATCGTTTTTATTTTTATAAAAAAGAATGCACACAGACTGATGAAGTTTGTTTTATTGTTGTGATATGAAATATGAATATGATTGATACAAAATGTACATGAAATTACCATACAACATGACATGACAACAATGTTTTAAATGGCCTATTTCTGCTTTAAACTCTTTATTTCTTATCATTATTGTAAACTTGAGAGTGGCATGTTAATTTTATCAAGTTTTGTACCTAAAGTAAAATTTCAATTAATTATTTTACTTTCATATTTCTTTATTATCCATATAACAAACTTGAATAAATCACTTGATATAAACTTACTGTGGAAAGCATTGTGTTTATATCAGAGCTACCTCTTGCTTAAAGTCAATGTCAAAGACTGTTTAAATTCTGCTTAAAAGCCAATAGACATTACATCAAATATGAGAGTTGGGCAGTGCGTTGTTGCCTATCTGTTGTTTGTCAGATCTTCAAATCTTTCTCTTTGATCAGCTCTGTCTAACACAAGACGCAGAAATCTTCTTAAACACCTGGAATTAACCTGAAACCTTTCCTCACCAAGATGGGGCTGTGTTAGCTAAACGTCTCATTCGTCTGAAATAGATAGAAATGAAATGAGTTTTTATATAAACCTTTAAAGTGTTAAAATGGATAACAATCTAGTAGAACTTACAAAGACCAGCCACAATGATTTATCTTTTTAAAGTCATATTCTGGTAAATCATTAAATCTTTTCATATAATGTGAAAGGTATTCTATCATCTAAGACAAATCAGTGAACAGTGAAAAATATATGGAGTATTCTGTTAAGTTTGAAGTTTCAAATCAATTTTATTTTGTTATGGATAGGCCACTAGCCTGTATGTAGTACAAGGCTTTTACGTAATACTGTGTACATGCACATGTAATATATATAACATGCCAACATTGAGTGCACCTAACATAATGTTCTGAGATATAGACTGATCTCAATATGGGCAGAGTACACAATCATTGCAGATTTTTAAGAAGGGTACAATTACGTTTTTTAACAGTTCTGCAAACTTGAAAAGGTTTTGATGGACCAATCTAGTATGAGTGACCAAATTGATGCCAAGACTGCATTTAAATAGTGACCCACCTCGTGTTCCTGTCCT
The DNA here is from genome assembly GCA_916613615.1 of Steromphala cineraria. Classification (NCBI taxonomy): domain Eukaryota; kingdom Metazoa; phylum Mollusca; class Gastropoda; order Trochida; family Trochidae; genus Steromphala; species Steromphala cineraria. The sequence continues at coordinate 63,616,152 of OU744728.1, read as the reverse complement.
GGTCTCGTATCTTCTTCTCCATCTCCGCGTCCGTCAGTGTCTCCAAGAAGGGACACCATTGGTCAGCCTCGTTCTGGTTCCTAATGGCAACCTCTACGATTGGTAACGGAGCCTCACTGGGGATACAAGATTCTTTTGAGTTGAAATACCTAAAAAAATTATTTAAAATACTGATTAAAACTATTTTCTTCTCACAACTTTGATATCTGATACAATACAGAAAGGTTGCCTACAAGAATGATAGTTAACACAAAAACAATTGAATTTGGCTGATCCCATTTCTGCACCTCTAGTAGCACATAGTATATATATAAGTTCATACTGTTGTTAGTAGCGTCACATGAACAATACAAGGACACGAAGCAGAGAAGACAGTATTGTCTGTCAAACCATCCATAACCTAGCTAGAGTTGAGATGATACAGATGTGTCTTGATACACTATGTATCAAGAATCAAAGAACAATCAATGTATGTCTCGATATACTTTTTTCAGGGTACTCAATGAAAAAAAAACAATACTCTTGATCTGTTAGTTCAAAAGGCAATATTAAAGTCAAAGACAAGATAAGTATCACAATACAAACATTGTATCACAAAACATATATTGTCAGTAAAACAATTCTTGATACATATCCTCACAACGCTTAACCTTAACAATGTTTGAACCAGACTAACAACTCTAATAGTTATTTGTTTTAATGCCATAATACATAAACTGATATTGGGCACAAGTCTTGTTTCAAAATTCTCGTTTGAGGTCATAGAATCAAGGGATGGTTTGAATGGTTAATAAGAGAATGTCACCGACATGTTCAACTGTGTCCTCTTATGAAGGATTACAAGTCTCAAATGTCTTACTTACTTTGCTTAAAAAGTGGTTCAAACGGTTTATCTTGAAAAATAATGTCACTTAATGTTCACTTATCTTCTGATGAAGGATAAAAAAATAGAGCCATTGGCTCTGTAGCTCATCAGGCTTCATCATCAATTATGCTGTAGAGTGTGGTCAATGTGATTCCCCCTTTGTAGAGGCCACAGGGTCACCATTCATAAAATTCAGTATATAGGCGACAAGTTTCAGTTTTCTAGGCCTTTACTTCTAAAGAAGAAGATGAAAATAGATTTGAAGGACCCACAAAAGCTACAATTTATAATCTTCACTAGTCAAGGAGTCTGTACACAAAGTTTCAGCTTTCTAGGTCTTATGGTTCTGGAGTAGAAGATGAAAAAAACTTTTAAGGGCTTGGCCCCTGTGGCCCTTATTAGGGGCCACAGGGCCACCGAAGCTACAATTTATAATCCTCACTAGTCAAGGAGTCTGTACACAAGGTTTCAGCTTTCTAGGCCTTATGCTTCTGGAGAAGATGAAAATAGGTTTTTAGGGCGAGGCCCCTGTGGCCCTTATAAGGGGTCACAGGGCCACCAAAGCTACAATTTATAATCCTCACTAGCCAAGGAGTCTGTACACAAAGTTTCAGCTTTCTAGGCCTTATGGTTCTGGAGAAGAAGATGAAAATAGCTTTTAAGGGCTTGGCCCCTGTGGCCCTTATTAGGGGCCACAGGGCCACCGAAGCTACAATTTATAATCCTCACTAGCCAAGGAGTCTGTACACAAGGTTTCAGCTTTATAGGCCTTATGCTTCTGGAGAAGAAGATGAAAATAGGTTTTTAGGGCGTGGCCTCTGTGGCCCTTATTAGGGGCCACAGGGCCACCAAAGCTACAATTTATAATCCTCACTAGCCAAGGAGTCTGTACACAAGGTTTCAGCTTTATAGGCCTTATGCTTCTGGAGAAGAAGATGAAAATAGGTTTTTAGGGCGTGGCCTCTGTGGCCCTTATTAGGGGCCACAGGGCCACCAAAGCTACAATTTTTAATCCTCACTAGTCAAGGAGTCTGTACACAAGGTTTCAGCTTTCTAGGCCGTATGCTTCTGGAGAAGAAGATGAAAATAGGTTTTTAGGGCGTGGCCCCTGTGGCCCTTATTAGGGGCCACAGGGCCACCAAAGCTACAATTTTTAATCCTCACTAGTCAAGGAGTCTGTACACCAAGTATAAGCTTTCTAGGCCTTATGGTTCTGGAGAAGAAGTCGAAATTCCACAAAGTTTACGGACGGATGGACGGACGGATGGACGGATGGACGGACGGATGGACGGTAGGATGGACGGACGGACGGACGGACGGACGCCGGACACCATGCCATGCCATAAGCCCATCGGGCCTTACAGGCCAGATGAGCTAAAAACTCAAATATAAATATTTTATCTAATTTGCTTCAAATGGACTGATTAAAATGATTCAAATAAATAAAGAATCTATCTCGCTGTTCACCTGAAAGCATATGTCCTCTGATGCCAGCTCAGCTGCCCCCGTATACTGTAGGCGATGGCAGTCACAAACTCTCCACCCAGACCTGTAGGATAGATAGGCAGAGGAGGGGTAAGTGACCATCATACACTGAACTGGAAAACAACTGCAGATATGCTTTACCTACTCCAGTAGCATTATCAATCATTGTATCAAACTATTGGACCTACCAATGGTGGATCCAGACTGATCATCATACACTGACTAACTAGAGAATTCCAGTAATGCTTTACAAGCTGCGACATGGCACATCACTGCAGTCAAAGTTGTTGTTCAATAGCCCTTGCTTATTATTTACTATTTTCTGTGGTGGATCATGAAATCATGAAAGTGAGGGGGGTTCACTTTTGAAAAGAAGGGGTTCACCCTTGAGGTTACTTCGTTTTATTTGTGATTTGTAGATCTTGATCTACCATTGCAGGATTAGAACCCACACCAACAGAGCCTAGCATCACTGACATCAGTTACCGTACCAGCAGCTAACCAATCCATCTATTTTGACTAATTTTGCCTACATTAAAACACTACTCGTTGAGAATGGTTTGATTTGAATATGAAGAACATAATATTACCTAATTCAGCACAAAGTTTAGTAGAGAACTCCTCTGGGCTGTTTTCTGGTTCTGCTAAATCCCACTCAAACTGGTCCACAAGCGAGATGTTGCCTACATGAATGTTGAGCTGAAATCAACAATGAACATCAACTTGGATTAGTTGTCTAGTAAACTATCTAATGATCAAAATGTGTACAACGTCTAATGTATAAATCAAGCTTTCCTAGAGATAAATCATTTAACCTGATTGCTAGCTATTTGCGGGTTTATTTCAAATAGGTCCGGCTGCAAATATGACCAATAAGCACATCTGGCCTCCTTCATAAATAATTGTTTATGCAATGTAAGATAAGACATGAGAAGGATAGCTAAATTTTCCAGCCACATGTTACACGAAGAAGAATCACAAATCTAATTGTCCTCACTTTCAATATAACTCTCTGATCCTTTTGATCTTCTAGGATCTGTTCTGTTGGAGACGCTTCGATCTGTTGCCGGATCGCCTGGGCAACCGCTGACACAAAGTTCACAGGGTTGAGGTCAAGGTCATCACACAGAACCTCTGCAAATTGCTCTGGTGAGATCAGTTTCTCTGAAATCAAGAGATGAGCATTTTCGGTTTATAATTATTATAAATAAGTCTACATGGTAAAAAAGTTTAAAAAGAAAATCTTAAAATTTTTGGGGGAAAAGTAATGAGTCGTTTATAATAATCCAGAATGTCCAGAATATTGCACAAATGTTGTTTGTCTTAATCCAATGATGCTCCAGGGTGCTGCAGTACTGTATGTTCTAAACATGATCAAAGACTCACCGTTCTTGTTCCACGTAAAACAGTCCCTGAGTTTCTGGCCCTCAAACTCCATATCGAGGCGGATGGGAATGAGGCTCTCTGACTGGGCAGCATTGTCGTGTATTGCACCTGGGTCCGTGTCATCAAAACTGGAATCAAATCATTTAATAAATTATAATCAACAAGTATTAACAGTTGGTTTAACATTTGTGATATATGATTTTAGTAAATCATAAATCACCAAGCATTTTGTGTGCAAAACAAACATTTGTAATAATATATTAATAAATTTAAAGTACATCTAATACTTCAAAGGACAATCCAATAATATTTCATGACAGTGTTTCAACAAGTGAAATCTTGGCTATGGCTTATGGCTTATTCAAGGATATTACTTGTAGTCATAAAATCTATCATATGAATGATGTGAGCTTTTAGCATTTATAGCTTCACAATAATAAGGCAAATTGCATGAAAAAAACATCTGAAAGTGAGATGGATTTTACGGGTGCTTCAGATAGAAATTCAATCACATACCAGAGAGGGAAGGTTCTAACTTTGCTCTTGCCCAGCCTGTTCCTATTGATGGGTGTTGAGCAGGGGACCGCGTCCAGGTGGTGGGAGCTGCTCGGGATCGTCGGGACCCAAGTACTTCTCTTCGCTTTCGAGTCACTCCTGAAACAAGTACATAACTATGCAATTCTGGTTTTAGAAAATACTGCTCATACCTCTAGTCCTTTAAAGCATTGAAATGAACATCGCTGTGTTAAAGAAATCAATTTAAATCATATATGATCATCTTACATTCCTTATTTGAGGTTTCAACCTTAAATCAATCTTGACACGGCTCCAGTTCAAGAAAGTGTTAGTACTAGCTTGTGGTAAGCCAATGCTTCTAGCGGATATAAACAAAATGTATTGAACATATCCGGTATATAACATCTGCCGAACTTGCTGCTCACAGCAGAAATAGGACTGATATAACATTTAATACAAATGTCACTCGAAATAAAGGGAGATAAATAGTCATAAACACATTGAGTAAGCCGCCTGAAAAGCAAATCTTTGTTGTTATTTTTTTAGGTTATATCCCAATCTTTTTAATAATTCCAATATTATCTTGTCTCGGCACTGCATGCCTGCATCTTTAAGTGAATCCTCATGTTGGTAACCCTAACATCCCTTTCTAGACAGGACATCAAGTGTCCAAAGAAGTGTAGTTAAATCTAGTTCTGCATACCTGCTGAACGACTGTTCACTGCTTATTGAGACTGCCTTGTATTTGTCGTCGTTTCCTTCAAAGATGTCTTCAACTTCCGTAGCCTTTAGCAGCGTGATGTTAGTAGCCAGTGAATGCTGCCCGAACCCTGTAGAAACTAGAGTTTCTCTGAGCTGAATTGTCCATTCCACAGACAAGGCACAGACAACATAGCAAGCCAGTGCAAGCACAATAGAATAAAAACAATAAACTCCGATGACAGGATAACAACACACATGACAATGTGTATAATGAACAAGCATCTCCACCAACTCTTAGGGTCACCTGGGAGACATTTGCTTTGAAATTATGTAAATTTCGATTGAAAACATAGATAACTAAAATGTACCTCAGATCTATTTAATTGCTTGCTTTATTGTATACCAGAAATGGGGGAAATATAGATCAAAATCAAAGTTTCATAATAGGCATTTTGTCAAACAGTAAAACGATTGAACTTCAACATGGCAAATTATTAAAACCCGAGTAAGAATGATATATATATGCTGTTTGTTTCGTAATCTGAAAAATGTTCTTACAGAAGTCAGCTATATCATTTAAATGAATAGAAATTGAAGGAACAAACATACTTTTAAAGCATGGTCTGTTTTACAATTACATTTTCCCATTCACAATATCTAGGCAAAGCCACAAATGCAAAAGCAGACAAACTGATGCAGTCTATCGTCACAATTATATACACATAATTCAGCAATAATATATTACCCATGGACGCAATTTTTTTTCTTTCTTCCACTGTCACAAGTCGTCTCCACATTGAAGGATATTTCTTGTATAGGGATCCTCGGAACATCCTGAGGAAATTGCCCACCTGAAATTGATTCATGTGTTAACCAAATAAATGAAAGGTTTATCAATGAGTTTCATAAATTTGATAACATTTAACTCTTATTTAACCTAAAAATGAAAAATAAAGAATAATTTTAATGAGGCTGACTGCCTTTTTGAGGACAGAAGAAAGATCTTGTCCATTTGTACTGGCCCTTGGGTACCCGTGTGTCTTTTTTAGTCCAAATTTGACTATCACACTCGTATGAAATAAGTGAAGACTAAGGTGGATTTAAATAGGTTTTTTTAATGAGTTCGACTGTATATTTACCTCTGAGCCGATGTAATATTTTTCTCCACCTTCTTCGACGGCAAAACATTTTGGTCTTTCACCAAATGTCTTCGCTCCATTTGTATTTGCGGGCTTTTCATTCGGCTCCTTTTCAGATTTGTTGCTTGCATTCGACGCCATTGTTCAATGTGCACTGAAACTGGGATCTGTCTCCAAGGGCAGCCATCAATACGCCGTGTTTTCCTATGCGCAAGCAGAGCATTTCAACCAGTTTAAGACCAAGAGCAGATAACTCTTCTTAGCAAGTGTAAACGTTGCCTTTCACGGATACGGACTTCAGCGTTCGAGTCTGAATCTTACATAATAATTCTGTTCTCTTTTATATAAATACATGTATTTGAAGGTGACATTATCACTTGCAGTTCGGCTCGCCAACTGTGAACACCTCTCCAGCGCTCCAGACCTTGCAGCTCTTTCCAGCCCCGAGGTTATTCCCAACTTGCCGTGGACGTCCTACTGAGGACTTCCTTCTTCACCTTAAGGTAGGGGACTTTATTTTCCCCCTCTAAATCATCTTAAATCACTATCTTCATATCCCCAAATAATGGCATCGCCACAACTCATCAACCTGACTCGCCTGGCAGGCATCCAACTTTCGAATGTTAAAAACCAAAAACCAAACAATTCCAAATTGGCCTCAAAAACCAAATCACCCGCCCAAGAAGACCTGCCAGAAATGTCTACAAATAAAATACCAAATAATTCATCTTTAAATTCTCATATAAATCCTCTAAACCCCCCAAACATAAACTCTCTCGAGGATTTTCCATCCTCTCCCCCAACCACGCCAACCAATCCGGTAGGGCAATCTACTATCAAAACACCCCAAACAGTAATTAAGCGCAAGCGCGCAGCTAATCCCCAAACTCCAACTCAGCAATCTCAAACTAAAGCTAAGCTCACCCCCCAAGCCACCAATCAAATTAAATCTCCCCAATCCCAATCTCCCAAAACAAACAGCCTCTTAACACCAATTACACTGCTCATCTTCGCTGTGGACAAAGGGACCGTTCTGTGCAAAGAGCTCTCTTTAAACAGAATTGGAACCTTCTTTCGTTCGCACGGAGTGAGTTTCACCAAATGTAAACCCTTGGGCAAGGGCTTCGAATTCACCTTTACAAATCACCTTTCGGCCGAGGCAGCAAAAAAATTCTCCAAAATTCTCTCTTTTAACGTAGACTTCCAAATTCCCTACTGGGTGTCCCAATCACGGGGGACTATTCTCTTCCCTCCCTATGAGGATGAAGAGGCTATAGAATTCTACCGTCAAGAGGCAAATAAACTAAATAATCAACCACACATTGCTGTGGCCAAACGCAATTTCACCAAATCCTCTGACGGTCACATCATACCACTTAAATCCGTGCTTTTGACTTTCGATACGCCCAACCTACCCACACACATCACTTTCGGCGCACACACCAGATCCGTACGGCCCGCAGCCAGAAAGGTCCTCCAGTGCACAAAATGCCACAAATTCAACCACACAGCGGCACAGTGCCGGGGAGTCCTGAGGTGTGCTACATGCGCGCAGATTGAGTGTGACAGCTTCCACTGTTCACCTCATTGCTTCACCTGCGACGCGGATGGACATACCTCAACTTCCCTAAACTGTCCCCAAAAACTCCATAAACATAAAGCTAGGAATCCCAAACTTCACCCCAACTACAATCCCCGCACTAGGCGGGATAATCCACCAATAACTAGGGCCAATAAACCTAAAACTCCCCAGCCCACAGGATCACTCGCTCCTACCCACCCCTGGGGTGATCCTAACCAACCGCCACCATCCCGCCAAAACCTCCGCCACCAACCCGACCCTGCTCAATCTCCACCTTCCTCTCCCGAAGCTACCCCGGCCAAACGCTCTCGCTCCTCAGTAATAGAGGAGGACCCCACCTCTCCCACCCAGCAAGAGGAGTCCATGGACTCCTCCATCTCTTCCACCCCCTCCAGCCACCCCGTCTCCACTCCGGCCACCCCCTCCACCACCCGTAGGAACGCCAACCCCATATCACCATCCCAGGCGCAAACCACCCCCCACACCCAGCCCATACCCACGCCCAAGACTAGGTCCAAGTCCCAACCCATGTCCCAGAAGGTCCTCTTCGGCTCTTCCTCCCAACCCACTACCCAACCCATCTTCACCTTTACCGCCAATACCCAGCCAAAAACCCCTTCCCAAACCCAGCCCCCAAACACCCCTAAAAATAAAACTAAAACCACCCCTAAATTCACCCAACCTCGCGTGCCTACCGGCAAAACAAACCCCAACAGCCCGCGCAATTTCTCCAGCAACGACCTTACCGAAGGTGTTGCCCTCTTTCTCGCGGCAATTTTCACCAAACCTAATGCCTCGCTAAGGCAAATCCATCAACTCGCGGTAAAATCTAAATTAACCAAACTCGGCTTTAATACATTTAACACCCGCGTCCAGCGCATCCTCGCCGATGCCTAAATCAAAGCGCGCCATTTTTTTCTTACAACTAATTAAGTAATCCACTATGCAGCTAAATCCATATATTTTTCTTCTAATAGCCTTTTCCACTAGTATGCAAATTCTACAGTGGAACGCTCGTAGCCTTTCGGCTCATGGCCACGAGCTTAAAGCTTTAATTAAACTTAAAAAACTTAATCCTCATATAATTACAATTCAGGAAACCCATTTTGGCCCTAGATCAAACTTTAATATTCCTGGATATAAAACGCTAAGGCATGACCGGCCCAAAGACAATCCCGGTCGCTCCTCTGGAGGCCTAGCCATATTTATCCAGGAACATCTAAACTTCTCTTCCTCACCCATTAATACTCCAAACTTAGAGGCACATGCCATAAAAATAACTCATAATACCAAATCACTAAATATAATTAACTCTTATCATAGGGTCTCTAAACCTTTTCAAGGAGAAGATCTTACGATCTTACAAAATTCTGCCCCTAGTCGCTCAATCATATTGGGCGATTTTAATTGCCACCATGCCCTCTGGGCATGTAATGATAAGGAAGACACCAACGGCAAACTACTTGCTGATTGGGTCATAAAAAACCAATATGTAACCCTTAATACAAACATCCCAACTAGGTACGATAGTCAGCATGACTCCATGTCTGCTATCGATTTAACCATCACTACCCCGGACATCGCTAATAATACCGAGTGGCAGGTATATGATGATCCGTGGGGAAGTGACCATTTCCCTATTCTTACTACTATTAAAAATTTTTTACCTCTAAATAATTCAAACGCTGAAAATTGCCCCCAAAACCCTCAATTCTTTTACAACAAGGCTGACTGGGATAAATTCCAAAACCTTTGTGAACAATTAGACCCAGCAGACCTTGAAAATAAAGACCCCGAAATCTTTTCAAATAACTTAACCTATTCTATCATCAATGCTGCAAAACAATCAATCCCCTTTTCTAAACCTAAAATTCATAAACCGTCAGTCCCTTGGTGGACGGACGATATTAAAAAAGCGCGCAAACAACGCAAAACTGCTTTTAACAAAGCAAAACGCGACATTTCACACCTTCCACAAGCTAAAATAATTAAAAATCAAGTAAATACATTAATTAAAAACACTAAAAAACAACACTGGGAAAATTTTTGCGAGAGCTTGAACGGTAAGACCAATTCCAAACATGTTTGGAACAAGCTTCGAGCCATTCGTGGCGGCAAACGCAAATCTAAACTCCCAACCATAAATAACCACACACAACCTAAAAACAAAGCAAACACACTTGCAGCACATTTTGCAACTGCAAGTAGCAATAAAAATAACTCACCTAAATTCCAAATAAATAAAAATAAAACTCCCACAATACAAAAACAACCACCAAACAACCAACCCATAAACCAACCATTCACCATGGAGGAGCTTCAATTTGTCCTAAATAATAGGAAAAAAGGGACGGCCCCCGGGCTAGACCTCACTTCCTACCAGCTAATTAAGAAGCTTCCTCCCTCCACCATCAACACATTATTAAAACTATATAATACCATTTGGCATGTAGGCAAGCTTCCCTCCAACTGGAAGGAAGCATTAATAATCCCTATACCTAAACCAAATAAACCCCTCGGGGATCCCAACTCCTATAGGCCAATTTCATTAACCTCTAACCTATGTAAGGTAATGGAGGCGATGGTAAAAAATCGCCTTCAAAACCACCTAAAATCTCATCCATTAAATAACGACCAGAGTGGCTTCACTCCTGGTCGCTCAACCCTAAATAATCTTGCTCGTCTCGAGCAAGAAATCAAGCTAGGGCAACTTAATAATCATTACACTTTGGCAATATTCCTGGATTTCTCCAAAGCTTTCGATATGGTCTGGCATAACGGCCTGATGCAAAAACTTATAAATAAAGGCCTTTCGGGCAACATAATTAATTACATCCAGGATTTTCTTCACAATAGGCAAATAACTGTCGGGGTCGAAAATGAAAAATCTGATAACTTTCTTTTGGAAAACGGCACCCCACAAGGCAGCATTCTCAGCCCCACCTTATTCAACATTATGGTTGACGACCTTTTCGAAGGTGTCTCCCATAAAATAAATACTTCCAAATTTGCAGACGACGGTGCCCTTTGGGTCCGTTGTAATAACCCATCTAAAGCAATTAAACTACTCCAGTCCGCATTAAATAAAGTCGACCAATGGGCCGACAAATGGGGCTTCAAACTCAACGCGGATAAAACCACTGGAGTAGTCTTCAAAAACAAAAACATGCGCCCAATCCAACCAAATTTATACCTTAAAAATAATAAAATCAACTTCCAAAAACAAACTAAATTTCTAGGGCTAATCTTCGACCAACATCTCACTTGGGATGCACACGTCGAGGATCTAAAAACTAGATGCTCTAAGGATCTTAATGTCCTCAGAGCTATCTCCGGCACAGGCTGGGGAGCAAATAGGGAAACTCTCCTAAAACTATATATTTCTCTAATTAGGTCCAAATTGGACTATGGCGCACCAATATACAACACTCTAAATAAAAAAAACAACACAATACTAAACCGCATTCAATACCAATGCCTAAAAACAGTCACAGCTACACAACAAGGGACCGCTTTGGAAGCCTTACAAGCCCTAACTGGTGAAATTCCCCTCGAACTGAGACGGGACCAACTCACCCTAAACTTCTGGGCCGCTTCCTCTCAGGACCCGCTAATACACACATTATTACAAACTAAACTTACACAAAGAAAACTCGCTATACTAAGGCTAAAAACACCACTTGCAGCACCACTCTCACACCGCATCAACACACTAATACAACAGGCCAATATGCAACACATAAAACTCCCCACAGACAACACAGTGCACCACCACATTCCACCTTTACCCACACCCAGCATTAACCTCCACCTCACCAAAATCACCAGCAAACAACATCCACTTCAAGCAAAACACACCGCACTACAATACATACAGGACAACTGGCACGATTGGTGCCACATATACACCGATGGGTCTAAGGACCCGGAGGCACGCACCACAGGCATGGGCATCCACATAAACCAACCACATAAACACACAACATCCCATAGGCTGCCAAATGACCAATCGATCTTCACTGCGGAGCTCTTGGCCATAGCTACAGCCTTAGTACACCCCACAACCAAAACAGCAAATAAAATACTCATCCTCTCAGACTCTCTCAGCAGTCTAGAGGCACTAAAAAACAAAAACACTAAAAACCGCCCTGGCTTAATATCCAAAATCCTACACACAATAAACACTTTAAATAAACAAGGTAAGGCCATTAAACTCCTCTGGATCCCTGCACATGTTGGCATTCTCGGAAACGAAAGTGCTGACAGAGCAGCCAAGGAGGGCTTAAAACTAAATAATCCTCTTCCCTTCCACCACTCTAAACAGGAGGCCAAAAGCCTTGCAAAAAAACACATTAAAGCCGTATGGCAAAAACAATTCAATCAATCTTCATCTAATACACATCTCAAACAAATAATCACCAAACCACTAACTAAACAAAAACTTTATTCCAAAAACAAAAACATTGATAGGGCTATCTTTAAACTCCAAACTAAAGCAACTAAACTTAACACTAAACTATATCAATTTAAAATCACATCATCCCCGGCATGCCCTCACTGCCCACAAGCAGAGAGTATACAACATATACTCACCGAGTGTCCACACTACACGCCACATCGGGTAAAACTAAATAAAGTCCTACGGGACAACAATATAGAAACAAACAACATATACCAGCTATTAAACCCATTAAATAAACCAAACATACTCAATGCATTAGGCACATACCTAAAAGATACGGGCCTCTTGGCCCGTATCTAAAATAAATACAACATAATTACACTCCCCTCCCCCCCTTCACCTTCCTCCTATATTATATTCCCATTCCAAATTTCAAAATTTCAAAATTCTACCCCAGCCCAAATTTAGATCACGGCTTCAAAATTACTCTCCCAACTCTTTCGCTCCCCTTTTGAAACTTTAGTAAAGGCTGCGGCCAGAGTGCGAAAACAGCTCCGCTGAAAGCGCTCTTTAAATCTAAATTCATAGTAGTAGTGACATTATACAAATCAGTACTAACAAATGCATAAAGTAACTTACATATATAAAAATATATCACATATATTATTTGGTTTTGAACCATATTAATATAACACTTTACTAAAAAGATGCGCGTTGTCTTATCTTTATTATAATTATATTATAAAAAGTAATCTCATATACGACCCAACGAGTTTAAAAGAAATCATATTTCCAACACTGTAACAAATCAGAATCAATGTTCTATTTATAGATTGGGAGATAACTCTAACACGTGGTGTTGGGCGAAAACTGGGTTGTCAGTTGACCTGAAGCCGGAATATCACATGTCTGTTTAATGTTGGACTGACCCGGTGTTCACGTCCTTGAGTAGCTAGCGGACAGATTAAGTTTACATTTGAGTCTGCATATGTGCACTGATAACCAGATATGTTTGTGACTTGGGTCGAGGATCCTGATTATCTTTGCACGACCCGCAAGTGCCTCAGTGGGATATGAATCTGATACATATTCACTTTGGAACCATAGTGTAGATTAATACGTCAAGTTGTGTTCATTTGAGCTATTTTGTGCATTTGAGTAATCTGATCAGTATGGCTTTATCGTCGAGGATGAGTGGATTCTGGCGGGTAGGTCGTCAACTCACGAAGTCTGTTAAAATGTCGCGAATCTACAGTTCTGGAGGTACCCTGGACATCAGTGGAATATATCCTCCCATACCAACTCCCTTCAACACGGACGAATCTGTGGCTTACGACAAGCTTGAGTTCAACATGAAGAAATGGAATGAAACTCCCATAGCTGGGTATGTCGTACAGGGCTCAAACGGAGAATATACGTTCTTAACGCCCGAGGAGAGAGTTGATATAGTAAGGCGAGTTAAGGACCTTTCAGCTCCAGGGAAGAAGCTTATCGCCGGGTCTGGATGTGAGTCCACCCGGGACACCATTGCCATGACGAGGAAGATGGCGGAGGCGGGTGCGGAGGCTGTGATGGTGGTCACTCCGTGCTACTACAAGGGCAGAATGACCAACGAAGCCATGACCCAGCATTACACGAAAGTAGCAGACGACAGTCCAGTTCCGGTTATTCTCTACAGCGTCCCAGGCAACACCGGGATAGATCTGTCAGCAGATGTCGTCATCAAGCTTGCCAAACACCCCAACATCATCGGCATGAAGGACAGCGGTGGAGATGTTGCTAAGCTCGGTCACATGATCTACAAGACGTCTGCAGACGGGTTCCAAGTGATGGCGGGATCAGCAGGGTTCCTCTATGGCGGTTATGCTGTAGGCTGTGTGGGTGGTGTCTGTGCTATTGCCAACGTGCTCGGGAACGAGGTGTGCAAACTGGACAATCTGATCAGAGAGGGCAAGGCACAAGAAGCCAAGGAACTTCAACAGAGGATGATAGCAGTGAACTCTGCCGTTACCAAGGTGTTCGGGATAGCCGGTATGAAGAAAGCAATGGAGTGGTACGGATTGTACGGAGGACCTACACGGTCTCCACTTCAGCCTCTTTCTGATGCAGAGGTCAAGGTCCTGAGAGACACATTTACTAGCGCAGGATTTCTGTAAACATGTTAAAAGTGTGTGTACTGTAAATCATTAATTATGTTGTGCATATTGACTGTGACACAAATCACACTCACAATGGGAAAAAAGAAAACTAAGCATTTATTTGTACTGAATCCAGATGACCTTTAATTAAGAAATAAAGTTCGCTCTACCACAATGTGTTTTGTAATAAAGTATAGTTTTGCCCTGAACTATTATAGTTAAAGCACGAGGACGGTTTATTACGAGGGGGCAGCGGGGAAGAGCGGATAGCGTCATGAAAAAACTATACCTTTATTGTCTGATAAAGTACTTTTTTTTCGATTGTTCTAACCGCTAGGCATCTTAGAATATTTATTAGAGATTCACGTTTATGAATATTATGAAATAAAACGACTTTAACCCCTTCCTGCTTAATTCCATCTATGTCCAGCAATCAGTACGCTCCTCCCTTGTGCAAACTCTATACACCTTCGCCATGTGTACAACTATAGTTGCCCTGCCGATTGTTAACATTGCTTGTTTACATTTAAATATGTATGATGTATAGACGTCTAAAATATAGGTACGTATATATAGTACGTATGACCTCCACATATATAACAGTATTGAAATAGACCTTGTAAAAGTTTGATACTAACTGAATACGTTATCCAGATAATGAATTTATATACATGTATATCAAACATTCATGATTATAGTATGTACCAACAACACGTGAGATTGCTACGATCTTATGGTGATAAACTGTTATGAATCCTTTTATTTCAACCTCACTTCTCAATTCTACAAAAACATAGGGTAGAAGGTATTCGGTATGTTTATTCGTGTATGTTATAGAATAAAGATTCACCTTAAGAGTTGTACTTAATGTCAATGGAATCCATTATTCAAAAGTTTAAGTCGTGCAATTTTGATGATAATCTGTATTGTAATTATTCCCACGTGTATTAATAATTGTGCTAATTGATTTTGGTAAGATAACAAATCATAGAATATTTCATTACAAATCAGATTTATATTATATATTTAAAAAAAATTTATGAGTTCATAATGTGTTTATGATGAATTGATTCTTTTGGATTGTTTTCATCTGTTTAATAAATTTCTCAGAATTTTGATTTCTTAAGTTCATAATTTAAAAAAAAGGGGTAGCTGACTTATTTCTAAGTCAATCTATTACGCATTGTCTTACTACAATTCGAACCGGAATATTAAAGAGCCACTCCGTGATTTTCATCATACATTGTATTTATTGAATACAAACGAAGGCATAAAATAGATTTTAACATCTCACACATTCATCCCCAATTTACATGGATACAAGTGATTAAATTGGGACTGTCATTCTGAATGCTCTCGATAAGTTTTCAAAATTACGTTTGACTGATTGTCTGTTTTTTTTATCACGATAGCGACTTTAAACCTCCCTATTGTTACTATATACAACGTCGATCAATTTTTAAATCATACCTCCTCGTAACAGTCGATACCTCTCGATCAAATAACATTATTTTTGAAGTTGCCATATGTAGCTCCTTATCACTCACGGTGTAGACTCTTCGAGCATGTAAAATGAAGATTGTTTCAACATTTACATTGACGTAAATTAACAGATCAAATTTGGAAATAAAACAAAAATTGTCCCCTTTTATTAACTCTCAAAACATTGATATTAATATTTGTTTGTAATGTACACAATGTGTATTAAAACCGTTGTTTACTATGGATGACTAATTGCCTCCTATTAGTTCATACTTGTCCCGTGTTCCGCAGCTGGTACTGTGCATATAATACGATCAAGAGGTCTGTGGTTCGAATCCCGCCAGGGGCTCGGCAACTTTGTCTGCAGTAGAGAACTGTTCTACACGCAGTCAGGTTTGGGTGCAATGCTTCACTGAATTTCAGCGCAGTACCACCCATGGTTGCTAGTTCCAGCCGATGCTCGCAGGTTTCACCGCAATGCATAGCCACAATGGTGTTGCGGGCTTTCTCCCTGCAATAATACTAGCAGCCGCGATATAAGTGAAATAATCTTGAAAGCGGTGATAAACCCCAGATCACCTCACCTCAGCTGATTGTCATGAGTTACTGTTGTTATTTGTATTACATGCAGGGGAATATGACCCGTATCTGATATGCATGCATAACCTAACGTTGTTTTATATAAACATTCACACTCTAGTACGTGTCAAACATATTAGGATAAACATGTAATTTTAGGAAGTTTCGTTATCTGCGTTATGGCAAGGATAAAAATCCTTGGCTATGGTTATCAGAGATTTGTTAAACAATAGGTAATATTTATATAGTGCGTATGACAAAATACAACAGAATTAAAATTTGAGCTTGAAGAGATTTGATAATTTACTAACGATTACGTTATCCCGATAATATATTTATTGATATTGATTAAACGTATGGAATATACCAGATAACGAGTTAGTAAGCATATACCTCAAACACCTAATGGTGATAACTGTTTTTATTTCAACTTGGAAACTATGGAAGGTATTCATTGCCGTTTAACATCCTAAACCCTCCCGGTAAAAAAGGGAAAACGATTTGTCGTATGTGGCTGGTTGGTTTGCTGTTGTATGGAGTTCAATGAGCTAAAGTATAATGTAGTCGGTGCAAATTAATGTACATCAAGATCAAGTTATGACTTCATCTATCCTCTATCAATATCTACAACTACATTGACATCAACTCTTGTATAATCATCCACATTTACGTACTTATCTTTACAACTACGTCTCCATCTCCATCAATGTCGATGTCTCCATTTACATTTACATCTTTATCTTCAAATATATCTTAATCTTCATCTAAGCCCTACGCCAACATTTACCTTAATGATTATCAAAGTCGTTCACCTTTAAGCTTTAGTACACCGTTAAACCTTAAATGTATGATAGTATATTGGTGAACAACACTGTGTACGTTTACACCTACATAATCATATTCGACTAGATCTACATGTATATCAGTCTTTTGTCTAGCTCATCATCTTCTCCCATATTCACATCTTCACCTATATCTAAATCGACGTGTATGTATACGGCTTCCATTACCAAACAATACATCACCATTAGAATTACCACGATAATCAAAATCATACAATTCCATAATAGTTCATTCAACAGTGTCAATAGAATGATACATTTAATTGAAATGGTATGAGAATCGCTTTTACAACTTTTGGCAATATCTACAATGAAGCAATTTTATCACTTTTATTTATTATTTATTTTCAACCTACTGTTTTCGAAAAGGAGTTTATTACAATCACTACAATTAGGGAAGTTTACATCGCAATTTGGAGCACTACACAACGATCTAAATTTGCACTTTCTTGCTGGTCCTCTTGTTCCATAAAGCATCATCAGTATTTACATAATTATTAACAAATTTACAAGTGTCTCTTGAGGTAATTACACGAGAACGGTTGATAGAGCAATTGTTTACGAACGGGAATAATTGGCTAATGAGGCATTATTTATTTTTTCACATCGTAGTAATCAAAGCTCAAGTAATATTTCAGCTTTGTTTGACATGAATGAAAATATATACTATCACTTTGATTATTTCAATGTATATCATGAACTGGAAAAGTAATGCTACACGCGCGTTTTGATGACTGTCAAGATAAGAACTACTAGTATTAGACATTGGATCTAATTCATATAAAAGTGTTTGTTTTATGTTAAAACATGTCGGAAGATATGAAAATACACTTTTACAATCCTTGCCGTCATGTTCCTAGATGGGGTGATGGGGAAATTTGTCCACCCTTTTTGCTTGGTGTCCCCCAAAATTTGGAGAAGTAGACCGGATACTTCAACCATTGCAAACGGTCCCAATAGCTCAGAATAGGCCAAAATGACCCCCTCAGTTGATAACCTAGGAACAACACTGCCTTGTAAACAGCATTGTTCCATAATTTTTTTTGTTTTATAAGTATAGGAGGGATTTGTCAATAAATAACGTAAGACTGAAAATATGACGACAGCCATGCAATGTGAGAAATTGTTGTCAAAAGATTGTGCCACCTTTTGAATGAACAAGATGCTGTCTGTCATGCCACTGCCTCCATTCTGTTTTGGTAATGCTCTTTCAAAGGAGCTCTGAGTATAACAGTGGAATTCCTCTTGTGTTCAGATGGCATGGGTTGCTCATTTGTAGAGAACCATCTAGGCTTCAACAACATAACTACTGTTTAAATTTTCATTCTTTACTCGCGGAAGGACAATTATTGAAGAAAATTGTATATGATTATATATATAGTTTGTAATGGCCATCTATGAGATGCTTCATATATTTATGAATATATATCCGTGAAGCTGATTTTTAGTTCATCTGGCCTGTAAGGCCCGATGGGCTTATGGCATGGCATGGTGTCCGGCGTCCGTCCGTCCGTCTGTCCGTCCATCCGTCCGTAAACTTTTTGGAATTTCGACTTCTTCTCCAGAACCATATAAGGCCTAGAAAGCTGAAACTTTGTGTACAGACTCCTTGGCTAGTGAGGATTATCTATTGTAGCTTTGATGGCCCTGTGACCCCTAATAAGAGCCACAGGGGCCACGCCCTAAAAACCTATTTTCATCTTCTCCAGAACCATAAGGCCTAGAAAGCTGAAACTTTGTGTACAGACTTCTTGGCTAGTGCTAGTGAGGATTATAAATTGTAGCTTTGGTGGCCCTGTGACCCCTAATAAGGGCCACAGGGGCCACGCCCTAAAAACCTTTTTTCATCTTCTTCTCCAGAACCACGAGGCCTAGAAAGCTGAAACTTTGTGTACAGACTCCTTGGCTAGTGAGGATTATAAATTGTAGCTTTGGTGGCCCTGTGACCCCTAATAAGGGCCCCAGGGGCCACGCCCTAAAAACCTTTTTTCATCTTCTTCTCCAGAACCACGAGGCCTAGAAAGCTGAAACATTGTGTATAGCCTCTTTGAAGAGTGAGGATTATAAATTGTAGCTTTGGTGGCCCTGTGACCCCTAATAAGGGCCACAGGGGCCACACCCTTAAAACCTATTTTCATCTTCTTCTCCAGAACCATAAGGCCTAGAAAGTTTAAACTTTGTGTACAGACTCCTTGGCTAGTGAGGATTATAAATTGTAGCTTTGGTTGCCCTGTGACCCCTAATTAGGGCCACAGATGCCATGCCCTAAAAACCTTTTTTCATCTTCTTCTCCAGAACCACGAGGCCTAGAAAGCTGAAACTTTGTTTGCAGACTCCTAGACTGGTGAAGATTATAAATTGTAGCTTTAGTGGCCCTGTGACCCCTAATAAGGGTCACAGGGGCCACGCCCTAAAAACCTATTTTTATCGTCTTCTCCAGAAGCATAAGGCCTAGAAAGATGAAACTTTGTGTACGGACTCCTTGACTAGTGAGGATTATGAATGGTAGCTTTGGTGACCCTGTTGCCCCTAATAAAGGCAACAGGAACGTCCTTCAAATCTATTTTCATCTTCTTCTCCTGAAGTATTAGGCCTAGAAAACTGAAACTTGTCGCCTATATACGTAATTTTATGATTGGTGCCCCTGTGGCCTCTACAAAGGGGGACTTACATTGGCCACACTCTACAGCATAATTGATGATGAAGCCTGATGAGCTACAGAGCCAATGGCTCTATTTTTTAAACATTTGATAATATTTGAATAATATTCAGACTGTGAACAAATGTAACAATGTTATATTTGGGACCACACTATCTTGAATAGTAGGGGAGACCGGGGCAGGCACGTCCCCTTTTCACTAAAATGTAAATAATGAGTTGTTTTTTTCGCAATATACTAGTGTACGTTTGTACATATATTGAACCATATCTTAACTTTATTGCAATAATTGTCGAAAGTGCCTAACGTAACTAGTTTGCCAATAACTTTGCTTTAAAGACAACGAGTTGAAAAACCGAACATGCATGCCCCGCATCGGGGTAAGTTCGGTTTCCCTCAGGGGCAGGTTCGGCCATCCTTGGGAACAATCAGAACATGTTCAGCCTACAACAATTAAAGAGAGATAAGATGCTACTCATAGTATTCAATATTTGGGACAGAAAAAATACTACATTACTTTACAAAAACATATTTTATAACGATCTGGACTCAGTTAACTTTCTATTACGAAAAGAATTCGTAAGAGGAGGAGAAGAGGAGCCTACTATTCAAGGACCTTCAAGGGGGTCCTTTTGAGGAGGATGACCTTTAGAAAAATGGTTTCGAGGAGGACCTTAAAAATTTTGTGACCGTCCTCACGGCCGAATGTGCCCCGCCTGTAATGACCGAACGTACCCCACAAACCACGGTTGCTCTTTTTTCTTCACTGCCAAAATACACAGACCTCGAACCAAAATAACTTGTTGGTTACATATACGTCTCGGCATGTTGGTTTATGTTCAATTAAGAACATATTCCTAAACATAGTCAATATTTGTCAAAAACATAGTGAACTGAAGTCGAATATTTTACACAACTAGTTGAAAAACGGGTTTTCTTCCACAGTTTGTAAAGAACATGTTGGACTGTCACCATTTTAAAGTCTGTGAGGGAATAAGGTCATGTTGTCTTTTAGGAATTACCAATTTAAGTTAAAATGGGCCCGAACAAAAATTACAGCGAAAAGACGAACATGCCCCGGGGACGTGCCTGCCCCGGTCTCCCCTACAGTATAGTATTATTGTACTTTTTGGGCGAAGTCACAACCCATCGTGCGTGCAATTCGTTCGTACGTTTTTTGGGGAGGCCATGGTCGCTACGTTTTTCTGAAAACGTAGGGTGGATTTATCAAGAACAGAGAGGGAGTTTGCCAACGCACGTCACACGCACGTGGCCCGTCGACACGTCTGGCAGTGAGGAGCTGCGTGCATCGTACGATGCGCACGTGGTACGTGCGTGTGGCGTGCGTACAACGTGCGTACAACGTACGTGTGATGTGCGATTGTCACATTGTCGTACGAGGGCCGTGCGTCTCACTTCCAGTGTCCTTACACCACGCACGTTGTAAGTGCGTGCGAGTGCAATGAGGTTTTTCCCGCCCGATTGACAGGTGCTTAGTACACATTGTCACATGTTCTTGCGCCACAAGATGCCGCCCATTCCACCGCTCCGGGTCCTGATGTTGCAAGAGCAACTTCAGATGGCAGCACAGGAGTTCGACGTGGCATTACTTGCTTTGATACGGGAGAGGGAGAGACAGCAGCAAAACGTGCGTTGTACGTGCTTACTCGGTACGTTGTACGTGCTTACTCGGTACGATCGACGTGAGTTTTCTTTAATTATTTGTAGTTAAACTTTGGACGTGCCGAGTAAGCACGAACTACGCACGTTGTACGCACGTGCAACGTGCGTCGTTCGTAGAGAAAGTGTGAGTGGGTAAGCTTGAAAAAAACGCACGATGTCGGTGCGTTGTGCGTGCGGTTGTCGTACAGGGCACGCACGTCGATCGTACGGAGGAAAATTCGCAGCCCGTTCGTAGACTGCACGCAGCGAAAGTTCTGCATGCACTAAAAGTTCTACGACGAGTCTGCGTGCTCCAAATTTGTCCAAAATCGGTACGGCGTCGGAACCGAGGACGCACGAATTCCCCAATTTACCCCACGTTTTTGTCGGTAGACAGCACGCAGCTGCACGTACGACGGGTTGTGACAGGGGCTTTAGCTGCTGGTAGGGTCATTACTGGCGGTGTTGCCTAGCTGATTCTGAGGGCGTGGGTTCGAATCTCGCATGGGACTCACAATGCTATCGTATCATATTTTAGACTCCAAGGTTCTCAGATGTATATTTTTGAGGAAACGTGTCAATACGCTTTGAAAAATAAATATGATAAAATTTCACGCTTCTGCCTTTCGATATCTGCTTTGTCAATAATCATAATGTAAAATACCACCTATACAAGTCTCGGATCTTCGTTACCTTTGTCCACCTCGTCTATCTGTTATCATTAATTAGACATTTAGGCTATAATAATTGTCATCAACCTTGACTCAAAATATATGGAAGCCTTGATTTATTCTCAAATTTTTATTTCATCATCTAATCTTGATATGTCTAAGAATTTCTAATGACTGTAATTAATGTCATTTATGGAGCTAAGTTTGTATTTATCCAGAGCAACACTAACAAAAGTTGAGGTCGATCTTGAGGGTCATATGATAATAAAAAAAGTAGAGTTTATCTTTACATGACATTAATGTGCATCTATCTATCGTCGCTTTATATCTTATCTCATTGTAAAATCATACTTGGTCGCTTACAATATAGGCCTATAATTTTTTAATTTGGGTATGTCTCTCTTTCCGGGATTGAGAACCAGAATAAGATGTATTAAGATGTATTGTTTTTCACTACAAAAACAATCAACTGAAATAAGGATTTTTATTGCAGAAAAAGCTTAGTTTACTAATCAATCAATTGAACTGTAAAACTATTATTTATTACTAGACAATGTAGGGGCATCATAATGACAAAAATACCCAAAAGAATAATGATCAACAAAAGAAACTTGAATAGATTCAATTTTTATACGCTAATTATAAGCAATCTAAAATATATATTTATATGTTAATCATAATTGTAAAAGCACTATAAAAGGCTTAAACTATTTTGTGAAGGATGTTTTAAATTCCTTAAAAATAGGGGGTACACTTAATACGTAAAATGAGGGTGAAATGATGTTAAGTTTTCGGGTATAAAGAATAAGTTCTTTTCATGCTTGGGTAGCCAAGGTCTTGATGAAACGTGACTAAGGGGAGGTAACTCCGAACGAGCGTCGTTCTCTTGTGATAACCAAGGTCAAGTCAGTTTCGTTTCATCGCCCGGTTGAACAGGTTTGTTTTAGCCGAAACATGCGTTAATTTCTGCTTCATTAGACTTTGCAATTCGGATGATGTGAGAATTCCAGTATTAGTCTGATTCATATCAAATGGCAATGCATAATAATTGCACTAAAGGGTAGAATTGCGTCACATGAACCCATGTGGTTTTTCCACTTATGCATCTTAAGTAAATAGAGACTATCGTATCGAGTTCTCACGTATGATAAAACTGGTTGATATATTTCGTCAGGTAAATTTGGACTTTGAACACTATATCTCGTACCCCTGCTATCAAGTTTCAAACAATCACTGTCAAGGGCACGACAAAGGCTGAGTGAGAGGTTTGTGGCGGGTGTAGGTCTTTTCGTAGGAGGATCCCGTTCGTAGGAGTGAATTTCGGTCTTTTCGTAGGAGGATTTTTAGGTCTTTTCGTAGAAGTAGAAAATTTCAATGAATTATATAAATGCTGAGTGTTGTTTTTGTTAATAAAGACTCTAATCAGGTGAGTAAGCATCTCACAACCTATAATTACTGGTTCACTAGCAAAAACTACAATCCAAAACATAATATTATGATATTCCTAAAGTAAGTACCAGACAAAACCTCTATAACTGTCTTGATTGAACAATTTTCTTAATAACTTACGCATTGTACTTTGAGAGTAGTTGTCACAATCCAATTTAATAGTTTTCTTAACAAACAAGGTATTGTAGTCGACAATTGATTATATATGTTTTCTTAACTAATTTCTTAACTAACATCATCAAGGTTTATAAAAGCAATTAGATCTATACTGGAATAAAACTAAATATAAATAAAAATGTAAATAATAAATCTAAAAGTTTACTTATTGAACAATTTATGCATAATGGAAAGAAAGTGAATTACAATCATCAACTCTGTAGCTCTGTATATCAATATGGCTTTTATTAATATGTATTACTTTAATGTATTATTTGATCAATTACTTGGCTCTGCTGACGATACTTAAACCGATTTAATACATATATATTATCACTCCTTCGAATATATATATATATATATTTTTTAACTCCTACGAAAAGACCTTCTACGAACGGGATCCTCCTACGAAAAATGCACTGCTACGAACGGGATCCTCCTACGAAAAGACCGTTTCCCTTTGTGGCAATGAAATGACTTGAATTATATGAATGTACAAGTGGAAATTCAGCATAATTAATTCTGTATAATTTGTTTTAAATCAAATACAGTAGACCTATTCAATTTTCCTATATATTTTTCATATTTCATTTGAGAGTATAACTGATAATTTATAGTCTAGATATCATATAATCATAATTGTGCAAATTATAAGTATCCTAAAGGCTTATTTGATTGATTTGAACATGGACATTATATATTATACTGTATAGTATACTTGACACATCCTAACTCTTATGTCTCTTAGACAATGTATCACTCTCAGTGTCATTTTAGCTAAACCTTTTTCCCAATAGAGGAGTTGATCAAGCCAATAGAAACCGATATTATCAGTAACAAATCTGGGTCCTAGTATTTTAGTACCGGTAAGCATGAGTTGTACAAATCAAATAAGCCAATTTCATGGTACATTCGATCATTGTCGATCAACATGTGGAATTAATTTCGAAATCAATCTATAGATATCGGAATCAAGGTCAAATTAGTCATAGTACAAAGAGGAATGAAAGGAACAGCCAGGACATATTGCAGCAATATCATCTACGGCAGGTGAAGAGTTACAATACAGTTAACATGGTCATAAAAGATCACTGGCCAATTGGCACTAGTGCATTGATTGATAATAAGTTAATAAGTTAGTTATGATACATTAGATATTTAATTGATGTTGCCAGCTGGCACATAATTCTTCCAGCCAGCTTCATCTATTGATATGATTTAATTGTCTCTAAAAACAAAGAGTGCCAGTCATTGCATTTTATTAGTCCAAAATAATCACTGCTAGCACAGAGCTCCAATATTGTGTTTAACCCTTCTGTCGTATATTCCAGATAGAAAATGGTTTTGTCCAAGTTCTTTGAGGTGCTTCCCGAAGGTTATGGCTACGTCATCATGGCCGGCACTGGCAGCGTCTTCGTCAACATGTGGATGGCGATCAACGTTGGCCGGGCAAGGAAGAAGTTTGAAGTTAATGTAAGGAATTTTGTTTTATGTTTCTCTTAAATTTTCACTATTTTTTTCCACTACTTTTTTTGGCGATGATATTGTCTTTCCATTCGTATCATGTAATAATATCATATACAAATGGACAAGATGATTATGTTCGACTTGAATCCAAACAAGTTGTGGCAAAGTGACCAAAATGAGATAATTGCATTGTGAGGAGTGAGTATTCGATTTGTGTAATTGATAATTATAATTCAATTTTGGTCTTCTACTTTTAGTACATTTTGTTATTCAGATTTTTAAAAATCTTTGTCAAATCTCTAGGAGCTTTTACTTTGAAAATGATCACACATTGGGAAGATGAAAGTGAATTCATTTGTTAACACTTAACAGTAGCATATGCTTTACCCAGCATTTGTTGGATTTCATCCTCCGAGATGTGAGTTGAAATGGTTTCTTAGCATGAACTGAAACTCATTTTATATTCAATATTTATTTGGAAGTTAGCAATATTGTGCTGCTGGAATTTTAAGGGCTTAAAACTTAACAGTGCCCAAAATCCTTTAGGTAATATCCTAAACAAAACAACAGAATTATCAGCACTTTCTATCAATTTCCATAGCTTGAGTTTATCATGTTATATTTTACAAGTTTAAAGTGAGGACAAGGAATGATCTTCTATTCCAGTACCCTGACATGTACAGCGCCACATCAAAAGAGTTCAACTGCATCCAGAGAGCCCACCAAAACACGTACGTGTCCTGCTGGCTCATTGTATGTAATCAATGTTGTATCAGGATCATGTTCTAATGATGATGTTGTTTCTGTTGCGGATACAGGAATTTCTAAATTTTGGATTTGACCTATTGAAAATGGATGGGTTATCACTGATGTCGGCCATTTTAATGGGCATTTTTTAGCTCATCAGGTCTGAAAGACCCGATGGGCTTATGGCATGGCATGGCGTCCGGCGTCCGTCCGTCCATCCGTCCGTCCGTCCGTCCGTCCATCCGTAAACTTTTCACATTTTCGACTTCTTCTCCAGAACCAATGACTCTAGATAGCTCAAATTTGATGTGGAGACTCCTTGGCAATTGGGGATTCTAAATTGTAGATTTCATGACCTCATGACCCCAAATGGGGTCACAGGGGTCAAAACCTTAAAAACCTATTTTCATCTTCTTCTCCAGTTCCAAAAGGTCTAGAGAGCTAAAAAATTGTGTGTAGACTCCTTGGCCAATGGGGATTCTAAATTGTACATTTCATGACCTCATGACCCCAAATGGGGTCAAAGGGGTCACAACCTTCAAAACCTATTTTCATCTTCTCCTCCAGTTCCAAATGGTCTAGAGAGCTAAATAGTTGTGTGTAGACTCCTTGGCCAATGAGGATTCTAAATTGTAGATTTCATGACCTCATGACCCCAATTGGGGTCACAGGGGTCAAAACCTTAAAAACCTATTTTCATCTTCTTCTCCAGTTCCAAAAGGTCTGGAGAGCTAAAAAGTTGTGTGTAGACTCTTTGGCCAATGGGGATTCTAAATTGTAGATTTCATGATCTCATGACCCCAATTGGGGTCACAGGGGTCAAAACCTTAAAAACCTATTTTCATCTTCTTCTCCAGATCCAAAAGGTCGAGAGAGCTAAAATGTTGCATGTAGACTCCTTGGCCAATGAGGATTCTAAATTTTAGGTTTGGTTACCCCTTGACCCCAATTGGGTCACAGGGGTCAAAACCTTAAAAACCTATTTTACTCCATCTTCTCCAGTTCCAAAAGTTCTAGAGAGCTAAAAAGTTGTGTGTAGACTCCTTGGCCAATGAGGATTCAAAATTTTAGGTTTGGTTACCCCTTGACCCCAATTGGGGTCAAAGGGGTCAAAGCCTTAAAAACATATTTTACTCCTCCTTCTCCAGTTTCAAAAGGTCTAGAGAGCTGAAAAGTTTTGTGTAGACTCCTGGGCAAATGGGAATTCTAAATTTTAGGTTTGGTGACCCCATGACCCCAAATGGGGTCACAGGGGTCACAACCTTCAAAACCTATTTTCATCTTCTCCAGTTCCAAATGGTCTAGAGAGCTAAAAAGTTGTGTGTAGACTCCTTGGCCAATGGGGATTCAAACTTGTAGATTTTGTGACCCAATGACCCTAAATGGGGTCACAGGGGTCAAAACCTTTTTCCATCAAAAGTCTGATGAGCTACAGAGCCCATGGCTCTATTTTTTAAGGAAATTAAGAGGGGTTGTGGTTAGGCATATTTATTTCAATAAAGAATTCAATTGGTAAACAAGCTAATAGCTTATGTAAACACCTCTCAGGGTTATGGTTAGGTTGTCAAAATCATAATTTGAGATCTCATTATTCGAGATATCATTTTTGCAAGATCAGGCAACATGTCAATGCCTCAGAAAATGTTCTTTTTTTGTTAAGAATTTTGAGTTGATACTTGCTCTCTGAACTGAAAATACCTTTATTCCGACACTAGTGACTAAAAACTCACTTTGATGAAGTTATTAAGTTATAATTTACAACTGTTTCACTGCAGTATTCATTATCTTCTACGAAATCTACTGTTTCAGATTGGAGTCCTACCCCCAGTTCTTGATGCTCCTGTTTATTGGAGGCCTGCAGTATCCTGTAAGATTTTATTTTAATTTAAAAAAATTTAAATTGAAACAAAATAATTGTATCATTAGAATGCTATCTGGCACTATAAGTTATAATGAGAATTGAGAATACCTCAGATCTTTGGTCAATGTCTTTGATAATTTGTAACTTCATCAATGGAGATGCAGTATTCGAGATATGAAGGTTTGGCCCGATTCTGAATAATGTGAGGTCAAGGTTTTTATTATGGCACAATTGTCTCGGAAGACTTATTTCATTCAATTTCAAAAAGGTCACACAAATATTAAGAACTCAATATGTCAGTTTTTGTGAGTCTAAATATGAAATTTTCCTTTTCATTGTCATATTCAGAGTCAATTTAAGTGCCATGCTATATATCACATGTACACTGAAAATCTATTGTCCATAAATGAAGATAATTGAAATGTGCCATAAGAGAATAAAATAAATGTATCTTTGTATTCTTACCTTCATTTGCAGAAAATCAGCGCAGCAGCAGGTGCTTTGTACCTAGCAGGAAGGATTGCCTACGCTAAGGGCTACTACACAGGAGGTAATGTCAATAGTTACCGGTGTTTCAATAATAATCTCGTAACTTTCACCCCTGGGAAACCAGGAAAATAGCATGTTTTTGTGTCAGATTTCTGACTTGCAGGAACTTTTATTATTTCCCTTATTTATACTTAAGAATATATATTTGTTAAATTCAATTTATCTTAAACATTTATATTATATATTTAGGATATGATTGTATAATTTGTCTTAAATTTGTTATTTTTTATGAATTGATATTTTGTCATGTTGATGACCGATCACCTTAATGAATAAGAAGCACTTTATTGACTACTTAAAATGCAGAAGAACTGTTAATGATAATTAGACTATCTTACTCTGCCATTTGGTCTTCATTATATTAGCTTTTTGTTTGCTTTTGATCTTATAGCTCTTATATAAGCCCTCAATGTGAAAAATATTTCAGTTTTATAAAGCCCCAAAGTAGAGAATTGCCTCCAGTCAAAATGTAGAAAAAATATATTTAGCCGAGGATCGAGAAAAGTACAAATAAGTCAACCAGAAGGAAAAAAGTTTATTAAACCTTGAATAATCATTTGGTGATAACTAATTCAAAAACACCATTTTGAAACCAAATTTAACAGAAATCATCATTGAGAATATTGTAATTTGGCTCCTATCAATATTTTACATTTTTAGCTCATCTGGCCTGTAAGGCCCAATGGGCTTATGGCATGGCATGGTGTCCGGCGTCCGTCCGTCCGTCCATCCGTCCGTCCGTAAACTTTGTGGAATTTCGACTTCTTCTCCAGAACCATAAGGCCTAGAAAGCTGAAACTTTGTGTACAGACTCCTTGGCTAGTGAGAATTATAAATTGTAGCTTTGGTGGCCCTGTGACCCCTAATAAGGGCAACAGGGGCCACACCCTAAAAACCTATTTTCATCTTCTTCTCCAGAACCATAAGGCCTAGAAAGCTGAAACTTTGTGTACAGACTCCTTGGCTAGTGAGGATTATAAATTGTAGCTTTGGTAGCCCTGTGACCCCTAATAAGGGCCACAGGGGCCACACCCTAAAAACCTATTTTCATCTACTTCTCCAGAACCATAAGGCCTAGAAAGCTGAAACTTTGTGTACAGTCTCCTTGGCTAGTTAGGATTATAAATTGTAGCTTTGGTAGCCCTGTGACCCCTAATAAGGGCCACAGGGGCCACACCCTTAAAACCTATTTTCATCTTCTTCTCCAGAACCATGAGGCCTAGAAAGCTGAAACTTTGTGTACAGACTCCTTGGCCAGTGAATATTATAAATTGTAGCTTTGGTGGCCCTGTGACCCCTAATTAGGGCCACAGGGGCCACACCCTAAAAATCTATTTTCATCTTCTTCTCCAGAACCATGAGGCCTAGAAAGCTGAAACTTTGTGTACAGACTCCTTGGCCAGTGAATATTATAAATTGTAGCTTTGGTGGCCTTGTGACCCCTAATAAAGGCCACAGGGGCCACACCCTAAAAACCTATTTTCATCTTCTTCTCCAGAAGCATAAGGCCTAGAAAGCTGAAACTTTGTGTACAGACTCCTTGACTAGTGAGGATGATGAATTGTAGCTTTGGTGACCCTGTTGCCCCTAATAAAGGCTACAGGAACTTCCTTCAAATCTATTTTCATCTTCTTCTCCTGAAGTATAAGGTCTAGAAAACTGAAACTTGTCGCCTATACTTAATTTTATGATTGGTGACCCTGTGGCCTCTACAAAGGGGGAATCACATTGGCCACACTCTACAGCATAATTGATGATGAAGCCTGATGAGCTACAGAGCCAATGGCTCTATTTTTCAGTTTGTTTTGAAAAAACACATATTTTTAAGACTTACATAGAAAAGGGTGATAATAAAAAGTACAACTAAACCCAGCAATTTATTAAAGTTAATTTATGTCAAAGATAAGCCTATGACGCAGCATTTATTCAAGAAGGCAATTTTCAGTGGATTATGCAAGGATTTGCAGGATACACACACAGAGAGAAATTGTAATTCAAGTGTCTTTTGATATGAAATATATTTATAAACACAAGTTGATTGAAGTTACGATACAAAGTTACTTTTATCAACCAGTGTTGATATATTTGATATCACATGTGACAGATGACATGAGGTTGAGATTCTATTTATCATCCAAAATCATTTTTCATTATGTTTCCATTAAAATGGTTCATCTTTGAATAAAGCACAAAGCTGAAATTCTTCATGCAGTTATGTCATAGCATTGTGACATCATTGTTTATGATATAGTATTATGATGTCATTATAAATGATGCAAAAACACTTGTGAAGTCTGTGATTGCAAGGCAGTGTTCAAAATATGTTGTTAAAAAGATATCTCCATTGCATGATCCTTCACAATGATGTCATATGCATTGCGATTGCAGGGCAGTGTTCAAAATCTACTGTCCAAAAGATATCATGTGATCCTCCACATGCCATGTTCTCCTGTGAGACGCAGTTTTGATTGATAAAAAATAATTATGATGTATTTATTATGAAATTTCTTTACACAACCTTGATTTGACACAGATCCGGAGAAGAGGAGTTGGGGAGCAATCTGCCACCTAGGGGAGCTGATCTTGTTGGGGAACGTGCTCTCCCTCATGTGTCACCAGCTCGGCTGGGTCGGGCGGGGCGGCTGTTCTCGCTCTCTTCGCTTCTAGCAGGGGTAACTCACGATTGGTTGTTATCTCCGGGTTGTGCTTGTTTCTTTTTATTTGCTTGTTTCTGTTTTGTTCATGGGTTTGTTGGAGATAATTGGAATGACCTCTTCTGTGTTCTTTGTGATGTTCATTTAGATGTATGCTTTTTGAAAATCATCTAATCTTTTCTCCTTAGGTGTATAAGAAAGACATTGAATGATGAGCATGATTGGATATATCGGCTTCAAACGTCAATCATGCATGGCCTTATGCTATCATGCATTACAAAGTAATATATTTTAAATAATAGCCACCTTTGGGTTTAGACATTTAGGAGTCTATAAGAGATACAGTAATTCTCAGTTTCATATTTGTATATTAAATCATATCGATATGTTTCTAACCTCAAAAGGACACTGGAGAATTATTCCCATTATCATCAATAAGTGGATCATTTTACTAACATTTAAGTTTATTTGTTTAGATTGCCTGAACCTGTTTGTGTAACACCTCACCTGACAGCATGTCTGTTGCTTGTTCCTTGTCTTCCTTCTGCCTCTTCTGGTTCTCTAGCAGGTGCTTGCTTACTGTCAGCAGTTTTATTCACAAAGATGTTTGTAAACAATATGGTATCTCAATCAGTAAAATCAGAAACCTTGAGGATTTTTGTTTTTCAAAAATTCATCTGATGCAAAAGAAACCATGCTAGTTGCAAGAGAAAGCATGCTACAGAGCCATGGAGAGTTTAAATGGAGTTTCCCGTTGCTAGCTTTGGCGCTTCAGGAGCATATCGTTTCATCGGGTGTAGGATGATTGCCGCCTGGAAAATTCCTACCAGACCATTGTTACCGAGGCCAATTGTCGCGTAGGACAAATAAAATCAAGCATTATTTATCCTTAAAATTAACAAACCTTCCATTGAACTAACTGATGTTACACAAGTAACATGTTTTTCTATGAATTTAGGCCTGTGCAAGGAACAACAAAACTCAGTTTGATCTGCTGGATCATTTAGGAGTTAAACCTCTCTAAAGTCTCTAGGAATATTCTTGTCTACCCCTCAGATCCACACAAGCGAAGGTGGGGGTCATTCAGTGCAGTTGCGATGCTCATCCTCTTGGGTAACACCATATCCCTGGGAGCTCACCAGCTGCGATGGGTTCCTTGTAAATAGAGGAGACGCGCCTACTCTTGGCTTGGTAGGAACAAAGGCCATGTTTAGTGTTGTGCGCCGATATGAAAATAATTTTTCTTCGCACTAACGAACTGAGCATGGCTAACTTTCTCTCCACTCAATTAACTGGTAGGGTTTATCTCTTGACTGACAATGGCTCAATTTGAAATTATATTTAAGTGTTCAAATTTATTGATAAAAACTTCAATGTAGACATTTACATCTTCAAGAGTTTTCCTCTTAGTGTTTTGTTTGAGTATTCAATGGTATCATCTTGATTACTCATTTACAATTCATTTGATAAAACATTTAAGCTATACTCTCAGGGAAAATAGGGAAAACTGGTTATTTTCATATCTGCGTACAAGATACATTTGGCCTTTTGAACGAACCACTCCTGTAATTCCACTGTAATGATGTATTTTTGGCATTTAAAATCTTTTTGTTTTGTATGTAATTTAAAAGCTTAACCCTTTCATCTCTACAGAACAGAAAGTGCCTCAAGAAGTACTTGTGGCTGGTTTCTGAGGGTTGGAAGGGTTAATGTTGTTACTAACCTGCTTATGCGCCTTCACTTTCCGTTTTCTGCACATTAGGCATTTTAGTTTGATATTGAGTGTTGACCCTGCTTGTTGGAATAGATTATAAGATGCTACAAATTGTCATTTTTAATGGCCTGTAAGTAAGGTAATGAAACTATCAGCTGATAATTGAATTGTTTTCTGGTTTGTGTTCCGATTTCCAATGAAGTGCAAGTCTTTATGAATTCTCTTCCCTCAGAATGAAATAGTAGAAGATTTGCGTCATTTTGTTGACTGTTTTTCCTTTGGCGTGTCTTGTTAAAAGAATTTCATATCGATATTAGATGTCTTAGAATATGTCTTTATGTTTGTCAATGATGCTGATAAAAATTCAATTAATTAATATTTCAAGAGTAATGCTCTCATTATTACATGTAATCCATATGATGTTTCTTGGGTTTGAAAAAAAAAAATTCAATTTCAGATTGAAGTCCCATGAAGCTTGCCTTACGTGACATCAGAAAGCAGTGTTGATTTGACAGGGACACATTGTGACCTCACCTGTTAGTTGTGTTAGAGAAATGAGCTTGTAGAAGAGTCCATATATAATTAATATCACCATTAATTATCATCATTTTTAAAAAAAGTTAAAACAGAAATCAGAATTGTTTAACTTGTGCATAAGCCATCATGAACATTTATTTATGAAGAAAATACAATACAAAAAAATTGTTTTTCAATTCACCAATATTCCTTTCCTTTTGAAGGATAAGCTTTAAATAAAAAATATATTGGATAAGATCATTTGACATTTGAGAAAATAATGTGTTTTACATGAATCATGATTCACATTTGAGTAAACCATTGATGCGTTGTTGTGTTTGAGTAGGATGTGGTCTAAGATGTAGTGAAATAGACGCCTTTGTTAGTTGCGTGTTTAATATTGCCAACATTGTTTCAGTCCCAATTAACACCAAAGAGATAACGAGCTTTCATTCCACCTGGAAGAGCTACATGTTAAATAAGATTATGCAAGTTTAAATGATGCTTTTGTGATAATATATTTGATTAGTTTCTGGACCAATAAACTTCCTACATCAAAACTGTTCTCAGTGTTTGTCATTACTAGAGTAAACATTGCACCTAAGGTGTTCAAATAAAAAAAATTCAAGATACGCTATTTCAAGCCTTTTTACAAAATAAAACATTAAACACTGATTTTAGGCAAAATAAGCCTTTAAGAGTCAATGATACGCATCACGATACAAAGAATGTATCATGATACGTGATTAAATATCATGATAAATGAATAGCATGATATATAGTCACACCTCTAGTTTCAACCCAAAACGCATTTATTGTTTTGCTTTAATACGAACATAAATCATTATTTACATCCAAAAGATCTCTCAAATTCATCTGTGAATGGCAAATTTGTTTTATTCTCAATGAAAATCTAAACACAGTCATATATTTTTATGGAAGGCTAATTCACACTTCCAATTACACAAAATTATGGATTTGCAACTGTCATTATGTCTCCCCCCCGAAGGGTAGTGTTTGTTTCCGGAGCAGATCTCTAAAACTATGTGACCGAACATCACCAAACTTGGTATACTGTCTCTTCATATCATGTAGATGTGCCTTTTGGAGGTAATAGATTTCTTAAAAAAAAATTTTTTTTATTTCCATGGCAACAATTTGGACATAGTCTTTTTCAAGGGTAGTGTTCGTTTCCGGAGCAGATCTCTAAAACTATGTGACCGATCATCACCAAACTTGGTATATTGTCTCTCCATATCTTGTAGATGTGCCTTTTGAAGGTTTGAGATTTAAAACAAAATATTTTGTTTATTGATTATGTTTGCTACAATTGTTGAGTTGATCGGTTATTTATTCAAGTTGAATTATACAGAGAACATTAATGGTGCTTTATGATACTATTGTTTAGAGGTTTGGAGTATTTGAGGAAGGGGGAGACATCTGTTTTTACGGGTAACACTTTCTAGTTCTGAAAGCTTTCTAAAATTTATATTTGACTAATTGACACACGTCCATGTACAGTTTTCGATCACAATTGAGACTTCTCAAACCTTCCTATTGTCACTGTACAACTACAATAAGCTTTAAAATGATTCTTTCTTGCAACAATCAATACTTCTCGATCAAATGATACTATTCATTAAGTTTGTCCCACAACAAATCTGAGTGGCTCTTTAAGAAAGCATGTTCAAACTGAAACCTTGGGTACAGACTCATAAGTTGATGAGGATTATAATTTAAAGATTTGTCAAGACCTGTGACCTCAGTTTATGCCACAATGATCACGTCCCAAAAACCTACAGATTTTTTGTGGTCTTGACCAAGTCACAATTTGTATGATAAATTAATAATAGCCAGATGAGCTAGAAGCAATGGCTTTTTCACTGACAAGTAATTTTTACAAAATGTAGTCTTGCTTTCTATTGGAATTCACCTCAGAGGCTATAAGGAGCATGAAAACAAGAACCCAAATATCTACACGGATATAGCGAACAAATTTTCAAGTCCCGTCCCTATATAATATCATTAAAATTAAACGTGTATAGCGAAAACCGGATATCGAACTAAATTCTTTGGTTCCTTGGTGTTTGTTATATCCGAGTTCTACTGTACTTGGTTATTCTGATCTTGGCAAGGTAAATCTTGAGCTATTTGGTTAGTGAAAAGTTCTGTCATGTTGTCAGGATGTAACGTTTAGTCTTGTCATGCTGTTGACCCATAATATGACCGGCCAGTGA
The DNA here is from genome assembly GCA_916613615.1 of Steromphala cineraria. Lineage (NCBI taxonomy): Eukaryota > Metazoa > Mollusca > Gastropoda > Trochida > Trochidae > Steromphala > Steromphala cineraria. The sequence goes on along the minus strand of OU744728.1, from coordinate 63,580,692 downwards.
ACTGACACTACACAAATACCTTAAGTCCCATGCAGTCAATTGCATGTGTCTACAACTATCTTCTGCAAAACATGGTAATCCAAGCGGATAACGGAAATTCAATTGAGTGTTTGAATACACAGGAATATTTTTTTTAAATCGAGGACCGAATGAAGCATAGTTGTGATGAACTGTTACATCTTTTTTACACCTATTTAATGTGCAGTGTTTAAAATAAGCATAGGCCCTTAGGCAAAACTCTGGCAGTTATTCACAAGGGCCTACACTTTCAAATATATCCAGTCCTTTCAGACTCGGTTTATTTTAACATGATAGTGTTCCTTATTCTCACACAACTTGCAGTAAGATATATTTCCTAGCCGAAACTTCATTACCATCACTCTAAACTGACAACAGAGTTCACATCAGTGACACCCAAGAGTATTATCATTTTGAAAACATGCAGGTCAAATCAGCTCTGATAATTAATGCCGATAGTTTCAGAGTTGGACCTACAGTTTTTCTTATGTGTGAGTCCTTATCAACAAGCTGTATTTGGTTGCTTATTTCAAACACTGATCATGTGTTTTAAACCTGTGATCTGCTGGCAGTATATGGCTTAAAGATAACAAAGAAGAATGGTGTATATAAAAGATTGTATTTATTTCACTGTACATGTACAAAGTTAACTCCACATCACTGACGGGAGTTCAGCAAGGATAATTTACAGAGTGGATCACCAACTTGGGTGATTTAATATTGTCAATCGGAGCCCTTCAAACAAAAAAGCCAAGAAATTTGCGGATAGGCTGCGAACACAAGTCAAATTTGATTAGAATCACATCTTTAATTTCTTAAACAGAATTGAAATATCTACAACTGAATCAGATTTTTACATATTTCTATGAACCATTTACATGAAAAATTTTGCCAATAAATATTTGTCTGAAATTAAATTTCGAAAAGATTCTTTAATTCTATTAACCCAACAAACAGTTTACTGAAACTGATAGCAAAACAGCCATAAGTGGCTCTAACTCTATGTTAATCATTGAAAGATTTGCAATTCAATCAAATTTTACTTCAGATCATTATTTCAAACGAAAGATGTGATTCAAAATAAATAAACTTTAAATGTAGAAGCAAATCTTATCCAGTTGCTTTACAGAAGTAAACCCTTGTGTACTATTTTTCTTTATCAGAAATACTGAACCTATCTGGTGAGATGTAGTACAAAAATACTTTTGGTCTGGGTGAAATACACTAGTACAATGATAAATCTTATCAAAAAGGGCATTTATTGGAACTTTAGTTCTGGATTCTGCTTCCTACAAATAAAGTGCCTTCTAAGGAACCTGCTTTACTTATGAATTCTTTAATTTTTAATATCGTATTCTTCAGATTTAGATGTTGCTGAAGTTTTTAAATTATTCAGTTAGTTTTGCAGGAAAATCATCCAGCTGTGTTTGTTTTAAAGGGAAAGTGCTATTGGGGTATTTTGTTGAAAACAAAATTAAAAAGGCCACAGTGATGCATTCTCTTCTTTGTCAAATTGTTAAATCTAGAACAACTAAAATGTTACCCTAACTAACATATTTGAAAATAAGTGTGAAATTATCATATATAAGTATAAACACAATAAATACCCAAATAGGACTGTTCCTTTAAAGGGGCAGTAGCACGTTTTTTGATAATTTTATATTTTGAATTTCTCACTGATAATTGTAAGTGAATGCTAAATGTATTATTTTGACAGTGTCAAAAATCTCATTACACAAGCCAATCATCCATAGTAAGAGGACAAATTATAAAGATTCACATAAAATCCATTGGCGACCATTTTTGTGTGAACACCTTTAATTCATTTTTTGTAAGAAAAGGAATCGCATGGCTAAACTTTACGTTATGTATCTGAATTATTACTGCTTCATTTGGTTTAAGGACATTGTCTTTCACTTGGAACCATTAATTTTCATTTTCCTGACATCACCTTATATTCCCCCTAAAAACGTGCTACTGCCCCTTTAAGCATAGGTAATGAGTAAATGCACTTCCCTAGATTTCATATTCTTATGATTGAGACAAAAAGTGATTTGACCTGAACAGTCTTTTATAAGTAAAGGTAAGGTTATGTTGCACGAGCAAACAAATACTAGTATATATATATATTTATTATACTAACTTAAACCCAATAGCATTATACGCTCAGCTTCCACAAATGCAAAATACTGAAGTCTGAAGAGCTTCATACTGACTTGGCTGTGGAGATAGTGAAATGTGCTGTTGAAAGAACCAGATTCATCAGTGCAATGGAAGTATGCGCCAAGACATTTATCATAATAATTTAAACCGAAAAACATTATATACTCAGGTTCCACAAATGCAAAATACTGAAGTCTGTAGATCTCTCCAGGGTGCGGAGATAGTGAAATATGCTGTTTGGAGAATAAGATGGCAGTGTGCGAGAGGCAAGCATCACCCTCCTCCTGGTGTCATATGGGAATTCATGTCAACTTGTTATACAGAGACAATGTTTAACTTTTGTGTGAAAATGTTATAGTAAGAACATGAATTCAAAAGTTTAATTGAAAATTAATTATTTTGAGCCTATGACAATCCTTGAAATTTGTACTGAACAGAACATCTTACTCTACTTCCTACCTTGTGTCACAAACTTACTGATAAGTGGAGGTGTGACGATATATCGCTGTAATTGTGATACTTAATATGATGATACATGCATATAAACAACTTTTAAAGGGGCAGTAGCATGTTTTTTTATAATTTTATATTTTTCACTGATAATTTTAAGTTAGTGCTAAATGTATTATTTTGACAGTGTCAAGAATCTCATTACACAAGCCAATCGTCCATAGTCAGATAAAATCCATTGGCGGCCATTTTGTTTGAACACCTTTAATTCATTTTGTGTAAGAAAAATGAATTGCATGGCTAAACTTTATGTTATATATTTGAACTTTTACTGCTACATTTAGTTTAAATACATTATCTTTCAATCGGAACCATTAATTTTCACTTTCCTGACATCACCATATATTTCCCCTAAAACGTGCTACTGCCCCTTTGAATGGTGTATATTGCCTAAAATTCATAGTATTTATCAAAAGTGCTTATTTTGTCAAAAACCTTGAAATAGTGTATTGTGATGTGTATCGTATAGAATCATATTGCTGAGATATTGAGATACATATCATATTGAAAAAATCTGAAGCGTCACACCTCTATCGATACGAAATGAGGGTAATTATGATCAACTTTTCATTATGCCAACAAATATAAGAGAAGGTTATTCACTCTGCAGTAGTTTTGATAAACACTAATATTTTTATAACGCCAATATCCAGATTAGAGAGTGTTGCTCAAATGCCCTTTTTTGAGTTATAAATCCATTAATCATTTTTAAAAAAAAACAGTGTCCAATATATTATAAATATTTTACCCATTGCCTGCTATCGTCATTGGAGTAAAATCATTCATAAACATACTGTTACACAATAAAATGTTTGCGACATTTTGAGAGTTGCTGCTGAGACATAAGAACAAGGATATGCTTATTGATTAACCAAAGTTACAAATAAATATTTTCCAATGAATTTTAAGATGAGTCAAAGTTATGCATGTCTGTGTGTCAACAAAAGCATAAAAACTTTCATGAAATTGCTTACCCAATATTGTCATTTGACAATGAAACTATGAAAGAAATGCATGTACATTCGTAGCTAAAAATAAGAGATGATTATCAAACTATTCATAAACAAAACTAATTACTTTCATTCACTAAATGCTTCTCTCAACAAACTTCCAGATGCTTTGAATAACTCTCTATTGATGGGACTCGTGTAATGCTTGTAGATATGATGTTAGTGAAACATCTGACTCAGGCCTGGACAATGAAATCCAAAACACAGGATTATAGGTAACACATTACGGTGCAACGCAGGAAGCACCAATATCAAAACACTCCGCACACTTAACAATCTCAATATATTAACATCTTCTTTTCCTTTGGTTTGTAAGAAAAGACATACAAAATTGTTGGTAACAAATGGGAACCTCTCACACATCTGTGATATCAGGAGATTTGTTAAGAAACACCTTGATGATTGGTATTGTCTCAGAGTCCAAGACTGGTGGTGATATCAACCGGTTCTGAGACTGTCTTGGAGCTCAGTGGAATAGTGATGGTGTGATAGATATACAACCTCGCTTGCAGCGGTTATGTACAGCAGTGGTTGTTCCGACTGACGTCTGCTGAACATCTCGGGTGGATAGATTGGATGAAGTTGATGGTCAATGACATCACTGACATAATCTATGTGTAGTTTTAAAGACACACAATGTTTCAAGATTGTTTACCCAGATGATCATCGGTTCTTGTTGAACATTTGACAATACCGTCAGCAAGCTGCACTATGCTCCAGGTCATCATTTTCAAATCGTGTTATTTCAGTACAAATTGGAAGAAAGAACAAATCAATATCTCAGCTGTTGATCACCATAGCGTTTTTCTGTCTGATCGTATCTTGCAAGACGAAAGTTGTCTCTGACGGTGAAATTCGAAGATACATCTTAATTCAAGGGTTCATCATGGGCACTGATTATGGTTAGGTCTTTCACTGAGCAAACCATCATCTAACACACTCTACCTATTCTCAGGAAGGGCCCACTAACGTCACTATAATTCCAAACACTTGTCAACTTGCTTTTCTCTGTATCACATTATGATAGAGGAAAGATCAACAGCAAGGTTCATCAATCATATTGGAACAGTCACTCATCACACAGGTATAAGTTCCAATAAATACATTATTGCAACCATGTCACTGACATATCGTATCAAAAGCACTATTCAATGTTTTCTTCTGTCAAATCTCTGCACTTCCATCAAGGAAACTGCATGGTAGAAAAAACAAAATGGCTGCTCCAAGTTTTAACAGCAAGGGAGAGAACTCCTGGTTTTGATGAGATCGCCACTAAAACATTCCTCACAACTTGAGGGTGTGGAGATACTGGAGCTTGAGGTGGATGTGATCGTGCACGGCGCGGGACGACTGCTGGTAGCTGTTCTCTACCTTCTGCCATACCTCCTTCTCTATCTCCCGCTCCTCCTGCAACAAGGGTACCACACATCATTGAGTAATTGCCTGATTTGAATAATTTCTACTGGACCAAACTGGTGGACCAAAACTATTTCCTCCTGATAGCTCATATAATGAGTTCACTTTACCAAAAGTATAAAGATATTCTATTGATGAAGAACTTCCCTTTTTTACACATAGCTACATTTTTTTCATTGATTCTTATTCTGTCTACTAGCATTCTTATACTTCCACTTAGAAACAGCTCAATAGCATGTTGGTGAACTCTTCCTTGATAACATCTGGTTCAACAACTAGTAAGAATATTTATAATGTAGATATTTAATTCACACTTTCCATCCAGATACATGCTGTCACATTTAATACCCTGAAGGAACTGCCCTCATATAGCAGCTACCAAGTGCTTAACAGCATGTGAGTCTGTACATCATGTTACATACAGGAACCTAGTTAAACACCTGGGTGGTCTGAGTGCAATGAGGATGAAGTGCCCTCCTCAGGGGCACAACATAGAATGAGACCTCTCAGAGGTTATATGATAAATAGTAGTGACATGTGTGTTGTAATTGAGTAGGCAAGCCACTGAAGTAGGTATGTCATTTAAAGGTATGATACAACGTGGTCGATTTTTCAATTCAGCGGTACCCACCTGATTGCCCGTGAGAGGTTCTGATAGGCTGAGAGAGGCGAGATCAAGGGAGATAAACACGGGGTCGATCTGTTTGACAGACTGATGCAGGTCGCTGGCACACTTCTCCAGACCTTCCACCAATGTGTTGAAATTAGCAAAGGTGCAGGGCTGCAAATGATACATGGTGTTACAAGATTTGTTGCCATAACATGATATGAGTTTTGTAAATGAACATTTTAGAAAGAATCTTTATTTCACTATGTCTAATGACTACTCTCCAAGATATAATATATAACAAACATGATTATACTACAGGTTATTTGACCATTAGTGTAGAAAATGAAATATCCCACAGGCCAGACATAAATTAGAATATTCCTCCTAAAAGCATAAGATAACTAAGAGGAGGGACATCTCTAGCCCCTGATTTGCGATACTGTGAAATAAATTCTTTTTGCAATTGCTTACATTTCTTGTGTTGAAAAATCTTTTGTGACACATACAACCTACAAAAGATGATTGTGTCACATTTTACTTTATATATTGGGCACTGCTTTTCAATAGAATCACCAATAAATACAGATCCAGAGAAGTTTAACACCTCCAATACACAAAGCACCAGAAATCAAATGATGACAGATAATTGAAGAGACAGACAAACAGGGCTCTCAGATGAAAGATTCTGAGCTCCAGTCTCACCTGTATCGGGACCGCATCCTTCTTCTTCCTCTGTTTCTTCGCCCACGATGTCTTCAGGGGCTTGAGGATTCGATGACACACACCTGCTAGCACTGTTGCGTACGATATTGACTGGAAACAAACAAGGAATATTTATTAATGGTTGCAAAGGAACTACTAGAAAATATAGAAAAGGAGAAATTGGTTGTTTTCCAATTTCTCTTTTCTTTGATACCTCAACCAACTTCAAATATACCGTATGAGACCGGGTATAAGCCGAGAATTTGATACCAGATATTAGGGGGTCAAAGAGGGGGGGCTATACCCGAGATATATGATGCAGGTGAAAAAACCAAGAGGCCAAGCATGAGTATCTGTCAGCCCAGCGAGTTAGTGAGTCGATGTTTACACAGGAAGTAACATTCACAATCACCAAGGTTATTTCTATTTTGAACTTGTAAAATAAAGATACTTTTGTTTTGTTGCTTTTCATGAAATTATACAAAGAGAAGTTGAAAAATACCGGTAGTCAAATTTCAAAGCATCACCATTAAAAAGTCATTAATGTGTGTTTGTAATCTATATTTCAAACAAGACCTGACATATTTAACTTTGTAATTGAGCAATGAGGGACTGGTTTGAAAGTACAAAGAGGGAGATGACCATATTCAGCAGGTGTGTTGGCACCTGGTCCTGTGCCAAGCTCAGATGACTGCTATCAGTGTAGTTCAGCAACATCTGGCTTTGCTCGCCAGATGGGTGGGTTACCCGATTCATTGCTGAATGAATTGAGAATTTGAAGGGTGATTCCTTGCCCCACACTGAGACATAAGTTGAACAACTTCTGAAGTCGCCTTGGCCAAGAGACTTTATTCGAAATGTGCCTCTGTTCACCAGTATTAATTGGGTACCTGGTGAAAGTTGTGTTGGAGGTGAGCCATCAAGCGCTTAATCAGCAGCTTGGGTTAGACCAGGGTAATAATTCAGGGAGCGCCTTGAGCATGCATTCGGTGTGGATATGTGAGCTTTATAAATACCCTAATTATTATTAATTATTAGATGATCTCACCTCAGCACAGAGGACAATGTTCTCCAAGACTGTTGTGTTGATGGCTGATTTCCCGTCTTTCTTCTCAATCAGCGGACTCTTGTGTCGACTCACAGCTTCTAGAAATAGATATAGATATAGCAAACAAGGATGCAGATTATCGACTTTGTGCAATAACTCAGTGTAAAGAATCAGGGTCTAGATTTTCTAAGCTATCTTACAGATGTAAATCATTGTTAATGTATGGCACTCATTACTACGTTATCAGGTTTTAAGATCCAGGTCCAGATTACTTTTAGGTGAGGTGATGTTGGGATTATCGCAGCTTTCAGATAACTATTAGCAATTAGGTTTTGCATATAAATCTACCTTTCAATGTTTCTGTAACAACTGTCTTGAATCTCTCTTCTTCATTCTCTTCCGTCTTGTCTGAAGGGGAAATAGTGTCATTAATTCAACTTACTGTTAGCATTTCTAGAAGAGAATTAACTCATCATTCACACACTTTTGCAAGGCGAAAGAAGCACCCAATCCAGCCATATTTGAAATTGATGTAGTTCATGGTCAAGCAGGCTTTATATGATCTAAACATCACTGATCTTCATGATGACATCACAAAAGCAGGCAGAGTGAGGCCTCAAAATTTGAAATTTCATCATCATTTCCATAAGATCACTTTTAGACTCATTGGCTTATAGGCTTACGATAGAAAAGTTAGACATTGTAAGTCTTTTTAACTGAATTTGAAAAGCTTTAGGTTATAACTTGTCCTCAAGCCCAGCTGGAGTTGATTCTGGGGTTAGTGAAACCTGTGAATGGATTTAAATTGTGGCACAATAAGTGGACCAAGATATCTGTTCTGAGACTTAGATCAGGTGACTATAGGTCATATAGACACGGCGGAGCTTGATTATTGTGGTATTTGAAAACTAGAAGTAAAATTTGTATTCACTAAGATCTGATATTGGTATCCAGTGTTATCTCGGAGAACGAGGGTAATGTAAGAGTTCATAATACAGAATCCAATCCTGACTCACCGAGCCCGTTGTCCTGCAGACTGTTGGTGTAGAGGACCGCCTGCACCATCTCCGTGAAGACCTTGTGGTGGCTGCTAGTGAGGAACGTACACAGACGCGTCCTGAACGGGCCCTGCAGTGGGTACTGAAACACCAGCAGATATAGAGATTAACACCCAAGTCAAGCTCAATATCTCATTCAGCATCAAATACCTCTCAAAATCTATTTCCAAACACATATTTAGGTACTAACACTCTTGTAAAGTCATACATTTTTAGTCTAGATCCTGACCATCTTGTATCTTGACATCAACCAAACTAACCACTTTAAGAATTTGCTGTAATTTTCTGAACTTCATATTTGCCAATAACGTTATGGCAAAAGACTTCTGTAGGTTTGATCCCCTTGCCTCCCTCACCAAACTTGCCACCCTATCTTCTCTATACCCACCTCAGTAGGTTTGATCCACTTGCCCCCCTCACCCATTTGCCCCCCTCCCCGCATCAACTCTGTACCCACCTCTGTAGGTTTGATCCTCTTGCCTCCCTTACCCATTTGCCCCCCTCCCCACATCAACTCTGTACCCACCTCTGTAGGTTTGATCCACTTGCCTCCCTAACCCATTTGCCCCCATCAACTCTGTACCCACCTCTGTAGGTTTGATCCACTTGCCCCCCTCCCCGCATCAACTCTGTACCCACCTCTGTAGGTTTGATCCAGTTGCCCCCCTCCCCGCATCAACTCTGTACCCACCTCTGTAGGTTTGATCCACTTGCCTCCCTAACCCATTTGCCCCCCTCCCCGCATCAACTCTGTACCCACCTCTGTAGGTTTGATCCACTTGCCTCCCTAACCCATTTGCCCCCCTCCCCGCATCAACTCTGTACCCACCTCTGTAGGTTTGATCCTCTTGCCTCCCTTACCCATTTGCCCCCCTCCCCGCATCAACTCTGTACCCACCTCTGTAGGTTTGATCCACTTGCCCCCCTAACCCATTTGCCCCCCTCCCCACATCAACTCTGTACCCACCTCTGTAGGTTTGATCCACTTGCCCCCCTAACCCATTTGCCCCCCTCCCCGCAACAACTATGTACCCACCTCTGTAGGTTTGATCCACTTGCCCCCCTAACCCATTTGCCCCCCTCCCCGCATCAACTCTGTACCCACCTCTGTAGGTTTGATCCTCTTGCCTCCCTTACCCATTTGCCCCCCTCCCCGCATCAACTCTGTACCCACCTCTGTAGGTTTGATCCACTTGCCCCCCTAACCCATTTGCCCCCCTCCCCGCATCAACTCTGTACCCACCTCTGTAGGTTTGATCCTCTTGCCTCCCTTACCCATTTGCCCCCCTCCCCGCATCAACTCTGTACCCACCTCTGTAGGTTTGATCCACTTGCCCCCCTAACCCATTTGCCCCCCTCCCCGCATCAACTCTGTACCCACCTCTGTAGGTTTGATCCTCTTGCCTCCCTAACCCATTTGCCCCCCTCCCCGCATCAACTCTGTACCCACCTCTGTAGGTTTGATCCTCTTGCCTCCCTTACCCATTTGCCCCCCTCCCCGCATCAACTCTGTACCCACCTCTGTAGGTTTGATCCACTTGCCCCCCTAACCCATTTGCCCCCCTCCCCGCATCAACTCTGTACCCACCTCTGTAGGTTTGATCCTCTTGCCTCCCTTACCCATTTGCCCCCCTCCCCGCATCAACTCTGTACCCACCTCTGTAGGTTTGATCCACTTGCCCCCCTAACCCATTTGCCCCCCTCCCCGCATCAACTCTGTACCCACCTCTGTAGGTTTGATCCACTTTGCCCCCTAACCCATTTGCCCCCCTCCCCGCATCAACTCTGTACCCACCTCTGTAGGTTTGATCCCCTTGCCTCCCTAACCCATTTGCCCCCCTCCCCGCATCAACTCTGTACCCACCTCTGTAGGTTTGATCCACTTGCCTCCCTAACCCATTTGCCCCCCTCCCCGCTTCAACTCTGTACCCACCTCTGTAGGTTTGATCCACTTGCCTCCCTAACCCATTTGCCCCCCTCCCCGCATCAACTCTGTACCCACCTCTGTAGGTTTGATCCCCTTGCCTCCCTAACCCATTTGCCCCCCTCCCCGCTTCAACTCTGTACCCACCTCTGTAGGTTTGATCCACTTGCCTCCCTAACCCATTAGCCCCTCTCCCCGCATCAACTCTGTACCCACCTCTGTAGGTTTGATCCACTTGCCTCCCTAACCCATTTGCCCCCTCCCCAGATCAACTCTGTACCCACCTCTGTAGGTTTGATCCCCTTGCCTCCCTATCTTCTCTGTACCCACCTCTGTAGGTTTGATCCCCTTGCCTCCCTAACCCATTTGCCCCCTCCCCGCATCAACTCTGTACCCACCTCTGTAGGTTTGATCCACTTGCCTCCCTAACCCATTTGCCCCCCTCCCTGCATCAACTCTGTACCCACCTCTGTAGGTTTGATCCCCTTGCCTCCCTAACCCATTTGCCCCCCTCCCCGCATCAACTCTGTACCCACCTCTGTAGGTTTGATCCCCTTGCCTCCCTAATCCATTTGCCCTCTCCCCGCATCAACTCTGTATCCACCTCTGTAGGTTTGATCCCCTTGCCTCCCTAATCCATTTGCCCCCCTCCCCGCATCAACTCTGTACCCACCTCTGTAGGTTTGATCCCCTTGCCTCCCTAATCCATTTGCCCTCTCCCCGCATCAACTCTGTATCCACCTCTGTAGGTTTGATCCCCTTGCCTCCCTAATCCATTTGCCCCCCTCCCCGCATCAACTCTGTACCCACCTCTGTAGGTTTGATCCACTTGCCTCCCTAACCCATTTGCCCCCCTCCCCGCATCAACTCTGTACCCACCTCTGTAGGTTTGATCCACTTGCCTCCCTAATCCATTTGCCCCTCTCCCCGCATCAACTCTGTACCCACCTCTGTAGGTTTGATCCCCTTGCCTCCCTTACCCATTTGCCCCCCTCCCCGCATCAACTCTGTACCCACCTCTGTAGGTTTGATCCACTTGCCTCCCTAACCCATTTGCCCCTCTCCCCGCATCAACTCTGTACCCACCTCTGTAGGTTTGATCCACTTGCCTCCCTAACCCATTTGCCCCCTCCCCAGATCAACTCTGTACCCACCTCTGTAGGTTTGATCCCCTTGCCTCCCTAACCCATTTGCCCCCCTCCCCGCATCAACTCTGTACCCACCTCTGTAGGTTTGATCCACTTGCCTCCCTAACCCATTTGCCCCTCTCCCCGCATCAACTCTGTACCCACCTCTGTAGGTTTGATCCACTTGCCTCCCTAACCCATTTGCCCCCCTCCCCGCATCAACTCTGTACCCACCTCTGTAGGTTTGATCCACTTGCCTCCCTAACCCATTTGCCCCCCTCCCCGCATCAACTCTGTACCCACCTCTGTAGGTTTGATCCCCTTGCCTCCCTAATCCATTTGCCCTCTCCCCGCATCAACTCTGTATCCACCTCTGTAGGTTTGATCCCCTTGCCTCCCTAATCCATTTGCCCCCCTCCCCGCATCAACTCTGTACCCACCTCTGTAGGTTTGATCCCCTTGCCTCCCTAACCCATTTGCCCTCTCCCCGCATCAACTCTGTATCCACCTCTGTAGGTTTGATCCCCTTGCCTCCCTAATCCATTTGCCCCCCTCCCCGCATCAACTCTGTACCCACCTCTGTAGGTTTGATCCCCTTGCCTCCCTAATCCATTTGCCCTCTCCCCGCATCAACTCTGTATCCACCTCTGTAGGTTTGATCCCCTTGCCTCCCTAATCCATTTGCCCCCCTCCCCGCATCAACTCTGTACCCACCTCTGTAGGTTTGATCCACTTGCCTCCCTAACCCATTTGCCCCCCTCCCTGCATCAACTCTGTACCCACCTCTGTAGGTTTGATCCACTTGCCTCCCTAACCCATTTGCCCCCCTCCCTGCATCAACTCTGTACCCACCTCTGTAGGTTTGATCCCCTTGCCTCCCTTACCCATTTGCCCCCCTCCCCGCATCAACTCTGTACCCACCTCTGTAGGTTTGATCCCCTTGCCTCCCTAACCCATTTGCCCCCCTCCCCGCATCAACTCTGTACCCACCTCTGTAGGTTTGATCCACTTGCCTCCCTAACCCATTTGCCCCCCTCCCTGCATCAACTCTGTACCCACCTCTGTAGGTTTGATCCCCTTGCCTCCCTAACCCATTTGCCCCCCTCCCCGCATCAACTCTGTACCCACCTCTGTAGGTTTGATCCACTTGCCTCCCTAACCCATTTGCCCCCCTCCCCGCATCAACTCTGTACCCACCTCTGTAGGTTTGATCCCCTTGCCTCCCTAACCCATTTGCCCCCCTCCCCGCATCAACTCTGTACCCACCTCTGAAGGTTTGATCCACTTGCCTCCCTAACCCATTTGCCCCCCTCCCTGCATCAACTCTGTACCCACCTCTGTAGGTTTGATCCCCTTGCCTCCCTAACCCATTTGCCCCCCTCCCCGCATCAACTCTGTACCCACCTCTGTAGGTTTGATCCACTTGCCTCCCTAACCCATTTGCCCTCTCCCCGCATCAACTCTGTATCCACCTCTGTAGGTTTGATCCCCTTGCCTCCCTAACCCATTTGCCCCCCTCCCCGCATCAACTCTGTACCCACCTCTGTAGGTTTGATCCACTTGCCTCCCTAACCCATTTGCCCCCCTCCCCGCATCAACTCTGTACCCACCTCTGTAGGTTTGATCCACTTGCCTCCCTTACCCATTTGCCCCCCTCCCCACATCAACTCTGTACCCACCTCTGTAGGTTTGATCCCCTTGCCTCCCTAACCCATTTGCCCCCCTCCCCGCATCAACTCTGTACCCACCTCTGTAGGTTTGATCCACTTGCCTCCCTAACCCATTTGCCCCCCTCCCCAGATCAACTCTGTACCCACCTCTGTAGGTTTGATCCCCTTGCCTCCCTAATCCATTTGCCCCCCTCCCCGCATCAACTCTGTACCCACCTCTGTAGGTTTGATCCACTTGCCTCCCTAACCCATTTGCCCCCCTCCCCGCATCAACTCTGTACCCACCTCTGTAGGTTTGATCCACTTGCCCCCCTAACCCATTTGCCCCCCTCCCCGCATCAACTCTGTACCCACCTCTGTAGGTTTGATCCCCTTGCCTCCCTAACCAATTTGCCCCCCTCCCCGCATCAACTCTGTACCCACCTCTGTAGGTTTGATCCACTTGCCTCCCTAACCCATTTGCCCCCCTCCCCGCATCAACTCTGTACCCACCTCTGTAGGTTTGATCCCCTTGCCTCCCTAACCCATTTGCCCCCCTCCCCGCATCAACTCTGTACCCACCTCTGTAGGTTTGATCCCCTTGCCTCCCTTACCCATTTGCCCCCCTCCCCGCATCAACTCTGTACCCACCTCTGTAGGTTTGATCCCCTTGCCTCCCTAACCCATTTGCCCCCTCCCCGCATCAACTCTGTACCCACCTCTGTAGGTTTGATCCCCTTGCCTCCCTAATCCATTTGCCCTCTCCCCGCATCAACTCTGTATCCACCTCTGTAGGTTTGATCCACTTGCCTCCCTAACCCATTTGCCCTCTCCCCGCATCAACTCTGTACCCACCTCTGTAGGTTTGATCCCCTTGCCTCCCTAATCCATTTGCCCCCCTCCCCGCATCAACTCTGTACCCACCTCTGTAGGTTTGATCCCCTTGCCTCCCTAATCCATTTGCCCTCTCCCCGCATCAACTCTGTATCCACCTCTGTAGGTTTGATCCCCTTGCCTCCCTAATCCATTTGCCCCCCTCCCCGCATCAACTCTGTACCCACCTCTGTAGGTTTGATCCCCTTGCCTCCCTAATCCATTTGCCCTCTCCCCGCATCAACTCTGTATCCACCTCTGTAGGTTTGATCCCCTTGCCTCCCTAATCCATTTGCCCCCCTCCCCGCATCAACTCTGTACCCACCTCTGTAGGTTTGATCCACTTGCCTCCCTAACCCATTTGCCCCCCTCCCTGCATCAACTCTGTACCCACCTCTGTAGGTTTGATCCACTTGCCTCCCTAACCCATTTGCCCCCCTCCCTGCATCAACTCTGTACCCACCTCTGTAGGTTTGATCCCCTTGCCTCCCTTACCCATTTGCCCCCCTCCCCGCATCAACTCTGTACCCACCTCTGTAGGTTTGATCCCCTTGCCTCCCTAACCCATTTGCCCCCCTCCCCGCATCAACTCTGTACCCACCTCTGTAGGTTTGATCCACTTGCCTCCCTAACCCATTTGCCCCCCTCCCTGCATCAACTCTGTACCCACCTCTGTAGGTTTGATCCCCTTGCCTCCCTAACCCATTTGCCCCCCTCCCCGCATCAACTCTGTACCCACCTCTGTAGGTTTGATCCACTTGCCTCCCTAACCCATTTGCCCCCCTCCCCGCATCAACTCTGTACCCACCTCTGTAGGTTTGATCCCCTTGCCTCCCTAACCCATTTGCCCCCCTCCCCGCATCAACTCTGTACCCACCTCTGAAGGTTTGATCCACTTGCCTCCCTAACCCATTTGCCCCCCTCCCTGCATCAACTCTGTACCCACCTCTGTAGGTTTGATCCCCTTGCCTCCCTAACCCATTTGCCCCCCTCCCCGCATCAACTCTGTACCCACCTCTGTAGGTTTGATCCACTTGCCTCCCTAACCCATTTGCCCCCCTCCCCGCATCAACTCTGTACCCACCTCTGTAGGTTTGATCCCCTTGCCTCCCTTACCCATTTGCCCCCCTCCCCGCATCAACTCTGTACCCACCTCTGTAGGTTTGATCCCCTTGCCTCCCTAACCCATTTGCCCCCCTCCCCGCATCAACTCTGTACCCACCTCTGTAGGTTTGATCCACTTGCCTCCCTAACCCATTTGCCCCCCTCCCCGCATCAACTCTGTACCCACCTCTGTAGGTTTGATCCACTTGCCTCCCTAACCCATTTGCCCCCCTCCCCAGATCAACTCTGTACCCACCTCTGTAGGTTTGATCCCCTTGCCTCCCTAATCCATTTGCCCCCCTCCCCGCATCAACTCTGTACCCACCTCTGTAGGTTTGATCCACTTGCCTCCCTAACCCATTTGCCCCCCTCCCCGCATCAACTCTGTACCCACCTCTGTAGGTTTGATCCACTTGCCCCCCTAACCCATTTGCCCCCCTCCCCGCATCAACTCTGTACCCACCTCTGTAGGTTTGATCCCCTTGCCTCCCTAACCAATTTGCCCCCCTCCCCGCATCAACTCTGTACCCACCTCTGTAGGTTTGATCCACTTGCCTCCCTAACCCATTTGCCCCCCTCCCCGCATCAACTCTGTACCCACCTCTGTAGGTTTGATCCCCTTGCCTCCCTAACCCATTTGCCCCCCTCCCCGCATCAACTCTGTACCCACCTCTGTAGGTTTGATCCCCTTGCCTCCCTTACCCATTTGCCCCCCTCCCCGCATCAACTCTGTACCCACCTCTGTAGGTTTGATCCCCTTGCCTCCCTAACCCATTTGCCCCCCTCCCCGCATCAACTCTGTACCCACCTCTGTAGGTTTGATCCCCTTGCCTCCCTAACCCATTTGCCCCCCTCCCTGCATCAACTCTGTACCCACCTCTGTAGGTTTGATCCCCTTGCCTCCCTAACCCATTTGCCCCCCTCCCCGCATCAACTCTGTACCCACCTCTGTAGGTTTGATCCCCTTGCCTCCCTAACCCATTTGCCCCCCTCCCCGCATCAACTCTGTACCCACCTCTGTAGGTTTGATCCCCTTGCCTCCCTAACCCATTTGCCCCCTCCCCGCATCAACTCTGTACCCACCTCTGTAGGTTTGATCCCCTTGCCTCCCTAACCCATTTGCCCCCTCCCCGCATCAACTCTGTACCCACCTCTGTAGGTTTGATCCCCTTGCCTCCCTAACCCATTTGCCCCCCTCCCCGCATCAACTCTGTATCCACCTCTGTAGGTTTGATCCCCTTGCCTCCCTAACCCATTTGCCCCCCTCCCCGCATCAACTCTGTACCCACCTCTGTAGGTTTGATCCACTTGCCTCCCTAACCCATTTGCCCCCCTCCCCGCATCAACTCTGTACCCACCTCTGTAGGTTTGATCCCCTTGCCTCCCTAACCCATTTGCCCCCCTCCCCGCATCAACTCTGTACCCACCTCTGTAGGTTTGATCTCCTTGCCTCCCTTACCCATTTGCCCCCCTCCCCGCATCAACTCTGTACCCACCTCTGAAGGTTTGATCCACTTGCCTCCCTAACCCATTTGCCCCCCTCCCCGCATCAACTCTGTACCCACCTCTGTAGGTTTGATCCCCTTGCCTCCCTTACCCATTTGCCCCCCTCCCCGCATCAACTCTGTACCCACCTCTGTAGGTTTGATCCCCTTGCCTCCCTTACCCATTTGCCCCCCTCCCCGCATCAACTCTGTACCCACCTCTGTAGGTTTGATCCCCTTGCCTCCCTAACCCATTTGCCCCCCTCCCCGCATCAACTCTGTACCCACCTCTGTAGGTTTGATCCCCTTGCCTCCCTTACCCATTTGCCCTCTCCCCGCATCAACTCTGTACCCACCTCTGTAGGTTTGATCCCCTTGCCTCCCTAACCCATTTGCCCTCCTCCCCGCATCAACTCTGTACCCACCTCTGTAGGTTTGATCCACTTTGCCCCCTAACCCATTTGCCCTCTCCCCGCATCAACTCTGTACCCACCTCTGTAGGTTTGATCCTCTTGCCTCCCTTACCCATTTGCCCCCCTCCCTGCATCAACTCTGTACCCACCTCTGTAGGTTTGATCCCCTTGCCTCCCTAACCCATTTGCCCCCCTCCCCGCATCAACTCTGTACCCACCTCTGTAGGTTTGATCCCCTTGCCTCCCTAATCCATTTGCCCCCCTCCCCGCATCAACTCTGTACCCACCTCTGTAGGTTTGATCCCCTTGCCTCCCTAACCCATTTGCCCCCCTCCCCGCATCAACTCTGTACCCACCTCTGTAGGTTTGATCCACTTGCCTCCCTAACCCATTTGCCCCCCTCCCCGCATCAACTCTGTACCCACCTCTGTAGGTTTGATCCCCTTGCCTCCCTAATCCATTTGCCCCTCTCCCCGCATCAACTCTGTACCCACCTCTGTAGGTTTGATCCCCTTGCCTCCCTAATCCATTTGCCCCTCTCCCCGCATCAACTCTGTACCCACCTCTGTAGGTTTGATCCCCTTGCCTCCCTAATCCATTTGCCCCTCTCCCCGCATCAACTCTGTACCCACCTCTGTAGGTTTGATCCCCTTGCCTCCCTAATCCATTTGCCCCTCTCCCCGCATCAACTCTGTACCCACCTCTGTAGGTTTGATCCCCTTGCCTCCCTAATCCATTTGCCCCTCTCCCCGCATCAACTCTGTACCCACCTCTGTAGGTTTGATCCCCTTGCCTCCCTAATCCATTTGCCCCTCTCCCCGCATCAACTCTGTACCCACCTCTGTAGGTTTGATCCCCTTGCCTCCCTAATCCATTTGCCCCCCTCCCCGCTTCAACTCTGTACCCACCTCTGTAGGTTTGATCCCCTTGCCTCCCTAATCCATTTGCCCCTCTCCCCGCATCAACTCTGTACCCACCTCTGTAGGTTTGATCCACTTGCCTCCCTAACCCATTTGCCCCCCTCCCCGCATCAACTCTGTACCCACCTCTGTAGGTTTGATCCCCTTGCCTCCCTAACCCATTTGCCCCCCTCCCCGCATCAACTCTGTACCCACCTCTGTAGGTTTGATCCCCTTGCCTCCTAACCCATTTGCCCCCCTCCCCGCATCAACTCTGTACCCACCTCTGTAGGTTTGATCCCCTTGCCTCCCTAATCCATTTGCCCCTCTCCCCGCATCAACTCTGTACCCACCTCTGTAGGTTTGATCCACTTGCCTCCCTAACCCATTTGCCCCCCTCCCCGCATCAACTCTGTACCCACCTCTGTAGGTTTGATCCCCTTGCCTCCCTAACCCATTTGCCCCCCTCCCCGCATCAACTCTGTACCCACCTCTGTAGGTTTGATCCCCTTGCCTCCCTAACCCATTTGCCCCCCTCCCCGCATCAACTCTGTACCCACCTCTGTAGGTTTGATCCCCTTGCCTCCCTAACCCATTTGCCCCCCTCCCCGCATCAACTCTGTACCCACCTCTGTAGGTTTGATCCCCTTGCCTCCCTAACCCATTTGCCCCCCTCCCCGCATCAACTCTGTACCCACCTCTGTAGGTTTGATCCACTTGCCTCCCTAACCCATTTGCCCCCCTCCCCGCATCAACTCTGTACCCACCTCTGTAGGTTTGATCCCCTTGCCTCCCTAACCCATTTGCCCCCCTCCCCGCATCAACTCTGTACCCACCTCTGTAGGTTTGATCCCCTTGCCTCCCTAACCCATTTGCCCCCCTCCCCGCATCAACTCTGTACCCACCTCTGTAGGTTTGATCCCCTTGCCTCCCTAACCCATTTGCCCCCCTCCCCAGATCAACTCTGTACCCACCTCTGTAGGTTTGATCCCCTTGCCTCCCTAACCCATTTGCCCCCCTCCCCGCATCAACTCTGTACCCACCTCTGTAGGTTTGATCCACTTGCCTCCCTAACCCATTTGCCCCCCTCCCCGCATCAACTCTGTACCCACCTCTGTAGGTTTGATCCACTTGCCCCCCTCCTCCTGCATGTGAGAGGTCAGCTTGTCCAGTAGCCCTTGTATAACCTCTGACATGGGTTTCTTCTCTTCTGTCACGCCGTTGTTTGTATGATTGTTTGTGTCATTTTGGCGTCCCATCATCACTGACGCTGCCAGAAGTCGCAACATCAAGTTCCGAACTCTCAACCATGCTTTCTTTAAGGATATGGATGAAGATTTTAAAATGATATCACAGAACAAAGACTTAGCCATAGAAGTACATACCTGGTTTGAAAAATGTGCTAATGTTTACTTAAACAATTATTATCTAACTTTCTTGCAACTTACCTCTTCTTCAAATGATTGCCTTTGTAGAGCTTGAATATCAACACTGAAATGAAAAAAATAATTTTTTAACATATTTGATAATTCCCCTAAACAGTAATATTGAGCCTCTTCACAGCCTCAACCAAACAGTGGCTTAAAATCAGTAAGTTGCAGATCACTAACTTGAGATTGTTGTTGGATTGGGGTTTAACGTCTTCTTCACCATACGGTGATGTCGCCGACGTGGCTAACTTGAGATACATAGCCGTTGACCCATAAAAAAATCTCCAAAACCAGATTTGTCTCTAGTTGAACAAAACAACTACAAAATTATACTTTCTTAAACAACTTTGTTATCTAGTGTAAAAATCTGTCTTAAGTTGATGGTTTATTGACAATATAGTTATCTTGTGTCCCTGTATAACAATTGCCTCAAATCTGAAAAAAATATCAAACAAAACTCCGAACACACCTGCGTGTGGGCTCCCAACAGCTCATCACCTGCAGGTCACGATTATCACAGAGTTGCGAGATGTCCGTCTTTTCTGAAGTGGCATCATAGATCAAGTAAATAGTCATTTTTTACTCAAGAAGTCACCATGTAAAACATTATTTTTCATTTCATTTAAAGCATGATGCAATATTTACCCTAATAATTTCATCTTGACCTTCCATTAATAGTAAGACATGCACTTTTGATAGGTAATTTAAACCTTTTCAATTATAAAGATAAATTACCTTTATCAGGGTCTATTTCCATATATGTGATCATTTGCTCTGTACTACTATGGCTGCAAAGAAAAGAAAAAATAAATAAATAAAATTGTAAAAGGGAAATGATGATTATTTATTTGGATCCTAATTTCTTGATATATATATCAGTTTATAAGAAGCAACTGCAACAGCTAGAAGCATACATACTAACAAGTGCAAACTGAAGGGAAAGCAGACACAGGTAGGGGGTGGTAACTTCCTTAAAGTGACACAGAGTATCTTTCTTAAAATTTTATTTGGTTTTGATAAACTACAAAATATCTAATATGCTGATAAAAGTTCATATCTCATCATTGGACTTGCAAATATATCCATTTATGCATAATATCTGTAAAATGCTTAATTTTATGGAAAAATCAAGAAAACATCTCGAATACGTTTAAATCTTCGAAATTATGCATCCAATTAATCTACCTATTAGTTACAATAGCTAATAAACACTATCGAATCGAATATATCTTCCTGTCAGCTTATGACAAGGTTTCAAAGTTACGTTTGGCGAATTTGCGCGCGCCACTTGAGCCACATTGTCCGGTTTTCGATCAAAATCCCGACTTTGAATAGCCGTATTTTCGCTCTAATGTACTGATTGACCTTTAACTTGTTATTTACAGTTACAGTTAGTGGTTCCCGATGTAATAACATCGATTTCAAAATTGACATATGTGATCCTATCAACATACTCTGTGTCTCTTTAAAGTGAGGGATACAATGTAAATGCGCCTCTCTATTCCCGAAATACTAGTGATTGATAACCCTTAAAAACCTAAAACAATTCCAAATCCAGGACCCTTGTCTTCCTTCTATACTATTCAAGACTTTGCTAGACTGACCTGGCAGTTTCCAGGACGAGATCAAGCAGTAACCTCTCCGACGTTGCACTTGCATACTGTAGTGAGTTCTGCAGCTTCTCCCGGAAGTTGACAAATTCCCTGATCTACAAGAGAAGATCATTAACATTTTATAAATATCAAAAGTGCATAAAGAACTGAATTAAGTGAGTGAGTGAGTTCGAGGTTCAGGCCGCTTGGGCAGTATTTCAGCCATTAGCAGTGTGAACTGAATCAAGTGAGTTTGGAGGTTTACACATCTTGGGCAACATAACAGTGTGAACTAAATAAAGTGACTGGGAGGTTTACGAATCTCGGGCAATATTGCATCAATTAGCAGTGTGAACTGAATTAAGTGACTGGTAGGTTTACGCCGCTTGGGACATATTTCAGCCATTAGCAGTGTGAACTGAATTAAGACATATGTAAATGGAGCTCCAAAAAAGGAAAAAATAGACCTATGTAATCAATAAGAACTGTTTTCAACAAGATAATCACCTGTTGTTCGTTGTAGATATACAATACTTTGCTCCACATATCTTTTTGAACTGTGGCATACTGAATAAGTTGATACAAGTGTTTACAATGTTTGTATTGTACCTCTTCTAATTATTTCTATGCTTTGTCACTCTTCTACCTTTAAAACAAAGGCATACTGGAGAAATTGATACAAATGTTTACCTACCTTCCCAAATGACCCATATTTGTAGGATGATATGAGGTATTCTGTGGTCTGCAAATAGTGAATATATTGATCAGTCTGTTATTCATCAGCAGTATCAAACAAGTTTCTAGATAGTCTTAAAAGGTCTTTATTATAAAAAAAACTTCTTACAATTGCTATCTAACATTCCTAAAGAAAATCAGCTTACAACATAGGATCGATCTAATAAATTATGGGTATATATTAAAATGATAATAGATGTATATATTGATGTCCTGGGAGAACACAAACATTTTCAGATCAAATGACTAAAATGAACTGACTATACATCAAAGAATGGATTCACTTTGAGAGTCACATCACCATAAAACAATGGCTGAATGACATGATGTTTTACTGACAGATAGACAGCCATCTGTTGAAGGTACAGACGGACAGACGAAAAAACAGTCATCTGTGGGAAGTAAGGAAGGACAGACAGACAGACAGACAGGCAGACAGACAGGCAGACAGACAGAGAGACAGACAGACAGACATACCTCCTTGTGGTTGACAGTGAAGAACCGAAGCATCATCCCGTACATTGCACACGCTGCCACAAAATGTCCTAACCGACCAACATGACTTGAAACAATATGCCTGCAAATAAAGGTAATATAATCAATGTCTTATGATACTGAAATGACTGTGTTTTGGCTAAGGCATACTGGACAGACAATTGTCTAGACACAAGTTACAGACATTGGATGTCCTCTTCTTATGATTGATCAGTATGTTAATGAATGAACAAATTTTAATTGATTATTTCAAAATGAACACATATCCTAATTAACTTTGCTACTATTAAATAAAGAATATATAATTTATAACTGATTGATACTAATTAAATGTGACTATCAGTTGAAACACCTAGAGCCTAGCTTTTCTAAAGGGCTCTAATACAAATGTTCCAACTTCATGAAATGGGCGGGAGATTGAGGGGTGATATCCTGCCAGGAATGTGTGCTCACCCTAGTGTATCATTCATGATGTGTTTGATCTCCATACCATCGTACAGGGCAGGACAGGGACCAAAAGCACCTGCAATTGAAGAAAAGACAAGAAACATAAAAATTACAAAAAAATCATTGCATTATTGTCTTGAATGCCTCTCTTTAGAAACAATACAGAAGGTAATGGCAATAGGACAGTAAAACAAACTCAATAGGTTAAGCTTCCTAGCATGAAATTTTGACAATGTGCAAGTACAGCCTTTTGATAACAAATCTTACCATGTAGGTCCCATATGAAGCCTGACTTACCCATAATGCAGTAGAGCCTGACTTACCCATGATGCAACAGAGCCTGACTTACCCATGATGCAGTAGAGCCTGACTTACCCATGATGCAACAGATCCTGACTTACCCCTGATGAAGTAGAACCTGACCTATCCATGATACGGTAGAGCGTGACTTACCCATAATGCAGTAGAGCCTGACTTACCCAAGATGCAGTAGAGCGTGACTTACCCATAATGCAGTAGAGCCTGACTTACCCATGATGCATTAGAGCCTGACTTACCCAAGATGCAGTAGAGCCTGGCTTACCCATGATGCAGTAGAGCCTGACTTACCCATAATGCAGTAGAGCCTGACTTACCCATGATGTAGTAGAGCCTGACTTACCCATGATGCAGTAGAGCCTGACGAGGAGGAGTTTGATCTGGAAATTAGACGGAGACTTCCTCATGCCCATCTCCAGCTGGACAATTACCTGCCAGACCATCTGCTGATTCCCTGAAAGGATATTATAGGAGTTCATGAGTCATACCATCTTTACAAGAAGTATGCATTTATATCCTAATGGACTGAAAGACCAGTTTTTTTTTTATCAAAGAATACTTTTGTTGTATTTCATTCCCTGAAATACATAGCATATATCATTGCAGAGCAAGTTTTTTCAGGCCTGTATGTTTTGTCATCTAGTGAGTTTTATGTTCCAAAAAAGAGGCATGTCACTGACCTTTTAAGGATTAGTTTAACTAAAACTTAGCAATTGAAAGAACAAACATATGTTTGCAACGAACATTTGGTGCAAAGGTTTTTGATAAATAACATCGTAAAGTAAAGGCAGTAGGGACGTATATACCTAGTGTCTGATTCAACTTTATGGAATAAGACAGTTAACTATTAGGTTTAGGTAGGAGAGTAGATTCACCTGTTTGTTTCCAGGAGTCGAGGAGAAGATGAGCTGCCAGGATGAGATAGTTGTCACTGAACTGGAGGTCAGTCGATAACAGCTCCGTACCTGTACATACAGGTGAGAACTGATTAAGGTTATAGACATTATTATGACCCATACGGATAAAACAAAGTAGTGACATCTTTTCAATATGAGCACTAGTGCACATATCACTTTTGCCTAGCAACAATTGTTGTAGCGCAAGTTCCCTTATTTTTTGGCCTGTGACGTCACAACACCATTGTTCGTGACGTCATTGTTGCCAGCCGGCGCACATGATGTTCTAAGATTTTAAAACAGAATAGAATCCTCATCATCATCATCATCAGTGTACAATAGCCTTGTTACTGTACATACAGAGCAGGGGCAATATGTTGGCACTACCATCTCCAATAGCATCACAATCACATTCAACACCATTCTCATAACCATAAAAGTCATCTGCATCACATTTCTATCATTCCGAATACTTATTTATGGTGGTATTATAACAGAGTAAAAGGTCGGGTAGCAAACTTTTTCCTATTATTTCTTTCCATAGTAAAGAGGGGAATCCTCCACTTACCAAATTCTAAGCCTTTTCTATGTCTATCTAGGAGATCTTTGGCTAGTTCTAGTTTGTCAGCTGTAGACATGGGTTCGTGTTGTCCTACATGCCGACTTAGCTGTAATACTGATATATGACGCTGCATGTGCTTAATCTGGAACAAAAGGATACAAAGTCTTTATTTATTTATAGTCAATTGTTCAATAATGAAGAAACTGACACTATATAATTTTTTCGAACATGATAGCACCAAAAAACCTTTTAAATGAAGACATTAAACAAGAACATACACCCTGACTCAAAGGTTATTTATTCATTTATTCTTAAATATCTCAACAATAAAATATAATTTGTCAAATAATGAATAACACCTTGACTTCTGATCAGAACCATAAAACAAATGCTACAAGACAACAACAAAAATATACTACAGTGAAAAAATCACATAAAAACTCACATCCTGAGCATAAATTGTTGTCTCTCCAAGTTTGTTTAACTTCAAAGCTTCGGTCAGGTAAGCAACAAGCTGTAAAATAACATATCACACATTGTACTGATACAGCAACATGTATTGTCTACTAAAAAATTAAAGTTTCAGTATAGATATACATATGCAATACAGGTCATGCCTAAAGAATATTTCTAGTCAATGTTACACCCCAACATTAAATCCAAATTTTAAAACAAACCTCTTGAGCCTCGCTGTCAGTGAGGATACAGACGAAGAGCTTCATGTCCCCAAAGAATGTACTCCTGTCCCCGTATTTGTCCCCGTACTGCTTGAGTAATGTGAGTGGACAGCCTGCAATTGATAGTTAGAAACATTCAACAGAATCTGGTTAAAATGATACGAGTCCCTCATTCTTTGTTAGTGCTTTGAATGTTGCAAATTAATTGTTAACAAGAACAGAGATTGATTTCGAGAAACATTTCCAGTCGTTGTCAATCATAGTATTAATGAGTAGAAACTTTGAAAACTAATTTTATACAATAGACAGACATAAGAAAATTTTGTTGTTTATGAAATAGATTGGCTTGATATGAACAAAAGTAGAAGCCAGATTGACTACAAGGAAATAACAACTCTCTTCAATAAAGTCCACAGGACATAAATGGTGTGGGTATTTTGTGAATATGAAATCATTTGATCAAGTTTAGAAAAACAACAATAGGCCAAGGACAAGTAATCTTACCAACAAGTTTGAGATAGTCCTGTCCCCTAGAGTGGAGGATACGTATCAGCTCCAGTCTAGCGAGATACGGACCTCGATACGGCCGACCGTTCTCACTGCCCTTGATCTGATCACAGATGAAGCTGAGAGCCGTCTCCACAGTCCCGTCAGCCACGTCCGCACTGGAACCAAATAAGTATGTTAGGATTTTCTTCTCAACAAATCAAGATACTAACTATCTTTTTTGTCTGCTGATCTAAATGTAAACAGCAAAACCTTAACCACTGAGCTTTTCATTTGGTTAGTCCACAGCATTCATATCAGAAGCAGTGTTTGAAATAGCTGCCTAGCTGACTGCCTACCTGCCTGCCAATTGCTCGATACTTTCAAATAGGGTTTCTTGGAGATGAGATCATTCATACCAATCATGATCCATTCATACCTTTATGAAATCAAAATTTAACAGGTATTTTTTGCAATTTACGAAAGACAAATACTTTAAATATACAAATAAACACCCAATCTCAGGACAGGAGAAGAGTAGAATGGAATGTTGTCTCAGGGGTTGCAGTTACAGACAGTCAAAGCTAGAAGGATAAATGATTCACCTCTCCTGCTCATCAGCTGGTGGCGTCCACTTCTGGTCGATCAGATGAAAGACGGTCTCCAGGTAGATGGTCCAGAACTGCCACTGGTCTGGGCTGGAGGTTAGAGAGATAGGCCGAATGTTGTATATAAGTTACATAAAAATGTTTCAACTAGGAAAAAAGTTGATATCTAAAACATTGAGAGACATTGTGGTAACTGCTCTGCATTCTGGACGCTGTTGCACAAAACACTAAGGTGACCTGAAGTGACTAAGGTTGCCTTAGTGCAGTGTTAGGAGATGGCAGCTTGTGCAACGACCCCCTGGAGAATAGGACAATCAGGATGGAAACATTTATACACAAATCGTACACATGAAAGGTATTGAATATAATAGCTAGGAATATTTAGTTATCCAAATATATAATTTTAAGCTCAAGTAGAGGGAAATATTGTTTGCGCGGATGACAAAGTTCAGGAGTGTTCGATTAAAATACTTCCCTTTTTGAGACAACCTAAAAATCTATTATCTAAATTATATCTTTCCAACATTGACTAGATATCAAAAGTGTTGACAGAATGTCAAAAGTCATTACCATGTTGGTTTTAACTTAATGACAAAGCATAAGAGTATGATCTTAATTAATGAGAGAAGTTAAAAGATTATTTTCTCCCACCTCTGTACAAGCATTTTCCTGTAAGAGGCATTTGCTTTTGGCCACCATTCCAGTTTCCGATACAGACCAGCAAGCTTGATATCCCTGAAGTTCAACTCAGTGACAAACTTTTCTGTAAGCAAAGAATCATTCAAGATCTTTAAAGAAAGTGGAACAAAACAGAGAACTTTGCAAAACAAGGCAAAAGTGAGAACGGCTCACATACCCCCGTCTGTAGTTTGACCGCCTTCACGTAACATTAATTTGAAAATTTCTGAAAATTACTCGTTGAATGATTATGACTTTGAACACAATGGTCTTGCAAACCTAAAAACTATTTTACTTCATAACATCCGCGGCTATGTAGTTTTTGAATAAAATTCTGGGAACCCTGGAATTACCCCTAAAAGGCACAACAGCACTATACAGTCGAACCTTGTTTTGTTTACAGTTGAAAATCGTCCCAATAGCGAATCGTCCTGTTAACTGGGTCATTTTTCTTAAGAAATATAGACACATTGTTTGAAAAATCTTTGTCCGTAAGGTGAGATTTACGGATATATGGAGTCCGGGTATCTGAGTTTCGACTGTATACTTCCATACCAAATTTGAAGTGTGCAAGTCATTTGGTATTTATATATGCTCCGGAAACAACAAAACAAAAATTGGACCGTTTTTGGTCAAAATTTCAAAAATTATTCAGAACATTGAGCTGAAACCCCTAAAAGGCACAACAGCACCATATAGGCTACTTCCATACCAAATTTGTAGTTTCTAAGTGGTATATTATTTTAGTAATGCTCCTGAAACGAGACAAAGTCCAAAAATCGGACCGTTTTTGGTCAAAATTTCAAAAATTATTTGGACCATTGAGCTGAAACCCCTAAAAGGCACCACAGCACCATATAGGCTACTTCCATACCAAATTTGAAGTTTCTAAGTGGTACAGTTTTTGAGTTATGCTCCGGAAACGAGACAAAGTCCAAAAATCGGACCGTTTTTTGTCAAAATTTCAAAAATTATTTGGACCATTGAGCTGAAACCCCTAAAAGGCACCACAGCACCATATAGGCTACTTCCATACTAAATTTGAAGTTTCTAAGTGGTACAGTTTTTGAGTTATGCTCCGGAAACGAGACAAAGTCCAAAAATCGGACCGTTTTTGGTCAAAATTTCAAAAATTATTTGGACCATTGAGCTGAAACCCCTAAAAGGCACCACAGCACCATATAGGCTACTTCCATACCAAATTTGAAGTTTCTAAGTGGTATAGTTTTTGAGTAATGCTCCGGAAACGATTTCGGACGGACGGACGCACGCACGCACGGACGCACGGACGGACACGCGGAGCGCTATATACCCCCGACTACGTCGTAGCGGGGGTATAATAATTTAAACAGCTTTTAATTTAGCATTGAACCCCTCCAATAGGGCATAAGTCACATGCAAAATTTGAAAATAATTGGACAGATGGTTTTTCAATAATGTTTTATTGAAGACTGAAGAACAGACCGACAGATCAAATCATGATACCATAACTTCTACAGTTGGTATGGGTATAACATTTTTGTTTTAAAATGATGTTTAAGCAAATGAGCAAGACTCACCTCCGAGTGGACCCTCCAGTAGTTTGACGGCCTCATTCCACTTCTCCATCTCCTCCAGGATTATCAAGTACAGCAGCACCTCTGTAACCATGGCAACATAATGTAAAGTTCCTTCAAAATGAGCATAATACACAACAACATCCATGTACAGAAAAAGTAACTCAACTGTCATCATTATCAATCTATGTAATTGTTCACAAATTACAAAAGTGTTCACCTAAAAAGATTAAGATAAAATTGGTGTATTCTCAAAAAGTCAAAGTATAACTTTTACCTGAAATAAAGTCACTAAAAATCGCCAGAATAAAAATCTTATCAGAAGTAAACATAAAACCATCCTCAACATTTTGTAACACAATGAAGCACTCATAAATTCCCGGAAGGACTAAGATATATATATATATATCCCAATCTCACTAACCTGCTTCAGCCTCCACCTTGCCCTCTGTGATGTATTTCTTCGTCATCCTCTCCCCTAGAGGCAGGAACATGGTGGTCGCTAGCTTCCGATCTGGGCTGCTGTGAGCCTGAATCATAACAGAAATAGATTAAAACATAATCTAAAATTGAAGACAAACAATCCAACAAGTTTCATAAGCAGGAGCAATGATTTTGGGAAAAGGAAAAGGAAATAATACAAACAATTATCAAGTTGAATATGATGACTTGTAGACATAATTCAAATTGAGGTGTATGAATAGATGGGTGAGATGTTTATACGGTCCTAATATTTCATACTTTGGACAGGTGCAAGTCTTTTTCTTGTCAGTGCTTGCACTATTTCAAGACACTGAAGTACCCTTCTTAGAAAACCCAAAGATTCCAAAAAAAGATCAACAAATATGTTTTCGTCAATACAAAGATTGCTTTATAAACCTACCAACTGCTTTCTAAAGAATAAAAAAAATGTTTTACCTTCCAAAAAATCACCCCCCCCCCCCCCAAACTCTTATAATGGGGGAATTTTGAACAAACAAAACTAGCACCACAAAAATCACCGTACAGTAGATATCTCTGATGGTCTTAGTTCCTCACCTGCATGATGATGCTCATGATAGCCCAGAAATAGTAGGGGTTCTTCTTGGGCTTCAGCTTGTGCAGCAACATGGCCGTCTGCTGCTGCTTCTTGTAGTCCCCGAGTCTCACGTGGGACATGAAGAGAGCCGACAGAATCTCCTCGTTGTCGGGCTGGGACTTGTGGGCGTTCTCGTACATGTCTGCTATCAGCTCCACTGAAACACAGCGGTCGGAATATCAGTGTTCTTCCTAGGTGGTCAGATCAGGCGTAATTTTGATTTATTCAAAGCAATGATAAAGGTGCTTATTTCAGAATTTCTTTTGAAAAGATTTCAGGGACATATAGCAATAAAGTTGGGCAAATTTCCCCATAATCCCCTCTGGGAACAACAGTTTTTGAAACCTTTGCATATGTTACGTTACTTGATCGACTAAGAGAGGGGTGGGGCATTTGGGCTGATATTGAACTGATGGGACTATTGATAATGGTAAAAATACCCCCTTTCTTAAATTTAAACGCCCAAAACAAAATTATGGGAATACTTGCGACAAATCCACAGAAGAACACTACCTCCAATGTCTTTAAATCTTAGTTTTCCTAAGAATCTCTATATCTAAGCAATTTTGAGCATGCACCAGAAAAGCAACTTTAGGTAGGTTGTTTTTCTTGTAATGAATGATCATTGAGAACAGAGGACATTCAATTGGATTTTTCTGACATATAAGAAGTTTGAAGATCTAAACGTGATTTCACAGTACACTTCAGTAATGTCTTACTTTTATGGACCTCCCTGTAGCAGATTGACATGGCCTGCAGTGTGGCCTCGTTGTAAGGATGCTGGGAGTGAACTTCCTGCAATATGGCCGAACTGTCGTCATGACGACCAAGGCGTAGCATTGCAAGTGCCTTGAGGACCTGAAAATTTAAAGTTCATGTAATATGAAAATCAAAAAGGTTTTAATTGAAGTGGGGAAATTGGGAAAGAACTTGTCGACATTATTTATTAGTTTCAGTTCAAGAATCGTAATGACATGTTGTGAAATGAATCAAAACATTGTGGAAAATTATACTGCTTTATCAATAGTAACAAAAAGCATTACCTTTATCTAAACAAAAGAGTTAGCACCATTTATCAACTTTCATTTTTCAATTATATCAAAATTGATACTGTATAAACATTACCTTTGCACACTGAAAGTCCTTCTGTTTCTTGAGGACTTTGTCAGCCTCCTGTATGGCTTTCTTATTGTTGCCATTGTCGAGGCAATCTGAAAATGTAAATAGTATATGTGTGAGTCCTACTTACCACACAAAACTAATATTAATGCTCTTTTCATAGATATGGTGTATTTATTTTCAATCAGAAAATTCCGTCAGTTCTTTCACTGATCACAACGTTGAAAACACCATGAATTAAAATTGTATGAAGTATTGTCACAAATCGTCAATTTACTATTCATGATAAAAGAAATTGATACAAATATTATAACATATATGTTAGATATGTTATTCATTTGTAGTGAATAGTTTATTTCAATGGAAATTCTTTGAATAATTTCCACGCGCAACCATGAAGTGAGATGAAAATGTAACAATTTCTGTTTTTATGTTATTGATTTTCTCAATTGCCATATACAAGTGATAGTGATAATATGTGATGCAAATATTGTATATATCGGTTTCATCTTTACTGGAGAGCTGTATAAGATGTAAAACAAATTTCCCTTTTGGATAATAAAGCCATTTTCTTATCTTATCTCTGGTAGGGAATGTTCCTGTTAAGTACTGCATTGGATCATAGAACAAAAGTGTGCTCTCTCTACTTAATAATGTAGCATTCTATCAGATGATATTCACATCATCTTTGCTCTAACGTTTCCTACCATAAAACATATGTAAGGCCTGATTTTTAAAATAAATTTTCATTACAGATATCTTTCCCTTCAAAGTCACCTGATATCTCAGATGATTATCCATTTTTGTATCAATTGTAAGGGATTAAACAAACATAAGATTAGAAATGATCCGCAGTAGGACCATAAAAATAATAATTGCTTCCTAGCACACCCAAATTCAGTTTAATGCTTTTGCTGTCAAACAATTGAGTTCCCAGCATTTGTTCATGAGGTCATTTGCTCATAATAAATCCAAAGAAATAAGCTGATATTTTAGACAGTTCTTATAGAGGTCATTTTCATTTGATGTTAAGTCAATCCCAAAAACTTGCATGGTATAACTATAGAATTGGTTCACCTCCCTTTTTCATAATATATTGTTTAACTAAACTGTATCTTTAGGTAAGGATTAGGTTTTGTTTTGGGTTTAGGGTTAGAGACGTACTTAGGGTTAGGGTAAGGGTTATGGTTAGGTTTAGGGTAAGTATTCTGGGTGGCGAACCAATTCTATAGTTGCTCCCTTTGAATTTTAAGTTTTATTTAAGCAAACTGTTGTCGTTCAAAAAACTCTTGTAAATCTTTGAATTTCCATCCTGTTACTACTGTAGTGTATTTATTACATTTAAAAATGATCGACTGGTATACTGATCTCAAATTATAGACAGATGCTAATTTCGACATAAACAAAATAAAGACAACAGACAGCGCACATATTGCAGTTGGTTTAAGAATCTAGAAAACCGGAGGAAGTTCCCATGACATTGCAACAGTACTGTAGAGTTCCTTCACTTTTCCTCAGTTACCGCGTCCGATATTCCTTTCAGAAAACAAATCGAGAAGATTTGCTGTGTCTCACTGAACTATCAATGACAGATGTATCCATACGTCCAAACTGGAATACTTTAAACTGTTTAAAAAGGAAGTATTACCGTAAATTAATCTTAATCTTCTTTCATTCACTTCCACATGGCTACGGGACGCCATTTTGGATAAGAATCTCGCGCAATCTCGTTTTATGTACGAGATTTTGAATGTGTGCGCTTTTCGTGAAAAAAAGCTTTCAAACATATTTCCTGTCGATTTATAACTTGCCTTCAAACCATTTAATAACACTGAAAACATGATTCGAAAGAAAAATATTCTATCTGATTTTTTGAATAAAATGTTATCTTTTAGAATTGATGAAATTTTATGTTTTGTCCTACTTGCTCTGAAAGAAATCATAATATGTGATATATCAACCAAAGAACATAATGTTTTCATTCGTTGAAGTGGCAAATACAGCCTTTGGCAAATAGAAAAACAAGCAAATATGAAAAAAAAATTAAATGGGTTCTCAATGTAGATTTTACGAACGCTTATTTGACTATTCACATTACGTAATTATTGCGCAATGTTAAATTTGTTTATGTATTTATCTACCATTACTATTTTTATTTGGTCCAATACTAGTGTATTAAATATATAACCTCTTATCGACCAATCTAATAATAGATTAACAGGAAGTTGCATTATGCTTGGCAACCCGCCAATTTGATGATGCATTAGACTACTTCCGCGTATTGCACATGATGCCTGCAAGAAGCGTATTATTTAAATCGTGAAGTCGAAAACACAGCAGTTTAGATAAAACAAGTAACATAAAGATGGCGTGTGCTGATGTGCCTGAGAAAACTTCTCTGAAGATTGAGTCTTATGTAGGCCAGCGTCGGCAGCACTGGCCGAGAAATGGTCGCCATATCCTCGCTCAATACGACGATAACAGTGTGGTGGTTTATCAGGCCTTCAAACCATCCATAGCCAAATATGCTGTCGAAAATCAACAGTATGTATTTTTTATCGTTTTAAATAATCTGTACTTTGTATGATCTTATAACATCATATCATATCTAAATATTTCCCAAGTCAAAGCTATGTGTGGCATGTAAATTGAAAGAAGCGCCTATAAAATATCACTCTAGACAGCGTCCAAATAATCCAAGCTAATGAGAGTTTACAAACTGCGGATTTGTTCGTCTTATCTTTTGAAACTAAATATGGACTCGATTCTAACTGAAACGTTTAGATTCTACGTACTTGACTTGAGACAACGAACTTTATTTATCCGCTCGATAATGTAGACACGGATGTAACGACCCAAGATGGACACGACACGTGGTGTATTCCGAAATCGAAAGTATAATTTCCGCTCCTACGAATTCTTATACTATTACTTACGGGATATGTGGATTTCATTCCTGAACAGTTATGTTTTTATAGAAGTGGAATGTTATAAAAGCCTAGGAATTTCAACAGTTTTATGGAAGAAATGTGCATTTGTATATAGGCCCATAATCTTAACCTTGGTTAATTGTTGCACTCGTACGTGACTTTTAGTCGCCGAGTTAGGAGAACTGATGTCTGTGTTTCATGCCGTAGTTCTCTCTGGACCATGTTATTTACAAAGTTTTTTTTTAACGTTTTCTTAAACAGGTTTGGAGGTCCAGATTTCATGTTCACTCGTATGTCATGGATAAAAACCAACTTCTTATGGATGATGTATCGGTGTGGATGGGTCAGCAAGAAGGATCAGGAGAGAGTTCTCGCCGTCACCATCACCAGAGCGGGATTTGACGAGATCATAGCCAATGCCTACACAACAGCGGTAATTATTTAGATAATTACTTATCCTTAATTATTACAACATTTCTTTATCACGATACAACTTGATTGCCATAAGTTATTGCTTTTTTCTTCATCAGAACTTTTGGAAGTAATATTTTCAGGGATGTTAAGATATATTGCAGCAAGAAATTCAAAATTTTATACATAATAAATACATCACATATGTATACAAATATATACAAATATTAACAAATGAACAAACTGACTGATAACGAGTATAAACGATCATTATTTAGAATTGAAACAGGCAATGGCACAGATGCCATTTTATAGCGCTTGCTTATGCACACATTATACCGAGGGCTGAATGGTAAGAGTTCACACAATCATACAAGTTACACGAAGGGTCTCTATATGTGATGATGGTTGCCCTTGCAGTATGGTAAGAGTTTAAAACATTTATACAATTGACATGAAGGGTATCTATATGTGATGATGGTTGTCCTTGCAGTACCAGAAGTCAGTAGGGGTGGAGACGAAGGATATCGAGGTCCGTCTACAGTGGGATCCCGACCATGACCCCACAGGCGAGAAGGAACAGCGCCGCGCAATACAGCTTGGGCTCAAGGGAGATGTATGTCTTAATATCTTGGAAAATAATACTTTTGCCCTTATCCATTCATTAAAAATAGGTAAACGATCCAAAACAAGGGGATGTTTTTTTCCACAACATTAATTTTCAGTCTGATTAAAATCGGCCCAGTTCCGTGGAATACATGTTTTGAAATATTTACTATCGAGAATCAAACTAGTTATTTCGATAGGTTTCCTCTCCACTGAGTCCTAGTGAATATGTCCGTAGGGTAAGTATTTTGAATATTGTATTCCTCGGAACTGGGCCGATTTTATCCAGACTGCATAACATTATAACTTACACAAAGAGTGGCCCTGTGAATGTTACCCCAATCACTATCATCTTTAAGATAGGTATCCTTCCCCCCCTGGGCGTTCCTAATCTTCATTTCACAAGGATATAATGGCTTAAGATATTACGAACATAGATAATGTGTTAGGACAACATGTTAATTTCATGATAACACTATAGTCGTGCCCGTCATGTTGTTTTGGTTACGAAGAAAATTGTATCGTTAAAAGTATTGAGATATGTATTGAATAATTATAACTAAATAACTATTATATACTGTCATATATATACTGTGTCTATGTCTGGTACAATAAGTCCAATGGCAACAGAGTAAATGATAATTTGTAAGGTAAAAACTGATGTGGTGAAGTACATTTCCATCCATGATATAGAAAGAAATACAATTTAAAACTGATCATATTTTAAATTCTATATGTTCTGTATTTAATTTTTAGATGCTCAAGAAGTACGGGACGGAGTTTATTGTTAAGATCGAGGACATAACCCAGTTCGTGAAGGAACAGCGGCGTGTCAAGGAGAAGGACCAGACGGAGCTACAGACACCTTCAGAGCGCGTGTACAATGTGACGGACTCTACAGTAGCTAGCAGAATACACCTCGATATAGTTGAGACAGGAGCGACACTTGTGTCATGATGCACGTGTACTGCACGTGTTTCCTCTAGAACGTTTGTACAGAAGCCACGGACGGACTGTACAATAGCCAGCAGAATGAATCTCGACATTTAGAACACTTGTGTCATGATGCACGTGTACTGCACGTGGTGCCAATAGTACGTATAAACAGGGTGACGGACTCTACATTAGCCAACAGTAGACATTTTGATATTGTCGTTACCGAACCAACACTTCATCATGACTGGCCAAGTACGTGTGTCATGGTGCATGTGTACTGCACGTGTAGTACCCCGTGTAAATTTGTGTCGTAACGTTAGTGGAACAATAGACAGTTGAGACCGAATGGATCCGTTAATGCCTGTATGCATTACTTTTGATGCCGAATCTATCAGAGACTCGATCAATGTTTGCCTTTCTGAGGGCATACGCTAGAATAAAACATTGTTGTCTTTTAAGTTCCTTCCTTAAAGAGCCTTACCCATCGACTTCCAGACTGCCATCTTGTCTTTTGACATGTCATACAAAGCCGCTACACTAAATGTTACCTTAGATTAAAAATAAACTACCTCTCTTGATGAAATATTCATGCATTTGCACATGACCGATGACAAGACTGAACAGCAAGGCCTTGTAATGCCACACCAAGGCTATAATTCTCAAAGCGCCGATGAATGGTTTCACTACTCATTGCTAATATCATGTTTAATATTAAGCACCAACAATGTTACCCCCAGTACATGTTCATCTAGGTTGTGTTATAACCTTGTACTGTTATATTTATGTGTTTAAACTGCCCTCATGAATTTATCCCGATAGGAATGTCCCTTTAAGAGACATTTCAGAAGTTTAGGAGTTGAAGGAAAACTTTGTGAACAGTCAACTAATTTATTGCCCCGAAACGTCGTATTCATTGCAATAAAGATTTTGGATATCCGTGAACTTGGTTTTCTTAAATTTCTTTGTCATGTCAAATTCCAAATTGCAAACTCAAGATGTCATTTTATTGATTACAAAGACATTCATTTCAATATGTTATCATCCCCCACGTCTGTCGCATTACTCAAAACTTATAGTTGTTTGAGAGGCTTGAAAACGGCATTAGGATCTATACCGAAACGTCGCTACCTTCTACAATAAAACAAAGTTGATAATCCATAACCCCCCTGCTTTCTTGATACTCTGATCTAGCAGTTACATGACTGGGTTGCCTCTGTGGGGAGAGCATGGTATATTTTATGCTACTTGTTTGGCGAATTGATTTTCTTAATGTACGAATTGTTTAAGTAACAAGATATCAAACTTAAGATACACAAAACAATATTTTCTCAGGAATCTATCAGGAATGTGTTTTCAGTGACGATTCTTATCTATTCTGGTACATCATTTTGCATTATAATCAGTCTGTCATATGTCTGTATTAAAGTTATAAACTATTCTTTCCTGAACCGTTTGCAAAAACAGTTCAAACAGTACTACTCAGTTATCATACGACACGGTTTTCCACGTTATTTTGCTATTGTAATTTGAATTTCTATGGCAAACAACTACGGATAGGTGAAATTGACAGTTGACTGCATCGGACAGCCGGTATTCTATTTCTGTAAATACATTTACCGGTCTTATTCTAACCCTATTCCGGGTTTCGACTGGGGTATCTGCTCCAACACGGCAATAACACCTGAAAGCAATGTTCAAAAACTTATTTGACAACACCAAACCATATTTCATATTTTACGAAGATTTTAACAACTTCTGTACGAGTTTTATTTGACATTCACGCTTCAAGAATTGCCATATTAAGGTGAGACTATGGTATCATTGAATTTAGTGATTTGAAGTTCAAGTTCAGTCGTGTGTCGCCAGTAAAAGTATTATTGCATCTAGCTACATGTGTGTCTAATTGTTCCACGATTGTCCGATCATGGCCTTGAAAATAAGAGTTGTTGTAAGATAATTTCCGTCACAGCAACGGTGTGCTTGGATCCCCAAAGCAAGCGTTATACAGTTCAATATTTCTTTCATAGTTTGTTCTCCCCATGGTTGTTGAACAAATAAGGTGAACAATCGATCTATATCACATATCGAATACTGAATTTATTTCATTGCAGGTAAATATAGATAAACGACTCTTGATATAACTAAAGTTTCGATAAGGGAAACATACAACTAAGCAATTGGTAATTGGTAACTCATTAATTTTAAATGTATCTATGATATCGTTTTGGTTTTACATCAAACAATAAACTTTCTCACTCGGTAATCGTTTACTGTACCCTTTATGCAATAAACAAGAATCGGTTCAATTCAAAAACGACAAACAGGCTATTCACAAAACAAACAAACATTCTACTCAGGAAACGATATTCTGACATTTTTCTTTACAAAAAAACAAAACTTTAAGATACAAAAAAAATCACCGACCCTTTTCACACTCTCAAAACAGAAACACCATGTTCAGGAAACGACTACCTGTTTCTGTCACAACCAAAAAGAAATGTCAACTTTTCGCAGTATGTTATACGACTAAAAAGAGAATGTTAAAACTCCGGAAAACGCTAACGAACAAGGTTCACAACAACGAATATGTATCACATTCAGGGAATGAAGTTAACGAAACGCGTAACTGACCATTTGAACAATGCAAAACAGTAATCAGGTAATGTTTTTAGTCTTTATAGAAGGACACAAGTACACAAGAACATAAACGAGTTGCATCTTAAAAGTCCCTGTTTCAATGTATTTCAACGCTGCGGGTATAAAGCTCATATGTTTGTGTTTACTTAATATAGTACGAATATGATACTGCCCTTTATGAATAAACATGATCTATTATGAGAGAACACACGCATCAGAACTAAATTAACCTTTCACAACTAATAACAAAAACATCATTTATCCATTGCTTGATGAGAGGTTAATTCTTTAACACGCCTTTTAAATATAGACCTTATAAGTTAGGCCCTATACATTTCAGACGAAGGGCATTATGATACATCAGTCTCTATCTTGGTGTTCTGCTACGAGCTGCAAAAACGAGTTGCATAACACCAAGCTTGAGGCTAAATATCCCAATAACCCCGCGTCTGAATGGTATAACGAATTTATCTTACCGAATGTTAAAACAAAAAGCAGTTGATATGAAAATAAAGAGAGTAAGAAAGCGCTTCAATGGCGACAATTTGTTCAAAGCTACATATCGGTTGATTAAAAATAACCTTAACAGACACTGTACATTTAAAGACGCTAAATCTGTACGCTTTTTCGTGTTTTTTATGGCGGGGTATATATGATTTGTCACGCAGTCCAATAGGGTTATATCAGTATTTATCGCGGGTCAGAGATCGAGATTCTTACATGATATAGGATAAACAGTTATATAAAACAAAACTATGTTCTAGACACCTTCCTCTACATATGCAGAGTTGTCTATACTATAGGAAGATTTCTTGTTTGTTTTGGCACAGCACGGAGAACAGTTTCGTGAACTCTCGTAGGTTGGAGAGACGGGGAAGTAAGAACAGAGCGTCAGTTTCTTCAACATGTTGGTAATGTATGGAAGCTCGTAGGTGTCTTCTCC
This sequence comes from Steromphala cineraria, assembly GCA_916613615.1. NCBI lineage: Eukaryota > Metazoa > Mollusca > Gastropoda > Trochida > Trochidae > Steromphala > Steromphala cineraria. Next base: position 63,541,544 of record OU744728.1, on the reverse strand, counting down.
AGCTAACGACTTGGAGTTCGACGTCTCAAGGATTTCTCGTCTAGCTTTGATTCCCCGCTCCCTCTCCGTACCTGGTAACCATGAGAAGAAGAACTTGAGGGCGGGCGGAAGATATACAATTAAAGGAAATGAACAGTGTGTATAAGAACACTTCGATAGGTGTGGTAGTAAGTTTACTACTCATTTTGCAAAGCACACATATATATTTTACGGGAAGCTTGTACTTCGAGAAATTGACACAGTTTTATTACCAAATTTATAATTTAAAACCATATCGATTTGTGGGTTTTAATTATACATCTAAAAATGTAGAACTTTATATCAGATATTAATAAAAGTCTGTACGTACCAGGAACCACGTTGTCAAGGAAACAGCCTATGAAGCCCGCAAGGAACATCGGGTTGGACAGTAGCACTGTGGCGATCTGGTCGAATTCGTCACTTCCTGTCACGTGACCAGATCATATTATTAAGTAAGCATAAATCGAAACGATTGATCTATATTTTCGTCTATTATTTTGAAATGGTTAAACCTTTGCGCTTGACATAGAGTTGATATGTATGTTCAAATGGATTTTTAGCTCATCTGGCCTGTAAGGCCCGATCGGCTTATGGCATGGCATGGTGTCCGGCGTCCGTCCGTCCATCCGTCCGTCCGTCCGTAAACTTTGTTGAATTTCTAGAAAGCTGAAACTTGGTGAACAGACTCATTGACTAGTGGGGGTTATTAAGTGTAGCTTTGGTGGCCCTGTGGCCCCTAATAAGGGTCACAGGGGCCAAGCCCTAAACACCTATTTTCATTTTCTTCTCTAGAACCATAAGGCCTAGAAAGTTGAAACTTTGTATACAGACTCCTTGACTAGTGAGGATTATAAATTGTAGCTTTGGTGGCCCTTTGACCCCTAATAAGGGCCTCAGGGGCCACACCCTAAAACATATTTTCATCTTCTTCTCTAGAACCACGTACAAGGCCTAGAAAGCTGAAACTTTGTGTACAGACTCCTTGACTAGTGAGGATTATAAATTGTAGCTTTGGTGGCCCTTTGACCCCTATTAAGGGCCAGAGGGGCCAACCCCTTAAAACCTATTTTCATCTTCTTCTCCAGAAGCAAAAGGCCTAGAAAGCTGAAACCTTGTGAATATACTCTTTGACTAGTGAGGATTGTGATTTATAGCTTTTGTGGCCCTGTGGCTCTGTGGCCCCTAATAAGGGCCTCAGGGGCCACACCCTTTAACCTTATTTCATCTTTTTCTCAAGAAACATCCGGCCTAGAAAGCTGAAATTTGGTGTGCAAACTCCTAAGTTAGATAATGAGTATTCCAAATTGTACATTTGATGACCCTGTGGTCCAAAGTAAAGGGTTGGACGACATTTGCCACACCCTAAAGCAAAATTGATATGAAGCTTGATGAGCTACAGAGCCACTTGCTCTATTTTTGTTAAATCTGATGAATGATCCAAAAGCGACCGTTTGCTGGACAAGTGTTTTGATATTTGATTACGATACAATTTGATAACGTTATTCTCATGAACACTCCAAGCGGACAGGAGCCAATATGCTACATTTTAAAATGTTCGTATCCCATGCTACTTCTTAGTTTAGAGTTTTCATAGATTCACCGGCCAATAGTGATACCTGTTTTCCACGTGGTACCTTGTTTTTAAAGCCTCAAGATTACATGACGAGTTTAAGACCTTAAGAGGTCGGACAATAAAACATAGAATATATCTCGGGAATCTTGACCAACAAAATCTTTAAGAAAGGTCCAATCATCTTTTTGGACACCACAGGCTGTCGAATCCTTTCGATCAAGATATGAATTACACAAAACAAGCTATCCAAGAACCTTTTTTGGAAAGATATATATGTATGGTTAGACTCTATCAAATCGGGCGTCATATTCCAATAAAAATGCTGATTTATCCACGCACCTGATTTGACAGCATTAGGGTGTGAATTCATCCAATCGGGGACGAGGATTCCTACAATCATGGCGAGACCAATGATCATGAGGTTGCGACTAGAGGCGAGCTGTACGTCCTGCAGTGCTGCTATCCCGGCTGACGTCACCAGCCCCATCACAACCAGCGTCACGCCCCCTATGATGGGGTCCGGGATGACGATGAACACAGCACCAATTTTACCCACAATTCCTGCCAGGATCATCAGAACCCCTGCCGTCACGAACACCTTCCGGCTAGCGACCTGAAGCGAGGGTCAGTGTACGTGTTAGCCTTAAAGTAACATAATCAGAGTTCAATATTTTTAAAAGTAATTTTACTGTTTTCCTTGTATTTTTAGCAAAATCTTCAACCAACCTAGGGAAAATCGGACCAAAATTCGTAAAATAGGAGATAATTTATCAAGTTTACCGAAACGGCACCCGACATAAAGACGAATCAAGTGTGGCCATCTCGCAACTTCCGGTTTCTAAATATACGCTTGAAAAACGTTTTTTTTCGTTTTCTCCGAATAAGATGTTCGTTGCTTCAAACGTTGATATCCATCGAACACAATTTACGGTAGTTGAGACACGGTGTAAATCCTACATGCATAATGATTACGTCACTGAAAGCGGGTTCGTTAAGGAGAGATGGGACTCATGCCCTTTTTACTGGGGTCACTGTGCTCTTACGTCGAAATAGGTATGTTATTGTTGATAAAAAGAATTAAATGTGATATCAAAATTTCGACGAAAGAATTGTCTACAGAGTGATGTATTTATATTCTCAATAGCTAAATGTCATCCCGAACCGCATGCAAGTATGATTATGTTACTTTAAAGGGACAGTCATATTTTTTGTTTGGAAACGAAATTCAGTAGGACATTCCTGTTTATACATATAAGTGCTGTTTCACACCTAATTTCAAATATGTTATTGAGGTTAACATGTTAGTTGTTCAATATTTAAAATTTTCACAAAGAATAGAGCGCATGAACAAAAAAAAAGGAAAATCATCGTGAAATGACGCCAAACATCGGAGCAACGAGCGTGGAACGCAAAGAACTATACCACCCCGTGTGAACGTGTACGCCTCAATGGGTCAATGCTATTCATTGCTTGTTATCTTAATTCGATACATTTATGTTTCCAATAAGGAGTTAAATTTCGTAATCAATTGTCATTTTAACTTGTTGTGAAAATTTTATTTTACACCGGTTTCAGAACTTGAACTTGCCTGTAAGATGTCAAGTCTTTGAAAACGCTTATCCAATGCCATTGCTTCCAAACATTGTGGTTAGATATTGTCGTTGATGTTGTCAGAGTTTCTTGGTAAATTGTGAAATATGTAAACTCTAACGTATTTCTCAATTAGCACCATATATTGTTATAGGGATCTTTAAAAATATACAATGAATTAAGTTACTTGTTGTTTTTCCATCTTGCAAAGGTAAAACTTTTCTGATTTCACATCTTTTCATTTGATGTAATTATTCTTGTCTCAATCTATTCCATATAATTTCATTACATATGACGTCTTTGTCTCCTCTTTTTTTCTGTCTCACTACTAATACACAACGGCGTCAATATCGATGTTTCATTAACGATCTATATTAGACACTACGCTCAAGGAAATAATCATTTGGAGTAAACGAAGCACCTTCTTTCCCGGACATTTGAAGTGACACAGAGTATCTAAAAATTTTATTTGGTTTTGATAAGCTACAAAATATCTAATATGCTGACATGATTGAAGTTCATATCTCATCACTGGACATGCAAATATATCCATTTATGGATAAGATCTCGAAAATGCTTGATTTTGAAATTATGCATCCAATTAATCTACCTATTAGTTACAATACCTAATAAACACTATTGAATCGAATATATCTTCCTGTCAGCTTATGACAAGGTTTCAAAGTTACGTTTGGCGAATTTGCGCGCGCCACTCGATCCACATTGTCCGGTTTTCGATCAAAATCCCGACTTTTAATGGCCGTATTTTCGCTCTCATGTACTGATTGACCTTTAACTTGATATTTTCAGTAACAGTTAGTTGTTCCCGATGTAATAACATCGATTTCAAATTTGACATATGTGATCCTATCAACATACTCTGTGTCTCTTTAAGAAATGCACAGAACGTCACAATGGCGTGAGTGTCGGGAGGAAATACAATAGTAACCTTAGTTATAGTGATAGCTCCGATATTTTGACTGTATGGTGAAGGAATGCAGAGGTCACCGATCATTGCGCTTAAGGTCAAGGACAACCCGTACACCGCTATTCCTCTGTTAACGGCGTGGGCAGGCGGCGGAACTACTTCCGCGATACGTGCTGCCAGAATGTAGTCCCCGGTACACTTGATGACGCCGGCAAATATAGTTGACATCATGCCGAAGTATCCGGCAAGACCTACACTCGGTAGTCCGAACTGAACTGGAAACATAAATGACTTACTTGATCTTTTTGTAGATAACAACATTTGAATTAAGTTAAAAAACAAATTAGTTCTTTTTAAAGCCCCACATTCAAAGTGTAGTGAAGTTTAATATTTTTAAAAGTATTTTTTCTGTATGTACATTATATTTTGCAGAATTTTGAGACCAACCTGGAGAAGATCGGACCAAAATTCATGAAATAAGAGACAATAATTTTATATACATAATTGACGGAAACGGCAGCCCCGGCATATGTCGACATGAAGGCGATTCAATGTTGCCATCTCACAATTTCCTTTCCTAAATATACGCTTGAAAGCCGTCCTTGTCGCGCACGACAAGATTGTCTTTTCTTTCCAAGTATATCGGACGCAATTGCGAAAACTGAGAATCCTAAACACATTTAATTATGACGTCACCGAAAGCGGACTCGTTCAAAGCTACGGCACTTTTGCAGAGGGTACTATACTTTAGACGTCGAAATTAGTATTTTGTTGTTGATTAAGACATGTAAATATGATATCAAACTTTCGACGAAATATTATTCAACCGAGTGATGTATTTATTTTCTAAATAGAAAAATTTCCACTATGACGAAGGGGCTTTAAGACGAATGGTACAAATCAATCGCAAAACGGTTTTGAAAGCTTCTCTGAGTTTTCTCAGCAAAATGTCAAACACAATCAAAAGCATTTTTTCACATTTATTAGGATCAGTGAAGGCTAGCAAGGGTTAAAGAGATAAAAACAAGTGTTTGCCACTAACATGGCAATGTCCCAAGCCGTTGTGATATTTCTAAATAAATGTCACAAAAAACAAATGTATTATTCCCATTTACATTGAGTGCAATGGTTAGAGAGATATGACTTTAACAATAGTTTCAAAAGTGGAGAAAGTGCCGTGGTGACCTTGGAAATAAAGTCAGGGTCATCCAAACTGACTGGTGTCTGCATAAGCCCTCAATGTAGTCTGTGACCAAATATAAAGACATTTGGTTCAACGGTTCATGAGATATCACATTAACAAGAGTGTCAAAAGAGGCAAAAGTGCCGTGCAGTGCTTTAGGGTAACTTCATCGGCATATATAAGAATACAAGCTTCATACAGACCAGGGTCATATCGTGATGAGAACATGCCTTGACTTCAGTGTAAGTAAACCGCGCCTCAAAAATACCCGTTTCACTCCGATATTGAGTTTAGCGAGATGTAGTAGTGGGTCGCGTCAGCCGATCTATCGAATTGACCAATCAGGGATCGCTCTTACCAAGCCGCAAAGGTCTGCAATCGCACATATAACGTCGGAGGGTCATAGGTCTGAGAGGGTCGGCTGACGCGACCCGCTACTACATCTCGCTAGACTCAATGTCGGAGTGAAACGAGTATCAATGAGGCTAGGTTTACTTAGACTGGCCTTAGCTTAGAACACATCCTTGTCTTACACCAACGAGGACTGCGATACTGGCTCAAACACTGCCAAATCGAATTTAAGATTTTATATTTTGATACAATACATCAAGATATATATGTCACTCACACGGAATGGGCGCGATGAACCAGGGCGTGTTTGACATGACTCCTGCTCTGACGTCAGTCCGGGCCATGTGACCGGGCAATGTGGCGTTGCTAGGCAACACGTCGGTTATGGTCAGGATGTATGAGAAGAGCCAGGCGATACAGATGGACAGGAGAAGCTGGGAGGGAGGAATAGTTGATAAGAAGAGAGGATCGGTAATAATAATAATGAATAGCTCTTGTATAGCGCAAAATCTCCATAATTGGACTCAAACCATATATCTTCATACACGGTATCGTTTGAAAGAGCGAAGATATAGCCCTTACAAGTTTCGGGTTTATCAAAAGGCTGACAATTTCAGACGGTTAGCCAAAAATGAAATACATTCTCAATGTTGTATCCTTTTACTTTCGGTTTGTTTTCCAATTGGCCGAAGTGATTCCATGCGGAATAGAAAGAAGCTTTAATTTAAATTTCAAAAATCTTCACTTTGGAGAAGTGATATATGATGAAGCCTAGAGATCAATTGCGTTGTTAAACACTGATTTCTATATGTTGTGGTTGGCGCCTTTTGGGAAAGATTTATTTTGTCTCAACGTCGTTTCAATAGAATAAAACGCTATTGTATATTCACATATATTCTTAACTCATTAGAAGAACTGACGTTGTTCATGATATTTTGTGTTGTGTAGTGTTAGAACCACATACGGAGGTGAGCGCAAAGAGCGGGATCCTAGCGACGCCAAGACCTTTCCTTGAACACGTGGGTATGGGAACGTGCACGTTCTTCAGGAAGAGGGCGAAGGATGTCAACAACGTCATTGATCTGTGAATATACAACAAAACAACATAAGAGCCAAACACCTACGTGTAAGATTGTTATATTGAGATAAGGCTGTCTACAAATGCAATAGTAAACTGTGGTTTCTTGTATCATTTTTAGTTGTAAACCCATGCCATGAGATAACGCTACCATCACTGGTCAACATTGAGCTTTCCACTCTGCTTTATGATCTGAGCAAGAGATTCGACCCGAGAAGATCAATAAATTGTGCTTTTACAGATGGTTTTCCAAATCAAATAATATCACATTTTTTCACTATCTTGAATGACATTTTCTGTATAGTATAGTATGTTGAGTACGTTTCTAACAGCGTAACTTAATAAAGGGATATCCAGTTTACCAGAGAGGTATGATAAGCAAGTCTTCGTGTACGTGCATTAGAGATGTCCTTTCAGTGCCAATTTAGCAAAATGAGGATGGAGTAGACAAGACAGCGCTGCCTAGGCTACAATAACTAAGAAATGTATTTTCATGATCAAAACAAGGCCGATGTACCCACAGTACAGCTATACCCCAGTGCCCCTCGCAGAGCGGCATGACGAACTTGCCGATGTAGAAGCCGGTCACGGTGACGGTGGGGGCGATGGTCAGGGGGCCTATGAAGCGGAGCAGGAAGCCAATCATTCCCGTCACACCCATCAACATCTGTGTAGCTGCAGCCAGCATTAGGTTGCCCTGTATCTGTGTATATTACCCATATGGTTGAAAATAAGTAGTGACATATTTTCAATAAGAGCACTAGTGCACACATTTTTTCATTTTTAAAATTTACTTTTCCGTGATGAGAGATTTTTCTCTATTCATTCACACTCTCTCTCTCTCTCTCTCTCTCTCTCTCTCTCTCTCTCTCTCTCTCTCTCTCTCTCTCTCTCTCTCTCTCTCTCTCTCTCTCTCTCTCTCTCTCTCTCTCTCTCTCTCTCTCAATCTATTTGTGACTATTTTTGCTAGATTATCACCCTATGATATTTACACAAAAATGGCAGCCAATGGACTTTATGTTTACTTTTAATTTGTTCTCTGACTATGGATGATTGGTTTGTGTAATGTGTCAACAATGAATGTTTTTATGCATTTTTACGCGAGTTATCTAGAATGTTCTAGGCCGGCAAAGAATGACTAAAATCTGAACCTCAACCAATAATAATAATAAAATAAATAATAATAATATACAAAATTTGTATAGCGCCCTATATGGCTTAACAAAAAGCCACTCTAAGGCGCTGTATAACTAAGGCTACACGTCAGTGTGACCCGTTAGACCAGTGGTTAGAGTTCCTGCTTATGGGTCAAAGGGTTGGGCGCCGAATCCTTGGAAGTGTGCAACTTGGGAGATCTTTTTCAGAAGACTATCACCTTTTGGGAAAAGGTATTTAAATCATTATCAGTGTTGTTCCTAGGTGGTCACTTAAGAGAGTCATTTTGGCCTTTTGTTAAAAGTATCCTACTTCTCCAAATATTAAGAGACACCAAGCAAAAAGGGTTGCCAAATGTCCCAAGGACCCCCTCTAGGAACAACACTGTTTAAAATCGAAATAGAAAGACGTTCTGTTCAGGTGCTTATCTCACACAACGTACGTAAAGGCTTTCCGATATCAGAGAAGATGTTACTATGCAAAGACGCAATAACCGTTAACAAAAAAGGCTAATTTTTTCGAAAGTGGATGTTCCTTGTTTAAACATTTCTAAAACAGAGAATTTGAATAACCCTCAATCGGATAAAATGTTTATTTTGCTTAGTAATATTTTTGCTGATGATAGATTGGCACTACATGTATTTTTAAACAAACTAAGTTGCTATTTGTTACCTCTCTCATCCGAATTTTCCATGGTTCATTTGAAAGTGTTTCGTTGTTTCTTCGGATCTCCTCCCAAAGATTTTCTGGGAGAAAAAATCAGTTCAATGAATAATTTGACTGACAAATATTCAGAGGTATTTTATGGAATCCGATATAAAAGTGAAACATTACCATCACTAAATCGTTCCTGACCCAGGATAGCGGCAATGGCAGGGATTAAGTTGGCCACGGATCCGAATATCATGGGCAATCTGGAAATGTTTTAAATACATAACTATTTGTACCCTTAAGGATCTATTTTTTTTATCACACAACCCTTAATATTAAGATTGAAGGGCAATATTTCACCCGGAACAGCGATTTCTTCGACACTCAGGTTTTTGTACCTATCCACTTTTTTTAATCAAAATCCCCCCAACTGTATATCAAATACTCGTCACACACCATAGATATACCTTTCTTGTAGTTCTCAAATACAATTTAGTCACAGATTGTAACAGGAAAGGCACCAATTTTGGTTTCTAGTTTATCTCTAACTCTTCCAAGGTGAATCCGATACTCGATTTTACATATGTTTATTTTGCAAGAATGATAGCTTTTTTCATTCGAAACTTGACCTTTTTCTTGTTACCGTTGTAAACGGCTCTTAGCACTGCCATATCAGCTGCCGAGAAGACATTACCTGCTGCCGAGAACACACTGCAGGGTGGTTCCTATACCGCATCCTACCAGACTGATGCTCAGAATCTGGGCGCGCACTTCCGGTTGATCACGTGCTCCCAGTTGAATGGTCATGAGAGTCGAGATGGAAATCACTCCGCCGATAAATACAAGAATTTGCTGAAACAAGACAAAAATGAAGATCTTATTTTAATCATTATCAATGAAAAAAATAAACGTGAATCATTCACTTGGAAGAGATTTTGTAATCGGAAATTGTAAGTTCAATGTGAATGGTTGGTTCGGTGGAAATCGCCGTCATAAGGAGCCGCATTCAACCTATTCGTTGTATTTTTTTCTATTGCTCGCCCCTATTGAATCAATTTAATTTATCCATTTAATACAAATATGTTCATATTATGTTCATGTCTATTAGAAATACGGTAATAATCTATAATGCAATGTTTCAACCAAATCATAATTGGCTTATTAGTTTAAAAGATATTAAAGCTCCATTGCCATACTTGCATGGGGTTCGGGATTGAGAATATGAATACAACACTCTGTAGAAAAATCTTTCGTCGAAATTTTGATATCACATTTTCATTTTTTTGTCAACAATAACATACTTATTCCGACACCAAGAGCACATTTCCCCCTGTAAAAAGGGCATAGCATTTAACAAACCCGCTTTCGGTGACGTAATCATTATGCGTGTAGGATTTACACCGTGTCTCAACTACCGTAATTGCGTTCGATGGGTATCAACTTTGGCAGCAACGAATACTTAATTCGGAGAAAAATAAAATAAAATCTAGTAGTGCGCGACAAAGGCGGTTTCAAGCGTATATTTAGAAACTGGAAGTTGTGAGATGGCGACACTTGATTCGCCTTTATGTTGGCTGCCGTTTCGGTAATTTTGGTAAATAATCTATTTAATGATTTTCCCCAGGTTGGTTGCATTTTTTTTTTAAAAACAAGGACTGATAGTTGATCTTTAATCCCTTCGTGTCCACGTGCCTATGAAAGGACCATTTCAGTTCACGTAACGTCAGTTCTCAAAATACCTGTCACAGATACACATGTTTACGAAAGCCATTAAATTGCTATAAAGATATGTTGGGCAGATCATAAACGTTGTAAGAGGAACAGTTAAAGGGGCAGTAGCACGTTTTTAGGGGAAATATAAGGTGATGTCAGGAAAATGAAAATTAATGGTTCCAATATTGAAAGACAATGTATGTAAACTAAATAGAGCGGTAATAATTCAAATATAAAACGTAAAGTTTAGCCATGCGATTCCCTTTTCTTACACAAAATGAATTAAAGATGTTCACACAAAATGGCCGCCAATGGATTTTATGTGAATCTTCATACTTTGTCCTCTGACTATGGATGATTGGCTAGTGTAACGAAATTTTTGACACAGTCAAAATAATACATTTACCATTAACTTACAATTAATAGAATTATCAGTGAAAATTTTAAGATATAAAATTATCAAAAAACGTGCTACTGCCCCTTTAAGTATCTTACATTACAACAAGTACTAAAACCCAAACTTTAAACCATAATAAACCATTATGCTGTCACAGTGTATCATATTCAGGGAACATTCTATGTGGTTGATTGAAGTAATATCAAACTTGCACAGTTCAAGCTACGAAACTAAGCTATTGACATATGTGTATAGAGGGGGAAAAATACAGACATGACACAACAAAAGCAATCTCATTTAAATAAGCTTATAATTTTCTTCACTAAGATTGCAACAAAAGGGGCATGAAGTGGCATGGATCCTCGGTAGCTCAACTGGTAAAGGCGCTGCTTTTTAACAGAGGTTCCGGATTCGAAACCCACTATCATTGTTCATAAATCCTAACCTCTTGTTTGATTCAAAATCAAAATTTTCAAGTCCAATTGTTTGTGTTTGTTTGCAATCTTATAACCGACAAAAACGTTCCGAGATATCAAACCTACACAGATGGAGCTTACGGCATAACATTCAACTAAAATAGAGACAATAACTTTCCAAGGGGTGTAAAGGGCAAACACCTATAGAAAGGTAGATACCATATAAAACCTAATGAAAAAAGAAGTCATATAAAAACTCAAGGGGTGTAAGACATTATTTAGCAGTAAGTCAGGACCCTGCAATCAATGGTTCAGCAATTTATACATTTTCGTTTGCAAATGAGTTAATCATAATAGTAACAAACGTAACCTTGTCCTGTTGTTAATTTTGTTGCTTTTTTCTAGTTAAATGAATATGATTTGACCGTGCAGTTGGTAAAGAAACATAATGGTTCAAGTTTGATAGATTATTTTCTATCCTCAAGTGATTTGTTCAAATATTTCAGTGATTTTAATTTTTTGTCACGTGATGATTCGTCACATTTTCCACTCTAATGTACCCTGTCATGGGAAAACAATGTTAGTATTGATCAGGAAGTTTTATGTTCTTCAAATAATGTCATAGTTCAAGAATAATATTATGTTGAGCCATGGGTAAAATATATGTGGAAGAGAAGGTATCCACTTTCAAGATAAATTTTCATGAAAGTTTCCCCACAGTATGTGATTTATTATACAAATCTATAGAGGATGATGTGATACAATGTGTTGCTGAAATTACTAAATTATACCAAACAGCTGCATTAGATATGAAGGTTATTTATCCTGCTAGACATAGGGTATTATCTGGACCACAACAACCACCATGGTGGGATGAAGATTTAGAGCGCTGTAAAAACTTGAAGTACACAACACTTAATAGATGTCGCCAGATAGGTGTTGATTTTGAATTTTATAGAAGTTTGAAACGCAATTTTAAGTCCTTATTCTCAGAAAAAAAAGAGAAAAATACCAAGCCCATCAAAGATTAAAGCTAATGGAGTCCAGAAATGATCCTAAAACTTTTTGGAAAATTCTAAAGAGGCATAAGCTTAAAAATTGATTTGCCAAAGGATATAGATAGAGCTCAGTAGTTTAATAATTTTCAGGAGCTATTAAATGTTGGTCCTATTATTGATAATGATAATTCTATTTCTGTTACAGATACATTTTCAGATTTTTGTTATGAAGAAAATAATCATGGCATTGATACTGATGTAATATTTTCATTGATGTTCAGGAAGAACTAAATAGCTTTTTTACTGAAGGAGAAGTTGAGTTGAGTTTGTTTAATCTTAGACAAGGGAAATCTCCTGGTGAGGATGGCATTCCTAGTGAGTTTTTGAGAAGTACAAAACATTATATTGTTCCTTTATTAACCAAGATTTATAACACTTTGTTTGATAAAGGTTTATTTCCAGTACAATGGGGTAAGAGTATTATCTGTCCATTACACAAGTCTGGAGACAAAAAGGAAGTGGATAATTATAGAGGAATCTCATTAATTTATACTTTATGTAAAGCGCTTGCTGTCATACTAGATAAGAGGTTGAGATCATGTGAAAAGATGAATGTTATTTCAGAGTTTCAAGCTGGTTTCAGGCCAAACTATTCTACTGTTGATAAGATATTTTCTTTGCAAGGGGTAATTCAGAAATATCTCTCCAAAAAAAGAGGAAGGTTTTATTGTATATTCATTGATTTTAGTAAGGCTTTCGATTGTATAAACCATAGAGTCCTGTTCAAAAGCTTGTCTGATATAGGCGTTAAAGGTATTTTTTTTAGATTTCTTATTTCCATGTATTCTGCTCTTTCATCTTGTGTTAGAACATCAAATGGGATAACAGATTATTTCCAGTGTAATATTGGAACAAGGCAAGGCTGCATTTTGAGTGCTTTTATATTTATTATGTTCATTAATCAATTATCCTCAATGTTTGAGAGGAACGGTGGAAATGGTATTTTCATACCCCAAGATTGTCCAAATGTGATTGCTTATTCTTTGCTGATGATGTGTCTAGTGTTAGTGATACTGCTGTTCAGCTTCAAAGAAAAATAAAAGTACTTGAAAAGTTCTGTGATGAAACAGGAATGAAAGTATATTTAAATAAAACCAAAATTATGGTTTTTAGGAGAGGTGGTCCTCTAAGGTCATATGAAAAGTGGTACTTTAAAGGTAAAATTATTGAGTTTGTTAATAAAAATAGATATCTTGGTCTTGTGTTTACTCCCACCTTATCATGGACTAGGGCACAGAGTAGTTTATCATCCCAGGCTAATAAGGCTCTACTCTCATTTTACGGCGCAGATATGGAATTGTTTCTTGTAGAGATGCTTTCTAGGTTTTTGATACAGTTGTTATACCTATAGTCACTTAGGGAGCAGAGAAATGGGGTGTTCACTATTCACAAGTTATTGAAAAGGTACAAACGTCGCTGTGCAAGAGGATTTTGAAATCAAATAAATATACATGTAATGTATACATGTAATAAATCAGCTTCCGTCTGATAAAGGAAAAAAACTTCGCCTGCTTGGGCACATTGGAGATTCATTTCAATATAAGGACTATCTATCGTCAATTAAGAAGAAGGAGCATCGTAAAGTTTTAAGTAAATTACGACTTAGTGCTCATCAACTAGAGATAGAGAGGGGTCGATACAACAACATCCCAGCTGATAGTCGTATTTGCAAGCAATGCAACCTAACGGAAGTTGAAACAGAGGAACATTTTATATTGTCATGTCCTAAATTCCATAATCAACGTTCAGACATCATCTGTTCAACAGGTCTGACGAATGCGGGGTTGCCAAAGAAAGATCTCCTAACTGCCATATTAAACCCTAAGAGTCACCATGCCTCCAAAACCACCAAATTGTTGTATGAATTATATCAATACAGATTAGGTTAAATGGCATGCAGTGTCATTGTGTATAATAGCATATCTCTGTTATTTGTTATGTATATATTATGTATGTCATGAAATTTGTTTATTCTCGTTTTGTACACTGCCCAAGAAGGGTGTTCTCTGTGCAAATAAATTATCTTATCTTATCTTGTCATGGCCTTAGGAGAATGTGGCAGAATCCCCCTTCAATATAACTATATGTTAAAACCCATAAAATTTTGGTGTAAATTGATTACTATGGAAACCAATAGATTGCCTTATCAAACTTATTGTATGTTAAGGACACTTGATGATGCAGGAAGAAGAACATGGGTATCACATATTAGAAGTATTTTATTTCAATTTGGCTTTGGTGTCCTTTGGTTAAGCCAAGATAAAAATGTTTATTTCACATTTTAAACAAAGATTGTTTGATTGTCTGAGCCAAGATTGGCATAGCACTGTTTCTGAAATGAGTAAATGTCAGACTTACTGTCAATTTAAGACGATGTTGCAAGTTGAAAGATATCTCTCCTTAGATATCCCATTGTACTATAAACATATTTTGAGTCAATTTAGATGTAATAATTTCAAATTTGCTGTTGAAACAGGAAGACATATTAATGATACAGAATATTGTAATAGAATTTGTTTATATTGTCATAGCAAAGGAATATCATAAGTTAAAGATGAATATCACTTGTTAATGGTTTGTGAACTCTACAAGGATGCAAGAAAAGAGTATATTCACCATGATGATTTTATCAAACCTAGTAAGGAAGATTTTGTAAGACTTATGTCTTGTAATAATGTTAATGATATAGTGAATATTGCTACATTCCTTTTGCAGGCTCGTAAAATTAGAAATATGTAAACTTTCAGTAATAGCCTATATAGTTATAAATTCAGAAACTTGACTGTATAAAGTAGAATTCATGTAAATTGTTGAAACCTTCCAGATATTTTACGGACGTTTCGTCCAATTCTTGGATTTTGTATTTTGTAACAAGACTGACTACCAGCAGCACATGGAATTGTAATATTTTCATTGTAATATGGGCCATAGCCTTGAATACTGAATAAATACTGTCTGTCTGTCTGTCATAAAAAGATTGCACCTCTCTATATATTTTGCTCCTTTTTTATATGTTTTATTTCTAGATAAAACAGAGATATCATACATTAAACTCTTATAAAAATAAGCGCCACGGGTTAAAGGTGTTCTTAAAAAACAAGAAAATCCTTTTTAAAAGGCAAGGTTGATGCCACATATGAAGGTTGTGATTAGTAGACCAATTTGGGTGATAAGTGAACAGTAACAACACTGGTTACCAGCACTAATATTAGCACGAGTATTGATCAATCAATCAAAGTTAATTTCACAAAGTAATTTTTATCAACATGAGTTTATGAAAGTTTTTTTCCCCTTTTATCAACGAGTGTCGGTTTATTTTATATCAAAAGACACGAGGGTGATATTCTATTTATCATCCAAAGTCACTCTTTTTCCCATCTCAGAGGAAATATTTACATCTCTGAACGCAACTATACTAGATTTTCAAGACAGTGGGACAGTGTTGACAATGACAGGATATTGTGCAAAATGTACTGCCAAAACGATATCTCCTAGGCGCCATCGCTTGATCTCTCAGAAGCCACGATGGTTAATTATTAACAGGAGTATTACAGATACTAAAAAACAAAATACTCTCCAATCATCTGACGAGATTCGATCCCGGATCCTTATGATCCGAAGTCGAAAGCGTTATCCACTGGCCTGATAGCTCAAGTTTGGAACCAACGATATATATGTCATATGTCATATATAGCACGCATCATTTTCAGTAGCTCTGCCTCTGGTGATAAATACATGTTTTCAACGTAATCATTTAATTATAACTTGTAACGTGGTAATAAATGCTCCACCTATTAGTAAACATTAGTCTTATTTCAATGTCACCAGCGTACTTACAGAAACATTCCTTTTAATTCGCCAGGCGAGCCAAATTAGCGAAATTTAATCGCGTGGGTTATAAAAAAGTGGATACTGCGATTATTGAATGCGAAATAATGCTCTTATCTGGAACAAATGCAGACTCTTCTTCAAATGAAGATGTTTTTGATTGCGTTTGTGAACATTTATCAGCGTCTCAAATAGAAAATATTATTTCTCTTTTAATATGACATTTAAAGCGAAATCATATTCCACAGTTTAATGTGTCAAATATTTTGTATTACCCACATGGTGACGTAATGCATTTTTGCTACAGCTCTGTTCATTGGTCATCTGATTTGGATACAACACATGTGATTGGCGCTGCTTCCCTTTGAAAATATCAAGAGTAATATAGAGAGAATTCAGAAAAGTTTAAGAAAAATCAAATCATAACTGCTTGGTGCCTTTGGGCACCACGCAATAAGCGCCTGGGCGCTTTTAAGAGGAAATACGGTATCACTTTTGCCTAGCACGAGTTCCCGTATTTTGTTTCTCCTGTGACGTTATAACACCAATGTTCGTGACTGTAGCCGGCGGTCCAAGGGAAGGGGTCTCTTTAGGGGATTAAATGGTATAGAAGAAATTTTTACACTTGGGAACTTGGAAGAGTCTCTTACGACCTTCACGAAACTCGTTCAAATTTGTACATAGCCCCCGCTCCCGCTTAGATGATACAAACATTCACACTCGATTCGTAAAAATCATTTTTCCTCAGGTAGTACTCCTCCTGTATTGTCGCTAGACCAACCAATGAATTAGATTGTCTTGAGTAGTAAAGGCCAATCACCGAATCAGAAGATCGTTAAATCCAGATGAGGCGTAAAGACAGTGAGTGAGAGAGAAGGCCAGCATCAGTTTTAAGAAGTAATCGCCATTCTATTTCAAATACAAATATAAATTTATGAAAATATCCTAATTCTTTACAAACGGATGAAGTATATTTCATATAAAATATCGATGTCATTTGGGCCCTTTTTTTAATATTCACAAGAACGACGGCATTATTGAAAAATCACATGTTCAGTTTTGAAAACATATGGTGTTCAAATTGGAAACGTTTAAACGGAAAGGCTGTTAATATTGTTAGTTATGGAGTATCTTTTATATTAACATTATTAGAATATCATGGTTAAATCAGTTGCTACAACTAAGTTAATAAGCGAATTAGCATTTACTTGATAAAATACGAATTACTTATTCCATGAACATGTGCTGTTTGTTGTTATATCGAGATGGCATTGAGCGGGCTAAAGCCAAACACTGTATTGACAAAAACATGCGTGTCCTCCTTTAATTGCATTATCATAAATATGCTATTATTTATTAAAATAAACACTTTATACAAAGGTAAAATTACATCATGGTTGACGTCTCTTTATATAATCTGGTTTTCAGTGGTAATGTCGTTTATCTATATATTCAAATCGTTGTATAGTTTTTGCTCATTAATACTATTATAGCATAAGTTTTTGTGTCAATCTGAAGACGACATTTCGTTTAACGAATTCTCGTATAATTGGAATAATATATGCACTTCTTAAGTGATGTATTATAGGATTTGAAAAAAAGGAAAATTATCCTCCTTTACACACGTGTGTATAAATTTGCATATATTCAAAGGCCGCCGTATAAACAAGGCTTAAATGTAACCAAGTGCAAATGTTTAAATTGCATCATTTGACCTAAACCTCTTATAAAATTCTATGTAATGAAGTACCAAATAGTAAAATACAACCTACGAAAGTTCAACTTATCAAAGCATGAGTTAACCTCGGGGATTTGTTTTGCCGAAAAATACGTACCAGGTCAAACATTTCATCAATGACAATTATGATTATTAATAAGTAATCTATATATAGTTGTTAATGATCAAATGTAAAAATAGTTAAATCCTAATGAAGGTAAGAATAGTTCAATTCCCTTTGAGGTAACACAAGTTCAATCCCTTTAAGGTTGCAGAAGTTCAATCTCTATGGAGTATGAAACGTAAATACCTCTCGAAGTTGAAAAGGATCAATCACTATGGAGGTTTCAACGGTTCAATCTCTATTGAGGTAACAAACGTTCAATCTCTATCGAGGTAACACAAGTTCATTCCCTATCGAGGTAACAAAAGTTCAATCTCTATCGAGTTAACAAAAGTTCAATTCCCATAGAGGTAACAAAAGTTCAATCTCTATCGAGGTAACAACAGTTCATTCCCTATTGAGGTAACAACAGTTCAATCCCCATGGAGGTAACAAAAGTTCAATCTCTATCGAGGTAACAACAGTTCATTCCCTATTGAGGTAACAAAAGTTCAATCCCCATGGAGGTAACAAAAGTTCAATCTCTATCGAGGGAACAACAGTTCAACTCCTATTGAGGTAACAAAAGTTCAATCCCCATGGAGGTAACAAAAGTTTATTCCCTATCGCGGTAACAAAAGTTTATTCCCTATCGCGGTAACAAAAGTTCATTCCCTATCGAGGTAACAAAAGTTTATTCCCTATCGAGGTAACAAAAGTTCAATCCCCATGGAGGTAACAAAAGTTCAATCTCTATCGAGGTTACAACAGTTCAATCCCCATGAAGGTAACAAAAGTTCAATCTCTATAGAGGTAACAACAGTTCATTCCCTATTGAGGTAACAAAAGTTCAATCCCCATGGAGGTAACAAAAGTTCAATCTCTATCGAGGTAACAAAAGTTCATTCCCTATCGAGATAACAAAAGTTTATTCCCTATCGAGGTAACAAAAGTTCAATCCCCATGGAGGTAACAAAAGTTCAATCTCTATCGAGGGAACAACAGTTCAATTCCTATTGAGGTAACAAAAGTTCAATCCCCATGGACGTAACAAAAGTTCAATCCCCATGGAGGTGACAAAAGTTCAATCTCTATCGAGGTAACAACAGTTCATTCCCTATCGAGGTAACAACAGTTCATTCCCTATCGAGGTTCAATCCCTATGGAGGTAACATAGTTCAACTCCTATTGAGGTAACAAAAGTTTATTCCCTCTGGGGGTAACAAAAGTTCCATCCCTATCGAGGTTTAATCCCTATCGAGGTAACAAAAGTTCATTCCCATCGAGGTAAGAAAGTTCAATCCCTATCGAGGTTCAATCCCTCTGGAGGTAACAAAGTTCAATCCCTATCGAGGTAAGAATAGTTCAACTCCTATTGAGGTAACAAAGGTTCATTCCCTATCGAGGTAACAACAGTTCAATCTCTATCGAGGTAAGAATAGTTCAACTCATATTGAGGTAACATAAGTTCATTCCCTATTGAGGTAACAAAGTTTGAAGATTACCTGTAGTGCGAAGACAGGCAAAGTTCATTCCCTATCAAAGTAACAAAAGTTCATTCCCTATCGAGGTTCAATCCCTCTGGAGGTAACAAAGTTCAATCCCTATCGAGGTAACAATAGTTCAACTCCTATTGAGGTAACAAAGTTTGAAGATTACCTGTAGTGCGAAGACAGGCCAAAGCAAAGGGTTGGGACTATCCTCCAGCGAGTAGAGAAGGTTTGATTCAACCTGCGCGTCAACCCGAAGTTCTTTATCCTGGGGATCCTTATCTTCCTCCATCGCATCGGTTCAATCTTCACAAAGTTTTATCAACAATGTCCATGTACACGAGCCCGTACAGAAGGTGACACTGCGATCACGTCGTGGCGGGGGGATCCTGTTCGCTATGGGAAACGACTCAATCTGACTTCAGTCACCACCAGTTAAGTGCTGATCGGCCCCACTAGGACGGGGATTAATGGATTTATGACTAAAGGATCTCTGCGTTTATGACATTATTGCATACTAACTTAGGATTACATAAGAACCATTCAACGATGTGTGGGCGAGATTTCAACTTCTTTGTCATTTTACAACTAGGTTTGTAAGTTGTTCATTTCATGTTCACAATTACTTGATGTTTTTACCCTCGCTTTATGTAAATATGAATTACATGGAAATATATTATGGAGAGGGGGCAAGATTATTTTATGTAAAGCGGGATTCAGGGAGTTAAACAGAGAGTATTACCTCTTAGTTATAAGAAATAGAAATATGTAATTAACTCTTTTGAGAAAAACGCAGAGAGAAAAAAGAGGTAGAAGGAGGGTTTGTTTTAACATCACAACATTGTTGAACAGTCTCATACAATCAGTCAGTGCATCAGTGTTGTTGTTGTTGTTGTTGTTGGATTGGAGTTTAACGTCTTCTTTCACCATTAGGCGATGTCGCCGACGTGGGGTCTATGTTGTTGTTGGGTTGGAGTTTAACGTCTTCTTTCACCATTAGGCGATGTCGCCGACGTAAATATAAGTCAGTTCATCAGTGTTGTTGTTGTTGTTGTTGGGTTGGAGTTTAACGTATTCTTTCACCATTAGGCGATGTCGCCGACGTGGGGTCTATGTTGTTGTTGGGTTGGAGTTTAACGTCTTCTTTCACCATTAGGCGATGTCGCCGACGTAAATATAAGTCAGTACATCAGTGTTGTTGTTGTTGTTGTTGTTGTTGTTGGGTTGGAGTTTAACGTATTCTTTCACCATTAGGCGATGTCGCCGACGTGGGGTCTATGTTGTTGTTGGGTTGGAGTTTAACGTCTTCTTTCACCATTAGGCGATGTCGCCGACGTAAATCAGTCAGAACATCAGTGTTGTTGTTGTTGTTGTTGTTGTTGGGTTGGAGTTTAACGTCTTCTTTCAACATTAGGCGATGTCGCCGACGTGGGGTCTATGTTGTTGTTGGGTTGGAGTTTAACGTCTTCTTTCACCATTAGGCGATGTCGCCGACGTAAATATAAGTCAGTTCATCAGTGTTGTTGGATTGGAGTTTAACGTCTTCTTTCACCACTAGGCGATGTCGCCGACGTAACTATAAGTCAGTACATCAGTGTTGTTGTCGTTGTTGGAGTTTAACGTCTTCTTTCACCATTAGGCGATGTCGCCGACGTGGGGTCTATGTTGTTGTTGGGTTGGAGTTTAACGTCTTCTTTCACCATTAGGCGATGTCGCCGACGTAAATATAAGTCAGTACATCAGTGTTGTTGTTGTTGTTGGGTTGGAGTTTAACGTATTCTTTCACCATTAGGCGATGTCGCCGACGTTGGGTCTATGTTGTTGTTCACCATTAGGCGATGTCGCCGACGTAAATATAAGACAGTTCATCAGTGTTGTTGTCGTTGTTGGAGTTTCACGTCTTCTTTCACCACTAGGCGATGTCGCCGACGTAAATATAAGTCAGTACATCAGTCAGTACACCTGATAAAAGAAGGATTTTTGATAATGCATAGAACTTCAAGGTAAGCATCCAGGAATAAAAAGATCACACGAGGCCAAAGCATGCGTAACTCAGTATAAATGGTATGTTTGGCACGTGTGTACACAGGAATTTATCACGAAGCAAGTATCTTAAAGCACGTCGGTATCAAAGGGGTCAAAATAATTGAGTGACCAGACAGACTGTGGGCAGATTGTACAGCGTAGGGCGGCTTGAAACACGGACACATGAGGATACAATCCTCTATAATTACAACACACAATCACAATCACAGCCCTGATCAATGTCGTCACTCTAATGAAATGGGATTATTTCCCACTTATTTATAAAGTTAATATTATTACGGATTATTACGCTTTATTACCCATAGAGTTGAAAATAAGTAGTGACATATTTTCGATATGAGCTCATGTGCCATATCACTTTTGCCTAGCAACGATTGTTGTAGCGCGACTGCCCTTATATTTACGTCTGTGACGTCATAAAATCACTGCTCGTGACGTCCCTGTAGCCGGTCGTCGCAAGTAAAGCAGGCCGTTTTACGAATATCTTTAAGAGAATAAAATGAAATAGAATCTGTAATAAAGAAATTATTTCATAATTTCACACTGGTTTCGTAAAAGTCATATGACACACTTCATAGGATAATAATCTCGTTGTATATATTGTGACTATATGTGATTTCCTTCTCTAATGAAATGTGATTATTCCCCACTTAATAATTAAGCAGCTAATCTTATCAAAACCGGAATACATAGAGGATGTTATATGAGTGTCCATGACATACTATGTTTACGACACGAGTGGCTAAATATTAGTATTTCCCGAGCGAGAGCGAGGGATATACTGATATTTAGGCACGAGTGTCGTAAACATAGTATGTCATGGGCACGAATATAATATTCTGTTTATTACCGTTGTCCCAAAATTGAAGAAAATGCTCAAAACCTACTTCTCAGCATAGGCAGACTAGCGGACGGCAGCCCGTATGGATTGTGATTGTGTATGGATAGGTGAACCGTGACGTCAAATCATTGTTTATTGCGTGACGTCACAATGCAAAAGTGATATTTTTTGCCCTAGGGCAACATATGAAAAATATGAACCTCGATATGACTGCCATCGTAGGTAATAATACGATGTACGGTTCCCTGTCTCACTATATTTGATTTTCGAGAACACGATGTCTGTCCTGTTCTGTTCACTTCATGTGCCAGCTTTTCATCCTACTGCTGCTGAACCGAAAACCAACCAGAAAACGCGTATATATAGAGAATACTAAACGACGTCCCGTTTCATAACATACTTATGAAACGAGTGAATGGGTTGGTATTTAACGAGCGAAAGCGAGTTAAATACCTATTCCATTCACGAGTTTAATAAAAATGTTAAAAACAAAGAAAGTCGCCAACATGACTGTCGCGGCCGGCCCGCTGACATTATGACGTCATACTTGACAATTGTGACGTCATCATTACGTCACGTCATTCGGTCGACGCGCGATGTTATGACACAATGTGTAATAACATTGTAGATTTATTAAACAGCGATATCTTCAACGGGAGAGTAATAAATAGTCTTTCTTGCTCATGAGAGTGCTGCACTTAAAACCCTTAAAACACACGAAGCCTTCAGCAAAACTTCGAAGGGTTATTACTGTATTATTAAAAGTTGCCTTCCAGGGGAGGACACCAGGTTGTGTTCAAAATGCTGCTGACCTCACGATGCACTGTCTAACGATTTAGCAATCTTGTCCTCTTTACACTGTTTCCTCCCCTCAACCATTGACATTTTCCTACGCTTATTTGGGATAGCAGTCTAAGTAAACGTAGCCTCAATATTATCCGTTTCACTCTTATACTGAGTCTAGAAAGGCCTAGTAGAGGGTCGCGTCAACCGGTAAATTCCAAACATGGGCTGACGCAACCCTCTACTAGGCCTTTCTAGACTCAGTATAGCAGTGTAACGGATAATATTGAGGCTAGGTTACTCAGACTGTTGAAATCGATTATTCGCGATATTGCAGGCAGTTCTCATATCGTAGATATGGACTTTTGATTAGAGATTGTTTGTTTTAATTAGTTTTGTATGTTTATTAATATTTTATTTTGTTACAATAAAGCACGAACAGCTGTTTAGGTAGAAAAGGATTTAAGATTTTCTGACCGTTGTATTTTTCTTCTGATTTGTACAACTTGTATGGCTGATACCTAAAAACCTTAACAAGAAATTCAATGATTTTTCCAGGACAACTTTCCAAGTACTTTGTTTTTATGAATCGATATAGAATTGCTGGCGCACAGTCCTTACGGTTAACTTGAAAGTCCTACTAAAAATTTCAATATATACATCTCCCTCAAAATATGCACAATGACGTGCTGAAATTAATGACAATACTGGTGAATTCATAAGTGAAATAGTTTCAATTTATTTAAGAAATGAATTTCATAATATGAATTTCATTCGCAAGCTCGCCAGTTATACAAGTGTATCTTACAAGTTTCAAACAGGTTATAACCGTGTGGACAACTTTATTGACATCGGCGACCTCGAAACGCTCATTGAAGGCAGAGAACGGACCACGATTCTCTCTGATGTGCATGGTGCCTTGAAGCTGTGTTGCCACCAAGGCAGGTCATTCAGAATGAAGATCAACTCATGCGTTTGAAATTATGTACATACTCTTCTGTTACTTCGCCCACTATCACCATTTCTGAACATGAACATGTACAACTATATTTATTTGTAACTCAATGTTTATTCTTCAAACATCAAATACAGATTATTGCGAGTGTTGATAATAAACAGAAATAATATTTGTATAAAGTGGGTCTAAGTTATGACCATCAACACTGGGGTCAGGCTGGAATGGCTGTAAGATCAGGGGATCCCCGGGTATGTAGTTCCGGCACGATATCGTAAAACCTTCATTTACTGAAAGTTATTTTGTATTACCTGCCATTTAGTGTTAATTGAAATGTATACCGATCACATGACCTTGTAAGAACCAATCAGAATGGAGCATATCGTTTAAATTTACATGTCTGAATTTATAAAAACGTAACAATGATAAATGTGTTGTTAAACCAGAGAGCAGGAATATAATACAAATAGATCTCTCCACGTTTTAAAACGTTACCTTAAAAATAGAGAACATAAAAATGGCAAACATGATGATAGGTGTCTCGGGTTGCCCTCCCCACTGTGTACTGTATGTTCTGGTCTCCTGGATCAACTGGCCTGATGATGTTTATTATCTTGCGACCCTCAATTAACATGTAATCAAAAGAGCATTATTTGTTTATAACTTCCTCGTTTTATATAACTGGTGCTTGGAGTTCAAACTCTCACTTATTGCACTCCAATTCATGCACTGATCACCCTATCTGACACTATACAAAACTGACAGCGGTGGTAGCTGTATGAATACAGGTTATTTGAGGAAGATGCATACGATGAATGTATGAACATGAATATTGTGTTTGTTAATAATTTTCAGCGTTATTTTATTTATATGCAATTTTCTCTGTACACCTTAGAATCTTTGATTTCTCTTTTTAATAAATTCATTGCACATGTACTAACGTTGGTGGCGTTTTTTGAGAATAAAGAGTTTGAATTTATTTCTCGTCCGTTGAAATATCGCTGTGAAATAAATCAAATCGGCCTCAATGGTCCATGTCGTCGTTTAGTAATCTCTACTTGTGACAACTGTGTGGTTTGAGATGAACGAATGCATATGCATTTTTATTATACTTTTCATGAAACATTATGAAAATATTTGTTAGTTTAAGTTTGATTTATTCAGCAATTTACCTACAAAAACTAATGATGTTATATAATGAATACGTGAAACGCTTGGATCCACCACGCAAATATAAAAATTTGATATTATAGAAATAATAAAAATATAAAATTTGCATTCCAAAATAGTTTTTGTTGATATTATTTATATTAACCGATATTGATTATTTTGTTGAAATTGTGATGAATTAATATCCAATAATTGAAATATTTAATTCTGTAATTTTGAATGTTGAGCACATGCCTTTCCTCCGACATACCATATATAATGAACCTTGTGAAGGTAGTGTAGATAGGAACTCTTAAATAAAGATCATATGTTCATGGCATAATGTTAACCAATATTTATCATTTTGTCGAAACTTGGCCAAGATTGTGCTCAATTAATGTCTTATTGCAGAAATAAAAATTTGAATGTAGACTCCTATGTTTTTGTATGGTTATACCAGCATTCACGCCGAAAATCCTTGTTATTTCACAAAGGTGATGTCAAATTGCAACCGACACGATCCGAAGTGCTGCTGACGTCACAATGCTTTTTGTCATAATGCTGCTGACGTCACAATGCTTTCTGTCATAATGCTGCTGACGTCACAATGCTTTCTGTCATAATGCTGCTTACTTCACAATGTCAATTGCAATAATGGTGATACTTTAGATTGTCAAATGCAATAGTGTTTATGACTTTCTAATGTTTGATGCCATATTGCTTATGATTTCACAATGCTTGGTGCCATATCGCATATCGAGGAAAATATCACTTACACTGCTTTCTGTCATAATGCTGCCTACTTCAAAATGTCAAATGAAATATTGGTGATGACTTTACATTTCCAATTGCAATATTGATGATGACTTACATTGTCAAATGCAATATTGGAGTTGACTTTACAATATCAAATGCAATATTGATTATGACTATACAATGCCGATTGCAATATTGACGACGACTTTACATTGTCAAATGCAATATTGGTGATGACTTTACAATGCCAATCGCAATACTGATGATGACTTTACAATACCAAATCCTATAATGATGATGACTTAATTGATAATGTTTGATGCCATAATGATTATGATTCCACAATGATTGGTTCCACATTTCTGATAGCTTGCACTACACAACTGAGGAATGTATTCACTTTTCAATATTCTCCCATATCAGTTGATGAGCAAGATAAGGGCAATCAAAAAATTTAAATCGTCTAAGTCAGCTGGGGGTGTGGGGTGTCTTTTGAAGTGTTAATTTATTGTGTTGATTTAATTGTATCTTTTCGGAAATGGTCCAATGTAATATTTGGTTACGGCAGGGGTATGTTCGTAGTTCATTTGTGTTCTCCATGTTTGTTATCAAGCTAGTTAACTAAATTATTCCTTCTCTTGTATGCGTTATTCTTTTATCTGATAATGTACATGCTCTTCAGAAACGTATGCATGTTCTGGAATAACATTGTTTTGATAATTATCTTAAAGATTATCTTGAAAATTCTAAAATTGCTGTGTTTTGCAAGAAGGGTATCCTTCGAGGAAAGTAAATGGTTTGGGCAGACACTTCATATTAATATATGCTTATATCAAATATTGGTATATTTTGTTGAATAATCCAGTATCTTGTTTCCTAAAATAATTAAATTCAATGTTAGTGGATGTTTCTCATGGCGAGCCTAGGTTTTTACTGAAAATATTACTGTTTTAATGTATGGGAGAGTCAGTTATTACACTTTTTAGTTATGATTTTATGAATGCATTCCTAGGGCACCATATATACATATACAAAACAGACATGAATGTTTAACAATAACTTTCATAACTTATTCATACTCGTTACATAAACTTAGTTTTGTGCCCAGCTAAATTGGAGCTAAACGTATCTAAACAATCAAACCTGATTGCTCTTGCAGCTTCGCCGCAGCTCACAACAATAAAATATTGAAAATGGTAATTATATCAAATCAATGCATACTTATTATATTACACATGATGTTACATGCGACATGTGATGGGGTGATAATGTAGAACATGAATATCCTTTCTTCGTAGATATATTCTGCCGATGACAATCTTCATATATTAAATATCCCTGACACCTATGACACTTATCCTCCTTTGTATAAATTCAATGATTTGATGTCTGTCGACAACTGTGTTTTATTACGAAAACTGGATATGTATATGTCATGCAAATCAGTTACGGAAAAGCAGCATAGGGTATAATGGGAAGAAGGCCTACATTCACTTGAATAAAGAAAACAGTCAGACTTAGCTTTAATAACGACCTGAAAATAAGTTTCATGTAGAACAACTTTCACTCAAAGAATCGAGTAAAAGAAACAAAAAAAAACATGTGATATAAGTGCATGCGTTTTGCATAAACTGAATATGAACGTTGAAAGAGAAAGCTCCCTAAATAAAACGAACAGTAAAGGGTGTGTATTTTTGTGGAAACGAAATTTAAGGGCACATTTTTATGTTTATGTATATAATGTTATTATTACATGATTACAAATCATTCCGGTTGAAATATGTAAGTTGAGGTAATATTTTTGTTAATTTATATTTGACAACTTGATAAAGAAGTGAACCAACAACAATGAGAGACGAAGCCATTTTTTGTCGCTACGAAAAGGCTTTAATGCGACATGACAATGCATTGCTCCTAGTGTTAGCATTACTCGTTGCAAATATACTATTTTCTTCTCAATACAGCGCCAGATCAACAGCTGCTGAGCATGTGCTCTACCGAATGTGCTACATAAATGACAACTGATGTTTGATATTAAACACAAAATAAGTTAAGAATCACTCTGATGATCTTTCTGTTATTTTCTGTTCGAATAAATCATATAATCAATATTTTTCAATATATCTGAACGACAGAGACGTCATAAAATGCAGTTCAAACACAATAAGTACGACAATTAGGCCTATACCAATTACCAATCAAAGCAAATCAAAGCAATCAAAGTAACAGAAAAACTCAGTTTTTACTCATGTATATTTATTATGTATATATATCTTTCAAGTAACTGACCTGTGACACTTAGTAAAATGTTTCTATATAGCGAGGTAACAGAAAAACCTTGTCCGGCTGAGGGATTGTTCAACACCGAGCATAGTGGTGCAGAGAGTTGATTGTAGCCTATTAAAAGAAAAAAACATATTCGTTGATTCCTAAACATTCCTAAACAACTATGCATCTGTAAAAAAAATTGACCGTTCACTTATTTTGAACAGAATATGACATATGACTTTTATTATTTAAAATTCGTTCAAAACCAATGTCATTTTCAATAATCAGTATTATACCCACTTGTATATTCGTTATAAAAGATATAAATGCAGACCATTTTTATCTAATATGTGATACCAGTAGTCCGATATAGTCGATGGTCAACGTTGCATATGTCCGAAGCTATACCTTCGATCATGTTGGATCCATTACCTTTGTGAAATGACGAGGAATGCTGGAGTGAATTCTGGCATAACCCAAGTATAGAAACGTTTTACATGTGTTAAAGGGACATTGAGTGTTTTGATACAAATTTAAGAACACTGCTAAAAATCTATATCATTGAAACATATACACACAAATTATCACCATTTAGTTTGACCTGAAATAAGCTTAGAAACCGAAATAATTAGAAGAGGTGTTTCCCCAGGATATAAATAGATCGAGTTTATAACTTTCTCTCGCATAGCATTGTGGTCATTGTTGCTGTGGGTGAATTCGTACCCAAAACGAAGCTTTCCCCATCGGGAATTCGTACCGAAAAGAAACTCGTGCCTACAACAAAACGACGAACACGTATCCGCAGTCCATTTGATGGTTTACTAGTCATTAGTGATATGTTTATCATTAAAGCATTCTTTCTTAACAATTAAATCATTATAAAATACATCGCACGTTCTGATTTTGAAATTATTTCAATGTGTAAAAGTATTCCTATTTACCCTCAATATATTGTCAATAAATATTTAGCTCCAAACATAATTTTATAGATATAAAATCAATATTCAGAGTCAAAATCACGAGGATTTCAGATCTCAAAAGGCTCGATAAGTCGAGTTTTGGCAGTCGCTCTTCCGTATATGGTTGACTGTAGAGTCACGTGAACGAATATTCCTGATATCGTTTATGATCTTTCGAATTTTGAAAGAACAAGTTGAAGTTATTTACATAAGTTGATTAAAATACCAACCGATGACGAATTTAGTTATAATAACTCGGTCCTTAACGGAAAGAAGAACTGCCTAATTTGCATAGAAATTTCGAATATGTCTAATATGATATCGAAAAGAAAGCTATTTGTATTTTTTTGTTCACGTTTAGTATTATCTTGGTGTAAACATAGTTGTGGTTACATGTTTAGACGAAATTGATGTTCAATTATCGAAACCTATCAATAAAATTAGGAAACGTTTCCGGTACGAGTTCGTTTGGTTACGAATTTACTATATCCATGTCGTAGTCTGCTCACACACTGAATGTAAACACAAATGGCAAAGAGGGAAAAGGAAAAGAAAAGCTACATGGAATGTTTAGAAGAAAGTTATGTTAATTGGTTATTCAATATCAATATAATGCTTGAATAATTTATTGTTCTCTGGTTTACATACTGTTGGTATTTGTTAGTAATTGATTGATATTGCGGATGAAAATAGGCGAGCTGACGTAGTACGCAAAAATCGGAAATCTGCTCAATGACATCACAATTCAATAGCGCGCGCTTCCGGTTACAAAAAATGTCTTTTGAACATAATAACATCGACTTATTGTGATTTGTCAGCATACTCTCATATACCTAATTGTAGTTAAAAGATTTATCTACCGATTGATATAATTTATAGGTGTTTTGAATAAAATGTTGTATCAGAAACATTAACATACTCAATGTCCCTTTAATATATCCCGTCCTTCGCGCCTTGCTCTCTGGGTATGCTATCCACATCTTAATAGATTGATTGTTATTTTAGTCCACGTATTGTTCAGCCTGTACCTCAGCCCCAGTACAGCTGCATACCATAAGTTTGTTCACCTGCTTGTGTTCATAGTGCAAATATCATGTAATTTGGGTTTCGTTTTGACGTTCATAAAATAACTCCAGGACCACTTACAGAAGATCCTCAATTGTCCATGTGTAAAATAACCATTCCCAAACCATATATCGGGATCGTCTTGTCACTGGTGCTGAATGTCGATATTTTGCATTGTTAAATAGACAGATGGGGTCATATTTGTGAAATTCGGATTTTCTTAAATTTCGATTAAAATCATCCATGTAAACTTTGTAGGAAAAAAAGTAGCACAGTTACGTTGCATTAGCGCAAAGAAACACATATAAATAAGATCTAAAGCTGTTGATCACTAATGAAGGATTTTGTAGAGCAAAATAGAAATCAGTGTTTTCGAAATTTTGACCCCTGGTCACTTCAATGACCTGCCAAATATGTTACTGTTGTCTGCTAGGCATGACATACGAATATGTCAACGCAAACTGAATCCTAACTTATGCAGTGAAATTTCATCATTATCGGTTTCGTATTTACAAAGATATTATGTCTCAAAGACGTTACAAATTACATGATATTTGCACTAGAATACGAAGGTAAGTGAACAAACTTAAGATACGCAGCTGTATATACAACCTGACATAGAAGGCAACTAATTATAGTCAACTTACTAAATATCACATTAACAGGGTAAGTCAACACTATTTCAGTAGAATGCCATTTTCATGATTACAATTATACTACATATTGAACTCGATGAAAATGAAAACTAACTAATCGTTTAGTGTTTACTTTTCATCTTAATTTATATGATACTTTGATGAGTAAATGACTTTACACTGCTGAACCTCTTTATAGCAGATTTTGTATACATTGTACAGAGGAGGATATTAAGATACTCCTGTAAGCTGCATGGCAGGATTTTAAAAATTATAGCAGCTAGTTCTGTATATATAGCTCATCAGGCTCATTAAAAGAGATTCATTATATAATGGCTTGAACCTATAACTCTCGACTTTCTGAAAAGATGTGTCTTAAGTACAGATTTGAAATATAATAACCGATTGGGGCTTCATTCAAATGAATATGACATATTGACACAATCATTGTGGAACAATACAAATATTTTAATAGGAAGACTGCCGTTTTTGTATTATGATTGGTTTTAAAAAGGTGTTGTTTTTCTGAATGATCTGCTACATGAAGACGGCAGACTGTTAACATATGAAGAATTTTCCAATACATTTTCAATAAAGACAGATTTTCTAACTTATGAATCTGTGAAAAGAACAATAATGACATACAGTCGATCTCTTAACATTACCAATTTTAACAGAAAACTGTTTGGTCCAATTTACCTTTTAATATATCACAAATAAATTCCATAATTTTGGGTAAAAAACTATATGCCTTTCTACTTGACTCAAAATTCATTCGCTTCCAAGCTTTTCAAAATGGGAAAGAATTCTACAAACTGACTTTGCTGACAATGATTGGACATTTTTTAACATAATTGCAAATAAATGTTCCAGATGCACAGATTTAAAAATGTTGCAATACAGAATTATTCATAACATTTTACCAACAAGACAATTTCTTCACAGAATTGGATATATTTCATCTGCGCTTTGTCCTTTTTTGCCAAACAGAAATAGAAACAATTAACCATATGTTTTGGGATTGCAAACCTATCTAATTAATGGAATGAAATAGAATCATGGTTAAACTCTGTACAACTGAAATTGAAACTAACAAATAACGTTTTCATATTGGCAGGAATTAAAGGCAGGAAAAATAACCCTCTAAATGCAATCATTTTGTTAATTAAACAGTACATCTATAGATGCAGCATTAATGGTTTTAAGCAAAAGTTTATAAAAATAAAAAAATAACAAATTTATGGTCTATAATTGGCTAATGAAACTACCTTTACACAAGATGAAAATATCCCTACATGTGAAATATTCTCATTTGCATTTAGAGAGCACTAAGTAATAATTTCATATCAATATGATAAGTATTCATTTGGTTGTAGTGGAGTAATTATTGGAGGCCTATTATGTCTACTACAACCGTATTAAATTTTAGTTCCATTGAGTCATTGTAGCTAAACACGTCGATTGTTGAAAGTTTACTGACGGACGGGCGCCTACGCAATGCCCATAGCCTTTCTGGGAAATTAGTAGTTTAATTATTTTGTTTCATGCAACAGGTACATTGGAAAGACGCTGTTGCAATGGGGACACGATTTAATACTGAGTATGTTGAAATGAGGGACAAGAAAGCCAATTCGGATGACGGTACAGATGAGGCGTTGGCGGACAACAAGACTCGGCGTAGTGTAGACGGTGATGCTCTTTCCATTGTTGATGACGTCAATTTGAGAGCAACGAGAGTTCACAACTTGGAATACAATCTTAAAGAAAGACCTCCATATTTGGTCATCATTGGAGCCGCATTACAGGTGAGTGTGGATTCCTTATCGAATCACAAAACCATTAATAGAATTTAATTTCGAAGTATAATCCATAAGGTAGTAAGTCCTTGATGTGTAATTTCAAATGAGTTACAAGAAAGAGGCTTTTCCCGATAACATCTTAATAATTAATGCAAAATACACGACATTACGACCAGGTTGAGGTCAATAAAACAAAATTGGGAGATAAATACTAAATGCATAGCAAAGAAAACAATTGAGCAATAGTGGGAACACCGAACATCGTGTATACTCAAAAGAAAAGCAATCGTAATTCTGAAATAATTGCTCTTCATAAAAACAAAGTGAGGTGCTAATATCGTCCATAGTCAATCTGTTATTACCATACATATGATTTGATTTGGATGACACTAACGCAACGTATACTAAAGCAACAATAGGCCTCAATAGATCCTTTGAACACGTATGTAGGACAGCTGTGGCCGATCAAACACACCTATATTTAAGATATATTGGTATAATATGTTTGATTGTCTCTTTAAGAAGAAAGCCGATAATCTTTGAAAGGACACCCACTTGTTTTTCCTATTCATATGGAAATAATGTGTAGCCTTTAAAGTTCAAGACGTGGACAGTGAATGTCAGTTATTCAAATCTATGCATAAATGTATGTGAATTCCTACACATGCAAGACGTTTCAATTCACTTGGATAAACGTAATTGACGATAAATTATTGTATCCCAAATGCGATTTTTTCATATTCTTATGGAAATTGAACAGAGTGTTTTCGACAATAGTGATAGTATACAAATGAGTTTATCAATTGAAATCATGAGTTTTATATCGTGGTAATTATGCATTCGTTATGAACACCAAAAAGAACGTTTTTAATTTCATAATTCTATCAATGAACATATTTTAGGAATTTGTGTGCAGCGAGAATAGTGTGACGTCACTCCGGGAAGATGCAGCAATATGTTAATGTCATCTTCGCAACCGATTTGTAACTTCCACAAGTTGGGAGATGTTTAGTCGAAGGATAACCCCAAAAACTGTAAGAAATCTCTGCGCACCTATAGAGAGACCCTATAGATGACCTATCCTTACACCTCTTCATCGCCGTAACCGTCTTGAGTGGGCAACAGATGATTAAGGTATACTCAGCGACAGTGGAATTCCATTGTTTTTAATGACGAATCTCGATTCACCTCGAGAGATTTGCCGTCAGCAGGGCCCGTTAGTAAAGCAGACAAGGTGAACACCACGCTCAAGTTTGCGTTCATGAAGTTGACTGATTTGGTGGCCGCAGCGTCATGGTGTGGCGGTCTTTCGGTGTACATGGTGGTTCTACACTGGTTGTTGTTCAAAGGAACTGAAATGCTGCAATTTTGCAACCTGTTCTCCTTTCGCTCATGCAGAGACACGGCCCTGGACTAACGTTTCAGCAAGACAACACTAGACCCCATACAACCACATATCGACATTAAAGACAAATGTTATTATGTGTTCATTTAAAACAAATATTAAAATGTTTGTGCCAAGTGTCAAGTTTTCATTTTTGTTTTAATTATATATATAGATAAGAATTGGAAAAGTACACGATGGAGAGATTAAAAATCATTCTTTTGACCATGAATAAGAGTAATTCTACCATGACATTTCAAAATCCTCGAATTTCATTGGGTTATTTCTATGGTCGAACCTACGTTCGAACACGATTTTTATGACGGGCGATTCACCGCGGTTTGATACACATTGCCATAGAAACGAACGAGTCGACATGCATACTCTCATGCAAAACTCATTAAATTCTATGGTCTGTTTTTTTTAGTTGTGTGCCCTTGAAGTTGGCGATTTTTTGATTTTGGTCAACATTGAAAGGTCACAGCAACAAAAGTATTGACGTTAGGACCTTCAAGCTATAAACTGCAATGCTTCAGCTCCATTCAGTACGAATTTCAGCTCTCTAGTCGAAGTATCTTCAGAGAAGAAGATTTTCAAAGGCGGGTGGGGTCGGAAACAATCAAAAATGCACTGAAAGCAAGATGATGGCCAAACCGCGTGACCTACGAATTTGTCATGATTTACAATTTTGTAGCATTTTTCATTGCGCATCTTTTAAAAGTTTTAAGTCTCTAGGTGCATTTTGAAACAAAAATCAATGTTAAAAATTCGATTTTGGATTCGAACTTGACCTTTAATGTACGGGTCGATTTTGCCCAAAAGAATGTCTATTCCAGGGTAAGGGCTATCAGTATAGCAAGTTTGGTCAAATTTGGAACAGCCGTTTGGGCTGTAGCTCGTTCACAAAAAAAATACAAATAATAAAAAGAACTTGAAGAAATCGTATAAAAAACAATAGGTCTTCCAGACTTTGTCTTGAAGACAACGGGGATTGGTCTTAAAGAACATTTAGAGACAGAGGCAGATTACAGTCAGTATCTTCAAACATGCACTTCAATGACAGCTTGTGTTAGCATCATACGCCTCACCAGACGTGGAAATCGCTCTCCTTGTGTATAACCACTTTCACTTCATTCAGACTCTGAAGAGGGGATCCCTGCGTTGTACAAGTTGGCCCAAAATTTCCTAAACGTGTTCAAGCGGATTTAGAACCGGACTAATTGCAGACCACGGGAGGTGTGTCCATTCTTCTAGATTACCTGCCTCACAGTTCGTGAAATGTGCTGTCTAGCATTTTCGTCCATGAATACAGGTGTTGTTGCAAGTGCATGGTTGTCAAAATAGGGACCGACAACAGGTTCAAAGTCTTCCCTAAAGTATGTAATTTCCTGTATCATCGTTTGGTCAAAAGATCAAGTTTGCAGTTAAACGAGAAGCATCCCCATACCATCAAAGAGCCCCCGCTCGATACTGTTGGCATTATGTTTCATGGTACATGCGCTGTTCCCGGACGCCTCCAAACTCTGATCCTGCCATCCAAAGTGCAGAAGGAACTTGCTTTCTTATGACCAGTGAACCTTCTCCAAGGATCTTAAATTCCCCCAAGTCTTTCTCTACACCATGCCAGAAACAACTACTTGAGGTTGTTATTGAGTTTCATTCGCTTGATTACTCTTCTGGACATCAATCCATCGGCAATGAGTCGATTTCTGACAATTTGGTTACTAAAACAGGGTGTGCTTTACGTCATTGGTTTGTGCATGTTTTCTGGCTAAAGGAGTTATGGCAGAGTAATGACGTCGAACTTCTTTTAGGGGCATTTTAAAAGTTTAGAGTGACACTAATGAAGAGGACCACTTTATTAACTATGTAGATAACGATTGCCGTAATTCTGTCTGTGTATCATGTTTCAGCATGTGTTGATGTCCACACCAAACGGACTGGCTATGCCCTTCATCGTAGCAGACACGATCTGTGCAGAGTGGGGGAGTCCTATCAGAACCACCCTGGTCTCCTCGACTCAACTCATGACGGGGGTCTGTACAC
This sequence comes from Steromphala cineraria, assembly GCA_916613615.1. Classification (NCBI taxonomy): domain Eukaryota; kingdom Metazoa; phylum Mollusca; class Gastropoda; order Trochida; family Trochidae; genus Steromphala; species Steromphala cineraria. The sequence goes on along the minus strand of OU744728.1, from coordinate 63,505,606 downwards.
TGCTGCAGACTGCACTGGGAGTCAGGTGAGTGTTCAATCTCATAGCTTAAAGTAACATAATCATACTTGCATGCGGTTCGGGATGACATTTAGCTATTGAGAATATAGATACATCACTCTGTAGACAATTCTTTCGTCGATATTTTGATATCACATTTACAATTTTTTATCAACAATAACATACCTATTTCGACGTAAGAGCACAGTATCCCCAATAAAAAGGGCATAGCATTTAACGAACCCGCTTTCAGTGACGTATTCATTATGCGTGTAGGATTTACACCATGTCTCAACTACCGTAAATTGTGTTCGATGGATATCAACTTTGCAGCAACGAACATCTTATTCGGAGAAAACGAAAATAAAATCTAGTCGTGCGCGACAAAGACGTTTTTCAATGAATATTTAGAAACCGGAAGTTGCGAGATGGCCACACTTGATTCGTCTTTATGTCGGGTGCCGTTTCGTCAATTTGGTAAATTATCTCCTAATTTAGGAATTTTGGTCCGATTTTCCCGAGGTTGGTTGCAAAATTTTGCTAAAAATACAAGGAAAACAGTAAAATTACTTTTAACAATATTGAACTCTGATTATGTTATTTTAATGTTGGGGAGTCCAGTACCTTAACGGTTGAACTCAAGAAGTTAGTGACATCAGATTGAATCAGACAATCAACTGATGACGGGGGGTCTGTACACTGCTGCAAACAGCACTGGGAGTCAGGTGAGTGTTTGACTGTTTGAACACAATATGGTTTTGTGTTGATTTGAATGGGATTCACGAGTTGTTGATATCAGACATTTCATTAACTAATCTCATCTCACATATACACAGCTGTACTAGGGTCAGATAGAACCTTCCACTCGTCACTCCATTTCGCAGCAACAACCAAGGCATGGTGCTGTCGTGTGTGAATTAGATTACCGAGTTTTTAATAGAGAGTGCCTCTCCTCTAAACTCACGATGGACACCTACACACTGCCACGAACAGCACTCACTCGGAGTCGGTGTATGATCATGTAAGGGAGTCTAGATTTCTAAATTGTGATGTTTGAAGAAGGTACCCTCCGAGTTGAGTGTCTAAATCGTCAAGCATCACGTCCTTTGTGACAACCATTGTGAGTCATTGATGGCTTCTCAGTAGTTAATTTTACCATTTACACGATATTGAAGGAACTGATTTGACAGATAAATCCACAACATGTTCAAGTATCACATCACACATTTTGTCATCCATAAAACGTCCAAACATATTTAACCGCACATCACATGTCAAAACCATTGGTCACAACATACCAACTTCAAAAGGTGTACAACGTTTTCACAATGTTCTTAATCCTCCTCATATCATTATTTTGTTAGCTGGGATGTTACATACCTTGAAATATATAATCTCTCGACATACCCAACTAACTGCAGACTTCCCCTGATACAAGGCCCTGCCGGTGTCTTCATGGCCGTCATCATCTCGCTGCAGAACCAAGATGGCTGGCGCTGCCCTGGATCAGCCGAGTATGGTAACATAAAGCAATGAACTTTGTCGCTCCAAGGATTGACGGGAAATCTTTCCAAATGTGAAACTCCTAATGACCGTCAGATCCGATACAATCTTTCATTTTTGACATTTAATAATTTTTCGAATTTGAGAGAAAATCAGCATGATCTTAAAGACTGTATTAAGGGCATACCATTCATTACACATGTATAATCATTTCGCTCTAAATTTGTAAGTATAATTTGCTCAAATCACATAGGGAATGGCACGGATATGGCATTGAACACGACAGTCAATCTGACATATGAAGAAGATTATTCTTCACCAACTGACAACCAATTTCTTAAACTGAAAAAGGTGAGCCCGACGAAAGAATGAATACACAAGAACAAAGCAATCTCTCGTGTTAAACCTTACGTAACATCCGCTCTCTTTCATCAACGATATTTGTGCGTTTGTGCATGTTTTTCATCGTTTGACTAGTACTGTCTATTGAAACCAATATCATCTGTTTTATAAGCATCTAATTTGTTAATCAAAATTCATGTATAATACTTCCCAAACTGCTATAACCGATTGCATTTGCTCCTTGAACCTACTGATATCGATACCATTAAAAACGCGCCAACAGGTTAATATCAAATGATTTGATGATAAAAACCGAACCATTATTGATGTGTAGGCATAATGAGGGAAAGCATGTTTGAGGCTTGACTAAGGTTCTCTTTTCTGTACTATGGAATGATTTGTATGGAATGTATTGAAATGATGAAAATAGGCTTCTTGGGCATACTTCAAAATGATTGATTATTTTCCCACGTAAGGTAGTGGTATTGACATCAACAAACAATCTCAGATTCCATATTGAGTTCTTCAACAGTTGTCTGGAAGTCTAATGGCGGCCTCCCTGGTAGAGATCCTCATCGGGGGGACAGGGTTGGTTGGTTTCCTGCTACGGTTCGTCGGCCCCATCACTGTTGCCCCTGTCCTGTCCCTGCTGGGGCTCTCCTTGGTGAAAGTAGTCCTGCGGTACGGGGCTTCCTCCTGGATCATCACCGCTGTGTAAGTCCTGGAATTATTGAGGACAATATGTCAGAGTTATGAGTTCTTGCTCTCATGTGTCCTGAAAGGTCCTCGATTGAAAAAGGCTCATGTAGTTTGGACTTGTGGCTGTATTTCCGATTTCAACGCACTGAGAAGAAACATGTACAAATGTTTTTGATTCCCCAATTTTTCAGCGACATAGATATGAATTTATATTGAAAAAGACCTCTATCCGAAATTATAAACACATTTCCGATATTTCAAAGTATCAAATTTATCTATTTGACTACTTAAAGGGATATTTAGCAGTATCCATTTGAAAAAGAATTATATACGTTTTCTTTTTTCTGAGATGACTTGTGTGATCATTGTTACTCCAGGACCATCGCCCTGATCCTGATCTTCGCCCTGTACATGGGTCATCTTCAGCTCAGAGTTCCAGTACCAAGGACACGTTGCCTTGGAAGATCGAGGAAGAAAATTAGAGCCCCAATATTTCGCCTCCTGCCAGTAAGAATGATTACCTATGATAAAGATACCTGTATATTTTAATTCAGACTCAAGAGGGTGTTCGATCTATTACTCGAGTACTCAGTTTTGCCTCTGTCGCAAGTAAGTGGATGCTTTACTGATATCCTCCCTTACCACTTGTTGATTGATCACTTAACATATATTGTTATGCATACAGTTTTTGTGACTACCCTCATTTAAGAATATACTGCCAACTTAAAATGTAGTCTTATTTAGTCTTTTTCATTTATAAATTTTACTCTCAGGTATTGCTAAGCGTGATTGTGATGTGGCTAGTCTCCTGGATACTGACTCTTTTCAACGTGTTTCCTAATGATGAGACTCATCCCAACTACAGAGCTCGAACTGACGCCAAGTCTCACCTCACACAGAGGGCGCCCTGGTTCTACCTTCCTTATCCAGGTCAGTGGTTAGGTGTACGTTCATAATTTTAAATACATATTTAAGACGATCTTTGCTTTTAGAAAAGGTATGATTTAAATAGCTGTCTTAATTTGCTTTTTCGTTTTATGTTACAGGCCAGTTTGGCATGCCTTCTTTTGACGTTGCTCTGTTCATCGGGTACATCGTCGCATTCTTCGCTTCCATCATCGAGTCTGTAGGGGACTACTTCGCTGCTGCCAAAGCTTGTGAAGTCTCCTCGCCTCCACCTCATGCAGTCAACAGAGGCATCCTCGTGGAGGGGTTGGGCGGCTTCATAACAGGAGTCTTTGGAACTGGCATTGCAACAACCACGTACAGTGGGAATATAGCAGAGATGACGTTAACGAAGGTAGGTTGAATTAAGTCACTAGTTACCATCTCTATGCATCTTTATCCATATGTGACGTGTGGGAGTGACATATTTATATCAATCTACATACGATTCATTAGTTGCTCCCCTGGGAATAATCCGCTCCTTTCAGTTTAGCTAGCTTAGTGACATACACTCTGAATATATGTCCATCCCTGTCTACCTTTCTTTCTCCCGCGCCTTAATTTCATAGTCTTGTAAAGGAGGGAATGCCATCATGGGAACAGACGTGCTGTAGCAATTGTTATTATTGAAAAGTGTATTCCAAATTCGAGAAAACAAATGGCTTTGTGATGTAGTTTTTGTTGATAAGGACAATTGTATAACGTATTTCAAACATCAACAGCTAACCCCTATGTGATATAATTCGTGTTGATACTAATAATTGTGTTCCCTACTCCAGACAGCGAACCGCTACGTGATGTACTGTGCAGGTCTGATCCTAGTCCTGGTGTCCGTACTGGGCAAGTTCGGAGCTGCTCTCGCCAGTATTCCTGATCCAGTTCTTGCAGGAGCTGTGTCTGTCATCTTCGGTATGTTGGTGGCTCTCGGTCTCTCCACTCTGCAGTACGTTGACCTCAACTCAGCCCGGAACCTTCTCATCCTCGGGACGGCTTTCTTTGCTGGCTGGCTCTTCCCTCAGTGGATTCAGACCGACCCGAACCTTATAAACACAGGTAATTAACAGAACTCGCTTAAGACCTTCCCTTTTTGGTGGTTCTCACATTTTAGGAACAGACACAATCAGGTCTTACTTCCCTTATAAATGGGATGTATCTTTAAACCTTGCTACAGAAATCACAGATGTGTAGTTCCGACATTTGACCTTGATGTACAAATGTAATGCCGATGTTCCGAATGTAGAATTTAGAATTTTAAAATGTGGACGGTGAAGGGTGAAGAATAAAAATGTTTAGGGTTCAAATCCCACCTACGAAAGTTTCACAATGCATACAACATACATGATGCTTGGTTACGAAAATTGTACTGATTTCTTCTTTTCAATAGGCAGTGTTCAAGCAAACAACATTTTGCGGGTAGTGTTTGGAACTCCGATGATTCTAGGCGGACTCATAGCGTTTATACTTGACAACACGGCCAGAGGTAATCCAAATTACTTATTTTCAAATCTGGGATCAATCTTCCTCGTAATCGTTGTCATTTGCTTACACATGCAATTTTTGTTTTATCTTTCCTGACTTTTGCCCAATCCTTTTAAACGTTGAATAAAATTATGTTCAAACTGCCAAAATATGTTGACAAGATTGACAAGGTTTAAGGATATAAGTGTGTGCCAAATCATGTACTGACCCGCTGGACACATCATTCCCTCGGAAAACTTTATCGTCATGAATTCAAAAGAGAATGACCATTTGCAATATTGATAGTATAAGAATATTTCCATTACTTCTAAAGGTTCTAGAGAAGAGCGAGGTATAGACACTTGGCAGAGATATCAAGGAGGAGACGAGACTGAACCATCCAGAAGAGGACATGACTCTCATCAGGACAGAAGTGAAATGGAAAGTGGCAAAGAAGATGATTCTTGTGAAGGTTCTGGCATTCTGGGAGATTCCACCTACACATGGCCTAGTCTGCGCCAACTCTACAATCGACTTCCGGTCTGTTCGAGATTACCCTGCATGCCATCTACATCCGGTCCTGGGAACCAAAGAGTTGACCTTTGTGATAACACTCTATGAACGTTTTTGTTTAAGTTCGGCTTGATCTTTAAGTGTAAAGAGTAATAACAATGCTATTCAAAGAACCTATTCCCTTTCTAAGGCTGAATTTTTATTGGTATTGGTGTGGTTTTTTTTTTTGACAATCCACGATTTTTGTGAGCAGGATTCAGGCCAAATGGCTAATGCTATCAAAGCCAAATTTTACAGGCTGGTAGACCTTGTTGAGGAAAGGCGACCATTTTCTGATGGGCCTAATCGGCCCATAAATAAATGGCCCAGCAAGGCCCAAAGTTGGGATTTTTAATATGGCATTTTTACGTAACAAATTCGTAGGTCATGTGGTTTAGCCGCCATCTTGCTTTTCGTGTATTTTTCACTTTTCCCCACCCCACCCGCCTTTGACAATCTTCTCCTCTGAAGATACTTGCACCAGGGACCTGAAATTCATACTGAATGTAGCTGAAGCATTGTACTTTAGGATTTAGAAAGTCCCAACGTTAATACTTTTGTCTCTAGGAATTTTCAAAGTTGACCAAAATTACAAAATCGCCAAATTCAAGGGCACATAACCCAAAACCCTACTCATGAAATTTTATAATTTTTGCATGAGAGTTAGACATAAGCAAGGTCTTCAAGATAAAAGAATAAAATCGCTCGCGAACAGTCACTTACGGTCAGGAGGAGAGGTCAAACTTTGCATTTTGGAAATGTGGTGTTTCTTGGGTATGTTTAAACATCGTAGCGAATCGACGACGTACGATGACACATTGTTCTATATATCAATAAAAAATGTTTAATAAATTCAGCTTATTCATTTACATTGAGTTACGGACATTTGAAAGTTGTCAACTCTGCAAGCGTTTTGAATGCATTTGATAACTGTATGTTTGCAAAATGCGTAAATCATCAACAACAGAGCATTAAGCAGTGTTTATGTATCATGAGACAGCTAAAACAAGATAGAACCTGGTAAAGTTTACATTAATATCTGATGTGTCCTTGAACGTTGTGAAAGAGCTCTTCATATTGTCTATGAACTCTTTGTTTTGGACTCACAATAAATTGTGCAAGTGGACCCAATAAACTTTGTTACCCTTTATGGCCCAGACTTTTTTCAAGACCAAACGCACGGGTTGGTGCGTAGGAACAAGCAAATGCACCTTCCCTTAATGAAAAGGCATAGTGAGTAACAAATATGATTCTTGGTCCTTGGTCCATTTAGCTATGTATAGAATTTTTTGCCGATTCCAGCCTATAGTATTGGCAGATTCGATTCGGCGTGGATGGGATCATGACTTACTCAATAAACTCTTCTTTTAAAACACCTGTCACCCTTTTGAGACGTTGTGCATTTACTGCCAGCTGGATGTTCTTCACTTTGTGCATTTACTGCCAGCTGGATGTTCTTCACTTTGTGCATTTACTGCCAGCTGGATGTTCTTCACTTTGTGCTGATGGATGCTTTTTGCAAACACAGAAGTCATGTGAATAACACTTATGCCACAAAATTATTGCACATCCCATACAGGACACGGAAAACGTAGCTCCAACGTTCTATATACCTACAATAATGCCAAATTCGCTAGACATCGTATTCCCACCTCAAACAACACATCTAAAAGCTCAAAATGGTCACAGGAACTCATATCTGTGGCTGAATCCTGTTATTGTCGCCTTGCGACTATGTTGTTACATTTACTTGTGCCAACATAACTAACACAACATTTCGGCTATGAATGATTTGATTTGAGTTGTACTCACGGGTCTTAAGTTTACTAACATGCAAAATTATTTTGTAGCTAATAATATTATTAGTATCATCCCCTCTTTTTTAACCCATACGGTCATAAGACACCTTTCACATATAAGTCCACGCCGCTAATGGCTGAAATATTGCCCAAGCGGTGTAAAACAATAACTCACTCACTCACATATAAGTTAAAGACACAAACTGTGACAAAGCTTCGCAAATATAAAATATTCCCTAGTGATAAAAACATCATGTGTTCTTCCTTCTCGTTTGATATTTAACTCGGACACATGATAAATCTCCATATCAAACTCGCGAACACATGTTAACTCATAATGTGAACACAAACAGAGAAATTAATTATTGATTTCTGTAACAAAATTCACTATTATGCAGTTATACTTATAAGTAAATATGTGCATGAAAAGAGCTTTAATTAAACCTATCTAATAAAATATCATGATCAAATACTTGTAGCACTGACCATAAGATAGTTGACAGGTGAGAAGAACATTATTTTCAAGCATCATTGACATATATCATTAAAAATAGTTTTGCAGTAGAACCTGAGAATTATGAGAGCGGAACTCCTTCTTGCAAGAAATCCCATTTGTTTTAGTGTGACATGAGAACAAAGATGCACTGTATTCTCAGGTTCACTAGTTTGAAGTGTTTAAATGACAAAAATAGTCACAACCTAACAATTGCAGAAATACGTATATAAGAATGTACTTTTGTACGACATGTTGCTGTGATGCAAGTCTTCTCCTTTTATCAATATGTCCACGTATGAAATTGATATGCGCCAAATTACATATACATACGTGAGTATAAATCTATACGAGGGTTGACATTAGGTACATTTAAAAGTAATCAATTACCAGTACTTTTGAATTTACTAAGCTAAGGTCTTATGATATTATAGTGAGTGAGTGAGTTATTGTTTTATTCCGCTTGGGCAATATTTCAGCCATTAGGGGTGTATGATAAACATAACCGCCAGGCAAAAGAAAGTACTCACCACACTTTGTTTAAATTCACTTAATATCTAAGAGACATGACCTGTACTTGAAGACGTGACGTTTACAATAACACATATTCGCAGTATTTTGAATAAAAATATCTAGACAGGAAAAGAAATAGAATTTACACTATCATGACCCCTATCATGTTAAAAGTATTGTCCAAAAATATAAACACAATAGGCATATAAATCATCTCGTCTTTGTTGATGAACATTTATGTTATATCAAATTTAGTTTTGGAAAAATTTATCAACGTACAATTTCATTTTTAGAAACACTTAAAAGTATTCTTTGAACGAAGATTTTTGTTCTTATCAGTTTGAATACGACAACAAAATCTCGAAATATTCATAAATGAATACATATGATGAATTCAACTCAAGTGTGTTATTTCTCTTGCATGGCAGATTATAATTTCGTATCACTTGTATTTGATAAGAACAAGTACTTTTTTACTCAAAAATAGTATTCAATCAATTATAAAATAAAAACATTTAAACATAAACAAGTTAGAATTGTAGAAATACAATAGTGTGTTTTTATAATGACAAACAAAATGCTAAAGAGTTGTTGGGTATCTTTTAGAATATCAGAAATAATTTTGAACTTTGTGAAAATAAAATACTGATTATTTAACCCTCATCTTATTGGTTGGTTCCGAAAGGCGCCAACCTTATATTACTGTTGATATTTTCAAAGGGAAGCCGCGCCAATCACATGTGCTGTATCCAAATCAAATGACCAATGAACAGAGCTGTAGCAAAAAATGCATAACGTCACCATGTGGGTAATACAAAATATTTGGCACATAAAACTGTGGAATATGATTTCGCTTGAAATGTCATATTAAAAGAGTAATAATATTTTCTATTCAAGACGCTGATAAATGTTAACAGAGTCAATCAAAAACAACTTCATATGAAGAAGAGTCTACATTTGTTCTAAATAAGAGCATTATTTTGCATTTAATTATCGCAGAATTCACTTTTTTATAACCCACGCGATTTGATTTCGCTAATTTGGCTCGCCTGGCAAATTAAAAGGAATATTTCTGTAAGTGACATTGAAATAAGACTAATGTTTACTAAAAGGTGGATAATTTATTGCCACGTTGCAAGTTATAATTAACGATGTCACTAAATGGTTATGTTGAAAACATGTATTTTTCATCATAACTACTGAAAATGACGTGTGCTATATTTAGAATATGACTTATATCGTTGGTTCCAAACATTAACCATGAGATCTGCTTAGCTCAGTGGATAACGCTGTCGACTTCGGATCTCGTCAGATGATCGGAGAGTATGTATAGTATCTGTAATACTCCTTTTCATAATTAACCATCATAGCTTCTGAGAGATCAAGCGATGGCACGTAGGAGATATCGTTTTGGCAGTACATTTTGCACAATATCATGTCATTGTCAACGCTGTCTCACTGTCTTGAAAACCAAGTATTGTTCTGTTCAGAGATGTAAATTTTTCTCTGAGATGTAAAAAAGGGTGACTTTGGATGATAAATAGAATATCACCCTCGTGTCTTTTGATATAAAATAAACCAACACTCGTTGATAAATGTAAAAAAAATCATAACTTTCATAAACTCATGTTGATAGAAATTAATTTTATAAAATTAACTTTGATTGATTGATGAATACTCGTGCTAATATCACTTTATGTAACCGCCGATAAGTTGTGTAACTTAAGGTTAATAAAGAATTGAATTGGATAATATTAGTGCTGGTACAAAGTGTTGTTACTGTTCACTTATCACCCAAATTGGTCGACTAATCACAACCTTCATCTGTGGCACCAACCATGCCAATGTGCCAACCGTAATATTATATCCAGTAACATGTTTCAAGTAGATGGTGAATTGGTTGTATTAGTGATATATGAAGAGGGATTAAAAGACCCGAATTTCGTTTTCACAAAAAAATACCATCTTAAAATAGGGAGACTTTTACTTGTATCTTTGGTGAACATGCAGTTTCCTTCATAATCCTCTATTTCTCCTGTAAGGATTTAATTGACTATTGTTATGATCAGTCTGATTAAAATCGACCCTACTCCGAGGAATAAAATATCAAAAATATTGTCTCTATCGGGGCTCGAACCAGCCAGAACATCCTCTCCGACTCGTGAATGAGAGGAAAGCCGGGCTGGTTGAAGTTCAAACCCCACTAGAGACAATATTTTAAAACGTTTTTTCCTCGAATCACAGTCGATTTTAATTATTCTGTTGTTATGGTGTTCCGTTCAAATGATCACGTCTCATGGATTATGCTCACCAAATATTAATAGCTCAATTTCTATGTTTTACACGTACCTGTCAGTCTGTTGCGAATACACAGGTTTAGATTACACAATTTGCAAAAAAAACCAAAAAACAAATTATATTAAAAATCTTAACAATGTTAGCGATATCGTTTCTATTGGTGTTGGTATGCTAACAGAAACTAGGCTAAATGCACCACACATTGCAATATTCTAAAGTTCTTGATAAGCTTGATAGCCCTTTCAGCATCTATCCTCAGATTTGCGATTCTTCTGGTTTCCTCAACCTGTCGCCTTGTGAATCGTTGTCTCTTCAAACTAGAACAAATTCGTCAACAAGTCTCAAACTTCTTGGTCTTCCACTATTGACACCACTACCAGATCTATGTGTATGTTGCTCTGCATCATGCATTTCATCAAATAAACAATCAAGTGTTTTCTTGTTTGGAATACCAGTGTAAAACATGCATTTTTCATTTGACACCGTGACATCCTCATAGGTGACATCAGGCTTCTTCATCTGTACCTACCCCAACTGTCCTGTATGTCGACTTTTCTGCCTCCTCAGTCTGTATGTCTGTATGGACATACTTCTGCAGACTGGTGGGAAATCTGTCTGTGTATTGCTGTCTGCTGTCACATATCATACACATGTCTATTCATTCTTATCCAAAACATCACTGATGGTTGATTCATCTACAGCCCCACAGTAATCATGAAGGAGTATGGATGCTTCCACAACTGTTCCCCCACAGGCAAATGTAAGATTTTCACTGGCTTCAGGCACTTCAATTTCAGGAACACTTTCATCAACAACAAAAGGAACTGGTGCGTCATCAGTTGTCTGAAATAGATATATAATATTTAATTAAAATTAGGCACTTTATCAATAGTTTTTAGAGTAGCATTTTTAGAAAGTGGTAGACTTTGTTGAAATTGCCTTCATATTTTGTGAATTAATCAAAATCTATTTCACTTGAAATTGTCCTACATGATTCTTCTAAAAACAAAGTTGAGTATGCACACCATGCTCATGAAAACTAACTATATTTCATTCAGAAATTAAGTAAAAGTTCCTTTATTGCTGCAATCAACTTGGAAATTTGATCACCTCGGTTACATGGCTTACATAATTAAATTTCATCTACCAGTTGATTAGCTTTTGATTATTATTAACACTAGTTTATACAATTTATGTAAAATGTTAAGGCATTGTCTCTTAGACAATCATGCTAAACTTAATGGGATGATGAATATGTTTAATAAAATGCAATAATCATCAGACAAATAAACTAATTAAAATTGACGTTATGGATCTGTTTCTGAGATAATTTCCAATATGATGGACTATATGTAAGAATCAACGGACAAATAATTAATTCAATAGATAATAAACATGATTGAATAAAATATTAGCGAACCTATCGCTACATGAAGTTCAAAAGCAACTAATTTAAACTAACAGAGACCTGGAAAATTTAAAAGGCATGAATTTAGTGGCCAGAAGGCATTATGACGTTGTGAATATAAGCGATTTAATTATGATGCGCAATGTTTTGGTCAATTTTATAAACGAATACGCACTATGCGAAAATACGAGCTAAAGCTATTTATTACACTTTTTAAATTATTGATATAAAATGAAAATAATGTTTAATCTCCATTCTCGTAGTTGTGCGTAGGAATACAATTCTTACAATGGATGCATATGTAGTGTCATTAGACTTTGAGCAATGAACAACTAGGTCATGAGTTAGTCCGTTAATAACAGCTTTAATTTCGAACAGTGCAAATTGAAAACTCTCATTCAATTATTGTTGTGTTATAGTTCCTATAAACGCAAATTGGCGAATCAATAAAACCATCTGTCGCTGAATAATTTTGCGAATGAACGTTAGATTGTGTGAATGAATGTCAAGTGATTGTGACGTCATCGGAATGTGCGTTTGCAAGAGCGATTCAGTAAGTTCGAGCTAGTGTCAGTGGGAGGAACACTGTCCTTGTTTGCGATTCATGATGAGGATAGATTGGGGAATACCCTCTTCAAAATTAAAATTTCATCTAAATCCTAAAACCAAAAGCTAGGACCGCTGCTTTGAATAACGAGCTCGTCGTTGAGCTGCCAAACGCTGCTTGGAGCTTAGGGCTGCAAGGGAGATAACTCTAAAAACTTTCTAGCGTTTCGACGAATTTGAACTTGTTGCCGATAAACATAACATATTGCTAATGCTTACGGTATCATTAAACATTGGGCAAACATTTGGCTGCTTTATCGAAATTCTGAAGTACTGACGCTGACATTTCAAGAATCCACCTTAATTTGAAGGGATGATCTTGCCAGATCTACCATCGAATGCCGACTTGACCCCGATTCCCATGTCCTGTTAACATTTGATGAATGTTTTGGAGGTATAACTGATTCTTTGTTTTGTTTCTCAGACAGTTTAATCATAAACAAATAAAAACTTTTTAAAAAAGATTTTTACTTTTATCTTGTACATTTTTCGTTCGGACTGAAAACAATATTCTTAAGTCGCAATTTTGATTGACATCATCAACCGATAACTTGTCATGCGATTGCAGGAAAGTAGTTCCGGGTGCGATCGCTTTCACGTGCAATGTTTCACAACAGTGTTGAATAACATGTCATTGTTTCACAACTGTAGTATCTTCAACGAGAGTGTAATAAATAGAGAATACTAAACGACGTTCAGTTTAATAACATATTTATGAAACGAGTGGATGGTATTCGTATTTAACGAGCGAAAGCGAGTTAAATACCAATACTATCCACGAGTTTCATAAATATGTTATTAAACTGGACGGAGTTTAGTATTTTATTTATTACACTCTTTAAATTATTGATATAAAATGAAAATAATGTTTACTCTCCATTCTCGTAGTGCGTAGGAATACAATTCTTACAATGGACGCATATGTAGCGTCATTAGACTTTGAGCAATGAACAAATAGGTCATGAGTTAGTCCGTTAATAACAGCTTTAATTTTGAACAATACAAATTGAAAACTCTCATTCAATTATCTTTGTGTTATAGTTGGTGAGTTAACAAAATCATATGTCGCTGAATTGTGCGAATGAGATTGTGTGAATGAATGCCAAGTGATTGTGACGTCATCGGAATGTGTGTTTTCAAGCGCGATTCAGTAAGTGTGAGCTAGTGCCAGTGGGAGGAACACTGTCCTTGTTTGCGATCCATGGTGAGAATAGTTTTGGGAATACCCTCTTCTACTCAAAAAATCATATTTATCCTAAAACAAAAAGGACCGCTGCTTTGAATGGCGAGCCCGACGTTGATTTGCAAAACGCTGCTAGGAGCTTAGGGCTGCAAGGGAGATAACTCTAAAAACTTTTTAGCATTTCGACGAATTTGAACTTGTTGCCGATAAAGAGAACGTTGCTAATGCTTACGGTAAATCACCAAAAATTGGGCTGCTTTATCGAAATTCTGAATTACTGACGCTGACATTTAAAAATCGACCGTGATCTGAAGGGATGACCTTGCCAGATCTGCTATCGAATGCCGACTTAACCCTGATTTCGAGGTCATGTTTACATTTGAAGATGACTATGTTGTGAAGGTATCTCTGATTCTTTGTATTGTTTCTCGCACAATTTAATCATAAATAAATAAACACGTTTTTAAAAAGAAGTTTACTTTTATCTCGTATGTTTTTCGTTTGGATTGAGAACAATATTCTTAAATCGCAATTTTGATTGACATCATCAACCGATAACTTGTCATGCGACGGAAAGAAAGTAGTTCCGGATGCGATCGCTTTCACGTGCAATGTTTCACAACAGTGTTGAATAACATGTTATTGTTTCACAACTGTAGTATCTCCAACGAGAGTGTAATAAATAGTTTTATTATACGACGAAGTGTAACTTTAACGAAACGAGTGTGAATCTGTGTATTGCCCGAGCGAGAGCGAGTGTTATAAACAAATTTGCACAAGTTTCGCAAAAGTCATATAGCAAACTTCGGAGGGTAGTAATTTCTTAAATGTTTTATTCCAAAATATACTCTTATCTAGGAAATTGCCCGCTTCCCTTGTGACGGCCGGCGACAGTAACGTCATGAACAATGGTTTTATGACGTCACAGAAGTAATTATACGGTTAGTCGCGCTACAACAATTGTTGTTAGGCAAACGTGATATGCGCACACGTGCTCATATTGAAAATATGACACCACTTCAACCCTATGGGTAATAAGGGAGGTTAATTTGGTAGGCCTGGGGTTATGACACAGTGCCAATAACATATTACAGTAGTGGACGTCATCTTGTATTATCACATCTACATCACCATGATTTCTATCCAAAATCTGTACAACACAAATCACATATTGACCGACACAGAACATATCAAACTAGCAAGATACGTTTACACAATATTTACCTATTCTCGTAATATTTAAAAAAATAAAGATTACCCTTGGTGGAACGAATTCTTTATCGCATCGCACAATTGATTACTTTTACCGGAGGTATTGCAAAAGTTGCTAAATGCTTTCAAAAGTGATAGATTGATTGTAAACATGTCCGAAATCACTAATAAGCTGTCCTTTATTAATTACTCCTGGGTATTCTGTGCAACAAGTTCTGCCTCTTAGATTATGCTGACGAAATCTTTATAGCTTCATTTCTATAATACCCACGTTCTGGTAGGCTGTCATGCATACACCTGTACACGTGGTCATCTCATTAACGGGCAGGTATCAAGTATCAAGTAAATACCCTTCACGAGACCTTCAGGCAGGGTAAGTAAATACCCTTCTAGTGGAGACTTTTCCTCAGTAACTCAAATATTAATGAAGAACACGTCAAATCCAATCACACTCACTTCTGGTAGAGAAAACAGAGATACAGTATTGTTATCCTGTTTTTATTTGGTCATTTGATCACAAAAATAATGTTCTTAAAATCAACTAACGAAACCAAACTGAAAGCACTATAACCCCAATGGAATGTAAAATTCTTCAATGACTGAAAAATACACTACAGAAAAGAAAGAACAATCTCAAGATCCACTTTGAAATTTAGTGCAAATATCATATGCAGATGTAATTAGTGGTTTATTATACCCCCGACCTAATTGTGGTATATAGTAATACCAATGATTCCGTCCGTCCTTCCGTCCGTCTGTCCGAGGACATTTTTGTCCGACCTATTTCAGAATAACTATTCATCTGATTGTTTTCAAATTTTGTACATGTATTCTACACTACTAGGAGGGGTGCAGTGCGAAGTTTCAGCAAATTTCGTTAATGTTTGATTTTTTGTGTGCACATTTCCATGTTTTAAACTTAGTCATTTTCCAATATCAGATTTGTCCGACCAATACGGGAAAACTATTCATCCGATTGATTTCAAATTTTGCACATGTCTTCTACCCTACTAGGAGGGGTGCAGTGTCAAATCAAAACTAAAATTAATAAGTCTTTTGGGGTTTTTGTTTGTTTTTGTTTTACAAAGTTTCATTTTTGTGCTTAGTCATTCTTCCATCAAAATTTGTCCAACCTATAGAAGAAAAACTATTCATCCATTTTATTTCCAATTTTTTACATGCACTCTACCTCACTAGGAAGTGTGTAATGCCACTTAAAAACCAATTTCGTTAAGTATTAGTTTGTCTGACTGATTGCAGAAAACTATTTATCCTATTCTTTTCATATTTTAAATATTTCTTTTAACTTATTAGGAGAGATGAAAATAAAAGATGCAAAGTAACATAGTAATGGTCATTCTAATATGATAAGACTTTGTTCGAACACTATTACCCCAATGGAATGTAAAATTCTTCAATGACTGAAAAATACACTACAGAAAAGAAAGAACAATCTCAAGATCCACTTTGAAATTTAGTGCATATATCATATGCAGATGTAATTAGTGGTTTATTATACCCCCGACCTAATGGTGGTATATAGTAATACCAATGATTCCGTCCGTCCTTCCGTCCGTCTGTCCGAGGACATTTTTTGTCCGACCTATTTCAGAAAAACTATTCATCTGATTGTTTTCAATTTTTTTACATGTATTCTACACTACTAGGAGGGGTGCAGTGCGAAGTTTCAGCAAATTTCGTTAATATTTGATTTTTTTTGCAAATTTCCATGTTTTGAACTTAGTCATTTTCCAATATCAGATTTGCCGACCTATTACGGGAAAACTATTCATCCGATTGATTTCAAATTGTGCACATGTCTTCTACCCTACTAGCAGGGGTGCAGTGCAAAGTTTCAGCAAATTTCATTGATATTTAAATTTTTACAAATTTCCATGTTTTGGACTTTGTCATTTTCCAATATCAGATTTGTCCGACCTATTACCATCTTCCGCACGCATCGGGCGAGATATGCATTTACAAGAAATTCATATTCACCCTTGCGACAACTCGACTGGAAAGTTGTGACTCTATCAGCGTCCCTGTAGGACAAACAGAGTTACGTCCCTTGCATTGATCAAATCGCTCGTTACGAACCCAGACAGTCCAACTCGAACTCGAAGCGAAATTTAATTTCAAATGAATCCCTTAGTTACGTTGTGACAGTCACAAAAACGATACGTGAATATAGGTCACCTAAATACTGCGTAGAATGAGGCTGTATTTCTCAGTTTCTATTTAGACATCGCATCGTTTTATTACAATTTTGTGTGCTCAATTGAAATATATAAGGTAATTTGAAACACAAGCACTTGGGGCATAGATATTGCTCATATACTATATATAACATGGATTTACAACTGTCATTTTGATTCCGAAATATAAACATATATAATAACAACGTATTCTTTTGGTGACATCGGATACATATCACTTATAACGTGTTTCCATATGCCTTATCTTTCATTCGACATTGAACTTAGACATATGTCCCCCTCTTAATTAGAACTAATAAACGTTTGATTATGTCAAGCGAGTTCTACGGCGTTATCACAAGACGGAAGAGCCCATATATAGAAGCAAAAGGTCGTGATTTCCTGTTTCATTGGTCACCATTTGTTTGTTTCTGCTTTTGGGCCAATGAGAGAGGAGCTAGGTCGCGACCTTTTGACAATATTTTGAACACTTCCGTCTTGCGATAACGCCGTAAGAATCGCCTGAAATTATTAAACTCTAATTAGTTCTAATTATGAAGGTGACATAAGATATTATGTATAAGTTCAATGTCAAATGAAAGATAAGGCATTTGGAAACAAGTTATAAGTGATATGTAACTGATGTCACCAAAAGAATACGTTGTAATTATGTTTATTTTTTTATGTTTCGGGATCAAAATGCCGGTTGGAAAGCCTTGTTATATGAGCACTGCCCATGCATCAAGTGCTTGTGATTTGAAAGTCAAAATGTGATTGTGGTTGCACATCGTTTAAAAATAGATGAGGGAAAACATTTGTATGTCACTTTCCGCAGGAAGTGTTTCAATTTTGTTGAGTTTAATGTGGCATGCCACTGAAATATACAATGAAAGGCCATCGTTCAACTGTGGGTTATAAAATAATACCTGTGCCAGCTGATTTATAACCAGAAATGACTTGGAAAATATTTGCCGGCGCTTAATTTCTGGTAAGACATCGCGATAGATTCTACGTGTGATGTTTTTGTATCCTCGCTTTTGATTGGCCTACACCATAGCTCAATAATCAGGCTACTTCCTGTCACAGCTTTCCTGTCGAGGTGTCGCAAGGGTGAATATGAATTTCTTGTAAATGCATATCTCGCCCGATGCGTTCGGAAGATGCCTATTACGGGAAAACTATTAATTCGATTGATTTCAAATTTGCACATGTCTGCTACCCTACTAGGAGGGGTGCAGTGCAAAATTGCAACAAATTTAATTGATTTTTCTTTTTTTTACAAATTTCCATGTTTTGGACTTGGTCATTTTCCAATATCAGATTTGTCCGACCTATTACGGGAAAACTATTCATCCGATTGATTTCAAAGTTTGCACATGTCTTCTACCCTACTAGGAGGGGTGCAGTGTCAAATCAAAACTAAAATTAATGTTTTTTACAAAGTTTCATTTTTGTGCTTAGTCATTCTTCCATCAAAATTTGTCCAACCTATAGAAGAAAAACTATTCATCCATTTTATTTCAAATTTTTTACATGCACTCTACCTCACTAGGAAGTGTGTAATGCCACTTAAAAACCAATTTCGTTAAGTATTAGTTTGTCTGACTGATTGCAGAAAACTATTTATCCTATTCTTTTCATATTTTAAATATTTCTTTTAACTTATTAGGAGAGATGAAAAAAAGATGCAAAGTAACATAGTAATGGTCATTCTAATTTGAAAAGACTTTGTCCAAACAATTGCAGAAATTCATTCATTCTTCTCAATTCCTCTTTCGGGGTCAAATGCTGTGCAAGAGATGTCTACGTGGAAAGTGAAAAATAATTCAGTTAGTCAGAGATGCACGGTCGGGGGTATTAGTGAGCCACGTTCACTTTTTTGCTTGTTCAATTTAATCTATCATTTTTTTACAAAAAAAACTGACTTTTTTAGATATAGAGATATAGAAATTGGATGTTCCTATGACATACTTGAATATGAAACTCATATTCCTACTGGACCACGTTTGACATGAGTTTAAGAAACAAGAGGGTCCAAAATGTGCAAGTCAACTTTCAAAAATTTCTATTTTTCTGTAAATAACACAATCATCAACATATGATAAAACGTTAATTGTCAGTTGCATGGAAGCCATCCTCAATCAATCATTGGTTTGATTTTATATGAAGTGAGAAAAGGATGTTGTACCCAACAGGTGAACGCACACGGAGCTGTTATACAAAGATGGAACGATTGAACAATGCTAACATGGGAATGCCAGATATAAAAACAAACTCCTGTGACGTCAGAGCTCCGACGTCGACTGACATCCAGATGAGTTGCCATAGAGACGACGATGCTATATCGAATGTTAAGGAGGTCTTTGTTAAACAAACCAGAGTTCACAACTTGGAATACACAGTAAAAGAAAGACCTCCATTTTTGGTCATCATTGCAGCCGCGTTACAGGTGAGAAGGAAATCATTATCACAGACAATTACATCATTTGTTTGATGGTTAATCTGAAAATCCAATTGAAAAACATTCAGTTTGCGTTAACATATTAATTTGGCAGGACATTGAATAAAGAAATGCCTTTAAAAAAGGCATGGTTGGTGCCACAGATAAAGGTTGTGATTAGTCGACAAATTTGAGTGATAAGTGAACAGTAACAACACTGGGTACCAGCACTAATATTAGCACGAGTATTGATCAATCAATCAAAGTTAATTTCACAAAATTAATTTCTATCTACATGAGTTTATGAAAGTTATGATTTAAAAAAATTATCAACGAGTGTTGGTTTATTTTATATCAAAAGACACGAGGCTGATATTCTATTTATCATCCAAAGTCACTCTTTTTCACATCTCATAGACAAAATTTACATCTCTGAACACAACAATACTAGATTTTAAAGACAGTGGGACAGCGTTGACAATGACAGGAAATTGTGCAAAATCTGCTGCCAAAACGATATCTCCTAGGCGCTTTCGCTTGATCTCTCAGACGCCATGATGGTTAATTATTAACAGGAGTATTACGGATCTCTGATCATCTGACAAGATTCGATCCCGGGTCCTTATGTTATTGCCATTTCAGAGTTAGAAATTTTATTTTACAACAGTTCTGTCAGCCTTCTGGCATCACATATCATCCTCATGGCGAAAAAATATATACTTGTCTCAAGTATCAAGAAAACCAATTTATCAATTGACAGTTTTGTTAGCATTGTTTTCAATGTGGACACAATTATAGCTTGTAAAAACAATACTTTGACGTCCTTCCATGCTAAATGGAAAGCTCTCATGTATATTTTACAACAGTGACTAAATTCCTTTATTTTATGAATGCTTCACTAACATATGTATTCTCTAATACCATGTACACCTACCGAAATGAAATGAATAAAAAATAAAAAAAACTATGCAAGGAATGCTTATTGGATGTTATGCCTGAGTTACACCAAGGTCGTTCTCACTACGTCCTACTCCATCCAAAATTAAAAGCAAAACTACCTCGGACGGGATGGAAATGAGTAACGATTGTTAATATTTTATCAAAATATGACGCCAGTTCGTTCACACAAAGCTCTCAGCACGTTCATCTAATCTTTACCCCGTCCTTAGGCAGTTTCTAACACGTTTAGATTGCATAGTATTGCCCGTTCGCCTAGTTTTCAGGACGTCTTCAATCAGTTTAATTCCGTTCTTAGACAGTTCATATCCGTTCTAAACTAGACCAATCTCGTTCTTCATACGCACAATTCCGTCCTAGCTGCGACTATCTCGTTTTAAGACAGTTCTTTTCGTTTTCACTACGTCCTGATTCCGTTCTCAGTGCGTCTTAATTGTAAAATCATCCAGTTCTGGCCCATTTTCTATTAATACCCATCACGTCCTTGTCCGTTCTCATTAACGTCCTCAATTGCAAGGTGAAAACATCATGCCTCCAAAGAAGAAGAAGTATGATCAGAGGAAGGTTGTCCACAGGAAATCAAATACCAGATCAACTAGCCCTGTAGAAGCTATATTGGCCGAGGCAAACAACACTTTACATTGTTTCTCTGCTTCCATCACAAACTGTAGGAAACCTACATTAATCATGCTGAGAGCTTCATATAACTTGGTTCATGTTTCTCTTATCACTTCTCTGTCCCGAATAATAAAAATATTAACACATGTGTATTTATACCCGTCCTTACATACCGAAATGCAAACGTAGTAAGAACTATGTGAGAATTTTTGCAAACGTACTAAGAACGAGTAGAACGCAATGAGGACCTTATAAGAACTTTTATTACTGTGTAAGAACGCACTACAAACTGAATCAGAACATTTTCGATATTTTACACTTATTAGGACGTACGAACAACTGACTATGGTCGTACTGAGAACGAGTTAGAGCTGGCTGAGGACGGAATGGACGGGGTGGAAACTGTGTACAAACGTATTGTAATCGATTCTCGACTGCGCAACGTTCTTACTCGTCCTTAGTCAGATCGAAGTACAGTAGTTCCGTTCGCAGTACGACAATGCCGTTTTCAGTACGTTTGTACTCCGTCCAATTTCAGGACGGGGAGAACGTTCAACATGTCGAACGTTCTGGAGCACCTTCCCGTTTTTAGTACGTCCGAGCCAGTTTATAAAGTTCGTAAACAGTTGCCACAACGTTCATTTCGTCCTCAGCCAGTTCTCGGACAGTTTGAGCCCGTTCTGAAAAAAATCCAAGAACGTACTGAGAACGAGCTTGGTGTAAAGGGGGTATAAAGGATAGCTTTATTATTAACTATCAACTGAGCAACATATCTTTCGGGAATCCCATCTTCTCAAACATCTCATCCTGTAATTCAATGCAAATAAACGTAATATCTGGGCTTTGTTATTCAATGTGACAAGATGAATGACTTAACACATTTTCCGAAACTAGACGATGCTTCAGAAGGATACACTTTAAGATGAATTAAGAAGCAGCAGGTCAAAAATGAGTAGTCTTTAGCCCCTGAGAAACTGAAGGTTAAGGAGAACCAAACCAGAGGATCATGACCTTAAATACTAGTAAAAACAATCCTCAACGTCTCAGCGAGGATTTGGTTGCGATCCTTTTAATATCTTGGACATTGCCAAGATCCATGATTAGTCATGGTTTCTATTATCAATACATCACATTAACTTCTGCCCAACTGCTCATCTCAGATACACTTTAAATGTGCCATTGAATACAAACTAAGAACTTCTTTAATGATAGGGAGAAACGCCTTTTTGAAATAGAAGATGACCTGCTAAGCAATAAAATTTTCTAAAACGAAACATTGTTGGGCAAAATAAAAGATGAAGACAAGAAGGATGTTGTAAAAAGATTTGAGACATTTGCATCAGAACAGAGAGATTTTGAAAACAGCTTGCAAACGTATATAATGTGTCACAAATGACAACGATCAGGAGTTGTTGACACAAGTTTCCTTCATCTTAACAAATGTCGAGCTCTTTTGATGAAATTCGAAACCTTTGATAAGATTGAACTTGTTTGCTTTAAAATTATTTTCCATTGAAGCATGTACTGATGTGCACACCAAACGGACTGGCTATCCCCTTCATCGTAGCAGACACGATATGTGCAGAGTGGGGGAGTCCCATCAGAACCACCCTGGTCTCCTCCACTCAACTCATGACGGGGGTCTGTACACTGCTGCAGACTGCACTGGGAGTCAGGTGAGTGTTCAATGTTGAATCAGACATGTCATCAACTTAACTCATGCTTGGCTCTGTACACTGTTGCGGACTGCACTGGGAGTCAGGTGAAAGTTAATTGTTGAATCAGACAGTTTCATCAACTCAACTCATGACAGGTGTCTGTACACTACTGCAGACAGCACTGGGAGTCAGGTGAGAGTTGATAGTTGAATCAGACAGTTTCATCAACTCAACTCATGACGGGGGTCTGTACACTGCTGCAGACTGCACTGGGAGTCAGGTGAGTGTTCAATGTTGAATCAGACAGTTTCATCAAATCAACTCATGCTGGGCTCTGTACACTGCTGCAGACTGCACTGGGAGTCAGGTGAAAGTTAATCGTTGAATCAGACAGTTTCATCAACTCAACTCATGACAGGTGTCTGTACACTACTGCAGACTGCACTGGGAGTCAGGTGAGTGTTCAATGTTGAATCAGAGAGTTTCTTCAACTCATCTCATGACGGGGGTCTGTACACTGCTGCAAACTGCACTGGGAGTCAGGTGAGTGTTTAATGTGGAATCAGACAGTTTCATCAACTCATCTCATGACGGGGGTCTGTACACTGCTGCAGACTGCACTGGGAGTCAGGTGAGTGTTCAATGTTGAATCAGACAGTTTCATCAACTCATCTCATGACGGGGGTCTGTACACTACTGCAGACAGCACTGGGAGTCAGGTGAGTGTTGGAGAGTCCAGTACCTTAACGGTTGAGCTCAAGAAGTAAGTGTTATACGTCGAAACAACAGAAGTCAGTCATCCATGGTCCTTTTATAGCCTTGAAATCAAATCAAAACATAAAAGGTTTTCTTACCGTTGCTCTGTTTCAGTTTCACGTTACACATTTCATCTTTAGGTCTTTCACACAACGTTTCAACAGCTATAGACACTTAAAATGCTCACAACGTCCATTGGTGCAAAACGTAAACACAATGTTATTTCGAAAAGTGTGATGTTGCATTGTTTGAAATATTTGTTGCCTCGAATGGTGCAATCTAATTACAGACTGCCCATCATACAGGGACCTGCTGGTGTCTTTATGGCTGTCATCCTAGCACTGCAAAACCAAGATGGCTGGCGCTGTCCTGCTCCAGTTGAACATCAAGGTGGTGTTGAGTGACAAACAGTTCTAAATGCGATTTTTGTGTAGATTTTACGTAATTAAATGAGCCATGTTTTAGCCGGAAGGATGCTGTGAATTGAAACATCACAGCTCATTGCGATAAATACATAGTCAAATGAGTGTTTCACCCCCATGCATGTCAGGGCATGACTAGTTCGATCTCCGTCAAGAAACCTCATATTGGTCACATGATCAGGTTTGCAGTCAAACGAGAAGCACCCCATACAATCACAGATCCCCCGCCATAAGGTGCTCATGACATGATGTTTCACGATGCTGTTCTTATACGCCTCCAAACTCTTATCCTGCCATCTAAAGAGTGATGAAGGAAACTGCTTTCATCTGATTAGTGAACTTTCTTCAAAGATCTTAAATTCCACCTAAGTCTTTTTCTACACCACACCAGAAACACCTGCTTTTGTTTTTTGTTGAGTTTCGGTTGCTTGATTACTCTTTTGGACTTCAATCCTTGAGTTGATTTGACGGTTTGGAAGCCATTAGCGTTTTAGGGTTGGACTTGAAGTAAAAGGATTGCTTCTAACGAGCCTTATGAATGTTCTATCTTGTCTCAGAGAGGGGATACATGGTCTGCATGAGGGTGTAAGATTCGTCACATCATTCGTTCATCCATGTTTTCTCGCTAAATGACTGGTGGTAGAATAATGACGTCCAATTCTTCTTGAAATATGCTTCAAAGTAAGACCAACTTCCAGAAGACCAATTATCTGCCACTTGACAGCCTCTGACATTCCAGCACACGGCATTCTGGATTACAATGGCTATTTCAACATTTTTATAACCGTAATTGATCATAATTTTTCAGAACTTGTGAAAAGCAAAATGCACTGTAGCTTGTCGCATTTGGATGAGAGATATCTCTACAAATAATATAGTACATGCAACACTTTTTACTATGTATAGATCAACATGAATTGTATGCCTAACTCTATGGTCAGATGGAATATGTTGCAAAGAGGGACGAACGTCATCCACTAATTTTGATGTAGTTATATCCGAAAGAGTATCTCTCGCATATATCTTTAATAATTCAGATAAATGCTGCATTAAATTGATTTACATGTTATTTTAAGACTAATTTGTTGTATAGGAAATGGCACGAATATGGCATTGAACACGACAGTCAATCTCACATATGAAGAACATATATCACCAATTGACAATCAATTTGATAAACTGAAAAAGGTGAGCATAACTTAAGAAACTATTAAGATGACCAATGTCATCTCTTTCTTTTTCAAAAAACTCCTATGGAAATGCTAACAGGGACGAAGTCCTTTTGGTTTTACATTGAAAAATAAATGATAAAACTCAGATGAATTTTTGTGGAATTTGTTGCTTACATGCAATCCGCTCAACATCAAGGACGTAGACGATCCATTTAGTAACAATAATTGAAATAGGGGTAAGCTTTCTCTTCCCAAAAGGAAGAATTGGTTGAGTAACCTCTGAAGAGAATAAGGAGAAGCTTCAAAAAAAATTTCAGAGATATCATCTATTGTTATGGGTCTTTATTTTATTAACGTATAATACTTTTTGAAGATGTCATTTGCAAAAATACACAAAATGAAGAAATATTTGTATTATTTTTTCAACAGTTATCAGGAAGTTTAATGGCTGCCTCCCTGGTAGAAATCCTTATTGGAGGGACAGGGTTGGTTGGTTTCCTGCCACGGTTCGTTGGTCCTATCACTATTGCCCCTGTCCTTGGGTTGCTTGGACTATCTTTCTTCAAGGTAATCCTGCGGTACGGTGCTTCTTCCTGGATTATCACTGTCGTGTAAGTGTTGGAATTATGGAGAAAAAAGATGTCATTGTGTGCAGCTATCATCTGAAGTGTTGAAATCTTATAGTCATGAAAACAATTGTGTGGTTTAGGGGATGATGATTATGTTAATGACAGAAGAACACGGATATAACGAACTCCAAGGGACCAAAGAATTTAGTTCGCTATATCCGGTGTTTGCTAATTTGCTATACGCATATAATTTTAATGATATTATAAAGGTACGGGACTTGAAAATATGTTCACTATATCCGATTGTTCGCTATATCCGTGTCCTTCTGTAGTTATAACTTTAGAATTGTACTTGGACCGAGGTAAATTATCATTGAGATGGCAAGAAATGTGTAATTCCTACTTGGGCGGCTGATGTATGAGTTGAAATTTACCAGCAATGTATAAGCACAATTTAAAATTGAGTTTAAAAACATGGTCAATTCCAGTCCCCTTTGAAGATACTGACAACGTTTCCACGTATTGCTGTAAGTGATTATTTGTATGCTGTGAAAGATTTGCATTTTTAATTTTACCTATTTGACAAGATAACGAGATAAGCATCTAGGGCATACAATTTCCCTTCTGAAATAACGTCATGGTGATTACTCCAGGAGCATCGTCCTGATCCTGATCTTCGCCCTGTACATGGGTCATCTTCAACTCAGAGTTCCAGTACCGAAGACACGTTGCCTAGGGAAACCAAAGAGGAAAATTGGAGTCCCAATATTCCGCCTCCTTCCAGTAAGCTTTTCACTGTCAGTCATGATTATCCCTATCGATCCCTCAAATTCATTTGGCCCTAGTAAAAATGTTCTTCCTGATCTATAAAAGATGACAACTGATTAAGAAGTCCCCTATTAAGAGATATACAAAGCATGAGTTTACAACAGTGCTTGTTTGAAGAACCAATTGCTTAACAGCTGGAAAGATGTAAATTTTGATGATAAAGATGCTGGCCCAAACTGGTTTAAGTCTTGGCATATGGTCTATCAGCCCTGTCGACGAGGCTGGTCCTGCTACGGCCACTGCTCCTGCTTCTGTTGCTTTGCCTGTTGCTGTGGCTGTGGTTCCAGCTCTTGCTGCGACTTTTTGTGCTACTCTTGCTTAAGCCTCAGCTCTGACTCCGGCTTTGACTCTGGCTCCGGCTCTTGCTTTTGCTCTTGCTCTTGCTCTTGCTTTTGCTCTTGCTTTTGCTCTTGCTCCGGCTCTTGCTTTGAGTCTTGCTCCGACTCCGGCTCTTGCTCTTGCTCAGACTCTTGCTCCGGCTCTTGCTATGCCCTTTACTCCGACCCTTCTCTTGCTCTAAATCTTTCTCCAACTCTTGCTAAGACTCTTGCTCGTGCCCTTGCTCTTCTCTGACTCTTGCTCTTCTCTTGCTCTGACTCTTGCTCTTCTCTTGCTCTTCTCTTGCTCTTGCTCTTGCTCTGACTCTTGCTCTGACTCTTGCTCCAACTCTTGCTCTTGCTCGTGCTAGTTCTCTTGCTCTAGCTTTTGCTCGTGCTCGTGCTCCGACTCCAGCCCTTGCTCTTCCTCCAACTCTTGCTCCAACTCTTGCTCTCTCTCTTGCTCTTGCTCTTGCTCATGCTCTTGTTTAGACTCTTACTCTTACTCTTGTTCCGGCTCTCGCTCGGCTCTTATCCCGACTCTTGCTCTTGCTCTTGCTCCGACTCTTGCTCTTGCTCTTGCTCTTGCTCCGACTCTTGCTCCAACTCTTGATCAAATTTTTGCTCTTGCTCTTGCTCTTGCTCCAACCCTTGCTCTTTCTCTTGCTCTTGCTCTTGCTCGTGCCAGTGCTCTTGCTCGTGCTCTTGCTCCAACTCTTGCTTGTGCTCTTGCTACGACTCTTGCTCTTGCTCTGGCTCTTGCTCTTGCTCATGCTCTTGTCGTGCTGTTGTTCATACTCTTGCTTCGACCTTTGCTTCGACCTTTGCTTATGCCCCCTGTCCACCGAACCGTGACCAATATGCGACAGAGTAAGATCGCCGCGATCAAGCCGGTCGCACTGGTCGCAGACATAAATACCAACAATTTTTAAAAAATATGATTTTGCGGTTCCACCAAGCCGGCTATACGACCCCACTATGACCAAAAAGTGATTAATTTCTTTTTTTTCCGGCGAGCACATTTAGACAGAGTTGAGACTGATTCGAATTGCAGTATAGATCGCATGTCGGTCTGAACATAGTCGTACTGAGATACGACCAAATTGGCGAATTTTCATGCGAGTGGTTAGGATCACCCCGACAGTTTATGTGATTGCCATACAATCGACATACAATCGACTTACAACCAACTTGCGACTAGTGAGATTGCTTTTACACTCGAGTGCGACCACATAACGACAGTTGCGAGTATTCTACGACTCCAGTACGACCATTGCGACTTTTCAAGACATATGCGATCTCTACACAACCTTTTCACAACAGATCGGGCCCAAAGTATAAAAAGGACTGCGTCCAGCTGCAATCATGGCATTGGAGTTTGACTAGCATACAGATAAGATGGAAAATGAAATGGCCCTGGTAGTTGCTCTGGTTTCTGAAACCAGACCCTCTTCCCACGGCAAGATGAAAACGTATCGAGCAACTCCTCGTTTAGAAAACTGGTGATCCGGAGCAGCTCTTTCAACAATAGCCAATGAAAGTGTCGTTGACATTCGGAACAAATTCAAAATACTAACAGACGATCTTTTTGAAACAATCCGAGTGAAATTTAATTTTAAACTTCAGTCCGCATGGTTGTTTTCAGGCTTTTGATGACAAACATTAATATATCACTCAAATAAAGTGTTTTCTCTCCCTTGTAAAACGCATACAAAAGTATTTTTTTTAAATCGGTTCATTAACATGCTGGACTATTCTACTTCCGTGCAGCGGCTTGAAATGCTAGCACAGAAATTACGGCCAATGATGTCAAGGGAGGGATGGGAAAGTTTAGAAACTTTTTCGTTTCGCCCGTGACGTTGTGAAGATGAAACCAGACAAGAACTACAGTATATCGGCGACTGCACCTTAGCTATGATGAGACACCATCAACGAAGGAGAAGGAGGCGTCGACGGCATGCGATACGGAGGCTGTATGTCTACGTGAGAGGTAGACCGCACGACCATGTCTTCTTGTGTATTAGAACTCTCTTCTAAGACAGGTGTACCTAACCTCTGGTCACCTTCTTTTGATGTCACACGAGACGGCATATTAACTTTCTTCCGAGTTGTTCTCTTCGTTCGACCCATAATGTTCAACGGCAGTACTATTGGAAGCGAATTTCGATGGATGTTTACAGCTAGGTGACTGTTTCTGCGACTGACCAAAGACCGCCAGTTGTGGGTTTTTATAGTCCTGGTGCCTGTCGCAATGTCGTTCAAATCGGTCGCATCGCAGATTAGCACGGGAACACTCTTGATTGGTCGCTTTAAAAGACGGATAGGAATTCGCACTCGCAGTGAGGTCGCAATGGGGTCTTGAAGCGCTCTCCACTGATCGCATTATTTGATCGTCAGTGATAAATTAGCGCGAGTGCATTGCGAGTGGACACGACCTAGGTCCAAGTTCATGCGACTGACACACGACCGTACCAAGACCCCATTGAGACCGATGCGAGCGCTTTACGACCGAATTTGAGAGCAAGTAATCAATTTCATCGATCGCAGAAGTTGTGCGATTTTTGAAAACGGACCATCGAAATCGCAAACCCCCCTACGACAACATGCGTCCAATGGAGAGTGTGGAAGATATTTTGTGCGACCATGGGGATCTTCCCAAGACTCCAGTGCGGTGTCAGTGAGAGTAAGTGAGAGTGTTCACGACCGGGAGACAAAAATCGGTCGCAGTGTGGTCGTATGCTCGGTGGAATGGGGGTATTATATCCGTTTCTAAAATTTTTTGTATCTTAATCTTATAATGTACATATTTTCGCATACTTATATTTGTATTTACCGAAAGGTATTGCTAAGCGTGATTGTGATGTGGCTAGTCTCCTGGATACTGACTCATTTCAACGTGTTCCCTGATGATGACACTCATCCCAACTACAGAGCTCGAACTGACGCCAAGTCTCACCTCACACAGAGAGCGCCCTGGTTCTACCTTCCTTATCCGGGTCAGTAAATGTCTACACCTCACTTTGTATATAACATTTGCTGTTTTATTGATATAGGAGTGGTGACAGATGAAATATGCATTTGGAAGTGATGTTAAGTATTAAGAGAGCAGTAACACATACAAAGGATAAATGTGGGTAGATTGTTTTTTCCCTCGGACTACTTGACTACTTACTAAGGTGACATAGAGCTTCACTGAAAAGGTCTCATCATGAATACTGCTCTTTTGGATAACAGTGTCTGTTGACTTTCTTCTTCCAGAAATTCAAACAATCCAAAGGCCTGTTGAGTACCAAACAATGCGAATGACATCTAAGTTTTGTTGCTTATATTGGTTGGAATGCAAAGTCCACCAGACGTGATTCGAATCGTGCTGTACTAAGCAAGGAATTACCTATATGTTAGAACTGAATTCCATGAGATCATGTACTAATCATTTATGTATGATTACAACAGGCCAGTTTGGAATTCCCTCCTTTGACGTTGCTCTGTTCATCGGATACATTGTCGCATTCTTCGCTTCCATCATCGAGTCTGTAGGAGACTACTTCGCTGCTGCCAAAGCTTGTGAAGTCTCCTCGCCTCCACCTCATGCAGTCAACAGAGGCATCCTCGTGGAGGGGGTGGGCGGCTTTATAACAGGAGTCTTCGGGACTGGCATTGCAACAACCACGTACAGTGGTAATATAGCGGAGATGACGTTGACAAAGGTGACCTTGCTTTATAAAATCATCTTAATATCATTCGGCTACGTCTCTGTATGTCTTCCTGATTGACCTGATGCTTTTCGTTATATCTGATTGCTATGTCTATCTCTTTCTCTATCTTTCTTTCACGTTAGTTTCAAAGTTTCGGGATTAATGGGAGGGTTTTCTTTACTAAGTGACACTAGTTATCAAATTAATAATATAATAATATTCAAATTGGAACGAGCGAAATGCATTGGTTGGTAAAATAATTATAACATGTTATGATATTTATAACAACAGACAGCAAACCGCTATGTGATGTACTGTGCCGGTCTGATGCTGATTCTCGTGTCGTTCGTGGGCAAGTTCGGAGCTGCTCTCGCCAGTATTCCTGATCCAGTTCTTGCAGGAGCTGTGTCTGTCATGTTCGGTACGTTAGCAGCGATCGGGCTCTCAACACTGCAGTACGTTGACCTCAACTCAGCCCGGAACCTTCTCATCCTCGGGACGGCTTTCTTTGCTGGCTGGCTCTTCCCTCAGTGGATTCAGACCGACCCGAACCTTATTAACACGGGTATTTATCATATCTCAACTGATGTTTCATGTCTTACTGAGTCTCAGTTGGGGCATGATAGACCAAGGTGCTATCATCATTTGTGATTCTTTTCCTTTATTGAGTTATACCGTTCCTGCTATATATCACAGCACTACTCCACTGCCTGCTGTTCTAGCAAGGAATTGAACATATTCGAATATTACTTGAATGCCTGAGCTTTGGTAACAATACAATGATGTTGCTTAGGTGTTGCATTATAGAATTTCAAAAGATTGGTCCATTACTTCCGCGCAGCTGCAACGTTACTCAAGTCATGTTACAGGTAAATAAAGCACCTTCTGGAATCTATACAAGAAGTATAGTATTTAGCGCTTACCCTTGGTCGCTTGGCAGATTGAAGTCAGTAAAAGATGTAAAACGATATTTGATTGGATAACGATTAGGATGGTATTCCTATTGCATTTTTTTGTCGCCTAAAAGGCACTGGAAAATATTGTCAGAATGTAACAAAGGTTACGATGGAAGGTATGGGTTCAGTTTGTTCTGTAAGGAAAGAATAAGCAGGGTCGAGATAAACGTTCGATCTTAAACAACTGCCAGTTCTTAACTATAAGTTGCCTGCAAAGTTCGGCAATATCGTTCTTTTTTCTTCTTAGGTAATCTTCAAGCGAACAACATTTTGCGGATAGTGTTTGGAACGCCCATGATTCTTGGAGGACTAATAGCCTTTATATTGGACAACACGGCCAGAGGTAATCCAGATGATTTATTGCAAAGGGTTGTGAATCAAAACCTTACGCAAACATTTGCTTTGGCTCCTGATAAGATCAGCCTAGGAGGGACATGTGAAGTACAGAAATCGGTTTGTCACAAAGTATTGGGAATGGGATATACATAACGATGTGTATATTGTTGATTTACCTTTTTCACAAATATCTTCTGTTGTTTCATTAAGTGAATTATGAAAACTTCCTAGCTATGTTTTTGCTTTCGATTTCAGTGACGTTGGTTATTTACCATAAAAAGATCTCTTCCATGTTACTCGCGATCGTGTCATTTAAATCGGGACACATGCAGTAACCAATAAAGCAAGTTTGGATTAATTCTGAAAGTATTTACTGAAACACAATGGAATTTAAATAGAGTTTAAGATTAACTAGGGAGAATAGATTCTCATCTATATGTGTTTCAGCCCTCCGCAGAAACATAATGCACTGGTGTAGTAGGATGGGGCAGTTGTCTGTTTGCTTCAATGTTGAGTCAAACCATTGCCATTGTGTAAAACGTTATAACATCTAATTCCTCCTAAAGGTTCTAGAGAAGAGCGAGGTATAGACACTTGGCAGAGATATCAAGGAGGAGACGAGACTGAACCATCCAGAAGAGGACATGACTCTCATCTGGACAGAAGTGAAATGGAAAGTGGTAAAGGGGATGATTCTTGTGAAGGTTCTGACATTCTGGGAGATTCCACCTACACGTGGCCTTGTCTACGCCGACTCTACAATCGACTTCCGGTCTGTTCAAGGTTACCCTTCATGCCGTCATCTGGTCCTGGGAACCGGAGGGTTGACCTTTGTGATAACACTACGTTGTAAATGAATGGGGTTTTTAACCTACGCTTGGTCGGAATTTGAGTTGTCCATTGTGTTTTATTATAGCGGTGAATATCCATCTCAGTTGACAATGTTAGAAACAACGTTCCTGGAACAATATCCTACAGACTCCACATAATTAAATGTCTGACACTGATATGACGAGTTGCACATTGAAACAGTTTAATAGCACTCTTCTTCGGTTACCTCACTTGTCCTTTCAACGTTGCACATTGTCAATGCATATCCATTGTCATCCACAGTCGCTTGTTGTTTTAAATATCATCCGAGACCATGCTTCTGTTCGTTCTTTAAAGGAGTGGTAGCACATTTTCTAAAAAGAATAGAGCCATTGGCTCTGTAGCTCATATGTAACTTTGCTAAGAAGGTGGCCAATGTGAGGCAACAGGGTCACATATTCTGAAATTAAGTATGTAGGGGACGTGATTTCAGATACCAGTAATCAATTCAGTAATCGAAATTGCTCAAACATTCAAAGAAAATATAATAAAAGTACCGAGGGTACAGAAGCTCACCTTAAAATGAATGATGTGGTAATATGGTTTAATTGTGTAACCATCTTTTATATGATAATTGATTATGGCTGTCATCATGATTTATTTATCTCTTAAAAGGCTATTCTTCTGTTGGAAACCACTAGAGCTTGAACAAACATTAATACAAGAATGATATAATCATGATTTGTTAACAAGCAGTAGGTTTTTGTATAACTTTTTTGTATATCTATGGCTGAAATGGCTGAATTGGTGACCATCTTGGACTTTTTAATCTTCAAAATGCTACTTTTATGTGGGCATCTGTATTAATTTCATTATGATATCTTGATTGGTTTAGGAGTATTCATTTAGTCACACTCTCAACTTCCAAAGAACTAAAAAGATTATGCACATAAACATTTGGAATATATCCCTCTGACACAAATCACAAATTCAGCTAGTGATAAGTCCAATTGCCAAAGTAAACTTAGACTAAAATTTAGTCTATGAAATATATTATTTTTGAAATAATTACATGCTTTTCAACATTTTTATTTCTTGGTCTCCTCATTTCGTAAATTGCTGTAGCCTAGACTTGCTGAAAGAGAACCTAGACTGTATTAAAGGCTCCTTTTTATTTACAGTCCTGAAGCTGGACTAAAGTAAACTGTCCAGGTCAATGTCTCATGTAATTCTAACTGAAGATTTCTGAATATCTTAAATCTTGACATATGTTAGTGCAATCTGATTGGTCAGAATAGGCTAGCAACATGGGGGTTTATGCTAATTACTAGATATGATGACCTATGATGACCTCTTGCACCTGCATGTAGCTTATGTAACTTATCCTCTTATGTAAGTTACTGTTATTCCATATAGTGAGTGTCCTCCCCTCATTTCAATATACAATACAGATACTCTTTAGAGGAGAGTTGCAGGAGAGGGGCTGGAAGGATAGGAGGGGAAAAAGGGGTTGAGGGGGGGGGGGGGGGGGGGGGGGGGGGGAGGGTGATAGAAGGAATGTGGGATAGAAGAGAGGTTTGCAATGGAAGGACAGGAGAAAAAAGGGGAGGAGGGAAAGGGGGGATAGAAGGAGTGGGGGTAGAAGAGAGGTTTGCAATGGATATAATCTGGAGGTCAACTCAGTAATATGTTTATTGAAGTATCTTAACTAACAGAGAAAATTGGTGAGAAAGACTTTGTAAAAAAAGAATTGTTCAGACAGCTGTTCAAATAGTTTTGAAGATGAATATTAAATGATATATTTCATTAGCATTACAAACAAAATAAAAGATAATTTGTTATTCATTAACCAAAATTTTCAATTTGGAATAAATTAATTGCATGGGAACAAAGGAGTAAAAAACCTAACAGTTAGTGTTGGGAGTGAACAAATTTAATAATTTTAAATGCTTTTGAAAAGTATTTGTTTGAATTGAATGATCATTATAATTATCTAGATAATCATTGTTCAGACTGTAATCAGATATAGATGATTAAAAAATGTATATTTATCCCTCACTGGCTATGTTATTTGCCATATATGAAGTGTCAGGAAGTATGTAACCCACTGATGGAGTGAACAACTTTTATCATTTTATGTTTTATAAAAAATGATTTTTTAAAACAGTCATGCTTCAGGCTGTTCGCAGATAAAGATGATTCATACATTTTTTTGTAACTGTATTTATAGTGTTGATAAACATTACAACAAGGGTATCAATACAAATATAATGACATTGATTTGATTGATCAGGAAATGTATTCTTTTCAATGAATTTCATGAAATCTAATTGAAAATTCAATATAATTGACATATTGACCATCTTGGATTCTTGATAATAAAATAAATGCGTCTTTGTCAGGAATCACTATATAAAACAAGATGTGTTTGTGAAACACGAATGCCCCCGGATGCATCCTGCTCGCTGTGTCAAGGTCAAGGTCACAAGGTCAAATGTCATGGTGTCATCTGAAAGGTCTCATGTCAAGGGATCCATATGTCAAGTATCAAAGAGCTAGCTCTCACCAATCAAAAGTTATGACCAAGGTTAAAGTTTTTGTGGACAAACGGACAGACGGACGGACGGACGGAAAAGGTCAAATATCATGGTGTCATCTGAAAGGTCTCATCACAAGGGATACACATGTCAAGTATCAAAGACCTAGCACTGACAGTATAGAAACTATAGCCAAGGTTAAAGTTTTCGGAAAAGGCTCGCTGTGTCAAGGTAAAGGTCACAAGGTCAAATGTCATGGTGTCATCTGAAAGGTCTCATCACAAGGGATCCATATGTCAAGTATCAAAGAGCTAGCTCTGACCAATCAAAAGTTATGACCAAGGTTAAAGTTTAAAATACTCGCTGTGTCAAGGTCAAGGTCACAAGGTCAAATGTCATGGTGTCATCTGAAAGGTCTCATCACAAGGGATCCATATGTCAAGTATCAAAGAGCTCTCTCTATGACCAACAAAAGTTATGACCAAGGTTAAAGTTTTTTTGGACAAACGGACAGACGGACGGACGGACGGAAAAGGTCAAATATCATGGTGTCATCTGAAAGGTCTCATCACAAGGGATACACATGTCAAGTATCAAAGACCTAGCACTGACAGTATAGAAACTATAGCCAAGGTTAAAGTTTTCGGAAAAGGCTCGCTGTGTCAAGGTCAAGGTCACAAGGTCAAATGTCATGGTGTCATCTGAAAGGTCTCATCACAAGGGATCCATATGTCAAGTATCAAAGAGCTAGCTCTGACCAATCAAAAGTTATGACCAAGGTTAAAGTTTTTGTGGACAAACGGACAGACAGACGGACGGACAGACGGACAGGTGAAAAACAATATACCCCCGGAATCTCCGATTCGGGGGCATAAAAATACTCACTTTTCAGAATGATATCTTAATTGATTTATTAGGAGTAGTACTTGGCCTGAAATCTAATTGAAAAATAATGACTTCTATGATGACATGTTGTTTCCAGAATCCCTTCAGCATGATACAATTATCATTTAGTTTTACAGGTATTTATAAAACACATGGCATTGGAACTGGAACCTGATACAAAATACCTCTATTATCAACTTATCATGTAGATTACTGTACATAAAAGCAGATTCTTGACTTGTTAATATTAACTGATCGTGCAGATTGTTGTACACAAAAGCTGATTCTTGACTTGTTTAAATTGTTATTTGTAAAAAGTATTACTATTAATAGAATACAAGTATACTTTTCATAAAGACAATTTATATACTTTTCATAAAGTCCATTATGTTCTATTTATCAATTAGGTCAGGATTACTATGCAATATACAAGCAGGCAGGGCTGCTAGCCCCAGATCCTTAAGGAGAGTGTAGCAATTTGTGTATTTGGCTTTGTGTACGTATATTTGGAGAAGCATCCTAGTGTGCTGAGCATGTAAACCTGAACTCTGGCTAAGCCCTTATGTGTGGTATTAAAAGACTTGACGGGAGAGAACATGAATTGTTGTGAAAAATATATATAATTTCACAAAATATAGTTAGCTTATGTCCTAAATTGATTTTTTTGTCAAGAAGAACTTCTGTTAGATATGGAAGTGGTACAAATATGAGTAAAACACAGGAACTGGAACCTGATGCAAAATAACTCTTTCCACATCAACTTTTCATGTAGATTGCTAAACACAAAGCTTATTGCTGACAAGTTTTGTGTAAGTTGTTATTCTTAGAAAGAACATATCACTGTCATGAGAATACAAGTCAAATTTCCATAACTCTTATTTCATACACATGGCCATATAGCATAATGCTCTACCATATCAATTGGGTCAGGTTGATTATGCAACAGACTAGCAGCTGAGACTGTGATGCTAGCAGCCTGTATTGGGATGTGTATTAGAAAAGCATAGTGGACTCAACAGGAATATCTGAACTCTGGTTGACCCCTTTTGT
The DNA here is from genome assembly GCA_916613615.1 of Steromphala cineraria. NCBI lineage: Eukaryota > Metazoa > Mollusca > Gastropoda > Trochida > Trochidae > Steromphala > Steromphala cineraria. The sequence continues at coordinate 63,468,396 of OU744728.1, read as the reverse complement.
GTGGTATTTAAAGGAATATAAGGGAGAAACCATTGTTTAAAATTCAACATGATGTTTAATGTCATTGAGTTTTTGCAGCTAGTTGCCATAAAGATTTTAAACAAATTAATTAACAAGGCAAAAGTGAGCACGGCTCACATACCCCCGCCTGTAGTTTGACCGCCTTCACGTAACATTAACTTGAAAATTTATGAAAATTACTCGTTGAATGATTATGACTTTGAACACAATGGTCTTGCAAACCTAAAAACTATTTTACTTCATAACATCCGCGGCTATGTAGTTTTTGAATAAAATTCTGGGAACCCTGGAATTACCCCTAAAAGGCACAACAGCACTATACAGTCGAACCTTGTTTTGTTTACAGTTGAAAATCATCCCAATAGCGAATCGTCCTGTTAACTGGGTCATTTTTCTTAAGAAATATAGACACATTGTTTGAAAAATCTTTGTCCGTTAGGTGAGATTTACGGATATACGGAGTCCGGGTATCTGAGGTTCGACTGTATACTTCCATACCAAATTTGAAGTGTGCAAGTCATTTGGTATTTATATATGTTCCGGAAACAACAAAACAAAAATTGGACCGTTTTTGGTCAAAATTTCAAAAATTATTCAGAACATTGAGCTGAAACCCCTAAAAGGCACAACAGCACCATATAGGCTACTTCCATACCAAATTTGAAGTTTCTAAGTGGTACAGTTTTTGAGTTATGCTCCGGAAACGAGACAAAGTCCAAAAATCAGACCGTTTTTGGTCAAACTTTCAAAAATTATTTGGACCATTGAGCTGAAACCCCTAAAAGGCACCACAGCACCATATAGGCTACTTCCATACCAAATTTGAAGTTTCTAAGTGGTACAGTTTTTGAGTTATGCTCCGGAAACGAGACAAAGTCCAAAAATCGGACCGTTTTTTGTCAAAATTTCAAAAATTATTTGGACCATTGAGCTGAAACCCCTAAAAGGCACCACAGCACCATATAGGCTACTTCCATACCAAATTTGAAGTTTCTAAGTGGTATAGTTTTTGAGTAATGCTCCGGAAACGATTTCGGACGGACGCACGCACGGAGCGGGGTCGTAGCGGGGGTATAATTATGTTTGTCTTTCATCTTAATGTTTTAGAAACACTTAAAAATATAGAACAACTTGCATGACAATCTTAAATATTCCATATTCAAGATAAAATTATGATTAGTAAGTTCAAATTAGAGAATTTATATAGTGCGAGTGATCACTTGATGAAAGCTTAAAATTAAGTAATAATGATGTGTCGTCTGCAGCTGAAAAGTCAATATGGCTGCTATCGTGGCCATCTTGGATTCTCAAAACTGAAACGTCTACCTTTGTGGGAGGAATCACTATAGTGATAACATACTACAATATGAAAATGATATCTAGATTGGTTTAGGAGAAGTAGTCATTTTCATGAAATCTAATTGAAAATTCAATATGGCTGCCATGGCGGCCATATTGGATGCTCAAAACTGAAACGTCTACCTTTCTGGTCGGAATCACAATAGTTATAACATACTACAATTTCAGAATTATAGCTAGATTGGTTTAGAAAGAGTAGTCTTTTCATGAAATCTAATTGAAAATTCAATATGGCTGCCATAGCGGCCATCTTGGATTCTCAAAACTGAAACGTCTACCTTTCTGTGAGGAATCACCATGGGTATAACATACTACAATTTCAGAATGATATCTGCATTCGTTTAGGAGGAGTAGTCTTTTATGTGAAATCTAATTGAAATTTCAATATGGCTGCCATGGCGGCCATCTTGGATTCTCAAAACTGAAACATCTACCTTTCTGTGAGGAATCACCATGGGTATAACATACTACAATTTCAGAATGATATCTGGATTCGTTTAAGAGGAGTAGTCTTTTTCCTGAAAGTTTACGGACGGACGGACGGACGGACGGACAGACGGACGACGGACGAAGCGCCACGACATAAGCTCACATTTACTTCGTAAAGGTGAGCTAAAAAGCTGCAATAGACCAACCCTAAATTGTGTATGAAGGCTACCATGTCTGCAATGATAATTTAGGGTATAGGATTCAAAGGTTCACCAAACTCTTTTTAGGGGCCATAGGGACACCAAAACTGTAAATAAAAATCCTCACTAGTAAAGAAGTCTGTACACAAGATCTGATCTTTCTAAGCCCTTATCTTGGCAAATGTGGTTGGTCCTTATTAGGGGCCATAGGGTCACCAAAGCTATAAATTATAATCCTGACTAGTCAGAAATCTGTGCACTAAGTTTCAGCTTTCTGTGCCTTATGCTTCTAGAGAATAAGACGAAAAAAAGTTTTAAGGGTGTGACCCATGCAGCCCTTATAAAGAGGCCACAGTGTCACAAAAGCTACAAATTATAATCCTCACTAGGTAAGGAATCTGTACACAAGATTTTAGCTTTTTAGGCCTTTTGGTTCTTGAGAAGAAGATTAAAATAGGTTTTAAGGGCATGGCCCCTCCAGCTCTTATTAGGGGAGACAGGGCCATGAAGCAATAAATTATAATCCTCACTAGTCAAGTAGTCTGTATGCAAGGTTTCAGCTTTCTAGACCTAAAGCTTCTGGAGAAGACCTCAAAAATGGACAAAGTTTATGGACGGATGAATGAATCATTTTTCCTCATGCAAATGATTACAATAACATAAAATTGCTATCGCAAGGTATTTTACATAAGGTTTTATATTTTCTTTTATGATTTGGATAAATTGTTTGAGTACTTAGTTGTTGACTCTCTATTGATAAAACACTTGACACAAAGTACTTTTTATAAGGGAAACTATGAAGAATTAACAATTTAAATAACATGCTTTTGTCCCATTATGGATTGATAAACATTTGATCCAATGGTATCTTTATCATTAGTTCTGGCTATTATTCAAGGTGGGCCTCTATACAAGGATTTGTCAAAAAGTTCGGAAGATAATTTGGACACCTTCATGTGTTCAGACGGCTTTCAGAACTAAAGGAGGTCTTGTTTGACAATTTCAAAAACTTTTCAAGTTGTGATCGTTAGTCTTTTTCCTGTGATTTTAATCCATACTATCGACAATAAACAAATAAAGGAGGTTTTGTTTGACAATTCTAAAACCCTTTCAAGTTGTGATAAGTCAACAAGAACATCCGGTTATTGTCTCGTTGGAGAAGTTGCAAAGAAATGTATATATAACTAGATTAGCGTTTGAGGGACTGCAACATCAGAACAGCCCTGAGACTGGGGGATTTGCCTTCCCCAGTTCCACCTTCTATACGCCTCATCAAATTGGACACTTTCTCGGTTCCTTTACCTTTGACAATCAAGGTCACACAATCAATGAGCACATAGAACAAAATGTTTTTAACTAATGTTTACTAGGAATATTTTAGTGATTTCATAACTTGTTACCTTGACCTTTGACCTTAAAGGTGAACATTTCAGTTCCCCCGAGATAGGAGTACAGAGTCATTTATATGAGTTCTGGAAAGCTTTGTGGAAAACAGTTAAAGCCATTATAATGAGTGCGGCGGCGGCAGCGGTGGAAACTGAAAGCAGCCCCGACTTGCTAATGAGCAATTTAGCTTCTACTATATTTTGATTTCTCAAGGAAGTCAGGATTCGCCTGATAAGCTAAATGATACGGAAAGAAAGACATCAGGAATAATTACAATTTAATTTAATTTCAGCAGCTACATCACAAACAAATGACTCACAAACAAATAAAATCAGTAAACTATTCATAATGATCATACATGTTCATACATGACACAAAAATCACTTATGTGCATGACTGTGCATTCTAAAGCAACTAACTGCCAGACTGAACATTACGTAATTGAAGAGTATTTTACTCTAGATCCGTTATAGATCATTAAGCATTCCGTTGTTCAAATACATGATGCTGTAGACTCTTATGAAATTCATCACATGAAAGCTTGGACATACTTGGCTAAGTATCTAAATGAGGTCAAGAATATTTTAGTTGCTTCTTGTACTCTACCAAACTAAAAAATTTGATACGTAAAAAAAAAGAAGAAAAAAAAGATCTCTTTATTTTTTACTGCTCCATCTTATATGTATGAAATGAAAATATCATTATTTGTCATAAATGATTACCAAAATAATCATTATCAATATCCATAAATACATAACAAGACATATAATTTGAACATTTTATCAAACATATTTAAATTGCTTGTCCTTTTCAGTAATGTTTTAAATATTAAAGTTTTTATCTTCTTCTGTATTGTTTGATCATGAAGGAAAAATCAGATAAGGTCATTGAAAAAGTTTTTCCCTACCTACCGACTTGAACTTATGACTCTTAACTCGAAATTAAACGAAATTATTAAAAATCTAGCCTTAGCACTAAGATCTGCTTAATGCGTTACCTTGTGAGTTTAGAGTGTCGACATGGGTTGTCAAAATGATTCTAACTACTATTTACAATCAGGAAATGGCATCTCTTTGATACAATACCTTGAAAAATGTACATGCGAGTCACATTGTCAAATTACACTTCGACAGTGGTTACCATGATACATTCTCTGCAGATACTTTAACATGTTTTTGTGTTAGTTAGAGGTCATTTTAGTACTTTGAACCTGATTTTCGGTACAATTCTGTTTCAAAAACTCTCTTTGCATGTTTTTTGTGACTGATAACAACTTGACTTACTATCTGGTCAATTGTTAGCTTATAAATGAATCGACTTTATCAACATTTTGAACTGGTCAAAAGAGTTTCATGAGAGGAATATAATGACAAAAGATTTGACACATATGATAATGATCATACACCCACTAGGATATGACCATAAAGACTTTGATCTGTTGCTCTTATATTCCCATTAAAGATAAACCATTAGCAAAATATTATTCAGAAAACTCAAAGCAATTGCATGACTGACATCGATACGAAAAGGATCATTCTAAATATATATCTGAATATCATAGTAAAGGTTTTACATCTAATAATATACCCAAGGAAAACATAATCTACAATGAAATTCTTGAATTCATTTGAATAATGAACCAAATCACAATGGTGGCTAAATAGTAAATACGGTAGTGAATCATCTTCTAACATTCTTTCTACACATCACACTCAATCTTCTTTACTAGCCACACATAATGACACTTTCCATACATGCACTTGATAAAATGTACAACTGCCAACTGTTCAAATGATTATGAAAGTCTTTGCTAGGATTGTGGGGTTTGCATTTGAGATTGTAACTTCTTCATTGTGGCTTCATCCTGTTGTGAAAGTGCTGTTAATTTCTTTCCTATCCGGTCATGAATTTCTAGATATTTGGCCACACATCTGTCAATGCATACAGCCTCTCCCTTGGTCAGTTCTGCGTCTTTGTACTTGGCTGGAATACACTTTTTCTGGCAAGCAGTTGTCATCCTGAAGGGAAAAATTATATTAAGGGCAAACAAGTAATTTTATTCTTTCTTATTACAATCTGATCCTTACATTCTACCCATTCTATTTATTTTACTAGATACAGAACAGAAAAGGCATTTATTTGACATGCATTTAGATTGATTGTTACCAACTGTTACAGAAATGATAAACAGGGATTGGGAAAGACATCTTTGACAATGGGCCATTTTCAGGGTTTTTAGTAATTTTCGGAATTTCAAATGGGCCATTGCCAATTAAATCAATAATAAATTATTAACTTTAAAATCTTAATGGGCCATTTTTTCATCCAATGTGCAAAATGGCATTTCCCAATCACTGGATAAAGGTGCAATTTTAATTTTAATGGTAAATGAAATATTTATTAATTTTTAGATGTCTTTTCTAAAAATATCCTAAGATTTGACACATAAAATTTTAGATAACCCATTTATAAATCTATTACTGACTAGTGTACAGTTTCATCATGAAAAGAATGGTTCAAAGAATTATTTAGATATATTGCTTACCGATTATACATGTCGGCCATCATTTCTATTTCAAGATCTGCTACTAATTTCATCTGTGCTTCGTTCAAATTAGCCATTTTGATTGATGTTGTCCTTGAATCAAAATACAAGTTACCCACGTGCAGAAATTAGAAGTGGATGAGTATTTAGAGTTACTTCCCCTGCTGGCATAACGCAGCCAATGAAATCCATTTTTTCAATAATAATCTGACCAATTGAATAGTTTGTTACATTTACGTCCCAGAGCAGGAATGCCAACAAATGTTTGTTGTGAGTAGGACAGTCACTTTGTTTTTGTTGGTTTCAAACACATTTGTCATGATGAAGGTAAATAAAATGGATGATGAATAGTCTATGTTTCCTTTAGCGTGTTGTCGATATTGTAGTTTGTTCACTTTTGGTCAATTCAAAGACTTCAGAGACGTAGTTTGTCTATGAAGAGGAAAACGAAAGGGAAAGTTTGATCAATTTCAGTTATTTTTACTTTTATAACTAATATTAGTCAACTTCATGTAAGTGTCATAGTCTTTTTCCGAACATAAATTTATTTTTTCAAAAGAAAATCTATTACTGAAAAAATAAAATACTTCTACCGTTCCGTTTATATTTAGAAGTGAAACAATTAATAAAATTATTAAAAAAAGGCAGAAGTTTTCTTTTTGAGCTATTCAGAACGAATGTCTGAATATATCCTGGTTGATGAAATAAAGTATGAAATATTGATTGAGTAGAATGAAATAGCCAAATAAGCATATAATAGAACATTGCCAATAAGGACATGATTCTCATTCAGATGTTTTCCCCCAAATAATCGGCAAAAATATAACCTTGTGTCACATCAGCCATACTCAATTACGCCTGATTCAAGACTATATATTATAGATGTTAACAGTTTATGTCAAAGCCCTAATGGTTGAAATATTGTCCAAGCGACGTTATAAGCATTAACTCGCTCACTTTTCTATCTATTATTATTACTGATAAATAGTTGCATAAGTACAACTAAATACTAACATAGGTAAACAAGAATCCAAATTAATCACCAATCCTCTTGAGACATATGTATACATGTATCATAATAACATTACATGAAACATTACAAGACTTGACTTAACTCATTTAAGATACATTAATTGTTTTAAGCATCTGCTTTCTTTACAGATAAACCTTTAGAAATAGTGTAGTAAGACAGGGGAAACACAACATCAACATGGCAGACGAAGCAAATGAAACAAAGCTCTGCACAAACTGGTGAGAACATTTATGCTATAATCTTATGAATAAGGAATCAATTTCCATTGTGGCTCAGTTACAGGTCTGAGATTTGTTCATTAACTTTCATAAATGTTGATCGTCTTAGCTTTGTTAATAATAATAATAATAATTAATTTGTTAAGCGCCCATCTTCCAACAAAGCTGCTAAGTGGCGCTGTTTCATGAGCTCGTAGTGCCATTGTATTTTGGTGGTGAAGTTCATTGAAGGACGAATGCTTCATTGAAAAGATGGGTTTTCAGCATTGAGCGGTAAGTGTCAATGTCCTGAGCAAATCTGATGTCAATCGGTAGAGAATTCCACAAAGTGGGACCAGCAACAGTAAACGCTCTTTCTGCTGTTTTTGTTCTGTTCACTGGAACATCTAGCTGTTTCTGTTGAGCTGATCGGAGACTTCTGCTTGGTGTGTGGAAAGAGATCAGATCCTTTAGATACTGTTAGAAGTGTTAGCTTTTGCCTTTCACCAATTTTGTTTGTCTATTGGCATAGTTTATCTCTTTTTGGCCATGTTTGCAGTAAGCAAATAAATTTTCTCTGAAATATATGCGTACAAGCATTAGTTGATTATTAAAAAGAATATTGCTATTTTCATGTACTCACTTTAGCATTTGAAATTGGGGAACGCCTAATTATTCATGTCAAGTTAGCAACTTACAAGTGATTGTTTTGTTTTCGATAATAAGAAATACAAACTTGAATTTGGTTAAATAGACTCTGCATGACACTCTGTTACAGCAAAAAGGATATCTCTGTGTCTAACTTCACGATGCATGAGATGCACTGTAGACGACACATTGTTCTCTGCGAGCACTGTAAGGAACCCGTGCCACGCTCAGACATGGAGGACCACTTCAACGATTTCCACGCCAAAGTGAGCTGCACGCTGTGCGGAGACAAGGTGGAGAAACCAGCTCTTGATGAACACATGGTCAGTCACTTTCTATTAGCTTGATCTGTTACTTTCTACCTGAATTAGATAAAGGTTATTCTTGACTTGAACCATAGATAAAGAATTAATAGCACATGATCAGTTCCTTTCTATAACCTTGACCAGTTACCTAAATTGGAGAGGATAACTACCGGTATTTAAACTTCTTCTGTTTCCTGAAGAAATGTCATTGCTGAATCAAAAGACATGAGATAAAAATATTTATGATTACACAAAAAGAAATGTTTCAACATGCATTTAATTAAAAAGAATGTCAGTTTTACTCTTTGTGGAGATAGTAAATACTAAAAAATGAATATTATCAAAAATTGTTATCCTTGTAAGTAAATTATTAATAATATTTAGTGAAATATAATCTTACATTATCACAGACGAAGACATGTAGAAAGAAGCCGGCGAGATGTCCGTACTGTGAGCTTGAGCTCCCTCAGAGTGATGTGACGTCACACCAGGAGTACTGCGGCACTCGTACGGAGCCGTGCGTCAAGTGTGGCCAGTTCATCATGATGAAGGACCAGCTACAGCACGAGGTCAGCAACTGCTCGTACCCAACACCCAAACCTTCCTCCAATGGGCAGGCTGCTGATGCTGCTGCAGACAGAGATTTTCCTGGATTACAGTACGAGTTTGTTGATTCAGGGTTTGGAAATCCTTTTGCTATGGACGAGTTGTCGCGGATGATGGACGAATCTAGGATTCACGAACCTCTGAACTCACGTGCAGATATTCCTGGATATGGAAAACGGAGAAATCCAGTAGCAGGAGGGCCGTCTCGGTCGTACACTAACAACAATACAACACGATCGCGTAAAAGCACAACTAACAGGAAATCTGAAGTGAACAGGCAGAGACAGAGAGGTTAGTAGTTTGGTTTGCATGATGTCCATTTTTTTAATCAAAAAGTAATTCAAGGTTTCTTTTAACATAAACTAAAGTCAAGTGTTTTTGCCTTTTGTTGGTAAAAACATTATCACTGTAGAATTTTAAAACAGGGTGCTCCTTGTAGGAATTGTACAATTCATAAAGCATTGTCACAGTTTCATGATTATACCCACAGAAACTGTTGTTATCAATACAGTCAAGAAATTAGTGTCAAAAACAGAAAACAAATTTCTTACCCTTATTGAAAGTCTTCATCTTTTAATTCATCAGGTTTCAAATATTTCATATCTACAGTAGTTGGTAACTTGCTATTCTTCCTGCAACCTGAAGAGCAATCTTAACTCTAGATGCAAGAATTGGGAAAGGTTATGGGCCCTCTTTGACATCAAATGAAAAACTGATCTTTTGAACTTTTAAGGGTTACTATTTAAATAAGGGCAATGGCCTTCAAAATTCAGGAAATAACTAACAATCCTGAAAATGACCTTTTGTCAAATAGTTCTACCCAATCACAGTCTATATTTGTGAATCACAATGAAAGATATTTTACAATATTGCAAGAGTGTATGCTACAGTTGCAGAGCCGGACCCACCTGAGAATGTGGACGCGGATGCGGACATGTTGCTGGCGATGAGACTGCAGCATGAGGATGACCACGAACTGGACAGTATCATCCGACAGATCGAGAAGCAGTCCGTCTCTCAACCCCCGGTCTCGCCCCTCACCGACAGTCCTCCTGCTAATGTTAACACATATCCTGACGGTAAGTACTTTTAGTCCTTATTGGCAAGCAGACTTCAAAATCAATGAGCTCTCCTAGGAATGAGACAAGCCCTGCAATGTGAAGACACTTATAAATATATGATATAAATTACAAAAATTACATTTTACTGATTGACGTCCGTCACTGTCTAGTTTTCGAACACAATCACAACTTTGACCTTCCTGTTTTCACTATGCAATGTTGATAAGATTAAAAATTATGATTTCTCTGCATTGTCAATACTTCTCGATCAAATGACACTATTTATTAAATATGTTGTATGTGAACCCAAAACAACTTCTGAAGTGGCTGTTTAACATTGATATTGATGTAAAAATACACATGTATCCTGATGTTATGTACCAGCTGCCTGTCTATCAGTTCTGTAATGAACCATTCTCAGATGCTCAATCATAAAAGAAATAGGTTCTCATCTACCAGGATAACTGTTACATTACCTTATGATATATGACTGATATCTCTTCATTTTTTTAAATATCGGGATGGAATTGTGAAAAAATATTAGAAGCATTAAGAAGTTGCTCCTTCAGTTGTGGGTGTAATATATAAAGTCATATTTTGCTACTGTCAATGTTCTTTGTATCCCTACAGATGATGAACTGATTCCCTGTGAGTTTTGTGGAGAACCGTTTCCTGTGGACATTCTTGTTCAACATCAAGTATGTTCATTTCTTTTTTGTGTCACAATACATCACTTTTATTTCTGATAACAAAAAAGGTTAGTAGACAATAAAGGCAAAATTGTTATTTTTTTATCTATTTTTAGCTCATCTGGCCTGTAAGGCCCGATGGGCTTATGGCATGGCATGGTGTCCGGCGTCCGTCCGTCCGTCCGTCCGTCCGTAAACTTTGTGGAATTTCGACTTCTTCTCCAGAACCAAAAGGCCTAGAAATCTAAAACTTTGTGTACAGACTCCTTGACTAGTGAGGATTAAAAATTGTAGCTTTGGTGGCCCTGTGACCCCTCATAAGGGCCACAGGGGCCACGCCCTTAAAACCTATTTTCATCTTCTTCTCCAGAACTATGAGGCCTAGAAACCTAAAACTTTGTGTACAGACTCCTTGACTAGTGAGGATTAAAAATTGTAGCTTTGGTGGCCCTGTGACCCCTCATAAGGGCCACAGGGGCCATGCCCTAAAAACCTATTTTCATCTTCTTCTCCAGAACCATGAGGCCTAGAAAGCTGAAACTTTGTATACAGACCCCTTGACTAGTGAGGATTATAAATTGTAGCTTTGGTGGCCCTGTGACCCCTAATAAGGGCCACAGGGGCCATGCCCTAAAAACCTATTTTGATCTTCTTCCCTAGAACCATGAGGCCGGGAAAGCTGAAACTTTGTGTACAGACTCCTTGACTAGTGAGGATTAAAAATTGTAGCTTTGCTGGCCCTGTCACCCCTAATAAGGGCCACAGGGGCCATGCCCTAAAAACCTATTTCAATCTTATTCTCCAGAACCATGAGGCCTAGAAAGCTGAAACTTTGTGTACAGACCCCTTGACTAGTGAGGATTATAAATTGTAGCTTTGGTGGCCCTGTGACCCCTAATAAGGGCCACAGGGGCCACGTCCTAAAAACCTTTTTCATCTTCTTCTCCAGAACCATGAGGCCTAGAAAGCTGAAACTTTGTGTACAGACTCCTTGACTAGTGAGGATTATAAATTGTAGCTTTGGTAGCCCTGTGACCCCTAATAAGGACTACAGGGGCCACGCCCTAAAAACCTATTTTCATCTTCTTCTCCAGAACCATGAGGCCTAGAAATCTAAAACTTTGTGTACAGACTCCTTGACTAGTGAGGATTATAAATTGTAGCTTTGGTGGTCCTGTGACCCCTAATATATATAAAGCATAATTGATAATGAAGCCTGATGAGCTACAGAGCCAATGGCTCTATTTTTAACTATAAAATGTTGAATTGATTACTACTAGGCACTACATTTAGACATAATAATGAAAACAAAGTAAAAATGATTGATTGTATGTTGAGTACTGATAGGACTATGTGAGTCACAAAACGTTCATATCCTGAGACAGGATGCAAGTCTTTATGTCTATGGTGTAGCAATGTCCACTATTTGCCTCTCCTCCAGAGTGGTTGTGACCCCTTGTCAACCGGTCAGTGGAACGATGACGTGAGCTGGCGGGGGGAGAGGAACAACGAGGTTCAGGGGGGGTCGCGGGGAAGGGGCGTGTCTATACCTGTCATTAATAATCTGGACACCGACTGGACAACGGCGCGAGAAATTCCCATCCAGAGAGAGTGGTAAGTGCAATAATTGTATGCTTTTATTCTAAGCACTGTTTTTCAAGATATTTTCGTTATAGATCTTTCTAAATGTAAAGCCTTAACAATATTCCATTGCATTATGACTTACTGCAAAGCAGGTGAGCGTTGATGATTCAAGAAAGAGATAAAACAAGACAAAATTGTGTTCGATTTTCTACATGTAGATGCAGTGACTATTCAGTTTTAACCATGTATTTTTGTTTGAGTTGACATTTTTGTTGCCGATTTTCATATGGCAGTAGAAGATATTATGTACAATGTGAAATGCTCTGTCAAGTTGATTTGACCTCTAACCCCTCACTGACCCCTCCACTCTTGTCCCCCAGGGAGACCCCGCCCGAGTCCCCTCCCCCTCACCTGATGGATGAGGAAGGCGAGGTAATCCTGCCATGCGAGTTCTGTGATGAAACCTTTCCATATGAGCTGCTTATTCAACATCAGGTGGGTAGCTTACCTTATTGATCATGCTGATAAGGGCTGAAATATTGCCAACAGCTCACTCACTCATTCATACTCTCTGTTATTTGATTAACCGAACTTCAATAACATGATAACACCTGAAGAAGGGGCAAGAACTAGCCCAGAAACGTTGTGTGAAATAATAAGGAAGTTGACATCCATATCATTTTCTTGTATTACTACCCAACTTCTAAATGCCCTTGAAGAATTTCATGATATAATTGACATTTATTTTACCCTTGCTACAACATAGTCACGGGTATAATCTTGAATTACAAATTTGTCTCCCCTCCACATCCCTTTTGTTTAAAATTTCTTATTATCAGGCTCAAGGGTGTTAAACATTAACTCACTCACTCATACTATCAAGCAATGACAAACATGCATTATCCTTGTCACAACTTCTGATTTCAGTCTGTATGTGAATTGAACCCCTCCATGACGCCACGAGTCCAGACTCCGGCTGACCCGACCCGACGTAAGAGGTCACAGAAACACAACGTATTGGCAGTGGCTGCACAGGAAGCTTACGAGGCCTCGCTGAGGTCACATCGACACCAGGGCATGCCAACATGGGTGGACGATGATGACTCAGGTAATGTCAATATCAAGGTTAAACTTTCAGTGACTTAATTGGAATAATGATAACCCAGGTGATGGCCATAAGTTGAAGATTTTAAATTAATTCAGCAACCTCTCATTCCGAGAATGAAGTATTGGGGACTTCAGAAATGAAAGAAAATAAGTAAAAAACATGTATGTTTGAGTGTACGAATCTTCCTGGCTAATTTATTCTTTATTGTATGCAAAATGAGGTGTGCTTAATCTGATATTTCGTAGCAATCGCTGCACAAGTGTTGTTACTGGAGGGGTCCAAGGAAAATTTTTTCCATCCTTCCAGAATCAATGAGTTAACCTCAACACTGTTGTATTTCTCACTTTTCTCCTCATGGTGAAAGTATCACATATGATGTCACTTAAGCAATTGTATCTTTCATAAAGGGTCTCATTTTTAACCTGAAACATTTCATTGGTGTCAGCAGAGAAAGAGTTGTTACCAACTGATTGATATTTTTGTTGCAGGTGACGAGGTGATTGATCACATGAATGATGCCCCACCACACGCAGGAGCAGCCAATGGCAGTTCTCATGGAAATTCTCGGAAATCTAGTAGCGGGAGTTCTCGTTCAGTTATCAGTAAGTATGGTGCACCGCCCAGTCACTTCGACGACTACCTCACGAAGGGTGCTAGGGTGAGGACGAGAGATCACGCTGGTCATGTGACCCAGCCCGAGAGAGGGAGCGGAAGGCGAGAGGAGTCAAGAAGGGGGAGTGACTCCAGAACCAGATCTACTCTCGATGATCTGCTGAATGCAGAGACGGAGCATGATCTGCTGGGGTCTGTGGGAAACTCTAAAAAGAAGTCGGCCAAGAATGAAGACAACTATTCAAAGAAGGGTTATCCCCCTTCAAGAGGTAACAGTCTCATTACATATTAGGGATAGTTATTGTTTCTCGTTTCTATATTGTAGAATATTGGTACTTTTCAAATTTAAGATTTTGCATGCTGTCTTGTCTTGATTAGAGAGATGAACACGGTCATCATTGCTCAGCTGTCAGCTGTTTTGGAAATATATTTCAATCAATGTTTATGACCGACACACGTTCACACTTTGTTCAGTATTTCCCATTTTCTGCAATTGTAGTTTAAAATAGGTTATTCTAAAACGTTTCATTGGATATTTTCACATTTACCAATGCAATCCAATATGTATCATGTTATTTCTGTATTTCAATATACCAATATATTGATGATACTGCACATCTTTATTACAGACAGGTCGCTGCTAATGGCTGAAATATAGACAAAAGCGGCGTGAAACAATAACTCATTCACTAGTAGAGACAGGTGTTAACTATTTCCTTGTGTGTTTGAAAAACTCAGTTTCAAGCAACTGTCCTCACTGACATTTGCAATTGAGGTTAATATTTTTTGGTTTTGTTTACTTAAACTATGTTTCTCTGTATTCAGGTTCAGGGTCAAGAAGAAAGCCAACCCCTGCAACAGGGTCGTCCACACGAGATGTGATGCGTGAGTTGAACCGGACTTCCAACACATCACAGGCCCAGAAGCCCAAGAAGAGGTACCTACTGTTTCATTGTTATTTGTCCTCCATCCTGTCTCAGGGTACGAACGTTACGAACGATTTCAAGCAAATCTAGCTTCTAAGCCCAGGGTACAGATTAGTAGAGTTAGCGTAACGTTCGCACCCTGAGACAGGATCTTTATGTATATGCCTGACTTGTATCTGAAATTTTTTTTATATCCCTTTAATTACCATATTGTTGAAGTTTTTACAAATATCCGTTTGCACTGTAGTAGTATTTAAAAGGAAATACCATTTTTATGTATGTGACTCTTACCTGTAATTGCAGAGTGAATGGTAATGTTGGTCACCATGATGACACAGGGAATCCTCCGTTTGATATACGGCCTGTAGGATCTCAACAGCGCTCCACTTATGTGTTCAACCATGACACCAGGGGTAGGAACAGTCAGCCCAGAACGAGAACAAGGGTAGGCTCATGTTTGAAATCAATCCTTTGTGAGGAAAAAATAAGTCAAAATGGTTTATCTCAATAGATTAAGATCAATGTAGCTTCACTGTGGTAGTGTATATATTTTACCAACTTCTGTTATACGAACCCAAGCTTTACAGGACAAACTCCCTGATTGGCTGGATCTGAATGACAGGTTAGTTTGTCGGCTCGATTAAAGGAGCCTGGTGAGATCTATATACATAAGTAGTGAAGCAATATAGATATTAGTTTATTGAGATTGTCAAGATGGTGTTCCTTTATACCAAGTTTAGGGTCTAGTGAATGGTCCCTTATGAACCGTGAAATGTTATAAAAGTTTTTGCTTTATGAACTTGATCGTAAAAAATTTTTTAATGGTACACACCTCATTTTTCCCCCCTTTCTAATGTTTAAGATTAGCTTACCGTCCGAAATACATAAATAAATCCATACAGCCGCCAAGCCCTCACTCTTGATGTATATGAACATCTACTCTTCTATTAGTTTACTTAAAGCCAGTGCTTTTGCTTGTTTAGCTTGCGAATCACAAAGCCCGTAACCCTCTATGAAATTAGCTATAAAACAAGGAAGCCTGAAAGTGTATTTTTGAAGATGTATATGACAAGGAAAATTAAATATAAAGCACTTAACATGGTAACAGGATGTTGTGTGGACATCATTTATACACTGCTTTGGCAGCTTTCTATCTTTATTTACTCTCCGATAAGTACACTAAATTATCAAACTAATAATATTTTGTTAATGACTATATTTCAGCAACCCGGATTGAGAAGGTTTGATGATGATGACAACATTTGATGAAGAGAAAACTTAAACTTGGTCTCAAGGTCAATTGCTTGTGAAGAAAACAAAATCCTTTTGAAGATTCTAACCTATTTGAGGAGCTGTTTTGGACTCGGTAAACATTAGTGTTCAGAAGTGATTTTTATACAGTTTGTAAGATATTTTCACTTCTGAAGATGTGTTTTTGTTCCATGTATGATATGAAATCACAAATATCTATGCAATGCCTCTGCAACAGGTGCAAACCCTTAACAGGCGTGTCTATCATATCCTTCAAATCTTCTTGAATTACCTGAATTCGTTCCTCGTCAACCCTTTTATTAAATTGGAGGACAAGGGATCCCCCCATTCAGACTTGTTACAGGGATTAAAGATATTGATTGAAAAAAAAGTCTCCTGAACTAAAGATTTGACGACAGACAAGTAATTTTCATAATTATTAAGTAAACTTTGACTTAAACTTAGTCAAAAGTTATGGGATGTAACCAAATAACTTAACATGGTTTGTCCTCACAAGACAACCGCTTCTCTGTCTTTTGAGGGTCATCTAGTGTAATGTTAGAGTAACAATTGTCAAAAGTATCAATAGTGTAATGTTATTAGAAATCATGACTGAAAAAGCAATTTGATATTAAATGTCACAATAGTCACACTATAAAGGTGTAATATAACGATTTTCTTTTAGAAAACTTGACAGGTGTACACCAATCAACAACAGTCGTCAATGATTTCATTTATTATTTAGAATCTTTATCATTGCAGACTTAGAAAGATTTGGCTTAAGAAGTGTTAACCTTGCCATAATACAAAACATGCCAATGTAATGTGTAATTTTAGCAACCGAACATGTACAATTGAAAATCCAAATAAGTGAAATAAATGAGCTAAAGCAAGGCTTTTTGAATTCTGAAATGTTTGACTAACTTGAGCAAAAGAGGCAGGTTAGGAGTCAAGAGGGTTAATCTGTATACTGACAACCATGTTTTGACTGCTGCTGAATATCACTGAATATTTTTGTACTCGTACATTGCGATGTGTTTGTAATACATGTTAATTTATATGTCCACTTAATACTGCAGACAGATTATCGAGTTGATCACATTGTGTATGTTCAGTGTTCAAGCTGGTGTTGCTTTTGCATAGAGCTAGTATTATTGATAACATTTATCAACGAGGGATGGAAAAGCATTTGCAGACGGATAAGTGTTTATGAGATTTAAATGGTAAAATTGAAACAAACTCTCAACAAGTTTCCGGCCTAAACTAATGTTTTCAGGTGAACTTATGGACAGGTCTTATTTCATGCACTGTTTAGACAAATATATGATAAAATCATTGATTTACCAAGTAAATCTTATCTGGATTTGCCACTTTTCAGGTTTGTTTCATACACTGTTCTAAGAGATGTGAGGTATTTTTGGAAAATGACAATTTTGAATTTATTCTCTTCAATGCTGAAGAAGGGAATAGAACAGTTTTTCCTTTGCCTAGAGATACAGCTTTGTTTTACCCGTTTCAAATATTGTGATCACATTAAGAAGGAAAGCAAACGGGATATCATGTGAAATTGAATTGTTGAACAGTTTTGAGGTGAAAATGAATACAGAAAAGAATGACTGGCCATAGCAAAACTTGTACTGGTATACATTGCCTCTCACCAGATTGTATTGACTGCAAATGTTTTTCTGTCTCCCTGTCAAGTACTGTGTGCTTGTAATGGGTTCAGATCCTAATGTCTATTTATATATATGTATGATGTGTTCAAGGATATCTTATTTAAGGTTGTTGATTTGTGTCTGGTATATTGTTTGTGTATTGATGTAAATAACCAGTATTTCATTTAAGCTTTCAAGGCTTTACTGTAGACCATGTTTAAAACAGTGATGCATCTGAAAGGTTTTAGAAGCTTTCGTTTTTGGGAGGGAATTTTCTTCATGTCAGCAAGTCTTTTATGAAAATGTAAACCAATTATAGTTCATTGAAAACTAAACAAACATTTTTAGAATGGATGAAACGCAAGGAAGTGCACTTTCTTTTTTACACAAGGATTATCAGTGTCGTTGTGTCAGATTGTGAAGTTGCTCAAGTTGCTGGAGAAGGTAGCAAGCAAAACATACCAATAACACAATCTAGTGAACTAGCTGTGATGTTTACTTCCCATTGGTTGATTTCCGTGCATGCTTGACACAGCCCAAGTCCGTAAGTCGCTAGATTAAATGTAGGATTTATGGGATTTAAACATTACAGCTAGTTTAAACTAGATTGACTAATAACAGTGTATGAATCACTATCAAGAAGTAACTTGTGTCCCCTTCTTCAAACTAACTTCTTGATGCTTTTTAAAGAAACTCTTTGATCTGGCTTGTTTGTTGGGTTAACAAAAATATGATAATTGTTTTTATTTCTGTCCTTTTTATTTTCAGACCAGGTTTTGATAGATTTGAAATATTAGTATAAGTTATTATCATTAATGCTGTTGTGAGTGTTATTCAGTCTTCATGCGACATATATTATATGCATAAAAATCTTGAGATAGTATCCTACACCAAAGGTAACAGTCAAATTAAATTTACAAATGTTATTTCTTTTTCATTGTTTGTAAGCTTCATGTAGTTTGATCTAAGATGACACAGATGCTGCGTTTGAAATAACTGCCTGCACACCAACTAGTTACTGGTTAGTTTCTGATAGAGAGGTCCATCCGCACGCTTGCTTGGCTTCTGAGATTTTACATTTGCTAAGTGTTTGCAAAGTGCAGGTCTTATAAAATTTCTAGGGCTGTTTTCGTTCAAATCACAAGCCCTGCTTGCATGGTACAACTAATAGTTATTTTAAACACTGGTCGTCTTTAGTTTCTTTTGTGTTCAATTTTTTTTCTTCTTTTATAACATGTGATAGTCAACAAGTGCTGAAAATCTTGAAAAGAGGAAGTTTTTGAATGGGGCATATATTTTCAAAGCTTTTGTGTGTATTGTTAGTTGTAAGCCAATGTCATAGTTTGGTACTGGCTATCTCTCTCCATGGTGAGAGTTTAATGTTTAGATGGTTTCTTTGGCTTTCATTAAAGCCATTTTTGTTGTTAATTGTTTTATTTGTTTTTGCTGTATATTTAAATAATTGTTTACCATGAATATTTTGTTTGCTTCAGCTGTTGACAGTTGTGAAAGTTGTTTCTAAATTATATACACAGATGACTTTGATATAGAATGAAAATTATTAATGACTGAAAACTGTACAGAGTAAAAGTTTAAAAAAAACAGGGTTCCTTTTGACATCAAGGAACTATTAGAATGACAAGATATGATTAATAAAAATAATGTCTCATTTTTAGCTTCTTTTTTTTTTCCATTTCTATGCGCGGTATTATCGGTACATAGGTATATTTCAATACAGAAACAGCATGATACGAATCGAAACATAGTCCTGAAAATATTCAATATAATGTTTTAAATGTTTCAAAATAAACACCTTTGAATCTATAATTGCAGAAAAACACAACCGAAAAAAACTTGTAAATAAATTCTAAACCCATGTTGTTAAAATAGCACACATATGAATAATGTGATAACCACTCACTGAAAATTCTCATTTTCCAGAACAGTGAACTGATAAAAATTCTTTTTATTTCTGCTACAGACTAAAAAATCATAAATTTATATTGCAATATGGAAATGAGGAACGATAAGCGTCCTTAATTTCTATTTAAAATGCATGTTTTCAACTGATTTCAAATTGCATGAACTGAGACTACACAACCTGTACAGACAGCATAGCGAAGTAAAAACAAGAACATGCAGATACTGGTATTGGCTCATCAAAATAAAGTAATGATTTGAATTTTTATGCAGTTCACGGTTACTCACTGTTCACTTGGTGGAGCTCATACATTATCATAAACAAAACTCATATACATAAGTATATACCTATACCTCGAAAAACCATTTCGACATGTTTACTTTCAAGGTCAAAGGTCAAGGTCACGAGTTACGTAACCACGTACTGCAAAAATTCCTTGTAAACGCGATATCTTAAAATGTTTTTGTGCTATGAAGCACTAACTTGGTATATATCATCCTTGGAAGAGTAAAAAATATGGAAAGGTTTCCGCTCAAATCCATCAAAGGTCAAGGTCATAGCAAGGTCGCTATAGCATGGTTTAGCGAAAATGCTTTATTTTAACTATTAACACTTTTAATCATTACATGTTTGTTATACTCAATGAAAAGTGTCAAGGTCACAAGATATGAGTTATGCCAATGTACACCAAATTTGGGTCTAACTTTATCCCATTACACTTTTCAGAACTCATGTATTTCTGTAAATGTTTATGCCTCTTGGAAATTATTTTGACACGTTCACTTTTAAGGTCAAAGGTCAAGGTCACAAGCTTTAAAATCACTAAAAAATTCTGTGTAAACATAACTTGAAAAGTTTTTGTGCTATGAAGCTCTAACTTGGTATAAATCATCTTTGTTAAAGTGTAAATTTTTTAAAAGGTTTTCGCTCAAATTTATCAAATGTCAAGGTCATAGCAAGGTCGCGACTTATGCATGTATTGAGAAAATGGATTATTTCAACTGTTAACACTTTTATTCATTACCTAATTGTTATACTCTATGAAAAGTGTTCATTGATTGTTTGACCTTGATTGTCAAAGATCAAGGTCAAAAGAAAACGCCCAATTTGCTGAGGCCTGAACAGGAGCTGCTCTGCTTTTGCAGTGTTCCGCAAACGCTATTCCTTGCAATTAAGTTATCTACCTCACCATTTAGTTTGTTTGAATATAAAATTCCAAAAGGTTTGGGTTCAATAAAAGTTAACTGCTGCAGTTGTGAATTTTGAAGTAATATAAGCTCATATTATGACCAATAATAGATACTCAATAAATACATAATAATTGCGAGACAAACTCTGTAAACAGATAAATATTAGATTGTCCTTTAGTGAATGGAATAAGCAAAGACAACAATACAAGTTTTTGTAAACGAGGTATTTTATTATCACCTTGCATGATATAGAGTACAGTGTATCAACAACCAATTGTACAACATTGTATACATGCATATCACATATGCCTAACGTGTATGCAAGTACGTAGTATCGTATATAAACAATCATAACATTGTGTAAGTGTAGGGAAATAGGGCTTGCTGTACCAATGAAACTTATATATTTGCATATGACTTTAAAGTGACAAAAAATAGCTTCTAAAAAGAAACAGTCTTAGCTTCCATTATATCGAAGCTCACAGATTACTTTTAAAAAATAACGTTTTGAAAGAAAATTCTGAAAGTAAAGATCATAGTTGGATACAAGAAACTATGTTAGCCATTGCAAGTTCTGAACAAGAAAGTAATTAAACTTTGCAATCTATATATATATATATTACTTAAAGAAAATGCAGCAAAATAATTGCATTTGTCGATTCACCTGTGATGGTTAAATAGATTTATGTTCATAGAGTTTCACTGAAGCATCAAAAATATGGCTTGATAAAATATCAATAATTTACCCTTTCAATATCATTGCATTTAATTCAAATGAATGGTATTTGTAAGATTACATCTCTTTGCCTGATTTAGTCATTAAGTCATTTCACAATCCAAAAATCACAGAGGTTAAAAATAGTAGCAATATCAGCTTTAAAATTACCCACAACCATTACAAAGGAAACTGTCTTGATAAAAACATCATTCCTCACAAGAGCAATAAGGAATCATTATTGTAACATGACTTCGGTAAATACTCGTTTCTGATTGGTTAATTTGAAGGATTTGCCAGTGTTAAATGGCAATGAACACCAGCAAATTGGCTGAGGCGAATCACCGCGAAAGGATACGTTATTTGGTCCGCCTCAACATTAAAATGTTCTGATTCTCCCAATATTCGTGACCGATTCACATTTTACTGTTGTTGCTGTCATTTTCTAACTTGTGCATTCCCGTAGATGCCAAAATTTCTTTTCTATTTGCTTTAGTTTGATGTAACCAAACTTTCTTAATTGGCTAAGTTTCTCCTAATTTGCCGCCTTGTGCCATGCGGCCGGTTTCTTTCGAATGCCGTTCCCATGGCACGACGTCACAAAGGCCAACGGTTATGACGTCATAATGATCGCGGCACCACAATGGTCTGGGCGAGTTGAAGATATTTGTTCAGTCGGGTTGGTTCCTGTTGGTTTATGAATGATATAACTGTTTTCTCTCTCATAATTTTAACAGTGAAAACTATAAGATCTCATCGTTATGAGTGCAACTGGTTTGCAATATTAGAACTCTATTTTAATGTCTATCACACATGGAATTGCTTTTTCTTTATAGTTGCGAACACCTATAACAATAATGGATCAGTCGTTAGATCCTTTCAACTCAGAGTTCCCTACGCAAAAATAGAGTTCGCTCTTAAAATGCTTATTACTAACGGTCATGTTACAATATCGATAAATAGTTGCGTTTGTAAAATTTCCGGGATTCATTGTTATTCAACACCCGCAAATTTAAGCGTTTAAAACCTCCGGCTAACGCCGTCGGTTTTAAACTAAATTTGCGGGTGTTGAATAACAATGAATCCCGGAAATTTTACAAACGCAACTATTATCTTCTAATTTAAACATAGGAACCACCAATACAAACCATGCATGACCTGCAGAACCATCAAACCTTTGAATAATATCTGGCCTCGTATACACAGCAAGTACCCATAAGATCCCTCATAACACTCATACCTTTATCATCCAACCAAAGCAAGACAGGTGTTGGGAATGTGTCTCTTTCTGTGACCTTCACCTTCAAGATCACCCAATCACAGGACTGCAACCTGCTGAACTGACAGACAATTGTCAAGGCTCATCACTGATTGGCTAGTGACAATGCACAAGACATGAACCCTGTTGAACATTGGTCAGATCGCCATATAACAGGTATGAGTGTTAAGTTCTTATCCGATTTTCATGATTGACAATAAATATTGACATTCATCAGAAGTTAAATATCTTTCGCTTTGATCATTTTTGAAAATAAATAATCATACACAACTACATTGTATAACAACCCAATCAATAATGATTCAACATAAAATAAAGATAACACCTGAATAATGAAGAGTTACCAGTCAAGGCAAATCAACAACAAATTGAAATATCTAAATTAATAGATTAGGTCTTGTGAAACAAGTACAGCTAATAAGTAGACACTTGGACACTTAAAAATAACCTCTCATTTTAAAAAAGTTTCTTTTTTCAGTTCTATGCGTTGTATTATCAGTATATCAGTATATTGCAATACAGAAACAGCATGATACAAATCAAAACTAGTCCTGAAAATATTCAATATAAAGTTTTAAATATTTCAATAGTGTTTATATTGAAATATTATATATTATATTTATATTATATTTCAATCTAATATGCAGAAAAACACAACCCAAAAAAAAAATGATTATTCATTAAGCTGTCGATAAATTGTAATCTTTTGTTGTGAAAATAGCATACATATGAATAATGTATTAACCACTTAGATACTTACTATCACTTAGATAACCAGAAGGAAACAAAGCACCAAAAAATCTGCATTGTCAAGAATCAATTGTGCTTATGTGCTAAACAATTTATCTACCGTAATTTCTTTAATTCGACATCTCCAATAATTCAACCACATAATATTTTTCTGAGGTCAAAACTTCAAATCACTTCTAAAATTTCAACCAAGTGCCAAAAGTTGATGCTCCTATGATCCAACCAATATTTACAATTATTGTTTTATTTGCTTAAAAAACAAATATAATGTTTTTCTTCCGGAGTAATTCGTTTAAAACATCTTGATCATAATCACGATGCCATTAAAATGTAGTCATCTATAAAATTTATGTATTAATATCACACATATTAATCTAATATTTCACCATAGAGCCAATTGAGCCACCAAAAGTGGAGAATAGTTCAACCATAGACCTTTTCTGAAAATCTTTTGAAAATTCTAGTGTCGAATTAATAGAGAAATTACGGTAATTATATAGTAGGACAGAAAGAAACAAAGCCAAAACAGTCGTAAAGAATCTTCATCGAAAAATGCTTCCAAAACATTTTTAATGTCACAAATTCTATTGTGACCATTTTGACTTTCTTGAAACTTGTAAAAGAAGGAAAATAACCAAAATGTCAAGCAAGCCCACTTTATTTGATTTTATCCATAAATCAAGAATCATGATTTAATACCTTTGATATTTTGAAGTAGATTATACACTATCTTTTGATTATAAAATTTTGATTTTTCATTGCTTAGGAAATGCAAATTAACAAGTTTTATTATATGAATGAGGGTGAGATACTCTGTTCTATCAGTGAAATAAACCCTCTATCTGGCTACAGTGGCGATAACCTTTATCGTCACTCTACTGAGTGGTGATAAACTTTATCACCACTCGAGTGACATCAAGTTCAAGAGTTTGACGTCATGTAACAATGGTCTGATGTCATGAATTCTTATATGACGTCACACTGTTACCGCGGTGACAGGCTCTTCCAAGCGGCCGCTGAACATGAAATAAGCCTTTTTTGACGTAATTAGAAGGATTTCATCATATAATAAATAGAATATCTTGTCAATTCTTGACAAATACCACGTTTATCTCATCTCGTGAGGTAGAATAGTTTCTACCTCACTCGATGAGATAAACATGGTATTAGTCAAGAAAAGACAGATATCCTCTATATATTAAACATCATAATGTATATTTGATTGACACAGTCATCATTACCACAACCAACCAAAACAACCTTCATCAATTTCACCATGTAAACATACTCATACAAATCATAAACAAGTGTTTGCCACTAATGTGGCAATGTCCCCCGCCGCTTGGATATTGCGATAGAATTGTCACAATAAGCAAATGCTATTTTCCCATAGACAATAAGTGCAATGGTTCAAGAGATATGGCGTTACCAAGAGTTTCAAAAGTGGTCAAGTGCCGTTGTGACCTTGAAAATAAGATCAAGTCATCCAAAGTGACTGGTGTCTGCGTAATCGCTCAATGTAGGCTAAAGATAACGCGTTAACAAGAGTTACAAAAGTGGCCAAAGTGCCGTAGTGACCTTGAACAAAATGTCAAGGTCACCCAAAGTGACTGGTGTCTGCGTTATACCCCAAGGTAGGCTGTGACCAAATTTGAAGACCTTGGGTGCAACGGTTCATGAGCTATCGCATTAACAAGAGTTTCAAGAGTGGGCAAAGTGCCGTTGTGACCTTGAAAAAAAGGTCAAAGTCACCAAAAGTGACTGGTGTCTGCGTAATTTCCTAAGGTAGGCTGTGACCAAATTTAAAGACCTTGGGTGCAACGGTACATGAGGTATGGCGTTAACAAGAGTTTCAAGAGTGGACAAAGTGCCTTTGGGACCTTGAAAATAAGGTCAAGGTCACCAAAAATGACTGGTGTCTGCGTAATCCCCCAAGTGAGGCTGTGACCAAATTTGAAGACATTGGGTGCAACAGTTCTTGAGATATCGCGTTAACAAGGATCCAGACTTACGTACGGACGGACGCCGCTGAATACAATGTCCCCCCTTCCGCGTTGCGGCGGGGGACAATAAGTAAAATGGCGAATCAACATCAAATCTTTCCATCTTTCTATCAACTTATTCAAATGACAGCCTTATTCTTCTTACCCATGCATACTTTTAAGTTAAGTTTTTACATAAAAATATCAAAGGTTGATTAATATTAATACTTCTTAACCATACATGCTCTAATGTTTAAAAGTTTTAACAATTATCAATTCTTGACAAATACCACGTTTATCTCATCTCGTGAGGTAGAATAGTTTCTACCTCACTCGATGAGATAAACATGGTATTAGTCAAGAAAAGACAGATATCCTCTATATATTAAACATCATAATGTATATTTGATTGACACAGTCATCATTACCACAACCAACCAAAACAACCTTCATCAATTTCACCATGTAAACATACTCATACAAATCATAAACAAGTGTTTGCCACTAATGTGGCAATGTCCCCCGCCGCTTGGATATTGCGATAGAATTGTCACAATAAGCAAATGCTATTTTCCCATAGACAATAAGTGCAATGGTTCAAGAGATATGGCGTTACCAAGAGTTTCAAAAGTGGTCAAGTGCCGTTGTGACCTTGAAAATAAGATCAAGTCATCCAAAGTGACTGGTGTCTGCGTAATCGCTCAATGTAGGCTAAAGATAACGCGTTAACAAGAGTTACAAAAGTGGCCAAAGTGCCGTAGTGACCTTGAACAAAATGTCAAGGTCACCCAAAGTGACTGGTGTCTGCGTTATACCCCAAGGTAGGCTGTGACCAAATTTGAAGACCTTGGGTGCAACGGTTCATGAGCTATCGCATTAACAAGAGTTTCAAGAGTGGGCAAAGTGCCGTTGTGACCTTGAAAAAAAGGTCAAAGTCACCAAAAGTGACTGGTGTCTGCGTAATTTCCTAAGGTAGGCTGTGACCAAATTTAAAGACCTTGGGTGCAACGGTACATGAGGTATGGCGTTAACAAGAGTTTCAAGAGTGGACAAAGTGCCTTTGGGACCTTGAAAATAAGGTCAAGGTCACCAAAAATGACTGGTGTCTGCGTAATCCCCCAAGTGAGGCTGTGACCAAATTTGAAGACATTGGGTGCAACAGTTCTTGAGATATCGCGTTAACAAGGATCCAGACTTACGTACGGACGGACGCCGCTGAATACAATGTCCCCCCTTCCGCGTTGCGGCGGGGGACAATAAGTAAAATGGCGAATCAACATCAAATCTTTCCATCTTTCTATCAACTTATTCAAATGACAGCCTTATTCTTCTTACCCATGCATACTTTTAAGTTAAGTTTTTACATAAAAATATCAAAGGTTGATTAATATTAATACTTCTTAACCATACATGCTCTAATGTTTAAAAGTTTTAACAATTAGAAATATCAAAGGTTGATAAATATTATTCTTTATGTCAAAAACAAATTCAACTAGATTAGCGTTTGCGGGATACCGCAAAAGCAGAGCAGCCCCTGAACTTGGGGTTTCTCCTTACCCTGTTCCACCTTTTACAGGCCTCACCAAATTGGGAATTTTCTCGTGACCTTGACCTTTGACACTCAAGGTCACACAATCAATGAACACATTTCATTGAGTATAACATTATTGTAATGAAATTAAATTCATTCATTTTCTCCATATATGTTGACCTTGCTGTGACCTTGACCTTCGACAGTTCATACCCAAAACTTTTTGAAAATTTTGTACTTCTCAAGAGATAATATATACAAAATCTAAACTTCATAGCACAAAAACTTTTCAAGTTATTGTGTTTACAAGGAATTGCAATAACTCATATCTCATGACCTTGACCTTTGACCTTCAAGGTCACAAAATAATTGAACACTTTTTATTGAGTATAACAATCATGTATTGATTAAAAGTGATCATAGTTAAAATTAAGCATTTTTGCTTAACCATGCTTAAGTCATGACCTTGCTGTGACCTTGACCTTTGACGGATTGTAGCCAAAACCTTATCAAAATTTTTTACTTTTCCAAGGATGATATATACCAAGTTAGAGCTTCATAGCACAAAAACTTTTCAAGTTACCGTGTTTACAAAGAATTTTGCGGTGATTTTATAACTCGTGACCTTGACCTTTGAACTTGAAAGTGAACATGTCATAATGATTCCCTGGAAGTATTAACATTTAGACATGTTCATGAGTTCTGAAAAGCTAAATGGGATAAAGTTATACCCAAATTTAGTGCATTTTGTAATAACTCATATCTCATGACCTTGACCTTTGACCTTCAAGGTCACACAATCATTGAACACTTTTTATTGCGTGTAACAATCATGTATTGATTAAAAGTGTTCATAGTTAAAATAAAGCATTTTCGCTAAAACATGCTTACGTCATGACCTTGCTGTGACCTTGACCTTTGACGAATTGTAGCCAAAACCTTTTCAAAATTTTTTACTTTTCCAAGGATGATATATACCAAGTTAGAGCTTCATAGCACAAAAACTTTTCAAGTTATCGCGTTTACAAGGAATTCTTAGAGTGAATACATATCTCGTGACCTTGACCTTTGACCTTGAAAGTGAATGTGTCAAAATCGTTCCCCCGAGGTATGAGTAGTAAGGTATGAATAAGAGTTCTGGAAAGCTTAGTGGAAAAAAGTTATAGCTATTAGTACGAGTGCGGCGGCGGCGGCGATGGAAACTTCACAAAAACTGATAGCAGCCCCGTCCTTAGACGGGGCTGCTAATTATAATCAACATTAATCAAATTCCCTAGCAAGAAGATACTACCAAAATTAACAATAGTCATAAATAATTCATATCAATGTTGGAAAGATAAAAGGGGTTGTGAAATAGCCTAAAAATGCATTTATTAAAGTATCAAGTTGTATACAGTCTATTTATCCTAACCAAGCTATTCTTGAAGCAAATAACAAGAAGCAATAAAATAGTGATAGTTTATACACCAATGTTTGTTACTGGAGAGTCTTCTTTGAGGCACAACAATAAAGTCACTTCAAAAATTTTGGCAATATTTGGCATATTTTGTGACAGTTACCATAATTTTAACCTAGTCAAAACCAGATGAAAACAGTTTTACTACCATAGTTATTTCCAAAAGATCAAGGTCACTTTAAAATGTAAATATCAACACTTAGAAGAGCCATGTTGGTCAGCTCTGTCCGACAGCTAACAATGGAATGTTTTCTTTATTTTTAGATAGAAAAAGATAACTGGAATCTTGTGGAATTAGTTATAATATCAACAACCTAAACTCAGTGTATGAAATAAGCCTGAGAAGTTACCAGCCCGAAAGAATGATTTTACTTAATTTCATGGTCAAATTCAACAAAAACATTAAAAAGTTACCAGCCCAGAACAGAATTTACCCGTTTCGGGCTGTCGGACAGGTCTTATTTCATACACTGCTAAACTGCTAATATCTATGAACATTTCAGGAATATTGTTTAAAGTAAAATGAATGAACAAGGAGGTTATGTAATCCAAACACATTAATTTCAGATGAATATAGACTACGGTGGACAATATCAGTTTGTAACAGACATGCTGACAAAACATGTACTAGTATGTGATTGGCTGAAAGTTTACTTCCTCTCACATTTCATTTGTTAGTAAAGTTCTGAGAGGCGAGATAAGCACAATCTTGATCAGTAATCCCCCAAATGCTATGAAGGACTGAGGATAAGGCAGATTGCAATAATCCAGGTCACATTCAAACCCTGCAATACCAATAACCTTTCATAAAATGAGAATATATTAACCACATGATAAATATCTATATCTAAGAAATATATGGAATTTAGATTGTGAACAAATGTAATATTGTTATACTTTGGATAAGATAAGATAAGAGTGGCATGTATCTGAACACCAAAAGAAACGTAAATGGAACAAGATGTTTTGAACATTACACAATTATATGAAAAGAACAAATCTATAGCCTAGGCCATAACAAAGAGTCAGTTCTCTTGACTACAGCCATCATTTCATATCCACATAACAGCACGTGACCATGTTGATGTCAACTGTTAACATCAATATCTGTATGGCCACCATTGGCAGTAACAATCATGAAACACCATCTCTGCAGATTTAGTGAAAATGACAGCTATACAATTAATGCCTCTGATAAGCCAGAATCAAACGAACTCAATTTACCAACAAGTGTTCAATAGGGTTGAGATCAGGACTAAGTGCCAAAATTGCCTTGAAAGGCATGAGTAATTCTGGCAGAGTGGGAACAAGTGTTATCCTGCTGAAATTGGCAGTTGCAAAAGCCTGCACTTACAATAATGTCAGAGGGAATGATTTACAGGCATCCTATTGTGGTTTCAATTGCCATCATCTCCAACAACAGTTTTTGCTGCATAAACAACCTGTATGATACCTGTGTTCCCCTATGACCTCAACATTGGTGCATTTGAGTGCTGTCGTTGAAGTTATCTGCCCTTGATTTAGATTAGCATCATATTGACACAATTCAAGCTCATTACAATAGAACTTTTGTCGCTAACCATATTGTACCATGTAAAATTGGAACTTGAACATTTCACGTTTCTTTTGATGTTCACTATTTATCACATGATATCAAATATAGAACAAGTGCCCATAAAAAATGACAAGCTCATAACATATAGCAAATACAGCACTAATTGAATAATTGCAACAAAATAGGCAGCCAATCATAATTCCCATTGCAATAACAATTAAGGAAAATAACAAATAAATAACATAATTAGATGCATTGAAAATGCTATTGTTTTGTAAATATTTGGAGTAAGGTAAAATTGTAAAAACAATATTTTCTATAATGGATATCAAATCAAATGAGGAAACAAATGGCACTAACGTCATTGTAAGTTACCGGTATGTACGGTACTTTGCACATCAATGAGTGCAGATGGACAGAATAACTAGGTGATTATAATTTTGAAAGTAAATATCATAGTTTAAAGCAGAACAAAGCAGATATTGACAATGAAAGGAGGCATTTTTTAACAGAGATGATTTCAATAACAATTATTCTTTTTTTTTATTAAATAATGAAACATCGTCCACTGAAGATATGTTTTATAAGCTTTTTATTCTGAAAAATTTATGATTATGAAAGAACTCATTTTCAATTATATTAATTATTAAAGTATTAATCTAACCAACCTGATTGACTTACATTGTATAAGAACATATATTACAATTTCCTTAAATTTGAATATATCCAGTGTAAAAAGGCAACAAATACATAATATACATTTCAAGTTCATACGAATGTGTCATTAAATTTTTTCAATGATTTACAAAATACTATATTCAGAGAATTGTTGAAAAGCTATCTCTACTTATAATAATTTCTTATCATGTTAACTAAACATTGCTTAATGTGAAAAAGTAAAGAAAACCTTTTTAAACCACCATGCATTAGTGTATCTAAAAACTACCAAAAATAACTAAAGGAAAGAATAATCTCTGCATTGAAATCTCAGATGAATCACCAAATATGAATGAAATGAAAATATAAATGAAAAATGATATGATTTATAATAATAAATAACAATTTTTTACATTATCTTCACAGTGCAAGTTAAGGTGGGTACATTGTATTCATCACTTGGGAATGCAAGGTTTTGTGCATTGTACTAGTTGTGCTGCCTAGATGACCAGCCCTGAACATGTATAATGACACTTGGTTGCTATTTGAGGGCTGGAAGGTCGTAGAAGGTGTATCCGGGTCGGCCCAGCACCGCTAGGTAGATGTAGATGAGGTGGTACACTGGAATAGAAGGGGTGTATCATCAACATATCTCACAGTTGGAACACTAGCAATTCACACAAGCAGACAGAATCATCAATATTGATTGCCATTGGACAGGTTGGGGAAATCCTGAAATCAACGTATTATACGTCAATCAACGTATAATAGTCCAATCCAGGTAGAAATCCATAAGTCATTCGGCGTATTTAAGATAACCTGTTGGACATGATTTGAAATATAGATATATGACAATGAATCTTAAGTATTTCCTGCTTATGATGTTAAAAATGGTTATCATTTCTAATCCAATCAATGCTAACAATTGCAATCTTCACATGGTATTTCTTTTACAATGTAACCAGCATTTCTAGAAGTGCTAAATATGGAAATCCAAAGCTGAAAACCCCAAACCTAAACATGCTGATTGATAGGTTTACCAAGTTTATTTGAGCTAGGTCTTACAGTTAGAGAATGATGGACACATTAACAGATGGATAGGCGGACAGTTGACAAAGTCAATTTGATTATCCATCAACATCTTCATTGAGCAGAGGATAATAATTAACCACCAGGACATGAGGGAAACATTCTCTATACTAAAGGAGATAAGGTCTTAAGTTTTACCCATTTAATCATAAAACATATTTAGCTTGAGCCCTATCATCATGTATACTGCTGTATCAAAGTTATAATGAAAGCAAGGAGTTTGAACCCTATTCCACAGAGCTAAGTCTAATCTGACCGACACATCTGTCAATTGAAGGATGAACAAAGACTTGGGATGCTTTTTGCAAGGAGAAACAAACAACAAAAAGTTCATAAAGTATTCACTTTTGAATTCAAATTAGACAATACCAGGGACATATAGTCATAATGTTTCCTGTACTTACCACCGGGTATAAAACACAGGAGGCCGATGATGAAGAAAACTAGACAATGAAGACCTGGAACAGATTGGATTTGAAAAATAAAGTTTAAACCTGAAAAACAACTGGGAATGTCAATTCCCATAAGTAATCAAAGAGCACACCCTTTTCATAAAAATCCATACAACTTGCAGGAAACAGATATATTAAGTCATCTAGTTTAATAATAATAATAACAAGTATTTGTCACAAAGGTGACATGATCCCCCGCCGCAAATTGATGTTAACAACAAGAAGCTGGACGGACTTACGGAGCAGAATACTATGTCCCCCGTGAAGACTCAAGGTTAATGGGTTCATGAGATATGGCGCTAACAACATTTTCAAAACTGGTCAAAGTCTCGCTGTGACCTTGGAAAATGAGGTCAAGGTCACCGAAAACTTTTCAAGTCTGCGTATTCTCCAGATGAAGACTGGTACCAAGTTTGAAGATTCTAGGTTGAGCGGTTCATGAGATATGGCGCTAACAACATTTTCAAAACTGGTCAAAGTCTCGCCTCGACCTTAAAAATGAGGTCAAGGTCACCGAAAACTTTTCAGGTCTGCGTATTCCCCAGATGAAGACTGGTACTAAGTTTGAAGATTCAAGGTTGAGCGGTTCATTAGATATCGCGCTAACAACATTTTCAAAACTGGTCAAAGTCTCTCTGTGACCTTGAAAATGAGGTCAAGGTCACCGATAACTTTTCAGGTCTGTGTATTCCCCAGATGAAGACTGGTACCAAGTTTGAAGATTCTAGGTTGAGTGGTTCATTAGATATGGCGCTAACAAGAAGCGGGACGGACGTACGTACGGACGTACGCTGTGACCTTGAAAATGAAGTCAAGGTCACCGAAAACTTTTCAGGTCTGTGTATTCCCCAGATGAAGACTGGTACCAAGTTTGAAGATTCTAGGTTGAGTGGTTCAATAGATATCGCGCTAACAAGAAGCGGGACGGACGTACGGAGCTGAATACTATATCCCCCGCTTCGCGCTAAACGCGCGGCGCCTTGCTTCCAACTAATGCTGCTCAGTGGCGCTTAAGAGGTGGGAAAAGTTAGTGGTGAGAGTTGTAGGCTTCTTTGAAGAGGAGATTTAGCATAATTCAAGAAACACAGGATCTCGAATATTCATGCATATAGATTATTAGAATGTATAATAATATGCAGATCATATGAATAATAATGACTAAGCTAAACATTTAAGCCAATAAGATAAAAGGATGTTTATTCAAATGAAATCTCACTTGCCTCTTTGTGGTGATGCTGTGATGGCTATTCCAACAATGAACAAAACTACAATAGAAATATTGTACATCATTGATAACTTTCATATCTCCTCTAACAATCAGTATACAAAACATGTATGAAAAAGAAAACCTATTTTATCTTAAACATATCAAAATAT
The DNA here is from genome assembly GCA_916613615.1 of Steromphala cineraria. NCBI lineage: Eukaryota > Metazoa > Mollusca > Gastropoda > Trochida > Trochidae > Steromphala > Steromphala cineraria. Next base: position 63,434,827 of record OU744728.1, on the reverse strand, counting down.
TATCCCACATTTCTTATAGATTTCTTGGCCAAACCAATGTTAATTGTAAGTCTTAAACATAAAAAAAATTAAAGGACTAATAAATTATTACCAATTCATTGGTGCCAAAACTGTCTGTATTTCTACTGCTGTACTTCATATTCAGTTGTAACTTACACTTTACATGGCATAAACATCTCCTAGATATATACCCTACATGTATCAGAACTTTTACCTACCTAATCCTATTGCTGTCAGAAGAAATGATCCAAGAACGACTCGCCAGTTTTCCCGTACTTTAGGATGTCGCATCCAACTGAAAAGAGAACTTGTGATGTTCAAAGATTTTTAAAAACTTTTTGCAACAGCCTGATGAGCTAAACATTTCAACGACAACTAATGAAAAACCGGATCGTGCCAAAGGGTGAAACATGCATATATTCTGCCCCTCATTTTTCATAATATGGGATTTCACCTCACTCAAAACTTTTAACTGTGACCAATGACCGCTGACAGCGCTTAAGCATAGCATAGTTTAAGCATAGTTTTGCCAACCCCTGCATTTCAGACAAAAGAAAACGTTTTCACCAGCATACAGTTAATCAAATACTTCAAGCTGAATCTGAAACCTTTTGACCTTGAATTTTTTTATTTTGGCTCAAGCATAAGTTTTTCTGAAGGGCATTAACAACTGCAGTTTGAGGTTGTTTGTTATTTGTTGCAAACCAATGCAATAAAACTATTTGATTGACTGTACCAAAGTCCACATCGCAAGACTTTTAGTTGGGTTAAATCTAGCTCACATTAGCACATAAGTTTTACCCTGAGACATGATGACAAAATGGTGAAAGTGAAAGATGGACATACCTGTCTGAATCTGAGAAGGATCGCGTAGACACGATGGTCTCACTGGACCAGGTTGAGAGTGAGTGAGAGGAAACACCCCCTGGCAGCAGATCCCCCGCTCTGCAACATATATGTACATTTATGTGTACAAACATTACAAAAGTAAAAGAATGAATGTCAATCTTTCACCACTTGGCAACTGCCTGACTAAAAAATAGGACCATCCCTAGTTAAAATTGTTCTGGAGGGAAACATATTGTGTTTTGTTTTACAAACAAATTGTAAACTGATGGCAGGTGAATTCATAAAACTTATTGCTCAATGTTAACATGTTAAAGTGACACAGAGTATCTTTCTTAAATTTTTATTTGGTTTTGATAAGCTACAAAATTTGCGCGCTCCACTCTAGCCACATTGTCTGGGTTTCGATCAAAATCCCGACTTTGAATGGCCGTATTTTTGCTCTAATGTACTGATTGACCTTTAACTTGTTATTTTCAGTAACAGTTAGTGGTTCTCGATGTAATAACATCGATTTCAAAATTTGACATACATGTATGTAATCCTATCAACATACTCTGTGTCTCTTTAATTTTCTTGAATAAACAGGCCATCACTCATGAGTAACGTACATCTATGTTCATCATATCTTAACTAACATGACCAACATTAACCTGGAGAAGCCAATATGGCAGAAAACATTTATTAGCAAATATGAATGTCTTAATGTTTAAAGTTCAATAACTTTAATCTATTTGGTCTAAAACCTTAACCTTTAAGAGCAGTACACATTAGCCATAATGTTAAATGGTTACTTAGTTCAATATTGAGGGTAACTCAACAAAAGAAATTTTGGGATAATTATATCGATTATATTGTGCCTTGAATTTGTTGAAATGACACACCAATGACAGTATACAAAATAGGTAATCTAACATACGACTCACCTAAAAGATTTTCTTTCATTCCTTAGCAAAGATTCTTCTTGCGTACGGAACTGACAACAAAAATAACATAGAGAACCCCATAGTGAGTAAGAACTTATTTATTAGGTTCATAAGTCTAGCCATAGACTAAAAGCTAGCCAGCTTTTCATGTTGGTCTTGAATTCCTAGTCTCAATATTGGTTGCAGTTCAGAGCAATTCATTTGCTCAATAGATAAAGCAATGGTAACTCAGTGATTAATTTACCCCCCGAGTCCTCACAAAATTTTCAAAAGACTCATAAAAATTTAAGCTAAGAGTCCTGGGATGCAAGGTTTTTTACTTGGTGCTATTGCTTACTCATTGAAGGACTCATTTAAATCTGCTATGATTCACTGGACATTGTGCTCGCGAGTCCCTGAGCTCAGCAGGTCATATTTGTAGATTGATCACTGGTAACTTATTGTTAATTTTGTCAGACTAGATTTACCTCCCTTAGTCTATTGGCAAATGAACATGCTCCTATGTGAAAAAGAGACTGGGATATGGATCTCAACACAAACAAACATGTAGTTCCTGACTAGCTTTTGCTCTCTGTACCAAGTAGACTCTCCTCTTCGCTCCGTTTTTACCGAGAGAAGTTACCCTAAAAGATCGTTGATACAGATCCAAGGGTTTTAAAGATAGTCAACAAATATCCAAGGGCTAAAAAAGTCAGTCGAACTCTAATTCAAGGGTTAAAAAGATAGAACAAAATCGACACAAATTATGTGCGCCCGATAAAATGCATTCTATCCGAGCACACTGTTACTGATGTACCATTTTTTATTCATAAAAGCAAAATACATATACAGAACGTCATCCGTGTGCATTTGGGTCGTTTGTATTGAACGAGTAGATGTCATGGACGCGGAGGAACAACGAGTTCGAAGAACGAGTTGTTTCTCCGCGTCCATGACATCTTCAAGTTCAATACAAACGACCCAAATGCACAAGTATGACGTTCTGTATTTATTATATACTCTCCTTTTAACCTTTTTAAAAGTAATTTTGAATTGCTTAAATAATCCGAGACGTCGCTCTGCGCATTGATACATAATGCAAAGAAGGCGATTACCTATGACAAGCTCGACTGATGATTTGATACCTCAATTATCTGTTTATTTTCTCATTACTTTGCGTAGTTAAACGTAAGAGGCAATTTTCTCAAGTGTGAAAACTAAATACAGTGATAAAAGGTTATCCTTAGTAATTATTTATAAGTTCTGAATATGATAAACGTAAGTTCAGGATTCCGAGCGACGGGATCCTATCAAACGACGTCACCCTGGAAATGACGTCATAATCGTTGTAGGCTATGACGTCATAGGGCCAAGTGTCGCTGGCGCTGTTCTCGGAGTTTTGTTTAGGATTCCTATTTTATAGTGTTTTGCAGTTTCTTTACTAACGATAACACTAGTTTCTCACTATATTATTCTTTAATATCATATTAAAAAGTAGGTTTGTTACAAATGCAGTTGAGATACGTCAAATCCGGTGTTCTAATAAGGAAAATGATTGTTACGAACGGAAAGTTGCGAGAATTGCCGAAGCTTGAAAAAAGTAGAACCGGCAGGCGTGCAATACGGATTCTGGAGTGCATATACCGAATTTGAAGACGTATTCCATATTGCACCCTTGTATTACTATCCTAAGATTACATGAGTATATAATAAAACATTTTCTTAAACAAAAGTGAATTATTTCATTTCTAAAATGTTTAATATTTTTGTATCAAAAATGTTTTTCAATTTATCACAAACTTAAAACATAAGAGAATAGACTGCAGTGATTGTATTCTTTGACGGTTCAAATCATACGTTAAACGAAATTGAGCACTTTTTATTTTCTCAATACGTAATTAAACCTATCAAATAGACATTTCCGAATCCTTTTTGCATTTGCATTAACGTTGATATTCCAAGACTCATGTGTCATTGTAGCAAACCTGGAAGTGTTGCAATGGAATCTCCGTGGATTCTTCGTCCTTCAATTCGTTGAAATCTCTCAACTTGGCGCCTTGTAAAGGTGCCGAATCTTTGGTTGATCCATATATCTTCACTCTATCCTCATCTTCTGAATCTGTAGCCTCACCAACTGTTAGTTTGTCGTATGGACTGTTAGCTGTCATTTTTAACTCCGCAGTCGACCATCTTGTCAACATTCAAAGGGAAATAACTCCTGATGGGGGTCCTTATTGCGTCCCGTTATGAACATTTCGCCACTTTCAATGCCAGTGACTTTTTACACTAAATGAGAATGAACTCATAACAGTTACAACATGAAGTACACAGGACGTCAAACGAAATGTTGTCGAATTACTTTTGTCTTACACTTCTAGATCCCTTTGTTCTACTATCGTTTATTCTTATAATGCAGTCATAAAAAGGCAGAAAAGGCAAATCCAAAATTTTATACTGATACCACCCGTTGTTTTCGATATATCGATATGTTCCCAAAATGTAGATAAATTGAATATTCTGATATTTTGAACTTCATTTGGTTAGAATGAATGCAAACATAACATTAAAGGACTTAAAATACACACAATGACACACGTTATCCACATTTATGTACACATTGTGTAACATATGCGAGAAAAACAAGAAATATAGAATTTATTACATTTTTTTCAAGCAAAGTATTGATACGAGTTGATGATGTGTAGTCTAAAATTGAAGAAATGGTCGAAGAAGAGTTCATATTTGGCTAGGGGATATATTGACACTCGGGACTCGATCAACCCTGATAATCTTCAATAAGTTTGGGAATCCATTTGCTGAACAGCTAACTTTTATCTGTCATCTGTCATATCTCGTCATTCTCTTGGAATTATTTTCGTCAATCTAGCTCGTCAAAAACCTCGTCAGCATTTGGAGGGAGGTTGGTCACATTTCATAAAGACCCGTCTCCTTCGGAAACATTTTTTTCCTGGATAATTGTGCCAGGATAAATCATTTGTACATTATAATAAAGACCAAACATGTTAACACATTAAAGTATCGTTCAACCATGTTTTTCATCAATTTTAGTTTAATAATGTGTTTACATCCGAGAATTACAAGTGCATAATATCGATGGTATATATAATTCAAACTGTTTTGCATTTCTGTATTGATTATGTGTAAAAAAATCCTTCTACAAGGTTGTTGTGGCAATTCTAAAAGGCACTCATTTTTTTACAATGTCTAAAGAATCTATGTTTTCCAATACTAAGAACATTTGGTGGCACCAAACCTTGTAATAAATCAAAGCGATAGTCATGGTTTTATCCTTTTGGTAAGATTAAACGGTTTTGAACTCTAGGTCTTCGTCCCAATGTTCCAATACGGGAACAATCAACCATGTTTTTACATCCCTATATTTTACTTTCTAACAAAATGAATAATGTATCGGTATAGCAGGATCATTATTTGGTTTTTCATACAAAATTAAATATCTTAAATTTTTTACTTTTGTCTAAATACAGATTTTTAGCCATTTTTTGGTACATCGCCATCTTAGTTACTAATTTCACAAACTGGTTTTCCCTACCAAATTCAAGGTAATTATGTCAACTTCAACCTCGAAGCAAAACAGAATTTGATGGATACGAAAAAGTTACTGGAGTTTGAAGGGTCTACGTTCAAACAAGTCAGTCATGAGACTGTGCTTGATAAAACAATTCAGGAATGACTTACTGTATTGAAGTTCTGGTTTAATTAAGTTGTATTAACTTGCAAACTAACATTCGATACCTCATTAGAAATGAATGATCTATTACTAGACAAGATAGTCGGGAGACATTTTGCAGAACCCTCGAGTATTCAGGTCCTTATCTATAACTTCACATCTTCGCATGAATATAAACTGGTCATCATATATGCTTATCAGAAGGAAGCATATCAAGAAAATGTTATGTTTAATGTCCGACTATAGATATTTTTTGTTGTAAGATTTGGCTTTAAAACGTATATCGATTGTCGCTGGGACGAATGAAGAAAATTAATATAGTACTCTCGGTAAGAGAAATAAAATGCATTTTGTAAATTTCTTTATTTGGATCTAACTGGATATTTTTATTCTATCGATTTAAAAATTCACAAAATAGTTGAAAAAGAACGTTGTTTCCTTTAAGTTTCCAGACAAACGCGTGCTGCAAACTACTATTCTTACGAGTTCATTCAAAACTTGTCAATTGCAGAGTTGCTCTGACAACGCACGTGTAACTGCAAATACAGGTGAAAAGAGCTTTGTAGGTTTATTGTCACACAAAGCATTGCTGAGAGTCACTGTCGTGTACCCGATAAGGAGGGGACTTTTCAAAATGGTGGACGTGACAGGTCATCAGAGGTAGGTGTCTGCTTTCAGTGCTCCCTTCTCCTAATCGACGAGGTTTAGATGGTCACCTTTAACTGTGGTAATCAGGAATAGAATTTCGAATACATTCCTTACGAGTTTTGGTTAACAAACTGCAAGAAATTTGCGTATTTTAGATGTCAAGTTGATGTTTATCTCACTTTCATTTTCGAAGCGGAGAGGAGACTTTTAAATGCCTTTTTTCATGCCCTTAACGACCTTGAATATCATACATATTGTCGCGCATATCAGTGTTTGGTTATAATAAAGATTTCTGTGCAACTTGAACTGATTTGGTTCAGAAACTACGAAGTTATTGACAAAATAACAAATCAACATGGCAGCGGAGTGGACTCGCCGAATAAGCGGCGGAGGGGACCCAGGAGGTCGGATAGGGAGAGGACATTTTTGGATATGGAGGGGACACATTTGGATATGGAGTGGACATCACTTTCAAATTGTACTGTAGTTGAGACAATACCCATGGTAATTCTATTCCTGATTACCACAGTTAAAGGTGACCATCTAAACCTCGTCGATTAGGAGAAGGGAGCACTGAAAGCAGACACCTACCTCTGATGACCTGTCACGTCCACCATTTTGAAAAGTCCCCTCCTTATCGGGTACACGACAGTGAGAGTGCCGCAAGGTTTCGAAATGTATTGAAAATATGCAAATTTTGGGCAGTTTTACATGAACAAAAGTAATTTAAAGTATATTTTTGCAATGATTTCATGAGGCCTAGTTGGGAAAAACTTAGTTATTTGAACATCTGTAAGAATTGCTTACATTTGTCTAGTAATAAAACAAACGCCAAAAACAATTTTATTTTCTATTTCCGTGAGTACTTTGGTTCAATAACTCGATGAGAATACTTTTTAAAACAAGGCACTCCTATTACGATGAAGCCCTTTAGTGATGTTGGTATGGGGAATAGGTATGCACTATATGCAAAGGTGAAAAATGCACCGATTAGACATAGGTTCATCATAGTTCGCAAAGCCTAAATCGCCAGTTTCCGAACTGTAAGCTTTTTGCCTTGCTGCAGACCCTTGAGTTGTGTGCCGATATCGGCGCCCCTACAGGCGATTGTTAACAACCTCAGGTTACTATGAGAGAAAGTCCAATCGGAAATAAGCCCGATAGTAAGCACATAAATTTAAAGGGTCTGCAGCAAGGCATAAAACCGATAGTTCGGAACTGGCTTAGGAAGAGGACTTGGGTTTGGCAGGAATCATTTAAAATTCATAAACTGTTAATATGGAAAGAAAATGTCTGCCAAAGAATATTTGCTTTTATAGGTCATGTTATTGGCAAGGCTAGTCGATCAAATGCAATGGCTTCAGTGGATTTTAATTAAAATGTGACCAGTAATATGTTGACATGGTGGTATTAATTCAAGCAATTGGCTTGTTTGCAGATTCATTTTCGTATCTTTTCCTTTATATTTACTTCATAAGCCTATGGTCTCGAGATTTGTAAAAGTAATGAAATTTAATGCGGTTCTCCTTGTGTGATCAGTGTTCAGTTGTATGGAATTATGTCAAATATGATAGAGGATGAAGCAGTTTTCACAACGATTCTGTCTTTTTCAAAGTCATTAACTACAGAAGACCGTTTTATTATTGTCATTTTGTTTCGGGGTTTCAGGGGCATTAGGTTTCTCAATGTTTCATAACGAGTTTGGCGTATTCGGATATGCTAAATTAATACTTTTAATTTTTACCCCTTGCAGAACAATCCCGATATAAAACAGCCTTTGATATCAAACGCACTAAAGAGATGTTTTCACTTGAATACGCTCGGGCAGTACCTCAACCATTAGCGGCGAGCAGTGGATTAATGGAATATTGATATCTACTGGACACATTAAAGGGTATTTTAGTTTTACCATGATTTCATACAGAAATGTAATTCCTTGATTTAAACAAATTTTATACAACTTGATATTTGATATTTGAGTGCACGAGGAAAACTCAGAAGTTTAGACGATCAAAAACTACCGTCACCCAATTACACAACTTTCAAAAATTAGTTTCTACTGAAAGTCAAACACTCATAGAAATGACAAACCACTTGATACCTTCAGACACGTATATTGCAAAGGTTATATCAGAAAGTATTAACCGAAATGTAACGAAGCACATAATACAGAGTATCTTCAGGGATAGGTATTGTATACATTGTCCATTGCTCTAGTAAATTCATCGAAGAGTTCATTGTACCAGAACCTAATATTCTTCGCCCTCTTCCTCTCCCTCGCCTTCAACAGAGTCCACTCCAACTTCTTCGTAGTCCTTCTCCAGGGCGGCAAGATCCTCACGGGCCTCCGAGAACTCTCCCTCCTCCATACCCTCACCCACGTACCAGTGGACGAAGGCACGTTTGGCGTACATAAGGTCGAACTTGTGGTCAAGACGAGCCCAGGCTTCTGCGATGGCGGTGGTATTGCTCAACATACAGACGGCTCTCTGAACCTTTGCCAAGTCACCACCAGGAACGACAGTTGGTGGCTGGTAGTTAATGCCGACTTTGAATCCAGTGGGACACCAGTCTACGAACTGAATGGTCCTCTTGGTCTTTATGGTGGCGATGGCAGCATTGACGTCCTTTGGGACGACGTCTCCGCGGTACAGCATGCAGCAGGCCATGTATTTACCATGACGTGGGTCGCATTTTACAAGTTGATTGGCTGGTTCAAAGCAGGCGTTGGTTACCTCGGCAACTGAAAGCTGCTCATGGTAGGCCTTCTCAGCGGAGATAACGGGAGCGTATGTAGCAAGGGGGAAGTGGATCCGTGGGTAGGGCACCAAGTTGGTCTGGAATTCTGTCAAATCTACATTCAGAGCTCCATCGAATCGGAGAGAAGCGGTAATGGAGCTGACGATCTGTCCAATCAATCTGTTCAGGTTGGTATACGAGGGCCGCTCAATGTCAAGGTTACGCCTACAGATATCGTAGATTGCCTCGTTGTCGACCATGAAGGCGCAGTCGGAGTGCTCCAAGGTAGTATGGGTAGTTAGTATTGAATTATACGGTTCAACCACAGCTGTGGATACTTGGGGAGCTGGGTAAACCGCAAACTCGAGCTTGGACTTCTTGCCGTAGTCTACAGACAATCTCTCCATCAGCAGCGAGGTGAAGCCAGATCCGGTTCCGCCGCCGAAGCTGTGGAAGATAAGGAAGCCCTGGAGCCCTGTGCACTGGTCAGCCAACTTCCGGATTCTGTCCAGAACTAGGTCAATGAGTTCCTTCCCTACAGTGTAGTGACCACGGGCGTAGTTGTTAGCGGCGTCCTCCTTGCCAGTGATAAGCTGTTCGGGGTGAAACAGCTGTCGGTAGGTACCGGTTCGGACCTCGTCTGAAAAAAGAGCTTACTATTAATGAATAATGAAGGTATTAAACATGTACTGCAAAACCTGCAAAAGAACTTTTAAGGATTATTGCAGACATGTTTCACGGAAATGTGAAACCGATGTGACATCTTTGAAATGTAGCACGTTTAAGCACGTTGCATAACATTGAGAAACAATGTCAATTCAACTTTTGAATAATCTACACTCAATTTTGATTTAAAGAAAATCAATTTCTTGTGGGCTGACTAATCAGATTACATGCATGATTCACAAGCAAGGTCGACAACTCTTGTACGAATTGACATTTCTCAGAATGTTTGGTTAAGTTATCCGTATTACTCACCAGGACCTCAACTATTGATGCAAAGTTTTTAAAGACTGTACATTACATCTAGTTTAAGGTCTATGTAACAAGGTGTTCAAAAGTTGAAGTAAACAATCCAATACCCTTGACCATAGCTGAAAATGTTTAAACTGATCTAGTGTTATGGACCGAAATGGATGCGTCTGTAGAAATAGATTTCGAAAAGTGTTTTGTTATTTGAAAAAGAAACCAAATACGTGTTCATGGAAACTATTTTCCTTTCGTCTCTGGTTAGTGCTTACGTCGAAATTTATCACTTCCACTTGTGTAGCTCAGTCTAAATACATTTCAGAAACTAGATCATTCCATACATGACATTTTTTTTAAACGCCAGTGGATGTTCGTGACAGTTGTCAAACGATTGAGGAAGTTATGTATTAAGCTGAATGTCCCAATTTTATGGTCTTATTTCAGCATCTATCTTATTTTCAGTTTTGTATTCGACACTGCTGGTGGAAAATTGATCTAAAATTATAAGCATTTTCACATCGGTTCTAGAGAGAATTGGATGCTCATAATAACAGTTTTTTATTTTTTGAGACGGCGGGGCCAGAAAAATGAAAAAGTTGAATGCAGGGTTATATAAGAGAACATTCGGAATGTTAACTCTGGAAGATCGAGGGTGAACGTGCCAGCCAAGCCCAGGTTCCGTGAGATTGTAATTGTTCAAATTTTCTGTAATACACTCCAGTTAAGTCATGATGTTGCCAAGACCCTAACGACAAATTTTATGTCCACTGTTGCACTTGTTTTCAAATTATGAAGTATAATCTCAAGAGTGGATTATGGTTGCAAAGTTGCAAACCACGAGGCATCTTTTTGTATTTTTGGCATCGTGAAATCATGTACATGTAGTTTGGAGAAGAGAACAAATAACGAGTTTCTCTTCTCTAGACAATGGTAGAAGGAAGTGAGAGTCAAGGAATCGCAGATTGCTATTAGGAGCCAGGACTCCAGGAGAAAGCAATAATTCCATAATATTTATTTAGTTTTAGTACCACTTGTGCAGAAATCTTATTTACTCATTTCAGAGTCATGTCAGACATGTAGGAAACTGAATCACGGATTGTCGGAAACAGCTGGTCTTACAAATTATATTGCGATCACATTCAACATGTTGCATGCACTTTCGTCAATAAAACTTGAAAATCAATATCTCGTACCACGATACAAGTGCAAAACACTTGTTTATTTGGTTTGACAAGTCGTACATTATTCGATCCATTGAAAGATTTCTAAATGTTCAGATTTCATTGACCAAAGCTGCGGTTCAATTTCATAACACTACGGAAGTTTTCTTATATACTAGACAAAAGTTTAGACTGTGAAAAGTGTAATGTCCTATTTTCTATCGCTTATATCCTAACTAGTGACTATTCTTCATGTCTGACTGTACGCTGTAACAATGATTTAAAGAAAGCTTTAACATTTTATTCGTCCCCCAATAATGAAAAACTGTCCTCGTTACAATGGGGTCCTAATGACGTAAAAAATAAGACTTTTCAACAGTCCATGGACTTTACCTGAACATTTGTCAGTTAACTTTCATGATGGACGTGTTAATCAACATCCATTAATGATAAATGCATGACACATTGATAATGAGTTTTGGTTTGAGAAAACATAAATAAATATTACCATACCCACCAATACCACAATTTTATAGCATCATTTGATGGCGAGTCTAAACTATTGTCGCGTAGTATATTTAGATACTAGTAATAGTTACAAAACCAAAAGCACATTTGCGCATGTAGATTTTAAAAATTATCGGGTCAAGTAATTTAGATTCGCCCTCGCAAGTATATGCCATAACCGCTCAGCAATGGGTAGTTTGCAACACGATACGCATCGGAAGTCTTCGGTAACCAAAAATTACCAAGGAGTACATTAAAGTATCTTTTGGCAAAAGCAATACACGTTTTTTAAAAGTCACCGCAAGATATACTACGAAAAACGGAAATAACTGTTTCGTGAGTTTGTAGCAGATTTTAGACAGACTAATTTAGTCCGACCACCTTGGACCATTTGTAAAGATAACACGAAATTTGACATTCTCACGACTTCATCTACCACTGACAGTCAACCATTCTTCATTTCGGAGGTTGGACTGAAAATACACAATGACATTGCGGTCTTATGCAAGGGCATGTAAACTCAGTCCAAGTAAACCTAGCCTTAATATTATCAGTTTCACTCCGATATTGAGTCTAAAAAGGTCTAGTAGAGGGTCGCGTCAGCCCACGTATCGAATTGACCAATAAGAACGTCTTACCAAGTCACAATAGTTTGTCTTCGCACGTATAACGTTGGGTCATAGGTCGCAGAAAGGTCGGCTGACGAGACCCTGACCCTCTACTAGACCAATCTAGACTCTGGGAGTGAATCGGGTAATATTGAGGCTAGGTTTACTTAGACTGACGACTTATCTACAACTGACAGTTTTAAAACCATTTAGTACGAAGGTCGGACTGAAAATACCCGATGACCATTGCGGTCTTATGCAAGGGCATGCAAACTGCATTTCAAACTTTGTACAGGCAAACAACGTACCGACGACGGACGGTTCCAAGTCAATGAAGACTGCCCGAGGCACGTGTTTCCCCGCCCCAGTCTCGCAGAAGAAGGTATTGAAGGAGTCGTCCCCGCTACCCACAGTCTTGTCCGAGGGCATCTGACCGTCGGGCTGGATCCCGTGCTCCAGACAGTAGAGTTCCCAGCATGCATTGCCGATCTGGACTCCGGCTTGGCCCACGTGGACCGAGATACATTCCCTCTGCAATACAAAACAGATGCTTAAAATATAGAGTGATTTATTACTTGGGCAGTATTGCAAAATATAGAGTTATTTGCTTAAATCAGTCTTGCTACCAAGGAGGAATGCTAACCGATCCCATAGGAGTTATACTTGTAGTTATGCTACAGGTTTTTCATTCTTAAAAATGGTTCTTTTGAAACTTTAAAAAAAAGAACATGTTACTGGAGTATAAGTCGATAATATATAGTTTACGGTTATGCGGTTGTTGAAATGAAGTACTAAATGTTTGGGGTAGAACTATTTTTATAAAACTTTTGCAAGGGAAACCTTTGGCAATTGACTGCTCGCTTATCAGACACGTAACTTGGACAGTTGCTTACCCAAATTATAATTACCAGTAACCTTCAAAAGTTGTCATTACAAGTTTTAGAAACAAAATGTCATTGAATTTGACCCTTGTGGGCTTTCGTATCGTACAAAACAAAACCTGTTAAAATGCCATATTTTAATAGATGTAAATCTTAAAGTTTAACTATGTGGATAGCATTTTGTACTTAACTATGTTTTACTTGTACATGGTGTAAATTGACAAAAAATTCTATTAATTGTAAATTTCGATCCAAACACCATACATGTGCAACCCTTTAGTACTTTCCTAGGGATTACGACCAATATGGTTTTAATTTTTCTGCATTACCAGTGATTACTAGCAGGGCTCCAGATAAGCTGCGTATTTGCGTATTATACGCAAAAGAAAAGTCTAAATACGCAAGCAAAATTATTGTCTGCGTACAGAAAATCACTAAATATTTACTTTTACGCTACTTAAAAATAAGAGTGCGTATTTACCCAATACCTCAAAATCACAGTGCGTATCGTATCAGTTTCCCCAATCGAATTAGTTACGTCATTCTATCCCCACAGAGGCAGATCAAGTCATGTTGATTTAGCCTCTGTTCTATTACGACGAGTTTGTGGGACAGAATGAGAGATGCTTGATTGGAGGCAATCAAAATTAGTTGTGCAATCAGCGACGCTGTTCTTAAATCATTTTGACTACTGAAACAAGGCAAAAGCATTGAGATATGAACCACCCTTTCCATGCGAGAAGCCTTGTCGTTTGATAAAGATGTTCAAATGTATTGAGATGAAAGTTTTTTCTGCCAGCGGAAACTACAGGAACCCACGGATTTCGGCGTAATAGAACAGAGGCTAAATAAACATGACTTGATCTGCCTCTGTGGGGAGAGCATGTAGTTACGTGAAAATCTTAATTTCGGTGTTGTGAAAAGAAACTCAAGTTAGACACTGTGTCCAAAGCGGCTTCGCTGACGATTCCGAACACCAATTAGAACCCGCTAATGATTTTAAAATTGATATTTTGGATGCCAGTTGTGCGAGGAGTTTTGAAGGCATTTCGTTCTCCTTGATCGGGGCCTACACCCTAAACTAGCTTGAAATAATGTTTACACTCGGTTTTCGTCTTTTCCTTTCGGATTTGTGAATCGAATATGTTTGTTAATTGTAAAACCTGCCTTTTAATATAAAGAAAGCCAAAGAAATAGTAGTAGACAAAACATAATTATTTTGCTGACGACGATTCAAGAACAAATTCAAGATGGTAAGTGTTTAGAATTAATCAATTAGGGAAATGAAATCATAAACTTCCCCATCTGAAACTCCATCAGTGATTTTTGGATGCATTTTTAGATTCGTTCTTTTAATACGGGATTTGGGTGAAGAAAATACCTGTGTTTCAACTCTCAAATGTTCTGCTGTATCTTTATCAGTATAGGCTTTCAGTTATCCAAGGAAAATGTGTTATGCACGTTTAATTCCCGTCATAATGTGTTACTTCTGATGGCTTAAATTGGCTTTGCTACAAAAAGTGACCACTCAAACACAAACTTATGGCTTATATCAGCAGTGGTCAATCTTTAACTTGTCATTACAAATTGAATAATTGAATAAAGTGGTGGGTATCAAAATGTATAGATACCCACTTCAAATTAGAAATACCCACTTAGTTTTCAAAATACGGGTAACATACCCACATAGGCAAAAGCTTATCTGGAGCTCTGACTAGTTTGTAGGCACCCAAATGCTAAGACTTAACTTTCGAAGGTCACTACTGCAGTACCACCGACAGTTACGGCGTATATAGGAAAGCAAGACAGAGATGAGCAGGATTGTCTATGTATCTCATGTGACGATGTTAAAAAACCTAATTTACACAAACAGTACACGACATTAGTAAAAGTTTGGAATAATTTTCAACAGTCAAAATGATCTAAAACCGAATAAAGTACCGCTATTGATGTTGAAAGTCATCTTCGTTATTCGCGTTGAGCAAATCTTATCCTAAAACGTATTTAAAGGGTCATGAATGCAATCTTACATCTGAACAAAACTGAAGATAAAAGGCGTGTACTTACCATTATGCAAAGTAAGATAAGTTGAGACCACTCTGTGACGCGCTGAAGGGGCGAAGTGCAGTGGCGTTGTGACCGAGTGTCGGCGAGTCGCGTGGTTTTGTTTGTCTGTCACAGCTTGCACGTGTCACACGAGGCGATGTGTCATCACGGGAAGCACGTGCAGATCGTGCACGCCGCACGTGAAGCTAACGATTAGTGACGGCTTTGCCCTTCGTGTGCAGTCCTAGCTGGGTACAGTTCGCTTTCGAATCCAAAAAATGTCGTTATGTGTAAAATGCCTCGTTTATTTAACTCTAAGGTATTTTCGTCATTTTGAACGAAGTGAACTCAGAATAAGAACCATAACAATTGAAAATTGTGGATGCTGTAATCTTGTAGTTTCCGTTTTGAATAGAAAAAGTAATTCTGTTAATTTCTTTTAATCTCACAACACTGATTTATAGATGGTTGCCAAATCTGAAACAAACTTCATTAAGCTTCCAATATGACCCGGTGTCTCAGTGTCACATATAGAAGGGCAAGAATGCAACTGCAACCTAGACAAATTTAGCTTCGAACTATGTCTAGCATGTTATGCGTACGTTCCAAGCTGTTGGTCAAAACATACTGAATTTGACAGAAATTTAATTCATGTATTACTGCATTGGCTGACGCGTTTAATGTTCTCTTCTTTATTACTTAAGTAATGAGCGCAGTGTCACAATATAATGAAGGTCGTTGGAAAACAATAACCTTGAAGACAGCTGCGGCCGACGATCAAGCACCCATTACTGTAATAAAAGTGCACAAGCACTTGATGCATGGGCAGTGCTCATATACTATTATATAATTGTATATGAGCAATACCCATGTCCCAAGTGCTTGTGTAAAAGTGGTACTTTTTAAAATAATACTCGCTTTATCGTTGATTAAGTATTTAGAGTAAAAGATTATGACTGCAGCTCTTTTGGCTCTTCACGACTCTAATGGCTGAATTATTGCGGAGGAAAACAATAACTTACTCACTCATGGCGCTTAATGTTGTTTCCGACATAAGAGGTCATTGTGAAGGCTATTTTCAGAGATCTGAAGTCAAACGTTTAGGCAGTCAATATAAAAAGATCAAACTGACTTTTGAAGAGTTTCAGGGCAAATATCAAGTAATGCAATACTTGGTGATACAGGTAGACGTGCTCTGTGTATTAATCACTACAGTCGCTGCAACAGTTAATGAGGTAGAATTCTTAGTATTGAAAGGTTTTGTTATCCGAAGACGTTTTTATGAAAATTATGATGAAATCGTTTAATGAACAGGATTAGGGATTCACATATTCGGGTGCTGTTAATTGTGAATGGTCCTTCATATGTATGGATTGCTCAAGATTGTGGTAGTTTTAATGTTTCTAAAGAGATTGTTTTTACAAAGAATTAAAGATTTACAATTACAGAATTAGGCTAGTTTCAGGATCAGGATTAAAATAAAATATATGTTCTTGAATATCTCTGTGAAGTTTTTGTTGAGGATGTGTTGAAAATTCCCTATCGGTTCTCACAAAAACCGGTACAACAACCTGGATATAAGCGCTCCGTTAACCCTAGTGCATTGAGATTGATGTGTGCACAGTGTGCGTGTTTGTACTTTTGAACGAATTAATATTCACAATGTCAATATTATAATACAAGTTGAAAGCAGTGTTTGCATGTAAACTAATATAATAATATATCAAACCTTCAAATGTACAAGTTGTTATGCTCCACTTATATTAGGTGCTAATTTGTTTTTTTTTAATTTAAAGGGGCAGTAGCACGTTTTTGATAATTTTATATTTTGAAATTTTCACTGATAATTGTAAGTTAAAGCTAAATGTAATATTTTCACGGTGTCAAAAATCTTATTACACAAGCCAATCATCCATAGTAAGAGGACAAAGTATGAAGATTCTCATAAAATCCATTGGCGGTAATTTTATGTGAACACCTTTAATTCATTTTGTATAAGAAAAAAGAATCGCATGGCTAAACTTTACGTTATATATTTGAATTATTACTGCTCCATTTAGTTTAAATACATTGTCTTTCAAATGGAACCATTAATTTTCATTTTCCTGACATCACCTTATACTCCCCCTAAAAACGTGCTACTGCCCCGTTAAAGGTACTTGATTATAACATATATGTGTTTGTCGGGTTGGCTGTCTGAAAATCACCTGAGGTTTTATGTTGTGCAATGAAAAAAATACATTAATGCATAGTTGGATATTTAATTGAGACAGTCCCGCAGGGTTTTCGCATCAGTGCGTTTGACATATTTGAACATCCGGGTGCAAGAATGATTCTGATTGGTTCGTGAGTCGAGAAAAAAGTCCAGGAAGGTCAACAAGAGTCACGTGATCGTGTTATATCCTGTTGGTCACATGCAAATGCTTTGTTGCATATTTCTGAACATTGGACATTTGAAGTATGAAGTGGCTTGTTCTAACTCTGCTGGTAAGTATAGAGTATGAGAGGGAAGATAACTTATATATTAAATCTGCCTTGTTTATTTCACACAACGTCTCTCTGCTAAAATTCTTCAAAGGCATTTAGAAGTTGGTGTGGTAATACAAGACAAATGTTATGGATAACAACTTCTTGATGAGTCATCTGAAGAAGGGGCAAGAATTGACCCAGAACGTCGTGAGAAATCAATAAAGAAGTTGTTATCCATAACATTTGTCTTGTATTTTCTCTCTGCTAGTCCTGTCAGCTAGAAAAAGGCCAAGAAACGTCGTGTGAAATAAATAATGTTATCATCTATTACACTGTATTATTTTTTCTAATAAGGAATCCCTTGTCGAGTATTTGAAATTTAGGCCTATATTTTAAGTCAATTATGTTTGCTAATTTGTAAATCCCTATTTTGATTAACCAATTTACCAATGACTGCATATTCATAGTTCAATTCATTTAACTAAAAACATACTTTTAACTAGAAATAAATGATAGCTGTAGTTCATGTGATCTTACAAAACAAGTAACTTCATATGAAAAACGAAGTTAATGTGATGTTTTGAAAACATGAATATCCGGATTACACTGAATTGATTTGTGTTAGGGGAGACCAGGGCAAAGCGCGCCGTCGGGGCAAAGTGACCAAGCATTATTTCTCCTTAACGATCGACAAATGGCATGGTTTGTCAATATCAACTAATGAAAGCAAGCGTTAAGAAACGTTGTTAACGTGAGTTGGAGTATGTCATATCATTGTGTACTGTCAACTGTCCTAGAATATCTCCTGATGAAGTCTCCGTAGACAAATTTCCATCACATTGATCGTACCATGCCAAATTGACCCGCTGTGTTAGGTCAAACAGAGCAATGTGACTATCACATCGAACTCACGTGTTCCGATCACTACATCGATTTTTTGTTTCGAGCTCGCATTTTCACTGAATGAACAGTTTGGCATGCAGAGAAAAAATCCTTTTCTGATTAGTAAAATATAAAACAAAGCACAAAGATTTTGGCTGATTTATGGCAATAATCCGAATTTACAATGCTCACATTTACATTTGAGCGTTGTGTAAAAATGTTGAATAAACAAGGACATTGGTCTGCAGGTGTTATTTGCTTTCCTTAGATCAGATACTCACTTATTACACAATTACTTTACTGTCTGTCGTATTTCCTGTCTGTTTTCTAATTAAAAGCTATTAAATGATGATTATAGCAGGTAGGTTATTTAAGAAATGAATTTCACAATATAGTTGTCCACACGGTTATAACCTGTTTGAAACTTGTAATATAAACTTGTATAATTGGCGAGCTTGCCGAGCCAATTATGCAAAAGTTTATATTACGAGTTTCAAACAGGTTATAACCGTGTGGACAACTATATTATGAAATTCATTTCTTATAAATTCACACTTTGTATTTAAAGCCAGAAGTTGTTTTTATATCATTCGAAATGCGATTCTGTAGTAACTTCTAAGCTGCTTGTAGCACTGACATAGATATCAGTTAGACCCAGGCGGGTCAAGCGCATGCAAAAATAGTTCATAACAAAAAAGGAAAAGATGCACTTCTTTATCCCACAAATAATCCTTTATGGGTATCATATTAATAATAATGTTTTGGGGAAAACTAAAAAATATGTAAAGTTTGATTTCAATATTCCAAAATTAACAATTTGCACTCGCGTATTGATACTGTCCTGTATCGAGTGTAGAGTATCAGCTCTAAAAGCTCGACGTGTTTGGGAAAGTTGGGTTGTTTGTTTGACAATGAATGTATAAACATAAAGTTATTTAAAGTCCCTCGAGAAATAATGCCAATTGCAGGCCCGCCTATGCTAGACACTGTCATTGACAATGACGAGTACATGTTTTCAAACACGGCAACATCGTTTTGATCGAAACTGTCTGTAGAGAGCGCGCCACGACACTATTAATTTGTTGTGTATGGAATCGGGTGCCTTGAAACTGTGTTGTCGCAAGTCAGGTCATTCAGAATGGAGCTCAACTCATGCTTTTGAAATGATGTACATTACATTGTTTAACTTTGCCCACTATCCTCATTTCTGTGACTGGAGATGAACATGTACAACTTTATTTATTTACAACTTAATGTTTATTCTTCAAACATAAAAAAACAGATTATTAGGGCGAGTGTTGCTAATAAACAGAAAACTAATATTTGCTGTAAGATCGGGGGAATCCCCGAGAAATGTAGTTCCGGCACGATATCGTATAAACTTCATTTACTGAAAGTTATTTTGTATAACCTGCGATTTAGGGTTCATTGAAATGTATACCGATCACATGACCTTGTAAGATCCAATCAGAATCGAGCATATCGTTTACATTTCAAAGTCTGAATTTATATAATGCACAATTATCAACACCTGGCTATTTTATGACATCAGCTAATTAGGTAACATCAAATAGCAATTGTATTCCTTAACATCCCTTTTTCTCCGATTGTTAAATCATTACCTGTTGAAATTAGGAATACTATTTTTGCTCTATCTGATAACAAGAGTGAACACATTAAGATTGTCATTGAAAGTATATGTTCAATGCCCTATTAAAATAATGTTTTAAACAAGACATCAGTCATCATCCAATACATGCCTTTCATTGAGAATTGTAACTTATCCATCACTAAATGAAATAAGTAAGAAAAAAGTATTTTTTTTATGAAGTCAAAGGCATTTTTAAAAAATTGGTTAAGTAATATTCAATAACAAACAACTGTGCACGCAGATGTAACAGTTCTCATGTGAGCATTGTTTATGGCAAAAATACATCCGGGTTCTCACGTTCAGCATTATGAGGCATCGAGCTGCATGCTGTTATAGTGAAGGATTGTGCGCACATCATCGTTTCATTTATTGTCTAACATATTCATAAATAGAAATTGCAAGATGACTAACTTAACTACCGATTCGTTGAAAGTTTGAGATATTTGGAGGATGTTTAGTATGTTTAATCGACGGTTAAACTTTGGGCTTTTACCCTTAGCTTGTGTTGTTTTACATAACGAGGGCATACATCGAGGGAATCCCGTACCTACTTACAATGTGCAATAAGTTGAAATTACGTTCTTTTATAATATGTGGTGGTAAGAATAGTAAAAAGCGTCGTGTAAGAAAGCCTTGGTGGAATGATGGTTTGCGTGTGTTATGGAATGAGATGTGTGAGGCAGAGAGAAAGTGGTGTAAGTGTAAGAGTCGTGGTAATGAGCGAGTGTATTTAAAACATTGTTTTGTTACATGTACAAAACGTAAACTGTTTGATAAGAGTGTGCAAGCTGCAAAACGTGTGTATGTGCGAGAGGAAAGTAAACGTTTGTATGAAATGTGTGATAATAATGATAGAGAGTTCTGGAAGAAGATCGGTAAAGTCGGAGTGGGAGGTGAAAGAAGAAAGCAGCTCCCTATGAAAGTGTATATGGAAGACGGGAGTGTATCTGAGAATGTTACTGATGTTTTAGATAAATGGAGGAATGATTACTGCGAACTGTTGAATGGGAATGGTGATGTGACTGATGTTACTCAAGTGACTGATAATGGTGAATCTGGTGAAATGCATGTGTTATTTGACGCTAAAATAACTCTTTTGAGGTAACGACTGCGGTCGATAGAAGCCACAACAATAAAGCTCCTGGTGTTGATGGTATCCCCAGTGAATGCCTTAAAGTCACAACATATTTTAAAGGCGTTACATCATCTTTTTAATGTTTGTTTTAACACAGGAAAATGCCTTTAGCTTGGGGTAAGGCTATTATAAACCCTATACCAAAATGTGCAACTTCTGATCCCATGGACCCTATGTCATATCGTGGTTTAACTCTAACTAATTCTATGTATAAATTATATTGCAATGTATTAGACAATCGCTTACAGTCATGGGCAGAAAGTACTAATGTGTTGAATGATATGCAGAATGGATTCCGTAAGAAGAGATCTACTACTGACCATGTTCACTCTGTTTGTTCACTGATTGAGACTTAAAAATGCAATAAAAAAGATACCTTTGCTGCTTTTACTGATTTTAAGAAGGCATATGATTGTATTGATAGACGTATGTTGAGGGCGAAAGTGAATGATATCGATGTGAAAGGCAAAATGTTCAATTTTCAATCTATGTATGAAGATGTAAAATGTAGTGTTCGTATTAATGGTATGTTTACGTCATGCATGGTTCAATGTAAATCAAGGTTTAAAGCAAGGCTGTTTACTCTCTCCATTATTGTTCAATTTCTTCATAAATGATTTGCTTAGGACATTAGAAGATAGTGGTATCGGTATTTCTATTGATGGTACCACTATTGCAGCCTTAGCTTATGCAGATGATCTTATTCTGCTTGCGGAATCACCAGAGGATTTAAATAATCTGTTGTACATATTAAACAATTGGTGTGTGGATAATGGTATATGTATTAATAACGATAAATCTAAGATTGTACATTTTAGATCATATAATGCTCTAAGAACATGTACTGTTTTTAAGGTTGGTGATTCTATTTTAGAAATTGTTGATAAATACAATTATTTAGGGCTTTAGCTCATTGAACACCTTGACTATAATGAATTGGCTAAAGCAGCAGCTAAATCTGCTAATAGAGCTTTAGGCCTTCTCATTTGTAAATATAAGGCACTTGGAGGAATGTAATTCCACTACAGTCTACTTATTCAAAATTGTATAATACGATGGTGTGGTCAGTTTTAGGTTATGGGGCATCTATCTGGGGTCATCGGGAGGTATCTGTTGTACATGCTGTCCACCATCGTGCTGTGAGATTTTTGCTTGGGTTGGGTAAATATGCTCCAAACGTTGCTGTGAATGGAGACATGGGATAGATTCCTCCAATTGTCAGACAATGGGTGTGTATTTTTAGACACTATTGTCGTTTTAGAAAAATGCCTTTTAGATTAAACAAGTGTGTTTTATTTGGTCGGAAAATAGTGCGAATTGACGGGTGAAAAATTGGAACTATCGAGTGAGTGCAAAGTTGAGAGAATGGGACATGAATGTCGAAACTGAAAGTAGTGCTAAACGTGTATGCGAGCATGTGTAAGAAATATGCATGCAGAAGTATGTTAGTAATTGGTATGAGTTATTATGTAAGCCAAGCGGTAGCACGGGAGGAAATAAACTACGAACGTACCGAATGTTTAAGGAAGTGTATTGCTGTGAAAGTTATGTGAGTATGAATATGCCCCGTTCATCCTTTCATCAATGAGAGTGTTGAGGACGAAAGACGTGTTATTTTACATTGCCCCGTGTATGAGGATTTGCGTGAGAGTATGTATAAAAATGTCTGTTTTAGCTTTCCCAACCTCTTAGATCTGTGTGACAAGGACAAATTTATTATACTTTTTAAACACAACGTGTATTTTACGGCCAAAACCTGCTTCCTTATATTACAAAGTAGAAAGGATATCTTATATAGATACATTACATGTGTAACATGATTATTTTATGATTGTATGTTTATTTTAAATCATATTTATTATATCGTATAATGTATATATACTTCTTATTTACTTTTTGATGATAGTCTCTCATAACCCTTAAAGGGTGGCTCACTTTTATGTTATTTTAACAAACAATTTTTATCATGTTTTTTTATGTGAGGTGAGACTGAAATAGAATATCTGTCTGTCTACTAACACGTCAGCCACGAGGCAGTCACGCTTCAGCGCGTTTTATTCTGTTCGCCGGCCTAATTAAGCGGTGTATTTTTAAAGTCCTAATTAAGCCGTTACTAGGTCGATTTCAGAAATTTTAAGTTGAGTCAATGTCAAATGGCTATCCCTTTTTCATGAATCGCGAAAGTTGCCATATGGCATTTCAGTCCATCTTTAACGATTACAAAGATAGGCCTTATTGGCAAGCCCAATTAAGATTAAATGTTTGTAAAATGTTAACTTTGTATTTTCAAACCATTTTTTTATCATTTATTTACTGGTTTCTAAAAGTAAATGAGTTAACTTGTCAAGACTCCCACAGTTCTTAGAAACTCGTATATAGAATTCATGTAAGTTTTGAATAAGAACTTCGAAAATATAGGTCCATGACATAAATAACATTTGTTTCCCTTCCTTATCTACTGACCCTAGGTTTTTGTTATTTTTTAAGTTTAAATAAGGGTGCCCGTGAGGATTACGGCCTAATCCGTCGAATTTTCAAAATTGAACTGTACCTATCCGTCGAATAACGCTTGAGTGATTTTGTACCGATCGGTCGAATCTTGTCGAGCATGAGACCCTAGGAGAATCTAAGTTAATTAATGAAGGGGTGTACGGGTTGTTTACAAGCATTACGATTGATCACTTGAAATGAAGTAAGTTGCTTACACGATAAAGTCTTATTTCATCGACGGATGTAAAACCCCTTTCTGTTTATCTAAATTTAATACTTTGATGAAGGGAACAAGTTAAATGTTTAATTGGTCCTTTGTGTCCCTATTCAAATACATGTATGACATATGCATCACTTTCAAATCATTTTACTTATTATTTACTTATTAAATTTGACTATGTCCATGACCTCTTAAAGTATTATGCCCATACCATTTGGCTATAACTGAGGCATGACCCCCACATTTTATATTGATAATGTTATTTACTCAATCAATCTATCTTTATTTCTTTATGCA
This sequence comes from Steromphala cineraria, assembly GCA_916613615.1. Taxonomy (NCBI): domain Eukaryota; kingdom Metazoa; phylum Mollusca; class Gastropoda; order Trochida; family Trochidae; genus Steromphala; species Steromphala cineraria. The sequence goes on along the minus strand of OU744728.1, from coordinate 63,410,665 downwards.
CAGTGTTGGGCATAGGCCTAGTCTACATTTCAGATTCATAGAGCGATATATGTAGATAATCACAAGATTTTTAAGTTACATGAAAAAAACAATACTATTGACAATTACTATTGTACCATTCTTCTTCATAAGTCTAAACACAAATTCAGACAAGAATCTATAATATTTATTAAAATTTTGCTGTTGTTCCCAAATATAGCTAAATCCAAAAGTGTAGAGAATATTTCATACAATTCTTTATATATTTACTCAGTATATACAACATCGCATCATCCTAACTTCAAGTGATCAAAATAAATGAATGAGAGTCCAAACACCCCCTTTGTCTTATTTTGGAACGTTCAAACGTTATGTAAGCCAATCAACAACTAAAATCACAGTACCGGTCCGTCGAATGGATTTTTCTATTCTAAAACTAGAAATTCGACGAATCGGTATGCGACCCCCGTGAGATGCATGGGACTTTTAAAGACAAATTTGTATGGCAACTGTTTATTATTGGTGTTTGACATATCACATTTCTGTGTTTTTTCGCATTGGGCGCTTTGCCCCAAACTACGGGGCAAAGAGCATCGCCTTTGTCTAAATACATCTTCGTTAATATCTCTGTATACAAGCACGGTAGGTTCAAAAGCGTTTGTCATACAAACTTTTATCTGATGAGAATTAAAGACATGCTAAATATTTTAATATGCCAAGAAAACAGGCTTATATGTTAGGGGGGCGCGCTTTGCCCTGGTCTCCCCTATATTTGTCACTGCATTTATAAAATTCATGTCAATTTACTCCTTTAACATATAACATATTTTTAATATTTCATTTGATTTGACTTATCTTACTAGAAACTACATATTCTCTGTTTAAGTTGCATCCTAAAATCGTACTGGTAGTGAACGACATACTTTATTGATACACCATTTCTTTATTTGTGGATTTACGGCGCTTCAATGTGGACCTTAATACCTACATACGGAAACGTTATTTAATACAAAAAAGTAGTATATACAAATAATCTTGTTTTTCAATAACAGTATATTATATTTTCATTAAAAAAAACGTTTATAACCAGTAAGAGCATATTCCTGTTTCATTTCTCCAAGTATTTTTACATCAATATTTCACTTTATTTGGCAGTGTATGTTGTTGCTAGGTTGTTGGTGTGGTGAGCATTGAGGCAGCGCTACACACATCGTGCCTACAGTCAGCTGATTGTCCCAAGGACGGAGTATGTGTGTACCCCGCCACTTCCAGAACCGGCATATGCAGTAAGTATACTGTTCAAAATAAGTTAGGGATACATTTTTGAAAAGTTTCATCTGGTAGTCAGTGAAGTAAAATATCTTTAAAATTTCTCGTCGTGAATGGCTTGAATATTGCTAATGCGGCGTTACGATGCAATATACTCATTCATTATTTCAATATTTTCATTTGTCCCTAATTATTTTAATTTAGTTTATATGTAAAGGCCAGCGACACCGATGGATCATTTGATATGGATGAAAGATCAACGTCCCTTTCGAAGCGTTATTTATATCATAATGTTTATATTATATATGCATTGTCTGAAAGTGATTCTAATTTCATGATGCACAACTAATGCTTTCAACAGAACCAACTTCTGATTTAGTAAACAAAACAATACTCTTTTTAAATTTTCTAGTTTCCCATTGGTAAACAAAAATAAATTGTTATAAGTAAATATGTGTTTCACATTATTATTTAATGCCCTTTACCATTAGGAGATGTAAGTAGTGTACAATGACATGTTACCCTGAAAAGGCAGGGTAAATTTTCACAATTTGGACACTCCCAATTTGCTCCGTCAGGGAGAAATGAAGATAAGTTGTCAAGCGGAGAGGAAACAATCTTACCCCTAAAAGGCCTAAATCAACCATTCTCAGTTCTCACGATCCAGTTGTGTAATTCTTCATCTTGAGGAATATGTAGGGAATGGAATTGTGTTGGTCGATCCACGTATACCGGACGTTTTGGTTTCACGTGGAAAATATTTGGATGATGAGTCGTCTTATAGACCTAATCTGAATCTAACCAAAACGTTGTTTGCCTTGTACACAGTGTAGTATGACGGTTTGTCTCATCCTGTCTCAGGGTACGAACGCTACGCTAACTCCACTAATCCGTACCCTGGGCCCAGAAGCTAGATGCGCTTTCACGGCCCGACTTGGTATATAGCCAATAAAATCATTATTTCGTTGAACTCTATTGAGAAGGTGGCGAGAAAATGATTTGATTGGCTATAACCCAAGTCGGGCCGCGTGAGCAAATCTAGCTTCTGAGCCCGGGGTACAGATTAGTGGAGTTAGCGTAACTATCGTTCCCTGTGACATGATGCAAGAAGACAAATAAACGCATGCATGTTGGAGGTGTAGGAAACGCATTATAAGCGTTTTTTCAACAAAGCATTAAGTATGGTGCCTTGTTTTAGGGAGGAGGAGATGTACGAGCCACTCGGACTGCACGAAAGAGGAGTGTTGCGAGAGTTTACTTAAGTTCATAGGGAGAAGAAAGCGATGGTCGAACTCTGTCGGGGGTGTTTGCAAACCCCTTCTGCCAGAGGGAGCACGTGAGTTGCTTATTTGATGATGAGTTGCATTATTAGAACACATATGATCAGTCAATCCATCCAAAGGCTAAGTTAGGGTTAAAACACGAGAACGAGGTTATGCTTGGGTTTTCAAAACCCGAGGAAAGAATGCTGAGCGGAAAGTAAATTTTTGACCGAAAGCGAAGCTTGAGGTCTTACTTCCCGCGAAGCTTTCTTTCCGAAGGTTTAGAAGCCCAAGCATAACCGAGTTCGAGTGTTTTAACTAACTTAGATACCGTTATTAAACATTTATAAAAACCGCAATCATTTGTCCATATTGTAGTAGGCCTATTTGTTATTATATTTTTAGACTGATCATAAAAAATGAGAAAAAACAACTAATATCTAGGATATATGTTTGAAGGTTTGTTTTAACATTTATTATTTGATTACATTACTTTATACTGTTGCTTGAATTCTGAATAAAAAACGATTAAATGAATTTCCTTCAAAATAAGCAGTGTGTTCAAACGACGTTTTGACATTGACATAGCACAAAATGCACGTGCAAAGCATTCTTCGAGGTGTAAGGTTTTACAAATGACAATCGACGAGTCACGTGGTTGATACCGTATTTGGAACCTTTATATTAATCACAAGTAAAAAGATGTAACACTGTTAATATCAATTATGAATGCTTGTATGCTTTTAAAATTGGAACTAAAGTGCAATTAGATATCATAATGCTTTAGGGCCGACTTTTTTTACTGAAATTTGAACTTCAATCAATAGATTGTTTAACATAGCCTTCACTTCTATCAGGCCCATTAGAGTAGTGGTTAGAGTGTTTACTTACGGTCCAGAGGGTTGGGGTTCGAACCCGCACTTTTGAAGCATGCAACTTTGTAGATTTTTTCAACACTGTGTATAACCGTACACCGGAACTAGCGAGGTGTAGGCCTACGGCGAAGAATTGTTGCTAGCGAGGAGCGTGATCGCAAACGGGATCACTTAAATAGCAATCATCGCCGTTTCATCAACTTTTTCTATGTTATTATCATGTCAATAGCTTTTCGAGACATAACTATTTAATGTCATATCCTGTTCATAGTCAGAGATAGCAAATATGTTACTAACAACAGCATTACTCGCAACTGTCATTGTTACTGTCCCTTGGATACAGAATGACAAGCACATACATTTTACTAAGTATGTGTGCTAAAATTACCACATGATGTAGATTATTTGAAAGTTATGAAGTGAAATATTACCTAACTTTCGATTTCGGCTCCTCGCTAGCAACATTTCTTCGCCGTAAACCTCGCTAGTTCCGGTGTACGGTTATACACAAGTGTTCAAGATAGTATGGACTTTGGGTTAGGTTATACATTGAAATATAAAACCCTTTCCCTTTGAAATATAATAACCTTCCAACCTCCAAGTAGGTCTTACATATGCATATAATGCCCTGACTTCCCAATGTAAAACCTCATTGGAGGTTATTACGAGAAAACAAGAGACCTCCAAAACAATAGACGAAATCCCCGATAGGTTTCTAACTTCAGCGTAATTAAGCAGCGCAACGAGACAATATTAAGCCATTTTTTTCCTAATTCACACGCAGAAAAAATATGAACCCCGATGGCGATATGAGTACCCTCGTAGGTAATTAATAGTAGTATACGATGCCTTACACTGCATTTGTCAATTTGTAAGCAATATAAATGGAAACTATCTTTAATAAAGAGAATATGCCATGAGGCAGATGTTCCATATGCCTTTTATTTTGCTTGTGTCCATTAAAACAAGACTGTGAAAATTGTTCATACGATAAGCAAGATAATGGCGTACAAGAAGCATTGATATCTCGATGAATAAATCTTCGAAAAAAACAGTTTCATCAATCGTATTAGGTTAATAAATTCATCCAATCTTTTGACAGACATGAATCTCGCTCTTATTAAATTGTTAATTATAAAACAGAATGATAATTATTACAAAAAAAGAAAATATTTAAAAATAAAAATCGGGTAACAGCCAGGATATCATCCTTTCTCGTCTTTTGGAAAGGGAATTGCTTTACACTTTATCAGGCTGTTGTGCACATGTCCAACTTCCATGCACACCATGATATATATCTTACTTATCGTATGTACAGGAGGATATTAGATAGTTCTTAGTTTGGGGTAGGTAGGTCTATTGTCTTATCTGTTGCGTGTCTGTTCGTATGAAGGTTGTGTGTGTGTGTGTGTTTGTGTGGGATTGAGAATAGTATTATTTTAATTGGTTGTATGGAATTGAGTGGATCTAAATGAATAAATATGCTATGTGTGATGTGTGCTAATGGGCGAATGTCTTGGTATGTGTGTGGGAGTTGAGAAGATTGTGTGTACATGTATTGTTGTAAATTATTTTAATATATAATTATTAATATCAATTTATAGTTTTAAAGTTATTAAGTGTCTCGTAGGCCTAAAGGCCGGATGTTACATTCAATTTGTGATGTTTGAATATATAGAATTGTAACAATTTTCTTCTCTTCTTCTTCTTCTATATAGTAATTGATATGCATCATGTTCTCAACAGAGTGTCTGGTAAATCCTTGGTCAGTAAATGGTCCAAAACAACAGTGCCCGTGCAAGTCCGGACTATTTTGCGATGCTGATGGTGGGTTTCTTGTACCCCAGGGACCAACTGGTGAGTAAAGGGGTGGATAATGAATCACCCAGGGATCAGCCTTCTTCGTCGGAGTATTTGAATCGACTGTAAGCTCCTTAGGATCCAATGGTAGCAATCATCGCATATGCATATTATTGCTGATGACTTGTTAACTATTCATTGCTCCATAAAGGCATCGTGGTATACTAGTGACATATGTTATGGGTGAATCAAACAAATAACAAGTATGACAGGATAAAGATTGCTGAGCATTGATGTTCAATTGATGAACTTTCTTTAGATGTAGGATGTATATATCATAGTTATTAATCCTACTTCCAGGAAATAATTTCTTTGTTAATATACTGTTAGTTTCAACCAAATTATTCCTTACCTTTTTAATTTATTCTCTTTTGTTTCAGGGAAATGCAAACCAAACTAGAAATAAAGAAGACATGAAGAGTTCATTCAATGGATTGAGCTTCAATCTTGTCAAAGAATAAAAAAATGGAATAAATTATTTCTATTTATTTTTGTATGTGTATGTTAGTAAAAGCAAGTCTACAATATACTGTATCGTGGTTAAGTTTAAAATGATTCTGAATTACAACTTTAATGGTATTTTGAAAAGGGTGTCAGGAATTATTCTCTCCGAAGCATTCTAAAACTGAACATAGACGGTTCAGTTAAGCGAGTCTTGTAACGACTTTGGTCGCGATTGATGCTTATCATTTTCTCCTTTATTTCGCATACACTATTATCCTTGTCAAAACAATTTATTTGTTACTAGACTTTCGTTACTTCTGATTTGGTACAAGGCACATTTAGTGTCAGCTATCATTCAGAAGAAATATCCCATCAAACGGTCTCCTATGAAAATGACACAATCAAATGTATGGAGGCCTATCTTTTGAAAACCTTCTTCAGAAATTATTACTGTTCGAATGAATAAATATAGTATGGGATTTATATCGATAGAGCAAATACAAATTCAAAATAACCTTTCAAACGCAATATATGTCTCGGATATCTTGACAAACGAAATATTAATATTAAAATTAAGTCAAGTCATGCACCATGTTTACAAAATTAAAAGTACTTTTATATCTCTATTTATTTTCATAAATACGGATATAAAGAATGTATAATTAAATATGACAAAGATAAACTTATGTACCCTAATGTTATTCTAGTCCATAAACCATAATCACCTACGGCGGAGAATTGCTAGCGAGGAGCGTGATCGCAAACGGGATCACTTAAAAAGCAATCATCGCCGTTTCATCAACTTTTTCTATGTTATTATCATGTCAATAGCTTTTCGAGACAACTATTTAATGTCATATCCTGTTCATAGTCAGAGATAGCAAATATGTTACTAACAACAGCATTACTCGCAACTGTCATTGTTACTGTCCCTTGGATACAGAATGACAAGCACATACATTTTACTAAGTATGTGTGCTAAAATTACCACATGATGTTGTTTATTTGAAAGTTATGAAGTGAAATATTACCTAACTTTCGATTTCGGCTCCTAGCTAGCAACATTTCTTCGCCGTATACCTCGCTAGTTCCGGTGTACGGTTATACACAGTGATAATAATTTTGTTTCTTACATAGGCGATGGAAGTGCTGATGTAAAGTTCTATTATTAGCCCGAGTGTACACGCGCAACAAGGCAGTACCAGTCGATAATATATAAAACCCAGGAAGACCATTTGACGTGAAATGAATGTTGTTTCATAACGAAGGACGATTTAGATTTCACTTCACCAACCTCTTGCCTGATGGTGACTTAAAATGTTTTGTTTCATGTGTGAACATTCTTATATCTAGTCATTTAGGGTTTCACAATGTCAACAGCTTGTCATCGATCGACCAGCTTGAAGTGTTACTAATATTAGCCTAGCTTTTTACCTGTTTACCTACCGTACACCTGCCAGTTGACAGGATTGACACATTCCATGTTAATGATTTTTTTGTCTGAGTTCAACATTCCTAGTTTATAAGCATCAAGGCAATGATCATGTTTTCACGGACTGGAATCAGCCTGAGAAGATTGCTTCTTATCAACAAGCCGAGAGTCAAGATAGAAAGTTTGTGGTGTGCTAACTTCACCTCTGTGGGTTCAAACCCGCTCAACAGTAGATACAAGGTGAGTTTGTATTGAATCTTTTGTAGATCAATAAATCAGGTATGTTTGCATGATAGACCAAGCCTACTTATGTAATATTCATTATATGAACATATGTTATAATTAAACATTAGCATAACCTGACTATTTTTATATATTTCTTCAACAGCTTGAACTTTTAACGTTATGTAAAGTAGCCAAAATAATAATATTAAAACATTTTCACAATTAGTTCAGACGTATCATCAACCATTGTAAGCATGCAGAATTTTGACAAAACCATTTATTACTCGTAGGGTCAAAAATAAGTAGTTACGTATTTTCAATATGAGCACATGTGCATATATCACTTTTGCCTGGCAACGATTTTTGTAGCGCGAGTTCCCGTGTATTTCCGCCTGTGACGTCATAAAAGCATTGTTCGTGACGTCACTGTAGCCGGCCGTCGCAAGGGAAGCGGCCTGTTTTCTGGATATTTCTTACAGAATAAAATGGGATTGAATCGGTTATAAGGAAATTATTACCCTCGGAAGTGTCATGACACGGGAAATAAAAAAAAATCACACTCGTTTCGTAAAAGTCATATGACTCACTTACTCGGGTATTGATCTTTATATCTTTAATTACGATTAATTCTTTTATTCATGCACATGAGGTTATATAAAGACTTCAATTAACGTCATTATTTAAATTTTGCTTGACATATTCTCTGCAGACAAGGAAATAAATTATCTATTTACATCAATCTTTCCCGTTACGCTTGCAACGTATCTCTACATCTCAATATTGATCATTGAATATATGCCATGCAATACTGAAATTACTTTCCCATAAATAAATGTGAGAATTTGATGTTTCTGTCAACTGCTCAGGTGTTGTACGATGGAGACTGCAGCCTCTGTCAGAAGGAGATCCGAGTGCTGAAGTGGATGACGGACAGGAACAAGAATGCTGTTGACTTTGTTGACATCGCCACCCCCGACTACGACCCCGCCTCACACAGTGGAGTGACATACGAGATGGCCATGATGGAGATGCATGTTATAGATCCACAAGGGGAGGTTAGATCAGAACATGCATGCGTTTATTTGTCTTCTTGCATCCTGTCAAAGGGAACGATAGCTAGTTAGTTACGCTAACTCCACTAATCTGTACCATGGGATCAGAAGCTAGATTTGCTCGCGCGGCCCGATTTGGGATATAGCCAATCAAATCATTTTCTCGCCACCTTCTCGATAAAATTTCAAGGAGAAAATGATTCTGGATTCTTTTAAAACATATTGTTCTAAATGGAAACTTAATGTTAATATTTCTAAAACAAAAATTTTAATTTTCGGTGGATCAAAGAAAGATTATAAAACCAGCTTCAAAATTGGAAATCATATTTTGGAAAATGTTCAGTCTTACACATATTTAGGCGTGGAGTTCCAAAAAGGTAGGAGATTAACATTAACAAACGAAAAAGCCAGCGAAAAAGCCACCAAGCAATGTATTTTGTTCTCAGCAAGGCCGAAAACTGCATCTGACAAATGACTTACAATTACGTTTATTTGATTCTATGGTGCTGCCTATTCTTCTGTATGGATGTGAGATATGGGAATTTGAAAATATAACATTTCTTGAAAAAGTGCACTTAAAGTTTCTTAAACAACTATCGTCCCTAAGAAAAAGTACCCCAAATTGTATGTTGTTTGGTGAATTTGGCAGATATCCACTAGTTATAGATATTGAATTAAGAATTATTTCGTTCTGGGGTAGACTTTTGTCAGGAAAAACGTCAAAATTATCATTTATCATCTTTAAACTATTATTTCATGATATACCACCTACCCATTGAAACAGGTCGTTGGAAAAATATTCCAAAAAATGACAGGATTTGTAATCTTTGTACTTTGAATGACATTGGAGATGAATTTCATTATTTATTCATCTGTTCCCATTTTATAAATGCCAGAGTAAAATATCTGAATCCTTACTTTTATAGAAAACCTAATGTTTATAAAATGAAGACTTTATTCAACAGTAAGGGGATAGGTACATTAAGAAAATTAGCTTTGTTTTGTAATGTTATCTCAAATGCCTTTGAAATGTGTCGCTAGGAATTTTTACATAAGATATCACCTCTGTGTTATATATACATTATACATACATATCCATACTAGTATTTTTTTAATATCTTCACTTGCATTGTACATTACCATTTGAACTAAATTATTGTATAATATGTACCATGTGTATCCTCATATGCCGCTGTCTGCGGCCTGAGTGTAAATAAAGTTCAGTTCAGAGACGGGATGCATTAACATTATGGACACGACAATCAATATGCTTCAATATGCTGGTGCATTTTAAGATAAAAGAATGTATGCCAGCGGGATTTTTCCCAAGAGCCATAGATCCGCGGGCAAATCACGAGGGCAAACATCATTGATCTTAATGATGCTCAAAGATCATGTCTTATCTAGTGTATAAACCACAAACAGTTATAATAACATTGGTTTGATTGAAATCTTTAAAGGATAGAAAAAACCTGAAGCGACCGTAACATTCCACAATACTCAAAATAGCTCAGACCTTTGTCATACGAGGGCCTAACGTAACTACTCCATCAGCGCTGTCGCTATGGCTAAGTGGTCAACGCGTAGGGTTAGGCCTCTGGGAGTGTAAACTATACAGTTGAGAGACGCCATATTGCCAAACATTTGCAGGTGTCAAAAGTAGATCCCATCTTTTTCAAAAAATTATGACAGTTAACATTTTGATTGAATGACTTCAACAGACAATCGTTAGTTCTATCTTTGAAAAATAAATATTTGATGAGAAATTTTATCACCATTATGTTTTGTCGTCCAGGGCATATGTTGATATTAACTTGCCTCCAAGGGACATGATTCGAATGATTCTCTTGTCCTTTGAATTAAAATGAACTTAAATAAGTGAAATATATTAAAAGACCCGCCGTTGAAAGAACAGTAAAGCGAGTTTATCAAACCAAGGTAATTCCCTTTCCGTTATTGATGTTGTTTGCTTGAACACTCACAATTTGATAATATCCAATTATCATTTTAAATGTTAGAAGTGATTGAATTTCATTATAATCTTGATAAGATTAACCTAATGTGTCCTTTTATTCCAGGTGCACTCTAAAGCCGAAGCAATACGTCAGATGTACGAGGCAGTGGGACTACACTGGTTATCCCGTCTCTCACGGTTGCCGGGGTTGGAACCGCTCACAGACAATGCCTACGATGTGTTCGCTGAGTACAGACTTCAGAGAGCATTTAATAACTGTGATTCTGGGAAGTGCTCAGTCAAAGTGAAGCAACTACGAGACAAACTCAACTCCGAGAGCAAGGGAGAGTGAATTGTAAATGAGGTTTTATATATGATGTTTGTTGGCAGAGTTTGGGCTACTCGATGGAGAATATATGATTTTGGGAAGCAACAACTCAAAAGACCGATGTCTGTGTGTGTTATTATGTAATGCATTATGTTTCCTTGCAGATTCCAGGTTATTAAATCGAGTAACTATTCGGAAAACAACAGCTGAAAGGAGCGGATTTTATGTTTGTATGACTATGAGTTTGATTGTGAAGTATGGTTTGATGAACTGAGACTTGAACTTTTCAATTATAAAAAACATGCGCGAGATAAAACGGCTGAAACGGGTAAATATTTTTATGAATGTTTTATGCCAGACAAGATCAATTGTGCTATATTAATTTTCTATAGAGACCTGTTCCATAAAGGCAAAAACTATCATGAACATTTCTTTCCCCTTGAAGCAAATTAAAGGCGAATAAAGGCTTAGTGATACATTACAATGTGACGAGAGTTATATTGTGATATTACCGTATTTCCTCTAATAAGGGCCCGGGCGCTTATTTTTTACCCCCGGCGTTTATTGGAGGTCTGGCGTTTATTTCTTTCATAGAAAATTGAAGTTTGTGTTACACAGTATTTTAATTGAATATCTTTAAAATATATACTGAGGGTCATTAATTCAATGTTTTGGACCCGGCGCTTATTAGCGACCCAGCGCTTATAAGAGGCCCGGCGCTTATTTTCTCAACAAGCTTTGATCCCCGGCGCTTATTGGAGGCCCGGCGCTTATTGGAGACTCGGCGCTTATAAGAGGAAATACGGTACTTCAAGTTAAGACCTGGGGTTCCAGATTCAATAGCCCTTGTTCTGTTGGTCAACAGTCTTGGTTGTGTTTATCCTTCCCTCCTCTTCTTCCTCCATTAATTCAAATCAAACACATAAACAAAGGTTTAACCAACGGTTGTGATTCAATCATCAATTATTTATTCTGAGATGACCATTCAATAAACTGTGTTCTAACTACATGTACTAGTTTCTGTACATATCGTTTTGATGTAAATACGTTGAAATAAATACATTTCTCTTTTAATGAGTTTCACCAGTTGCAAAATGATTTAAATGAATGATAAAACGCTCTTCTCTGCTCTCAAGGATTGCACTGTCATTATTTTTTTTCTTTTTGTCCAATTGTAATTGTTTTATGGTGCGAGTCCAAAAACTCCGCAAGATCAAAAGGAGACCATGTCATAGGTTCTTTAAGTATAAATAAACTAACCATGCCTGCATACCATGGTGATGATGGTTAAAGGAAATAAGATGTGTAAATCAGATTGATAAAGGAAATAAGCCGTTTAAAAGAGTTTTAAACCAAAAGGAAATACGTTATGTGAAGCAGATCGGTATCGTTACTTAGCCGATGGATGTTCATGTAGATATCGCCACGTACAGATCGCAGGTTAAAAGTTAATGATTCCAGGCTGACAACTTAAAACAGTGATCGAGTCAGATCGAGTACAAGTCCCTGACAAAACAAGATAAATCAAACATTGTCTACGTGCGATTGTACACCTTTCATGTGAATATAGGAAGCTTGACCGAAAGTATAATATGGCGACAGAGTGTACACCACAAAGGCAAAGTGCTACACCTTTAAGTTTGGTTGCAATTGAGTCAGTACTTGATGTGTATACCATTGATGTCAGGTTTTACAAGAGCTATCACCGTATAGAACAAACCAGTTTATGAAGACAAAGTATACATTTATAAGAGTCATCAAGAGACAAATCCAAATATGTAAAAACATCTCTTTATGGCTTATCTGGCTTCCTGTTTCCAAAGCAGTTCTAGTTCCTGATCACCGGCTTTAGGTCAGACTTACACGCTCCATTTTATTTTGGTGACCTTCACATTATTTTCAAGGTCAACATGCATTTAAAACTTATAAGGGTGATTTGTAAAGAACTGTTCTCATAATTCTCTTCATATTTTGCAGGAAGCTTCTTATTTGAAAGAAGCAAGGACCAGTCGATTTGGATGGTCCATTCACGTTTAGTAATAAGATAAGTGTAGACAAAAAAACTTGTTCTATACATTCATTGTTCTTGTTGTAAACATGAATTTGCGATGGGGGATCTTGTCACCTTTTTGACAATTACTTGTTCGCATTTAGTTCTCGTATCAACTTTAAACTATACAGTATAACGTGACACGTATGCCACATTCTACAATGAACGTGATGAACACTTAGAAGAAGAGTGTGAGAAATATATTTGATGGACACGCAATGATAGATTTACCTTTGCTCATGCCTAAATTTATTTCAAATACCAAGGAGCAAAAACCCCCGGCACAGACGTGTTCATTTATGTTGCCGGAAATTTGGACATTTAACAAAGTGAAATTCGTTTAGACAGAGAGTTCACGATTAAAATCGTTATGGTAGAATGGAGATAAACCTAGTGTGTTTGAAAATCATAGTAATGTTATACTTGATTGATAGCGAGTAACTTTTAAATTGAAACCTCACGCTGCGCTAGGCTTATCTCCTAAATATTCACATGTTATTATGTCCATACGTTGTACTTTCTTATAAGCTAGAATATGTGATGGTAAGGTTATTCATATATATTGTTATTCGTATGCTGTGCTATGGATATATTATGTTTTCATTGTATGATAACATACAAACACCTACATTTTAATTCGTAATGAGTCGTCACTGACCTGCTCCCCCTCACATAAATAGACTCTCCCAAAGGGGAAGGCGCATTGTCGCAGTGTCATTTTATGAAAATATCAGATAATGTAAATATCAATTCCACAACGTGGCTGAGCTAAGTCTTGAACCCAGTAGATTTGTTGATATACATATACTCAAGTTTTAGTCTTATAGTCTTGTCTATTTAAATTGTAAAATGTTAATTAAAAACTCATACTTGTAAAGAATGCGTCCCAAATATCTTCCCTTATTATTTGTATTAAGATGAACTTTCAATAAATCAAACACGGATAATGAATTTTATTACACTCGATCAATACAAATGAATGTAAAAATAATGCAAATATGACAGAGCTTGGGGCCAAGTTAGACGATATATAACAGTAAAGACTGTGTAACCCAGAATATAGTCTTCGTCTTGTCTGAACATGAAGCTGCTTTCTTTCTTCCTGGTAAGAGTTTGAACTAGATTTTTTGTTTCAAATATCATTAAATTTTTTACGAAAAGTATGTTAAAATGACAACAGAGATCGGTTCAACAAAGAATTTTATTCATGTTTAATTCCAATAAGATACCTAGACTAGTTTATCATACCTACTCATAATTTGATCATATTGTATTAAAACATGAGATTAAGGCAATCATTTAATCATTTAATAAAGAATTGTTTTTATTGACAATTTTATTTTATTACTTTATCAATGAGACGTGCATCCACAGGGCTTTGGGATCAAGATGTGTCATAGCATGTTTATAAGGTAGTATTTAAGTATTTTAAAGTTTTTTAGATTTCAGAATTCAGTTAAAATGTCTTTGATATTTGATATTTGTCATTTGAAACTCCATTTTATGTTGAACGTTGAAAATGCTGCTATATTTGATTAAGAAATACTGACTTTTACTGAAAATAACTTCTTAATTCAAATTGCTTCAGTTAAATGACAGCTAAACGGTTTAGGTCATTGCCTTACATTGGTTTGGAAAGGGTTTTCGTTTGTGTTGAATATAATGTCACAAGTAAGGGTGACCAGGGCAAAGCGCCATCTTCCCCTTAACGATAGAGATATGGTGATCTTTTACCATGTAAATGACACTAAATTTTCTATTAACACATATGTGATAATTCTAAGTTTACGAATTAGTACATACTGTTTTACGAGATGGCGATTAACGGTTGAAAAAAATCAACAAAAATTAAAGATGGCGGATAAAAAGCCATAAAAATCCTCTCTTAGTGATTGAAAGTGGGAAGTGAGGATTTAACGGGGATGAGGCGATGGCCTTGATACTGTGTATAAAGTTTTGATTGATTGGTAATGGTAGAAAAGACAGAAATTGACAATGACTGTCAAGCGATCAAACGAGACTGATGTTAACATGTATCTATCTATTTCGACAAACTTATTCAACCATATTAACGTCTAGAAGGTTGTTTTCTCAATAATTAAAAAACTCTTAAAACGATATTTGCACATGTTAAAAGCTCTTAACGATGAAAGCACATGTTAATTCGTTTTATCTTTGCATGCACTTGTAAAACTCTTTTAACGTTGCATGCACATGTAAAACCCTTTAAACGTTGCTAGCACATGTTAAATCCTGTAAACAACGTATGCGCATGTAAAACCCTTAAAACATTGCATAAACATGTAAAACCCTTTTAAACGGTGGAAAGACATTTTAACCCTTTAAACGATGCATGTACATATAAAACCCTTTAAACGTTGCATGCACTTGTAAAACCCTTTTAACCTTATTTGAATCCAATGTCAACCCATATAACAATGTAATATGTTTCTAACTTCTAATCTGGTTATCTGAGTTATGACACCTTTCAACACAAAATAATATATCAAGGATTTTGTCTAATATTATGGAGTAAACTTGTTTTAGAACCTTATAGAAGCTTCCACATCCCAAAGGGCATTGTATGAAAATGTAAACGATCATTTGTAAAGTTGGAAGTAAAAATTCTTTTAAATCTAACAATGAGAGCTTAAATCCAAAACTTTTGAAAAATGTTTCGCAAAAATGTATTTCCATGTTTGAAAGTAGATTTGAACCCTTTACCCTTTGCCCCTTGAGCCCTACAACTGCTTATGAGTTATAGATAGCAGGTTAAGCGACATGAAACAAACTATTTACGAGGTTTACATTTCAGCAACTGTTTTTGTGGTGCCACAGCATATGAAATCAACATTGCGGTGTATACAAATGCATTAAATATTCATTTTAAATATGTTTAGTGTTCGGCCAACTTTCTTGTGATACATCCAAAGGATCATATCAATTGTCATATGAAAAGCATTAGAGGGTGCGATGAGTTCTTTGGACGTGCAGTTTCATGCTTTGTCAACAGACGTTTTGTTTGTTTGTTTGTTTCAATTTCAAATACATCCAAAGCAATGTAACGGTAGGTAAATAATCAATAATGAAGTTCACATCAATATGATAAACGTTATGAATTGACATTATATTTTTTTAGATGGTTTGTGATCAGTACAGTTTGTGATTGTACAAGGAATAACCCAAGCGTCTAGCAGGTAGCAGGTTCAATAAGCTCTGACAATATTGTGACATATTGTTCTGACTTTCATACCTTTCTTGAATTCAGCATGGAAATACCGAGGATGTTTTAGAAAACGTTTATCTAACAAATACTGGATTTTCTATTCTCAATATGTGCATATTTTTTATATTTATTGTTGTATACATGTCATTTTGATTTTGATCTTCTCTCGTCTGGATTACTGCAACAGCCTCTTGTATGGTCTCAACACATCTCAGCTCCACCCACTTCAAAAGATCCAAACCACTGTCGCTCGAATTATATGCTTTACTTCAAGATTTGACCATATTACTCCATCACTGAAATCCCTTCACTGCTTACCCATCAAATACCGAATAGATTTCAAAATCCTCTGTTTTGTCTATAAAAGCCTTCACAACCTGGCACCGGAGTACATCACAGAAATGATTAATAATAATAATAATGCATTTGTATAGCACCTGATATCCAACTAAACGCTGCTCAGCGGTGCTTTACATAGACATGGTCATGAGTACAACTCAGTATTCAAAGTGTTGGGAGAACAGATATGTCTTTAAGTACTGGCGGAAGGAGTCGATGGAGGTTGCGGTTCTTATTTCAAGAGGGATACTGTTCCATAGTACTGGAGCTATCACAGAGAATGCATTACTTGCAAGCTGAGTTCTGGTGAATGGAACGGTTAGCTGTGACTTGTCTGAGGACCGGAGGTTCCGAGCTGGAGCATACGGAGTGAGAAGTTCCTTCAAGTACACAGGAGCAGTCTCAGAGTGAAGGGCTGAGTAGGTGAGGGTCAGAATTTTGAAAGATATGCGTTTCTGAATAGGAAGCCAATGCAGTTGTTTCAAAACAGGAGTTATATGTTGATGTTGTCTGGTACGTGTAATGATTCGGGCTGCTTTATTCTGGACTCTTTGAAGATGATTAATGGCTACAGATCCTGACAAGAGGGAATTGCAATAATCCAGATGGGACGTAACATAAGCATGTACAAGTGTCCTGGTGGTATCGACATCTAGATATCGTCTGATTTTCCCAATGGTGCGGAGCTTGAAATTTGCGGTTCTGACTGTCTTTAAAGCATGAGACTTGCTGGACATAAACTTATCCATTTGCACACCTAGGTTCCTAACAGATGAAGATGGCACCACAGAAGAGGACCCAACAGAGAGAATCTGACCTCCAGCCTTGTTGAGTTGGTGTGAGGTCCCAATCATCATGAATTCTGTTTTGTCACTATTAAGTTTAAGAAAGTTTGCTGACATCCACTTTCCAATTCTACAAACACATTTCTCTAGTGCTGCAATTCCATCCTTTATCTTAGGAGGTTTGATTCCAATATACAGTTGTTGGTCATCAGCATAGCTATGAAACGGGAGAGAGAACTGGCGAATAATGTCACCAAGAGGTTTAGTATATATTGAGAACAGCACTGGTCCCAGAACAGACCCCTGAGGCACACCACACTTCAACTCCTTGCAGTCTGATGAAACACCATCAACTAGGACAGACATCGACCTTCCACAAAGATAAGACTCAAGCCATGCTAGGGCTGTTCCTCTGATGCCGAACGAATACCGAAGACGTGATATCAGGATGTTATGATCTACAGAGTCAAAAGCTGCAGATAGGTCGAGCAGCACAAGAAGAACAATTTCTTGGCGGTCCATAGAGAGAAGAATGTCATTGTGTACTCGAAGCAACGCCGTTTCAGTGGAGTGTGATTTCCTGTATGCAGACTGCAAAGGCTCTGTCAGATCATGATCAAATATGTGCCTAGTTAATTGAGCAAGTACCACTTTCTCCATTACCTTCGAGAGAAAGGGAAGGTTTGAGACTGGTCTGTAATTTTTGAAGTCCAAAGGATCCAAAGATGATTTCTTGAGCAATGGAGTTACCAGTGCCTGCTTGAAGCGATGTGGCACATTTCCAGAATCCAGGGAGGAATTGATGATTGCCAATGAGATTAAACCTTACATGCCTACAAGAGCTCTTAGATCCCAAGACCAGTTCCTGATTAAAGTGCCACCATTCAAACTGTCATCTTATGGAAAAAGATCCTTTCAATATGCTGCTGCTGTCCTTTGGAACTCTCTTCCCATAAACATAAAAATATCTCTCTCTCTCAATTGACAGTTTCAAATCAAACCTCAAGACATATTTCTTTGGACTTGCTTATGACTGATTCATACTTTTTTTGCACATGTATATAAAAACCTATTCTTTACACAATCTCATTGGCAATTTTATTGCGCCTTGAGCATGTATTACTATATGGAAAGTGGTGCATTATAAATACCCATTATTATTATTTCATTTTATCACACATAATACAATATGGTCCGATCAATGGTTAGCTACAGCACCTGACCTCGATTATGGAATTGGAAAACATAAAGAACGAATGCTCGGCGGAAAGTCATATATCAAGCTTCAAATTTGATCTAATATCTCGTTCATTCTCACTCCTCAGAGAAAAGACCAAACATCTAATCCAATGATATCATTCATATATGCATCCACTAGCCCAATCACTCATCTGACTGTGGATCCACTCATCACATTACTTACCTATCTGTGTATCCACGAACCCAATCAGTGATCCATCTATGTATCCACTAACCACACTACATACCAATCTATGTATCCACTAACCCAATCACTCATCCATCTATGTATCCAGTAACCAAATTTCATACCCATCAATGCATCCACTTACCCATCATTCATCCATCTATGTATCCACAAACCCAATAACTCCATCTATGCATCCAATAACCCGATCATTCACCCATCTATGCATCAACTGACTCAATCACTCACCCATCTATGCACACAATAATCCAAACAACCATCCATATATGCATCCACTAACCCAATCACTCACCCATCTATGCAAACAATAATCCAAACAACCATCCATATAGCCATCACCCAACCCAATCACTCATCATTCTATTCATCCACTAACCCAATCATTCATCCATCTATGTATCCATTACCCAATCAATCATGCATTTATGCATTGACTAATCCAATTCCTCATCCAATCAACCCTATGTCCACCCATTAATCCACTTCAACCCATCTACCCATCAGCCAATCCCCCAATCCATGCACACGCTAATTCACCAATCCATCAATCCAATCATTTCCTATCCCCATTCCAGATCACGTTGGCTGTGGGAGTTGGGGCCCAATGGTTACCCGGCCACCACCACCCTGGCCCCCTACCCGGTTCGCGCACCTGCAGAGGGGACCGAGACTGCATGCGGAGAGAGGAGTGTGTGAGGGGGAGAAGACACGATCACAGGGACCAACTGTGGGGCGGGAGAGGACGGGGTGTCTGTAGACCAAGGGGACCGCGGGGTAAGTTGCATTTGTCGTAACATTTGTGCAAGATCTAAATGATTGAATTATATGTCCCTTTATACATATAAATGAATGTAGGTAAAAACTTTTCACGGAAGGCACCGGTGCATTAAAAACCATGTATACGAAATGATATGAACACAGCACACGAAGCACAGCACAAAATACCACGAAAGTCTTGGAGTTCCTCTTCCACACTGATTTCAAAGCAGTTTACATTATTTCACAGAGAGACGAGGTTTTATATTGACTGATTAATTGCAATTGGTTATCTTTTTTTATTTTGTTTTCATGAACTCATTTTTCGTTCCCCAGGGAACAGGTGCGTGTCTGGAAGTGAATGTAGATGGGACGAGTGTTGTGACCTGAACGGGGGACGTCGGGGGAGGCGTGGAGTCTGTAGACGTGCACAAGTCCCTGGGAGAAGTAAGTTGTGTCCTTACTCTATTCTTACTGTACATAATTGGTACCAACATCAACTCAAATTATCATATATATTACACAAGAAGACATTCGGGCGAGATCATATATATATACCTATTTAATTAGGCTGTTCCCTTATTCACGTTCCTCTGTGATCATGTTGCTTGAATCAGGGGGAGAGATATGCAGGGGTTCAACAGATAGACCGTGCCGCTCCGGGTCCGAGTGCCGGTGGGACGAGTGTTGTGTGCTGATCCGTCAGTTTGTTATTGGCCGGAAGAAGAGACAAGCTGAAACAAGAGGAAGATGGGACGACGGGATATGTAGACCTCTTGTGAGGCTCGGAGAAAGTAGGTAGTAACGCGTTTTTGTATAGTATAATTTGTTTTCATTCTGCCTTCAGTAAAGGAGTCAGTTCGAAACTCTGCGAAATCAACCCTAGCTCCTATCTTTGGACTTATGATTTGTATGCAAATATCTTGAACACATAAAGAAACATTGTGTTTTAACATAACAGTTATGGAACAACATAAATGATAGGCAATGATAAAAAGTCGGTTCTCTAAAATACAGACATTTGTTTCCATAAAAATAACACTACGTGACCATGATGACAACTGAAGTACGGGCTAACCTCAATACCTGTTATGGCAACTAATGGCAGTGACACCGACACACTAGCTGTGCAATGAAGTGAATAAGTCGGTTGATAGTGTCATCATTTATCAACCATTCATTGATGTTTCCCTTACAAGCGAAATGCATAGGAAATTGATAACTTTTCTTAATAATATTAATATTAGTGCATAATTTTATGTGCACAAATCCACGCTCTAAAGCATGCTCGTGACTCTGAATGAGAACAATGAATACAATGCATATGGACCATAGTACTGAAAATACAGAGGGATCATGAGATGGGCTTTAATAGAGTCCATTGTGGGGCAAAGTTTAAGTTCAAAAGGTATTGCTTTCAACAAGACGTGGGCGGTATGGGAAATCTTTGTCCAAAACTCTTTAATTTGAATTGAGGTACTGTGAAGAGGTGTTGTTGCTGTGAAGGGAGTTCACGAGCTTGAACATAGGGAGTGATAAGTTCAGCGATGTATGCAAAGTCTGGCCATGAAGAGATTTGTAGGTAAGACACAATAACTTGAATTGGATCCTAGCTTTAACAGGTAACCAGTGCAGGCGTTTCAATATTGGAGTGATGTGACTCTGCTTGAAGGAGCTTGTTAACCATGTTGCCGTGTTCTCTAGCTTCTGCAGTTTGTCCTGAAGAGTGCCACTCAAACCGGACTAAAGACTACTGGAAATACAATTTGCAAAGTTTTACAACAAAGAAAACGAAACCTAAACCCTTTTATTATACCTACATTTTATATACAGATATCGAGGTCCTGTGTTTTCATATGACTTCTATCAATGCACGTGTATTTCTTCTAGGTTGCCCGACCCTGATCAGTCCTGATCACCGTTACAGGATCGTGAATGCGTGTCCCTGTCAGTCGGGCCTGTCTTGTGGTCGGGGCAGGAACAATTCACCACGCTGGGACTTCGCTCCGCCAGGTAAGAATCTTTCCATGCACAGAAGACTTTGGTTTTACGATCGATTGATAACCTTCTTTATAACCTACGAGGTCAATCATATCGAGGTTCATATTTTTCACCTTTTTATTGTACTGTCACGTTATAAACAATGCTTAGGTCGACGGCGGCTCAGTTGTAGGCCATGAGTATTTTCGTTAATTTTGGGACTTTAGTAATAAACATAGTATTATATTCTTGTCGATGACATACTATATTTACGACACTCGTGCCTAAATATCAGTATATCCCTCGCTATCGCTCTGGAAATTCTAATATTAAGCCACTCGTGTTGTAAACATAGTACATCATTAACACATATATAATATCTTCTATTGAAGAGTAGGCTGGAGCTTTAAAAAGACGTACTCGAAGGGGGCACAGCATGAATGCATGGTAGTTATTATAATCAAACATTCAAAAGCTGTACTAGTCGGTGGTTCCCAAATAAACTTTAGTCTTGAGTGTGATTACACTTCACACTCAATCTAAAAAAACACCATTTGAATCTGAAATCTACAAAATGTACTCACTATAATGTATGTATTAAACAAAAGGCAACATGGTGACTTCTATGAGACCAGCAGCTGCACCATTAAATCAAGATGTGCGAATGTATGACATATGTGACATATATATCATCCAGGAGGACCCCGGGGCACCTGTCGCGCACCTGTCACGTGCCGGAGGGGGTCAGACTGTGGACCAGGGGAGTGCTGCAGGTCAAGAGGGGGGTGGGGGCCCGGTCGGTGTGAACGTCGGGCAGGCATCGGTGAAAGTGAGTGACCAGACTTATTTGCTGCATTCAGAGACATTTTTAATCTTATTAAAATCTGATGAACGTATGTGGCGGTTGAATTGGCTTTTACTCCTATAAGGAAGACAAATTACTTCTTTATTGGACAATTGCGACGTTTCGGTATGAATTCTTAAAGCAATTTATACAGTTTGATATGATAATGGTAAACAGAATAAGGTAACAATTACATCAAAGGATAAATTGCATGAAGCAAAGAAAACAATAACATCAAAGGATAAATAACATGAAGCTAAGAAAAGCATAGGATAAGTGGTATACCAGTTTGTGAGTGAGTTAATTAGGCAGATTAGCGAAGCCAGTTGAGTTGAGTTGAGTCGATTAATTATGGGTGGATTAAATGGCTGAAAGCTGATGGGATGTAAAGCCTTGATCTCTGTTCATAGATGGCCGGAAACGGAAAATTTGTAAAGCTTCGGCTAAACGACATTGAGTGTTATCGTGTTTGTTGTTTGTGAGGGTTTTGACCCAGTTGATGGTTTGTTGTGTGAATTTGGTGATGTGTTCTGAAAAAGCTGATTTGATCGTGTCTGCATTGATGGTGGATGTCTTTTGTTCAGTTTCCGGTCATCTATGCCCCGAACGGCCTAAAGCTATCCTTACCTGTCGACTCACCAGCAGCTAAGTCTATCCTCCAGACCTCCAGGCCTTTAAACGTGTCAATTTAGACCATTAAAGATTTTTGATCGCAGCTTTTTTTTAAAGTGGTTTTTTGTAATTTGTGAAAACTGAGCTATAACGATTCCTTCCTTATGTTGATATGTTGTCAATGTTTCTTGTCTCCAGATTGTCAGTCCCGTTCCTCTGGTCGCCCTGGGCGTGTGTTCTCTTCCTGTCCGTGTCAGCGTGGTCTCCAGTGTAGGTCCGGCTTTGTTAGTGGAACAGGTTTGTGTATAGTTTGACCCTTGTAAGAAGTGAGGAGTCATAAATTTTGTGTACATAAATTGTTACCCATTACAACTAAGGATTGTCAACGTTTTAAAGGCGACAGCACAAATTAGTGTTGGGGGGGAAATTAACCCTTCAAACTCTCAAATTTTTCAAGAATAGTGAGGTCACCAATCCAATCGGCAAGCCATGCCCATTCCAAACCTTAAGCAGTTGGTTTCCACACCAAGTTTAGAAATGCCATGTTATACAAGGCAGGGCACTCCACAATGTGAGGGTTAACTGAGCTTCTTCATGACAGTACCAGGTCAATGAGACTCTAACATCACAGCTTTCTTGTACGGCGAGATTCCCAATTCGTTGAAAAACAACCCAGATACACAACCCCTGGTTTTATGCAGTGTTTATATTAGTCTTTTACTTTTAACACATACATTATCAAAGATACTACAATGAAATTTTACATGGTGAAACACATGTATGTGTATTGTAAGGTCTCAATCTCATAGGTCTCTATCATACATTCAACGGAAACAAGGGGGCGCTTTCTTCAGTATCTAGTATGAGCATCACAAGCTGTAATCACAACATTGCACCTCCTCGGAACAAAACGGATCATCCTTTCCTGTGGTATTGCTCTCTACTCATCCTGTTGTGCTGTGGCCATAGCATCTAACATCTGCGGTGATGGTCTACGTGCACGGATACCACGATCAAGTCCCAAAGATGTTCGATGTTGTTGATGTCAGGCGATCTAGAAGGCCATGGCAAATTCCATAGAAAATCCAATGTTGCATGAGATGTGTGAGGGTGGGCATTATCCTGTTGAAACAGCTGCTTCTGTTGGTCAATTATCAGAAGGAGGTGTGGCTGTAAAACGTCATTGATGTAGTGTTGGGCCGTCAAATTGCCGGAAATGATAACAAGGTGTGATTGTCCAATGTTAGACATGACTCCCAAAACCATGACACTCTCTCCTCCAAATCTGTCGAACTGTCGAAAGCAGTTTGGTGCAAAACGTCTTCCTTTGTATACGCGTTTCTTGTCATCACCTCAAGTAGGAAAAGTGACTTGTCACTAAACCAGACATGTCACCAGTTCCTTAGGGTCCATATCAACACGTTGATGCACCATCTGAGACGTTGAGGTCGATGTTGTTGTCTCAGAGCAGGTCCGACAAATTATGGTCATGATGGTCATGAAGATTAGCCTCACGTAAACAGTTGCTGATGGTTTGGGCAGACTATCTCCTCAAAGCCAGGCAGTTGTGTTGCAGTGAATGGAATGGCTTGTAGATAACGTAGGTGGGATGAAACGATCCTTGGTTTACCACTCAGAGGACGGTCTTCAGTTGCATTGAACTGTCTATAGCGATTAAAAAGATAACTGGTAACTGTTACAAGACTTTGCCCGGCCTGAATTCGACTAAAGGCAAAATTTTGATCTGCTTTATTCAATCGGGGCATTTTCGGTCTTGATTTTCGGAGTAAACGAATTTGATATATTACCAAACTTTGCATCCTTTTAGAGTCCTTGATTAAGAATACATGACCAAAAAAAAATCTAATTTACATTCATCATTTTTGTTCTGAGGATGTTGTTAGATATTGAGAGAGGGGTTGCATTTCTTTTTTGAGAGAGTGTATCAAATAGCTACGTTCTCTGAAACTGAACTATTGGTATGTGTCCGTTACGATCATGATGATGTAAAAATATATTTCTTCTTTCCAAGGTTTGTGCATGTCCCCCCGTTGATTTGGAGAAGTCAGTCAGCTGAAAACGTTTCCTGTAAGCTTGAACAAAGTCTATCCTTTCCCCTGTAGCCTTTGTGAAATCAACATTCATTAAAAATGTCGTGAAAATTGTATTTACATGTTTTTGTTGTTATTGATAAAAACCTTATTTTGGAACAGGTTAAATTAGGAT
The DNA here is from genome assembly GCA_916613615.1 of Steromphala cineraria. NCBI lineage: Eukaryota > Metazoa > Mollusca > Gastropoda > Trochida > Trochidae > Steromphala > Steromphala cineraria. Next base: position 63,385,720 of record OU744728.1, on the reverse strand, counting down.
ATTACCTGAAAACACAAGTTTGCAAAACGAAAACGGTCAAGTCGGTTACAATACACAAGATTCTCAAGAAGGTGACATATCCCATGGATCCCTGAAATTCAGAAATTCAATAAATATTCAAAAGCGAAAAACAAACATCTAAACAAGTTGAAAAAGGCACACCTACACAGACTGACTAATCGACAAACCGTATGTCATTGAGTAAACTCTGATAGTTTTGAGGTTAGCTAAATAAACAAAATTCTTAGTCATTTTTCCATAGAAACCAACGAAATAGTTGAAAACCTCCAATTCATATCTACATCATCTTCCCACGGCAAGGTGAAAACGTATCGAGCAACTCTCCTCGCTTTAGACCTTGCCTTCACAAGGTAGAAAACTGGTGATCCGGAGCAGCGACACCTATCGTGATCACCAGTTAAGCCCCTTATCAGCTCTTACAAAATAGCCAATGAAATTTCGGGACAAATTCAAAATACTAACAGACGATCTTTTTGAAAACTATCCGAGTGAAATTTAATTTCAAATTTCAGTCCGCATGGTTGTTTTCACGTTTTTGATGAGCACTGAGAATGCAGAGAAAACAAACATTTATGTATCACTCAAATTAATTGTTTCTCGCCCTTGTAAAACACATACAAAAGTATTTTTTCAAATCGGTTCAGTTAACATGCTGTCTTCTGATTGGACTATTCTACTTCCGTGCAGCGGGTTGAAATGCTAGCACAGAAATCACGGCCAATGATGTCAAGGGAGGAATGGGAAAGTTTAGAAACTTTTTCGTTTCGCCCGTGACGTTGTGAAGATGCATCTACATCAACTGACTGATCTACATACCAAGTTTAAATGAGTAAGATCTCAGTTACTGAAGTCTGCTCTTAAACGAAACGATTAAGAATGGAAGGATAGACAGACGTATAGGGCTATGACAATTTCCAGTTGTAAAACAAACCACTAGGATTACAATTGTCAAAAGGTACCAGATACAATTTTACTCGAGAACATAAGCTGAATCAACTGTTGTCAGGTGAAAATATTGTGTTTTTAATGTTGTTGTTTGAATTTAAATGCCATTTCAAATAAACAAATGGCTGTACAATATATACCCTTAAAAATGGAATTTCTTTTACTTTAGCAAAAACGTATATAACAATACAAATGTCATATTTATTTCTTGAACCTGAATTGAAACTTTGAATGCAGTTAAGTTGCAATGGAAAAAACTTAATCCAACCTTTTTTAAGAGGCAAATACAAAAATACGGAATAAGTAATCCACGATTCAGTAGAATAGATTCCCAACATAGCCTATGGTAATATAGAGGTGTTTGTAACAGGTTGCTCTTGCTTTGCTCTACAGCCACACTGCCAGATGACAGCAAATTAAACTGTGTATCCTAATCTGTCAAACTGGCAAATCAATGAAATTGTTGTTATTGTTAAACTTATTGCAAAACTGAGTCTTCAAATTAACATAATTTCTTTTTTAGAATTGGAGTGTTTTGTCAATTGCCCAGATGTTATATGATGGAGACTGCATGTTCAAGATTGCTGTTGACTTTGTTGACATCGCCATCCCCGACTACGACCCTACACAGTGGAGTGACGTACGAGATGGCCATGATTGAGATGAATGTTACAGATCCACACGGTGAGGTTAGCTCACAACATGCAAGTTATAAATCCACGCAGGAAGGTAAACTCACAACATGCATGTTATAAATCCACGCAGGAAGGTGAACTCACAACATGCAAGTTATAAATCCACACTGGGAGGTGACCTCACAACATGCAAGTTATAGATCAACGCAGTAAGGTGAACTCACAACACACATGTTATAGATCCACGCAGGAAGGTGAACTCACAACACACATGTTATAGATATGCAAGTTATAAATCCACGCGGGGAGGTGAACTCACAACATGCAAGTTATAAATCCACGCAGGAAGGTGAACTCTCAACATGCAAGTTATAAATCCACGCAGGGAGGTGAACTCACAATATGCAAGTTATAAATCCACGCAGGAAGGTGAACTCACAACATGCAAGTTATAGATCCACAAGGGGAGGTGAACTCGCAACATACATATTATAGATCCACAAGGGGGGTGAACTCACAACACACATGTTATAGATATGCAAGTTATAAATCCACACGGGGAGGTGAACTCACAACATGAAAGTTATAAATCCACGCCGGGAGGTGAACTCACAACATGCAAGTTATAAATCCACGCAGGGAGGTGAACTCACAAAATGCAAGTTATAAATCCACGCAGGAAGGTGAACTCACAACATGCAAGTTATAGATCCACAAGGGGAGGTGAACTCGCAACACATGTTATAGATCCACACTTGGAGGTGAACAAGTTATAAATCCACGCAGGAAGGAAGGTGAACTCACAACACACATATTATAGATCCACACAGGGAGGTGAACTCACAACATGCAAGTTATAGATCCACATGGGGAGGTGAACTCACAACATGCAAGTTATAAATCCACGCAGGAAGGTGAACTCTCAACATGCAAGTTATAATCAACGCAGGAAGGTGAACTCAACACACATATTATAGATCCACACGGGGAGGTGAACTCACAACATGCAAGTTATAGATCCACACGGGGAGGTGAACTCACAACATGCAAGTTATAGATCCACATGGGGAGGTGAACTCACAACATGCAAGTTATAAATCCACGCGGGGAGGTGAACTCACAACATGCATATTATAGATCCACACGGGGAGGTGAACTCACAACACACATGTTATAGATCCACACGGGGAGATGAACTCACAACATGCAAGTTAAAAATCCAAACAGAGAGGTGAACTCACAACATGCATATTATAGATCCAGGCAGGAAGGTGAACTCACAACATGCAAGTTATAATCAACGCAGGAAGGTGAACTCAACAGACATATTATAGATCCACACGGGGAGGTGAACTCACAACATGCAAGTTATAGATTCACACGGGGAGGTGAACTCACAACATGCAAGTTATAGATCCACGCAGGAAGTTGAATTCACAACATGCAAGTTAAAAATCCATGCAGGAAGGTGAACTCTCAACATGCAAGTTATAAATCCACGCAGGGAGGTGAACTCACAAAATGCAAGTTATAAATCCACGCAGGAAGGTGAACTCACAACCAGCAAGTTATAAATCCACGCAGGAAGGTGAACTCTCAACATGCAAGTTATAATCAACGCAGGAAGGTGAACTCAACACACATATTATAGATCCACACGGGGAGGTGAACTCACAACATGCAAGTTATAGATCCACATGGGGAGGTGAACTCACAACATGCAAGTAATAAATCCACGGGGGGAGGTGAACTCACAACATGCATATTATAGATTTACACGGGGAGGTGAACTCACAACACAAATGTTATAGATCCACACAGGGAGGTGAACTCACAACATGCAAGTTATAAATCCACGCGGGGAGCTGAACTCACAACACACATGTTATAGATCCACACGGGGAGGTGAACTCACAACATGCAAGTTATAAATCCACACAGAGAGGTGAACTCACAACATGCATATTATAGATCCAGGCAGGAAGGTGAACTCACAACATGCAAGTTATAATCAACGCAGGAAGGTGAACTCAACAGACATATTATAGATCCACACGGGGAGGTGAACTCACAACATGCAAGTTATAGATTCACACGGGGAGGTGAACTCACAACATGCAAGTTATAGATCCACGCAGGAAGTTGAATTCACAACATGCAAGTTAAAAATCCATGCAGGAAGGTGAACTCTCAACATGCAAGTTATAAATCCACGCAGGGAGGTGAACTCACAAAATGCAAGTTATAAATCCACGCAGGAAGGTGAACTCACAACATGCAAGTTATAAATCCACGCAGGAAGGTGAACTCTCAACATGCAAGTTATAATCAACGCAGGAAGGTGAACTCAACACATATATTATAGAGCCACACGGGGAGGTGAACTCACAACATGCAAGTTATAGATCCACATGGGGAGGTGAACTCACAACATGCAAGTTATAAATCCACGTAGATAGGTGAACTCTCAACATGCAAGTTATAAATCCACACCGGGAGGTGAACTCACAAAATGCAAGTTATAAATCCACGCAGGAAGGTGAACTCACAACATGCAAGTTATAAATCCACGCAGGAAGGTGAACTCTCAACATGCAAGTTATAAATCCACGCAGGGAGGTGAACTCACAACATGCAAGTTATAGATCCGCAGACAGATTTTATTCAGTAATGCGGGACGTGTGGCCTATGTCCGAGTTTTGGCCTACTGTGGAGATAAAACAAATTTGTTATCTTGATTTGCTGCCACATTATAATCAAATTCCTTTTCATGGGTTGTACATATTGTATTTACTGAGGAACAAGGATATCCTTTTCGACGAGTTTGTGGTTGATTTATTTTGTATTGTATAAGACAATATGAAAAACATTCCTCTTTTGTCCATGTAATATCGAACAAACTTTCCATTGTTACATGTTAGTATGATATCTGGATATATATCTCGAATTATAGTACCCGGTTGGAATTATAGTACCCTTACAGTTGGAATTATAGAACCCTTACACAAGCAAGGAGATTTAAACAATATGGAGAATTATCGAGGCATCACTCTTTTGTGTATATTTAGCAAAGTATTCACTGCAATTATCAATAAAAGATTGATTTTCTGGGGCGAAACGATGGATAAATTAAGTGAATCACAGGCAGGATTTCGGCAAGGATATACTCCAGTTGATAATATGTTTATTCTTCAGAGTGTTATACAAAAGTTTCTAAATTCTAAGGGGGGTAAATTATACGCGCTGTTTGTGGATTACTCTAAAGCCTTTGATTCTGTACAGAGACACAAGCTATGGGATTTATTCATAACCAATGGTCTAAGCACTAAAATGTCAAACTTATTAAACAGCATATACGAAAATGTGAAAGCTTCTGTTAGAAATAATAATGAAATATCAGAATATTATGATGTACGACTCGGTGTAAGACAAGGATGTGTACTTAGTCCTTTCTGTTTTCCTTTTTTATCAATGAATTAGCAATGCAAATAGAAAACAACTGCACAAATGGTATCCAGCTGCATCCGGATGTGTTACAAATTTTTCTGTTACTGTTTGCTGATGATATTGCTCTTATTTCGAGTACTATTGGCGGTCTTCAGAAGCAAATAACCGAACTAGAAAGTTACTGTGAACGATCGAAATTAAATGTAAATATGAAGAAAATAAAAATAATTACTTTTAATAAAGGCGGTAAATTGTCCCGACGTGAAAAATGGTACTTTAAAGGAAAACTTATAGAATCAACAACCTCATATTAGTACCTAGGCGTTTATTTTACAAACCATCTTTCTTGGTCAACAAAAACAATTATATAAACAAATATTATCAACAATATATGCATCTATCCAAGCACGAAAAGTATTTTTAGGTATTTTGAGAAATTTAAAAATACTAGGAGATTTGAACATATCTCCTTATTTTAGAATATTTGATGTAAAAATTAGCCCAATTTTATTATACAGTGCAGAAATCTGGGGATACCAGTATTTTGATCAAATAGAAAGAGTTCATCTATTAGCATGTAAAAAGTTTCTTGGAGTAAAAATAAAAACACCAAATGCAATGATATATGGCGAATGTGGGAGGTTCCCGCTTGTTATAGATGCACAAGTTAAAATGATAAAATATTGGCTGAGACTTTTACGCATGCCCTCTTACCGTTTACCAACAAAATGTTATGAAATGATGATCTTATATGACCAAAATGGAAAAAAAACTGGATAACAGATTAAAAGAAACTATTAGTCACAACTGGGTTCAACCAAGTATGGCTAGAACAAAATGTTGAGTTTCCAACAAGGTTCTTGAGTTTTTTTACGCAATGACTTAAGGATATCTACCAACAAAAATGGCTTACCAACCTTCATTTATCCACAAAATGTGACTATTATTCAGCTTTTAAACACTATATCTATACTGAGCATTGTTTATCATGTGTTACTATAAGAAAATTCAGAGAACGTCTAGCACGCTTCAGATGTTCCTCGCATGATTTATGGATTGAAAAGGGCAGATATCTTAACATGAAAAGAGAAGTGAGACTATGTAAATCGTGTAATAATAATCTCTTGGAAGATGAGTACCATTTATTGCTTGTGAGCATTTTAACAGTGAGCTACGTAAAAAATACCTTAAAGACTTCTATTATGTCTATCAATCTAAAGATAAATTATCGTACTTATTAAACTGTAAAAAAAAACGGTAGAAATACAAAATCTTGCAATGTTTTTATATCACGCATTTAAAATCAGGAGACAGTAGTAACACTGAATCACATTTCATTATGTTTTTGTGTATTATTATTATTGTATATATATACATTATACGTTTATTGAACTATGTAATACTATACAATGTACTATAGGCCTGAGGCCTCTGAGTATTGAATAAAGATTGAATTAGATATCTGGATAAGATTAAACTAAGACAAGATATTTTCTTTTATTCCAGGTGAACTAGTTATGCTCTCGATGAATTTAATAGCTGACATGCAGTTTGCTATTGGTCGATTCTATCTGATTCTATCTGATGTATCGGATTCTTTGAAGTTGAATTGGGCTCTTAACTACTTTACACTATGATTTTTAATTAAAGTCCAGATCGATTATATGTTGACCTATAATTTACTACTAAAAGAAGTTAAAGAGAGACAGCGTATGTTGATAGGATCACATATGTCAAATTTTGAAATCGAGGTTATTACATCGGGAACCACTAACTGTTACTGAAAATAACAAGTTAAAGGTCAATCAGTACATTAGAGCGAAAATGCGGCCATTCAAAGTCGGGATTTTGATCGAAAACCGGACAATGTGGCTCGAGTGGCGCGCGCAAATTCGCCAAACGTTATTTTGAAACCTTGTCATAAGCTGACAGGAAGATATATTCGATTCTATAGAGCTTATTAGGTATTGTAGCTAATAGGTAGATTACTTGGATGCATAATTTCGAATATCAAACGTATTTGGGATGTTTTCTTGATTGTTTAATAAAATCAAGCATTTTAGAGATATTTTGCATGAATGGATATATTTGCAAGTCCAGTGATGAGATATGAACTTCAATCAGCATATTAGATATTTTGATTATCAAAACCAAAACATTTTGTAAGAAAGATACCCTGTGTGACTTTAAGGGTAAGAACTATATTTATTCATGACATCTTCAAAGAGGAAGAAATATTGGAAGGCTTCAGAATGATACCACTCAGACTTATGTTGTACAGAATTAAGGTTGCTTGCAATGAATGAAACACATCTCTGTTGAACCACCCTGTAACCGCGCAATGATATCTTCCTCTTTCTAATAGTGTTGCTCTTTTAGTCAGGATATACTGAACCCTATCCAACAAGATTTATATAATATAATATAATATAATATAATATAATATAATATAATATAATATAATATAATATAATATAATATAATATAATATAATATAATATAATATAATGTAATGTAATGTAATGTAATGTAATGTAATGTAATGTAATGTAATGTAATATAATATGATGTGATGTGATGTGATGTGATGTAATATCTATAATAAGGATATCTGCAGAAAAATTTACAAGACTCTCTTCATAATTTCCTCATAACTGCTGAGCCAAGTCGGTTCATGTGACCTCAACATTATTTTCACAGTCACAGCAGAACTTTGAACTATAAGCATCATTACCTGAATGTTAAGCTTATTTGTGGGACATCTCAAGAGTCATTCACTGGATTCTGTTTATACCTTTTTTTGAAGAGGCCCTCAGCGAAGCCAGCTTGCATTTAAAGCCTTTTGGGGTTGTATGTTTAGAACTGTCTTATTTGGAAGAAGCAAGGACCAGTCGATTTGGATGGTCCATTCACGTTTAGTAACAAGATAAGTGTAGACAAAAAACGTGTTGTATACATTCATTGTTCTTGTTTGCGATGGGGGTTCTTGGCACCCTTTGACAATTACTTATTTAGTTCTCGTATCAACTATACACTATAACGTGACACGTATGCCACATTCTACAATCCATGTGATGAATACTTAGAAGGAGAGTGTGAGAAATATATTTTATGGACACGCAATGATAGATTACCTTTGCTCATGGCTTAATTTATTTCAAATACCAAGGAGCAAAACCCCCGGCACAGACGAGTTCATTTTTGTTGCCGGAAGTGAGGACATTTAACAACGTGCAATTCGCTTAGACAAAGAGATCACGAGTAAAATCGTTATGGTAGATTGGAGATAAACCGTCTGTGTTTGAAAATCATAGTAATGTTATACTGGATTGATAGCGAATAAAGTTTAAATTGAAACCTCATGCTGCGCTAGGTTTATCTCCTAAATATTCACATGTTATTACGTCCATACGTTGTACTTTCTTATAAGCTAGAATATGTGATGGTAAGGTTATTAATATATAATGTTATTCGTATGCTGTGCAATGTATATATTATGTTTCATTGTATGATAACATACAAACACCTACATTTTAATTCGTAATGAGTCGTCACTGACCTGCTCCCCCTCACATAAATAGACTCTCCCAAAGGGGAAGGAGCATTGTGGCAGTGTCATTTTATGAAAATATCAGATAATGTAAATATCAATTCCACAACGTGACTGAGCTAAGTCTTGAACCCAGTAGATTCGTGAATATACATATACTCAAGTTTAAGTCTTAGAGTCTTGTCTAATTAAATTGTAAAATGTTAATTAAAAACTCATTCTTGTAAAGAATGCGTCCCAAATATCTTCCCTTATTATTTGTATTAAGACGAGCTTTCAATCAATCATACACGGATAATGAATTTTATTACACTCGATCAATACAAATGAATGTAAAAATAATGCAAATATGACAGAGCTTGGGGCCAAGTTAGACGATATATAACAGTAAAGACTTGTAACCCAGAATACAGTCTTCGTCTTGTCTGAACATGAAGCTGCTTTCTTTCTTCCTGGTAAGAGTTTGAACTAGATTTTTTGTTTCAAATATCATTCAAAATTTTACGAAAAGTATGTTAAAATGACAACAGAGATCGGTTCAACAAAGAATTTTATTCATGTTTAATTCCATAAAATACCTAGACTATTTTATCATACCTACTCATAATTTGATCATAGTGTATTAAAACATGGGATTAAGGCAATCATTTAATTAAGGAATTGTTTTTTTGACAATTTTATTTTATTACTTTATCAATGAGACGTGCATCCACAGGGCTTTGGGATCAAGATGTGTTATAGCATGTATATAAGGTAGTATTTAAGTATTTTAAAGTTTTTCAGATTTCAGAATTCAGTTCAAATGTCTTTGATATTTGATATTTGTCATTTGAAACTCCATTTTTATGTTGAACGTTGAAAATGCTGCTATATTTGATTAAGAAATACTGACTTTTACTGAAAATAACTTCTTAATTCAAATTGCTTCAGTTTAGTGACAGCTAAACGGTTTAGGTCATTGCCTTACATTGGTCTGGAAAGGGTTTTCGTTTGTGTTGAATATAATGTCACAAGTAAGGGTGACCAGGGCAAAGCGCTATCTTCCCCTTAACGATAGAGATATGGTGATCTTTTACCATGTAAATGACATTAAATTTTCTATTAACACATATGTGGTAATTCTTAGTTTACGAATTAGTACATACTGTTTTACGAGATGGCGATTAACGGCTGAAAAAAAATCAACAAAAATAAAGATGGCGGATAAAAAGCCATAAAAATCCTCTCTTAGTGATTGAAAGTGGGAAGTGAGAAGTTAACGGGGATGAGGCGATGGCCTTGATACTGCGTATAAAGTTTTGATTGATTGGTAATGGTAGAAAAGACAGAAATTGACAATGACTGTCAGGCGATCAAACGAGACTGATGTTAACATGTATCTATCTATTTCGACAAACTTATTCAACCATATGAACGTCTAGAAGGTTGTTTCCTCACTAATGATAAAACTCTTAAAACGATATTTGCACATGTTAAAAGCTTTTAACGATGAAAGCACATGTTAATTCGTTTAATCTTTCCATGCACTTGTTATACCTATTTAACGATGCATGCACATGTTAAACCCTGTAAACGATGTATGCGCATGTAAAACCCTTAAAACATTGCATAAACATTTAAAACCCTTTAAACGGTGGAAAGACATATAAACCCTTTAAACGATGCATGTACATATAAAACCCTTTAAACGTTGCATGCACTTGTAAAACCCGTTTAACCTTATTTGAATCCAATTTCAACCCATATAACAATGTAATATGTTTCTAACTTCTAATCTGGTTATCTGAGTTATGAGACCTTTCAACACTAAATAATATATCAAGGATTGTGTCTAATATTATGGAGTAAGCTTGTTTTAGAACCTTATAGAAGCTTTCTCATCGCAAAGGGCATTGTATGAAAATGTAAACGATCATTTGTAAAGTTGGAAGTAAAAATTCTTTTAAATCTAATAATGAGAGCTTAAACCCAAAACTTTTGAAAAATGTTTCGCAAAAATGTATTTCCATGTTCGAAAGTAGATTTGAACCCTTTACCCTTTGCCCCTTGAGCCCTACAACTGCTTATAAGTTATAGATAGCAGGTTAAGCGACATGAAACAAACTATTTACGAGGTTTTGCATTTCAGCAACTGTCTTTGTAGTGCCACAGCATTTGAATTCAACGTAGACACATATACACATGCACTGGATATTCATTTTTAATACTTTTAGCGTTAGACCAACTTTCTTGTGATAAGTCCAAAAGACTTGTCAATTGTCATATGAAAACATTAGTGGATTCGATGAGTGCTTTGGACGTGCAGTGTTCTGCTATGTCAACACACGTTTTGTTTAGACTCGTTGTCCCTTGTTTCAATTTCAAGTGAACATACATGAAAATCAAAGTAATGGTAGAGAAATTATCAACTGTCATTAATAGGATAATGAAGTTAACATCGATTTGATAAACGTAATAAATTGACATTATACTATTTATTAACATGGTTTGTGATCAGGCTTAAACTTTTAGAGATAAATGCCATTTAGATAGTGAACAAATGTAACCAAGTTATATTATGAATCACATGTATCTATACAAGAAAACCTGTTAATGATGTTGACCTAGAGTTGCTTTTCAAAGACAGCAAAATACCTAGATTATCTGAAAATGATGTGCACTTACGCTTGAAGGAGAATTGCAATATGATGAAGTCTTATTAGCATTAAAAAGTATGAAAAATGAGAAAAGCCCTGGTCCTTCGGGTTTCACTGCTGAATTTTATAAATTCTTTTGGAACGATGTTAACGTATACCTTATTAGTTCTTTAAATGCAGCATATAGGTCAGGTGAACTGTCAATAAGTCAGAAACAAGGCCTTATAACATGCACCGAAAAGGGATAAATAAAAAGAGCATCTGAAAAAATACAGACCCATTTCATTATTAAATATTTCGTACCAAATAGCTTCAGTCGTCATCTCTGCTCGAGCAAAAAACATACTACCTAAGATAATAAGTAATGACCAAAAGGGATTTATGAAAGGTAGATATATTGGAGAATGTACGAGACTTGTGAATGATATACATGTAATGGATTACACAGACTTTATGAATATCCCGGGACTCCTGATATTGATAGATTTTTAAATAGCTTTCGACTTGGTAGAACGGTCTTTCATTGAGAAGTGTTTCCATTTTTTAAATTTCGGATCATCTATAAAGAAATGGTTAAAAACATTTTACAATAACATAAATTCTAGTGTTCTTGAAAATGGATTCCCGTCAGAATTCTTCCAAATCACAAGAGGTTGCAGACAAGGTGACCCTTTTCTCACCATATATATTCCTAATTGTAGCGGAAATTCTGGCCCATATGCTAAGACAAAATAAACATATTAGAGGAATAACAGTAGGAGGTATAGAATACTTGTTAACACAATAATTTTAGATGGCTCTGAAACCTCTTTTAGAGAAGCATTGAAAGTACTCGAAACGTATGCATCATTCTCTGGGCTCATTTCATTTTGGTCATCTTGCCACAATCTATTTATATAGATACATATTTCTATATCAATAACATTTGTTGTACCAAACAATGTATTACTGGTGAAATGAAAAGCCGCTGTACCCATGAAAAAGAAATAAAGTGATTAAAAAATTTAAAAAAGGATAATGAAGTTAACATCGATTTGATAAACGTAATGAATTGACATTATACTTTTTATTAACATGGTTTGTGATCAGACTTAAACTTTTAGAGATAAATGCCATTTAGATAGTAAACAAATGTAACAAAGTTATATTAGGAATCACACTATCTAAATGGCATTTATCTCTAATTCATTCAGCTTGGGGTGCTGTTCGTATTAAGATTTACCAGAGGGTCAATGAATGAAACAACAACTTAACTACCGCTTGTTTGACCTCCATTTTTGTAGATGGCGAAACGGGCCAGTCGGTTGGCTGTTGATATGGTCATAACTGCCGGTGTTGCCTGACTCTGAGGCTTGTGTGTTCGAATCCCGCATGGGACGCGACCCGAGAAAGAACAAGAATCTGTACTATTCAAGAAAGTATAATCCCAAATAAAACATTGTTACATTTGTTCACTATCCTACCCCCATTTCACTGAGCTATGGACCCCTATGGTACTTGCGGACCTTCACGGACCTTCGCGGAATCACCTCTTCGTAAGAGCTTCGGTATTTTCACGCGGAAAATAGGACAAGATCCTACGGAAAATGTACATTTCACATTGTTTCGGAATAGTTTCGGAACACATACGGTTAAACTACGACATAACTTCGGCTAGGAGGCGGAACAACTGCGGAACACAAAGGAATGAGTTCGGATAATAACGGTAAACATTAGGATAATTTGCGGAGCACACTCGGAAGCTACGGAAAATGCGCGGAATAACTGCACTAGGTGGCGGCACTAATCCGTTTGGCTAGGAATAACTTCGGAATAACTGCGAGCCATACGGAATAACTGCTGAATACTTGCGTTTTACACGGAAAAACTGCAGATAAAGTGCGGACAACCTTCGGCAACCGCGTTTTGTGACGGATCAATCACGTCATCTTTGCGGCAAAATCGGTAAAGATCAAAGCATCTCTCTTGAATCCGCCTATAAAATTGCTGTTTTGACTACGGAAGGGTACGGACTTTTTTGCCGCAAACGTTCTTTTGAACATGTTCAAAAGAATGATTGCGGAAGATTTTATGCTCACGGAAGCCCGCGGAAGCCTGCGGGAGACGAGGAAAGACTACAGGTTAACTGCGGTAATTGACGGAAGCATACGGAAATAGAAGGGAGAACTTGCGTGGCTTCACGGCATAACAATTTACGGATTTGCTTCCGCAAATCTGCCGTGGACTCACTTTGCCCAGTGAAATGAAGTATTAATGGCATTTATCTCTTACACTAACCCATCTTTGAATCCACTAACGCAATTTCTCATCCAGCTATGCATCCACTGACTCGATCATTCACCCATCTATGCAAACAACAATCCAAACAACCATCCATATATGCATCACCCAACCCAATCACTCATCATTCTATTCATCCACTAACCCAATCATTCACCCATCTATGTATCCATTACCCAATCAATCATGCATTTATGCATTGACTAATCCAATTCCTCATCTAATCAAACCCATTAATCCATTTCAATCCATCTACCCATCACCCAATCCCCCAATCCATGCACACGCTCAATCCATCAATCCAATCATTTCCTATCCCCATTCCAGATCGTGTTGGCTGTGGGAGTTGGGGCCCAATGGTTACCCGACCACCACCACCCTGGCCCCCTACCCGGTTCGCGCACCTGCAGAGGGGACCGAGACTGCAGACCGAGAGAGGAGTGTGTGAGGGGGAGAAGACACGGCCACAGGGACCAACTGTGGGGCGGGAGAGGACGGGGTGTGTGTAGACCAAGGGGACTGCGGGGTGAGTTGCATTTGTCGTAACATTTGTGCAATATCTGAAAGAATGAATAAATGCCCCATTTTAAAAATGAAACCTTTCGCGGAAGGCAACGGTGCATTCAAAACCATGTATTTCAGGGTTTAACAGTTAGGATTAACATGGCCTAAGATTTATACTGGTACTAGTATTACCATGTGATCAAGATATGAGATGAGTTCGCGACGGAGAGAATATTTCTACCTTGCATCACGGGTTATGAAATTTTTGGACTTTAATTGAAATATCCTATATGCGAATGGTTAAATTGTTTTCGAGGAGTACTTGGACACTGTTGCTATAAATATCATTTAATTGTAATCGGTACTGTAAAGTGATATGACATGGACAATGTCACAACGTATTTATAATCAAACGGTGGTGTTAAAATGACCTAAATGAAGATGAAATTTGGTGAAATATTTAGTGCTTGAAAGGTTTTGTAAATGGTATCCATGTCAATTATAGGTCCCTACGTCGATTTGGGCTTCGGCAAATACCTGTTTCTCGACTTTCACTGAAAACTAAAAATTGTCATCAATTTCGCATTTTGGATAAAAACATGATTTTTTTGTGAACATCATGATGACACGAAAACAGCACAAAATACCATGAAAGTCTCGGAGTACCTCTTCAACACTGATTTAACTTACATCAAAACGGTGTGCATTATTTTACAGAGAGACGAGGTTTGTGACGACAACTTTATATATTGACTCATTAATTTCATTTAATTATCTTTTTAAAAAAATATAGAATATTCCTTCACGTCATCATTAAATCATTGTCGTCCCCCAGGGAACAGGTGCGTGTCTGGAGGTCAATGTAGATGGGACGAGTGTTGTGACCTGAACGGGGGACGTCGGGGGAGGCGTGGAGTCTGTAGACGTGCACAGAGGCCTGGGAGAAGTGAGTTGTGTCCTAACTCTATTCTTACTTAATTTGTACTATTATCAACTCATGCTAATACATATAATTCAAGAAGAGATCATTTACACATACCTATGTGTATTCATTAAAAGTGTCCATTATTCATGTACCTTTCTTGAATCAGGGGGAGGGATATGCGGCGGTGGTTCAGCAGGGAGACGGTGCCGCTCCGGGCACGAGTGTAGTTGGGACGAGTGTTGTGTGACCACCAGAGTTATTATTAACCGAAAGAAGAGACAAGCCGAGGCAAGAGGCTTTTTCGGTGACGGGGTCTGTAGACCTCTTGTCAGGTTCGGAGAAAGTGAGTAGTTTTTTGTATAGTATAATTTGTTTTCATTCCGCCTTCAGTGAAGGAGTCAATTCAAAACTCAAATAAAGAAGAATATTCTAGAAATCTGTATAAGCATCTTTATATATACCGAAACGTTGCTATACTGTCAAATAAAGAAGTTTATGCTTGAAAACCGTATAAGGATCTATAGCAAAACATCGCTACTGTCAAATAGAGAAGTATATGCTAGATAATTATTAAGGATCTATACCAAAACGTCGCTATACTGTCAAATAAACGAGAAGTATATACATAGAAAACGGTATAAGGAGCTATACCGAAACTTCACTACTGTCAAATTAAGAAGTATATGCTAGAAATCAATATAAGGATCTATACCAAAACGTTGCTATACTGTCAAATAAATAAGTATATACATAGAAAACGGTATAAGGATCTAAAGAAGTATATATCAGAAAGACTATAAGGATCTATACATACCAAAACGTCGCTACTGTCAAATAAAGAAGTATATACTAGAAAACGGTATAAGGATTTATACCGAAAGACCTTACTGTCAAATAGAGAAGTATATACTATAAAACGGTATAATAATTTATACCGAAATGTCACTACTGTCAACAAAGAAGTATATACTATAAAACTGTATAAGGAGCTTTACCGAAACGTCACTACTGTCAAATAAAGAAGTATATACTAGAAAACGGTATAAGGATCTATACCAAAACGTTGCTTTACTGTCAATAAAGAAATATATGCTAGCAAACTGTATAAGGAGCTTTACGGAAACGTCACTATACTTTCAAATAAAGAAGTATATACTAGAAAACGATATAAGGATCTATATATACCGAAACGTCGCTACTGTCAAATAAAGAAGTTGTTCATCCATAGATTACCCTTGTCTTTCTCTATATATTTATCCTTCATTATACCGACATTTTACTTACGATATCGAAGTCCTGTGAACAACACAAGGATTTGTGTGCTTTCGTAACAATTTTTTCAATGCACGTGTATTTCTTGTAGGTTGTCCGACCCAGACCAGTCCCGACTTCCGGGGGAGAGTCGTACAGGTGTGTCCCTGTCAGTCGGGCCTGTCTTGTGTACAAGTCTGGGCCTTCGGTCGGCCAGGTAGGAACAGGGTTGGGGGTTATGAACGTATTTTAATCTTTCCATGAACGTAAGACTTTTGTTATATGTTCGATCTCAGGGTCTAACGGTCTATATGAGTAAGTTTGGAGCTTTGAATTTATATATTTTAATAATTAGCGCTCTTAGAAATATGCACACACAAGTGACACACCATGAATGTATGGTAGTTATTATATCAAACATGATGAGTCTGTATTTGTCAATATTAGGTCGTGAATTAGTTGAGTTTCGAGTGTGAATAACATTTATTACATAAAATAAATTTAACACCATTTTAATCATAAATGTAAAATATTCTACCTACACAATTTGTTGCAAAACAACATAGTGACTTCTATGAGACCAGCAGCTGCTCCGTTAATCATTCTTTATTATATGATAAGCAAAGAAATACTGGGTTTTATCAGTGAATTAAACTGTCTATCAGGCTACAGTGACGATATATTACATTTTCACTGTGACCAGTTACGATCTATTATATCGTCACTGGTCAGGTGCCGGATCCCTTTTAGCTATGTGAACAAATGTAGGTTACTTTAAGGTGTTAAACTTCTTTTAATAGCATTCAGCAAAAATCAAATAATAAATAGGATACTTAATGTAGTTTTCCAAATACCAGTTTTGTTTCATCTCGTGACATTGGTGAAAATATCAACTTTACCCATGACACTCGATGAAATAAACCTGGCATTTGGAAAACTACATTAAGCATCCTCTACATATCTCACATGATTACCATCAGAACGTATTATTCTCATTCAATCAAGATGTGCGAATAACAAATGACATATATATCGTATAAATGTTTGTATGTACGTATGTAAGTAAGTATGTATATGTTGGTTTTATGAAACGTAACAATGACGTTATCATTTTAAAATTTAATGTGAATATTTTAGGAAATTAGTGTCTCGTAGGCCACCTGGCCGGAAGCTGTTTTTAATTGATTATCAAATTTGATTTTACTTCTTGTATGAACAGCTTGTGACACTGTAATAAAATAATTTTCTTCATTTTCTTCTATATCATTCAGGAGGACCCCGGGGCACCTGTCGCGCACCTGTCACGTGCCGGAGGGGGTCAGACTGTGGACCAGGGGAGTGCTGCAGGTCAAGAGGGGGGTGGGGGCCCGGTCGGTGTGAACGTCGGGCAGGCATCGGTGAAAGTGAGTGACCAGACTCATTTGCTGCAATCAGAGACATTTTCAAACTCATTAAAATAATATAAACGAATATGGCGCTTCATTCTTTTGGCTTTTACCAAAACATAGGCGTAGGAACCGGGGGGGCAGGGCAAGATTTTCCAAACCTAATTATTTTTACAGCCCTAAATTCCAATTGTAAAGGAAACTTTATAATATTAAATACAAAACGTGCAAAAGAAATGAATTTTATTGTGATTTCAAGGTAAAAATTTAACTAATTCCTCGGTTTCCATGATAAATATAACAATAAAAAGCCAAAATTACGAAAATAACGCCATGACAGCACGTAAGAAGAGCTATTATGCTGTAATTAATGCCCCCTTACGCCCCTATATTCGGTACACCACCATCACCTATATAATCTATGTACCCCCCCCCCCCCCCCCCCCCCCCCCTCCCGCTCACAAAAAAAAATCTTGCCCCCCCAACTTTCGGACCGTTCCTACGCCTATGCAAAAGCCATGTGATACTGATATAGGTTGTACAACTAAAACGAAAAGGAAACATAACGAAACGAAATTATTCAAGCACCTATTTGCTTTGCATTTTAGCTCATCTGTTTTTTTATGTTTGATTTAATATCTAATGTTGACGATTACTATTTAAGATTTTTGATCGCAGCTTTTTTGAAAAAGTAGAATTTTTTTATACAGACTGGTTAGCGCAGCCTGTAAATACTGGGCTATAACGATTCCTTCTTTATGTTGATATGTTGTCGATGTTGCCTGTCTCCAGCCTGCCAACCCCGTTCCTCTGGTCGCCCTGGGGGTGCCTTCTCCTGTCCTTGTCAGCGGGGTCTCCAGTGTATGTCCAACTTTATTGGAACAGGTTTGTGTATACTCGGTTTTACCCTTTTTAAGAGTCATGGATTATGTGTACATAAATTGTTACCCTTTATAACTATGGAATCTCAACGGTACTAAAAGCAACAACGCAGGTCAGTGTGCGGAGAGGGAATCAACCCTTCAAACTCTCAAATTATCCAAGAATAGTGAGGTCACCAAACCATTCGGCGAACTTAAACTCAAATCTTGAAGAGTTGGTTTCGAGACCAAGTTAACAAATGCTATGTTATTCAAGGGAGGCCACTCCACAATGATAATTGAGGTTTCTTTATGACAGTGCCAGGTATTAGACTCTTAACCACAGTTTTCTTTTGCGGCAAGATTCCAAATTCGTTGCAAACAGAAATAGATATCAAATAGCTACATTCTCTGAAACTGATCTATTGGGCATGTGTCCGTTACCGCCATGACGATGTGAAAATATATTTATTTTTCCCAAGGTACCTGTATGGCCCCCCGTTGATTTGGAGAGGTAAGTCAACTGGAAACGATTACCTGGGAGCTTGAACACTTGAAAGTCTATCCTTTCACCTGAGCCTTTGTGTAACTAACATTCATTAAACGTTTCGAGGAAATGCATTAACGTGTTTTTGTTGTTGTTAAAAGCAATATTATGGAACTGGTTATAATAAAATATTACCTGAAAACTTAAGAAAAATGTAATACAACACTCGAAAAAGTGCATATAGCTTTCATAAAACGAGCGTGAATTTGTGTATTGGCCAGGAAGAGCTAAGGTTAGACACAAGTATGCACGAATTTCGTTAAAGTCATATTGCATACTTCTAAGCGTTACACGTTATGTTCAACAGTTTGATTCAAGTTAATGGGAACCCAAAGAGCCCGAAAATGGGTTTCTTTTGTATCGGTCGGTCACAATACATAAGATTTTTCGGAAAGTCCCAACGTTCCCTGAAAACTCAGAAATTGAATGAATATTCAATAAGCCAAAAATGAACATCCAATGAAGTTGAAAATCCCAAAAGGCACACCTATACATACTGACTAAACCACATAGCAAGTTTCATTGAGTAAAATCCGATAGTTTTGAGTTCTGCTAAAAAACAAAATTCTAAGTCATGTATCCATAGAAACTGACGGAAATAAAAAACAAAACAAAACTTGAAAACCTGAACGTCACATCTACACATGCCAAATGATGATCTACATTCCAAGTTTCAATGAGTTAGGTCTGACAGTTCCTGAATTCTGCTCTTGAAACGAAACGATTAAGGACGGAAGGACGAAACGATGTACAGGACTGTGACTATTTCCCAGTAGGACAACATCATGTAGGATATAATATATGGGTGGAATTCAAAATTGGTAGGATTTTCAATTTCTCATAATGGTCAAAATAAACTCCTCAAAAAGGATTATTTTTTATTCAAATAAATTGGCAAACACTTGATTATGAGAAAATACAAACCGTCCGGCTCAAGTGTACCAATTAAAATTTTAGTGGAAACATAATTAATTAAACGGAAGGAAAATGTCCTGACCGTTACCGTTTCTTAATCAGAAAAAAGAATTTTAACTAAAATTTAGAAAAATCTTTCAACGATGGCATTTACATCTTTTACATTGTATAAATGACACTTGAAGGTAAAAACTGTTCTTAATAATCTTTAAAGTCCTTTTTTTGTATCTTTTCATTGTTTAACACAATTTAATAGCATTTTTCTCAGAAACTTTTGTGTTTATAGTTTTCAATAGGTGAAATTATCTCAAATAAGCATCTGCTGCTAATCCGCGAACACGTTTAGATGACATCTACTTAAAGAAGAGAGCTTCGTGTACCTTGTACCTTTATTTATACATGATTGGGAGTGTTTGAGTGTATGTGTATAAATGCATGTGTACAAATTGTATACGTTTGGCTTATGTATGTATATATTGTATGTGTGTGTGTGTGTGTGTGTATGTGTGTGTGTGTGTGTGTGTACGAGTGTGTATGTATGAATGCGTATGGGCTTGAATGTGGATGAATGCACAGAATGGATGTAGCTCGTGTGGTGCTAGTGTGATTAGTGTGTGTATGACTGACGTGTGTGTGTGAGTGGATCGATAAATATGATGGAGTAAGTGTGTATGTATGATTTCGTGTGTATTTTAATCTATATAATACATACATGCAAACTATATATATTATATCTCAATTTCTATTTTAATATATCTAATTTAACTCTTGTATATTTTTACTGCATTATTGCATTAGTCTCTTATAGCCTTTTGGCGGCTTGTACATTAATATTTTATCAACATGTGTATATGAACAATGTGTATGTACGGGATGAGACGTTAATAAACAAATTCTCTCTCTCTCTCTCTGTATTATCATGAATTAATTAGAGAAGACAATTAGCTCCAGTAACGGCTGGGACAGAACTGGTAACGGTCGGGACATGTATGGTAACGGGCTGGACATAAGTCTTCTTCAATTCAATTCACTATAGAGACATAACATGAAAGATAAAAATAAATATTCTTTAACCTTTAATGTTAACTCTATTTTGAACAAAAAGTGAAATGTGAATTAGAAATGGTAAATTTTAGATTGTATTGCATATTTCATTCACTGCCATGGTAACGGTATGGACATTTGTTATGAAATCAACAACAAAACTTAAAAATAAATTTGTATTTTTAATATTAACAGATTATAGCTTGTAAAGAATACAAATACACATTGTCTTGATTTTGACACCTAATTATTATTGAAAGAAAAGTGTTTTTGGCAATCAAGTAAATGAGGGGTAACAGTCAGGACATTTTTGGTAACGGTCAGGACATCTGTGTAAAAACAAAGTTTTTTTTCCATTGTATAACTTGTAAAGAATAGAATTCTGAAAGATACTGCAACAACTATCAAACTGCACACTGTGACAAATGATTAAGCTACACAGGCAAGTGCATTATTGCTGATATTGTTCCATACAGTTTGCACATTTTGTCCAAACCGTTACCATAGTTTTCTTTGTCAATTATCTCATAAAAAATTAAGACATCTATCAGAAATAAATGTAGTGGTTTCTGCTTTTAATATTCAATAGATAACTAAAAATTCACTTACTAACCTCAGAAAATATTCTTCAAAAAGAAAATTTATTTGACATATGTCCATACCGTTACTATTTATTTGTCCTGACCGTTACTTCAAAACTTTTATTTTAAAACCATTTCATTAAAACTACTCTGAACAGTAAACTCCCAAGCCTAAACAATTTATGATCTTAAAATAATTTCATTATTAATATTTCTTAAAATATTTATGAATAACTTAGTTAGTTTCTCCAAATAAAAATGGGTTTGTCCTGACCGTTACCAGAACTGTCCTGACCGTTACTTTGTAAAAAAGGTAACGGTCAGGACCGGTAATGGTCAGGACAATTTGTAAATAATTTAAAATAACACAATGAATGATCCCTTAAAGATGTCAAAGGACATGCCTTCCACATCTTCCAGTTCTGAGCAACAAAGCTCATTATTATTGGGACAAAGGGAGAATACAAATGCACAAAATCCAACGGTAACGGTCTGGACATTTAAGGGTGACACATCATATTTATACCTGCTTGTTGGTGTCATATTTCTGCAAAATGTACCGAATCCTTTTATTTCACTAACTGTCATATGCAAAGAGCATTTGTCAATCAGACACAGCAAATAAAATTCCAATCCAGTTCCAGGGGGAAATTATTGAAGGAAATATCTACATGGTAACGGTCAGGACACAAAATCTTAGGACAGGCATGTTTCAATTTGTAGAATTTTTATTTTTGAAATCAATACAAAATTAAATGCAGTTTGTACATGCATGATGAATGGTTATAAGAATAAAATATATTTTTTTGTTTGGTTATGTTTATTTGTATGATATTTTGGCAAAGTTGTATGAGGACCGTCACCTCAGGACAGAGTAAATATGCCAAATTTGACCCTAAAATGTTATTAAATTAAACATTTTAAATGGAAAAATTAATGGTTGATCACGTAAATGTACTTGTCAATGGCTAAATATATTTTCTAGAACAAAAAAACCCTAAAAGACACACTATGTTTTTTAAAAATTGGACTGGACAGAAAAACCTACCAATTTTGAATTCCACCCATATAATTCTACTCGAAAACATAAGCTGAATCAACTGTTGTCAGGTAAAATTATTGTGTTTTTTTGTTAAATATACAAGATAAATATGCCCGCAGGTTACGTTGGTTTACAATGGTTATCATATTTGGGGCTATTCGATGTTATTGAATGATAAAATGCCATTTTTGATATTCACATGGCTGTGCAATATACACCGTTTTAAAAGATTTTGTTGTAAAAACGAATATATAAATGCCACTGTCATATGTCTTTCCTGAACCTGAATTGTTACATGATTTTGTACAGATTCGGTGCAAAAACGGGAAAGTTTCAGCCGTTTCCTTTGTTTAAGAAGCATTGAAAACAGTTTTTAAAAATGTAATTAAGACGATCTCTATAGCAAAAACAACATATAGAAGTCAATTAAATAAGTATATCTAAAAACTAACCCAAAGCCGACTTCGCTTAGCAAAAGCGTTGACATAGAGCACATGAAACTTGAAATGCAGGTAAGTTGCAATGGGAAAAATAACCCAACCTTTTTTGAGAGGCAGAACGCAAATTTTATATACGGAAGAAGAAACCCATCAGTATCGACAATGCAGTTAAATAGACTCCAAACATAGCCTATGGTAATAGAGACGCGACTGCAACAGGTTGCTCTTAATTTGCTCTACGGCTATACTGCCAGATGACAGCAAATTAAAGAGCCACTCCGTGAGTTGTCAGGGCTCATTTTTAAAACAGGATGAGGAGGCATGTACATACTTCCTAGACCTCTACCATCACCATGTTTGATCGAAGAGTATCATTTAAAAACCAATAGACAACAGGAAGATTTGAATTCACGACTATAATCGAAAACCTGACATTGGCGCTCGTCAATTAGTCTGAAACGTTATATTGGAAACTTTTCAAAAGCAGTCAGAATGAAAGTTACAAGTTCGACATGTCTGATAGGTTATATACAGTAGAACTCGGATATAACGAACTCCAAGGGACCAAAGAATTTAGTTCGCTATATCCGGTGTTCGCTATATGCATATAATTTTAATGATATTATATAGGGACAGGACTTGAAAATTTGTTCGCTATATCCGAGTGTTCGCTATATCCGTGTTCGCTATATCAGAGTTCTACTGTATCTAGTATTCAAGTAAGTAAGACGTGTGAATTTGGCTATTACGTAAATATATGACTATATAATATAAGATTTAAGCAAAACAGTTTGTGATGAAAATCATGAAGTGACTCTTCAACCTTTGTAACCTTAACTGTCAAACTGACAAATGAATGAAATAATTGTTATTGTCTAGAAAACAATGTTGACCTATTTGATTTACTAGAAATTTTTCTTCCAAAACTGAGTCTTCGACTTCAACATCACAAAAATGTGAGAATTTGAGTGTTCTCGTCAATTGTCCAGGTGTTGTACGATGGAAACTGCAGTCTATGTCAGAAGGAGATCCCAGTGCTGAAGTGGATGACGTACAGGAACAAGAATGCTGTTGACTTTGTTGACATTGCCACTCTCGACTACGACCCCACTTCAAACAGTAGAGTGACCTAAGGGATGGCCATGATGGAGATGCATGTTTAATTAAATATAGTATTATAGATGCTGTGTGTTTGTGAAGCATAGTCTGATGAACTGTGAAACCTGAATGTTTTCATGATATACAGAAAGTGTGCATTTGCGAGACAGAACAGTTAAAGTGGGTACACGTAATTAAAGATATTTCGGTTTCAGAAAAGACTAAATGTACTATACATTATATAATCGAGAGACCTGTTCCATGACATACACAAAATATCATCAGGATTTACTTTCCTAAAATAATTGATTATACATGAGTAAGACGTAGTAGTAATTGTATTAATATGTGAAGAAATCAATTGCGACATTGCTTCAAGTTCCCTGGTTGTGTTTATCAATCCCTTGTCTTCCCACATTACTTAAAGTTTCAAATCTTAACAAAAACACAAAGGAATTTCCCACGGTTGCGATTCAAACATGAATTATTTCTTCTGAGATAATCATTCAGTAAACTGTGATAAATTTAGTGATTTCTGTATATATCATTTTCATTACTTTGGAATAAGTACTAGTTTGTTCCCATGAGTTTCAGCAGTTGCCAAATTGATGCTTGACAGACTGCACTTTCAAGGCAATGGACACTTGTTTTGTTGGCCGAGTCCAATAAACTATGCAAGATCAAGATAAGGCCTAGTCATAATTTCTATTTACTGCTAATCAAAAGAAACGCATAGACAGTTTTTGCCATGTGATATTTTTACAACGAATTATACGTTTGCATCTAAGCAATACGTCTATGGTGAATGTTTCTTTAACCATAGTCCATCAAGCACGATTTTGAAAAAAAATATGCCCTTTCTTTTGCAAAGACATTCGAATTTCGAAACAACATTTTCAATTAAATCCAAGAGTTCTGGTGGTTTGAGAGTCAACTGTCATTTGTCAGCCATTTTGAGAGCAGGGCGTACAACCAAGAATAGCAAGGGTAGCTGATGTGTTCCAGGGTGCCTAAAAGATGCTGTTTCATACTTGCATGCGGTTCAGGCTGAAATTTAGCTATTGAGAAAAGAAATACATCACTTTGCAGAAACATCTTTCATCGAAATTGTAATATCATATTTAGATTGTTTAATCAACAATAACATACTTATTTCGACGCCCAAAGCACAGTACCCCTTGTAGAAAGGGCATAGCATTTAACGAACCCGCTTTCGGTGACGTAATCATTACGCGTGTAGGATTTATACCGTGTCACAACCAGCGTATTTGCGTTCGATAGGTATCAACTTTGGCAGCAACGAACACTTATTCGGAGAAAAAGAAAAGAAAATCTAGTCGTGCGCGACAAAGACGGTTTTCAAGGTATATTTAGAGACTGGAAGTTGTGAGATGGTCACTTGATTCGCCTTTATGTTGGCTGCCGTTTCCGTAATTTTGGTAAATGATCTCATATTAAATGACTTTTGGCCGATTTTCCCTAGGTTGGTCGCTAAATTTTTCTAAAAATACAACGAATACATTAAATATACTTTTTTAAATATTGCAAGTACGATACAGCATCTTTAGAAGGGTTTGACGTTGGTTCCAGCAGCATTAAACAGCATCTGATGGTCCTGGTAAAAGAAGACTTTGGATGACCACACCAACCTGAGATATGACAGTCTGTCTTTCTTATGTAACATGTTAAGGAGCTCGGGTGAGACTATCAGAACATTTCAAAATATTGTGACAAGAGTTTTATCCAGTCTATGGAACGTTAATGTCAAACAAAACATGTACCTAATTGAGATCGTACAAGTTATTGACTATTATTTTACCTTGGCCTTTTGACACATGTCATATGCTCTGCATGTCAAATTTCTTCTTTCATTTGACCATACTTGTTCAACAATGGCTTCCTTACTTTTACCAGCATCATTTATACAAAATGTACAAATCTCTTTAAAGTTATGAGTTTGCGGTGTATATATTTACCAGGCCTCACTGCCATGTCGATTTCCTCTGCATAGAGCAGATTGATACTCAAGGAAATAAGTTATGTAAAGCAGATTGATACTAAAGGAAATAAGTTATGTAAAGCAGATTGATACTAAAGGAAATAAGTTATGTAAAGCAGATTGATACTAAAGGAAATAAGATGGGAAAAGCAGATTGATACTAAAGGAAATAAGTTATGTAAAGCAGATTGATACTAAAGGAAATAAGTTATGTAAAGCAGATTGATACTAAAGGAAATAAGATGGGTAAAGCAGATTGATACTAAAGGAAATAAGATGGGTAAAGCAGATTGATACTAAAGGAAATAAGGTGTGTAGAGCAAAAGAAAAGGGAAAGGGGTTTTGGAAATTTAATTCTTCACTTCTTTACAATACAGACTATACTAAACTTGTTAAAGAAATATTAGAGGAAACTAAAAAAGAATATGCTTTGGATAATACTGCCACAAGAAACTGTAATGATCTAAAACTAGAACTAAGTATTTCTGTTGAGCTCTTTTTGGAAACCTTTCTAATGAAAGTGAGGGGCAAATCAATTTCATTTTCATCATATCTAAAAAAATAGAATTGAAAAAACAAATCAGTTGGAAAAAGAGATACAAACTTTAGAAGATGAAATTAGAGAAAACTTTCAATGTGTTAATGAAGAAATGCTTGCCAGATTGTCCAAAAAAATGTCAGATCTTGAAAAATTAAGAGAAGAAGAAGAAAAAGGTAGACAAATAAGAAGTAGAATCCAATGGTAGAATCCCTATCATGCAAACAGATCGCCGCGAGCTAAAAATGGAAACAGGAAAACACGAGTTATCTTTCCACGACTTCCACGACTGCAGCCGATTTTGAAATCGTTACAAACAGTGATGACAAAGTCAATAAAACACTATTTTTCTTGAAAATTGTTTTTTATTCCTTTATTGATAAACTATCGCAATAGCTATCGCAAAAGTACCCTGCAATAAACTATTGCTATCGCAATAGTACCCTGCAATAGACTATCGCTATCGCAATATTCCCTTGGGGGTCAATAGTCACCCCTATAAAGCAGATTGATACTAAAGGAAATAAGTTGTATAAAGTAAATTGATACTCAAGGAAATAAATTGGGTAAATCATGTTTAGGCGTAAAGGAAATAAATTGGGTAGATTGATAGTAAAGGAAATTTGTTAAGGAAGTTGATACTAAAGGAAATGAGTTGTGTAAAGCAAGTTGATACTAGAGGAAATAGGCTGTGTTAAGCTAACAGATCGTTATCCAAATGCTAGATTGTTACAGTGTTATGTAGGGATATTATGAAAAAGTTTCGAATTAATTCAGAAAGGGAAATATTTTACAAAGCCTTCTCAACTTCTGTTTTTATCTCAATTTACAATTATGACAATCTATTTATCATCCAAATTCACTCTTTTTGACATCTCAGAGAAAAAATGTAAATCTCTGAACACAACAACACTAGATTTTCAAGACAGTCATGTCATTGCATAGTTAGGTCACTATGTTTATGATGTTGTGGCATTGTGATGTAGTTACTTGAAGTAAAAGCACTGTGTTGCCATGTAGCGTTGACAATGACAGGAAATTGTGCAAAACGTACTGCCAAAACGATATCTCCTTGTCATGCTGGCTAATTATTAACAGTAGTATAACAAATAATAAAGAAAATATTTTCCGATGATCTGACGGGATTTCAACCCAGGTCCGCTGAGCTAACGTTTGGAACCAGCGATGTAGGTCATATTCTAAATATAGCACGAGTCAATTTCAGTACTCTGATAATAAATACATGTTTTCAACGTAAACATTTAGTGACATCGTTAAGTATGACTTGTCTCGTGGTCGTAAGTGATCTACCTATTAGTAAACATAAGTCTTATTTCGATGTCACCATCGTACTTACACAAACATTACTTTTTATTCGCCAGGCGAGCCCAGCGTGAAATTAAATCGCGTGGGTTATAAAAAAGTGGATTCTACGATTATTGAATGCGAAATAATTAATGCTTTATCTGGAACAAATGCAGACTCTTCTTCAAATGAAGATGTTTTTGATTGAGTCTGTTAACATTTTTCAGCATCTTTAATAGAAAACATTGTTTCTTTTTAAATATAACATTTAAAGCGAAATCATATTCCACAGTTTAATGTGCCAAATATTTTGTATTACCCACATGGTGACGTAATGCATTTTTGCTACAGCTCTGTTCATTGGTCTTTTGATTTGGATACAACACATGTGATTGGCGCGGCTTCCCTTTGAAATATCAAGAGTAATATAGAGAGAATTCAAAAAAGTTTTAGAAAAATCAAATAATAATACTTGGTGCCCTTTGGGGCACCAAGCAATAACAACTCCTAAATTACCGGCCATCCTGCGTTTATCTGATAATTCTGATATTTCGTGCTTTGTGCCCAGATGTGGAACCCTTATCATCTTGTCATTTACATCTGTTCCGGCTTGAAGTGTTTTACGGAGACAGATAGTCTGGTTTTCGAGGGTTTTGAGTCAGGTAGTCAAACGTTATCGGTCAGCTGCCTCTATTATCTCAGATAATGAACAAATTGGTATCGATGACAAAAGTAACAGCGATTCCACAGTGGGGGCAAAGTGAAAAACACCCCTTTAAAATAATGAATTGGTCGGGCACAATAAAAGACAAGGATATGAGCTTAGAGAGAGAGATTTCGATCTGGGAGGCCGTGATGACCTAGGAACTGTAGACAAGAAGAAAGGCGACGGGCTATTTTCATCGGCCGGCTGACCACGGGGGCTATAGCATGCTTAGGGCAGTATGGGGTTTAGGTAGAAAATATAAAAGGAAAGGTATTTTTAAGGTTTAGATTAAAGTAAGTAATCAAGGGACAGGATATACAGGTTAAATCTAGAGGACAGAAGGAGATAAGGGTATTGATTGTAAAATGATTGTGTAATTTGCTTTAAATGTGTTTGTAATAAAAGGTAAAAACATAGTATGAGTTTTCCATGATAGTTAGCGAGTTGGCGCCTCGAGCAGGTCAAGCGAGTTTGGAATACATCCACAGAAATAAGAATACAGGTACACACACTCGTAATATGACAACAGCCTCCATGTAGATATCACCACGTACAGATGACAAGGTATACTTTAATGATTCCAGGCTGACAACTTAAAACTGTGATGGAGTCAGATCGTGTAGGAGTCACTCGTTGAGACAAAACAAGATAAATCAAACATTGTCTACGTGCGATTATACAGCTTCCATGTGAACAGGCAGCTTCAAAGAAAGTATAATATGTCGACAATGACAGAGTGTACCACACAGGAACAAGTCTAATTATCCCTAGATCATAGGCTAACTGGTACACCCATAAGTTTGTTTGCACTTTAGTCAGTACTTTGTGTTCACCATTTATTTCAAGAACTACTCGACACTGTTACGGCATAAAGCGAAGCAGATGTTGAAGACAAAGTACATTCATAGGAGTCATCAACGACCAAGATAAGAACATGTTATAGCATCAGTTGTTTCATAGTTTCTCTGGCCTCCTGTTTCCGAACAAAGAAGTTCAAGTTACCGACAACCAATATCCCATCAATATCTGTTATCGTTATTGACCATTGCTGAATCGAAGAATAAGAAGACTGCTCGCAGGGATCATTTGATCAAAGGGTTCTTCCAACAAGAACAGTCGAGTTCAAACTTACAAATACTTTACAAATTGGTTTTGGTTATGATATTAAATGAAATGTACATCAGCTGATTTTTTTCGATATGTTACTCAATATACGGTTGTTTATGATGTTTAATACGCTACGTCCAAATAAAGCCAATGGAAAATAACCAAGGCCATGTCATAAACACTTGAACGCAATGGAATGAGTTACAAGTCTGAAATGCCGTCTCATTTTCATGACAAGGTTACTTTTGTTCAGTTTTGGCAGTATTCCGGAGCCATGCTCTTGATGTTACATACTAGCTGCTGGCGGGTTGCAATTGGTCGATTTTTACTATTGTATCATTCTATCTGATTCCTTGAAGTTGAGTTGGGTACCTTACAATAGGATCATCAATTAAGGTGCAGGTCGATTATATTGTTGATATATAATAATATGATATGATATGACATGATATGTTTAAACATGACATGATATGACATGACATGATATGATATGATATGATATGATATGATATGATATGATATTGTCTCCCTCAACAAATGCAAAAAGCTCAATATTTGGAAAGACAAAGATAAAATTGCCTGATCTATATGAACTTTATTGTTCCAGTTTAGATTTTCAAAATGTTGGGTACATGTTTGTAACTATATTGTTTACATGGCTCAGTTTCTTAACAAAATACCCGTAGACATGGTCGAACATGTACTTATAATAATGCGACAAAAGTTTCAGGCGCTTCTGCATGAGTTTCATAATTCACAGTATAAGGCGACACGAATGCCACATCACTTCCATGCTATTTTGTTCATATTTCGTACTTACCTATAAGCTAATTCCATGTTCGAAAGTATTAAGTGTAATAATGTACAATGTTTTTCGTATGTGGTGCTATGGATACACCATGTTATCATTATATGATATATGATAACATTCATACACCCACAGTGGAAGTCGTAATGAGTTGTCACTGACTCCCCCCCCCCTCCTCACATACATGTACCCTCCCAACGGCTAAATAAAATTGAAGCAGGGTCATGTTATATATATATGTGTGTTTATCACATAATGGTAAATATCAGTTACACAATGTGACTGAGCTTAGTTCTGTGCATTGTAGATTTGTGACTTCATACTCAAGTTTCAGTTATATCAAATTACATGCATTGTCATCAGAAGTTAAATCAATAATTAAATTTCAGATTTTTATAGAATACCGCCGAAATATTTTCCCTTCATATAGCTATATCTAGACCACGTCAAAAGCCTGCTTTCAATCAATCACACGTGGATAATGAATTTTATTACACTCGATCAATACAAATGGATGTAAAAATAATGCAAATATGACAGAGCTTGAGGCCAAATTTGGATGGTATAAAACCGGTAAATTATTTATAAAATATAATAAAGTCTTCGTCTGGTCTGAACATGAAGCTGCTTTCTTTCTTACTGGTAAGAGTTTGAAGTTGTTGTTTTCTTTCCATTGTTTTAAACAGTCATTGGTACATCTAGAATCTATATCATCATAAAATAGGGAAAAAACACATTAAAAACTGTCATTCGAATTTAACGAAAAGTATTTCAAAATGTCCACAGAGATGTCGTTACAGCTGAGACATTAAAGGGGCAGTAGCACGTTTTTATGGGGAATATAAGGTGATGTCAGGAAAATGAAAATCAATGGTACCAATTGAAAGACATAGCATTTAAATGCAATGTAAAGTTTAGCCATGCGATTCCTTTTTCTTACACATAATGAATTAAATGGCCGCCCGTTGATTTAAGGTGAATCTTCATACTTTGTCCTCTGACTATGGATAACTGGTTTGTGTTGTGAGATTTTGTTATGAGATCAAAATAATACATTTAGCATTAACG
The DNA here is from genome assembly GCA_916613615.1 of Steromphala cineraria. Lineage (NCBI taxonomy): Eukaryota > Metazoa > Mollusca > Gastropoda > Trochida > Trochidae > Steromphala > Steromphala cineraria. The sequence continues at coordinate 63,354,083 of OU744728.1, read as the reverse complement.
TACAATTATCAGTGAAAAAAATAAAATATAAAATCATCAATAAACGTGCTACTGCCCCTTTAAGACATCCAATAAGATACCTACTAATAAGTTTACCATATTATACTGTATTAAAACTTAAGATAAAGCCAATAATTAATTCAGGTATTGCTCTAAATTAATTCATCATGTAAGTGTGGAGGTGACCGCGTATAGTGTCTTTAGGATCAAGATGTGTCCTATTTGTTGAGTTGCTATTTACGGTGGTATTCAATGACTCAAGATTACAGAATTCAGATTAATATCTTTTTGGGTATGGTTAAATATTTCAAACGTTGTAATTGTTACATTACATCAAGAGTTATTTTACTTTTACTGAAAATAAGCACCAAATACTAATTGATTTCGTTTATTTGGTTATTTACTGTTAAACTGTTTAAGCAAAGACGTAAATTGAATACTATATACGTCATTGGTTTAAGCAATGATCTAGACTTATATTCAGTCTCTGAAAAATAATAATTCTCAAAATATGACTATTTTATTAAATATAAGAAAGGAGCTTCGGAGAATTGGAAATTTCATATTGTAGTTCACTGCAGATCTAGACTTGCTTTTAATATAGGTTTTGTTAGATCAATATAATATTACTACAGTCTGGGTGAAGGCTAACAATGATCGTTCATTTGCGGATACAGGATTTCTGTTTTTGTGGAGTGGAGTGATTATAACACAGATATTTGCCCAAATTATTTTTGTAAAAACTGTTAACATAGAAATTGACCAAAACTTAAAGGGGCAGTAGCACGTTTTTTGATAATTTTATATTTTAAAATTGTCACTGATTATTGCAAGTTAATGCTAAATGTAGTATTTTGACGTTGTCAAAAATCTCATTACACAAACCAATCAACCATAGTCAGAGGACTAAGTATGAAGATTCACATGAAATCTATTGGCGGCCATTTTGTGTGAACACCGTTAATTCATTTTGTGCAAGAAAAGGGAATCGCATGGCTAGACTTTACGTTATATATATTAATTATTACTGCTTTATTTAGTTCAAAAACATTGTCTTTCAATTGGAACCATTAATTTTCATTTTCCTGACATCACCTTATATTACCCCTAAAACGTGCTACTTCCCCTTTAAATAGACATAAAAAATAAGATTTTATTAAAATTTGCGGCAGACTTTCAGTTATAACAATTTGAGGCAAATTTTATTACAATTCACGGCAGGTATTACAATTTGCGACTTTTATTACAATTCAGGGCACAACACCATCACATAACAGGACAACGAGCGCAATCACTACATTTTTAAAGAACTCGATCAATGTGAAAGAGGTCTATATGAACTTTTTACCAGATCAACGACTTTAAATCTTCGCTAAATTGTCTAATTCTCTTCTATTCTATTAGCATATATATTTCATATTTCTTAAGTTATAAATTTAGTCTTTTATGTTTTATGAGACCCCGATAACGAGATGAAATAAATCAACAACAAAGATGTCTGACAGAAAGATATAAAACTCCTCTCTTATAGTGATGATACGTGGGAAGTGAGAACTTAACGAGGAAGAAGCGATGACCTTGAAACTTAATCAAGTTTGATTGATTGGTATTGAGAAAACACGACAGAAACTGACATAGCTGACAGGCGATCAAAAGGGACAGATGGTAGCATGTATCTATCAGTCATAACAAACTTATTTAAACATATGAATGTCTAGAAGGGGGACGCCTCAATAATGATAACAAATCTATAAACGTTGAATGCACGTATAAAACGCTTTAACACGATTTAATGATATTTTATGGTCCAAATTGGTTTATCTGAATGATACTTTAACGCATTTGAGATATATATGTTCACACTCTTGTCAAGAGTAATTAACTTACCAAAGATTCTGTCTGCTAAGTTGGAGATATCTTGTTTTAGAACAATTATGTTACCCTTTCTATTAAAAAAAATGTCTCCCAAAATTGCATTTCCAAGTTTTGTTGTGATACAGCATTTTGATATCCAATTTAACTTTTATTCACTTTGAAATTGATTGATTATATTCACTTTTGATATGTGAGTGTGGCAGAACTCCCCTACAGTATCAATACATGAGTAGAGCGGTCAGTTACTGGTGCAGGTTATTTCATATGGAGATCTACAGGCAACCTCATCAAGCTTATCTCATGCTCAAGTGGATTTCAATATGTATTTAGATTTGTGTGGATAAATCAGGAGATTGGTGATACAAAGCATTTTAAAATATTTTCAAAACAAGGTTACAGCACTGTTTGACTCAGAACTGGCATTCATCTCTTTCAGGTTCCCCTAATTGAAGCTATTATTCCCAATACTAGTCACTTCTAAATGCTGAAACTTTTTTTTTATTTCATCTGAAACTCTCTCTTCCATCCATTCGTCATTCTCTCCCCACAGAAGCAGCTCAGTCATACCCGAGTTAGCCTCTGTTCTACTACGCAAGATCCTTGGCTTCCGGCAGATTGCCCAAGCGGAAAAAAGTTGTAACTTGAGATATCTCCCTTATAAAAGTCCTAATTGCAGCCAAGGAAAACACCTTTTGGATATCCACGACTTAAATATTTAAACAGTCGTATAGTGACATGGAAATCATTGCCTTTATGTTTCGTTTTGTGTAAGAGGGCAAAAATATTTGAAAATCAAATATGTATAGGGTTTTTCATTAGAAAGACACTGTTCTATAATTGTGTAACTTATAATATGTTTTATAATAAATTTCATTTTACTTATTTACCAAATAAAAACTAATGAGAAGGTAAAAGCGATGTTTTGTAGAAGGAAGAATTATCTCCCCTGGATGTTAAATTTCGACGAAAGCTTTGCCGAACGACACAAAAATAGCCGAGGTTTTGCAAATGACCACTTTTGAAAGGGCGTCGCTGATTGCACAACTAACTTCGATTGCCTCTGTTTATGATCCCATTTCGTTTCTGGTAATTCCTGATTCATTTTTATTCTCACAGGAAGTCATCCTGTTTTTGGTATCAACCTGTTCTGTGAAGTAAACAGTAATGGCTACCCACATGTGTTTTAGTCTGTCTCTCTGAAGTCCCTATCTACAAGATAAGGCCTTGTTACAAACACGCTATCAACATGGTGGCAGCGGTGAAGACATTTTCTTCATGATGCAGTGTGTTAGTGACAATGTCATTGCCTGAAAAGGTGAAAACAAACTCTGAATCTCAGAATCTTCTGCATGCCATGTGCTTTTTCTGACTACATGTTCTTCTGAAGGAGCTTGTATATTTGTCAGTGGACACTTATATCCTGAATTTTGTCATTATGTCTGATGATGACCAGGAACAACCTGGACCTCCTGTGGCACAGGCTGCTCCTCTGTTTATAAACACTAATCTGAGATTACCTCCTGAACTGAATCTACACACAGGTAACTTGCCTGAGAATTTCAGAATCTGGAAACGTCATGTTGATTTTTATATGACAGCTTCTGGTTGCATTAACACTTCAGCAGAAGTTCAAACTGGAACTATTATCAATCTTGGAGGTGAGGCACTTATGAAAGCTTATGAACATTTTGAATGGGCTGATAAAGACAAAAACAACCCTCAACATGTTTTTGAAATGATCAGTGACTACTGTAATCCCCGTCAAAATGAAGTTGTGGAGTCACACAAGTTTCTCATGGCTCCATATTTCGAACCTTTCGACCAATTTGTGACCGAGCTTAGATCACTTGCTGCACAGTGTAATTACGGAGACCAAGAAGAACGCATGATCCGAGACAAAATTGTGTTCAGTGTGTCTGGGAAAGTGCAACAACTCCTACTTCGTGATGACAATCTTGATCTCAAGAAAGCTATCAAAATTTGCCAGTCATACGAACAAGCTAACAAACAGGTGAATGCTATGAAAGAGCCTAGTGCAGATAAGAAGCTCAACAAAGTGAAAGGTAAACCTGGATCTGGTCGTCGTAACACTAACAGCGCTCGAAACTATGGTTCTAACTCCAGTGAAGGGAGGGAAAATGTGAGACGATGTAAGTTCTGTGCTAAGGAGCATCCTATGGACAGATCAAAGTGTCCTGCATGGGGGAAAGTATGTTCCAAGTGTAAGGGTAAAAATCATTTCTCAACCAGATGCCTCAAACAAACTCTCAGGAAAGTTGATGCGACTGAAAGTGACAAGGATGATTCTTCTGATGAGTTGTGGCTCAACATGATTAACTCTGTCAAGTCAAGTAAGGACATGGTTACTGCTCTTATGAACGTTAATGGTTGTGATGTGCATTTCAACTTGACAGTGGAGCTGATGTAAATGTCATCAATCAAAAGTTTGTCAAGAAAAGTCAAGTGAAGAAAACCAAGACTACTCTGCACATGTTCAACGAAACAATTGTCAAACCTAAAGGTGAAGCTAACCTTAAAGTCACAAACCCAAAATCAGGTGAAGAACACATTGTGAAATTTGTTGTCGTTCCTAACCGATATCAAAATCTCCTTGGTGCCAAGTCAGTTCAAGACTTAGAACGTATTACTGTCAACACTGACAAGTTCATTGGGAAAGTTGCAGGCTCTCAGGATCCCAAACTTGGCGATCTGGGTGAAGCAACTCTGACTCTCAACCCTGAAGTGAAACCAAAAGTACTTCCCTGTCGGAAATTGCCTCTTGCTCTCTATGATGGAGTGAAAGATGAGATTGATCGACTCTGTGAGAGAGGTATTCTCGTGCCGATAACCAAACCTACACAGTGGGTCAGTCAAATGGCTGTTGTCCATAAAGCTAATGGGAAACTTAGGATATGCATCGATCCGCAAATCCTCAACACTGCACTTCAACGAGAACATTACAAACTACCTACACTTGAGGATGTCCTACCTCAGTTTTCAGATGCAAGAGTTTTCAGCAAAGTCGATGTCAAAGAAGCTTATTGGCATGTTCGACTTGATGAAACAAGCAGCGAATACACCACAATGATAACCCCTTTCGGAAGATACAGATGGGCTAGACTTCCATTTGGGTTAAAGGTGTCCAGTGAAATCTTTCAACGCAAACTGAACGAGGCTTTGGAAGGCCTTGACGGAACTTTTCCTATTGCTGATGATGTCATTGTTGCCGGACAAGGAAAGGATGATACTGAAGCTCACAAGGACAATGAAGCAAAACTTCAAACCTTGTACAAGAGATGCCATGAAAGACACATTGTCTTGAATGAGGAAAAGGCTGTGACTGGTTTGAAAGAACTCACTTTCCATGGACACATCATCACTGCTAGTGGTGTGAAAGCTGATCCATCCAAAATTGAAGCTATCCAGAATATGCCCACTCCTACTGATGCTACGGGTGTTCGAAGATTCTGTGGCATGGTGCAGTACATGTCACGCTTTCTTCCATCTCTCTCAACCATGATGGAACCTCTACGGACTCTCACTCGTAAGGATATTGACTTCAACTGGACATCTCAACATGAGCATACCTTTCAAGAGGTGAAAAGTGCTCTGACAAACACTCCAGTCCTTGCTTACTACAATCCAAACAAAGAACTGGTCATTCAAGTCGACAGTAGCAAGGATGGTATTGGTGCTGTTATGCTACAGGATGGTAGACCTGTTGAGTATGCATCCCGTGCTCTGACTGACGCTGAACGAAAATGGGCTCAGATAGAGAAAGAAGCCTTGGCGACTCTGTATGGTGTTGAACGATTCAACCAGTATACCTATGGGCGACGGGTTGTGATTGAAAATGACCACAAACCTTTGGAAACAATTCTGTGAAAGCCTCTCAGTAATGCTCCTCGGAGATTACAAGACATCATGATGAAACTGCATCGTTATGACATTGAATTCAGCTACAAGAAAGGCACCTCCCTTGTCATAGCTGATACTTTGAGTCGTGCTTATCTCTCGTCTGAAGAACAGAAACCGAGAGTCATGAACATTCAAGTGAACCATGACATCAGCGACACTCGACTTGAGCAGATTCGTCAAGCGACTGCTGAAGATGACACCCTACAATCTCTCATGACAGTCATCAAGACTGGGTGGCCTTTGTCAAAGGACAAGATACCAGAAGTATGCAGACCGTACTTTGATGTGAGAGATGTCCTGAGTATCATTGATGATGTCATAGTGAAAGGAGAAGCTATCGTTATTCCCAAGAAGTTACGATCTGATATCAAGCAGAAACTTCACAAGTCACACAGTGGTTATGATGCAATGAAAAGACGCGCAGCTGGAACTGTATATTGGCCAGGGATACACTCTGAACTGAAACAAATCGCTGAAAACTGTGAGGCCTGTCAAGAGTTGGCTGCTCGAACTACAAAGACACTGCTGAAGCAGCATGACGATGGTGATATACCCTGGATGAAGATCGGTCTAGATCTTTTTGAGATCAAAGGGAGAAGTTATTTGGTCTCAGTTGACTATTACTCCAACTTTACAGAAGTTGATTATCTCCAGAGAACAAACTCTAGCTCTGTAGTTGCTGTCTTAAAGAAACAGTTTGCTAGATTCGGGATCCCGCAAACAATTATCTTTGATGGTGGACCCCAGTTCACCTCCAGCGAATTTGAACACTTCACAACCAAGTGGGAAATCTCACACATTACCTCCTCCCCTCAACATCAACAAGCTAATGGCAAAGCCGAATCAGCTGTGAAAGTCTTAAAACGCCTAATGCTAAAATGTAACAGAAACAGTGAAGATCAATTTGAAGCTCTTTTAGAACAGAGGAACACTCCTCGACAAGACAAGCCAAATGATGTTCGGACGACAAACACGAACACTACTTCCATCTCTACAAGCATGGAAATCTAGAGATGCCAACAATCAAGTAAGGCTGAAACGAGAGAAAAGACAGCAGAGTGTCTGCAAATACTATAACAAGTCAGCCCGTGATCTTCCTCATTTGTCAGTGGGTGAAAATGTCTTCTTCCAGCGGAAGGAAAATGACAAGTGGGTACTTGGAAAAGTTAAAGGATGTCTTGAAAATGACGCCTACAAAATTCAAGCACAGGATGGTGCTGAGTTCAGAAGAAGCAGGGTACACATTCGACCAACCAAGGTTGAAGCTGTAATCCGTGATAAGTCACCAGCACCAGAACATCCCCCAGTTCATGAGAGGTCTCTCAGAAGTCATCGAGAACGAAGTGACCTGCCAACTTTTCCGTCTTCTCACAACAAGCCTGAACTGAACAGCAAGCCCGCGTTGTCTCGTGATGACGTCGCTACTAACGACATCAGTCCTGATGTCTCTGGTCCCCCTCGTCAGCAAACTCCAACACCTGAAAACTCTCAACTGTTACCTCGCAAACTGCCAGCAAGAAACCGTCGAACGCCAGAATATCTGAAAGACTATGTTTGTAAATGAGTAATGTATTACTGAAATCTTAATTGGTTAAGTGTCATCTTCGCGAAAGAGTTTTTCTTTAACTATTTCATTTACCTTTATTGACTCTAACTTCATGACTCCCTTGGACTGTTAAAAATTGGAAACTTTCTTTCTTTTCGGAAAAAAGGGATGTTTATGATCCCATTTCGTTTCTGGTAATTCCTGATTCATTTTTATTCTCACAGGAAGTCATCCTGTTTTTGGTATCAACCTGTTCTGTGTAGTAAGCAGTAATGGCTACCCACATGTGTTTTAGTCTGTCTCTCTGAAGTCCCTATCTACAAGATAAGGCCTTGTTACAAACACGCTATCAACAGCCTCCAATCAGATTTCTACCTTTATCTCACATTTATTAGCCGTAATAGAACAGAGGCTAACTCGGATTTAACTGAGCTGCCTGTGTGGGGATCGAGAAAATGTCAATTCATCTAAAATATTAAAACCCGCTGTCCACCTATTAACCCACTCCAATCCACCTTCCCATCAGCCAATCCGCCAATCCATCTACAAGCGTATCCATCAATCCAATCCTTCCTATCCCCATTCCAGATCGTGTTGGCTGTGGGAGTGGACGCCCAGTGGTTCCCGGGCCACCACAAAGCAAACAATAATCCAAACAACCATCCATATCTGCATCACCCAACCCAATCACTCATCAATCTATGTATCCACTAACCAAATCAATCATCCATATATGTATCCACTAACCCAATCAATCATGCATTTATGCAGCCACTAACCCAATTCCTCATCTAATCAACCCTATGTCCACCCATTAATCTACTTCAATCAATCTACCCATCACCCAATCCATGCACACGCTAATTCATCAATACAATCATCCCAATCCCCATTCCAGATCGTGTTGGCAGTGGGAGTTGGGGCCCAATGGTTACCCGGCCACCACCACCCTGGCCCCCTACCCGGTCCGCGCACCTGCAGAGGGGACCGAGACTGCATGCGGAGAGAGGAGTGTGTGAGGGGGAGAGGACAAGGCCACAGGGACCAACTGTGGGGCGGGAGAGGACGGGGTGTGTGTAGACCACGTGGGCCACGGGGTGAGTCGTAAACCTTCCCTACAAGGGATTACTCGAGCAAGTTACAAATACTGACATATTCGAATTTTTGTATGTCAGATTTAAAAGTAAAATTGATAGTCCCTTCAGCAGTATCATGAACGTTGAAATTTGCGCTGAAGATATGACTGCATTTCTTCTTTATGGATGATTTAATGTTTTCGAGTACCCACTGTTAGTGTTGCTAAACACATTAAAGTTATTCGAAAACCGGATAATGCCATCATATCATGTAAACAGTACATGGGTCTATACTGAAACGTCGCTACTGTCAAACAAAGAAGTTGTTTATCCGCTCTTGTCTTCCTTATACATCAACTTTTTGAATGCCCCTTCAACGGCTATATGAAAGTAGTCTGTATCATTTTACAGAGGGACGAGATCTGTGGCGATACTTTTAGGTATTGACTGTTTATTTGAGTATATGATTTGTTTAATCTTTTCAATATACCTTCACGTCATCATTAAATCATTGTCGTCCCCCAGGGAACAGGTGCGTGTCTGGAGGTGAATGTAGATGGGACGAGTGTTGTGACCTGAACGGAGGACGTCGGAGCAGGCGTGGTGTCTGTAGACGTGCACAAGTCCCTGGGAGAAGTGAGTTGTGTTTTAACTCTATTCTGACTTAATTGGGACTATAACCAACTCATAAATATATATACAAGATGCATATATATATATATAAATCATAAATAGCAAAAGGCAAAGTCAAAATCTTAAAAACATTTTAACAAAAGCTAGATTTATTTCAAGTGAAGAAAATGTTACACAAGCGACTGTGAGAAAGTGCAAAAGAGGTAACTGCGGCACGTGTCCCTATATACAAGAAGGGAACTCTGTGAACTTTAAAGGAAAAGGAATATTCACAATCAAAAATGATTTTGATTGTTCAGCTAAATATATCTTGTATGTCATCACTTGCGCGGGCTGTAGGGAGCAATACATTGGACAGACAGAAAATCTACGAGCCCGTGTTCGAGTACACAAACAACAAATAAAGTGCCCGGAGGTACGCTGTATTCCATTAAGTGAACACTTGGACCTTTGTGCCGAAGGGAGAGACATAAAATTCAACATTTTCCCGTTTTATCAAATGAATAACTCTGATAAAATTAAAAGAACTTTAAAAGAAGACTATTTTATCAAGAAATTCCTCCCCAAACTCAATGTTGGTAAATATTAACATTTGTTCATGTTGTTGAACCAAAATGTACATTGTTCCCTACTGTGACGTCACAATATAAACGATGACGTCATAGACTTTTGTAACGTTTCATTCTCCCTGAAGATTAAAAATGAAACCGGTAGGAGAAAAATCCGGCATTATGTTTTTATTTAATATTCATTAGACGAAGTTGGACCATACACCTGGACAATTAACTTTTTGTGAATATATATATATATATATATATATATAATATGCAAGAATATATTTGAGCGAGATCATTTACATATACCTACATGTATTTCATTTTGCGCCACTGAGCATCTTAATGGTGGAAATTAGGCGCTCTATAAATTCATTATCATCATTATTATAAAAGTGTCCATTATTCATGCCCCTTGTTGGAATCAGGGGGAGAGATATGCGGAAGTTCATCAGAGAGACGGTGCCGCTCCGGGCACGAGTGTAGTTGGAACGAGTGCTGTGTGACCACAAACGTGTTTATTGGCCGGAAGAAGAGACAGGCCGAGGCAAGGAGAGGGTCCGGCTGGGAGGACGGAGTCTGTAGACCTCTTGTCAGGTTCGGAGAAAGTGAGTGTTCTAAAACTCCTATATTTCAAACCTTTACCAAATCTCTCACAGAAATAATGGAGATAGAGAAACATATTGCTGCAAAGTCAAATACTAGTAAAATATATGCTTCATTTCTTGTAGGGTGTCCGACCCGTGTTGGTGCTGATCACCGCAACGGAATCGTGCGCTCGTGTCCCTGCAGTTCGGCAATGTCCTGTGTAGGTGGAAGTGACATACCCCCACACTGGGGTTCCATAGGTGAGATGTTGGGGCGTACTAATCTTTCCATGCACTGATGCGTAGTGCGTAATTCGTAATGCGTAATGCGTATAAAAACACTTTACACTATAATAGTAAAGTTGATTCCACTTACGCAATTTTCGTACAGCGTGATGAGCAACGCGTAGTGCGTGCAGTGCACGGTTTCTAGCTTTATCTCTCTATGATTCTAAACTCTTTAAACAAGATCTGTACATAAATGCATATGACATATGAAACATTCACAAAACTGTATGAAGCGCTTGTTCAGCCAGTATTATTATATGGATCTGCGATATGGGGCACTAAGGAGTACAGCTGCATAAATCTAGTTCAAAACAGGGCTTGTAGATTTTTTCTTGGACTCACTCGATCAACTTCTAATTGTGCAATACGTGGTGAAATGGGGTGGAGAAGTTGCCTTACTAGACAAAGAATTGAAATATTCAGACTTTTCTCCAAACTGACGCTCCAAGAAAATACCATATCAAAGGTCGTATTCAGCTGGTCACGTCGGAAAAGGAAATCCTGGATCCACAAAGTTACCGCCCTTGCCGTCAAAATGTCTATAAATGTTAATGTTATGAATTATTCATCTATTGACTGTTTTATGCGCCATGTGAAATATAGATGTAATGTTACTGACGATGAACAGTGGTTCAGTGACCTTTGGAACGACAGAAAACTACAAAATGGAAATAAATTAAGGACATATAGAAAGTTTAAGAAAGACAGAGAACCAGAGAGCTATCTTTTCTACACCATGTCACGATATCAGCGAAAACTGTTAGCAAAGCTACGATGTGGTACCCTTCCATTATGTGTAGAAACTGGCAGATATACCCGGCCACCGACACCTCTTGAATCACGCTACTGCCCTTTCTGTACATCTATTGTCGAAGACGAAGAACATTTCCTGATAGACTGCTCTATGTATGCCGATATTAGATATGAACTTTTTAATAGTGACCTTTTACCCGATAACTTCATGAACTTCAACTCTACCCAAAAGCTAATAACTGTGATGCAGTGTTCCGGAATTCAGCAGAGCCTAACTAACTGTATTGATAGGATGTTCCAGAGAAGAAACAACCTGATTAATTAATGTTAATATAATAATTACAAATAATTCAATAAAAATTACAAATATATTTTTATCTTTTTTAATTGTTTTTATCATATGCACGTACCTTGTACCTTTATTTATACATGATTGTGAGTGTTTGAGTGTATGTGTATAAATGCATGTGTACAAATTGTATACGTTTGGCTTATGTATGTATATATTGTATGTGTGTGTGTGTGTGTGTGTGTGTGTGTGTACGAGTGTATTTTTGTGTGTCGAGTGTGTATGTATGAATGCGTATGGGCTTGAATGTGGATGAATGCACAGAATGGATGTAGCTCGTGTGGTGCTAGTGTGATTAGTGTGTGTATGACTGACGTGTGTGTGTGAGTGGATCGATAAATATGATGGAGTAAGTGTGTATGTATGATTTCGTGTGTATTTTAATCTATATAATACATACATGCAAACTATATATATTATATTTCAATTTCTATTTTAATATATCTAATTTAACTCTTGTATATTTTTACTGCATTAATGCATTAGTCTCTTATAGCCTTTTGGCGGCTTGTACATTAATATTTTATCAACATGTGTATATGAACAATGTGTATGTACGGGATGAGACGTTAATAAACAAATTCTCTCTCTCTCTCTCTCTCTCTCATATATATATCATTCAGGACCCTGGGGCACCTGTCGCGCACCTGTCACGTGCCGGAGGGGGTCAGACTGTGGACCGGGGGAGTGCTGCAGGTGGGGAGGGATGTTTGGTCGGCAGGGTCGGTGTGAATCTCTGGCAGTCAGTGGACAAAGTGAGTGACAATATTTAATTGCTGCAGTCGTAAGCATTATCAATCTCAACAAAATAAGATCACGTATCGTGCTTGAACCTTTCTAATACGCCATACGTATATAAGGATATAGCTTAAGAAAACTAAAACAAAACGGAAATATCACGAAACGAAATAAATGAAACGCATTATTTGATTTCAATGAGATTACTGCAATAAAATGTAAAGACAGTTGTTTTGTATGATTAGTTTTATCAAATGTTGAGAATTTAGACTATTTCGGTTTGCATGCAGTTGTTTTGAAAAAACATGGCAAATGGAACCTATAAAGACTGATTATCGCAGCACGCAGCACGCTAAAATCATAACTTCTCCACCTTAATTAATGTCATGTTCTCGATGTCCCCCTTGCCTCTGTCTCCAGGATGTGAGACTCGTCCAATAATGCGACCTGGACGTGTGTTCTCCTCCTGTCCGTGCCAGCGGGGACTCCGATGTATGACCGGCGTTGTTGGTGGAACTCGTCAAGGAGGTTTGTGTATAATAGTTTGTCGCCTATAAGGCGCCACAGGGTTTCGTGTCCATGATAAATTATAATCCTTTACAACCAAGGAATCTGAACTTTACTAGTAGTGACGCCACATGCCATGGCTCAGTGTTGGGCAGGGAATCAACCTCTCAAACTCTCAAATTATCCAATAATTTTAAGGTCACCAAACCATTAGGCGAGCCACGCCTGTTTTTGTTGAACTTAATGATAGCCTAAAACTGAACACGCCATGCAAGCACGTATTTAATCGTATATATCCCCAGAACACCAAATTTTACAGCAATTGGGGACCAATTCAAATCTTGAAAAATTTAAACTTTGAAAAGTTAGTTTCCCCACTTAAAATGGATAGCAAATTGCTATGTTCTTTTGAGCTGAACTATTTTTATGTTTTCGTTAGCGCCAAGAAGATGTGAAAATATATTTCTGTTTCCTAGGTACCTGCATGACTCCCCGGAGAGGTTAGTCGCCTGATACCGATTACCTGAACACCTGAACAAGTCTGTACTGGATCCTTTTTGTAATCAGCGCTCATTAAAAGATTCATGAAATTAAATGTACATGTTTTGCTTGTTGCTTACAGCCTTATCGTGGAACTGGTTTTATTAAGAAACGTAAGAAAATACAATATAACACTCCAAAGAGTGCATATGGCTTTTGAAACGAGCGTGAATTTGTGTATTGACCAGGTAGAGCTATATGGTAAGACACATAGTTTGTTGAAGTCATATTGCATACATTCAAGTTTTACAAGTTATCTGCTACAATAATTTAAGTTAATTTGACTTTTTTCAAAAGTTTAAAATCTCAAAGGCACATCTACAAATGCTTACAAATCAAGTTTTAAAGAGTTAGGTCTTACTATTCCTGAATTCTGCTCTTGAAACGAAACGATTATAGACGGACAGACATACAGGGTTATGACTATATCCAACGGTATAACATACACGTGGGATAACAATTGGCAAATTGATGTCATAAACAAAACTTCTCATGGACATAAGCTGAAGCAACTGTTGTCAGGCAAAAGTATTGTTTATGTGTTCATCTGGTAAATATGACACTGGTTACGTTATAAATTTACAATGGTTATCCATGTTTGAGGCTATTCAATGTCATGTTCAATGTATGATTATACGCCATATCAAATATAAACATGGCTGTACAATATATACCCTTCAAATAAATTTTGGACTTGTGTAAAACGAACTGTCATATTTCTTTCCTGAACGTCATTTTCATATGATTATGTACAGCCTCGGTGCAAAAACGGGGAAATTTCAGCCACTTCGCTTGTTTAAAAAAAGCCTTTTAAAACAGTTTTGCAAAAATTGCTTAAGACAATCTGTAAATCAAAAACAACATAATAATGGAAGGCGCAAAAAGCATGTGGAACTGAAAACCAAACAAGTGTAAATATTGTTTCAAATTTTGTTATTCGTCCAAGCATGAAAACGAGGATAAAAGTATGCAATGCCAAAGTGTCGAAAATGGTAAAATCGTCGTACGTCAGATAAAAACTTAAATTTCAATATATTGAAATTGCAATGTTCATTAAAGCACCATACATGTAATTCATTCATTCCCCCAGACCCTTTTTCGATAAAAAAAAAAGATGCCAATATGTGTGCGAAAAAAATACCTCCAAAGCCATATATATCTACGACGTTTTGATCAATTACTTGCCTCATGGTCTTGTTACATCAATAAAGATACATAACAGATAACTGTTTTTTAAGTCGAGCCCTGTGCCTGAAGTGGATTGTCGATCATGAGTGCCAGTTATCGGCCTTGTTTTGAGAAAATTTAAAATGTACAATCGCCATCAATGGTGTTTTAGAAACCGGAGGGACACTCTTGTAATCTTTAGGAAGGTCAGGTTTGGCGACACATCACCATTTCCTTCATAACTGTGTGGTAGGATATTGTTTCCTGTCGGTTAAATGAAGATTTTGCCTATAAATTTATTCGAAAAATTACCAGATTTAGTTGAGAGGGTATGATAATATAAATAACAATATCCAGCACACAAGATCTGCTAATGTGTTGTTTTAGGAGAATTTGGCAGAAAGTCTGTACATCAACAACATCCAGGAACGTCAAATTCATCGGGATTAAGGTCTGAAAGGGGAAGTTTTAAAGTATGTTGAGGTGAGTTCACATACTGCACGCAATTCTCTACTACTACGTCAAGATCAAAGTCCTGCACAGACTCCCTCGAACACAAGTTCTAAACTCCTTTCAAACGTAAATACGATGAAACTTGATTGACGTGCACGTTTACGTCATATTATGTTTAACACTGTTACGACCACTGTTACGTTAAGGATAACATACAAGTAACCGTCCATTCGTGAAAAAGAATGTACGAGCCGCGAAGCGGCGAGTTCATTGTTTTTCCCGAATGGACGGTTACGCGTATGTTATCTGACTTAAAATACAGCCTCGGTTTATATAACATTCAACATTGGCTTTATGAGATAAATACTCAAATTTAACAGAACTTCAATCAAACCAGAGGCATGGTTCGATAAGTTTTTCCTTAAAAACCTTTGAGATGCCCAAATCTGATAAACCAGTACATTCTTAATGCACGTGTAAATTGTTGAAAACGTACGCGTCATAACCACCGTGCCAGAACATTCCTAATGCACGTGCGACCCAACTATGTAGCCAGTATATTCTTAATGCACGTGCAAATGGTTCTAGACGAGAGTATTCATTTGGGTTAAGTATAAAAGGGACGTTGTAATTGTTATACCTTGACATTATGTGCGGTAATTTGATGTTTCTGGAGGGACAATACGTCCGAGTATAGTCAATTCGATGATATTTTATCAGACGATGATGTTTCAACACAAGCCACACAGAAAGGGAAGAATCTTTTACATGCACATGTATGTACGGCGAAGACTAAATTATTTCATCGAATGTCGACCGAATATCATCTCAGGGTCCAAATGAATTCGAAGGAAGCAACGGACGGTTTGCTGTGCCAACGAGTGAAACCAAAATGACCTGTTGAAGACGGTATGTTTTATTTCTATCTACTATACTGATGATTGACGTTAGTGTTATGTTTTATTTGATAAACGTGAATAAGTCTCTTTACAAGAAATTGATTTTAGATGATTTTATGTGTTAATTTTCCATATTATCCAAATTCTAAGTTTTTTAACTTAAAATTTGGGATATATTAAAGGGACTGAACTACAGGAATGCTGTCACTCTACTGTTGTTAAATTTTCAAACAAACTAAACAAGGTTAGTACAGAGTTCAAACATTTTCTGAACAAGAGTTGATAATAATTTTCTTTGTTTTCCAGATTTTCCAAGAGAACTAAGACGGGAATAATGGACTGCATGTATAAACATGCAAAACTGGGACGAAGTAGGGAAACCTACGAATGCCATGTAAAGAGACGCTCTTTCAAGAAAACATTTTTAAAAAAACTGCAGAGGAGAAGAATGTCACTTTCAGTTTCAGGAGATTCATCCGAAAAGTGAACAATTTTTACATCGATAACTGTGTGAAATGTTGTTGGATTGGATATCTCAAGTATTCTACAGAGAGAAGGAAACTATTATTTTGACCAGGAATATACTTGTGAGTGAGAATCATCAGAAGATACTGAAACATGAATCTTCTTGGAATAAATTTCGCCCAACAACGGCAGACTAACACAAATCATCACGATTGAGGCTGACGATGGATACCAGAGGCACTGCGATTTACATAAGATGTATTTAGAGAACCGCTTGACAAGGTTACATTTTCAATGGAAATTGTCCACGTTGTGTCAAACATGAGTTCAATAAAATGGCTTAATCTCAGCGTGTTTTGTTTTTCAATGAAGGATAATGTACGATTGGCACAATAGAGTGACGTCACTGCTGTATTTTAAAATGCGCGAAGGGTTGGGGAGAACCTTTTATTACCTTGTCTATCCCTTGCCAGAAATATTCCAATCAAGAATTGCTTTCAATGAAAGCAAAACAATGTCAATGACTTTGACGTCAAATTCTTAGATAATAATACTCAAGAACAGAACAAAAGTTGATGTTGACGTGTTTGCCTACAATTTTTCTGTAGCCTTGTTAAATGTCACTTTCTTTCTATTGAAATTTTGTGATATATTTGCTATTAAAGCAATATATTCTGTTTTTAAGAGTTTACATTAATTTTAGATGTGGAGGACATCTATCTTTCCTCGACAAATAATACAAACCAATGTGGACAAGTAAAATCTACAGTTCAAGTCAAGTCGTTTATTTGCATGAAGGCCATCGGTCCATATACAAGAGTACATATATACAATTGCAGATACATATCATATAAAATGAAATTGTAAGCATATAACAAGCTTAATTGAATGATAACTACTTATTAA
Source organism: Steromphala cineraria (assembly GCA_916613615.1). NCBI lineage: Eukaryota > Metazoa > Mollusca > Gastropoda > Trochida > Trochidae > Steromphala > Steromphala cineraria. The sequence goes on along the minus strand of OU744728.1, from coordinate 63,336,829 downwards.
TATGTTTATGTTATAATTCAAAACTAAGACATAAATATTTACAAAGATTGTTTAGTAATTCTGGAGATGCTGACGAGATCAATTGGTTGAATTTATAAATGGATGGATTATTATAATACATATGTGGTATATACATAGTTCTTAAATTATCATAACATTTACAAATCAATACAAAATAAAACTCATCTTCTATTGCTTTGTTACACATGGGGCATATACGTTCTTCATAATCAATTCCCATCCATCTCCCTTCATTTACCTTTAATCGTAAAATACCGGCTCTAATCCTAACTAAAACATCTCTATGTTTTTTATTACTTAGTAGTCTTAAATACTTCTCTGGTACAAGAAGACTGTCTGTATAATCTATATCTTGAGCTATCTTGAAGTGAACTATTCCATGATTGTACATACATATCAACAGCAACTCTTTTAAACCTCTGAAGAAACAATGAATCATTACCGACACCTTGAAATAACCAAACATAACCAAATCCATATGAAAACAACAAGTTACGTACAGATGAAGCATAGTTATTGTAACCACAATTATCATAATACATTAACATGTCATAAGCTTTCCTAGGTATTCTTTGTTGGTACATATTTACAAGTTTAAGCCAGTATTTAATAAAACGACATTGTGCATTTATATACAGTGGATAGCGTCCCCATTCACCATAGGCAATTACATTTGGTGTTTGAAGACCTCATATCATCCCGAGACCCCCGCAAGCCAGAGGGCTGACATGGGTCGAAGGCGGATATGAGGGATGATATGAAAAGTGAACCTTTTTTAAGTGATAAGTGATAATATTCATCAGCTGTATCTGTGTATTTTTATATGTAATAACCGATTTGTTATACGATAAAACAATCAGTTTATTAGAACACGACGGTAGTGAATTCAACGGTTAAACATTGTCAACAAATAAACGCATTAACATATACATATACACACAGCAATGAAGAAAAATCGGACGACCTAAATCCAACTTTAAAAATAGAACTAAGTAGGTATACCTGAACCCATCTTTTCATGGTCCGTGTAAACAGGTGTGTTTGAATCAGACCCGGACACTGCAGTATATGACAACCAATGAATACGAGTGTGTGTGCAATACGTAGGTATAACAGGACAGTGCTGGGGGCTAACAGTGATTGACGGTTGTAACTAGGATACAGGAGTCGTCAAATATGAAGCTGCTGTTACTCTTACTGGTGAGATATTTAATCGTTTTGAGATCAAGTTTTATCATACGTTTGTGAAGCAATAATAGTAACTACCACTGTAGTAATGATGAATACATGGTCAATATATGCAGGATCAATATGTGTAATACATGATCAGATGTAGAATATATTATCAATATGTGTAATACATGATCAGATGTAGAATATATGATCAGATGTAGAATATATGATCAATATGTGTAATACATGATCAGATGTAGAATATATGATCAAGATGTGTAATACATGATCAGATGTAGAATATATGATCAAGATGTAGAATATATGATCAATATGTGTAATACATGATCAGATGTAGAATATATGATCAAGATGTGTAATACATGATCAGATGTAGAATATATGATCAAGATGTAGAATATATGATCAAGATGTAGAATATATGAACAAGATGTGTAATACATGATCAGATGTAGAATATATGATCAATATGTAGAATATATGATCAATATGTGTAATACATGATCAGATGTAGAATATATGATCAATATGTAGAATATATGATCAATATGTGTAATACATGATCAGATGTAGAATATATGATCAAGATGTGTAATACATGATCAGATGTAGAATATATGATCAAGATGTAGAATATATGATCAATGTGTGTAATACATGATCAGATGTAGAATATATGATCAAGATGTGTAATACATGATCAGATGTAGAATATATGATCAAGATGTAGAATATATGATCAAGATGTAGAATATATGAACAAGATGTGTAATACATGATCAGATGTAGAATATATGATCAATATGTGTAATACATGATCAGATGTAGAATATATGATCAATATGTGTAATACATGATCAGATGTAGAATATATGATCAAGATGTGTAATACATGATCAGATGAAGAATATATGATCAAGATGTAGAATATATGAACAAGATGTGTAATACATGATCAGATGTAGAATATATGATCAATATGTAGAATATATGATCAATATGTGTAATACATGATCAGATGTAGAATATAATTTATTATGATCAAGATGTAGAATATATGATCAGATGTAGAATATATGATTAATATGTGTTATACATGATCAGATGTAGAATATATGATCAAGATGTAGAATATATGATCAAGATGTGGAATATATGATCAAGATGTGTAAAGAATCATAAAAAATGTGATATAAAGTATGGTCACGATATGTAATATATGATCAAGATGTGATATGTATGATTAAGAAGTAAAATATATCACCAACATATGTAAAATATCATCAAGATGAGTCTTGTATGACCAATAAGTGTGATGTATGACCAATAAGTGTGATGTATGATCAAGATGTTGATGTATGATCAAGATGTGTAATATATGATCAAGATGTAGAATATATGATCAAGATGTGTAATATATGATCAAGATGTGTAATGTTAATCAAGAAGTGTAATGTTACATCAAGAAGTGTAATGTATGATCATGATGTGTAATATATCGCCAAGAAGTGTAATATATGATCAATATGTGTAATATATCGTCAAGAAGTGTAATGTTTACACACCAATGTTTAGCCTCCATTGACAGATACTAGTTTAAATGCAGTTATATCAAGGTCCCTTTCAGATTTACGATTTTCTCTAAATGTCCTCCCAAAGTTCACGTTTTGACAAAGAGATATCAAATGCCAAGAAAAGGTTTTTCTTTATTAGTTAAAGAAAACATGTAAAGGAGTAAGACATTTTACATAAAGATACACATGTGTTAAGTGAATGAATTTGACGAATTGACAAGGGTTAACAAAGAGATATCTATGAATAACGAGCATAAGCAACATCAGCATATAACTAGATGCGGTAGGAGTGATAGAAATCCATATTGAATGTACATAACTCAACAACAAGAGAAATATATCTGAAACGACAAGAATCAACAAGGGTTAACATCAATTGAAGCATATTTGTAGACACAACAATGAAGGTTTACAAAGGTATTCAGCTAAGGAAACATATCTGAAGAGAAAGCTTGGAACCAACATGGGTTTAAAGATGTTCAAATCATGGGAAATGTATCTGAAGCTACAGCATTTGACAAGGGTTTACTTAATTTTTCATAAGAGAATTATATCTTAAGAGACAGATTTATATCTATATGCTGATCTGCCTGTCTGCTGTGGGTGTGGAGGCCCAGCAGAGGAGACCATACTGCACTAGCAACAGGGACTGCAGGAAGGGCGAGGTGTGTCGGAGTCTATCTCGGTCCCAGTACCGCTACTGGTTCTGGTTCAGACCCGGGGTCTGTAGGCCCAGGAAACCACTGGGTGAGTTGTGGGGAGAATTTTTCATTTCATCAAGCGCCTATGTGACATTATTCCTCTATCTCTGCATGTTAAGAAATGGTTAAGCAAGTGGGTCTTGTGGACACTTTTCTGATTACTTTACCTTGGTTGGCACGATTTTAACAATGTCACTCCAAAAACATTGAAGTAGACTAACACATAATCACCGAACAAGTTTTTTTCACTAAAATTTTATTAATTTCAAATATTTGATATTAAAATTAAAAGGAGCCCTGAACAATTCTTAATTCTAAAGCTGAGGCATCTAGAATTGCCAACATTGTCTCGACTTAAGAAGTCTCCTTTGATTTGATTTTATTTTGCTTTAGGGTCTGGATAACAGATTAACATTGAAGATGTTTTCCGACGCACTAAAGGTACCTTGAGTCTCATGACATAGCTGAAGGCTATAAACCAAAGATAAAATTTGGAAATCTCAATTGGCCATTTTTTATCTATGTGCAAATTGGCCCATGGCTCCCGCCCTTCCTTTTATTGAATACGTAATTTACATTTGTATCATTTGTTAACAAATGTAGCTACATACCAACGTCCTAATCTTACCGCGGTTGATATTAGTATTTGGTTGTAGACCATCATTTATCTGATAAAGGCTTGTAGTCTTAAAGAGAAAACGTTTTTTCACATAGTATAGTTATGAAGTCTTATGAGGAGTCGGAACTGTATGAGATAATTGGATTTGCATATGTGACACGGTGGGGTCAAAAACACTTGCTTCGGCTGGAGGTATTGGTCTTTGGTCGAACAGGTAGAGTATCTGACTCTCAAACCGGTGGTTCGGGGTTTGAATCCCGCTGGACATGAAAATGTTCGATTTTCTTTCCTGCTATTCGTAAAGTGAGGGTAATGATGACTAATGATTCTCCTCTTGTTATTCAAAGTTGAATGGGTGTAATTTTTCAAACTTTAACTATTAGAATATCACACGTTTGTATGTATCTATGTAGCATATGGTGCTAGGTAATGAGTATTAATTTCCTGATTCTGAACCCTGGCGTTATTGAAATGTTTCTCTCTTCAGTGAAGACATGTTCCACTGGCTCTGACTGCAGCATCAACGAGTGTTGTGAGAGCACAGCTCAGCTGAGGGGGAGGAAGAGGAGACAGGCGGCTATCAATGGTGTCTGTAAACCTCTACAGGCGTCTGGCGGAAGTGAGTTTATCCAAATTCTGAATAGGCGTACTACCTCCTTTCACAAAGATTTCAGATAACAAGGAAGCAAGGGAGGTAACCCTACAGCTCAATACCAAACGTGTGTCCATATACCTGCGAATCTTAGTGCAACTATGTTTGATTTGTTCAACACCAGTTTCGCGCAGACAAGACCTAGTCACAAGCAGATCATTCATGTCCCTTTCAAAAACCAACACGGTGACGACCATGTTGAAAATGGATTTCACAGGAGTTACGTGCCCCTAGCTGATATTGAAGGCATGTGACAATGCAATTCTTGAAACGAATACTGATGTATTTTCACTTCAGAAGTCAATATCCATTGTACCTCGACATCGTTTTAACATTATACCCAACAGTAATCCGTAACAGTTTTAATAAACAAAAGAATCAACCAAATCTATGTAAGTTCACGTTGGTTTCAGGTTGTTTAATCCAGTACCCTTCAGGAAAGCCAGCGTCCACAGTTTTTCAATGTCCGTGCACGGCTCAACTCACGTGCATCCCAGACGGGGGACGTCTAGTTCCTCAGGGGGAAACAGGTGAAACATGCAAATATAAATCTACTAAACGCGGCTATCAGCCGATTTAAGACCCCTATCTACCATTATTATATGGTCTAATATGGCACAGTAGACCATATTTAGAACAAATATTGTCTACTGTGCTAATTCATTAACTAAATTAAAATCTAAATAATTGGTACATAGAATAGGATCATATTTACAAATAATTCATAATAAACGTTACCAGTTGTGACATTGTTTTGTCGTAGTAATGCATTCCGCGCTCGTAGCTGCGATGATTGACTTCATTTCACTATGTTTTTCTCTTTTGATGGATACACTCTTTTGCTTGTCAAATTTATTAAATCTTGAACAAATGATATGTTAAACTAACTAACGTATTTGAATTTGGTGTAATTTACAGTGTAAAGTAATCATGTAAAACTCATATATATTTCTTAATATGAAAGACCCCTGAATTTCGTTTCCACAAAAAGATACCCCGATAGGAATGTCTCTTTAAGTGAAAGAGTTATCTTTGATATCTCTGACGAATGTTTTTAGAATAATACAACTAAGGAATTTAATCGTACCAATCATACAATCTGAGAACACGTACCATATAACATGTACTTCTTTTGATATTCTAGCTTCTTTTGACAAATCATTTAACCTTGTGAGTGAACTCATTCAGTAATACATTTAAAAACAAGCACATAGACATGACGTTTTATGAGATTTTGTATATATCAGTCAATCAAGTAATGTCATGAAAAGACACACAATACATTAACATGAAGTAAGCTTGACACCATTTAAGTAGATTTAAAGTTATTACACATCATAGATAAGGTCACGATTTTGAATAACAGATGAGGTAACAACAAAGGAATAATTTAGTTGTCTATCGTAAATAGTCAATTCACTAAACCTGGAAATACAAAAGCCTCAATTCACTGGACAGGTGTGTGCGGTATTCCGGAGCCCGGACCAAAACGATGCACTTCCGGGTCCGACTGCGCTCGAGACGAGTGTTGTGAGAGCACTGCGCAGGTCAAAGGTCGCAAGAAGAGACAGATTGGAGGAAGCGAAGGGATCTGTAAACCTCTCCAGAAGTCGAAGGGAAGTGAGTGCCAAAGGTCATTCAAATCAATGATCTTTTAAAAATACATGTAATACTGCGTCCTAATTAGAAAAGAAATAAAGGTGATATCTTACAGTGTTTGTTCGATATCAGATATATCACATCTGCGATGAGAATCTTACTTTTAGACAACAGTTTTGTAAATTCTGAGTACAGAGAATGACAGAGTGCCTAAATATTTTTTCCTTCAAACCTGGGTGCTCGATGGTCAAATTAAGAAATGTACATACATGCGCGTGTAACAAATAAAATCAGTTTTTCTAGAAGCAGCGAGAACTAAATAGACCCCTGATTAAGGGACACATTTCATGTATGATTAAATGAATTTGTTGCAATAGATAGAGACAAAAAGAACCCAAATCATCAGATGCTATTGACAAAAGAATCAACCAATTCTATGATAGTACACGTGTCTTTCAGGTTGTTTGATCCAGTACCCCTCAGGAAAACCAGCGTCCACAGTTTTTCAATGTCCGTGCACGGCTCAACTCACGTGCATCCCAGACGGGGGACGTCTAGTTCCTCAGGGGGAAACAGGTGAAACATGCAGTCGCGGCACTGCAGAGGAAATGTTACACACCCGTATTTCCTCGAATAGGGACCGGGTCTCGAGGAAACGCCGGGTGATAAGTTGATTAATTAATGCTCCCGTAGTTGAATTGAAATAAAGTATTCCCCCTTTACCCCATTTATAATATTTGTTTCCTACTAGAAAATAAATAGACGCAGGGTTTCAAATACACGCCGGGGATAAAGGGGGTCTGAAAAACGAGGAAATACGGTACATTCATTCTTTAGTGCTTGGTTCGTTAACTCTGTCAGTGTTAAACTATATCCAATATAGAACTAAAAGATGACTTTATGTTACACAAGAAATAAGGATATCTTAGAACACATATACATAACATTGATCTCCCAATGTATTTTATAGGCATAGGCTAAATTATCTGTTATTTCAAAATCATTATAAAATACTCATTCTTTGAATCAACTCCAGAAAAAACAAGCTTTTTTGTCCAGTTTACATACGAGGGTAATATCGATTTGAAAAATCTAACACCGAGATGAAGACGTAATTCAGGAACAAATAATTGTTTTACTATTAATGTCGTTTGACAGCTCCATAAATAAATTCGTTTCAATTCACTGGACAGGTGTATGCGGTATTCCGGAACCCGAGCCCAAGCGATGCACTTCCGGGTCCGACTGCGCTCGAGACGAGTGTTGTGAGAGCACTGCGCAGGTCAAAGGTCGCAAGAAGCGACAGATTGGAGGAAGCGAAGGCATCTGTAAACCTCTCCAGAAGTCGAAGGGAAGTGAGTGACAAGGGTCATTTTTACCAGTATGTTCAGCTTCTCAGACGCTGAGCATTTTACTATTGTCTCATCCCCACTTGTCTAGTGCAAACGAAGCATGGTTTATGTAATGGATAACACACTTACAGAGGGTACAGCTAAGAGTCATAAGAGAGTCAGTTGCATAAGGAAGACCCGAACTCGTGCGCGGTAACATACGTTGGTGTCCCTGTAGCTAAAGGCCTCTCTTTGCCGAAACATCCGAGGATTGTATGGTTTCTATCTTATACAACGAAAAACAAAACAGCTATCATTTTGTAGCGTTTTTTGTAGCTTTCTTCAAAGTTTCAATGATATTTACTGCAATATGGAGTAATTTACTACAGAGGATGTCCTACTTGCTCGAGACTTCAGCTGTTAGCCTTGCTCCTTGTAATGTTGTCTCCGTGTACTAGACTCTCTGAATACCTTATAAAAAGTATTTCGTACTTATAATCGTATATACTTATCATCATTCATTGTTTTCGCTACCTAATGTTTTCCAATATCCCATGGTCATCCCTCTCAGGTTGCCTGACGCAGTACGGACCGGGTAAACCCTCCAGCACGGTGTTCCGGTGTCCCTGCGAGTCTGGGTTGCGATGTGAGGCTGACGGGGGCAATACCCCACCCCTGGGCGACACAGGTAAACCAATACCACACCCCTGGGCGACACAGGTAAACCAATACCCCACCCCTGGGCGACACAGGTAAACCAATACCCCACCCCTGGGCGACACAGGTAAACCAATACCCAACCCTGGGCGACACAGGTAAACAAATACCCCACCCCTGGGCGACACAGGTAAACCAATACCCCACCCCTGCGTGATACAGGTAAACCAATACCCCACCCCTGGGCGACACAGGTAAACCAATACCCACCCCTGGGCGACACAGGTAAACTCATACCCACCCCTGGGCGACACAGGTAGACCAATACCCCACCCCTGGGCGACACAGGTAAACCAATACCCACCCCTGGGCGACACAGGTAAACCAATATTCAGTCTCTGGGGGACACAGGTAAACCAATACCCCACCCCTGGGCGACAAAGGTAAACCAATACCCCACCCCTGGGCGACATAGTTAAACAAATACCCCACCCCTGGGCGACACAGATAAACCAATACCCCACCCCTGGGCGACACAGGTAAACCAATACCCCACCCCTGGGCGACACAGGTAAACCAATACCCCACCACGGGCGACACAGGTAAACCAATACCCCGACCCTGGGCGACACAGGTAAACCAACACCTACCCCTGGGCGACACAGGTAAACCAATACCTACCCCTGGGCGACACAGGTAAACCAATACCCACCCCTGGGCGACACAGGTAAACCAATACCCCACCCCTGGGCGACACAGGTAAACCAATATTCAGTCTCTGGGGGACACAGGTAAACCAATACCCCACCCCTGGGCGACACAGGTAAACCAATACTCCACCCCTGGGCGACACAGGTAAACAAATACTCCACCCCTGGGCGACACAGGTATACCAATACCCCACCCCTGGGCGACACAGGTAAACCAATACCCCACCCCTGCGTGATACAGGTAAACCAATACCCCACCCCTGGGCGACACAGGTAAACCAATACCCACCCCTGGGCGACACAGGTAAACTCATACCCACCCCTGGGCGACACAGGTAGACCAATACCCCACCCCTGGGCGACACAGGTAAACCAATACCCACCCCTGGGCGACAAAGGTAAACTAATACTCCACCCCTGGGCGACATAGTTAAACAAATACCCGACCCCTGGGCGACACAAGTAAACAAATACTCCACCCCTGGGCGACACAGGTAAACCAATACCCCATCCCTGGGCGACACAGGTAAACTAATACTCCACCCCTGGGCGACATAGTTAAACAAATACCCGACCCCTGGGCGACACAGGTAAACCAATACTCCACCCCTGGGCGACATAGTTAAACAAATACCCCACCCCTGGGCGACACAGGTAAACCAATACCCCACCCCTGGGCGACACAGGTAAACCAATATTCAGTCTCTGGGGGACACAGGTAAACCAATACCCCACCCCTGGGCGACAAAGGTAAACCAATACCCCACCCCTGGGCGACATAGTTAAACAAATACCCCACCCCTGGGCGACAAGGTAAACCAATACCCCTACCCTGGGCGACACAGGTAAACCAATACCCCACCCCTGGGCGACACAGGTAAACCAATACTCCATCCCTGGGCGACACAGGTAAACCAATACCCACCCCTGGGCGACACAGGTAAACCAATACCCCACCCCTGGGCGACACAGGTAAACTAATACTCCACCCCTTGGCGACACAGGTAAACCAATACCCCACCCCTGGGCGACACAGGTAAACCAATACTCCACCCCTGGGCGACACAGGTAAACCAATACCCCACCCCTTGGCGACACAGGTAAACCGATACCCCACCCCTGGGCGACACAGGTAAACCAATACCCACCCCTGGGCGACACAGGTAAACCAATACCCCACCCCTGGGCGACACAGGTAAACCAATACCCACCCCTGGGCGACACAGGTAAACCAATATTCAGTCTCTGGGGAAAAAATCTAAAAAAAACGATTGTTTTCTTAAATATGATAGAGGCTTCTACGAATATGAGGTATTCCAAACTGCACTACACTGATCCTGACTTGTTTTTCATAAGGTTATGTTTTACCTAAAGAGTTGTTACCTTCAGTCTCAGAGTTTGATTACTTGACAGTTGACAAGTTGGGCATGGTCGCATGGCCGCTAGAAGAGACTAAAGCTTAGTCGGGGAGAAAACACTTTTGGCATACATTTCAGAACCCGAGGGAGAGTATAAGTATAAAAGAACTTGTGAATCTTTATCTTCAATTAGCCACCATTTTGTTTAAATGTTTAAATGACTATACCAAATACCAAATCCAAACCCGAACGTTGTCTTAGTTAAGCTCTCTTCAACAGTATGTATGTGCAATAATCTTTTAATTGTTTCGAGTGCACGTAGTTTAATAATAAAAGGTAAAACTATTGCTTGATTTTCACTTTGGCATTTAACCCTTCAATTGTAACCCTCCGATCTTCTTAAAGATAAAAGCCTGTTGATAGTTCATTTTGTGCATGTTTGCTTATCTAAATAATTAACCTGAGAACATAGGGGACAATATTTGTGAAGGAACCGGAATGTGTCTTAAAAATACTCTGGTCGATCTTCTCTTTAGAAAGTCAAGCAACATTAAGTTGGTCATATATGCTGACTTTTTTATATCACAATGAGGTTAGTATTGATGAACTAACGGTTTTTTGTGAAGGAAGGACAAAGGGTTTGAGGTCGGGGTAATGGATTTTGATACCTGAGGATGTTTATTCCTTTGATGCATGATTAACGTCATTAAACATTTTACAAGTTTATAACAGTTTTAACTTATCAAACGTCCTTCGTACTTATCTGGATGCCTCGTCAATAATAGATCTGGCTTGTTCAAGAGTCTCAATAAAAGACCAGGGTATATTCACAAATGTAAATTCACGGTTGCCTTTTGACCCCACAGGTATCTGCCGGGCACCTGTCTCGTGTGAGACGGGGGCGGACTGCGGGGCGGGGGAGTGCTGCAAGTCGCGGGTGAGGCCTATAGGACGGAGGAGGAGGAGACAGCTGACAGGAGGGGTGTGTGAACCGCTGGCTACTACTGGGGACAGTGAGTTATTGACAGCTTTCAATATTAAAATGTTTATCTCTGGTCATTAAATATTCAAATGTCTAACAAAGGCGTTGGCCAAAATCATTGGAGCAAGAAAAACTTATAAACTTAAAGGGGCAGTAGCACGTGTTTAGGGGGAATATAACGTGATGTCAGGAAAATGAAAATTAGTGGTTCCAATTGAAAGACAACGCATTTAAACTAAATGAAACATTAATAATTCAAACATATAATGTAAAGTTTAGCCATGCGATTAATTTTTCTTACACAAAATGAATTAAAGGTGTTGACACAAAATGGCCGCCTATGGATTTAGGTGAATCTTTATACTTTGTTCTCTGCCTATGGATAATTGGTTTGTGTTATGAGATTTTTGACACTATGAAAAATGAAACATTTATCATGAACGTATAATTATCATAACGTAAATTTAAAATTTATGAAACTATCAAAAAACGTACTACTGCCCTTTAAAACCAAAATAATGTGAAGGGTGTCACTTGTGATCAAAGAAGTGAAACACTTACAACGTTTTGAACTATCAACAAGTTTAAGTGATATTATATCATCATAGACTGGTGATGACGTCCAATCCTAATTTAAAGAACCAAGGATACACTTTATTAAGTAAGTCTATAAATGCATGTAACTGGCTCTCGATCAATCGTATTGACGGAATATGTGTTTACATAAGAAAATATTATGCTGACAACAACAAAGTTTGATTAGTATTTATCGTAAACACCAATGTCATCATTATTTTAGCAGCAAACGTTTGTGTTAATAAAGATGCCACGTCCTTCCACTGTCCCCAGGCTGTTTTACTCGCTATGGTCCCGGGAAACCAGACTCCATGGTCTACTCCTGTCCCTGTCAGCTGGGTCTCACGTGTAAAGGCTCCGGAATATTTGATATTCCTCTCGGGGAAACAGGTGCGTTCTTACTTTTACATAGCTGATTTGTCCACACGAAGTGTAACTTATTCCAAATTTAGAAAATATACACCTTTTGGCCATGGCTTAAAATTTCTCTTTCAAAACCACGTTGGGGACCCATTAAACGTCCGAGGACCCAAGTGCGAAATCAGCTCCACTGTCAGTGCCTTAACAAACAAATGATAAACAAACACGGATGTGATGGGTAACACCCTTGGCTGGGTTATCTGAGAATGAGAAACGTTGATTCTCTGCCCGACACTAGGAGACGAGTTATCAATGTGTAATGGAAAATGGGCTAAATTTCTACCATATATTTTCGATAACTGTCATTTGTACCAAAGTACATTTGGTATACTTAATTGCAGTTGACATGATATATTCACTGGTATACTTAATGAAAGTTTCAGTTTCTCCCTTTAAACCTGTTCTATTTAACGGTATGTCTGAGTGCAATGGAAAATCTTAATTGATTGGCCGGGTTGTTTCAAATTCCATTAGTCTGTGTGAGAAGACTAGATTCTTTATGAGCGAGTTTGCATAATTGTATTATTTCCCCCCCAGGAACCTGCACTGACTAAGATTAGCAAATCCAACTGAGAGAGACTTTGATGAAGTCGACGTGGACACAACACAACAACCAAAGAACTCTGTCCCTTTCAGCGCTACGAGATAAAGAGAGAGGAGGGGGGGGGGGGGGGGGGGGGGCATGTAATAAAATACACAATACACTAATAAAGTAAATTACATGCGTTTATTTACATGTCTGTGTGTTGTTTGTAGGTTCCAGTGGTTAAGTGATGCATATCTAGTGGTGCCATGAAAATAAAGCAAATATAGTAAAGTGTTAATCTCTTTTTTAGGCATAAGTCTTTGAATAACAAAAGGTTGTCAAGTGATTTTCTGAAACTTCCATTGATAAAATCTTATACACATTGTTAGAACGAGCAATTTGTCATTAGTCATACAAGTCAGAAAATACTAGAATAGATAAGTGTTGTAATAAGACTATACAAACCATCAGTTATGAAAGTGAAATGTACCAGGGTTAAAACGAGTGTAGTTTATGATGTTTAGGATAAAACCCGTTTTAACGTTTACAAGTCCATTTGTTTGTTTCGGGTAAGGAAAATTATCTTAGTTGTCCCAGGGCCATTCTGTAGAACAGCTACGGGACGGACATTCTTCCCGTCGACTTCTATTGAATGTCTCTGTGGTGTGAAAGTCCCTGAAAGGAGGTTTAAGACTAACCTCCAACAACAACACAAATATTACGTCTGAGGTTTATATGTGTAGATACTACAAATACGAGGGGATATAAAAAAGTTTCAATCATCACAAACAGATATCAAAGGTACAAACTTTATTTTGTTCACATGTTTTAAAACTTCCCTACATATAATAGTCACCATCCAGACCGTCTAAATAGAAGAATTCTTAAATGTTACATGCTGCATTTCTGTTCGAAAGGGGATGGGATAGCACATGTAGCTAGCACGTTCGGCTTTGGATCGAGCGGTCTGTGGTTCGAATCCCGCCTGGGGTTCGGCAACTTTGTCTGCAGTAGAGAAGTGTTCTACACGCAAGTTTTGGTGCAATGCTACACTAAATATAAGCGCAATACCACACATGGCCGGTTCGCTAGTTCATGCCGACATGATCACAGGTTTCGCCGCAGTGCATAGCCACAATAGTGTTGCGGGCTTTCTCCCTGCAATAAAACTAGAAGCCGTGATATTAGTGAAATAGGCCTCTCGAAAAGCGGCGTTAAACCAAACAATACTTAATTTCACCTCAGTTCGAAAATTAAATCATGAACAAACGTTGACTCGTCATAAGGTTAATAAGGTTGTCGCAATATGTAGTCGACGCTTATAAATAAATAATATTGGATTCTCTCTAAAATCAGTATTGTTTTAAAGGGGCATGCAGTAGCACGTTTTTTGATAATTTTATATTTTCACTGATAATGGTCTGTTATTGCTAAATGTATTCTTTTGATAGTGTCATAAATCTAATTACACAAGCCAATCAGCCATAGTCCGAGGACAAAGTTTAAATATTCACATCATATCCATTGGCGGCCATTTTGTGTGAACACCTTTAATTCATTTTGTGTACGAAAAAGGAACCGCATGGCAAAACTTTACATCATATATTCGAAATATTACCGCTCCATTTAGTATAAATACATTGTCTTTCGATTGGCGTCATTAATTTTCATTTTCCTGACATCACCTTATAGGCTATTCCTCCTAAAAACGTGCTACTGCCCCTTTAATACATGGAAGTTAATGAACGATGTTCCTTACACAACTAGTGCATATAGCTGGTATAAAAATATGACATTAAAAGCAAAAAAATTCGAATTGTTATCGATTTAAATTAAAGGTGAACTACAATACGATAATGAATAATTTTATAGAAACAGAATCAGATTTCAAAGATAATAAATTTTCTTTAAAAAATCTTAATAATTAGTAGTGGACATAATAATAGGCCAAAGATAATTATTTAATGCATTATTTATTCTTCGTGCATGGTCCTTTATTATTATTATTATCTGTTAGGCCTATAAATTCAGTTTCATTCGAGTACATTACTACAATTTTGTGTTATCCGCGAGAGCCAATAAGAACTACTAATCGATAAAAGCTACCACGAAACAGCGGTTGTCTGGACCCGGAAATGAGAATACAGCCGGTTGTCGCGATATCGTACATTTCTCTTGTGTGGCAGAATGCCAGATTCTATTATATAATGACATTATGTGCGTTCATTAGGCTAGCTTTCACGTTGAATTAACATATCATGTATATATAATGAAAAAAAACCTAAAACAAAGAGAAATTGATAACTTTACGACATACACATTGCCGTAAAGCGTTCGGTTTCCTCAACATTCACTTTCTCTTTTTTTCCACACAAGAACACGCTGCTTGCATTCATATCTCCTGCGAAATGACAAGTTTTCAAAATGTCATGCACGCATTCGAACATTCAGATATACATTCATCTCTCTCTTTCATTTCTCTATCCATGTCGGGCCCTTGACGCCATGCTCAGCTGTATTGACGAAAGCGTAAACTTTTGAGAGCAGTGCACGGCGGTTCAGCCTGCACGTGTCGATGACAAATAGTTTTCAATCTGAATAGCGTCTTGGCAGACAGGTGCTCGACTAGTCCTTGTGACATCACAGATGATGACTGAAGGCGAATGTGAGGGGAGGTTCGCTCTATAAAGCTTGAGCCATGACCGATGAACACAAGTCGATCTGATGTGATATTATTTATCCTATAATAATGTTCAAAATGTCATGTTAAAATATACAGCAAAATCAATCACCTTTTATCTGTTTATAAAAACAAGAATGATTGAATTTTTTGTTTGATGGATAATTTGTTGCTTTTTAACTTTTTTACTCAAGGCTACTGCCTTGTTCTTTTATTTGATGACAGAAATTTACATGTGTGAAAATGCTTTTCTAGTTCTCTGTCAATGGCAATTTTGTATCAAGAACCATGATAACTTTGTGTGAAAGTACCCACTTAAATAGAAATAAAATGCTTTTTGGCAATTATTTCTAAATTTGGGACAGACTTTAATTTGAATTTAAATTTTTTATTCACAATAGTTTTTGTTTCCGACAGTTTTTGTAAAATCCCTCAACATATATGACTTTACAGGAGAGAAAATCGTGTCATTTTCATGCCACGAAATTATTTCAAAGTTAAAATGTATGTTTCTGATGCACGCTATAAATGAGCTCTAGTCTTGGCACCGTCCGCTAAGATACATTTATTAAACGTTCAATATTTTTATGTCTTATGCCCTCTACTATTCAAATCTTATGTGATTTTAAAATTAATAAAATAATTGAAAAAAGTTTGTGGCTTCCTTTATGTTAACAAACGTAAGTGCTTTGCTTTGTCTGTTTATTAATGAGTAATATATGATTCACAAATGGCTAAAGAAATTGTGTTAATAATATCAAACAGTACACACTGTTGCTGAAATCACTTTGATGGTAATGGTGTCATAAAAATTTCAATATGAAAACAGTGGTTCTCATCAAATAGTTAAAAGTTCTGAAAATGATAATGATAATATTGTTTTTTATAAAGCTGTTGACTCCACATCAACAGAAGGGACAAAAAAATGAGAAATTGCGCAGAAATCTAATTTCACTTGTAGATAATGCTGGTGATGACTGTCTAAAGATTGAGAGGAGCAATTAGTGGAATTTGGCTACATCACATGCATAAGCTGTTGTTAACTTATAGTGAACTAGAAAATTTTTGTCCATGGGACACAGATGCCCTCGCTAATAAAAAAGCCCTCAATGTTGGATTCCCAATCTGACGACCTGTCCGGCAAATAGACCGATTTCTGCATCCCCGTTTTCAACCATAGAATTTAAAACAAAATAAGAGATGCACATCTTTAGCTTTATTAAGTTCAAACATCCATTAAAATCTAGAAAATTCAAAATTTCCCAAAACAAAATATAAGATGCACACCTTTAGGATACCTATAAAGCATGTTTGAAAGATCAGCGTAGTCTATTCAGTACTTTTTAGGAGAAGTGGATAAACAACATCCCTTCTTCATACCATTATGAGCTTTCACTTGCCGCAAATGTCAGAAATTTGAAAAAGAAACAAATAGAAAAAAAAATATGAGATGCACAACCTTAGGATGCCTATAAGCCATGTCATGCATGTTCGCCATTTCAATTAAATCCATTGAACAGTTTTTGAGAAGTGGATAAACAACAACCCCTATCACACTACTATGAGCTTTCACTTGCACACAAACTAGCCTAAGTGCAACATGTCAGAAAATTGAAAAAAATAGAGCCATTGGCTCTGTAGCTCATCAGGCATCATATCAAGTTTGCTTTATACAGGCCAGATGAGCTAAAAATTAAACTGTTACCTATTGCAAGAAAACCTATAAAAAAAATTCAAAACAAATGAAACGATTACTGAATAAATTTTCTTACCCAAATGATTTATTATTATTCAACACTTTCTAGATCGCCAATATCAGACAGTGAAAGAAGTCCACACTAAAATATCCAAGGAGAAATAAATTTGCCATAGACTGTCATCTAATGGAGAAAAATAGATTTTTAAGATTGTGAACCCTGTGACCCTATTTGGGGTTATGGGGTCACAAAACCTACAGTATAGAATCCCAATTAGCCAAGGAGTCTGCACATATCATTTTTAACTCTCTACTCCTTTTGGAACTGGAGAAGAAGATGAAAATAGGTTTTTAAAGTTGTGACCCCTGTGACCCTATTTGGGGTCACAAGGCCACCAAAGCTACAATTTATAATCCTCACTAGACAAGGAGTCTGTACACAAAGTTTCAGCTTTCTAGGCCTTATGGTTCTGGAGAAGAAGTCGAAATTCCACAAAGTTTACGGACGGACGGACGCCGGACACCATGCCATGCCATAAGCCCATCGGGCCTTACAGGCCAGATGAGCTAAAAACTAGAAAATTTGTGTCCATGGGACACAGATGCCCCAGCTAATAAATGTTTTCAACCATAGAATTTAAAAAGAGATGCACATCTTTAGCTACTATGAGCTTGCACTTGCCCCAAATTTCACCTAAGTTCAACATGTCAGAAATTAGAAAAAACTTCAAAAATTGAAAAACAAAATATGAGATGCACACCCTAAGGATGCCTATAAGCCATGTATGCAATTTCAATTAAATCCATTGAACAGTTTTTGAGGAGAAGTGGATAAACAACAGAGGAGAAGTGGATATCACACTACTACCGGTATAAGCTTTCACTTGCCCCAAAATTCACCTAAGTTCAACATGTCAGAAATTTGAAAAAATTCAAAAATTGACAAACAAAATATGAGATGCACACCCATTTCTGTATAGAGTGGTTGCGTATGGACGACGGATGGACAAGCGAGGGTAATCCAGTATGCCCCTGCCATATGTGGTAGGGGCACAAAAACATTGGGGAGCCAGGGGCTAAACAACCGTGTCTGCATTAGAGAACTGTTCTCAGGCAGTAAGGTTTGGGTGCAATGCTACACTGAATTTCAGCGCAGTACCATCAACAGTTTGCTGAATCCAGCCGATGCTGACGGGTTTCATCGCAATACAACGGAAACATTTAGGAACTTTTCGTTTTGCCCGTGACGTTGTAAAGATGCATATCACCTCACCTCTGTGAAATATAGATTTTGTAAAATTAACTTTTGACTGTTTTGACACATGAAATCCAACCAAGATGTGAATAAATCATGTTGTATTGCTTAACCCTGAAAATATAATAGTGGGAAAATATGAAAAGATCACAAATCATGAAACCAAAATTCATACATTTTAATCTTTTTTTATAAAGAATATAAGCCTGTGCATATATTATCACCTCTTTTTATCAAGTAACAATTATGTTTGTATACAACCAAGTATAAACATATCCTATTGAAACCCTTTCATATGAAATTGTGACACTCACTTTGAATGCTTTCGTTTTGGCAAATTCCTTTATCAAAACAATTTTTACATGCATAAGATACTCATCCTAGTTTGTGAGATCTCCAAGACACTGGATCATATTTTAAAAAGATAAAATCAATGTAACTTCAAAAGGCACCAGCTTCAACATCTGTATAAATTTCATTGTGATACTTTTTCATGAGATCAAAGTTCGAATATCCCAACCCTCATTTTTTTTACATCCCCCATCAATATGCAGAAAAATGCTTAATATTAACTATTCTTATTATCCAAAAACACTCGTTCCCTACTTTCTTGATAGACAGTTAAAGAAAAAGATTTTTTATCCAGAGTGAAATTGCAGTTCAACAACATAATGCATGCCAACCCTTATAAGAATTAGTTTGAACCCAATTTGATTTGTGTTTTGGACAAATTAAAGGAACAATCACAGTATGACATTCTTGTTCACATAGTTAATGTAGAAACAACAACCTCTGATACATACTTTCAACAATGTTAGATTGACATGCTTTGAACCAAGGACATACATAATGTTGAATAGGAATCGTAAATCTTTTTAAAAAGATCTTGTTCTTTGAAACTTAGGTTGGATATGAATTCTCACAATTGTATGTTCCGCAATATCTTATTCATTTGCTTGCAAGAATATCCAATAATGCATCAGAAAGACTTCCTGTTTCAAAAACAAAAGGGGAGAACTCTGCTTTAAAAACAGTCTTTAGGATAGTCCAGCATTCTAGAAGTCTTCCTACGTCGACAGTTAACACATATTAAGCAAAGTTTAGGTTATCTGAACTATCTTTAGGAATGTATGACACAATGAGAACCATTTCTTCCTCATGAGAACTTGATGCTTGAGAAGACAACCCAGAGACAGACTCCCCCTGACACCGCTACACCAGCCCTGTAACACAAGTACAAGATTAGGAGGAGGTCATCACCAGGTGTAATATAATGAGTAGGCACGTGTAGGACATTCGTTGTTGATGTTCGTTGTTACTGATTAGTCACATGACTTTAAATGCGAGGAGCGGAACATTAAATCACAAGGAGTTGTCAATTTTATATAATTTAGTACATTTTATGAATACATATGAAATTTTGATATTGATTACTTCATTAACACATATCAATGTGCGATCCTATGAAAGATAATGATAACACATCACGTGACTGATCAGTAAAAACACATGTAATATGAACACATTACACCCAGTCGTCATTCTAACATGGTAGCAAAATATGTGAATGTTATCATGAAAGTTCTGTGATGACTGATTTCTTAAACAATACGTAAGTATTTCAATACAATGATACTTAAAGGGGCAGTAGCACGTTTTTAGGGGGAATATAAGGTGATGTAAGGAAATGATAGTTATTGGTTTCAATTGAAAGACAATGTATTTAAACTAAATGGGGCAGTAATAATTCAAGTATATAACGTGAAGTTAAGCCATGCGATTCCCTTTTCTTACAAAAATGAATTAAAGGTGTTCACACAAAAATGGCCGCCAATGAATTTTATGTGAAACTTCATACTTTTTCCTCTGACTATGGAGGATTGGCTTGTGTAATGAGATTTTTGACACTGTCGAAATAATACATTTAGCATTCACTTACAAATATCAGTGAGAAATTCAAAATATGAAATTATCAAAAAACGTGCTACTGCCCCTTTAATAAGTTATAACTGTATCATATATTTAAAGAAGCTAGTTGCTGCCAGCCATTTTTAGACTTTCAGAAAACCATGGTTGATGTATTGAAGATATCTGCAATGCTGCTATTGAGAATTTATATCACTTATTGGAGAGAGGTAGAACTTTGTCATCCATCGTGATGAATATGTTTGACAGGATTGACTGCAATAGGTGATTTATGGGTTGGTTTGACAATATATATATAAAATAGTTGAAAAAGTAGATTAGCGTTTACAGGACACCGCAAAAGCAGAGGTTTCGCCTTACCCTGTTCCGCCTTCTACAGGCCTGAATATATTGGGCATTTTCTTGTGACCTTGACCTCTGACACTCAAGGTCACGCAATCAATGAATACATTTCATTGAGTATAACATTAATTAGGAATGGAGAGTTACATGGATATTAACCGACTTAAATAACACTCAACTTACTGCCTTTTCAAAAAACATAACTTGAAATATTTAAAAATTTTAAATTTCAAGTGAAAGACTTGATGTAACATACAACGCTCCATTACTAAAAAATAATGGAGCGAGAGAACAAAAGGATGATGTCACAAGGGTAATTTAATGTATGGTCACATGTTGTTAGTTAGAATCTTACCAGAGGGCAGAGCGAGCCAGTTGAGAATGTCTCCACATGTTGTAGTATACCACTCGGATCTTCTTGTGGCTCTTGAAAACTCGAAGGATGTCTTTAGCACTGGAATGATTCACATAGCGCTAAGTAAACATACATAACTTAACGTCTTAAAATGAAAATTAACTTCTGTTGTGTAAATGCAAATTTTAAATTGGAGATTATGTCACAAGCTTTAGAAAGCCTTGAAAATCAAGACATTAAGTAACAAACACACATACCAGTAGAAGTTTCCTGTAGCAACTAGAGCTCGTTGACTACTCAGCATACGCACATCTACCGTTCCGTAGGCAGAAAACCATTGGGCTAGCTAGAACACAATTATTTCAATTTGTAAATATTAACTTGATATATAAATGTACTTAGTTACAAATGGATAAATGTATTTATAAGGATTAAGAAAAAGTGCATTCATAAGAGGTATATATATATAATCTATTTTTATTGCAGTCCTTAAGTAATGACAAGTTTATATGTGTCTTGACTTAGACAAAATATAAAATATTTCAAACTTTATTATCATCAATGATATAAAGTGAATAAATGCAGAACTATAAGTATTTTAAGTCATTTGATAACAAAACATAGACTACATGAATGAAATCCTCTAGATTATTTATCAGACGTAACATTACAATTAGCCCAGATGAGAACCGACCTCGTGAGCATTTAAGCAATGTCCACGTCTTCTTGATTTCACAAAGAGCAGTTCTGGTCTCTTAGACTGGGGATCCTTGCCATCCATACACTGAAACAATATATATATATTTAAACTGTTTACTCATCAATACATCTTGATCAAAAAATATATTTTCTTTTCTTTCTAAGGATCTTTGAACTATTATTTTTTTATTTTTTTTAAACAAACAAATTGTTTTGTTGTAGTTGAATGACCACTGTATCCACACATTAAATTTGGTTGATTTTGAGATGATTATTAAATAGCTTTGCCTTTGTAAACCTTTTGTTAAGCATAATTTAAAGTAAAATGGACCAGTTGCTTTTACATGACATGTGTATCAATGATTTTTATTGAAAATTGTTAGGAAAGATTGTGACCTTCTTGACCTTTTAACAGACCCCACATGGCTGACAATGGGTTTGCAAGTTTAAAATTATGGTCATTTGTACATGATAAAGATGAATAAATGTCAACATGTTTTGCTTTTGTAAATATATGGCTAACTCGAGTATGTACACAAAACCTGCTTTAATCCAAAAATGTATTCCTCTCAAATCCAAAATCATGTGCTATATTTTCAGAATCAACATGATTGTCTCTTTAAGGGTTGATAATACCTCCCTGATCTTAATATTAATGAAATGCTACATTATCAAGCGTTGATAACTACATCGCAATGTCACATTTCATGCAATAAAGAAGTTACTTTTCCTTAAGAACTTCTCTTTCTTCATCTAACCATCTTCTAAAATGCCACTCCGAGAAGTAAATCTCAGTACATAAAGTGTACTTACTATATGGTTGATGGTTGCCCGTATCAGGTTGACTCTGTTCAGGAACATCTTGAGAGATGACATGTACATCACGAAGGGACAGGGTTCAACCTCCATAGATCTGGCAGTCATACAGCTTCATTAGATATATATACACAGTGTATGAAATAAGGCCCGTCCGACAGCCCGGTGCTGGTTACTTTTGGTCGGGACTGGTAACTTTTTGAGCTTTTCCTTAAATTTTACCAATTTTGGGCTGGCAACATCTTTAGCTTATTTCAAACACTGATATACATCTCATTATCTTGTTATCTCATTATCATGATTATTATCCCTGATCAACTGAATTACTTTTTACAACCCATTAGACATCCCATTATCCAGACCACTAAATGACTTCTCTTGCAAAGCAATTGACCATCCCCTTAAAAAGGTAGAATAAAAGGCGTGCACAATCAGATGAGTATTTTTCTGTACTAGCTCGGACAAAAAATGCCCTTGGACGGACAATGGAAACGTTGGTATTACTATAAATGTTGGTCTGGGGTATAATAAATGATTTGTCATATTAATCGCTAATATATGGATAATATAAATAATCTTTTTATACCTAGTCATTAACTCATAAATATTAGACAGAAGGTTTTGTCCAATATGCACCATGCTTGTCGTTCTATTTGGAGCATTACAGAATATTATAGATAAGCATAACACCAAAGTATCTTTCACAGAATAGTTACAGATAAAACACTTACTTGATATCTTTAAATGTGATTATATGAGCCATTCTCAGGAAAACTGAAACAGATCAACAAAAATGATTCCCACAAAAGATAAACTTTCATAACAAAACACTATGTTCATTACTACATCTTTCAATTATTGCAAAGATAGAAAAGAACCAAGACAACAGAATTAAGGTCAATGTTAATTTTTGGCACTGTCATCTGTTTTGGTCCAAACAGAACTTATATATATGTACAATCTATTTTTCATCCATGAAGAGACAAATTTGAAATGATAAATTTAGAAACTTTCGCTGTGTATATAATAAGTTCAAAAACTCAAAATGTATTATCGTATGTGACAAAATCAATCAAATTTTATATTTCATCAGGGAGAGTAAACATTCCAAGCTGTTAGAAAGGAGCACTTTTATACATAGCCATGAAGCAAGGACTTTAGGTTTACCAAAGACAGTCACAACGAGTATTACATCATCAATGGTCTTTAATAAGAAGTGTTCATATATAACTCATATCTTCAAGAGCACAAAATGGCGGAATCCATCACACACGCTTTATTGACTTCCGGTTACAGGTTGCATAAAAAAGTAGAGCAGATTCCACAAACGGAATATCATGTCAACATAAAGCGAAACGAAATATTGTTCACACTAATCAAGTCATATTAATAAAGATATTCTCACCATAACCGCACTGGAAGGCATCATACCCGGCCTCGTGAGGGATGTGTTTATCTCCTGTAACATTCAGCAGTTATCAGGATATGTCGTAGAAATTCATCATACACAATTTGTATCAAGCATCATCGTAACAAAACGGATAAATTAATTAAGAAACTTATTGGTTCATAACTTTAAATGTGTTGAATCGTGTTAAGTTTGTATGTATTTTATCAGATTTAAATGATATTTGATGACCAATTACTGTAATATTTATACTGAAAGAAGCATCAAATTTCTCGCTTCAATTAGCAATTATTCATAAACAGACTTGTGTTATTCTGAGAAATCCTTTTTTAATGTGGTTATAGATAGTCTAACACTTAGACTCTGAAATAAAAGGTCAGTAAATCTTAAATTTTGAAAAAAAATGGAAGGGAGACTGAGTTTTCCTAAAGTCAAAATCTGAAGTCTATTTATAGACTTGCTAAGCCTCCTATCTTATTTAGTGTCTGGCTGATAGACTTGGTCATTGAGACAAACAGTGAAATTATGCATGTCCAAATATCTAAATAACATGGATGCTACTGAAGTGCGACATGTTGATATCACAAAGGTTGATTTCAGTTTATAAAATTTCAGTTTATTGGACTCACGGTATCTATCGAAGCCAGCAGCGTGAGAAATCTTGGGTGAATACAGTACCTGCTGTTTGCCTTTTGTGCTGAAGGAGGAAGGGTTTGAAATTTCATAAAAGTAAATGGTTAAATGGTTTCTAAACATGATAGCTACTTTAACAAATAAATACAAAAAATACAAAAATAGAGCCATTGGCCCTGTAGCTCATCAGGCTTTACATTTGATTTTGCTTTAGGGTGTGGTCAATATGGATCACCCCTTAGTAGGGGCCATAGGGCTACCCAAGCTACAATTTATAATCCTAACTAGTCAAGGAGTCTGCAAACAATATTTCAGCTTTCTAGGCCTTATGGTCCTGGAGAAGAAATGAAAATAGGCTGAAAGGACGGACGGACGGACGGATGGATGGATGGATGGATTGAAGGATGGATGGATTGAAGGAAGGAAGGAAGGAAGGAAGGAAGGAAGGCCGGACACCATGCCATGCCATAAGCTCATCTGGCCTGTAAAAAGCCATATGTGATCACTTCGCTGATATTTTTGGCAAAATGCCTAAAGGCAAGAAGTACAAAAAACTGCTCTTGTGTTGACGACATTTTTTGGAAACACTTCAGGTATGCCAAAAAGGTACAGAAATCCATTTATTTTCCAAACTAGTCTACGAAATATTAAGAGATTACTTGATTTTTTCACTTTATTTAATATTTATACAAGCAGAGTGTTGAACTTTTTAAAATATGCTCAGCTAAGATATTACCAAGGGACAAGATCTTCTAATCTTCAACTTTTACTCTGACCTAACTACATATTGGAAGTCAGACTTTCACAAAAGCCATTTGCAACCCACTGATCCCTAAACTATCATGAATCATTGAATCCTTGAATTATTGTCTGTTGATCAATAATTTCAAACACTGTTTATTCAATAACATTTATTAATAATTTTTTTACCATAATGATAATCAGAATATAAAGCATTTCAGAGGGAGATATTGACATGTTTGTTTACTTTGTGAATTTGTGAATAAAAAACACAGAACCATTATTTAAGGCAGGTGATTTTTCCTTTCAATGGGGGTTAGACAGTGCATTTGTTCAAGGAAGGCAATAATTCAGACCAGGCATTTATTTCAAGGATTTACAGTACTACCGGTAATATAAAACAACCTGTCTAGAGCTTTGTAGAGGCATTCCAGAGTTGTGGATCCCAACAGGTTCATCTCGTTCAGAGGCTGAAACATCAGAATATAGAAAGTAACAAAGATATTGGATTTTTCACAAAGAATCAACTTTGAAATGGGCAAACCAAGTGTTGATTTTTCCCCCACCTCATCGGTTATATAATTTATTGCTCTGCCACTGTTGGTGCAAAGCTGAGTATTCTACCCTGGCTGTGCTGAATACTCGATTCTGATTGGCTGACTTGTCAAGTTTACATGGGATCAAATCACTTGTTTGGTTTCAACATAACATTTACTAACTATTAACGAGTATAAAGTGTCTATGATATTCAAACAGACTAGGTTTATCTCCTTGACAGTAGAGTAAGAGTTGAATAACAACCTATCTCCTACCTTCTTCATGGCTGCAGTCATGTGTTTGGTGTCAAATATTCGTGGAAACAGCACATGGACGTGGTTTTTGAACTCTTCATACTTGTCTGAAAACAATTCATCCTTATTTTAGACCATCAACCACCAATAATCCCCCCTCCCTATAAAAACAAAATGGTCCCTCATGAAATCATGTTGAGGTCAGACTGTCCTTGTAAATAAATAAATATGAAAATGAAGAGTTGACTTACTCGGTAATGGTCTGAAGAACTTGTCGTACATGAACATGAGATCCATCAGCATGTTGTGGCCAATCAGGGGCTGAAATACCAGATTAACAGCCAATCATTTACTCTATAAAGAAAACAACAAAAAAACATTTGATAATTTGCCAAAGAAGTTGTAAAAAAAAGAGTATATCCGAACAAGTTTGAGGAAAATAACCTTGCTTTTCTTATTTACCTCTTGGACATCTATATAACTTGAACAGTTGGTTAAAAAAATAAGATTTGAGTAATTGAGGGTTCGAACCGAATTCTTATCATGTATTTGTTTTCAGCCTGGATAGTATATTATTTTCATGTGCTGACTTATATAACATATTTGCATTTAATATTGTGACATGATCATGTTGATCATCTTACTACACACATTACAGACAAACACTCTAAAATTACTTATACATGTAAAAAGTCATCTCCCCTTTTAAAGTCCTCGAGTCCTAGCAAATGGGATTGAGTTCAACTGGACAAAACTTGGGCTCGACAGTAGTTGAAACCTAAAGGAGTGACACAAGAAGCCGCATCAAGCTGCTAAAGAAGCTATTTCAGCAAGCCACTGTAGCGCCTCTAAGCTCAACCTATCCTGTCCAGGGTACAAATGTTACGCAAACTCCACTAATCTGTACCCTGGGCTCAGAAGCTAGATCCGCTCGCGCGGCCCGACTTGTAATATAGCCAATCAAATCATTTTCTCGCCATCTTCTCGATAAAATTTCAACGAGAAAATGATTTGATTGGCTATATCCCGAGTCGTGCCGCGCGAGCGAATCTAGCTTCTGAGCCCAGGGTAAAGATAAGTGGAGTTAGCATAACGTTCGTACCCTGAGACAGGATGAGCTCAACCATGCTGTCCTTACCTTCTTATAGTCGACCAGAATCCTGAAGACTTGTGTGAAACCAAGCAGAGAGGTCATCAATCTGAACAATAGATAACACACAATTATTAATATTGACTTCATAACCATACATAACTAAATGACGATATTTATCAGTAATCAATTTACCTATAATATAATTTCCCTTCTAATCGACATCAATTCCCTAACGTTTTCCAGGTTTAACAGATTCAAACAAATTGTACTTTATGTAATGTTAGTTCTCTAGCTCTCACATGAATCTTATCCCGCCTCTGAATGGCACATACAAAATATCTATCTGGAATTCTCATTTGCAGGGAACAAATATTTTCTGAATTATCTGAACATTATTAGATATTGATGGGAGAAAAACATCGTCATTATTCATTGTCAAACAAAGAACATCTCACTTCTCCTCTTGCTTCTGATGTGATTCTCTACCTTCAGCCTCCAGCTGTTCTCGTCGCCGTGACGACACTACCTCCACAACAATCTGTCACAATGTTGTACAATGTCAAGGATTATTCATTATGTCTTTGACATATATACTATTAGGAATATGTAGTATTATTAGTATACCAATTTATTGCAACACAGACACAACATGATATGAATTGGTAGATACCTGAAGTGAACAACTCCCATCTTTAATTACAGAACAACATATTTAAACAAACAGGATTTGACAGAAAGTTCTAAACAATCTTGTGTTGTGAAACTCATAACCAGGCATTGAAAAATCTTCCTTTCCAAAATGATGGACAGCTGAGCAATGATTACTCTTAATTCAGCTGTTATTTAGGACAGCATGAACATTTTGAATTTTAAAAGTACAAATATATTACAATATGTATTGCAATAAGCTTTTCTTTAGTTTTCACTGTCATCAACAAAATATTCAGCCCAGGAACTTATCTCTCCTTTAGTTACATCTTTGATCTTGTTTTCAGTCATACAAACTTAATTATCGGGATGATATCTGTAAAAAGACTGCTTGAGGACTTATTTACAGATGTTTTGTGAGAAAAATTGCCTCTTTTTGAAAACATAATTGTACTTGATTTAATTCCATAAAACTTTTGCATGAACTTAAAAATTTACAGTTGGATTAAGTTGCATATCATAAAATGCAAAAAGACATGAAATAGATAACAGATGATAAAAAATAATTTTAATAATTTGATATAATTCCGCCATGAATAAACCCTTTTGATTAAGTTCTGCCAAGCATTAACAATTGCCCTCCTAAAATGTAGCAGATAGTGAGATCCAAAATACAAAAATTTTACACTTGTTATTGAAATGGTATGTACCTCTAATAAATAAAACTTGTACAGTACATGGTGACTTAATTCCCATTTGATACACTGTTAACATACAGACAACATGAAATAAAGACAAAATGAAGGAAGTGTTATAAAAAGACGACCTACGTTCCCGAGTGAGTCGGTGTGAGTCCAGACCGAGGGGAATCTGTTCCTGATCTCGGCGTGAAGCACGTACTCGCTGCAGCTCTGTGACTCTGGGCAAAGGAAAAGCATATCAGTTGTCAAATGATATTGATAAGGTTAAACAAGAGTCATTAGAACAAGAAATATTCCACCAGCCACCAATAAATCAGAACATGAAACCTAAAACATATAACATCATTAGATTAACTAGATTAGCGTTTGCGGGATACCGCAAAAGCAGAGCAGCCCCCGAACTTTGGGTTTCGCCTCACCCTGTTCCGCCTTTTACAGGCCTCACCAAATTGGGAATTTTCTCGTGACCTTGACCTTTGACACTCAAGGTCACACAATCAATGAACACATTTCATTGAGTATAACATTATTGTAATGAAATAAAGTGTCAAAAATTAAATTAATCCATTTTCTCCATATATGTTGACCTTGCTGTGACCTTGACCTTCGACAGTTCGTACCCAAAACTTTTTGAAAATGTTGTACTTCTCAAGAGATAATATATACAAAATCTAAACTTCATAGCACAAAAACTTTTCACGTTATTGTGTTTACAAGGAATTGCAATAATTCATATCTCATGACCTTGACCTTTGACCTTCAAGGTCACACAATCATTGAACACTTTTTATTGAGTATAACAATCATGTATTGATTAAAAGTGTTCATAGTTAAAATATAGCATTTTCGCTAAAACATGCTTACGTCATGACCTTGATGTGACCTTGACCTTTGACGGATTGTAGCCAAAACCTTTTCAAATTTTTTTACTTTTCCAAGGATGATATATACCAAGTTAGAGCTTCATAGCACAAAAACTTTTCAAGTTACCGTGTTTACAAATAATTTTGTGGTGATTTTATAACTCGTGACCTTGACCTTTGAACTTGAAAGTGAACATGTCATAATGATTCCCTGGAAGTATTAACATTTAGACATGTTCATGAGTTCTGAAAAGCTAAATGGGATAAAGTTATACCCCAATTTAGTGCATTTTGTAATAACTCATATCTCATGACCTTGACCTTTGACCTTCAAGGTCACACAATCATTGAACACTTTTTATTGAGTATAACAATCATGTATTGATTAAAAGTGTTCATAGTTAAAATATAGCATTTTCGCTAAAACATGCTTACGTCATGACCTTGATGTGACCTTGACCTTTGACGGATTGTAGCCAAAACCTTTTCAAAATTTTTTACTTTTCCAAGGATGATATATACCAAGTAAGAGCTTCATAGCACAAAAACTTTTCAAGTTATCGCGTTTACAAGGAATTCTTAGAGTGAATACATAGCTCGTGACCTTGACCTTTGACCTTGAAAGTGAACGTGTCAAAATCGTTCCCCCGAGGTATGAGTAGTAAGGTATGAATAAGAGTTCTGGAAAGCTTAGGGGAAAAAAGTTATAGCTAGTAGTACGAGTGCGGCAGCGGCGATGGAAACTTCACAAAAACTGATACCAGCCCCGTCCTTAGACGGGGCTGCTAACAAGTACACAGAGTCATCTATATCCCCTGAGAAACAGTGAAAAAATTCATGGCAGATATATTTTTCAATCAGTTTCACTTGTTGACTGTATTCCTTGTTGTGTCCCTACTTGCCAATCCTGTTTGATTCCTTCCTTTCTCAATATTTATCCATAAGGGAAGTTCATATAAACTTCTGAATGAATAATTGCTAAAGAAAACTTCAAGTAATATCAATTGGAATACCACGTCCTTTCAGTCAAATATTTGTTGTGACATAGCAATCAACCTGACAGAAATCTATCCACGCCAGGAACTTGTGACCTTATTCAATTGAGTATCATGTCCTTTCTTGGTGCCTTAAGAAAACATTTTCACGCTAAAACACAACACCAGGGTGTAGCAGTCAGTTTGTAGAGTGGCCCCAGAGTTCGATTCCTGATTGTTGCTTGACACTCAGCATCAAAAGGTTCGAACAATGTTCAACTGGCGGTGACATGCTGCTGCCGGGGGCCATTGGCCCAACAAGAATGTACAATGTAAAATGTATTGTAGACTAGAAAGAGGTACTATTTTATTAACACAAATCTTGAGGTGTCATCTCACCATCATCTTGCTTGACACTGAAGGTGTCGCCCTCCTTGCTCCTGACAAACTGCTCGGCCACCTGGGAACAAACGCTCTGGATCACTCGCTCATCAACCTCCCTGCAGACAGAGTTCTACTCAATTAATCAAATCAATTATCAATCAAATACTCAACATAAAACAATCAAATCTGATATTTTGTCATCGCAAGACACTCACATCTTTATTTCTCTGAAACTAGTCTTGTATGGTGAACATCTTGTACATGCTTTATTGGAGATTGGAACTAACAGTATTGTATAACCACAAAAGTGTTTTATGAAATGTGAAGCAAAAAGCACATATGGCACTTGTCAGTTGCAAGACTCTAAATCTACAATAGAAGGATTATAGAAGTGTTTTAATACAAAGTAACAAGCAGAGCCTGTAACGCAGTGAATTTGTGTCAAGACCGATTATTCCATTAAGTTTAATTTTCAAATTGAAAATTAACTTCACTTTAGTATAGCTTGTATACAAATTGATGATTTACAATATACTTTTATTCACAAAGACGACAGCTTACCTTTCGAGAGCAAGGAAGAGCGAGCCCTTCTTGACGCTGTCTCTGATCTCCTCCTCTTGTGGTTCGTTCAGGAACGACACACCCTCGTACATCATCTGGGAGGGGTGACAGGGTGAAACATGTACAGGATGTTATAGGAGTGACCATGACATACTGTTTAGGACACAAGTGCCTGAATATTAGTATTTCCAGAGGGTAACAAGAGTTGTAAACATAGTATGTCAGGGGCAGTTCCGGGTAACATCATAACATGATATTCTGTTTATTACCGTAGTTGCGAAATTAATATTAGTATTTCCAGAGGGTAAAAAGTGTTGTAAACATAGTATGTCAGGGGCACTAATATAATATTCTCATATACCATAGTCACGAAATTATTAAAGAAATATTCAAAATCTACTTGCTTCCAATGAAAGTGGCAACAAACATTTAATGTCAGAAGCAATCTTTTACAACTTTCCTTCCTCAGGAAATTGTTGATCTTAATCTTTTAGGCATGGATTTAAGAACATGATTTATCTCTTAAACTATTGTGACATTCATCGCCTCAATATTATATGCATATTGGTATCTTTAATCTAAAAGGTAAATTGTGTTATTTAACTCATTCATAAACTTCTTTCAAAATTATATCATATATAATGTGATGCCTGCATTATGATTGCATTGTAGGACAAACTGAGATTTTCAGCTGAAACTATGAAAACAGATTTTAAATAGATTTTGATACTCACAGTTTGGAAGTTAAAGTTGTACTTGCATAGAAAAGCTATGCTGGTCGACTGAAAAAGGAACAATGAATCTAAAAAATATCTTGACAATAAATAACTTCATATATCTAATATCAACACGGTCAAAGATGTGAACGTAGACCAAAGACATTGCCCAAATTTATGTGGTTAGAGAAAAATAATATTTTAACTCTACAGATGTAACATGTCTTCAATTATGATGAGTATATCACAAAACAGATATATTTTGCAGGTTAATTGTCAAATCACATGCCTGTATCTGAAATCGGAGATCATGAGGGCCGAAAGCCATTGGGAAGAGAGTAAAGTTGAAGGTATGAGCGCTGTAACTGAGGGGAGAAAATCAAACAATTAGTCAGAATGAAATTAATTACATCAATATAATTCATTTTCAACATTAAGACTCAAATAACATTGATAATCCATAAAGCTAAAATAGGGACACAATTAAAGAGGAGAAGTCCTTGTGTGTGGTTTCACAATGTTCTAAGAAAAGAAGTTTTGAATTACATCCAAATTTGATGAAAAACTAGGTAATCTTAAACAGATCAATGTTTTGAAAGTGCTATCAAGAATAAGAATAGTTTAACTACTGACCTGTTTTCAGTTCCATTTTTCACAAACGCTGACAACCCTGTGAAATTTTTGATAATTTCATTAAAAAAACCAAAAAGAAAATTGCTAATACCTCCTTAGGATTTCAATTTACAAGAGTGACAAGTTTCATAATTCATACAGGCCTGTATACTGTTTCAAAATAAAACATACATTCCCATTGTTTCGAAACATTTTTTACAAGTTCAAGGGATAAGATAAGTTGCAAAAAGGTTCCAATCTTACACAATTATATTTAAACAAAACTTGGTTCTGGAAGATTTCTAAAAGTATGTATGGAAAATTATGTATTTGCACATAGGTAAACACTTAAAACATGTCCCATTTAATAATTACTATAGGAAATAAAAGGATCTGTTAAGAAACTGTTCTGAAAAAAAAATGAGATATCAATAAAAAATCCTCTGATTGAACAAATAAAAAAATCCTTACCAATCTGACAAAGAAGAAATTTTGACACACTCTTTTTTAGTTTCTTGTATCTCTCTTCGCTGCTGTCAAATAAACTGAAACCAAATTAAGTGACAGCCTTAAATCCTTTGAATAACAAATGTAAACACAGTCACATTAAAAACTTCAGAACGGGAGGTCAAACAACCAATTTAACATTTCGTTTCAACGTAAGTTTCTTTACATAAAAATTAAGTTGATCTTTCTGATATCTTTGACAAACCCCAACTTTTGCCTTTTAAATCAAACTGAAAAATAAAAAATACAAATAAATGAGGGTAATCTATCATGATTACTGAAAAAGATTATCTTAATCTGCCAAAACTAAATTTATGACGACAAAGCAAAACATTTGCCACATATCTGACCTCTACTGAGGTCATGTCAGGTGACATTAGCGTTCCAGCCAATTGTTGACAATGTTAGACAGCTATAGGCACCATTCAATAATAAAGAGGTAAGTGAATTGTTGAATTAACGGAATCTTAAAGATCAAAGACATGGCCAACTGATATGACTCTCATAAAGATCCGATTTTGCAGCAATTGAGTTTCATGTACAGTAGAACTCGGATATAACGAACTCCAAGGGACCAAAGAATTTAGTTAGTTATATCCGGTGTTCGCTATACGCATATAATTTTAATGATATTATATAGGGACAGGACTCGCTATATCCGTGTTCTACTGTAATAGGTTCAACCTTATTTAAATGAGATTGGTCTGTATATTGAAGCTAACCTAGCTTTTACAAATTCAAGAATTAATTCTTTATTTGATAAAAAATCACATTATTGTGATAATATTGCAAATTTCTTATATCTGCCAAATAAATACATTTGATGCAAAATTTGAAAAGAATACATCTTTAAATTATGCATGTACGCATGCTGTATTTATCATCATCCTTTAGGATTAATTAACTTCAGTATGATAATAAACCAAAAACACATTACCTAGGTTTACTTTCGTCATCTAGCTGAAGGCCAGTGAATTCTGTATCAATTGCTGGAAGGGAACAAAAGCCTTTACTAAAATACAATGATGTACGTGATCTAATTTACATCATTTCAATGAAGTGATGTGAAATTTGCGAGATTTTAAAGTTTCAGCGAAGCGCTTTGATTATTCTCACCGACAAATTCAGCCTGTTTGATTGTCCTCTCTATTGATGGAAGATAGTTGTCAATATTACTTCTTAAAACGTCGCACATGGTGTTTATAACTTGTAGAAAGACTTCTCACGTGAAGTCTACACGTGCAGGCAATGTTTATAGATGGCGCTTCTCAATTTTGTAACGCGACATTTCATTGGCTGGAAGCCTCAAGTAAAATCCGGATACTATTGTCGTGTGGTTCACTACTTTCGGTTTTCTTGCCAAAGATGCTGAACTGAATGCTTACAAAAAATGAATGAATTAACATAATGTGATTTTTTTCTTATCAATATATTATATATAAATTAACTGTCATGTCGATTTTGTATCTACCTTTATGGACTTTTGTAATTTGTTTTCCCCGCCTTTCATCACTGAATTGTTATAAATGATTAAACGAACTTTGATTTAAGACAGATTTTACAGAGACAAATGCAAAACTTGGTGAAGATTGAAAGATTTATATTAAAGACTGGTCTTTTTTCAGGGGTAATGATATTGTAACTCCCCCAGAGCGATAGAAATTTTAAATCATGGCACTCCCAATTCAACTGGTTTTTATGACCCTCCCA
This sequence comes from Steromphala cineraria, assembly GCA_916613615.1. Taxonomy (NCBI): domain Eukaryota; kingdom Metazoa; phylum Mollusca; class Gastropoda; order Trochida; family Trochidae; genus Steromphala; species Steromphala cineraria. Next base: position 63,301,798 of record OU744728.1, on the reverse strand, counting down.
AAACATTACGCCAAAAATATTAAGAAAAATGTTACTTTTCTTTGCCTGCAGACAAAAGTGATGCGATGACGCGGAATATATTTCCATTGTTTTCATAATTGAACAATGAAAATAATTCAACAGAAAAAGACAAAAATAGACATGAATTTTATTTGACTTTATAAATAACTGCGTAAAAACGTATCTTGGAGGCCTCCACGAACAGAAACGAGGTGTTTTTAAAAGTTCATGTTTCAATGTTTCAAAGTTCCATTCTTACCTTTGTTGGTCTTCTAACTGTCCCTGAAACAAAATCTTTATTAAAGACGCACGCAATTAAGTCTATAGGCCTATTATTGTAGCAAGTCTAGATCACTGCCGTTTCGGGGTGTCTGAATATGAACAGCTTCAGTGGGCTCCCTTATCTTTAAAGCATAAAAATGCATTTAAATCATATGTTCATCTCAAAGACTAAAATCTAGTCTATTCCCTTATCAACATCTGGAAAAAAGATTGACAAGTGGGTTTGAAACTGACGCTGGCCGAACCCAGATACATGTATACAAATTACCTTTTTTCTAGAAATGTACTTCTGAAGATTCACTTAAATCATGTTTGGATATCTGTTGTGACATTAAGAGTTTTGAAAAAGGCCAATGGTACAAGAATATCTTAAATCATTGCACGAGTACATTATTTTACATTTTACATTTTAATAAAGACTAAGAAAAAGAAAGAAATCGTTTTGAAAATCTTAATTTTATCTCCCGTATAAAACATCCAGATTACAAAAATACAATAAATCATAGCAAATTATATATAACAGTAAAAAATGTTATAGTTAGATAAATGTATGACTCTTGCAAATGACATTTTTGGTTCATAGTGTAATATAAACGCCTTTCAAATATCATAAGATGATGAGAAATGTGTTATTGTAATTTTAAACGCAATCTTAAACAAATATTTTCAATAACTATAAAAAATATCTAAGATGTGTTCTTTGAAAATAAACAATCTGGTGATTATCAGTTCCTAGAAAATGAGCGATAAGGATATAATTATTCTTCATGGTTTAGCTCGGTTATAATTTTCCTGGTTCTGTTGCAATGTCGTAATTGTGTGATCTCTTTTTTATTGAAATGAAAGGTGTTCATTCCGTGAAGCTCTGATTCAAGTGTCGGATACATTTGATTGGCGAAATAATATTGATAATAGTAATTTATATTCAACCTGGTATTTGTGATAAATATTACGACAACAATGCGTCTCACATATCAGCCAATCACGAGCCCTGTTTCAAACTCCATAGGAACATGTAAACAATGGCGGAAAGTTCAACATTTTTGTGACGAATGTTTTGTTTAGAGAAACTATGAACAATTTATGACATTTATAGATGAATATGTGTAGACGGAATCATGGAATTTCGAATGGTTTTAGTGTTGATTATAACTGTCATCGGGTTCACTGATGTTTCCGAGGGACAAGGTGCGTTTAATAAATGTTCTCAACAAGTATTCACATGTTTCACTCCACAATTTCACATTTTTCCATGAACGTTTTGGGAATCTAAAATGCAATATATCCTATTATTGAAAACAACGTATGGTTTTACATGATTGCCTTAAAATAAGGCCATATCATGATAGAAATGAGTGTTCTGAATCATTAGTTGCACACATCTTGCACCTTGGTTGAAGTTTACATCTTGTCAAGACATGTCAAGTGTGCAGATTCCTTGATTAATCTTAAAGAGAGATTAAAAAGGTTCTATTTTGAAAAAGGGAATTAACTAGATACAAATATTGATTGAAATGATCTACAAATTCACAAGTATTTTATTTTTAAACTAAACGAGAAAATAAAACATCTGTTTTATTTTTCTAATAAAAGCTGTTTTCTTTTAGATTGTCAAGTCCTAAGCAACAACATTGAAATATTAACCCCCTTAGATATGTTTTGAGTTGAATGTTACATGAAAAATAAAATGATCATCATCTTATCAAAATGACATATATATATTTTTTTTTAATTCCACAAATTACAGAATCCTCAAATTTTACAAAACCTACCCCAACAAAACCTTTTCTTTTAACCAAGGAATGATCTCCAAACCACAAATTAAATTATCATATATTTCCCAAGAAAAAAGCATGAAAAACTTGCATACCGGTAATCAGATTTCACCCTCTTTTGAAGACTTTTTAAAAGAAATATCATAAGATAAAAGCCAAATAATCTGGTATCTTTTTCTGATATAGTCACCAATTTCAAGCTCTTGATCACATGCTTATCAGCAATAGTCGGACATTCATTTATTTTGAAAGATGATACATAATTTTCAATAAACATTATCCATTAGCATTATTCCTGAATACTTCAAACAATAAAACATCAGTGTTATTATTACTTATTACATGCTTAAAATCACGTTTAATTTTCTGTTTTAACAATGAAAAGAAAATGAGAAATGTTCATTCAGCTAATATTGGCAATCATTACAAATAATAAGTTTTCTGAATTCAATTTTCATAAAGGAAATGGAAAGGTTTACTTTGGTGCCTTGGGAGATGGGACTGGCTTTACCAACACAACCAGCTACAACTTTAACGTCAACGCTAGATCCGGAGAGCTGCCGATCTATCTCAGAATCTCCGACTTGACCGACCCAACACAAGATGTGGCACTCACAGACACGGTATTGGTTAATTATTATCTTACCAAACATTTAAATCATTCTTTTATTTTTGTATGATGTACTACTGAATTTATTGATTTGTCATATCATTTCAAAGTCATAGTGAATACAAGATTTCACTAAGCAATAACAAGATTTGTGAAAGCTTTTTATGGCAAATTCTTTTTACATTTTTATCTAATTTGGGATATTTGAAGGACTGTTTTTTTGAATAGCACATTGATCAAAATGAGAAATTAATATTTATTGGAAAGTAGATTTGAGTTTGAAAATTTGCCAATGCAATGATTAAAGATAAGATCATTAGATGATTTAAAATCCTAAATACCAAATGAGAGTCTGTAAAAGATGACACATTCATGTACGGTAGTAACAGTAACAGTACGTACCTCCTTCAGCTGTTTATCAGTATCATCACATTATCTTTTCATTGCTTAACCCTTATAGTGCCCGGCCTTTGACGCTATGCGCTCACGCAGTGCCGCTAACTTTTGGAGTAAACTCGAGATTTTGGTCAACGTTGACAAAAAATGTCCCTGAGGCGTTATCTATGTTCGGAAATTCATGAAATTTTAAGTGAAGAAATCTGAGTTGTTTACCATTCAATCAATGTAATTTTAAATCATAAGTGACAACAATAAAAATGAATTTAATCTAATTATAAACTTCAGAGACGTTTTTCATGCAAATGTTCAGCCGAGGAACGTTAGCATACCCTTGTTTCATCGATTGTAATTAAATTGCCGTTATCTACAAAGTAATTAAATTGTCATTTATCAAGAAAGCGGATTTCAGTGATCACGTTGATGTGTTTACTTCCTACATGCGACCGATTGTTCACGAAAAAATAAAAGTTATCTTTTTGTTTTCATTTGTTGAACATTGTTCGCCGTGACGTCATAGACAAACTAAGTGCAGTAAATGTACGGTGCACGCAAAGTCCTTGCAATTTTTTCACAGCCGGTGCACATGACTGAATTTCCATCCACAGAAAATTATGGATTCGATCTTGAAAATGATATAACTTTCGGAAACATTAGAGCTGAAATTATGTTGCTATCACAAGGTCGAAAACAAAAGCAGTTTCAAGCAGACAGAATCATGATTTGAGTCGCATTTTTGCAAGCGCATAAACAACTCAATATATATTGTTGTACAATAAACTAAAACGAGTACAGATTATCAAATTAGAATTCATAAGCAAACTATTGGAACAGTTTTCCATGTATTTTTTAACAGAAAATTCAAAACGATCGATCAGACAAAAGCGCGAAAAAATAGCGAGAACACATCACGGCAGTTTTGGTATTGCGTAATTGGCAGAATTCCTTTTCCACATAGATTTAACATAAGCATGTATTTTCAATCTCAATCACAGTTTAAATTGTGGTAAACATATATATAATATAACCTTTAATAAATCCATAATATATCAAGCAAATTTGGTCAATCCAGACGTATATCAAACTATACTCTCGAGTTAAAACAAAAAAAGGAAAACACCAGCATGGTTAAAACAAATCATCAAAATCAAAATTAGATTTAATAACAAATCTAACTATAATTTACCCTGAATAACACAAAGGAAGGTTGCAAACTATATATACGATCAACTGGATATAATGTCTTTACTTGACATGGAAGAAAATGACTAAAATATTTAAAGATAAAACAGGCCTGCTTCCCGAAAACGGCCGACTTGATTGACGGGTCGTCCACTCGCGGCTTTATGCACGATGAAATTCGCGCATTAAATATGGTGGGAAGGTTGTCGTACTTCAGTGTCTACTCTTTAAATTTCTCGGGTGCCTAAAATTGATCAAGCAACACTTTTATCTATAATGTTCTTCATCTCTATCAAGGTTTTCGAAAGCCAACATTGATCTACGCTCTTCAGCGTCGTCTGTTACTGGCCACGCCCCTAGCTCAGCGAACAATGGGTTTCAATTTTGAGATCATATTGGTGAATAGACCAGTAACTCTTTGTTTTTTGATCAAACTTTTATAAGCACACAATTTGTTTCACATTCTCTATTATATCAGATGTTGTATTGCATCCAGGGATTCATTCATAAATTCACAATCAATGACAAATAAAAAAACTATGTTCTTAATATATTTCAAGAAATTAATCAATTTAAAAATCATATTGAGACTAGATACCCCTTAATTTTGCATAATTTTTTAATTAAAATATCGTAAAAACTCTTTATCAGTTGGACGAAATAACTCAAATGAAAAAAATAGATTGTTAAAATGGGATTGAATTAATAGAGAAAATAGAATAAAATATAATAAAAATCGAGGATGTATACAGAATTTTTTTTATATTAATGTATTTTTTTTCAATAAACATGCATGTTGATATTTATTATAGGCCTACAATAGGAAATGTGCGATGGCCCTTATAAATTGAAAACATGCGCCCTGATCACTGAGGTTTTTTTCATTTGAAAGATTTAAGGAATACTGTATAATCACTTTCCATCTGATAAATTTCAGACATAATTTCCAGAATGCCACTTAATTTTATTCCTGTTCAGTATTTTTGTAAGCGTATCATATTAATTAAGATATATAGGCCTATATGGCTTTGATAAATATAAGAAAATGTCAAATTCAATGAGTGAGAAAGACAGCAAAACCAAAGCTCGATATGACAAGAGTCAGCCGTCATCATCTAGATTTTTATTGCCAAGGTCACCTTCATTGTAATCAAAAGGATTTTAAAAATATTTTTTTTATTTCGACAACAAGGGATTTCCCGTACTATAAATAGCGCTAATGGTCACGAGCAAAGTAGACCGGATATGACGGCAGAACATGCGAAGACGTCACGACTCGCGTGTCTCGTGCTGTTCACCAGACCACAGGTGATTGTTCCGCGCCAGAATGAAGGTTCGATTTGAAGTTGAAACAAACTCTCGTAATCCTTGGCTGGTTTATTCCTCAAATAAATCGATTAAAATCATCCTCAAAGTTTGAAATAAAAAATATATGACAATGACATATGAATGACACTATTTTGACATAATGATTGTTATTTTCATAGGAAAATAATCATGGTTAAAATATATTTATCCAGAGTAATTAACGCTATGGAAATGACTTTTGCAATCCGTTAAATTTTATTCTATATTTAGCACATTTCGAGGCAAACACAAATATCAAAATGGTAATGTGATGTACTCTTTCGTTTCACTAAAACCAACAGACGTCCGTACCAAATTAGCTCATAGAAATAAGATCTCACGAAAGTGGTATCTACAATGTCACCGCCATTCTGTCAACAAAACAGCCGCGCAATGCAACGTGTACTACATTTTAAAATTATACGTTTTGCAATCTTGCACTCATCAAATCATGAAAACATGGACTCATACATAAACAAAAATTAAAATGCTATCTTTCGATGGTATTTTCAGGTAACGTTACTTATTTGTTCGATGTAAATGGGCTGTCAGGTCGCGAATCGTTTTGAAACTTTTTTGTACCGATCAGATTTGTCTGTGACCCGAAGTGTTGTACTGTTTTATTATGCGGCCCCGCAATTTTTGGATTAACGATAATTCAAATGATACGCATGACCTGTACATCGTTTATCAACTGTAGAAAATGTATCAGTCATTACATTTCTCGAAACATCTTGGGTGTAACAAAATATCCAAATTAGAATCAGATGTACTCTGTCCGCTGCCAGTTTGACTGGCCATTTTGTTTATTTCCATTCAAGAGTTGGCAGTGACGAATGCTGGTTTGCCAAATACTTCTGGAAAGGTCTGCTGCATATTATTGCTAATTGATTACCATATTCGTGTATAATATCGATTTCAGTACCCATATAGTATGTCTTGTCAAGAATTTACATTTGAAAAAGAAATCTAGGAGCAAGTAATGGATCATAGTAATTTTCCTTAGTCAAGGAATGATGGCCAGTTTTACCAAATCAAAAGTAATAATTAATTAAGTCGGTTCATTAATTATTAGAATGCATTTTCCATTGTCAATATGTGATTTCAAAACTAGAGATACTGTAGATTTTGGTAATACTTGGGAATTTTCCTGTTTCATTAAATTTTGTCTGTTATGCTGGTGAATTATTTACACTAGTATTTGAGAAAATTAACCCCATCGGTCATGCCCAAGGACCATATGTGTCCCAAATAGGTATTTTTATAAAACCAAATTTCTCTGTTAATATCAGGTTTTGTAGTACAAAAGTGGTATCAAATTAAATCTAATTTGACAGTGATTCTGAAAATGTGGGTTTCAGTTAGAATTGGTTGAGATATTTTTACCCATGCATTGAAGAGGACTAACCCCTATCGGCCATGGTCATGGACCATATGTGTCCTTATCATTTTATTTTGTTAAAAACTTAATATCTCTGTCAATATCTGGCCAAATAGTGTAAAAGTGGTATCACATTGATGACTTTGTTATGGAGATTATTTAAAAATAGGTGTGAACTTCAATTGATTGATATAAGTTTTCATTTGCATTGTAGAAAACTACCCCCAATGGCCATGCCCAGGGACCATATGTGTCTCGATAGAATTATTTAGTGAAAAGCATGATATCTCTGTTAATAGTGTGTTCTATATTGCAAACGTGGTACCAAATTGAAGCTATGTTTATATAGATTCTAAAAATATGACTGTCAACTTAAATCGGTGCAGGATTTTTTCAACAGCCCAGACTGTATATTGGGTTATGGCTAGGGACCATATATGGTCCTGCGGCATTATGGGGAGTTTGGGGGGAGGGGCACATATATGGTCCTGGGGCACTATAAGGGTCATTATGGGGAGTTTGGGGGGAGGGGCACATATATGGTCCTGGGGCACTATAAGGGTTAACCCTTATAGTGCCCCAGGACCATATATGGTCCTGGGGCACTATAAGGGTTAACCCTTATAGTGCCCCAGGACCATATATGTGCCCTTAAAGTGCCCCAGGACCATATATGTGCCCCTCCCCCCAAACAGACAAATCTGATCGGTACAAAAAAGTTTCAAAACGATTCGCGACCTGACAGCCCATTTACATCGAACAAATAAGTAACGTTACCTGAAAATACCATCGAAAGATAGCATTTTAATTTTTGTTTATGTATGAGTCCATGTTTTCATGATTTGATGAGTGCAAGATTGCAAAACGTATAATTTTAAAATGTAGTACAAGCTGCATTGCGCGGCTGTTTTGTTGACAGAATGGCGGTGACATTGTAGATACCACTTTCGTGAGATCTTATTTCTATGAGCTAATGTGGTACGGACGTCTGTTGGTTTTAGTGAAACGAAAGAGTAAATCACATACCATTTTGATATTTGTGTATGCCTCAAAATGTTCTTAATATAGAATAAAATTTAACGGATTGCAAAAGTCATTTCCATAGCGTTAATTACTCTGGATAAATAGAGTACGTCCGGGTAATTCCGCTCATGAGGGTAATTCCGCTCGGTAACATAAAATCTGTCATTACAAATAAAATTTGTTTTGTTTTTGTGTATACTTTGCATATTTCACAACTTCATTTCAATATTTTGTTATTCATGACATGCAACAAAATTTTCTTAATTGTAATAATTTGAATAATTCAAGAAAACTAAAGTTTTGTTTTCCCGCGCTTTCCTTTTCGCCATTTCTATCAGATTGATGGCCGTTGGATGTTGGCAGTCAGTCAAACCCAGTCGGCACTCATTGATAAATCAACATAAACTTGAGTGGTGCTAAATGTTTAAATGAGCAATAAAATACTCCAAGATATCCTTAGCGATGTGGCTTTCATACAGTAATTTTTGGATATAATGAAAAATCTATGAATTTGATGTGAGCGGAATAAGCCTCCATTATTTTTGACGATAATTGGAAGTAGTTTAATTCCGCTCACAATAAGATATGACGTCATTCTTCCCTTGCTAATAATTTTCTTGAATAAATAGACGTTCAAGAAGTTATCATTTACAATTGCAGGTGAATTTAGAATTATTTGATAAAAATCACAATAGTATTTCTAATCATATTTTTGTAACATCTCAATTTGATATAACCGTAACCATTCATGTATATCATAAGAGGAAGATAGATCAAACCGGTAGATATAATTAAGCGACAAATTCAACCTGCATCAGACGCTTTGCTCTCTGTTGTACAACTTAGACATAAAATGACAGGCCATGCTTAAACTTCGGCTTTTGCTTGAAGTTTAATAATGGCCTTACGCCTACATTGTTTTGTTATAGAAACTTTAAGTTGACCTTTAAACTCATATCATGCATCTGAAATTTTCCAAAAATATTCATGTGAATTGAATAATTAGGCCTATTTGTTTTCTGAATTGTTACAAGTTTATGCGAATGATCACATGTTAAACACCAGTTATCATCATAACATCGAGTTTGGAATGATTTGGAAATTTGGTGTATTATTTATATATATATATTTAAGTTCTTAAGAACTTAAGAGTACATTCTTGAAGTTGGTTTTGGAAATGAGTCAAGCATTTTGAATACCAAGTGTTTAAAACATGTTGGTAAATGGTCGTACCTAAAAGAATAATTTATTTATAGCAAAATATAAACATTGATACTGTTACTACTGTAAAAATATGAATTGATACCATTTATGGTGTAAACACGTATTATTTGGTACTGAGGTGAATTACCCACAGGGGTGAGCGGAATTAGCCCCAGCTGATCGGAATTAGCCTACTCGTGAATTACGACGTTATTGCCTGATTGTCTTAATTAATGAGGGTATTTTTTAATAAAAATGTTCAATCTATGAAGCTGAAATGCTTATTTTCCTGGCTGAATTAAAATATTTGGTCCATATCTTATTGTGATGTGTCTATATGAGATCGTGTCCAAAAGTGAGCGGAAATACCCGGACGTACTCTATATTTTAACCATGCTTTTTTTCCTATGAAAATAACAATCATTATGTCAAAATAGTGTCATTCATATGTCATTGTCATTTATTTTTTATTTCAAACTTTGAGGATGATTTTAATCGATTTATTTGAGGAATAAACAAGCCAAGGATTACGAGAGTTTGTTTCAACTTCAAATCGAACCTTCATTCTGGCGCGGAACAATCACCTGTCGTCTGGTGAACAGCACGAGACACGCGAGTCGTGACGTCTTCGCATGTTCTGCCGTCATATCCGGTCTACTTTGCTCGTGACCATTAGCGCTATTTATAGTACGGGAAATCCCTTGTTGCCGAAATAAAAAAAATATTTTAAAAATCCTTTTGATTACAGTGACCTTGGCAATAAAAATCTAGATGATGACGGCTGACTCTTGTAATGTCGAGCTTTGGTTTTGCTGTCTTTCTCATTGAATTTGACATTTTCTTATATTTATCAAAGCCATATATATATCTTAATTAATATGATACGCTTACAAAAATACTGAACAGGAATAAAATGAAGTGGCATTCTGGAAATTATGTCTGAAATTTATCAGATGGAAAGTGATTATACAGTATTCCTTAAATCTTTCAAATGAAAAAAAAACCAAGTCATCAGGGCGCATGTTTTCAATTTATAAGGGCCATCGCACATTTCCTATTGTAGGCCTATAATATAATAAATATCAACATGCATGTTTATTGAAAAAAAATACATTAATATAAAAAAATTTCTGTATATACATCCTCGATTTTTATTATATTTTATTCTATTTTCTCTATTAATTCAATCCCATTTTAACAATCTAATTTTTTCATTTGAATTATTTCGTCCAACTGATAAAGAGTTTTTACGATATTTTAATTTAAAAATTATGCAAAATTAAGGGGTATCTAGTCTCAATATGATTTTTAAATTGATTAATTTCTTGAAATATATTAAGAACATAGTTTTTTTATTTGTCATTGATTGTGAATTTATGAATGAATCCCTGGATGCAATACAACATCTGATATAATAGAGAATGTGAAACAAATTGTGTGCTTATAAAAGTTTGATCAAAAAACAAAAAGTTACTGGTCTATTCACCAATATGATCTCAAAATTGAAACCCATTGTTCGCTGAGCTAGGGGCGTGGCCAGTAACAGACGACGCTGAAGAGCGTCAATGTTGGCATTCGAAAACCTTGATAGAGATGAAGAACATTATAGATAAAAGTGTTGCTTGATAAATTTAAGGCACCCGAGAAATTTAAAGAGTAAACACTTAAGTACGACAACCTTCCCACCATATTTAATGCGCGAATTTCATCGTGCATAAAGCCGCGAGTGGACGACCCGTCAATCAAGTCGGCCGTTTTCGGGAAGCAGGCCTGTTTTATCTTTAAATATTTTAGTCATTTTCTTCCATGTTAAGTAAAGACATTATATCCAGTTGATCGTATATATAGTTTGCAACCTTCCTTTGTGTTATTCAGGGTAAATTATAGTTAGATTTGTTATTAAACTAATTTTGATTTTGATGATTGTTTAACCAAGCTGGTGTTTTCCTTTTTTTGTTTTAACTCGAGAGTATAGTTATCCCCCGCCGCGCGTTTAGCGCGAAGCGGGGGATATAGTATTCAGCTCCGTACGTCCGTCCGTCCGTCTGTACGTCCGTACGTCCGTCCGTCCCGCTTCTTGTTAGCGCGATATCTAATGAACCGCTCAACCTAGAATCTTCAAACTTGGTACCAGTCTTCATCTGGGGAATACGCAGACCTGAAAAGTTTTCGGTGACCTTGACTTCATTTTCAAGGTCACAGCGAGACTTTGACCAGTTTTGAAAATGTTGTTAGCGCGATATCTAATGAACCGCTCAACCTAGAATCTTCAAACTTGGTACCAGTCTTCATCTGGGGAATACGTAGACCTGAAAAGTTTTCGGTGACCTTGACTTCATTTTCAAGGTCACAGCGAGACTTTGACCAGTTTTGAAAATGTTGTTAGCGCGATATCTAATGAACCGCTCAACCTAGAATCTTCAAACTTGGTACCAGTCTTCATCTGGGGAATAAGCAGACCTGACAAGTTTTCGGTGACCTTGACTTCATTTTCAAGGTCACAGCGAGACTTTGACCAGTTTTGAAAATGTTGTTAGCGCGATATCTAATGAACCGCTCAACCTAGATTCTTCAAACTTGGTACCAGTCTTCATCTGGGGAATAAGCAGACCTGAAAAGTTTTCGGTGACCTTGACCTCATTTTCAAGGTCACATCGAGACCTTGACCAGTTTTAAAAATGTTGTTAGTGCCATATCTCATGAACCCATTAACCTTGAGTCTTCACTGGGGACATAGTATTCCGCTCCGTACGTCCGTCCAGCTTCTTGTTGTTAACATCAATTTGCGGCGGGGGATCATGTCACCTTTGTGACAAATACTTGTTTGATATACGTCTGGCAGTGACCAAATTTGCTTGATATATTATGGATTTATTGAAGGTTATATTATATATATGTTTACCACAATTTAAACTGTGATTGAGATTGAAAATACATGCTTGTGTTAAATCTATGTGGAAAAGGAATTCTGCCAATTACGCAATACCAAAACTGCCGTGATGTGTTCTCGCTATTTTTTCGCGCTTTTGTCTGATCGATCGTTTTGAATTTTCTGTTAGAACATACATGGAAAACTGTTCCAATAGTTTGCTTATGAATTCTAATTTGATAATCTGTACTTTTTCATCGTTTTAGTTTATTGTACAACAATATATATTGAGTTGTTTATGCGCTTGCAAAAATGCGACTCAAATCATGATTCTGTCTGCTTGAAACTGCTTTTGTTTTCGACCTTGTGATAGCAAAATAATTTCAGCTCTAATGTTTCCGAAAGTTATATCATTTTCAAGATCGGATCCATAACTTTCTGTGGATGGAAATTCAGTCATGTGCACCGGCTGTGGAAAAATTGCAAGGACTTTGCGTGCACAGTACGTTTACTGCACTTTGTTTGTCAATGACGTCAAGGCGAACAATGTTCAACAAATGAAAACAAAAAGATAACTTGTATTATTTCGTGAACAATCGATCGCATGTAGGAAGTAAACACATCAACGTGATCACTGACATCCGCTTTCTTGATAAATAACAATTAAATTAATTTGTAGATAACGGCAATTTAATTACAATCGATGAAATCAGGGTATGCTAACGTTCCTCAGCTGAACATTTGCATGAAAAACGTCTCTGCCGTTTATAACTAGGTTAAATTCGTTTTTATTGTTGCCATTTATGATCCAAATTTACATTGATTGAATGGGAAACAACTCAGCTTTCTTCACTTAAAATTTCATGAATTTCCGAACATAGATAACGCCTCAGCGACACTTTTTGTGCAACGTTGACTAAAATCTCGAGTCAACTTCAAAAGTTAGCGGCACTGCGTGAGCGCATAGCGTCAAAGGCCGGGCACTATAAGGGTTAATGACAGTTTACATTTAATCAAGTCTTATCACTTAGACTTTTTCTAGACTCTTACTAAGGAGAGTTTTGTAAAGATTTAATTAATGTGTTTAAGGTTGACATAAGTTGTGAGGTGAGCAACACTGGCTCAGGATTCAGCAGAGTTACGTTTGACCCACTGGCTTTCACTACAGCAGATAACCCTCTCTATGGACCAATCACTTTCAAGTGAGTACTTTTCAGTATTTCCAAATTGCCATTTTGTATGTTCAAGCAGGTTATGGGTTTGAAAGTATTAAACGGCCAGTTCGAGCGCGTTTTCACCGATAAGCTTAGGGTGCTAACGAAGCTATTTTTAGACACAGCGCGTCATTTGTTTAGCAGATCTATAAATAGAATGAAAAATGTCCCTTCCCATAATGCAATGTAGTGTGCAGGGAATTCTGGGTGGGACCTATGTTTTCAGTGCCCATCAAAATTCGACAATGGCCCTTCGTTTTTTAAAAACAGTCACTACGTTAATATCATGGAATTTACATGGTTATATGTGTAAAAGGGTCATTTCATCCTTAGAAAAATCTTTGTCGTGTGAACAACAGTAAAATCAGTTGTATTTAGGCCTCTTGCAATGACATGTCAACTCATGATTGTAAAGCAAATTTTAAAAATGTTTATCCAGTTAAAAATCCGTCAATTTATTGTAGATTTCAGGTTATTTGATTTTGGGGCAATGTCTCCCAAATAAATCCGCTTGTCATTTCTCTCTTGCCTACTCGCATGCGAATTTCCATCGTACTTGTGCAGTCGCCCTCGAATTCGCAGTTCGCACAACCTCAGTCATAGTAAAACAGTTTTTTTCTTCAGAAATATGTCTGTCACTTAATTCACATGATGTTCGGAAAAGTGCAATACGTACTGTGTATAATTGGGAATGCGGCAGCGCTGACAAATTTTTTTGTATATTCGAAAGCCGATGCGAATCAACTATTCTTCTCAGTGTCATATTGATTGAGCCTAGACATTTTAGGTGTCATATGTAGATTTCAATAAACAATCTGTCTGTCTGTCTGTCAATTTTCTTATGCAAACATTATTAACAAATCTCCTACAATTTAAAGATCCAAGTAACTACAACACCGACCAAACAATCAGCTGACAATAATCCTAGTGGCTGCCGATCAAGGCTTCGAGTTCGATCGGCTTTCTTCCGCCATTTTGAATTGTTAGCATTGCGAGAAAAAAAATGTACTGTATCATGCTAATTCATTGAGTAAATCAAGAAAAAATAATTGATTGATAGAAGAGGGACATGTTTACACGTGATTCATGATAAAAGTTATCAGTAAAGACAATGTTTTGTGGCAGTAAATGCCAGTAATGCATCTCAGGCTCGTAGCTCCGATGATTGGCTTCATTTCAGGATGTTTTTCTTTTTTTGGGGCGATACACTTTACTCTTTGTCAAATTGATAAATCATGAACAACTGAAATGATAACCTCATGAACATATTTCAAATTAAGTGTGAAATAATCATGTAAAAATCGTATATATTAGTTAACAGGAAAGTCCTCCTGAATTTCGTTTCCACAAAAAATACACCGCTCGAAGTGCTTGTCAGTGGCTTTGATTATTTTCGCTATTTTTTTGTTTTGAAGGGCGGATTAGAACAAATTACCAAACTTGACATAGTTATTAACATAAAAAATAGAAAACAAATCGAATATATAAAATTTGACGTGTTGTGTGCAAAAGGGAATTCCCTCCCGAATATTTGTGGAACAAAAAATACCCGCTCGAACTGGCCGTTTAACTGCAAGACCAAAGCTTCAGAGAATTTAAGGCTGTGAGGCTGAAATGTTTTTATTTTGTAGTTGAGGTAAAAAGTATTGGTCAACATGACACACTTTATAGCTTTAACGTTTAATACCAGTATGATCTAGCGCTAAAGGCTGAAACATTTCCCATGCTCAATCATTCACATATAACAGTAGGAGACTTTTTTGATATGAAGTGAAACAAGAATATTTCCCTTTTTGAAAACTTTTGAAAACTTTACTTTCAAGTGATTTTGAAATGATTTATTCAAGTTCTTAAATCAAATTGATTGATAAATGATAATAGAAATAAAATTTATTGCCAAATTTAAGCTGGTTTTAAATAATATTTGTGATGATTAACAACTATGAATCTAAGAAACAGAATGTCATGATTTTATCAAATCTCTAGATCATGATTTGATGCAGTTAAGGATGCACGGTATTATCGGTATATCTGTATATTGCAATACAGGAACATCGTGATACGAATAGGTACTCCCTTCTGAAAGTACCCAATATATCGTTGTTCGAAAATGAGTAATTTCCAGCTAAATTGACAAAATAACACAACCAAATAAAACACAAATTCTTAACAAAGTGTGAAGTTTTGTTGTGAACATACTTTAAATATGTATACAGGTGAGCAGTGTTTAAAAGTATCCCTTTCCAAAACGGCTCATAGCTGAGCAATGATGGTTGTTCGTAATGCTCATATTTTGACAACATCGCATGAACATACTTGAATTTGAATATATTGCAATACACTTTTCTGTATTGCAATTTATTGCAATTCTGAAATGAGGGACTATACCCATCCTCATTTCTATGATGATTTGATAAAATCTATTTCAGTATTAATGCAGTGGGTCGAGCTGTAGATATCCGATGTTTCGGAGTGTCACGTGGCATGACCTGTCCGGCCAACACATCAGCAGATGCCACGCCCCCACAGCCCCAGTTCTGTCGGTCAACATCGATCAGCAGTCCCGTGTATGTGTTTTGTTTTTCAGTTGATATTGATAACTGTAAATACCGACATAATTGTTTTAAGTTTATTTTATTCATCAAAAAGGATTGGGTACATGTTATCCAACTTAAAAAAACATCTCTCTTGAACATATAAAGTCTGACATCGGGCATGTTAGCTTGTAAATCATTTGTATTTTAAACTTTGTTTTATCTTGAAAGATTATTTAGTAGAAAAAGTTGTATTTTCTTCAATATAAAACATGTGATGTAAAAAGTAAGATAATTTTAAAAACAACTTCTTGAATATAATGGAAATTCATTTTGTTGAAAAGTAATTGCTTTCACTTTCATCATGTGGAATGATGGTGTAAGTTATGTTTTATAAGTTAGCATATAGTATTAAACTGAAAGAATCTGTTATCCCACAAATATGTCACTTTTATGGTGCCACTTTTATGTGCCCTTCAGTGAGTTAACATTTTACATAGCAATTGTTTTTAAGAATATTGAACGTTAAATTATACAAAGCGATATAAAAACTTTCCAACAGGTCCTTGTCAGTACGTCGAGCTCCGACTGTGAGTTTCTGCAGCCCAGTCATCATTGTACCCAATAACGGACAACCCTCGTATACATTCTCCGTCACACTCAGGTACGTCTTGAACAGGATTTTTCCATTCATATGAGTCTAAACTCCAGTGTTACCTACAGATTCAGTGCTCCAACAAGCGATCAGACATTTAAGAGATAAACATACAGGACTGAATGCCGAACTTGCCAACAGGAAATCTTAACTGTTTTCAATTTCATGTATTTTGTCGGTTTTAGCCGCATTCAACCATTTAATTTGTGGAAAGGTTGATGAGATTTGATAAATGATGTGCATGAAATATAATCATGGCTTATTTATTGTAATTTTATGAACCAACAGTAAAATGTGAAAACTACTGTTGCTAGGCAACATTTGAATTCCTGCGAAAGTAAACAGAGCACTGTATAACAAAATTATCAGTGTATGCCCTCTTAATTTTCACAGTAGCCAATCAGAAACAATTATTTTGCACATTTATGGTAGAATACAGAATATAAACTGTGTCATGGTTAAATTTTTCATCTGTATTGGCCGATGATTGACAGCATCAAGGGAACAATATCTGAGATTATGTGTATGTTTGTACCTATGAAAATGCAAGGCATATAGGTATTTTTCCAGTGTTATTCAAATATAATGACTTGGCCCACCTTGTTGAACTCTGTAATTGATATTTGTTGTCTTGTGTTCACAGCGAGCCAGTTGTGGACAATGAAGTGGATGTTCATTGTCAAGTTGTAGTCTCAGGTACATGTTCATACTGTTGTATTGTTTGAATTGTTTTAAAGTAAATTCAAGGAAGTCATTTCAAAGAAGCTGGTAAATTATTTAAACCCTGAACTGGCCAAGTTATCAAGATAATGATTTTAAATCAGGAATGTTTGCTTTTTATCCCACCGGTATGTAATACCGTGGGATATAGTCATCGCCCTTTCTGTCTGTATGTCCGTCCGTCCGTCCGTCCGTAATCATTTTGTTTCCGGAGCAGAACTCAAAAACCGGTCCACATATCTTTCTGAAACTTTACATGTGTATTGCCCACCTGCTGTAGTGGTGCCTTTTGATATTTTCACATTTCTGAAAATTTTATTTTTTATTATTTCCATGGAAACGGCTCTTATTTGGACTCTGTTCATGAAAGGTTTTGTTTCCGGAGCAGAACTCAAAAACCAGTCCACATATCTTTCTGAAACCTTACATGTGTATTGCCCACCTACTGAAGTGGTGCCTTTTGATATTTTCACAATTCTGAAAATTTTATTTTTTATTATTTCCATGGAAACGGCTTTTATTTGGACTCTGTTCATGAAAGGTTTCGTTTCCGGAACAGAACTAAAAAAACGGTCCACATATCTTTCTGAAACTTTACATGTGTATTGCCCACCTACTGAAATGGTGCCTTTTGATATTTTCACATTTCTGAAAATTTTATTTTTTATTATTTCCATGGAAACGGCTCTTATTTGGACTCTGTTCATGAAAGGTTTTGTTTCATATATATAAAACCGGTCCACATATCTTTCTCAAACTTTACATGTGTATTGCCCACCTACTGAAGTGGTGCCTTTTGATATTTTCACAATTCTGAAAATTTTATTTTTTATTATTTCCATGAAAATGGCTCTTATTTGGACTCTGTTCATGAAAGGTTTCGTTTCATATATATAAAACCGGTCCACATATCTTTCTTAAACTTTACATGTGTATTGCCCACCTACTGAAGTGGTGCCTTTTGATATTTTCACATTTCTGAAAGTTTTATTTTTTATTATTTCCATGGAAACTGCTCTTATTTGCACTCTGTTCATGAAAGGTTTCGTTTCATATATATTAGCTTATACTAATCTATTATGAACCTTGCTTGAAAAATTTACAATTATCTTTCAAAGGTTTACATCTTACGATTATGTGGAACCGGTGGGATATGTCATCTTCTGATGACTCTTGTTTAATTTTGACATTTTTTTTTCTCCAGAATTTTTTTAGGGATGAGTTACAATTTCCTTAGTTTTCTTGTAAATCAATTGTATCACTGATGATGGAGACAGTTATACTTGCACTGCTAACAACAGATTTCCACATTTCAGGAGGGCTAGATCTCAGTATAACCCAGCCCGGCCCAGTAGCTGTCGGAGGTGACAGAGTAGAGGTGGGCCTGGATTCATTCTTCTCTTTCTCAACTTGTTGCCAACAAAATTACTTTTCTCAACACATCAACTCTTTTTTCTTCCTTATCTGTACCACCCTTTAAATTATCCTTGAAAGTTAACAGGCCTCTCAACACAAGAACCACTTTCCCCCCGTCGAATAAGAGCCTCATTTATCTGAGTCGTCCTTTAAAGTAGACCATCATTCATTACATTAAAAGCTAAGTGGGCAGTTTACTGGAATACCAATTCTTTAACAAAGGGAATTAATAGGTGGCTTCAAAGATGATAGAGGCTTTCAGACAGCAAAAGCTTTAATATTGCAAATAAGAATAACATCAAAGCTAAGTGTACAATGAAAAAAATGAAAAAGCCATTTGTCAATGAAAGAAAACTGTTTTCTCTTTGAGATCCCTGTAGAAGGAATATAAACTTCCTGTACCTAGTATGTCTGTTTTTTTAAATCGAGATGCATTTGCCAAAATTCTGTGTTGTTGAAGTGCAGATTAGAGTTATCTGCCCTTGTTTCAGTTGACCTACTCGGTGACAAGTCGCGGCACCCCGTCCACAGTTGCATGTGTTGCTCAGTCTCAAGGGGGCGGAACTCAGTACCAGAACTCTACTTCTACAGGTGGGAGCTTTAGTTTATCGTTGAGACGAAATATTTATTGCTGAAGCCTGTTGGAACAAGAAGCTTGATATCCTCTCCCTAGGTCTAACTGCAGCCAATGTAACCAGTCTTAATTGGACAAAACCCAGTCATAAGTTATCCAATCACATCATCGATTTTACATTACAAATGGTACATTGGATTCACATGCCACTAGCATGATATTGAAAGCTTATGCCGCCCCTCTTGTGATTGGTTAGATGAGCTCATGTCAGAAACATGCGACAAAAGAGGGTGCATTCAGATCGTGAATGTGAGACAATAGAGACAATATTATATATTGTCGTTAGAGACAATAATTTTACTATTTTACTCTTCAGGGCATGTTCAATTTTAATCAGATCTCTTTACAGTTTTCCTTCAAGTGGTTCAATGTCTATGAGACTTTCAGGCCTCAGTTGTTTGTCATCATCTTAATATCACCTTTCTACTTTAAATAATTCTAGATTATTTTAATGTCCACCCCCCCATAATACCTGTGTATGTCAAGAGCTTACATGCATGTACATTGAATTTTCCTTAGTGATAATGAAGAGCTATCTTATATCCATCATATTTGCCTCTAAAGTCTCTGATTTCTCAAGGAGTAGAATAGTAGTGAATGTGTTGAGGTATTTCATTGGCTATCAATGATCAATATTGATGATATCTTCCAGGAGACAGTTCTCAGGCTCAGTTTGTGGGAGACACAGGAAGTTTACAACTGCTACCTCCGTCAAGTCAAATCTTCACCAACACCTTTAGGGTAGGTACACATTGCTATCACCATGTACATTGTATGAAACAAGACTAAAAAAATAGCCAGATCAAAGCTGGTATTTTGTAGATTACAAAAGTTTGATAATTGAAGAAAAACCTAAAAAAGTTATGATCTCGAACCACAAGTAAGATGGTATATTGTTTTCATTTGGTTTCTACTAATGTTGATCGTTTGAAGAAAAAAAAATAGGGAAAAGCAAAACAATTCCTGAAATTTAATGAATCAAGAATGAAGAATCAAGAACTGTTTCCCCAGGGTGTACTGACGCTTGATGGGGAGGCAGACAATGGTGTTGGGGTAAAGTGTCGCGCTGTCGTCGCTGATGATGTCGCTCATGCACTGGACATTACCCAGAATCCTGTGTGTGACTTCAGCACCAACACGTCGACCACACCGGCTCCCACGACTCCGCCGGTCGTAACAACACCTCCTGTTGCCACAAGTCAGTGCTGCATCAATTGTCATAATTAGCAAGTTCTGTGATCGCTATTCCCTGTGAATTCAAATAATCATTAACACTACCACTAGTACTACATCTACAAATGTTTTATCTTTTGATGGAGTCATTCTTGTTTTGTCATCCATAACATACAACTAACTAGAAGTAACATGACAATAATGCAATATGATTAAGAGAGAGGAAAGTGTGGACATGTAACTAGTGTGAATGAGAGCTACTAAGTATTCTTTTTGAAAAAATTCAAAATTATTCGATATTTTTTTGCACTGGTAATTCCTGATTGAATTATTTATTCATAAGTTTAATGTCACTAAAATGGCACTAAAACACAAAAGAAGAGAATATGAACAAGTTTGCTTTGATTCAGCTATTAGCATATTTTGACTTGCTTTATATTTGCTTTTATGTGATGATGCTACCTGCTTTCAAGGACTTTGCTATTCAGATGTGTTTTAAGCATGTTTATTGAATTTTTCTGTATTTTTCCTCTTACTTGCAAACTTTGGATAATCCTGAATGGTAAGATACTGTCAAAAACAGATTTGAGTTTCTTGGGTTCTCAATATATCTTATTCATAAACCTTTATAACAACTGAAAGTAACAGCAACAGATTGAACAGCAATTGATTAAAAGAATGTTTTTTCTTTTACTGTATAAGCTAAGCTGCATTATGAAGCACCTTTTTAATTATTACATTGAAATTGTATTGCAACTTAACAAATCATCTAAGACGTAATTTTCACTTTTCTAATACAAGTCGCTACTGGCTAAAATATGCCCAAGCGGTGTAAAAAATAACTCACTCACTCACTTGTCTAATAGCATGGAAAATAATTTTGACTATCTCACCCTTTGACTTTATTTATTTCCTTCATATTTTGACTGTTGACAATTTTTTAATTTTTTTATATAAGGTCCTGCAACCTTTGACCCCAACATCACAACCGAATCTACCACTCTGCCTACCACTACTCCAGTTCCCATCGATCTCTCGTCGCCATGGATACTCGATAACAGCCAGTTTGAGCTTGTGGTAGGTGATTATGTCAACTAAATGCTTTATTTTTTGAGTGTCAGTTATCATTTGTAAGTTAGATGTAACAGAATCACACGTGGAACAAATGAGGAATAAGGAAGTGATTATAAATAATTCTGACATGAGTCTTTTGATAGGTGAAAACTTCCTTGTCACGTAATTGTGCTAATTTATTGAGAAAAAAAAGTAATATGAAATACAAATATGATATAAAAAAAACAAAAAAACAATTGTATAAAAAAGCAAATGATTAAATAATGAGTGATAAATTCATCAAAGTTACATGTCAGTGTTATTTCACTACAGGTTGGTGAAAGGTCAAGGACAGTCGTGGCACGACGACAGCGTGAGGTGTTGGCCCCCGTGTCCGAGCTGATCGTTATGACGTGTTGTGTCGTGTCCACGGACACCAAGTACTTCAACATGTCTACCACGATGTTAGCCTCCGCCAACCTGCAGCCTTACTTCTGTGGTAACTGTACCGGTGGGCCAAGTGAGTACTACTGCTGGGTGAAGGAGCTGTTAGAAGCAAGATATTCTTATCAATACTCTTTATTGTGAAAATAGAGAAGGTTCTGGGTGAATGCTTCTCATACTCCTTTCATCAGATTGGAACTCTGAAAAGTTTTGTTATTTTTACAATAAAGAACATTTTTGATTACTTCTGTTTACAATTGCTCCCACTTTCAATACAGTGAATAAGGTTCATGAATACTAATGAAACCATCAAGTAGAGATCAACTGACTTGGAAATGAAAAGAAATTATAGGAGACTTCAATTATTATTGTTTTATGAACCAGGGATAATATTAAATTTGTACAGCAGCTTCTTATGTCCTGGAAGTTCAGGGTTCAATGATCATTATATCAAAGTATTTTAGAAGTGTAGAGTTTTTGCTGCCTTGCATGGCTATCTGCATTACATTGAAATTACAACATTTGCAAGAGACATGACCAAAAAAAAAATCAAAATTACATTGTTAAAATGACAAATAACTGTTATTTTTATTATGAACTTTCTCCCTACCCCATGCTCTAATAGCTGTTGCTGTCGTATTCAAGATGCAATATTATTTTGTACTCATATTGTAAATAATGTTTACAAGGCTGTTTGCATTAACTACGATTGCTCTAATGTTTCACAAATGGGTAAAACCTCTGTAATTGAGCAACCTGTTATTTCAGCCTCTGGTACAGAGACTAGTGAGAGAGTGTTCCGCAACCCAGCGTTCAGCGAGGTGGCGCCCTGTCCCTGTGACCTGACGTACTCTGTGTGCGACATCAACTGTTGCTGTGATCAGGTATTGGATTAAACATCACAACTTGATCATCATAAATAGAGCAATTTTATGATGATCAAGCAATTAATAACATTCTATCATGACACTAAAACTGAAATGGAAATACAGTAGAACTCGGATATAACGAACTCCAAGGGACCAAAGAATTTAGTTCTCTATATCCGGTGTTCGCTATACGCATATAATTTAAATGATATTATATATGGGCGGGACTTTAAAATTTGTTCGCTATATCCGAGTGTTCGCTATATCCGTGTTCGCTATATAGAGAATACTAAACGACGTCCCGTTTCATAACAAATTTATGAAACGAGTGAATGGGTTGGTATTTAACGAGTGAAAGCGAGTTAAATACCTATACCATTCACGAGTTTCATAAAAATGTTATGAAACGTGACCGAGTTTGGTATTTTATTTATTACTTGCTTAATAACATCGTAAAAAAACAAAAAAAGTCGCCAACATGACTGTCGCGGCCGGCCCGCTGACATTATGACGTCATACTTAACATTTGTGACATCATCATTACGTCACGTCATTCTGTCAGCGCGCGATGTTATTACACAATGTGTAATAACATTGTAGATTTATTAAACAGCGATATTTTCAACGGGAGAGTAATAAATCCGTGTACGCTATATCCGTGTTCTACTGTACTGCTTGAAGTTTTATTTCACTGATAGAACAGTGTATCTCAGTCATGTACAATTAAAATCGATATCAAACCAGCTTATTAACCATTTATCTATTTCTATCCTCCCGACAGGAGTGTACAGCGGACCAGCGACAGATCTTCAGTTACTGCATCCCCGGTCCTTTCGGAGGTCGCAGTCCAGTGACTCCAGAGAGGATGTGCACATCAAACCACACCTTCAAGGATGACTGGTTTCCACTCATGTGTGTCCAGTTTGAGACTAACGCCTTCCTTGGTCTGTTTTATGGCAACACAGGATCGTTAAGGACCGAGTCCGACTTCAATATCCGTCTTTCTCAACAGCCTACCTTCTTCTCCTTCAGGTATACGAGTGATTACAGGCATTTCAACCAGCCTGCTCACTTGATAGTGTGCATAGTTTGTAGTGAAATATTTACATTTCTATTAACTCTCTGTTGTTTTGATCAATACGTGTCAAGACACAGCGATCTTTCACTTTAAGATTTGCATCAGCACTCAATCCTTTATTTGCCAAATAAAGCATTATATGTGTTAAATGCTGTGCAGATAGGTACCCATCCTGTCTCAGAGTACGAACGTTACGCTAACTCCACTAATCTGTACCCTGGGTTCAGAACCTAGATTCGCTCGCGCGTCCGACTTGGGATGTAGCCAATCAAATAATTTTCTCGCCACCTTCTCGATAAAATTTAAATGAGAAAATTATTTCATTGGCTATATCCAAAATCGGGCCCTTCGAGCGAATCTAGCTTCTGAACCAAGGGTACAGATTAGTGGAGTTAGCGTAACGTTCGTTCCCTGAGACAGAATGATAGGTACCTGAACACAGGAATGTATGGACCTATACGGTCACGTGAAGCGCTCAATGGTGACATTGAAAGTGCTTTTCGTTTGGGGTAATGATAGAATATGTGCGTTTTTTAGCATACCTAGCATGGGAAAGCGCATTACAAATGAACTATTATTATTATCATTTGATATTTTGGGAATTTCTCAACTAAAGGAATGTTGTTACTTTGTATCTGAATACTTCATCTTGCAGATAGAATTAATAATCAATAATTTTAATAGCTTACAATATTAAAAAAGAATGTGAGATAGGAAAAGAACATCATAATCAGTGATCAAAATATTTCTGACTCTTCCCACTTTAAGGGAATCTTTGCTAACCAATCAGCTTTATTTCCTTGTACATTTAAGTGTTCAATAATCCTGATTCTACATTTCAGAGAGAATGAAACTCGATACTTCCCGTACGAGACCCCATCAGATGGAGGCAAGTCTCCCACCGGGTACAGCGACGGGTTCACTGTCCGCACCAAGGTAGCGAGCCACCCCGAGACCCAGCTGTATCCTAAGGAGGGATATCTGTCTCTTCCTGATCGCTCAGATGGTGGCGCTTGTCTTAATAACAAACTCGTCCGCTTTATGAAAGACCGTTCTTCCCAATGTGTGCACACAAATATTGCTGAGATGTGTCGTGCTGACTCAGTTTTCAGCGCAACAATATACCTTGAACCTTCAACAATCTCCAATCCTTCCTGCCCCTACAAATACCAAGTATTAGAGAGATATGGAGGGACCAATGTCACCAAGACATTCGTCAGTTACTACTGCGCCGGGGATGATACCAGCTACGTGACATCATCATCAAGTTATGCAAACTCTGTTTCACCCACGGTCTCGCACACATTCTCTCCAGAACTCAACAATGAGAATTGCACAGAGCCTTGTAGTGACCCTGCGTGTTTGCAGTACAACGAAAACCAAGAAACAGTTACCTCCCTTCCTCCGCGATGTGCCTGGGACGACGGCTACACTCGTCCTCCGATCCCAATAAGGAGTGCCTCCTTCTGTAACAACACTGTTGTTGACGTGAGGTATCAGTTTGCCTGGCAGGGGCGTAGTATTGTGAGTCTTCAGGCTTCTGTTGTTCTGGCTCCAGTGAGGATTCCAACACCATCAACTCCTTTAAGTTTGACACAGAGCTTTGATGTCAAGTTTGAACATGAGATGTCACTAGAAGGCAACTCCAGTGATAATTATGACAACCAAGAGGGAGCCTTCCAGAGATCAGGCAAACCAGGTGGGTTGTATTGAGGGGTCGTAACGGCCAACCGGAATCTGGGGGGCAGATGACGGATAGAAAAGCTGACCGTCAAAACAATCTGAAAACTCGAGCAATTAACTGTTATTATTGAAAGATGACTTTGAAATTGGTATTTTCAAATGTGACAATATTCTGATCTTCCAAATGGTCTGTTGGTGTGAAGATTTTTCTTTGGTATCATTCTTGATAAGACCCTATTGACAAACAACAATATTTAATATTCCACTGTTCTGTTTCATATTAAAGAATATTTTTATCATTTTTTAGATTATTTCCTAGGAAAATCTGTTGTAACTTTATCGATCAGTGTTATCCAAGTTTTCACAACTGTTCCTACTCTCCATCAGGCTACGACTACGGTTCACCCCTGATGAGTGGATGTTCGGCCGGTCAGGAGTATGTGGACAGGAACTTCAGCAGGCAGATGGCCGTCTTCCAGCCAGGCCAGAATGGTCTCTGCAGCTCCGCAACACGCCGACCTCTCACCTTTGGTGATGACATGACCTCCTCCTGTAAGCTACGGCTAGACATCGATACGATCAACAACTGTACAAGTCTCAGGTAATTTCTTCTAGCCAATCACAGGAGAGCTGGTTTCATATAATATATTAACACACCCATCTTGTAAATTACGTCAAGGGATGAATTGCAGGTAGCCCATGAAATGTACATCAATTGATACTGGCATATTTGTGAAGTAACTTTAAGGAAAAGGTTTAGTTTAAGTTTAGTATAGAGGCATGATGGATATTTGAATGCAAGAATGTAAGCTCCAGTTTTTGAGATACTCAACAAAGGGAGATAACCCATACTAACTTGATGACGTTTCTTCTCTCAGACAACTAGTGTTGAACCACCTGAGTGTGTTGATGGCTGCGGATGTCGTCGGACGACAGGGAAGCAACGATCCTTACGATCCAACCATGTGGGTCCAGGTTCTCAGGTAAGAACGAATATGCAACTCATTTAAATTTTGAGTATTTAACCCTTTAACCTCTCAACTTAGAAATCAAGTTACAAAATATATTTGTTACTAATTTGTTTGAGGGTGAAAGGGTAGACATGACTTACCAGTAATATCAGTCTTGTAATATTTTGAAGTAATTTTTCAATCCCTGATGGTTGTAAGGTGAGGATGTACAGTCAGTATCACAAATTGAAACTGACAAGTTCAGGGGCCTACAAATCTTTCAATATGTTATTTTATATCCTGTTTCATCAAATACTTACTCATTAAAAACACAATGGATGACATCAACCAGCATACTCTTGCAAGTGACTGGCATATGGCAAAACAGGAGTATTAGCTTCTTGTTTGAATTTCAGCCATATTTTAGGAGTAATGAACTCAGGTTGACTCCAAGAAATTTCTCAAATAGGAGCTCAGTCTATTACCGATAGTTATTAAAATAGTACAAACCAATCCCAGAGATTTCCCCTTCCTGAATGTGACTCTGTGATGTTTTCTATAGATCGCAGGTTTCACCGCAATGCATAGCCACAATGGTGTTGCCTGCTTTCTCCCTGCAATAATACAAGCAGCCGCAATATAAGTGAAATACTCCCGATCACCTCACCTCACCTCTCCTCTATAGAACCTTGATGGTTGAAGTATTGCCTGTATCATATTACAGAGATCTCTCGTTCCTGAATGTGACTGAAGACAACAGCACCGACGTGAACGCCACTGATGTGTACATGCCTATAGACGACTTGAGAGGAATCTGTCACAACATCACCAGCGGCGTTAACCTAGTCATTCTCTACGGGGATGCAGGACAAGTCAATGGCTATCCCACCAGGGAGGTGGTCGGTGCCAGAGTCAGGTAGATAGCATTTAGTATATTGACATTAGGAAAACATCATTGTGTTTTTTTAAATCTTAGTCCATCAGCTTGAATGAAGAAGGTCCAATCCTCCTGATATGTACAAACGTTCTGACATTTTGTTGAGAGTCTTAGCCTTCTTAGTTTATTCCATCCGTAAGATCTCTGTATCCATCCTTGGATATGCTACTGTTTAAACCCATAATTGACAGGACACCTTGCAATCTGTAAAATATGTTTTTATGTTGTTATGATTCAGATCTTTCAGATCTGTTGATAATTTCCCTTAGAACCTTGAATGAAGTGTTTTCCTAATGTTTGACAACAGCTACACCATGACAGACTGGCAGATGGATTGTAAGGGAGGTAACTCTGCACGTTGTCAGCCCGGCAGTGCCTACGTGGACACATTCCTACTCTCCAGTACCGTGACATTCATCAAGGTGCCCGCCTCCACACCGGCCCCCGTCATCAAGTACGTCACGTTTGTTGTCTATCACCTAGCTGGTATTAGATCTTCTGTCTTACATACTGGACAAGAAGGTTTTAGAATTTGAAGAAAGGTGTTAAAAGATTTGTTTTAGAATTATTAATAATGAAAACTTGTCATTGACATTCTGATTTCATGAGTTGATGTAGTAAATCTAAGAGAAAACTGTACTTCCTTTAAGATCATATTTGTTGTTATTTTTCTTGCTAGCAGGTTTGTTTGTCTAGTTTGCAGAGATATTAATCAAGATAAACCTACTCAAAAACCTACTCTAAACATGAAAATCATCAAGTCTATTTAAAAACAGATAGTAACTAAATATTCAATAAGTAATACCCGGTATGTTAAGTTATCATATCTTCATACATCATGAGATCATATGCATAGCCTAATTACCACTTGTCTTTTCATCTCCGTACAGATTCTACACATCGAAGGATCCGTCATGTACAAGCGACACGTGTGCCCGATACTACCAAGACTTCGACCAGTCCATCTGTAAATACGACATGTGCATCAGTCAACTGCTCTACCCTCTTACCAAGAGTTATGTGGCGGACCCGCCCATGTACACCCTCGCCTTGTCTCTCCTTGCCGTCATCTTCATTATCGGCTACTTCATGATAACCAGGCCATGGTTTTAGCTTCATTATTTCCATGTATACTCCTAAATGATCATCATTTCACTCAAAAGAGGCCCGTAACAGATTGTTTTAGGCCTGATTCCCGGCTTGTAGAGGTTAAAGGGTTTTATCATGTGATCATATTTTCTGGCAATCTGATTGGTCAAGAACCGGGCTGACAGTTGACAGAAAGTGATAATGACTTGACCGCCGCTACCCAGAGTCCGTCCAAATGTGATATTGATTTGGGTTACTAGAAATATCTATAAAAACTTGTATTGACCTCATAATTGTATAATGTTGCTGTATGAATGTTTGAGGTCATATATGAGAGAGATAAATCTTCCAAGCAAACTGTCATCAGGTTACTATCAATATTTGCGTAAATTTCTAGCATCTTTACGAGTTGAATTATCTCAATATGCTGACCAGGCACTATTTTCTCATTTGAGTATGATAGCCGTTTTCTCAATGATTTTCTTATGATTAAGCTGTCTATTCATGGATTGTTTTACTTATTTGAGTATGATAGCCGTTTTCTCAATGATTTTCCTATGATCAAGCTGTCTATTCATGGATTGTTTTACTTATTCGAGTATGATAGCCGTTTTCTCAATGATTTTCCTATGATCAAGCTGTCTATTCATGGATTGTTTTACTTATTTGAGTATGATAGCCGTTTTCTCAATGATTTTCCTATGATCAAGCTGTCTATTCATGGATTGTTTTACTTATTCGAGTATGATAGCCGTTTTCTCAATGATTTTCCTATGATCAAGCTGTCTATTCATGGATTGTTTTACTTATTCGAGTATGATAGCCGTTTTCTCAATGATTTTCCTATGATCAAGCTGTCTATTCATAGATTGTTTTACTTATTCGAGTATGATAGCCGTTTTCTCAATGATTTTCCTATGATCAAGCTGTCTATTCATGGATTGTTTTACTTATTCGAGTATGATAGCCGTTTTCTCAATGATTTTCTTATGATCAAGCTGTCTATTCATGGATTGTTTTACTTATTTGAGTATGATAGCCGTTTTCTCAATGATTTTCCTATGATCAAGCTGTCTATTCATGGATTGTTTTACTTATTCGAGTATGATAGCCGTTTTCTCAATGATTTTCTTATGATCAAGCTGTCTATTCATGGATTGTTTTACTTATTTGAGTATGATAGCCGTTTTCTCAATGATTTTCCTATGATCAAGCTGTCTATTCATGGATTGTTTTACTTATTCGAGTATGATAGCCGTTTTCTCAATGATTTTCTTATGATCAAGCTGTCTATTCATAGATTGTTTTACTTATTTGAGTATGATAGCCGTTTTCTCAATGATTTTCCTATGATCAAGCTGTCTATTCATGGATTGTTTTACTTATTCGAGTATGATAGCCGTTTTCTCAATGATTTTCTTATGATCAAGCTGTCTATTCATGGATTGTTTTACTTATTCGAGTATGATAGCCGTTTTCTCAATGATTTTCTTATGATCAAGCTGTCTATTCATGGATTGTTTTACTTATTCGAGTATGATAGCCGTTTTCTCAATGATTTTCTTATGATCAAGCTGTCTATTCATGGATTGTTTTACTTATTCGAGTATGATAGCCGTTTTCTCAATGATTTTCCTATGATCAAGCTGTCTATTCATGGATTGTTTTACTTATTCGAGTATGATAGCCGTTTTCTCAATGATTTTCCTATGATCAAGCTGTCTATTCATGGATTGTTTTACTTATTTGACAGTGCATGTGTTGAACTAAGAAATAATGAAGTAGTGAAAGAGATATTTTGTCTGTTTTTGTCCATCATGAAGAAAGGATGTCTAATAAAAGAGCGATAATATTGATTGCTCGTCTCTCTCAAAGAATAATGGTTCTGAGATACACTTTTTTGTCATAGCTTACAAACATTCCAAGGTTACAAATAATTACAACAAATGTTCTTGTATGTTGATATTACAAGATTGTCATATTAAAGGTCACATTACTTCAAAAGTCTTTGTATTTACCCATACCTGGTTGCTATGACATACTTTGAGTGAGTTAATGATTAACGCCACTTGGGCAATATTTCAGCCATTAGCGGCGGGGGCACACTTATATCACTAATGTTTTCTACGTTGCCCTAAACAAATATTAAGTAAAATTGGTAAAAGCTGTTTATTTAAATACCTGTGCCGTATGTTCAGTTTTAAACGGTCTTAGCCTAGGAAGACTAGTTATTTTTGTTCGAAGTGTTTGTACAGCAAATAGGTGGCCTGTATCGTAGATCAAGTGTTGTGATTACAATTTTCCGTCCTTGCTTAGCAAAAGATGTATTTAATCGATCATGAAGGATCTTGTATATTTGTACAAATTTACATTTCCATAATATTCTTGTAATAAAAATTGCGGTTACAAATAATTACAAAAAATGTTCTTGTATTACAAGATTGTCTTAAGGTCACATTACTTCAAATGTCTTTGTATTTACCCTTACCTGGTTGCTATGGCACAGAGTGAGTGAATGCTTAACGCTGCTTTGGCCATTAGAGGCGGGGGCGCACTTAGATCACTCATGTTGTCAATGTCGCCGTAAAATTGATTAAAGCTATTTATTTAAATACCCGTGTCGTATGATCAGTTTAAAACTTTCTTAGCCTAGGAAGACTAGTAGAAGGTAGTTATTATTGTTCGAAGTTTTTGTACAGCAAGTACTGTAGATGGCATGTATCGTAGATCAAGTGTTGCGATTACAATTTTCCGTCCTCACTTAGCAAAAGATGTATTTAATAGATCATGAAGGATCTTGTATATTTGTACAATTTTACATTTCCATAATATTCTTGTAATAAAAATTGTTAATATTTTCTACATGGGTTTGTTAAATGTTTATGCTTGAAGAGCATGGATTAGTCTGTGTACAGTGGATTGACAACTATCTAAACGTCAAGGAAGGAAATTGATTGGTAATCCTGTTGGGACATTGACCAATTAATTGTGTAGAAGTACTTTCTAATTCTGAGTTCCAACATTTGTGACATGCAATATTTCCAACATAATCTGATAATCTCCAAGAGGACCACAGATTTTGCAAGTCCAAATTTATTCTTTAATATGCATTCTTTAAACAGCATATATATAACAGACTAGAAGGCTTAAGCTACAATCAAATTAAACTCAAGAAGAGAGTAGAAGCATCTATAAAATTTAACGAAATAAGCCTTGAGAAAAGACTTGATGGAACACAAATAGTTTGTCTTCCGTTGTTCATGGTGCCCTCATATTGGTTCACAATAAACAATTTCCACTGGCATGAGAGATCAAGAGATATCAAGAAAACAGTTTACACAAATGCCCATCATCTTTGGCCCAGATATTCTTTCCCTTTGTGTTATTTCTTATCAAGTCATTAAAGAGAAGCTGCATGATTTTTATCATATATTTATTTGCCTTGATACCACGTAAACATATTGAAAAAGTCTTTGTATCAATTCAAAGTATCTCCAAGGATTTTTCATAGCACCCTACGGCAAGAATAAACACACGGCTATCATGATTGTTGTCTTATCGCTGTGAGCTATGAAAGTCCTTGGTATCTCACATACCCATTCCCTTAATTGCATTTTATGAACAAGAAAGAAGTGAGCATGGATCATACCCTAGCAATCTGTAATTAACGCAGTAGGTCAAAAGTCTAAACAAAATACCATTAATTTAGGTGTTTTGATGTAAAGTTTGGTGTGAATGAAAACTTGTCCCCATTGACCATTAGACCTGTTACCCTATTCGCTCTAAGTTCAATTGTAGAATCAAAGGGCATTTCTCTGCCAAATTTTAAAAAAAGCTTGAAACTTGATCAAGTGTATCATCAGGTGTATCCGAAACCCAAATTTATCTAGGTGTGATATTGTCTGAGGAAACTTATCCCCATTTGAGCATCACCTGTTAAAATCTCTACAAGTCCAAATTCAGAATCATGGAACATTACTGTCAAAAATAAAATTTTGGAAATGGCTTTCAAACTTGACCAAGAGTATCATCAGGTGTACCCATAACCAAAATTTTACTCCTCTAGTTGAAATAGTTTCTGAGAAAATCTGTCCCCAAAGGAGCATCAGACCTGTTAAAAAAAATACACTAACTCTTAAATTTGGTTTAAGAAAATCTATTTATGAATTAAGGACAAACTCCTTGTAGTGTATCATCTTCACAACTTAGCCTCTCAGTCTCATCTGGTCATGTTGTAGAAAAAAACTGACAAAAGATTATGAACAAGTATTTCATCATTTTTATTTTGTATTTTTAAATTTTTTTTTGAAGAAGTCAAACTCGTTGACAGAGCAAGGCTACTCCAAATAATGTTCAGTTCTCTTCTCAAGTACAGTAACTGACAATCAACAACATCATATGCATTGAGAAAAGAAAAGGCCTTCTGAGCAAGCATTTAAATAAACCTTGCCAATAGAGCTTCTAGAATGTTCATCTTAACAGACTGCAATTCGATACCGGTCAAGAATCCATACAATGATATTACATTTGACAACCGACAGAATCTCAAGGTTACATTTAAATGCTTGTTGTTATCTCAATCTACAATGCTCCAGCTTTCTCAAACGGACATTCGCCTGTATTAGAACTAGAACATAGAAGAGAACCCAAATTTGATAGCAAGGTAGTATAATTTAGAAGAGCTGACATGGGTCAGTCAGATTGTTTATTGAAGAAGCTGGAGCATTGCGGCGTCATCTTGGAACCCCCTGTCCTCTGGTGACAGCAACACGGACAACACTGGCCAGTCCTACAGCTGTACGAGTAGCACGATATAATACTTCTAGTCACGTCAGGGAAAGTCAAATAATACTGGTCAAACCGCAGGAAGCCACCTGCAGTTAAAGCTTGATACATGCAAACATTTTCTGAAATGATACGTATCATTTTAGATCAATGTGTCAGTTTTGTTTCCATTTCCCAAAAGACAACTAATTAATTAAGTCAATCTCAAAATAAAGATCGGCATTTGAATGGTTTCTTTTCATGGCAGAAAATTAATTACTATTCTTTTTAACACATCAATGATAACACATTGCTTCTCAAAAGCATCTGTTTTGGCTGAGGAGAAAATTAGAACATTAGAAGACTATTCTCTAAGATAGCTTCAATATTGGTTAATACACCAAAGATAGTAGCTATTGGGTAATCATATGTGAACATGTATGTTCTCCAAAACTTAAAACATAGAAATAGAACGATTGTGACATAGTGCTGCTGTACAACTGTAGGTACTATGAATGCTGTTGCACGGCCACGAAATGTTAAAGTACTCTAATTTATAGCACAACACGCTTCAAGTTGTGCACTGGAAAACATGAAGTTGCAACAATGTCATGACAAGAAATAACATCTGATGCTGCTCAGACCAAACTGTGGGAGGAGCGAAATTGATCACAACTTACAATATGAAGTAAAGACAAAAACATCAGATAATCTTGATATGCTTTCCATGTTCACGTCAGTCCTATTTTGATCTGGACATTTTATTTTCAGAATCGTCCTAAGTTACTCACGGGTAATACAAGATCAACAAGTTCTTTGGAATAATTTGCAAATCCTCTGAGGACACAGTCCTAAGTATCTTTTCAGAAAAGAAAAAAATCAAAACATTCTCAACCTGTTGATAGAATGAGAAAAGCAAAATATGCAAATGTACACAACAGTCAATATTAGAAAATTCACTATTCACAGAGGTGTGTTCCGACACAAGACAGGTGCTGCTTGAAGAAATAACATCAACTTCTAGAGCATGGACATCAGATTGACAACAGAAGCATCTTCAAGGTAAACGCTTGTTTCTTTGGCCCGATAACTGTTAATTTAGACATGCTCCCACTCCAACCTTTCTCTACTCCTGGCCAAATAAAGGTCTCTGAAAATATGTCCGCCTCATCCTCAAGGTCGTCGCTCCTAGCTTCCTTACAACCAATCTAATGTCCATTTATACAAAAATATATATCCACTTTCTCTCAACAGATCTGGGCACACAGCAGTCAGTCAGTCAGGCAATCAGTCAGTCAGTCAGTCTAGCAGTCTCTCAGTCGTACTTGCGTGTCTATATACCACCGACTAACTAGTCACATCCCACATCCTAACTCCGCACTATGACTACGTAGCTAATGCGCATATTCACAAGGCAGTTGTGTATGTACAGAGTCCACAGCACTAGGGAACAACAAGCACAGTCTTCAGGTCAAGGTCGCACCAATAAACACCTACTGCAGCTGGGTGTCAAACAGAGCTGGAATGAGCTAAAGAATCAACAAAACGGACAGATGCATATAGATAGCACAATGTAATTAGGTGAGAGTATCAACAGACAAAATATGAAGGGCCAAAGGAAAAAACACTTGCAACACATACATCAACAAAAAGCTAAGGGCACCAAGATCCATTCAACCACAACTGATAACACAGAGCTCAACATCCACATCATAAACAGTTAACACACAAACAACACTTAGGAAAACACACAGGAAAGGTAACTGGACTAATCTAAGAAATAACACATGTACA
Organism: Steromphala cineraria; assembly: GCA_916613615.1. Lineage (NCBI taxonomy): Eukaryota > Metazoa > Mollusca > Gastropoda > Trochida > Trochidae > Steromphala > Steromphala cineraria. The sequence continues at coordinate 63,266,723 of OU744728.1, read as the reverse complement.
TATGTATAAATATTTACAAGACTTTCAACTGTTGGCACATTTACACTTACAAACACACACAAACATTTAACACTGAAAACTGGGAAATGACACATCTGGTACCCTTTTAAACCGCCAGTCAGGAGTAACCTCCCTTTATAAACATGGCAACAATAAGCACAAACATGGACAGACAAATTAAATTAACACATAACATCTGTTATACAAATGAGAGAAACAAGATGAGGGATACACATGTATAATGAGAGCGAAAATGTGACCAAAGTAACTTGTGGCAAAATTTCCTATCAATGTAATTCTCTCCGCACATCCACCAAAAAGCAACATGCCCTACCACAAGAAACAAAATAGAACAGTACATAATCAAGAAATCTCAACTGAAGAAACCAGTCACAATGGCAATATCTATGTACATGTGATGTTTCATCACAAAGAAAGAAACATAATAAATAATTTCAACAGAAGACTTGTACTTTTTTTTTTACAAAGGACAAAACCAAACAATGAATGACGATTCAGCAAAAAACCACAGCAAGCTCGAAACAAGCAGAGCACAGTTGGAAGAGTAGTTCACATATTCATTCCAGACTCGAGAAGTTTAGGTGCCTTCCAAATCATCCAATGTGAGGACCTTCTGGCCCTGGGTCGGGAGGGGGGGCATCGTGGGCATGTGGTTCTTGAGGACATCCGAACTAAACCACTTCAGAATGTTGGGGTCAGATGTTGCAGTAGATGTCTTAGTGATGTTGTTGTTGCCGTTGAGGGCAGCTTGTGTGTTGATAAACTGGGCCGGACTCGTACAGGAAAGGTTAGGGGACAAAGGGCCGTTCACTCCTGTGGACAAATAAATAACAAATTAAGATTTATATCAACTGGAGACATGAGCTTCTTTACTCTGAATACAATATACTAAAGAAAATATAAGATTCATAGCAAAAATAATGTTTCTCGACTTCAAACCGAACCAAATTAACAAGATCAGTGGTGAAACTCACCAAGTTTCTGACCTCCCCCTTGCAGTATCTGCGGTGACAGAGCTCGACCAAGGACGGCGTTGATGGCGGGGTTGTTGGTGACACCAAGGCCACCCATGTTGGTGGTGGCGGTGCTTCTTGGGTTCAGCATTCCGGGTACAATGCCTGGGTAACGCACACCCTGGAGTCGTGGGTCAACCATCCTCTGTTGTGCTTGCTGAATCGCGGCCAATTGGTTCAGCTGATTCAACTGATTTAACTGGTTCAAGTTCAATCCTGAAGACGAATTGGGACATGAATGAGTTATAAATACAGATCAATTTGCAGATCATAGGGAAATATAATTGAATTAATAATAACGAAATCAATACATACTCAAACTAACAACCGATGAAATTCTTCAAAACATAACTAACATTTAAACAAAATTCTCATTTGACTTAGTAATCTAGAGAATTCCTGGACAAAACTAAAGTTAAAGAAGAGAAAAGTGAACTTGCTTCTGTCCTGCCCCTCACCTCGTGCTGCTGCAGTGCTCTGTTGCTGCATCATCTGCTGCATGAGCAAAGCGTTAGCGGCCACGTTCGGAGGCGGGGGGACGTTCGACTGTACAGGGAGACGGCCTGTGATGGGGATGCCAAAGGGTGTGTTGGCTCCAACCCCAACTGGCCGACCGGCGATGGGTGTTGTGGCTGCTTGTCTTGCGGCAGCAGCTGCTGCAGCTGTCTGTTGTTGGAGACGCTGCTGCTCCAGAACCTTAGTCAGGTCAATAGCTGGTCCGTTGGTTGACCCTCCGACGATGGCTCGGTGCCCATCAGATCGTACAGGAGTGGAGACGGCTCCAGGTCCACCCGTCACTTGACGTACCTGGGCAGCACTGATCATTGGAGTTGGTGGGCCTGTGGGACCTGCAATAGATCTTGTATTTTACTTTGGTTGTCTTTAAAATACTATTTCTAGTGCATAAATCAGATGCTCTTTGAATACATTGAAGTCTATAGCATGAAGAACGGTCAATTAATTGATCAAATACTGAAAATGTGAAAAAACTCCCAAAGCCATTACAAGTAATCAAAACAAAATTAGGAATATCACACTTCAATAAAGGCTCTGATAGGTGAATTATTAGCAACCTTGAAATTTGCCATAAGTATTGATGAGTTATAGCTAACCAATACAGCGGGTGAAAAGTAGAGGAGCCCACCTTTGACTATGGGTCTGCCAGGTAGTGGTGTGGAGCTGGCCACGGACTGTACTTGCATGGGGATGTTCCCCTGCATGGTGCCCTGTCCCACCAGGGGGCGCACCGACTTGTCTCCCCCACCCAGGATCGGCAGCGACTTGTTCCCGGACTGGCCACTGATACCAGCCAACTTTAACTGACAACACAAATAGACTCATTCAGTGAGTGCCTTTGACAGTATTTCAGTAATTAAACATGAAAATGAAGATCTTCAAAAACATAATGTTGAGGGAAAAGATAACAAGAGGCAATTAGAAAAGATATAAGGTATTAGAACAACTAAACTTTGGTCAGACTTCTCACTGTTGACCTGTCCAACTTGGGTGCCCTGACTAGGAGCATGACATGTTAGATGTTCAAAGATTGTATTTCATAAATGTATTAAGATAGAGCCATCAGGCCCATGGATTATCAGTCTTTGTGAGGTCAATGAACTAAATTTGATGATTTGTATTGGAAATAAAATGTTTATAAGAATTAACAAGAATGTTGGTAGTTGAAGGCAATGCGATACCAAACATGAAAGTTATCTTTGGTAATTTGAACATATACCATGTTATACTTAACGGTAAAAACTGCAACTACCACAACTATATATTTCATTCTAGCTTCAAATGGGAATGAATTCTTTAAAGTATTTTTATTCAGTCAAGAATAAAGTTTAAAGATATGTCAATAAAACTAGCACATGTTTTCTCGAGTTTCTCGTCGGGTACCTTCTCTTCAAGGCTGGTCATAGGTTGATTGGGTTCAGCACTGAAGTCGATGCCAGGCAGTGAGGCTATTTCCTCTGCATCTTGTCGAGCAAGTTCTGCAGATTTGTACTTGTCATTCTTGTCGGGGTTAGTCCCATTGTGTGATTTGCCGAAGTCCTCGGGCAGGTCCCATTGATCAATTGTCAGGTCTGAAGTGAAATCAACAATCCATTGACATCACAAGATAACAACCAAACCATTTGGAGTTATGTGGGGCTTTTTTCATTCATTGATCAACCTTTTTATCATCAAAAGAAAGTGTTTACTTTCATACAATAACAGAATTCATACTGGCTTTGTTGTGTTTGTAGTGGATAATACATCAAGATCTCTTCCATATTAATGTGATAGTTGAATTAACAGAGTACATTAATTTTAACACATTTCATTATCCATGTTAACACTTCTTTATCTTTGTGAATACACTTCATAGAATTTCATTAACTGTTATTTAACATACAAAAAAAAATATTCAGTGTAGCACCACTTGTCATCAATCTTTTCCATTTCACTCTCCTAATGTGTAAAACCACTGTATTTTCTAAAGATGAAAAAGAAAGTTACACTGCTACTGACCGGAACCATTGTCATTGTCCTTGGTTTCTTTCTCTTTCTCTGATGCCCTGTCTGAATGCATCTTCCTCATTACAGACGTTGGAGTGAACGCTGGAGACATTGTAGTCTGAAAACACATCCATCATATGCTCAGAAACTAGTGGAAGACTGAGATGTCATTGTCATAAATGATTGTTTTGTAAAAATGTATTGTTATTAAAAGAATGAAGATTTCATACCTTGTTCTGACCACCCTGTGTGACTTGATTTGGATTTGGTGATGCATTCATTTTGTTTTGATTCGGAGAGCGTGCCCTGAAACAGATATAGTATTCTTATTAACAGAAATAGTTTATTCTTATATCAAATTTAGAGACTTGTCCAGGAGATCAACTTGTTCTTACACAAGCAATCTACTGTTTGATGATGAATTACATGAGCACAGAAAATGTTCATTTCAAGCTTGATATTTTTACATTTTGAAGTACCATCAGCTCATGACAGGGAAATCCAAGCAGTACCTCTCTTGTTGTTTCTTGAGGAACCTCTCCTTCTGATCCTCCAGCTGTTTCTTGATGAGTGCTGACTGCATGATGGCCTGGGTGTGAGCAATCAGCTCCTGGGGGCTCGGCACTCGCGCCACGTTCTGGGGGCGGATGTTGGCTGAAGCGGTCTGTCAGAGAAAGAGTGAAACACTAACATTAATGGGCATTAAAATAAATGAATCTATCGCCAATATTTCACAGCAGATGCCACTCATGCCCTTGTTAGAGCCCTCATATCATCACGGTTAGATTACTGCAATTGTCTTTTGTTTGGTATTCCGTATTTGGTATTTAAATGAGACAATGAGACTAGAAATACTTACACTGAGAGTATTGGCTGAGAGGGCCTGACTAGCGAGAGACCTGGCGAGTTGTGCTGGGTGGATTGGGGATGGAGCACTCAGGTGCATTGGTGGCTGCTGGCTGAACACTGAAACAATGACGTAGTCATGTAATATCTTTCCACTTGTTCCTTGTATAGACACTGCGGTCCTTGTAAATGTGATTGAACTTCATTGTGTCATGATATATATAATATACTTACTAATTAAAAATTCCTATCACACATGCTCTTGTTACATCTTATATTGGACAGCCCAATACATACACATGGCTGGTAAGTATAGATTTTGGGTATAACTTCAAAACAAATCTAGACAGTGAAGAATGAGGAGACACATTACATATACTGATATAGAGCGATCATGTACTTACTGATGGGAGAGGGTATCTTCACCCCAGCCATCTGCTGCGACTGGACTTGTTTAGGCAGCAGATTAGGGGGCAGGGACTGAGGGGAAGGGGAGACAACTCTAGGTGTCGAGGGGTTAGTCATCAACGTCGGGATGTTTGGTGATGGGGAGGGGGGTTTGGTGATGATGGTAGGATTCTGCTGGATGAAGTTAAGTATGGGGTCCTGGGTGATGGCCCGTGGTGTCTGTGGTTGTTGTTGCTGCTGCTGCATCTGTTGCTGGGGAGTGATCATGGGTTGAGGGGGCTGAGGCTGATGGTTGTGGGCAGCGTGCTGCGAGGCTTGCTGGCGTTGATGCATCTGCTGAAGGGTCTGTTGTTGGATCTGCAACTGTTGTTCCTTGTTCCTCATCAAGGCCTGTGAGTTGGAAATAACGACAACTCTTTCAAACACAAATTCTCATAGAAAGTAGCAGTCAAATATTTGTAGTCCATACAAGGGCTCATCACCTCAAGAATCAGGGTATCTTATGTTGAATCGCCTTAATAACGTTTGAAAAGCAAACATTTCATATGGAAACCTCAAACTTAAAAAGTATTTTATTATCATTTAAACAAAATCATTGTCAAAAAACTTGAATATCAGAAAATACATTTACAGGAATAATGAACCACTTCAAAGGTATTTTTAAACAGTAACACTAAATCAACCGTAAACATGAATTAGTATGTTAAAAAACACAACCTTTTAGTATGAATATGATACAATACCTTTGTATGCCTTTGAAAGAGACAAGAGATCCACCTAGGTATGGAAGGATAACTATAAAGTGAACAACACAATAAAAAGAACCAAACTGAACAAACCTGGTAACCGACCTGTAGGAAGTCGCTATTATTATGCAACTGCATGTTTTGAAGTTGTTGCTGAAGCGGCGAAACTGGGCGTGCATTGGGAGTCATCATCATCTGTAGTTTTAATCAATAGCAATGTGGTTACACAAAATAATTGTTCTCATGTTAACAATACTGAAATAATTGAAGAATAGAAAGTACCATAATTATGTAGTGAAGAACATTAGGAAAGTGTAAGGAAAAGATCAATACATATAAACAAAATAATAAATAACTGATGAAAAAGTAAAATTAATTTTGTATAATAGTTGAAGACATATAATAAGACAGTATCCTTTTAAACCTCTTGAGTCTTCCAGTAATTATCAAGCTGATTGTCTTCATTGCACTTATGTTATTGATGATCAACTCCTGTGAATCATGCTTATTGCTTTTGATGAATTATAAGTCCTATGAAAAAGATTGTTAATGTTTTATGAACTGCATAGGGATTGGGAAAGGCAGGGACAATAGGCAATGGGACATTTTGTTCATAGGACAAAACATAGCTTATTTAAACTTTCTTTACAAAAAAATACTTATGAGTAATAATGTAAGGACAATGTTCTATCTAAAATTTAGTTACTTTCTTAAAAGCCTGAATATGCCCAATTGTCAAAGACCTTTACTGATATGTTATTATAAGGCCCACCTGTGGATGTTTTGCTTGTTCGTGGGCAACATGAGATTGCTGCTGCTGTTGCTGCTGCTGCTGCTGTTGATGTTGGGACATCTGTTGTCCACTGACCGCAGCAGCTGCTCCAGCCTGCATCATGCTCAGCAGCTTGTTGAAGGCTGTCAGGTCCCCGTCGTCACTTGTCCTCCGGGCCTGGCCTTGCTGAGCAGCCTTCTGCAGGTGCTGTTGTAGCTGTTGTTGTTGCTGTTGTTGTTGCTGTTGCTGTTGCTGTTGCTGGAGATGCTGTTGGTGTTGATGTTGGGCAGCTTCTCTCTGCTCCAGCATGACATGATGATTGTGATGCACCTGCACAATTTCAGACAGTGTCACACTTGAATACAGTCAGATTTTATCATTTAGTCCTTCACAATATGAATAGCTTCTGCATTCAAATAATTATCTTCAATCAGTATGTGAACAAGTTGGAAAATCAACAAGTAGGAATATGCTTATTGGGACATTTTTACATTAAAGCAGTCTCAAAGGAAAGTCATTAGCATAAGAGGTAACAGTTTGTCAGATTTCCATTTGGCCATAGGCTACTACATACAAGCATACCAAAACTTTGTCTGCTAATCCTAAGATGACTAACAATATTTTTAGTTCCCCTGACATTAGACTTCAAATATGTCTACAGTTATTGGCGTACACTGTACCTGGTGTTGAGGTGTGTGTGCAGCTTGATGCTGCTGCATCTGTGACTGCTGGTGGTGCACAGGACTCCTGTTGGATGTCGGACTCTCGTGATGGAAGGCAGCCTCCAGTTCCGCAAGGGTTTTCACCTTACGCGGGGCGCCTCCCATCGTGGCAGGACTAGCCGTACCACTTGAAGAGTTGGAGTCTCGACCTCGGAACAACATAGCCTTTAGCTGTGCCTCCGCATCTTGGGTGCTGAAGTTTCCACTGTTGGTAGCTGGGGAGCAAAGTCAAGATCTAAGCTTCACGAAGTGGAACAGCAAATAAATGTTTTTGAAACATCAAAAGGAAAGTGGCAATACCCTCTATATTTCTATATCCAAGTAAATATAGGTTTCTTTCCATGAAATACATAACACTATTCTTGTTAAAGAAAATTAAAACAATCTAAGATTATTAGATAATGGAGCATCATGTCTTAAACTGAAAGGAAAAAGGTTTTTTGACTATAAAGATTAATCACAAATCACTTTAAGTATGAGTATTAGCATACAAGACCATATTCTTACAATGCCAAGGTCTGATTAGCACTATTTTGCGTCACAGAGAAAGGACAATACTCTCAAACTAGAATCAAATAATCCTTCCAGAAGTGCTCACATGATGTTAAAATGGAACTCACGGGTGTTTGACTTGTCCATGTGGGCACTGTTCATGAAGAGAGCGTTGAGAACAGCGGGGTGACTGGGACTGTTCTTGCGGTGAGCCAGAGCCTCCATGTGGGCCTGCTTCTCTTCCATGCTCATTGGATAGTTGGCGTAGAAGTGGCCCGCCTTGTCATAGAACTGGGCCACGTTGGGTGGAGAGGGAATCACTGGACTCTTTGATCCATCTATTATATCTGAAACCAGAAGTGGTAAATAGTTTTAATAAAGTCATAAAGGGAAGAAGGTCAAGCATTATTTAAATTATAGAATCTTATGCTATGAGCAACCCTTTTCAATGATAATGAAACTTAACACTAATGCTTATGATTTCCTTGAAATGACTTGAAACATAATGTTGATACAATACAGTAATTAACGAAACATCTGAATCTGAGTTAGAAATCTTTTCATTTAATGTTCTAAATCAAAGATCTCTGAAAATCAAAGAACTTACGTATTGTTTCGTAAAAGTGTAACGTCACCAAATTTTAGTTTTAGATTGAGTCAAAGATAAAAGTGAATTAGTAACTAAAGCTCGTAAATCAAAACAGCAGATATTTTTTGGGGCTGATGTTGAAGCTCAATATATCAATTTAATAACTATCTTTGTTAATCCAGGGTCAATGTTTCAATAATTATCCACTAAACTCTGAACCCCCAGATGGCTCAACCCAATAGTTTTATTACATTCCTTTGCTGGACATTATCCAATCAACTTTCAATTATCTGGATTTTTAATGATTAGGATAAAATAGATTATTTTTTAAATTATCATTAGTATCTAATCAATGTTTGTTGCATGATGCACTGACCATTGAGATAGTTGAATTCCTCATTGATAGAGGACCTGCGACTGTTGTCCTTGCTGTGAGCGTGTGCGTGTACAAGCTGCTGTTGCTGATGCTGTGCCATAAACAAGCGACTGAATCGACTTTCTGTTGGGGCCACATCATGCTCAATCTGTTGTTGGTCCTGTTGATGATCATAAGATGTTACAAAATCTGACATAACAGCGTTTTGATTATAATGCAATTAATCGAGTATTTCTTTGTATATTAAGGTATCAAGATTTGTATCTTCAAAATTACATCATATTGACCATTATTTGTGCCGGGGTGAGGAGTTGTATTAACCAGATTGCAAGATAGGCAAAACTTACCAAAATTGGGATTGGAATGTTGTTTACTTTGAAGAAATCATTGAAATCAAAGAGGGCTGAGTTAGAGGGGGATGGTCTTCTTTCGTGGTTAACTTCGGGGGAGCTCGATTCATTCGTCTCCAGGCTTCCGTTACGATCACCAACACTGATGCCTATAACAATGTGAGCATGTACTGATCACGTAAGACACGGTTTACCGTTCAAGTATCTGACAGCATTCCACTCAGGACATTCTTCTTGAACAATAAAAGGCTTGATCCTTCATTCAGCCCTTTTACTTTTATCATCATTGAACTTATAGTTAGATAAATTTAGTTCTATTGAAGAGAAAATCATCTGTTGAATTTACCTTAGAAACAAGCAAAATATCAAACTTTACTTTTGTGATATTTTCCTGCAATCTACAGTGCTGTCTTCTCACAAATTTTCTTCAAATGGAATATTGTTTGCAGTTTCTTGGATGAATTTTGATCAAGATTATAAAATTGAAATAAACCTCAAGGGAACAAGATTTCATAAAAGGGCTCTACAAAATCATCAATTTTACCAAATAATTAGCAGAAAAAAAACAAAAAACAAAGGTAATTCAAGATTTAAAGAGCTGATAAAAGGTATACCGGTTTTGTCACCGGCCTCAGTATGAGTTTCCTCCTCTTCCTCGATGACGCATTCTTCCCGTCCTTCATGTTCAGTTTCCTCCTCTGGTTCTGGTTCCTTCTCAAACCCACGCAATTCGATAGTGTCGCTCTGACTTGTCGGTCCTGCCGAGAACCATTCTGGTTCCTCCTCCTCATGGAAGCGCCCTCTTCTGTTCATACGTGCTGAAATATGTGGATTATTAAGAAACCTCATTTTTAGTTGCGCCATGAACTTTGCAAGTCTTCATGATTTGAATTGCTATTTTTTTCGGAAGAAATACATTTATCAAGGGTTGCAGTAGTGATTTTGAAAAACTGCTGAAATGCATGGAATGTAGGTTCCTGGATGGTCATTTATTAATAAAACTACAGTAAGGACAATCTCAAAACTGCTGAATTCAGCTGATCAGCTTAACATTGCAATCCCTGATTTATCAGAATGATACCAAATTGATCAGTATCAGTCCATAGAACAAGATGTGTTTGTGAAACACGAATGCCCCCGGATGCATCCTGCTCGCTGTGTCAAGGTCAAGGTCACAAGGTCAAATGTCATGGTGTCATCTGAAAGGTCTCATCACAAGGGATCCATATGTCAAGTATCAAAGACCTAGCTCTGACCAATCAAAAGTTATGACCACGGTTAAAGTTGTTGTGGACAAACGGACAGACGGACAGGTGAAAAACAATATACCCCCCGAATTTCGGGGGCATAACAAACTATTCAGGGCCAGGAGGTGAACTTCTCCATGACACAAAGATGGTATTTGCTTGAAACAACTGTTAAAATATTCAACCAGTGAGCTATCTTCAGTTGGTCTCCTACTAAATTCTTGTTGAATACAACTAGAGTTATCTCCCTTTTTATTCTAAATGCAAGGCATCAAAAACAGTGAGTTGCATACTTGTTTCAAATGAATACTTGTAACAGTTATACTTACAATCTCTAGGGTCTCTTGAGAATCTGCCATCTCTGTAATTTGTCTGGAAAAAAGAAAGAATTTAATCATAAACATTTCCTGTACATATGACCAGGTATAAGCCGACCCCGCATAAGCACACCCCCTTTCTCAACCCCCAAAAATTCCAGTCAAAACCTAGTATCTCATGTATAGGCCGACCCCCCCTCCTTGCAGCTCTATATTGCTGACTGTAAGTCGATATGATGCCAGTTGCATTGAAACTGAAAGCTCATGAATCATCAAATGACACGTTAATTTTAAAACCTATATTTCTTTTAAAAACTATAAAAGAAATTATAAGTGTTCACTTAAGGTGTTTGTTTGTTTTAATCATATTGCATATTATTCTCAACAAATTGTTAACAAACGACAGTCAACAACCTTTGGTGCATGAAGTGTTTACTGGAAATGAGATATTTGTTACAAGCATTTTCATTGGCTTAATTATTTAGGTCAACCAATCAGCAAGTCAGTTTAAAACGATGTACGAACATAAAACGTGGTCGTAATAATTTCATGACAACATTTTGTCAATCCAATATTAAGTGTGTAAATATGCCAGAATTTCTTCAACGTTTTCTATATTTTACTTTTTCAAAATTAACATGCAGTTAATTGAAATATTTTTGTATATAACAAGTAGTTGTCACTAACGTGACCATGTCCCCCGCCGCAATAGAAAAATTGACTAAAATGGATTGCCGGTCGGTGTCTCAAAGTTACTCTTAAAACGATGTCTTAAAACAGGTGTCATGCATATCCAAAGGACAATGACAATGAAGACTGAAACAAAGGTTTTTGGTGATATCGTGCTAAAAAAGGTTTGTGTATTGGTCAAACTCCTGTTGTGATCATAAAAATTAGGCCAATGTCATCAAAACCAAAAATGAACTGGTGTCTGCTTAAGCACCCAATGAAGATGGCTATACCAAGTTTGAAGGCTCTTGGGGCAATATTTTACATGTGAGATATCAGGATAACTATGTTTCCCTGTTGTGACCTTGAAAATTATGTGAAGGTCACAATAACTAAATGGCATCTGCATATCCACCCGATGAAGACTTATACCAAGTTTTCAGGCTCTAAGTGCAAGGGTTTGTGAGATATCGCGCTAACAAGATTTCATGTACTAGTCATAGTCCAGTCATGACCTTGAAAATTAGGCCAAGGTCATGAACACCAATTGGTTTCTGCATATCCACCAAATAAAGAATCATACTTAGTTTGAAGACTCTAGGTGCAAGTGTTTGTGAGATGTCGCGCTCACATGGCTTTACACACTGGTTCAAGTCCTGTCGTGACCTTGAAAATAAGGTCAAGGTCACCAAAACTGACTGGTGTCTGCGTATTCACCCAATGAAAACAGATACTAAGTTTGAAGGCTCTAGGTGGAAGGGTTTGTGAGATATCGCGCAAACAAGGATTTAAACACTGGTTCAAGTCCTGTTGTGACCTTGAAAATCAGGTCAAGGTCACCAAAACCGACTGGTGTCTGCGTATTCACCCAATGAAGACTGATACCAAGTTTGAAGGCTTTAGGTGCAAGGGTTTGTGAGATATCGCGCGAACAAGAAGCGGGACGGACGGACGTACGGAGCTGAAAACTATATCCCCCGCTTCGCACTTCGTGCGGCGGGGGACAAATCAAAGAATAACGATCAGGAATATAACCATGAGCACAAAAGTATATAAGGAATGTTATTTGTCATCACAATATTACGATTGAGATTCAAAGTAATGTAAAACATCGTGCTTTCACGAGTGTATCCTTGACAAACATTTGCTTTAATTTCGATAAAATATGATTGATATGTTTGGAAATATGTCTTATAAGACCTTTAAAATGGACAAAAGGCCTTCTGAAGTGATAACTTGATTGAAAAACTGGGTTTCAATTTCCGATAGTGGATGCTAGTGAAGCCACATCGATCTGCAGAAATCTAACAGTACGTGAAGGTTGCTTGAATATTTCATATTAATATATCGATATATATTTTTCAAATTCTCTTTGTGTATTTTCATTAAAAACAACAACACAACAAAAGTTTTTTTATTTTACAAGTTCAATATAGAAATGACCTCCATGATTGTGCATGTTGCTTCCTGTGTAAACATCGATTGCTAACTCGCTGGGCTGACCGATACTCGTGCTTGGTCTCTTGATTTTTTCATCTGCATCATATATCTCAGGTATAGGCCGACCCCCTAATTTCTGGTGTCAATCTCTCGGCTTATACACGGTCATATGTGGTAACTTCATATACAATATACCATATTTAGCATGTTTAGCTAGAGACAATTATCTAAAATAACTAACATTCCCCTTATCACATTTTTTTAACATTGCAGATTGCTCATCAGGTATTTACAAATATTTTATTCATAAAAATAACAAAACAAATTCTGACAAATTACCATAATGTCAACTTATGATCTGCCTGAACTAACCCTGTTATTGTCGTAGCTGGTGTTGTGGAAGCGGTCGCCCCTCTCGAAGCTACGGTCCTGCGTGCTGCTTGTGTTGCTTCCTCGTCGGTCGTCACGCTCGTAGCGGTCTCGTACATTACGATACTCCCTCTCCCGTCCCTGGTCACGATCAATATTGATTCTTCCACTGCCAATCCTCCTCTCACGTCGATCTCTGCCATTTGCAAAAATGATAATGACTTTTGATACAAAATACCATTTCAATAGGCTTTATTGTAATTTCAATTGAGCAAATATCTTGTGCTATTCATATTGCAATGCTCTTATGAAATAGGCGTGTTTGTTTATAATTCTTTTAAATATCTTAAATCATAATACATAAAAATCTTTTATTTAAAGAAATGGTTATGAGAAATTCTTGTACACTATTATCCTTATGAATGTTTGAAGACTGATCTTGATCCTGAATGTTAATTTGAAGTTGCTTAACATGAAGAATGAACAAAAAACACTGAACGTGATATTTTGAGAAGGGAAAATGTCTAATTCTCTTTGACATCCGGAGGGTAAGTTAAAGAAATTGTGGTTAATTTGGTACACTCTCAAACACCCTCAAAAGGGTTAAAGCGGCAAAGAATGTATAAGCATAAATACTTTACCTGTCTCTATCAATTCCATCTTTGAAATCAGCAGGACAGCTGACTTGACGTCCTATGCTTGATGTCTGAGTCACATGACAGCCAGTGCCAAAACTTCTTCTCTGGGGACTGAGTACAATCCCGTCTCTCTCTTCCTTCAGCCTCTCTCTGGGGTCTATACAAGAAATTCAGTATAAATACTCAAGGGATCTATCAAAACTTTTTTAAGATGATCGATCAGAGGAAAGACTACAAATTTTTTCAGCACACTGATGGTTTAAAACTGTGTAAATGGCACAGTGGAGAAGTAGTAGGGTAATACAAATTCTAGAATAAAAAGAACAAATGAAAGTTAGAACTGCTTGATGGATGTAGGGACTGGAAAAGGCAGGGACCATGGGCAATTTTGCACATTGGGTGAAAAACTGGCCCATTGAATATAGAAATTTACTAATGGCATATGGGCAATGGCCCAATTGAAATTCAGAAAATTACGAAAAACCCTGAAAATGGCCCATTGCAAAGGTGTCTTTCCCAATCTCTGTGGATGTATGTATTGAAGTCCGCTTTATCCCTTCCCCCCTCCACTAACTGAAGCCATCAGTTGACAACAGTGTCCACTTCACAACAGCTTCGGATATGAGGGGAGCTAGTATCGACAGTTGATGATTATTCATTACAGCCTAATTGCAATCTCTTAAGAGTGCTAAAAACATGAAATTAGATTCTGCAGACCTGAAGGACGTCTCCTCAATAGTTTTTTTTAATTTTTTTTTATTTTTTTTTTTTTTTATTCCATTTCAATTCATAGTATACAGATCATCAAAGATAGATAAGGCACTACAGTAAGTTCACAGACATTTGAATTCAATATAATAATAGCATATAGTAGATATATCATGACATCCACATATGAGTCCAGGTCCTTGACGTAGAGGGTGCGATGGTACATAGGGGTATTTTATGACGCTTCATTTATTGGTCAAAAGTGAGTCTGATAATTGTCTCCATTTCATATTAAAGGGAGTTAGTATATTATTTTTTCTAGCAATGAAATGTTCTATTGAGCAGGTTTCCGTCAAAAGCTTAATAAATAACTCAAAAGAGAGTGCATTTTGCTTAATGTGTGAAATATGAATATACCTTTTGGCAAGGAGTATGATATTCAATAAATGATTACTTGAGCATATTACAAATACAACAGTAAATTTTGATAGAATGATATTACAATGCAAATTGGTATTGAGAAATTGTTCTACTCTGATCCAAAAGTTGTTTACCACTTCACAGTCAAAGAAAACATGAGAAAGATCTTCTGGAGTATTTTTACAGAAAGTGCATATATCATCATCAACTAAATTCATCTTCAAAAGCTCTTTCTTTGTATACACTATTCGGTAAATAAACTTATACTGGAAATCCAAAAGCTTGCAATCTTTTGTACATTTCCTATAGATTAGAAATATATCTTTCCACGCAATATCATGTTGAAAAACATCATTCCAATATTCTAACACTTTTGGAGTAATATCATTTTGAATCAGCTTGTCATAAAAAATCTTAGAACCCTTACTACAAGATAACATACTTTGATGGACATGATTAACAGTTTGTTGAGAAAAATTATAATTAGATCTCTCCAATGTTTTTCTCCAGCTCTTGGGAAAATTGTTTAACAAATGTTGGTAATCTAAAAATGTACCTCTTATGTCATATTTCTGTTTAAGAGATTCAAAACTTAGAAAGCCATTTTCATCAATAATATCTTTAATGAACCGTAAACCCTGTTCAAACCAGTTTTTTATTATGTATGACTTTTTAAAGTGATGATTCATCCAAAGTGGTTGGACCAATATTTGCTTAGTATCATCAATTTCAATGACATGTTTTTTATAAAATATTTTCCAAGCAAATAAAACATCTCTCCAGTAAGGATTATCTTTGTCAGATAAACAGTCCACTGCGTTGGAACCAAGTGAAAATAATTGACATAAGGGAAAAACCTTATTAAAGGTTGATTGTTTTTTCATGTAGCCTTTCAATGATGATAGTTTAAGAGCATTAATAAAACATTCTATATCAATCATTCTGAGGCCACCTTCATCATATGTTCTGGTGATATAAGATCTTTTAATCTTATCTTTCTTGTTATTCCACAGGAATGTATATAATATTTTCTTGACTTCATCAATGAAAGTTTTAGGAGGGTTAGGAAGTGCTGAAAATATATGAACAAGAGTTGATATCGCTAAAGTTTTAATTACTGTTATTTTCCCAATAAGTGTTAAGTTTCTCCTCCGCCAACTAGCTAATAATCTGGATGTATGTATTGAAGTCCGCTTTATCCCTTCCCCCCTCCACTAACTGAAGCCATCAGTTGACAACAGTGTCCACTTCACAACAGCTTCGGATATGAGGGGAGCTAGTATCGACAGTTGATGATTATTCATTACAGCCTAATTGCAATCTCTTAAGAGTGCTAAAAACATGAAATTAGATTCTGCAGACCTGAAGGACGTCTCCTCAATAGTTGTTCTCTATCTGTGTCAGTCAGTTTCCTACGCTCTCGGGGATCTGTAACCGTGAGAGGGGAGCTCTCCCGGGATCCACCGACACCTCCACCAAACGAGCGAGACCACTTCTCAGGGTCCCACACACCTTCCACACTGCAAACACATCACATTTCAACTCATTACCAGAGAATACTTAATTTTCAGTGGCCTGTTTTACCTACAAACAGCATTTCTTTTAACATAGAAACATTCTTAAGCACATAACATTTTAGTTCAGGACTCTTGAAGATGTATTACGTAGTGCAATTATTTTTTTTCTTAACATATGCTGCATTAAAAATCAACAAAATGAAATAGGACACCAATTCAAATACTGCGAAAATTAAAAGGGAATAAGTCATAACCAATCTTCATGAAACAATATGTCTTGCTTTTAAATACACATAATCCACAAGTATTGAAATTAATACAAAGTTTTGTTGTACATTAACACACTCACTTGTCAAAATTTCTGTTCAAACACTTAGGTCTAAGCTTCGCTCCATATGTTTCAGCCAAATCCATCAACTTGGGCTTTGAAAAGACAAAAGAGGAAAACATTGAAATAAGTGTCAACATGGAATCTGTCAAATGTTAGGGATGGTATTGGCAATCAACCTGCGATACGATACATCACGATACTTAGAAAAATGTGCCAACGATATATTGCTAATATATCACACACCTATGCTGCGATACGATACGTATCCCGATATAAGGGTTGCGATACAATACGTATCACGATACTTAAATCTTGCATCTATTCGTGTTATCTTTCATTTCAACAATTGCCAAACACAACAAAAACCAATGTTTAAACATAATCAACTTTTATTGATACCAAAATAACAAGTTTAACCTTTCTTCTCATGGAAAGGTAAAATAAAAACTGACTAAAACTGACTATGATGTCACAATTTATGAGTATTAGAGTAATATGCCAAATTGCCAATTTGATAATTGATATTGATGAATATTCACTTTCATTTTAATTATAATATATTCATTGTGATTGAAAATTTATGTAAATCTTACTTCAGTGATTTTTGCATTTCTGAAAACTTGAAAGTGAAGTGTGCATTGTGTAATACAATACATACACTAGTCTCATAAATTAATAATTACACAATGCACACTTCACTTTCAATCACAATCAATATATTGCAATTAAAATGAAAGTGAATATTGGCATATTATATGAATAAAGAGATGAACATAAAAGGAGCTTGCTCAGTACAACAAACACTAGTGTACAAAACTGAATTGTAACATGAACATACAAACTGTAAACTGATCCAACTATTCAAATTTCTCACTGATGTGTGTCATACACATCTATTTAAACTATTTGAACTACAATGTTGAATGTACAGCTCAGCTAATTATCATTATGTTTGATAAATCAAAAACTGTTGTCACTTCAGATGCTGAGGCATACAAAATTGTTCAACTCCAAACTTCAATGTGAGCACTTCAAGTGTAAAAGCCTAGTCTTGCTACTAGAATACAAAATCTTAACAAAACTCTCAAACTAGAGACAAATCACACAGCATTGAATATTCTGCATTCAAAATTAAAGGCACTTTTAAATTAGTTTTAATTATTTAAAAGAATATTAAAAGATTTCACAAATTCCTGTCACAAAGATGCTGAGTCAGAGTCATACACAATGTATTTCAAATTTAAATGGTCAACTAGTCAACTCCAAACATAAAATGTGAACACTCTGTATTGCCATATTGACTAGAATATAAAACAGTCACAAACTCACAACTGGAAATTAATGAAACTTCTATTTTTTTGACTCAATAACAAATACACTTTGTATGAATCAAAACTTTTGATCTATCCGATTTTAGGACCCCTTCTTCACTTGCATAAGCAGCAAAACCAAAGTATTTCCAAACAGAGGCCTTAAATGCAGCTGGTGCATCTATGAACGAAACACCAACGTTCGCCATTTGCAAACATTACCGCATTGCATCATGGGTACTTCGGGAAGCGGTTTGTAACATTATTTTAAATATACTTAATTATTTACGTTTTCATTGTGTCAACGTAACTCATGAACGACAATTAACAATCAATGACTAATTAAAGATAGAATTAATAGGATTTTTCAGGAACATTTGTTTTGAAATATTTCGTGAAATTCCGTCAAGACGAACAAATAAGCATTCGGAAACAAGATGACCAAGGTTTGACACAGATTGATGAATGTTAATTGAAAAACAACGCTCCGAGTCCGATAAATTTATGAGCGTTTATTATTTCATAATAAGATGTATGGTATGTGTTTAAAACATTTTTTAAGACATGATTAGGTTTGATTTAGTTCTTTACTGTTTACATATCGCGATGTCCCGATATTCAAAGTAAACATCGATGTATCGTGGTCTGTTTGAAGTATCGTATCGGGATATTTTGTCAAATGAAAATTTGACACGATGTACTGTATCGACACTCCTTGGATCGATGCATCGATGCGTATCGATGAATCGTCACACCACTATCAAATGTAGTATCATCTTCATGCTACTTGAAGAAACTGAAAATAATCTTAAATCACAAGCAAAAATATATATATGCTTTTGCCTTTATAATCCTTAAGTGTTTGCAAAAATGATACTTCCATCTTCACAAAAGGTCTGATATATTCAGATTTGTAAACCGAAAATATGCCATCTTCTCTAAAATCATGGCATGGTGAAGATCTGTTTGGAATTGTTCCTAGGTGGTCAGGTCATTCCTTTTCTGAGAGGATGGGACATCTTGCAATAATAAAATGTTCCTACCTCTAAAAAGTTTAAGGGACACAAACAAAAATGGTGGGCAAATGTCCCCATCCCCCTCCAGGAACATCACTGCTGAGGATAAAGGAATATTTCATCTTTTATCTATAGGCTTTACGAAAGGATACAAAATGTAAATGTTTACCTTGCTGTACTGAAACTGAGGCATGGGCCCGGGAGTGTCAGCTCGAAGTGGCTGTGTCTCCTCAAAGTCATCCTCGTCTCCACTACCGGAGCGACTCTTTCCCTTCTCCATACTGGAACACAATCAAATAACAATAGAAAATTGGAAACTGTGCTATGCTATGAAACTTTAACGTAATTACAGAACATTATTTACAACTTTGTATATCTATAGATCAGCAGTAATTATTTAATAATTTTCAAATTTGTAAAACATGTACCATAATTTCACAAAATATGACCACATGAATAATATTGCCTGGTCAAACTAACTCAATATAACAACTGGTTCAAAGTGCAACATGGCTTGGAGAAATCTTACTGTGACAGGACAAAATATTGATAAATGCCATTTTTTTCAGATGTATGGGTTTAAATTGGATGAGACTGGCAGTATCATGGATCAATGTGTAAACCTTGTTGAAATGAAAACTGTCAGGAGCATTCAATACACAGATATTTTACACACAAAAAATTCAGCAAGTGGGCATCAATCTTGTAACAATCGATAAGTTATGGAAAAGAGTCTTCACTATTATGATTGGCAGCCGTGTAATACCGAGATCTATCAATGAAAATAAACCGTGTTATCAGTCACTAGTGACAATAACAATGGAATGTGTATAACTTTAACGTGGATAACAACAATGACCTGACATCATCGAACAATGCTGACGCAATGACACACTCATGACGTCATGTTGTTGCTTTAGCGACTCGCCGACTCAACGTAAATGCACTTCAATTTTGTTAGAAATACAACGATTAAATCAAAAAATAAATAGAAATTATTTTTTTTCTTGACAAATACCATGTTTATCTTATCTCGTGAGGCAGAAAATATATATTTTTCACTCGTGGCTGCGCCACTCGTGAAAATATAAACTTTCTTCCTTACTCAATGAGATAAACATGGTATTTGTCAAGAAAACACAAATATCCTCTAAGTATCACAGGGAAATACACTTGAGACATTTAGCAAACAATCACTAATTCACCGAACTCATTCACCTTGAAATTACCTTAAACTAAATATTGCAACACAGATATAAATTTTCTGAGGTAAGGTCTTGTTTCAAATATCATAAATTTCAGAAATGACTTATCAAATGTCAGTTGTCAGAAAATGTGGTATTCAATAGAAGCACAAGACAACCTAGAAGCTTGGTACAAACAGTTACACTGAGAATTGAACTGGATCATTGGGAGCAAGTCAATATATATCATGTATCCTCAGGCTTTCTTCAAGTTTATGTAATTTATTTACTATATCTTTCAAGATGTGTTAATGTTACAACATCTATATGCTTCCTGTTTACATATATATATATATTGACAAATATGATACTTAATCTGACGATATACGTATCATGATAATTATCACAGACCTTAAAATTGCTAATTTATCGAAGTATTTGGGTTTATTTCTATCAAATACCTTGAAAATAGTGTATCTTGACATTTATTGTGTTGTCGTGTCATTCTTTTATATTGTGCTAAGTATCATATCGGTACAAGTCTGTATTGTCAAAACTGTTTTATTCTCATATCAAAAAAAATATTCATCACAATGAGAAAATAGTTGACAGAAAATAAGAAGTTCATTCAAGATTCAAATCGTCTTCTAGTATTTGTGATTTGCAAAGTTATTTTTTAAGGAAATTGGACTTCTATCAACTATTAATATCAAATGTAACCGTACAAACAATAAACTAAGAAGCACTTCCAAAACTAATGGTTTAATTTTTTCATGTGAAAAGCAATCTTCGGCACTGATAACAATGCCATTTTCGTGTTTTGGCAGACAGAATAGTCACAATGATTCAATTTTAAGTTAGAAATTGATAGCCAAAGAGAATATCCATAAAAAAAACTGGTCTTAAAGAAAATGTACATTATTATCTCACGAAATGCTTTAGCATTAAAATTATGAAATAGTAATGAGCTCATTTTGCATGACAAATCAGCCAAAGTATTGTGAATCAGTGTTTTCATAAAACAAAATGGACATTGTATGAAGTTTAAACACGGTTCTCCAGTCATGACAATGTAACATGGGTAATAAAAACACAATTCTCTTTATAGTAGCTTTCAAGTTTACTATCACAAGGAGCAAAATGTTTAGTGTGCTGAATAAAAACAAACAAGGGGACACGTCAACAACAAAATAGTAGACAATGAAGGCAATGTTTATGCGCGACCAATTATGCTGCTGACTCAAGCATCATCAAAACATTCAGACATGTCATTGCTTTACTCTCCACTTCGTCGCCTTTAAAAACAAAACTTATTTTCTAGTACCTTAAAAGATAAGGACACGTACAGTGTCAAGTAACGTGTTGTTCATTTGCAAATAGACCTTGAAATTCATTGTTTTGTATGACAAACGCACAAAAACAAATTTTGACCAAAACGAGCATCTTACCTCAAGGATTGATACTGATGTTTGCTTTAATTCCTGGCCACAAGTTACTTTGACTAGATTAAATGAATATGTGAATGCATGAAAGGTCGAAATACTATACAAACAAACACTTGGAAAGCTAAAGAATGGTTAAATAGACATTTTAAAGACGATAGAACGAAAGCTCCCAGTTTTGAACAACATTCAGATGTTTCAACGAGCCCGGATCTAGCGCATGCGCAAAGCAGCATGGGTTAGGAAAAAATCTATTTTTATGCATGAATAAGAACGACGAATCATTTAATCTATGTCTTACGTTCTAAACGTCAAATAGCAATATGCAAATAAATAGTAGCAGTTTGAAATTCTCAACCATCTGCCAAATACTCAACGTCCAAACTGACTTTTGACCTTACGACTACTTCCGGAAAAGATTTCAACTTCCGGGTCAAATTTCGCCATATTCCTCACGTGGAGCCGTTTTAGTAAAAATTTCATCGAAATAAACATACTAAATATCAACCAAAATGAGCATTTTACAAAGAATCGCTGAAATTGAGGCTGAGGTAACATAGATTTATATTATTGATGTACAGTATGATTTAGGAACGTTTTTAATGTCAAACATCTTGGAGAGAGTTGACTATTTTCTACATTTTGAGCGTTATGTCAGTTATGACACTTTACAGAATGCTCGTATCTTTGTGAATATCTTTATTTTTTCATTTTGAAAATCGATCTCGATTTTGGCTTACAGTTGTCAGTAAATATTATATATTTCACACTTTTTAATGTCTAAATATTTTCTTACTCACATATTCCCAGTAGATTTAAATTCAGAGATGAGAATTTACAACTGATCATCTGTTTTTAATTGGTCCTGACTGTAGCTTTATTCATATACTACCATCCTGGAAGTTTCATTCCATTCATATTATCAACTACTACTATAAAAAAAATTCCCTTCTTTGGAAGTTATAGATTATTTAGGCCCTAATTTGTTTCATGATCAGCTGTTATTACAAATTTAATCAACTAAAATTATTCCATATTTTTAAATGTTTGAAGAAGTAATCAAAGATGATTTATAAACAATTCTAAAAGATGAGCTTAAGTGTTTGTTGCCCTCTTCACGTCCTGTGCTACTCTCCGCTGTACATGTTACAGTGAACATTACACATCACTGTGACATGATGTGTGATTGATCAATCTGGATTGGCAAGATTTCCATCCAATTTAATATATTGTTTTAGTAAAGTGGATAATCTACATGATCCCCTCAAAACAGTAACCCTGTAAATTGGATTAAATCACCCCAATTTAACATAAAGTCACTTTACCAATTTCAATCCAAAAGTTTGTGTATTTCTTTATTTTGTCTCTCTTTATTGAAACCATTCATAACACTATGACTTATAAGGACAATATACATGTACATAACTGAAATAATGTGTTTATGAAACAATAATGGACAAAGAATAAGGATGGGTATCATTCCTCATTTCCGTATTGCAATATATTTTATTACAGATAAGTGTATTGCAATACGTATTGCAATATGTTGGTACTTTTCAAATCCAGGAATTTGTATGCTATCTTGTCTTAATATTATCGTTAAGAAAGATCATCATTGCTCAGCTATGAGACATTTTGGACAGGGATATTTTTCAATCACTTTGTATGACCTTTATACATGTATGACCCAGCTATTTTCACTACATAACTTCACACTTTGGAAAGAACTTCCCGTAAAATCTTGTTTATTTGGTTGTGTGTTTTGGCAATTTTAAATGGAAAAAGCTCAATTTAAAACTGTCGATATTGGATATTTTCTGTAATTTCAGAAGTGTGTACCGATTCGTATTATCATCATGTTGGTCCTGTATTGCAATATACCGATATATCGATAATACCGCACATCCTTAACAAAGAAGTAATCATGAAATCTATTTCTCATAAAAAATTACAAACTTCTAGCATTATGCAATGGCAAAAATTGAAAATTCTTTATTCACCAGATAGTATAGATATGGAATAACATAATAACCAGTGTCCTTTTTTTTCTAGATAATATATCAAATTTATCATTTTTTACATTATTAAAAACTAATATTTACAAAATTAAAAACAAAAACAACAACATAAGAATATTTTGAAAAAACACACTGAAACTTAATGGAATATCAATCAAATGACAAAAAGTTTCACAAAGCAGTGAATTAAGATGGTTCATGTTCAAAATTATATATAACATGTTAAGTACAAACAAATGATTATTGAAGATATGATATATATAGTGCATTCTTAAGCCTTGTGTAATGAATCTAAATAAATCATTGTACATATACTGTTTACTTGTCATTATGCAAAAACAATATGGACTGGAGACATCATAATTCATTGTGAGAATCTGCAAACCAAGAATTATGACACAACAACATGTGCCATTGTCACCAAAGATGCAAAATTGATGCAAAAGACTAATTTATTTCCTCTGTATGTACCTTTGTTAGCACTGTAATTGAAAACTTGAAATAGCCTACGGTTAGCCTTTATATGTATTCAAATTCTGTCATGCAAATGTTGCCATGTGAAATGTCACCATCTATGTAACTTGAACTAAAATGTGCATGTACCCAAAAAAGAAATAATAATTTAAAAAATGCAAAATTTCAAAGAGGGTGCTAAAACGATAACCAATATTCCATTTTCTTTTGAAGTGTGAAAAAAGTCACAAACCTATTGACTGAGCATGTTAATTCCATCAATGTTTCGATAGTACATGTTTCTCATAATAGAAAATTTGATCACAGATGGCCAGAACACAGAAGAACAAGGCAACGTCCGGCCATCTTGGTTTGCTGAAAGCTCGATTGGCTAAGTTACGTCGAGAACTGATCGAACCCAAGGGAGGCGGAGGGGGCACAGGGGAGGGCTTCGATGTCGCCAAAACAGGAGACGCTAGGATTGGGTTTGTAGGTTAGTTGCTTTTCTCTGACTTTTGTAGACAAATAACTGGAAGCAATTGTCTAATCTTGGCATGACAAGACGTGAAGCTTTACAGCTGGTCGAACTGATAAAGTTTTTGCATGGGAAGCTATTAAACTTGTTTTTGTTATATAAAGAAAGCTTTGGGAAATGTTTTCCTTACTCTTGAAGACAGTTGAAGTGTTGTTTACGCCGTTGACCTCAAAGTCTTGTTTTAGATTGAATCCAGTCGTACTAAACAGAATATGTTCAAAGGGTTAGAATAAGATAGACCAGTGTATTGACAGTACAGTTATGCCTCCTGTCCAATGCAATCAATTAATACAAGTGTGTGTAAGGCTCTGTCTGCAACTGAAAGTTGAGACCATGGAAGAAAATCTTTGAGACTTGTGAAATGACATGGTGAGGTAAGTTAAACTTGGCCAGTAAGTGGAATGGATGGGGGTGCTTGTTGTTTGACATTTAATATTGAAAGTTAGGAACCATGCAATGTTATGAAAACTAAATTTAGGAGAAAGATCATACATGTATGCATTGAACAATTTGCCAGGTATGCATAAATATTTAACTTGCGAATGTGACACTGGGATAACAGTCAGATTATACCCAACACTTGGCTTGTGTTGTGTGTCATACCCTTTTGCATTTCATAACAAATCAGCAGTGAGGCTAACATATTTTAAAATACAATATGAATGAAATTCTATTTAATCCTAGTTCTTAAACTTCCACTTGTTACTCTTAATTAGACCAATTTATTTTGAAGAAATGACAACATTTATATGACAACATTTCTTGGAATATAAAGCTTTTGTTATGTCGCTCCTTTCAACAAAACTCATGTGGAAAACAGTTGAAGAAAGACTCTCTTGACTTCAGGTTTTCCGTCCGTGGGAAAATCTACGCTGTTGAGTAACCTGGCAGGTGTCTATTCGGAGGTGGCAGCGTACGAGTTCACAACTTTAACAACAGTCCCTGGTGTCATTCGCTACAAAGGTGCAAAGATTCAGGTGAGTTCAAAAAAAGATCTCATTGGCTTACGGATAATTTTTTTTAATTGATACAGAGAATTCTTTATTTATTTATTTATTTTTATTTTTATTTTTTTTTCCATATTTTTTATACAGGCAAATACATGAGTTGAAATGCTTATAACAAATCACATGTTTACAAATACGTAATCCACAATTGGCTAGTTCACTAACTAAATAGGATAATTTCTAAATAATAAATGCAAGGTTGACCAATATTGAAAAAACATTTCTTCTGTTTCTGTAGATTAAAATATATATCTTGTTGAATTATAGTAACGTACAATTTCATTTTTAAGATATTCCAACTTTGGTGTAAAACCATTAATACTGCATCTGTAAATATACTATTGTTCTTTCCTTTCATTTCCAATATGATGATTTTATTTGTAAATTCTAATTTGAGTTGAACCGAGTTTAAAGGGGCCGATCGAGCCTCTTTCTGAGAAATAAGCTTTAGATCGGGAACGAGGCTGTTTTCGAATAGCGCGTCATAGTTTTTAGATCTATAAATAGCACGAGAAAAGCCCCTTCCCATAATGCAACGCTATATGTAAACAACATGGCTCGTTTGTGTCAGGGTGTCAAATGAATTTTGGCATTTATTTATTTATTTCTATGTCTTGCTCATTCCAATTATTATGACTTGGGGGTATACGAAAAAACTACAACATAAATTGTAATATCAAAATATTTCAATATTATAAATGACATAATTATTTATATAAATTTCCATTTATAGATTTCTTGCTTATCTCTGATGTAAACAAAGTATTTTGTTTGGATAATTAATTGTGAAATTTCTTTTCCATTTTAATGCAATATTTAATATCACAATATTTCAATATTAATTAGAAATGAAAATTATTTACATATATATTTATCAATTTATGGATTTCTTGCTAATCTCAACCCGACTCATAGTAAAACATTTTTTCTTCCAAAATATATCTTAGTCACTTAAATCACATGAAGTTTTTATGTTCGAAAAAGTGCAATACGGACTATGTATATTTCGGAGTGCGACAGCGCTGACGATTTTTTTTATATTCGATGCGAATCAACTATTCTTCTCAGTGTCACATTGATTGAGTGTCATATGTAGATTTCAATAAGCAATCTATTTGTCTGTCAATTTTCTTATGCAAACATTATTAACAAATTTCCTACAAATTAAACATCCAAGTAACTACAACACCGACCAAACAATCAGCTGACAATAATCCTAGTGGTCGCCATGATCAAGGCTTCGAGTTCGATCGGCTTTCCTCCGCCATTTTGAATTGTTTGCATTGCGAGAAAACAAATGTACTGTATCATGCTAATTCATTGAGTAAATCAAGAAAAAATAAGTGATTGATAGAAGAGGGACATGTTTACACGTGATGCATAATAAAAGTTATCAGTTAAGACAGTATTTTGTTGCAGTAAATGCCAGTAATGCATCTCACGCTCGTAGCTCCGATGATTGGCTTCATTTCACGATGTTTTTCTTTTTGGGGGGCGATACACTTTATTCTTTATCAAATTGTTAAATCATGAACAACTTGAATGATAACCTCATTAACATTTTGAATTTTTTGAAATTAAGTGTGAAATAATCATGTAAAAATCGTATTTATTAGTTAACAGGATTGTCCTCCGTGAATTTCGTTTCCACAAACAAACAAAATCACCGCTCGATGTGCTTGTCAGTGGCTTTATTTATTTTCGCAATTTTTTTGTTTTGAAGGGCGGATTAGAACAAATTACCAAATATGACATAGTTATTAACATAAAAAAAATAGAAAACAAAGTCGAATATATAAAATTTGACGTGTCGTGTGCAAAAGGGAATTCCCTCCCGAATATTTGTGGAACAGAAAATAGCCGCTCGATCGGCCCCTTTAACCACGATTCTATTTCTTTCCATAATCTAAAGATTGATTCACATTCCCATAATCCTCTCTTTATTTATTGACCTTGAAACTATTTCTGTATGGCCACCATAATCCTAATCAGTATGCATATCATAAACGTCATTGTGCAATATATATATATCCTATTTCACTTGATGGAATCTACATGGTAGTTGTCAATTATCCTGTAAAGTATTTGTAATTGTATTGTTTCAGCTTCTTGATCTTCCTGGTATTATTGAGGGTGCTAAGGACGGAAAAGGAAGAGGAAAACAAGTTATTGCAGGTCAGAAAGTGTGCCTATGTTACTTCTCCATTCCATTCTGACTTTGTGACAAAATGGGTTGAGATGGATCAAATGCAATTTCCCATTTGTATCATGTCTTATGTTTTCATGATGCACTCACTGACCATAAAAATAAAAAAAATAAAGTAAAATTATTATCTGAAGAAAGATACAGGAACAGCACAAGAATCGTTCTCCAAATGTAGCCTTTACTGAATATACAATGTTTTGAATCCAATAACCTTGCCTTTTTTCTTCATGAACCCACCTTGTACAATGTCAAATAAAGATGTGAATACTCAACCTAACTGAAATACCGTACTTCCTCTAATAAGCGCCCGGGTGCTTATTTTTTCAGCACCCCTTTACCCTCCGGCGCTTATTAGAGGCCCGACGCTTATTGCAGACCCGGCGCTTATTTCTTTCAAAGAGAATTGAACTTTGTTTTAAGTCGTCTTTTACAGTGCATACCTGTGAAATGTTTACTGAGTGAGCATTCAACTAATGGTTAGGGCCCGGCAGTTATTAGAGACCCGGCGCTTATTTTCTCAACTACCTATGGCCCCCGGCGCTTATTAGAGGCCCGGCCCTTATTGGAGACCCGGCGCTTATTAGAGGAAATACGGTATGCAGTTTATCTTTCTTTGATTCCAATTTGAATGTGTTGAGTAAACTCTACTTTTCAGTTGCCCGGACATGCAGTCTAATATTTATTGTACTTGACGTACTGAAGCCTCTGCAACACAAGAAGATTATTGAGAGAGAACTGGAAGGGTTTGGGTTGCGACTCAACAAGACACCTCCAAACATTGTGTTCAGGAAAAAAGACAAAGGAGGCCTGAACCTCACCAGCACAGTGAGTATCTTATGATGGACTTGTGCATCTTGGGTTATTCAATCTCAATAAATTAAGATCTATATTGCTTCACTACATTAGCGTATACATAGATCTCACCAGGCTCCGTTAATCTAGTCATTAGATTGACCTGTGATGTTATTCAAATTCAGTCAATTAGCAAGTTCGACCTGAAAGCCAGCAACCAAAACTTTGGTGGTGAACTCTCTGATTTGTGGTACAGAAAGTCAAGTATGTTTCAACTAGAACCTACAATCAGCTTTGTTCCTATCTTTTGCCCTCAGCACCTGTTTGTGAAAGAACACATGCTGTAATCATCAAACACTTCCCGATCTTTTTATGATTGGCAGTTTAATTTGCACTCATTGAATGAGATTTTAAATACGTGTTTAGATTTTTGTAAGGTTTTGTCTGAAAATGTAAATTAATGAAAATAATTTTATTTAAGAAATAAAGTAGCCCTAACCATCATGTGTTTTGCAATAAAGTATAGTTTTGCCCTGAACTATTATAGTTAAAGCATGAGGCGGAACTATACTTTATTGCAAAACACATGATGGTTAGGGCTACTCTATTACTTTTCTAGTATGTTGATTTTCACTCATTAAGTTATTTCTACTCCAAATAGAAACATATTTTGTAAATCACGTCCGGCTGCAAATTGAAAATACCTGATCAGGGCCAAACTAAGTGACGTCATAGCCAATTGTTATTGACGTAATGGGCCATTGTTTCGTGACATCACTCAAAAACTAAACTTTTTTGCGGAATAAAGGGTGGGCGGCGCCTTTGATCTTTACGGAAACAATACTAGAATTATGAATAATGATTGGTTTTTAAGAATTACCAACTAAAATATGATATTTTTAAAAGTATTTGGATCTCTTGAAATACATACCAAGCATTGGTCTAATGGGTAAAAGTTACTGCCTTTCATTGCAGATTATTAAAAATCTTAGAGGAAAAGATTCAAAGGGAAATTAAATGTATCCTCAAAAACCGTTCATATAGTATTTAAATTTGTATTAGTTCATGAATAAATACTAGAATTATAAAGCCACAATAAATGTTTAATGAACCGTGTTTGGTTAACAGGTCGGCCAATCAGAGCTTGACGTGGACCTGGTAAAGACAATCCTGAATGAATACAAGATCCACAACGCCGACATCACACTACGATACGACGCAACAGCGGAGGATCTCATCGACGTGATCGAAGGGAACCGTGTGTACGTGCCCTGCATCTACCTCCTCAACAAGATTGACCAGATTTCCATAGAGGTTGGTGCCTTCACGGAGATATGTGTTCTTCTCTCTAGTAAACGGAGGTTGAAATTAGTCTTATTGACAGTACAACCATTGCAGACCAGGGTACTTCATCAACACTAACTTGCACCTTGCCTTGTGATATTTCAATCAGCCTGTCAGCATAGTGGCTAAAAATTTGGAATCATGATTCAAAACATGATCTGTCTTTGATTCCATGAATCTTTAAAAGTGAATTGTTACAGATAAGATGTCATGACACAACTCCTGATCAGCAGTTTTTAGATATAACGCAGCAAGTACTTGTATTACTTCAAATATGATTTGAGGGAGACTGTGTTGTTAACTGATGTTACTCATTACAGGAGCTGGACATCATCTACAAAGTGCCGCACTGTGTGCCTATCTCTGCTCACCACAAGTGGAACTTCGATGATTTACTTGAACGCATGTGGGATTACCTCCAGCTCGTTAGAATGTGAGTTGTCAAGCCATGTTATATTGTTATCATCACATGGAAGTGGGTAAAAACTTAGCTTTCAAATATTTATTCATGTTTGGGAATCAATATAGTTAATATTTATCTTTATACCAGTTTATGAGGTTCTGTTCTTTCATGGATAGGAGGTGTTTGTGTGTTAAATGTCTGTTGAAATTATTTGCAGCTACACCAAGCCGAAGGGACAGTTGCCGGACTACAGCTCACCAGTGGTTCTGAAGCAAGGGAGAAGCTCTTGCGAGGACTTCTGTAACAAGATCCATCGCACCATCATGAAGGAATTCAAATAGTGAGCAAAGCTTTGTCCATAGTTATAGGACCAATGCTGTTGTTAAGTAGGAAGTAGATAAGGGAGACAACTCATTGATCTATAAACATTTAGTGTTGATATGCCATGAAGGAATTCAAATTGTGAGTTCTATGTGTATTTGAAGGAAAATGGCTTTCGGTATGAGGAAGAAAATAAGGGAGATAACATTCGATGTCCGAATTCAAATAATGCGTGAGGCTGTAAAGAGTTTTTGTAGGAAGAATGCTGTTGTTCTGGGAAATAAGATAAGTGGGAATCTTCAGTGATCTATAAACCATTGATGTGATATAGCTTGTGATTTTCGAAAAGCTTCAGCCAGCACCTTTTGTTCTGACCATCACTAGAAGATTAAAACTTGCAGATTAATGGTGTAGGGATGCATCGTTGTGGTACAGTTCACAATATCATACACCATTTGATGTGACCCCATATATGGGCCAGAGATCTACCCCTTAAAACCTATTTTCGTCTAATTTTCAAGTGGCAAATAGCCCAGAAAGCTGACTCTTTGTGCCCAAAGAAGAGCCGCAAGGGGCCACACCCTTAAAACCTATTTTAATTTTCTTCTCCAGAAACAATTGGGGTAGAAAGCTGAAATTTATAGTTACTTAAGTATTGGTATATGTATGGTATCGTGAGGTTTCTCTATCGTGACATCCCTTTAATTGTGTTTTTTGTTCCTTATACTAAAGCTTGTACCAAGATTGTTTGTCTTTGTCTTCAGTGCACTCGTGTGGGGTTCCTCGGCAAGACATCAACCTCAGAAAGTTGGAAAGGAACACATCCTCAACGATGAAGATGTTGTGCAAGTTGTCAAAAAGTAGGTTATCCTTTTGTAGTTTTCTTAGCTTGAGTTTCGGTTTGGCTACAGCACCACAGCAAATATCAGTGCAGTACATTTCACGGTTTTCAAATTTCAACCAATGCTTACAGGTTTTACAGCAGTGCATTACCATATTACTTCAATACTTACAAGCTATTTTTACTCTCCCATTGAAGACATTGCTGTTAATAAATCTACATAGTTATTATGAGTTATTCTGTACAGGCGAAATTTCAACATTGGTTCTAATATTGTTACTTGCTTCACAACGAAATTAGAATCTGTGTCGAAATGTTGCCGTTACAGAATATAGAAGTTGTATGTTCATAAAAAATACTCATTCATTAATTCTTCAATGCCATACAAAGAATATACATTTGCTACATGAACATAAATAAGATTTAGAATTTTGAAAGAAACAATTTTCACTTTGATCAAAATAAGGTTTGTTTTCTGCCTATTTTCAATCTGTGCAGTGGCAATATCATCAAAATGAGACAATGGTGTATGTTATCTATTGAAGGAAGTTTTAGGCTACACACATCACTCTGTTCATTATATGATGTTGTCTGTTAAAAATTTTTTGAGCAAGGTCTATTTGAAAGCTTCATTTGCATTGTCTTTTGGTCACTTTCAGGATATGATGAGATGAGCGAGCTAATCTTGGAACTGAAGCGGCCATGTTTCCCTCCCCCAGCAACTGCAATGACTCTTTCACCTCGAAGATCACGTGTCTATGATAGGACTTGTAAATACGTAGCAAGAACGGGTGCATGTTAGCTGAAGAATGATCCATATTTGTAAATATATATATACATAAGTGCTGATACTTGATGTACAGTGGTCTCCTTCTGTAACACCCTTATGGTTACTTCAGTGTCATTCATGAGGTGGATCAAACTTTATTTTCAACTTAAAAAGTTTTAAAATGTGCCATTTACCCGGTATGATAACAATGTTTTGGATGCAGGGGTGTATACAGGGTTTTTGTGTGGTAGGGTTGCACCTTTTACGTGTCACAAGTTTGACTTTTGAAATGATTACTTTGGATCAAAGAAACTGTGTGCACATGAAAGTCAACCTATTGGCTACATTGAGAAGGTACAAACTGTCATTTATCATGTACGAGAACTACAACTCTCAACATTTTCTATGTTTGAACCTCTGTTGGATCAGATGTAAACCCATCACACACCCTCTGAATCCACCAATGCAGTGTCATATTAAACTTGTTTCAAAATGTGGTTTTATTGTTAGATTGCTTAATATGAACATTACTTCCAACGTTACAGCAGGGATATTTTGTTGTTAAAACAATTTGATTGTATAACACTAATATTGTCAATATTGTGTGTAGTATTGTATAATTTGTGAACATTTACCCTTCATAACTTCATAACGCAGAAGGCTAAGTGTGTACATGAAAGCTCTCTGTATAAAGGTTTGTTATAATGAGGACCACTGTACACAAGAACATGCTGATGTTCTGGCATTGAATCTGAAACGTTGAGTGAAACTCTAGCCAAGTGTTTTTATTTCATTGGTTTTGCTCATTGGTATCAACCCAAAGCTTGTTGACTGGCCTCATGGTACTGCAACTAAATGAGAGATAATGAACTGTTGATTCTTTTTCAGAAGGGTATCCTCCTTGGGGTACTTACTGCATAAAATCTGTATTTTTGCTATATGACAGGTTGTGACTATTTTTTACAATTAAAAAATACCAAAACATCGATAAAAACGTGTTCTGTTATCTGTTGTTACCACCCTGCATCCAGCCCTAGCCCTAGTGGCGTCCCTAGCGACAGGGGCAGATAACTCTAAACCAGCCTCTTCGTTCTTCGTTCTGTTTTTCATTGAAGTTATTTTGACAAGTTGAAGCTAAGAAAATGTCCGAGGACAAAGACAAAGCAAATGTGTGGTGACCTTTAATCATTATAGATTAGAATAGGCCGCATTTTCTCGCATTTCTTCGCGTTGTGACTTAGAATTTTTCAAAACCGTGCGCACCTCGTGTTGCGTAATGGCGGAGAAAAATGACGAACATGGCGGTTTCTCGAAAGTCCTTTTCCGACTAGAGGATAAGTTCTTCTTTCGTATGGATTCCGCTATTGTTTGGCACTTGCTAGTAATAAATAAGCTCCCTAGACTTTGAGATTTTTTCTTCACCTTCGTGAATTTACTGGGTGTTGTAAATTTCTCTAGGTCGGCAAGACATGTTGTTTACATGTTTTTTTTATTACAGGCTTTTGTTATGAGCTTGCTTTGGGAAGCCTTTATACATAACTTATATGCCTTAGAGTAGGATTATTATTATTCTCTCTCTTTTGTTGTCATGCACACATGTATCTTTCTATCTACATAACGCATGCACGGTTGTAACTTTTCTTTGTTTTGATTGCTTGCAGTCATTTAAGAAATGTTCCAACTGTGGGAATAGAATTCCCGAGTCAGACTCACACGATCAGTGTATCATCTGCCTCGCCCTTGAGGACCACGACGACTCTGCCTGCTCATCGTGTTCGAACTTTTCCGTGAGGACCAAGAAGCGCAGATCACTGGACCTGACCTTCTTCAAGAGGCTCCACGCTGCGGGGGAGGATGTCAGAAGTGCTACCCCTCCCAGTAAACAAAACAAAAAGCGTCAGGTAATCTCGCCCCCCATCCCGTCGGGCTCTCAGAGTTCTGACTCGGATGCAGGGGTGAGGGTGGTTTCTGTCAGAGACAAGCAATCCTCTCTCACACCTACTGATGTAAATGCACTAATCAAGGGGCAAATGAAGGGTTTGTTGGGGGAACTGATGCAGGAAGTCCGTAAGGAAATCCACGCGTCTCTTCCCCCTTCACGCCCCGATGCCCCGACGCCCGGTACCTCTGGCACCGTGGACGTCGTCGGTTCCGGTGCTGGCTCGGGCAGGGGCCCGGGCGGTGCACCGGGAACGATAAGTCGAAAGCACCGGAAGGCCGGTGCTCCCTCGGCGACGATCACACGACCTACTTCCCCTACGCCTGGTACGTCCGGGTCAGGGGGTACGGTCGGCGACCTGGCACCTGGGCTCGGCACTCGACCACCTGTTGTGGAACAGGATGGGTCGACTGCGTCGGGATTTCGTATTCCTCTCCTGCCTCCCGGTCAGACTGTGGGCGCTCACGGCGACAGCGAGTCGGATTCAGACTCGACGTTGTTGTCGGAGCGTTCGGAGTCTGACATGGAGGTTGAGAGTGATGCGGAGTCTGAGGCGGTCGACCTGTCAATTAACTCTGCTTTGCGGGAGATTCGTGGCAAGATTGCCAAGGCTTTCCCGCATTGCGCTGTTCCCCAACAGGAGGCCGACTCTGCTGAGTTCCGGCTTCCCGGTGGGGCTTTCGCTTCGCGGAAGTCCCCACAGGTGCGACTCCGCATTCTCGAGCATGTGATGGACGATTCGGTCACTCCTCTCCTTTTGGGTACCCGCAAGCGCTTCGACCTTCCGGAGCTTCACAAGCGGTACCCATTGGGAGAGGAGGGATTGTTTGAAGTGCCGTTATGTGACGACGATGTGTTGGCCTCCGTCAGCCTGGAGTCTCTTGGACTCCAGGGCCGGTGCGTGCCCCCCTTCCGTGCCGGTGACGCGCTCTTGAAGCAGCTGTTCAGGACGTTTGAAGGAACGTTCCGGGGCAGCTGCCAACAGATGCGTGTCGCCGTGCATTCGGCCTACCTGGCTTCTCTCCAGGCAGAGTCCTTGAAGGAAGGGAAGGGGAAGAGCTCCCAAGCTCTTCTCAAGAGGCAACTGACGGACGCGAATGGTTATCTGGCTCGCGACTCTATCCGGAGCTCCGCGGGTCAGATAATGGGCGCAGTGATGGGGCTGCGCCGGGTGTGGCTGAATTATTCAACATTGCCACAGCCCACCAAGAAAAGACTAATGGCTCTCCCGTTTGAACTCGGTAAAACCTTGTTCCCGGGAGCGACCAAAGTCATTAAGGACACCGCTGACCAGCTTTCACGTATCAAGGACGTAAAGGGCGCCCTTGGTAACGCTGGCTTCAAGCGAAAGTCCCCCCTGGTTGATCCTCCTTTTGGACCACCGGCCAAGACCTACTCCGAGTGGAACTCTTCTATCCCACGAGGGGTAGGTCGGGGTCAGCCAGGGAAGCGGGGCAAGAAGCAGAAAGGGCAGCAGCGCTCCAAGGGGCAGCAGCAGCCTTTTCGGGGGAAAGGGGGCGCCTACAAGGGTCCCTAACTCCCCCACCGCTTCAGTCTGTGTTCCATCGAAAGGTTGTCGAACCTTCGATGGCAGTCTTTGCCTCGACGAGCCGTCGGGGGGCCCTAGGGCCGCCGGTGTCGGCAGACAGTGTCTTGGTGAACCGCCAGGGGGCCGGAGTGCCGCCGGTTGCGGGGATCCGTTGTCTGGTACCGAGTCTTCCAGTAGGAGGCCGCCTGTCTCATTTCCTTTCGGAATGGGAGAAGGCCACGTCCAATGCCTGGGTCCTGTCCACGCTCAGGGACGGACATTTGCCTCTTTGGAAGCATGGGCCACCTTCTTCTACAGGAGTCAGGAGCACCCCGGTGCCATCCTCTCTGGAGAAGGCGGAAATTCTTCGAGCCGAGGTCGCAGCGTTGCTCGACAAGGCAGCTATCGAAGTGGTCCCGAAGGGACAGGAAGAGATCGGTTATTACTCGACGTACTTCCTAGTCACCAAGAAGGACGGAGGCTTCCGGCCAATTCTGAATTTGAAGCACCTCAACAAGATGTTGCAAGTGCCTTCTTTCAAGATGGAGACCTTGAGGTCAGTGATAGCGTCCGTGGAGACAGGGGATTGGCTCTCGTCAATCGATCTCAAGGACGCCTATCTTCACGTTCCAATGCACCCCCAGTTCAAGAAGTTTCTTCGCTTCGCCTTCGACGGGGTGTGCTACCAGTTTCGTGTGCTCCCCTTCGGCATCTCGACGGCGCCAAGGGTGTTTACCAAACTGATGCTGATTCCGGCACAGGTTGCCAGATCGCAGGGCAGGTGCTGTCACCCGTACCTGGACGACTGGTTAATCAGGGCTTTGTCCCAGCTGTGGAATCAGGAGGCCACCCAGAGCATTTTGAACATTCTGTTGCGCTTGGGTTGGATAGTGAATTTGAAGAAGTCAGACCTCGATCCCTCCCAGGACCTTGTTTTCCTGGGGGCCCGGTTCCAGACGGCGACGTGTCCCTAGCGCCAGACCGGGTGGTCAAGGTCTCTCAGACCGCAGGTCGTTTCCTACAGAGTCCCGCGCATCCCGCACGCATGTGGCTTCGGCTGCTGGGAAACATGGCGGCGACAGTGGATGTTGTCTGGCGAGCTCGCCTGCGCATGAGACCGGTTCAACAGGCGTTAGCCCAGCTGTGGTCACACGCAGGCAGCCTGGAACAGTCAGTAGCTGTCCCCGAGTGGCTGTTGGGCCATCTCGAGTGGTGGACAGAGGAGGACAATTTGAACAGAGGTATTCCCTTGGACAATCCTCAGACGACAGTCACGGTTCAGACGGACGCTTCCCTCTCAGGCTGGGGGGGAGTCCTCGGAGACCACTCAGCTTCGGGCCTGTGGTCTCTGGACGAGTCCAAGAGGCACATCAACGTGCTGGAGTTACGTGCTGTCAGGAGAGTCTTCAGTCAGTTCCTCCAGTTGCTGACAGGCCAAGTGGTTCGTCTAGAAATGGACAACCAGACGGCCTTGACCTACATCCTCAAGCAGGGCGGAACGGTATCCCCAGCGCTCCTTCAGGAGGCGTGGGAGTTCCTGCTCTGGTGCGATCGGTACAACATTCGGGTCTTTCCAGTGTACCTTCCGGGGGTGGACAATGTCCGGGCGGACGCCTTGTCGCGTCGAATCCTGGCACCTCACGAATGGCTGCTCCACCGGGGGACATTCGAGGTTATCTCCCAGTTGTACGGGTCATTCCAGGTGGATCTGTTTGCGTCCGGGAGGACGCACCAGACACCTGTCTTCTGCTCCAGAATTCCAGACCCTCACGCTCTGGCGGCCGACGCCTTCGCGATCGACTGGACCGGCAAGGTTCTGTGGGCGTTCCCACCAGTTCCCTTGATTCCCAGAGTTCTGTCACAGTTGGCCGACCAGCCTGCACAGTTACTGGTGCTGCTGGCGCCGCTTTGGACGGCCCAGACGTGGTTTCCGTTGGTCCTCAGGTTTCTTGTACGGCCTCCTGTACTGTTACCCTGTCGACCGGGTCTGCTGACGCAGGAAGGGGCGCCACACCCGAATCCCAACATTCAGTGGGTGGCTTGGCCTCTGTCAGGAGTCGCCTCCAGGAGAGCGGAATTCCTGCACGAGTTGCAGATACAATTCTGGCTTCGAGGAGGGATTCCACGAACATTCAGTACGAGGATAGATGGGCCTGCTATGCGCGCTGGAGTAGAAATAGAGGGCTTCTCGATCCCTTTTCTGCGGGTCTGATCCCGGTGCTG
The DNA here is from genome assembly GCA_916613615.1 of Steromphala cineraria. Taxonomy (NCBI): domain Eukaryota; kingdom Metazoa; phylum Mollusca; class Gastropoda; order Trochida; family Trochidae; genus Steromphala; species Steromphala cineraria. The sequence goes on along the minus strand of OU744728.1, from coordinate 63,228,899 downwards.
GAGTTTCTGCAGTCCAGGCTCGATGAGGGTCTGGCTGCTTCGACCGTTCGAGGTTATTCGACGGCAATCTCCGCATTCCACGTTCCGGTGGACGGCACCGTGCTCGGTAGCCATCCCATGGTCCAGCGTTTCCTAGCGGGCGTGGACAGGATCCGTCCGCCTTTGCGGCGGGTCAGCCCGACTTGGGATCTATCATATGTACTGGATTGGTTGTCAGGTCCGTCTTTTAGGGACCTGGACAAAATATCACTTCAGCTGCTGACATGGAAGGCAGCCTTCTTGGTGGCGGTCACGTCCGGCAGGCGGGTAGGGGATATCCACGCGATGTCTTCCGATCCCGAGCTGACTGTCTTTCATAAAGACAGAGTCAGCATTAGACTGCCGGACTCGTACCGTCCGAAGGTGGCGCATTCGTTTCACGTAACGGCGCCCATTGAACTTCCAGCTCTGCTCCAGCCGGCTACGTCGGGAGCAAGGGCTTCAGTGCCGCATGTCTTGGACGTGCGTAGGACACTGAAGAAATATGTCCTAAGAACGAGGGATATCCGCAAAAGCAACCAGTTGTTCTGCTGCTACGGCAGGGGAAAGGCGGGTGATCCCGCCTCCAAACAGACTATTTCCAGGAGGATATTCTCGACTATCTGCCTGAGTTATGCCCACAAGGGTCATCAACCTCCTGAGGGTTTGAAAGCTCACTCGGTTAGGGCGGTAGCGACCTCTAAGGCTTATGCTGCGTCCCTGCCTATTGAAGAGATCTGTTCGGCCGCTATTTGGAGCCGGCCGAGCACGTTCATTAAACATTACCAACTTGACATGCACTCCAGCGAGCGTGCTCGGTTTGGCAAGTCGGTTCTCTCCAGTGGGCAGGGGCGTGTACCCTCTAGCTGATTGAGCTTTCGGTATATGTTATATAGGAAATTTTGTGGTTTCCTTAGTGCCGTTGTTTTAGTGTCGAAGTTAGCGGGTACTTGTCGTACTAACCACTAACCACTAACCATTTGCACAGTTATTTCTTGAACTCTGGCAGAAATCACCCTCGGGTGTTTTTCTTTGGGGTTAACGTTACCTTTTCTAGAAGTCCCCTAGTAGCTTCTTTCAAAAGAAGGGGGGGGGGGGGAGGGACGTTTGATCTAAACTCTTACTTTTGCCGAGTTTATCGGTGTAAAGCCATTATTACCCAGGGGTAGCCCTCCACGGTCATTGCAGTGGCAAGGTCACGTGACTTGGTGAGTGTGCTTTAATTCCTTGTGTTTTATTTTAATTATTGCAGACAGAATTCCACTTCCGAAGATTAGTCTCTGGGAGTCTTCTTATGCAGTAAGTACCCCAAGGAGGATACCCTTCTGAAAAAGAATCGAACAAACCTGCAGAGGTTTCAGATTCTTTGAAGGGGATCCTCCTTGGGGTACGGCCACCCACCTCCCCTTATTCTGTCTGGCTTTGGCTAAGATTGATAAGAGGCTGGTTTAGAGTTATCTGCCCCTGTCGCTAGGGACGCCACTAGGGCTAGGGCTGGATGCAGGGTGGTAACAACAGATAACAGAACACGTTTTTATCGATGTTTTGGTATTTTTTAATTGTAAAAAATAGTCACAACCTGTCATATAGCAAAAATACAGATTTTATGCAGTAAGTACCCCAAGGAGGATCCCCTTCAAAGAATCTGAAACCTCTGCAGGTTTGTTCGAATTTTGTATTTATGTGTCTTGACATTATCGCTACCCTCCTTGTAAAATAAAATCCTTCATCATCCATTCTCAATCGTTTGCTTGTTATTCATTAACCATGGTTCTTATGCCTTGTTTATACAGCCAACGTTGCTCATGTTTACAATATTGCTTATTGAAGACAATAAACACACGAGTTAAGGTAAATATGCATTGTTTCATACACAATTCAATTTTGCCTGAGAAAAGGGGTTTCCAACTCTTTATTGGGGACCCCCAGTACCGTTGAGAGAATTGGGGTCAGCAATGAGTGAAGAAACAACATTGAAAGATACACAAGTTCTTCTCTGGTATATTTTCTTGGCTTGTGTATAGTCACTGTTTTTGTTTTTCAAAAACATTTTCTAGGAAAGTGGGAAAATTGCATACATTTGCAGTAGTAAACATTTGCACCTGCCCTTGACTAGATATAAATTTGCTAAGGGTAGTAAAGATTGCTCTCATTAATAAAATTGAATATTTGTAACAGTGTAATACTGTTTCTTTGGCAAGATTTGCTCAGAAATGCAACAATTTACTCTTATGCAATCACTCCACGTATAATCAGGGTTTTAAATCTTAGAACAATTTGAGAAAACTGTCCCTAGCCATTGGCCTTTGGGATTTTGAACAGTTCAGTTTTTCCTGTGACCTTGACATTCAGAGTGTTCTGTAACCAAAAGAATTGAGCATCTGAAGTGTGGCAAGACTTTGAAAGGTTTGGAAACAAATTCAAAGAGTTGTCAACCTGTGATAAAGTTCATTCTGGAGTTGAAACTTGTCAAGAAACAGGAGGATGAGAATCTACACCAACATTTTCCCCCTTCTTATATTTGAATTCAGAAGAAAGTACAAGATGTAAATCAGAAATGTGACTGGGAAACAAAAATAACTTCTGAGCAAGATTGTAAACCAAAGGATGTTCGTACAACTGGGCAACTTTCCTAAAAAAGAAGTATGAACCAAATGTCCATCTGAAGAAAGGGTAACACACATACAAACATCTCCCCACTAAAGTGCAAGACGTCGAGAAACAGTAAATGATCCACTTGAAGGTTCCGGATGATACAACAAAAGAAAAGGGATGAAATGTATCCCAGAAACAAAGTTATAAATTATTAAGTTAACTGGTGATTCTCACTGGAAGAGACCAGTTGTGTTGAAACAGTGATCCAAATCAAAATCAATGTCAAACTAACCAGAAAATCAATGCTCTGTGTAGGTTTAGTTGAATTAATTTATATATAAAGAGGGGGAAAGGAGGGAATTCAGATAAACACCATATTTCTCTTTTTTTTTTCATCAGGGAAATACTTGAGTGGTCACCGGATTTTGATAATAGAAGTCAGTTTGAGATGTAAAATTTGATTATTTTTATTTTTTATTTCATGACTGAATCCTCAATATCGGGCACCTGTCAAAACAGCTGATTACGTATGACGTCATATGCAACGCCAACGTCATCTTATTAGACTACATGAACAACGCGAGGGGATCTTAATCTATATTGCCGTAAATGGCGTCAGGAAAAATCCAAAACTTCTTACATATGGTTTTAGTGGAAAAAAACTTGATTTTGTGTTTTATCGATACGGTATAGAATCCCTTGCAATCGACTAGCCATTCGGAAGTCTGTAGACGACATTACCACTGTACGTAGACTTCATTAAAACGCATGTCCTTCTATTTCTTTCACACAAATTCAAGGTATTTTCATTTGTATTGTTTAAAAAACATTATCCGGACGATTCGGATAAATTTGATACATAATTTGGCAGAATCTATTATCCTGCCGACATTGTTTGACGGGAATACCCGAAGTATTTCGAATGCTAATTGTTAGCTTCCGGTTATCAATAATGAAATGCAAAGAAATGCTCGTTTTGACATTTTGTTGAGGCATGTTTAACTTCTTTTGATATTAGGAGTTATCAGTGGTAGGTATTATTGAAAACATTTTGCACTTTATATTGCTAATCGAAATAATTAGCAGAAACTAAGTTTTCATCTCTGGAGTGGTCAAGTTGAGGGATGCTTCCTAAAATAATATTAATTATTATGAAATGCTGCTCTCAGTCTCATTTTGTCAACGATAATATAAATAGTTATACCGTAGAAAATGTTTTATGTAATAATTATTCGCCTGTTAAAGGTACTTCACTGTAAGTAACACTAATACTAAAATATTTTTAGAAATATAGACTTAATATATCCTTCAACATGTACAGTGCTGACGGGTAAAGATACGCACCTAAGAGATAAATGATCCGTCATGTCAGGAAAATATAAGATATGAGAAAACCCTATGTCCATGTGAAAGTTTAGGGTTTAGTTGACAATTCTAATGCAGAATAATATTTTGAAATTTCATTTGTGCAAGACAGTCGAAGTTTTATAACGACTACCAGCTATTTTAGGAAGGTCAGGAATTCTAGGCTAAAGATACGCAGGCAAGTTTTGAATACACGTAACATTTTCAATTTTATAATATTTATAGATTTTGAAACTGTTTTCAGATGTTCTAGGAATGACATATTGATTGTAGGATCAATGATTTTGTTTCCATTCACATTTGATATGGGAGAAGAGAAAATATATGATGACGATAAATTTGTTAGCAATTTTATTAATTTGTTCAAACATGTCACTGTTTTTTGCCGCTGTTCAACATCTTACTCTTTTAAAGCAATCTAAAACCTTTCAATATCTTTTACATTTCAAAAAGATGTAAAGACAACAAAAAATTACAAGCTAACACTTTGTGTTCAATTATTAGGTTAACTTTTGTATAAGTGCATATCTTTACCCTCTGCGTATCTTTACCCGACACGGCTGTATCATTTCGAAAAATTGTACTTAAATACAATTTTATCCCAGTTTCACCTGTTTTCAGAGACGCAATATATTTAATCTTATAATCACAACACAACGGTCATTATTTGGCAACCTGTGCACTAAGTCAACTGTTTTCGGCAATGACTCTACATACTAAATAAGTACGCAGTTCCGTTTTCACCAGTATTCATTGTTTCCAAAAAGGAAAAGGCTTGTTATTTCCCAAATATCAGAGTTTTATTACATTGTCAAATATGACAAGTTTTGTATGTTTGGGGACACATTATTATAATGGAGATACTAGCAGTTGGTATTGATAAAATATTTGCAACAGGGTGACTTGATTTCAGCAAATGCCTGTGTACTAATAAATAATGAGTCCGACTTTGTGATCAAATATGAATACTTTCTTCTTTCAGATGTTTGCCTAATATCTACAAATGAAAGAAAAGGACACAAGATAAATCAACAATATGAATAGAAATACAGGACATCAACATTTGCAGGTGACTTTAAACAATTATTCAGATTTATAAAACTAATATAAACTTGTTATAATGAAAGCAATGTAGAATTGTTGCATAAAACATCTGTGAATCAGGTTTTAGAAATCACACACATTATCATTTATCAATATTGGGACATCATTCAATAATCCTTTAGGTCTAAGAACTAACTTAAATGAACAACCTCTGAAGTCAAGTTGAACTCTGACACAGGATTTCATAGTCAGAAGTGATATTATGTCATTTGCTTTGCACAGAAACTGATTTACCATATTGAGTTGATGGTTGATTTTTGCATTAAACTTGCAGAAGAAATGATCAAAAGGAGATTGTTGAGAGTTGAGAAGGAACTGAGTTCCAGACCAGTGAAGAAGCAAACCCTTGTCAACTTATGTCAACAGCAATTCAAATATTCACCCTAAAAAATAATGAAATGCGTTACAAGGATTTGTCAACCATACTTGACAGTGAAACAGTCGGTCCCTTTAGAGATATTGTTGAAAAAGATTGTAAAGCTTCAAGATCATGTTAATTGTTTTAAATTAATAAAAAAAAATTGTTGGTAAAATATTTGAAGAAGAAAAAAAAGGCACATGAAAATTCATGACCGAAAAAGTCTCGTATGGATATCAAAAACTTATTTGTCGCTTTGTATGATAAATATTCATAGCATTAGTGAATAATTTGCATTCACCTTAATGATATGTAGTTCTTTTCTTGATTAATTTTCACATGAATGGAAAAAGCTTTGTTGAAATAAAATGTAGCAAAATGGTTTGTTTTGGGTTTTTTTTTTTCTTCATTTTAATAAGACAATATTGTATTAGTTCAATCTAATCAAGTCTCTTTTACAATACCAAATAAAAGACCGTAAACAATCAGATTAAATATATAGGGAACTAAATGCCATTGAAAGCTGAAACCTTGTGTGAAGATTTTGTTATCCTGTGACCCTTCATGAGAGGTCCTTGTGACCATATATTACACATTCTACTTAATTTTGATTAACATTGATTAATCTGGAAAAGTACTTGCAAGTCAGAGATGTTATAGTCTTCTGATGTCATCATGTGTTCATGTGATAGTCTTATGATGTCGTCAGGTGACCATGTCAATACATTGTTATGGCACTGAACTTATGTCATGATATGACATATGTGATGTCATCAGATGTTGATGTTTATGCAATTTGTAATGTATATCTCCAGGTGTTATGCCATGCATTGTGTTGTGAACAGATGTTATGTTATGGCATGACTTTTAGATGTCAACAGGTGTTATGTAATGACATTATGATGTAAACAGGTGTCAATCATAATCTAATATCTATACATATGTCATGTATATCTGATGCCTTTTGACTAAATATACTATATATTTATGTGATATGAGTTTGTAGATAGCGATATATGTTGCAATTGTATCATTTCATAGAAGTGGGATACATTCAGTGATTCATGTTCATTAAATTCAAACTTTACTTTTTGGAGAAAAAACATTATTCTTCATAAATATTCATCTTAAAGGTATCGGCACACATCAATAAGCTTGTTAATGTAAAAAGTCAACAGATAATGCATAATCTTGATACGAACCTGAGTAATTAACTTTTATTTTGAAAAGATGTATGTATTCAGGTGATACAGTTAATTTCAAAAGACCCAAAGAAATAAAGCAATTTATGCAATTTTTAGGCAATTTATTTTGGAGACTGCCTGAAAACAAAAAAATCCCAGCCAATGTATAATTTTTTTTACCTCTCAGTACCTTTGACCATCCTAAGTTTTTGGTCATTGATTGCAGGTACATTGTAAAGAAAATGCATTTTGTCTTTGTTGCATCATAAAGCTCAAGTGATTACAGAATCTTTTATGCCCTAAACTAGCCAATAAGAGTTTTAAGATGAGTGGTATGGTGCCTTTAAGAAGAAATGATTAAAATGATTAAAATGATACAATTGTAGTTTGTGCTAATCTGAAAAAATTCTTTTTCAGATAATTTACAAGAATTGTGAAATCGTAACAGAAGAATTAATGAACCACAAAGAGCATCATCAACAATTTGTGACAGACATAAAGGTTTGAAAGAAGGACATATTTGATAGAAGCTTATCATCATGCAGGTGAAATCAAACATGAACAAGGTTGATTCAAGTGACTCTTGAACATTCTGTAAGGAAATGCTTATCTTGAAGTTACCAATCATTTGTTTACTGTTAACTCTTCTGGAATTTACATGCTCTGAGGAAAATTGATATTACATCTTACAAGTGTTCATGATACAGAGCTGCACATGATTTATCTGACGAACATGAACATGAGAAATTGACCTCTTAACAGTTACCAGAATCTTATCTTATATTTTGTTTTTGAAGCTGTTGCAAAATATGTAATCAAAGAACTGTTCACACAGCAACTTGTGATCCAAATTTGTCAATATTAATGATACAGAGATGGACTTGTCAACCAATTCTAAGAAAGATACGCTGACAGATTTGTCAACCAGTCTTGATGAAGATAGACAGCAGGATTGTTCAACCGATCATCAGAACAATTCAGAAGTGTCTAATGGTCTGGACAGTGGTGAGAAATCTACCAATTGTCTCACCATTACAGAAAATCTCATCGGAGAAAATAGCAAAATGGATTCCGTATCAGAATTTCCAACCATTACAGAAATTCCTGAGAGCAAGAATAGTGATATTACCTTGTCATCAAATCATCAGAATGATCCAGAGATTCACCAAGACAAGACTTCAATATTTTGTAAAGTGTGTGATAAAACATTTGCAGACGCAATGAAACTGAATCTTCACATGAAAATACATACGAGAGACAGCATGTACATCTGTAGTGAGTGCGGGATGTCGTATGCAGTGTTGAGTTCCTTGAAGAAGCACATGAGATCCCACACCGGAGAAAGACCCTTTGCATGTGTTGTGTGTGGGAAGTCGTTCAAAGACTACAGCTACCTTAAAACACACATGGGAATTCACACAGGAGAGAAGCCGTTCGTATGTCCTGAGTGCGGTAAAGCATACAGAACGGTGTATCAGCTCAGGACGCACTCAAGGACTCACACCGGAGAGAAGCCATATAAGTGCAGCGAGTGTGGTAAATCTTATGCCTATGCTGCTGTGTTGAACATGCATATGAAACTTCATATGGGCGGCGACAACCAGTACGAGTGCAGCGAATGTGATAAGACTTTCGTGTTTGCATACAACCTCCGAAAACATATGAAAATACACACGGGTGAGAAAGCTTTTAAGTGTAGTGAGTGCGGTAAGTCTTTTATAGAAGGACGTCATTACAGACAGCACATGAGGATTCACACTGGAGAGAGGCCGTTTATATGTGATGAATGTGGGAACACCTTCACAGCACTGAGCAGTCTGAAGGAACACAAACTGATTCACTCTGGAGAGAAACCTTACAAGTGTAGAGAGTGTGATTCAATGTTCATATCCCAAAGTAAACTCACCAAACACATGAGAGTTCATACAAAGGATAGACCCTGTGTCTGTTTCGAGTGTGGCAAGAGATTTAAACATCCTTCTGATGTAAAGTTACACATGAGGATTCATAACAAGACGCCCTACAAGTGCACAGAATGTGGTAAATCCTTTGCACACCCTAACTCTCTCAAGAGACACCTGAAGGTTCACAATGAGGCCAGACAAAGCTCCTGCTCTGATCTGGATCATGTGCAAAATCACAGTGAGGAGAGTTCATTCATGTGTAGTGAGTGTGGTGATTCCTTTACAACCGCTAGTGAACACAAACAACACATGAAAACTCACGCAAAACAGATTCCTTACATGTGTAGTGAGTGTGGGGATATTTTTACAACATCTAGTCAACACAAAGAACACATGCAAATTCACATGAACAAGAATCCATACATGTGTTGTGAGTGTGGCGATGCATTCTCAACGTCCAGCCAATATGAACAGCACATGCAGATCCACACTAGCGAGTGTCCGTATATGTGTAGCGAGTGTGGTGATGCGTTCTCAACATCAAGCCAGCACCAAATGCATGTGGAGATTCATACGCAAGAGAGACAATTTCCAAAGGATGAACACCATATGCACATGCAGAGTCTCCCTCAAGAGAGACCGTTTCAATGTAGTGAATGTGACGACACTTTTTCATCAATGAATAGCTTGACCAAACACATACAACTACACAAGAGACAGAAGGCTATTAAAAGTGGTAAAGGAAGTATAGAAGATACTGTGGAGGGACCACCGTACAAATGTAGTGTATGTGAGAGAGTATTCAAGGTGAAAGGATGCTTTGTCAACCATGTCAAGCTTCATGCAAAAGAAATACAGTGTGAGTGTGTTGAATGTGGAGAAAAGTTTCGACATCCCAGCTTCTTGGCAAGCCACATGTGGACTCACACTGAGGAAACAGCGACAAACCTTAATGGTGGAACAGAAACCCTTAATGAAGGGGAAGAAAATTGTACCCTCTCTGAATCATCTGGCCTGAATGAGGACGTAGAAATACTGAGTGATGAAGAGGAAGAAGAAGAGGGTAGTATCATTAGCGTATCCTCAGATTCATCTGGTGGCGAGACCGAGAACCAGAGTGAAGAAGATGAAGAAGAAAAGGATAGTATCATCAGTGTATCTTCAGAGCCATCTGGTGGCGGGTCAGAGAACCAGAGTGAAGAAGAGGACTATTTTAATGATATACCATCAGAATCATCTGGACCTTGTGGTTTAAAAGATAGGGGAGATTCCATGATACACCCTCTTGTAGACTAACATTTAGTCTCAGAAGTATTTTTTTCAAAATTGACAATATTTTTAAACAATCATGTATTATAACAAAATGGAGCCCAGAAGATGCTTTAACTTAAGCTGAGCGATCTAGACTTGCTATATTATCCAAAAGGGGTTGGTCATCAATTAAATATTTTTGCTTTAGGGATCTGGATGACAGACTAACCGTCTTGGTCTGCTGGACCAGTCATCCTAACTGCAAGACCCAGAATAGAGATAAGATAAAGGATTGTAGGCATATGTTTCCTCAGGGTCTTGCAGATAATAATGCTGATTAAAGAGACTTATTTTAAGATGAAGGGGTCCAAGCAAAGGATGAATGATGTTCCACGATTGTCAGAGTGATTTATTGATTGCTACTTCTGCTTCTGTAATTTGAAGTATTCTTTGTTTGATGTATTTTCATGGTGTTTTCGACTATTCATCCAGTGTTTTTAGAGGGTGCCCTCCTTCAGCTTGGTGTCCTTTAAAATAATGTGAGGGATTAGGGTACTTTTATCATTGCCAAGGGTCTCATCTGCTCAGAAATGGCCAAAAATAATTGATCATTTATGAAAAGCTCGGTTCATCCAAATTACATTGATTTATAGAGATGATGACGAAGAGGAATTTAATATACTCTCCCAAAAAAGAAACGCATAGGTGATTTTGAGAATTTTTGTCGAGTGTAAAAACAAATTAAACAATATTTATGTGATATTTTCTTCCAAAAAGTCCTTGTTATATGATGGTTTACGACTTTAGTACACAAAATCGAAAATTTTATACCTTTTGTTTATTTGAGACTCATTTGAAGACTATTTTGGAAAAACATTATTTAGAAAAAATTTAAAGCAGAATTCACTTAGGAGTCAACGCTAGATCATATGGTACCTTTCACCAACCAAAGGCATTCATTTTTTCGAATTTTGTTATTCAATTTTAAATGGAACCAAGGTTACCATTATGCATCGTCAAAGTGTCGGAAATGAAAACGTTGTCGAGCGTGAAATTGAAACCGAAGTTTCATGATTCACACTAATCTGGCATCAGAATATTCATCATCGTCCTATTGTGCATTATTGGTTCACTCCTACAGGCCACATCCGGTCAAAACAGCTAAAGATGTGTGCATCAAAGAGTTGCCATCAAAACCCCAAATCTCTACATCCGGGTCACAATTTTTCTTCTTTCTCTTGCCACAGGGATACAAATTATTCACAACATCCCTGGTTTGGGTTCAAAAGTCCACCAAACTGTACAAAAGCGTTTCCATGAAGTCGATATTCGACCATGAAGGCTAGTTATCGCCCCTTTCTTCGTGGCTTCAAAGAACTCAATCTTATCAAGTGGCCTTTTACAATACAGATATTGAACTCAAGAAACTTTAGGATACTTTGGGTTTCTAAAAAGGCACAAATTTGTCAGTAACAACAACTAGAAACCAACGTGACTTTGGATATTTCACTGTTGGAAACAGAACAATTTTGCCCATAGTTAATGCCACAAGTCAACAAAATCGCTTGAAACAGTGTGATGGTGTGGGATACAATATTTAGCACACAAAAATGTGGCTAGTTGGTGGTTCTGAGGAATTCGAGAAGCAAATCACAATTTCGATAAAGTCCATGAACGTCACTTGCATCCGATTATTTAAAACCAAAGGGAGTGTTTCGAGGATGATAACTTGAATTCACTAACAGAGCGTCAGATAGCTCATAATCCTGCCCATTTAAAGTAAAGAACTTGTTTATGACTTCTCAAACACTACATTTCAAAACAAATAAAGCATCAACGATATGAATTAAATAAACGTGTACGTCAACGTCATAATACGCCCGAAACACACCAACGACTGGTCATTGCATTGCAGAAAGATTTGAGAAGAATGCATTATAGGGAATCTATCAATTGGTCATTTCATTTTCAAAGGGATGTCAAGCAAGAATTCTTGAAAATAGCAGGAATTCATAACACTGACTTCAACGACATCTTGTGGTTATCATAATACGGAAACATACCTAAAACTAGTGTTCTTCTCTTGCCATACTCTTTGTCTATAAACATGTTAATTTTAGCTTTGATACCATGGAAATTTTGTGACATTTGTGGTTTTTAAGGTGAACAAAAGAAAACTTTTAAAAATTATATATGCGTTTCTTTTTTGGGAGAGTATATTATGTATCCTGAGGGTCATCTGGATGAGAGTGCCAAGAGAACATTATGTCATTGATGTACCATCAGGGCTTGGATCATTTATGCTGAAAACGGAAACAAATAAGAAGAAAATCATATGATTATGTACCATTAAAGTTATCTTTCCCTTATAGAGAATCAACAACCTAGCTTGTGAAACCTGATTGACCATCGTTAATGAGAGCGTCCAGATGGGTAAGGGGAGTCACATGACACAAACTTGGTACTGGCTGTCAACTGTAAGCGGTTTGTAACCAAACGAGTTCGTCCCTACCAAGCATTTTCGATCTTTCGGGGCCCTGCCAATAAAACTTTGGAAGTTAAAAATTCGGGTTGCAGACCCCCTTTAAGCTGAAGGCTCATTGCTTAAGTTGTGTATCCTGAAACTGTTTTCAAACAATCAAGTACCATTTCATCATTGTTATTTTAGGCAATATTTGGAGAAAGCATATGATACAGTTCGGATAAATTTTATATATTCTCTGATTCTCTGTTATTTTATAGGTCATCACATAAGCAGGAAATCTAGATACAATGTTTTATTTTGTTATAAAGGGGAATCAATAAATGAATATTATGCTATTCATAAAGTTATGTCGGTACTTTCATACTTCAGTCATTCAATTATAATACCGAATATTTCCAAGGTGATTATTAAGGTGTTTAACTCAGGCAGTCTATAAGGATATATGTTAACATACTCTTGAAGTATCTTCTTATCCAAAATACAAAGCTTTTTTGTAGGTATGAATTGAATACATTTCTTATGAGAGCAAGGGTCTACACCCTTTATTAGCATAGGTATTAATTTGTATCGATCAACTTCAAGTCACACAAGGACTTGTTTTCAAAGTCCATGGATTTCTGAAGTGTCTCAAAAATTCACTTCAGTTCTTTATGCACCTCAATCAAAGGAGAGTATTCCATGGATTACAATGTCTTCATTCTTAGAGAGCAATGTTTCCTTACAGATTCTTGTTTCTTTGTCACTGACTTACAAAATTCTATCTTTAACTAACCTGGAATTCAATGAAAAGCATGAATGAGACAAAGGTACAATAATCTGTATCTAAACTTCACAAACACAGAATAAAGAATTTGTAATCCATAGAATTTGTACTTAGTTGTTTCCATCTTTTAAATGCCATGAAATGAAGAGTAAAAAATTCAGTAAGTCCATGGTCTATTTTGCCATGAAATGAAGAGTATAAAATTTAGTAAGTCCATTGTCACTGACCTACCAAATTCTATCTTTGACCCACCTGGAAAATCACTGAAAGTCATAGAATTGTTCTGTTAAGGTATCTACCCAATTATTTGACTACCAGGGAAAGTTATGTGACTTGAAGTAAAGCTGCCGTAGGTTCATGACTTGTTGACTGCAGGAAGATTAAATTCTGCATCAGTTGATGAAAGTATAATGTTTTCTACATAAGTTTTGGAGATTGAGTATTGATATTTTTCTCTTTTCCATACATTTACATTACACTATAGTAAAGTAAATATAAGAAAAGTAGCAGTTGTTTGATATTAAAAGAAAGTTGCATGCAAAGATAACTTACCTTTGTGAGATAAATGTTCTTTAATTCAACTTAATTGCAAATACTGTTTTATTATTGACGTCAAAGGTCATTTATGTGGTGATTAAATACAGGCTTCCCCTATGCTCATTTCTTCATGTTTTGCAAAGCCTGATAAATGTGTTTATCATATTAAAGGACGTGAACAATTGATTTTTCTTCTATTCTTTCATTCATCAAACAAAAACAGAACCGGTAATAAGTTTTCATAAATTATCGTTAGGACTCGAAAGCATTTTTCTATTGCATCAAACATGTGCTCAATAGGTGACAGGTCTAGTGATTTTGCATTTGCTGAAATGATATTCTAGGTTCACCCATGAATTGAACATGATTCCACTGAATTCATCTCACATGCAGTCTTGCCCGTGAGATGTTGCTAGTGATGTCACGTCATAATCGGCTGTCTTATTGGGGGTTGTGCAATGATACCAGAAAGTAATTTAATGTTGATAAATGGGTGCTAGCTGGAATGGCTTCTTTTTATCCCACCGGTATGTAATACCGTGGGATATAGTCATCGCCCTGTCCGTCTGTATGTCCGTCTGTCCGTCCGTCCGTCTGTCTGTCCGTCCGTCCGTCCGTAATCATTTCGTTTCCGGAGCAGAACTCAAAAAACGGTCCATATATCTTTCTGAAACTTTACATGTGTATTGCCCACCTACTGAAGTGGTGCCTTTTGATATTTTCAAATTTCTGAAAATTTTATTTTTTATTATTTCCATGGAAACGGCTCTTATTTTGACTCTGTTCGTGAAAGGTTTCGTTTCCGGAGCAGAACTCAAAAACTGGTCCACATATCTTTCTTAAACTTTACATGGTTATTGCTCACCTACTGAAATGGTGCCTTTTGATATTTTCACATTTCTGAAAATTTTATTTTTAGCTCATCTGGCCTGTAAGGCCCGATGGGCTTATGGCATGGCATGGTGTCCGGCGTCCGTCCGTCCATCCGTCCATCCGTCCGTAAACTTTGTGGAATTTCGACTTCTTCTCCAGAACCATAAGGCCTAGAAACCTAAAACTTTGTGTTTTGTAGCTTTGGTGGCCCTGTGACCCCTAATAAGGGCCACAGGGACCACTCCCTAAAAACCTATTTTCATCTTCTTCTCCAGAACCATGAGGCCTAGAAAGCTGAAATTTTGTGTACAGACTCCTTGACTAGTGAGGATTATAAATTGTAGCTTTGGTGGTCCTGTGACCCCTAATAAGGGCCACAGGGACCACTCCCTAAAAACCTATTTTCATCTTCTTCTCCAGAACCATGAGGCCTAGAAAGCTGAAATTGTGTGTACAGACTCCTTGACTAGTGAGGATTATAAATTGTAGCTTTGGTGGTCCTGTGACCCCTTATAAGGGCCACAGGGACCAAGCCCTAAAAACCTATTTTCATCTTCTTCTCCAGAACCACAAGGCCCAGAACTTTTAAACTTTGTGTACAGACTCCTTGACTAGTGAGGATTTTAAACTGAAGCTTTGGTAGCCCTGTGGTGCCTAATAAGGGCCCAAGGGACCACACCCTAAAAACCTATTTTCATCTTTGTTCTGTCTAAAACAGGTTATCCTGGCCATGGTGTACGTGGCTTCTTAAGGGGTAAAACACTGCAAAGTAAAGAAAATAGCCAAATTAGGAAAATATTACACTTAAAATAGCATAATCAAAGATCAAAGAGTTAAAAACTACCAACAGAATTCACAAGTATCAATTTTAAGAGATATTTTATGTGTGCTTCCCTAGAAAATTTCTGACAAGGAAAGGTTTACTGTTGAAAGATTATATTTTAAGGCAGCTTCAATCAATGTCAAGTGTCTACACAAGTATGGCGAAATAAGTCTTCACATAAAGAGCACAATGGGCTTACATTGCAAACTAAGTTTACAGTTAAAATATAATCCCAATATCCTGATATGATTTATTTCCATTTCTGTATTGATTACAGGTATCTGAAATCACATCACATATATGTAGTTTAGAATTTGAGACTTTGTGGCCCCTACAAATGGGAAACCACATTGGCCAGCGCAAAATTAAATATGAAGCCTGATGAGCTACAGAGCCAATGGCTCTATTTTTTATTATTTCCATGGAAACGGCTCTTATTTGGACTCATGAAAGGTTTCGTTTCATATATATAAAACCGGTACACATATCTTTCTTAAACTTTACATGTGTATTGCCCACCTACTGAAGTGGTGCCTTTTGATATTTTCACATTTCTGAAAATTTTATTTTTTATTATTTCCATGGAAACGGCTCTTATTTGGACTCTGTTCATGAAAGGTTTCGTTTCATATATATTAGCTTATACTATTATGAACCTTGCTTGAAACATTTACAATTATCTTTCAAAGGTTTACATCTTACGATCATGTGGAACCGGTGGGATATGTCATCTTCTGATGACTCTTGTTTGCATCTGTCGAATCCAGTTGTCTGGACAGTGGGTCGTTACCAGTCAGCCACAGTCAGATGCATTATGGTGCCCTGTCAAATTGCTGCAGACCAGTGTTTGGTTCACATGTGCAATATAACTACTTTTCATGAATACATATCAGCATCTCAAAAACTTATGCTGCTAAGGAAATAAAGGTTTTGAGAGGTTCAATAACATGTTCACGATGTACACGACTTGACATGAAGAATCAAACTGAAAAACTCCTACTGTTACTAGTAGTTACATATTTCTTGATTTATTTTTCCAAATTTTATATAGAAAACTGCACACTGTGTCAAAAAGACATGTGAAGTGAAACAATTCATGGGTGCTACGAGTGTGAACAGCCATGCTACAGCAAGACAAGACATTGTTAAGTTAAATCAATATCCAATGTACCGTATATTTTAATGTTTAAGGCGAGTTTTTTATGCCAGAAATTGGGTAAATGTCTCTATATTCAATCAATAAAAATAGTTTATTGTCAATAAATATTTTTGCAGCAGTTTTTTTGGTGACAATTTCCAATCTAACGATATTGGTGACCCGAATCCAATATAACAGGGATTTAAATATCCTTTAAGATAATTTGTTTGTTCTGTTGATTCAAACATCATTTTGTTACCGTATGATGTAAATCCTGATGTGTGAAGTATTGCACAAGCGGAGCAAGACATGAACTCCACTACCCATGCATATAATGAACACGGAGAACAACACAAGGATTATTCTTTTCAACATTTTCATGTTTTAATCCATATATATGAAATAAGATTATCTTCCTTCATTGTTGTATTCTTGAAAAACAATTGGTTCATTTACATATACACACCGCTTAAGGCTGAAATATTGCCTAAGCGGCGTAAAATAATAACTCAATCATTTACATATGATAGTTTTTAAAAAAATTATACAAATCAATAATTTTGTGAGATTTAATCTCTTTATGTTTTAAATTAAGCAAGGCTTTAAAAGATTTCACTGTTTCCTGTGATATAGGAATCAACCATACCACATATGCTAATTGGGTCATATTCTCTTTCAGATGACTCCTCCAACAGTAGACGAAGCCGTTTAGTAAAGCATCATTAAAACATAATCAGTTTTTAAAGAAGACAACATCAAAAAGGGGAATATTGTCAATATGAGCGGAGAAACTGAAATGTAGGCAAAGTCATGGGAAATATTTTGTAATCTTGGTGGATTTGGATATTGAAATTTACCCAATGATCAAGGGCAGAGTCAACAGAATCGTCAACACAAAGCAGATTTGCTACATTGGTAAAGTGAAATAAGCTTGCCTCTTATGTTTAGGGATTCAACAGATTCCAATTTTGACCTCCCATTATGGAAGACATTGAGGACAATGAAATGGATCTTCCCAAAGAGACTGGCCTAGATAATCTTGGTTCTTTTGAAAGGAATTCGCCATCCAACAACTTTACAAAGATTCGTCCCAGAGAGAGTGGGGAAAGTGTGGAGGAAATTAATCACCTTACGAAGAACAAAGATGAAAACCCTAGGGCAAGTTGTGAAAAATATTTGCCAACCGGTACTGACAGTGATATTACAGACATTCTCACACATGCAGGTGGTGATAAAGGTTTGTCAACCAATCTGCGCAATATTAGAGATAGTCACATAATAGCAGATAGTGATATTACAGATCTTCCAACTATAGAAGATGGTGATATGAGTTTGTCAAACGATCTTATCAATGATCCAGAGATGACTTCAAGTGAGAGTGAAACAGATCTTCAACTTCCTACAGGGGATAAGTCTGCTGAGTGTCAGACCTGCGCAAAAACATTTCCAAACTCCAAAAAATTAAAGAACCACATATGTGTGGAATCCTCCCTGACCACTGGTGCATTGCAGGAACACACAGGTACTCCCACTGGAGAAGGACCCAACACGTGTGAAGTGTGTGATGCAGAGTTTGCAGACTCCCAGACCCTGCAGCAGCACATGTTTGTTCATACCGGGGTGAAACAGTTCCAGTGTTTTGATTGTGGTAAAACATTCAGAAACGGGTACAACCTTAAGATACATGTGAGAATTCATACTGGAGAGAGACCGTTCAAATGTAACGAGTGTGATAAAAGCTACAGAGACCCAAGTAAGCTTCGCATTCATATGAAACTCCACACTGGAGAGCGAAACTTTGAGTGTAGCGACTGTGGAAAGACCTTTACGGGATCTGGATTACTGAAGACTCATATGAAACTCCACACGGGAGAGAAACCTTTCAAGTGCAGTGAGTGTGGTAGAACCTTTCTGGAAGCACGACACCACAAACAACACATGAGAATTCACACTGGCGAGAGGCCGTACAAGTGTGATGAGTGTGGAAGTTCCTTCACAGCATTAAGCAGTCTGAAGCAACACAAGCCACTTCATTCAGACGAGAGACCTCACAAGTGTAGCCAGTGTGATAAAACATTTGCAATTAAAAATAACCTGAGGAAACACATGCGAGTTCACACCAAAGAGAGGCCGTGTTTTTGTACAGAGTGTGGTAAATCCTTCAAACAGCCCTCAGATTTGAAGATACACATGAGAATTCACACCGAGGAGACAGTAAATGTTTGTCTTGAATGTGGGAAAACATTTGCACAACCATTCTACCTCAAAATCCACATGCAGAGGGGACACAATGAAGGGAGACCATATCAATGTAGCCAATGTGGGAAGGGGTTTAAAGAATCATACGCCCTCAAGAAGCACATGGAACTCCACACGGTGGAGAGACCGTGTCCGTGTAGTCAATGTGGGAAAGCATTCAAGAACATGAAGGCTCTCAAAACGCACATAAAGACTCACACTACAGCAACGTCCTTTGAGTGCGGTGAGTGTCAGCAAACATTTAAAACTGCAAATTGTCTCAAGGAACACATGACAACTCACACAGGAGAGAAACCCTACCACTGCAGTGTGTGTGATAAATCATTTACACAACCTCTGAACTTGGAGTTTCACATGAGGATGCACACCGAAAGCAAACCCCACAAGTGCAGTGAGTGTGATAAAGCTTTCGTCACATCCACTATGTTGGAGGCCCACATGAGAACCCACACGGGGGAGAAGGTGTTTCAATGTAGTGTGTGTGACAAGTCTTGTCAATCACTTGCTAATCTGGAGAAACATCAGAGGATTCACACAGGAGAAAGACCCTACATATGTGAATATTGTAAGAAAGCATTTACAGAATCCAGTGGCCTCTACAGACACATTAAGCTCCACACAGGGGAAAAAGCACATGAGTGCAGCGAGTGCGGAAAATCATTTGCACAATCCACCAACCTACATGCTCATATGCGAGTCCACACCGGGGAGAAGCCTTTCACTTGTACATTTTGCTATAAATCGTTTGCTGCCTCAGACACCATGAAGGTGCACATGCGAATCCACACTGGAGAGAAACCTCACGGGTGTAGTGAGTGTGGTAAAGCATTCTCATCATCGTCATATCTCAAGTCACACATGAGAATGCACTCTGGGGAGAGACCATACGTTTGCACTGAGTGCGGTAAAGCATTTAAAGAATCAAATGGTCTGAAAAGACACTTGAGAACTCACTCAGAAGATAAACCTTTCATTTGCAGTGAGTGTGGGAAATCTTTCACTGAGGCGACTGGGTTACAAAGACACATGACAACTCACTTCCAAAAGTGAACTTGTTTTCTAGGTGTTTTCTTTTTCAACATGATGATTCTATTTTAGCTCATCTGGCCTGTTAGTCCCGATTGGCTTATGGCATGGCATGATGTCCGGCGTCCGTCCGTCTGTGAAATTTCGACTTCTTCTCCAGAACCATAAGGCCTAGAAAGCTGAAACTTTGTGACCCTTTGGTGACCCTCTGGCCCTTAAATAGGGCCACAGAGGTCACACCTTAAAACCTACTTTCATCTTCTTCTCCAGAACCATGAGGCCTAGAAAGCTGAAACTTTTTGTACAGACTCCTTGACTAGTGAGGATTATAAATTGTAGCTTTGGTGACCCTGTAGCCTCTAATATGGACCACAGGGGCCACACCTTAAAACCTACTTTTATCTTCTTCTCCAGAACCAAAGACTTAGAAAGCTGATATCTTGTGATTAGACTCCTTGACTATTGAGGATTAATACTTGTAGCTTTTGTGACCATTCAGGGGGGAACCACATTTGCCACACCCTAAAGCAAAATCAAATGTAAAGCCAATGGCTCTATTTTCAAAATCAAATGTAAAGCCAATGGCTCTATTTTTAAAAGCATGCTTTTCTTAAAGGAAAATTTTTATGTGGGTCAACTCTTTGGATGTCTTTACAAATTAGTATCTATATCTCAATGCATATTTAAAATTGTACGTCTATGTGCGCTCATGTATGATATGGTAAGAGGAAATGTATCAATTAGTTTTATGTTGCTTATCAAGAATTGTTAAAGAAAATGGAATCCATTGTAAAACATCATAAACGAGGAAGTGTTTGTCCAACATATTTATGTTGAGCTTTGGTTGCCATGGTGCATTTTATCTCCTTAGCAATGTTTGCATCTAGACCATTATATTAGTTATTTTTCCACTGTTTCCTTCATAATGTATCAATAAAAATTTATCAGATGTTATCTAATAACATTATGATCTTAAGAACCTGCCAGAAAATGTCAATGAGAAGAAGAAGGATGTTGGCGTAAATTGTCGTTAAGTTACCATTGCTGTTCTTGTGGACACTGCCTCTTTTGCTTTGTGAGGGTATAACCTGTCCAGTACCGCTTCTAATACAGTTTCTTTCCAATCTTTATATAGTTTTGGGCCATTCGTGAAAGGTGCCAGTATTTCTTGTATGTGTCTTGTTGTCGTTACGCTAACTTGAACATGAATTATGAATTTCAGTTGGGTAAAATATATACACGTTTGTAAGCTCACTTTGGAAACATTTACCAAAGTACAGGACTAAATTTACGACTAACAACTTCTTTATTTGATGACGACGTTTCTTAGTCTATGAAGTAACCCGAAGAAGTGGCAAGATTCGTCGTGAGAAAAAAAGAAGTTGTAATCAATAACATGTGTCTTATACTTTCACACTAACTTCTAAGTGTCATTGAAGATGGTTATTTGCGAAAGTATTTGGGAAATATTTGTATACGTGAAGTAACTATCTCCAATGTTTACAAAGAAATGTATTCACGCAAGTCAATTATATGCATTCTCGTAAAATAGTATGGTTATATGTATTGAATTACTTAAGTTAATTAATATTACTCAATAATAAAAAATGTTGTCAAGTTTATGAGTAAGAACTAATCTAGGGATTATGAAGGAAGTTACATCAATATTACCCAATAGTGTCGCTGTTTGTTATTTGAAGTATTTGAGGTAAAGTAACCTGGTAAAGACAAGATGTCAAATAATACATTTTTATTTGAAGTTCTTTCCCGTTGTTCAGTTGATATCGTTGATGTGGGAGCGGGCATATAGAATGATTTAATGACCAATGAAACATTAATAATATCTTAAGCTTGTCAATTACTCTCACATAGATTTGCTTGGTTTATGAAACTATCAAAATAAATAACGATTGCTATGTTACAATTGTAAATTGGACAAATAAGACATTTAGAAAAATCTGATTTAACAACTTTATTTTGGTTATTACAATAAAATTATTTTGAAATGATGATTACTACAAGGTTTGAGCATTGATTTGTGAAGGTTTTTCTTTCAATTTCTTTACAGATTATGGATTCTTTTGTTTATCAGGCTTGTGTATGTAAGGACGTGTAAAGAGTTTCTTTATCGTCCCAAAAGGGAAATTTGTTTTATAGTAACAATTCTCCAGCAATGAGATCATATCTAATAACATGATATTCCGAACAATTCATGTCAACAGTAAACTCGAATAGATAGGTTACTTAGCATGAAACACATGATGCAACATTAGTGAGGGTTTATATCTCTAATACTGCAAGGAATGAAGGTTTGACAGAACCCTGTTTGTTCGCAATGTCGACATACTCAGCTTGCGTCAAGTAGGTAATGTTGAATATTACAAAGAAAGAGGATGGGAAGAATCACCTAAAATTTTGTTTTAAATAGGAAGCCCAATAATATTACATGCAGAATCCATGACTATTGTAAATTTTTGAAAAGACAGTTTCCAAAACAAAGTTACAAAGTTGTATATGTGGACATTTTGAATGAAGATTCTATAAAACAACAATGATGTCTTGTTTAATTTTAAGGTATTCAAATTTCCACAAAAAATGTAAACATTTCTGTACTTTCTTATTATATTGAGGTCAACGTGTAGAAGTAGATTTTCTGTTTTGTAGTACATTTTAGTGTTGATTTACCCATCATGTTTAAGTTTTGTTTTTGATTAATGTCAGATAAAAATATGTTCAACTGATATATTCTGGTTAAACGTTATGTTTATGTTGTTTTATCATGGTCGAAGTCTATCATACCAAGCACAGTATGAAGACATTATTGTTTAGTTTCATCACTATCCAATGTAAATGTGTTGATATAATCAATAAAAATAGTTTATTTTCAATAAAAAGTGAAGTTTTTTGTGACATTTTCCAATCTAAAGAGATTGCTGACCACAAGCCTATAGGGCAGGGTTTTAGATAAGTAGTTTGGTCTGTTCTGTCGAACTCCGTTTCCTTAACGTTACATCCTGATGTATGAATATTGCCTAAGCTGCTCGATTCATCAACTCATTCAATAATACTAATGAACAAAAAGAGCAACACGAGTATTATTGTAATCGCATATTGAACATGTTTAATCCTTTTCAATAATAGAATTATCTTACTTCCATGGTGTGGTTCGAATACCGCCAGCGGCTCGACAACTTTGTCTACAGTAGAGAACTGTTCTACAGGCTGTAAGGTTTGGGTGCAATGCTTCACTGAATTTCAGCGCAGTACCACCCATGGTTAGCTAGTTCCAGCCGATGCTCGCAGGTTTCGCCACAATGGTGTTGCGGGCTTTCTCCCTGCAATGATACTAGCAACTGCGATATAAGTGAAATAATCTTGAAAGCGGCGTTAAACCCAAGATCACCTCACCTCACCGCTACTTCCATGGTGCTAATTGTCTTCTAAAGTAAAAATTGTTTCTTTTGCATAATCTAGTTCTTACACATAATTATACAAGTTAATAGTTGTTGTGAGACTTAATTAGTTGTTCATGTTTTAAGATATTTTAGTCTGTAAAAATTTTGTATTGCTTCTTTGGATAGAAATCAATGATACAATATATGCTAATTGGATGCCATTCTTTTTCAGGTTATTCAGGGTCTTCAAATAGACGCTGCAGCTGTTAAATGAAGGACCCTTATCACATCATCTGATTATGTAAGAAGACGACATGAGGAAGAAGTGAACAATTGAAACGACTGATGAATTGAAACAGAATTCTAGGCAAAGATATTGGGAATACAAAGACCGCTTTTCGAAGTCATGATCTTTGTAGAATTTGAAAATTGAAATTTGTTTAATGATATGTAGCCGGCAGAGTGTTTAGCTTTAGTAAGCGACGCAGACATCAAAATCAGACAGGGCAGATTTGCTACTTTGGAAATTGTAATTACCTTGCCTCTTATGCTTAGGTATTGAACAGATTAAAACTTTGACCTTTCATAATGGAAGACATTGAGAAGAATGAAAGGTATCTTAGTGAAGACATTGAGAACAATGAAAGGTATCTTAGTGAAGAGATTGAGAAGAATGAAAGGTATCTTAGTGAAGACATTGAGAAGAATGAAAGGTATCTTAGTGAAGACATTGACACTAACAATTTTGGACCTTTTGAAAGTGATATGTCATCTGAAAACTTCACAAAGACTCGCCCCAGAGAGAGTAGTGAGACGGAAAATGATATTGGTCATAACAGCACTGATGATTGCCCTGAAGCAAGTTCTGGAAAGGATTTGCCAACTGGTATTGATGATGATTCAGAGATTAGCACTTTGGATAGAAGGGAAGGAGATGTGTCAGCCATTCACACAACATTGGATGGTGATGGAGGTTTGTCAACAACAGGTACTCCCAACACGGGTGAAATGTGTAATGCAGAGTTTGCAGATTCTCAGAGCCTGCAGCAGCACATGTATGTTCATACCGGAGTGAAACAGTTCAAGTGTTTTGATTGTGGTAAAACGTTCAGAAACGGGTACAACCTTAAGATACATGTGAGAATTCATACAGGAGAGAGACCGTTCAAATGTAACGAGTGTGATAAAAGCTACAGAGACCCAAGTAAGCTCCGCATTCATGTGAAACTCCACACTGGAGAGCGAAACTTTGAGTGTAGCGACTGTGGAAAGACCTTTACGGGATCTGGATTACTGAAGACTCATATGAAACTCCACACGGGAGAGAAACCTTTCAAGTGCAGTGAGTGTGGTAGAACCTTTCTGGAAGCACGACACCACAAACAACACATGAGGATTCACACTGGCGAGAGGCCGTACAAGTGTGATGAGTGTGGAAGTTCCTTCACAGCATTGAGTAGTCTGAAGCAACACAAGCCACTACATTCAGACGAGAGACCTCACAAGTGTAGCGAGTGTGATAAAACATTTGCAATTAAAAATAACCTGAGGAAACACATGCGAGTTCACACCAAAGAGAGGCCATGTTTTTGTACAGAGTGTGGTAAATCCTTCAAACAGCCTTCAGATTTGAAGATACACATGAGAATTCACACCGAGGAGACAGTGAATGTTTGTCTTGAATGTGGAAAAACATTTGCACAACCGTTCTACCTCAAAATCCACATGCAGAGGGGACACAATGAAGGGAGACCATATCAATGTAGTCAATGTGGGAAGGGGTTTAAAGAATCATACGCCCTCAAGAAGCACATGGAACTCCACACGGAGGAGAGACCGTGTCCGTGTAGTCAATGTGGGAAAGCATTCAAGAACATGAAGGCTCTTAAAACGCACATAAAGACTCACACTACGGGGACGTCCTTTGAGTGCGGTGAGTGTCAGCAAACATTTAAAACTGCAAATTGTCTCAAGGAACACATGACAACTCACACAGGAGAGAAACCCTACCACTGCAGTGTGTGTGATAAATCATTTACACAACCTCTGAACTTGGAGTTTCACATGAGGATGCACACCGAAAGCAAACCCCACAAGTGCAGTGAGTGTGATAAAGCTTTCGTCACATCCACTATGTTGGAGGCCCACATGAGAACCCACACGGGGGAGAAGGTGTTTCAATGTAGTGTGTGTGACAAGTCTTGTCAATCACTTGCTAATCTGGAGAAACATCAGAGGATTCACACAGGAGAAAGACCCTTCGTGTGTAAACATTGTCAGAAAACATTCTCAGGATCCAGTGGTCTCTACAGGCACATAAAGCTCCACACAGGGGAAAAAGCACATGAGTGCAGTGAGTGCGGAAAATCATTTGCACAATCCACAAACCTACATGCTCATATGCGAGTCCACACAGGGGAGAAGCCTTTCACTTGTACATTTTGCAATAAATCATTTGCTGCCTCAGACAACATGAAGGTGCACATGAGAATCCATACTGGGGAGAAACCTCACTCCTGTGGAGAGTGTGGGAAAGCATTCTCGTCCATGTCTCACCTCAAGTCACACATGAGAATGCACTCTGGTGAGAGACCATATGTTTGCACTGAGTGCGGTAAAGCATTTAAAGAATCAAGTGGTCTGAAAAGACACTTGAGAACTCACTCAGATGAAAGACCTTTCATTTGCAGTGAGTGTGGGAAATCTTTCACTGAGGCAACTGGTCTGAAAAGCCACATGACAATTCATATCAATAGACCTTTCATTTGCAGTGAGTGTGGGAAATCTTTTACTGAGGCCACTGGTCTGAAGAGACACATGAAAAATCATATCAACAACACATGACCATTTATATCAACATATTATAATGACAACATTGCCTTGAGTTGTGCATTTATTGGACATTCTTTTATAAAACAATTCGTTTTGGGTCAACTCTTTTTGGTAATGTCACAAATAAATATCTATATCTAAATGCCTATTTCCTACTTTGATTATGTATCGATTGAAAATCAACATCTTATCTAATCACTTTATTATGTAACAAACCTGCCAAAAAATGACATTCTACAGCAGAGAAGACTTCTCACAAGGAAATTGTTGTATCTTGTCTTGTAGTTACCATTGCCGCTTTTAAGAACACTGCTGCTTTCTGTCTGCCTCTTAGACATAGTGAGGGAATAAGCTTGTCATTGTCCATCCTCGGTTACCCAAGGTTTTGTATATGTTCCGATACTCTCTACTATAACATTGGTATAGTAGAGAGTATCGGAACATATACAAAACCCTAGGTAACCGAGGATGGTCATTGTCATACATCTCACAAATTGTGCAGTTATCTTTCAAATCTTGGTTTTGTTTTGGATGATTTGTGTATGGTGCCAGTATGTCTTGTGAGTGTCCTGTAATCAGTGCAAAACTTGAACATGTTTTTTGAAGTTCAAGAATATACCATTTATGTTAACACTTACCAAGCCATAAACTCACTTGTCCGATATATGCACCTTTGAATAAGTTCCATTATATGAATTAAGGTAAATGAACTTAAAACATGAGAAACAATATTGTTAAGTTTATGGATAAGAACTAAGCTAGAGATTGCCTAATGGCGGTGTTTTTTTTATTTGAAGTAATTGAAGAAAAGGTACTTGGTAAAGACAAGTTTGTCAAATAAAATATATAGCTTTTTATAATTTATTTTAATCCCTTCCCTTTGTCAATTTAACAACTTCATTTTTGGTTACTTACAATTAAGTTATTATGGAAAGCTGATAACTACAAATGTTTGAATACTTATTATTTGTTTATAATTTTTTGTCAATATAACGATTATGGGTTACTTCCCCATGTCAGTTTGATATCTTTTATCTTGTTTATTAATAAAGTGTAGGTGTACGTATAAAGATTTCAAACGTACTCATGTAGAAGCTGTTTTTTGCTGATTTGTAGTACACTTAGAATCAATAGGCCCATTTTGTTAATGTTTTGTTTATAATGATGGTCAAATAAAATTCTGTTCTGGTTATACGTTATGTGTTTTCATTATGGTTATGTTTAACACAGTGTGAAATGTGAAAGCTTGGTCTTATACTTCCAACAGTCTCATAATTGAACACACTGCAGGGAGCATGTTCTTATGGACAGTCATATTTATGCATGAAAATCGACGTTTTGGGGGCGGTTGACTGCACGAAATACGACTTTCAAAGCAACAAAAGAAGTTGACTATCCCAATGAACCTGTTTATCATGTTTACAAGCTTCTGAAAACAACTACGCCGCTAATGGCTGAATAATGGCCAAGCGGCGTAAAACAATAGCTCACTCACTCTGAAAACAACTCTAAAAGAAGAAAATCTGAAGACTTCATTAGATGAAAGACATTTATCACTCGCCTATTGTAGGTTTATTGGAAGACCTGCACTAATCAAAAGAAGACATCTTTGTAAGGTGTCGATGTTCCATGGCTACTTTGAAATTGTCGCTTATCGAGACAAGACTACAAGACTTCACAGATTGTGCATATCGTCAGTAGGAGAGAGGTCTATCAATCTGCAATATGTACACGTATATACATTTGTCTGTGTTGGGATAATCACATTGAAAAACATAATGAAACGTTATTGTCACGCTTACTTTCAATACAATCTGCAAATTGAATTTGAATCTATGGCAATGAATGAGGAAGAATTTTTTGGATTTTCCATCTTCTTTATTACAAGAGTGCAACATTTCGATGTAGTATCTACACCGAAACGTCTTACTCTTTCTACACCGAAACGTCTCACTCTTGTAATAAAGAAGTTGGAAAATCCATAGAATTCTTCCTCATTATGCACCGAAACGTGGCACTTTTGTCAAGAAGAAGTTGGAAAATCCATAGAATTCTTCCTCATTCATCCTACAACTTCTAAATGCCTCTGAAGGAAGTTATTGCAATGAAGCCAAAATGTGTATCATGCACATTATTCACATGTGATTAGCATTCGTAGAAAGACAATCGTTAAGTCTATCTCAGTTATTGAAAACGTTTGATAACACTTAATAATGTTAATTTCTAAACAATTAAGTGACTTCTGGTCAACCAAAGAACGAGTGCGTCCATTATATCGTTTATTTCAATCTGGCGTGTGATGTCTGCAAACATTGTTATTGAAATGATGTTTTTAGAAGTAGATATTGTTATCAGAAGACACACATTGATCGAACAAGACCTTTAGAAGCCCCTGCGGTACCTGGCATTGCCCTTGAAACGTTCGTCTCGTAGATTAAAAGTTAGTTTCAATAACAATTATTTTTCAAAGTTTTCAAAAGTTTAGATACAAATACAAAAGAACTGAAGGGTGACAATTATCTAGAATAAACGTTTAATGTGGATTCTTAATATTTGTCTATATATTAATATTGTTAAACACTTGTTTGAGTGACTGAAATTTACATAAATGGACATTTACAATCAAGATTTTCATTTGAAACAGATCATCATTATGATCATGGTGGGTTGAAGAACTCATAAAATCTTCAAATCGACCCTTTATGTGGTAGGATTGTGGAGTCCGCTTTTTATTATTCTGTACAGACCATGGTCCCAAAGGTTATTTTCAGATAAAATCAAACCAAATGCATTTTGTATAAGTTTCCCGCTTATGTCATGTACATTATGGGTGATATAAAGGAAATGTTACTGAAATATTTCCGCTTACTGAATATAAGTTAATATATACTGAAGAACTTTGAAAACGCATAGATAATTTTTTAACCCATTTCCCCCCAAAAGTATATGTAACCTTAATTATGTAAAGTACGTTAAAATGAGTAATCAATGACATCTTTTAAACCCATTTTCCGCGTTCAAATCCATTTCATGTTCTTTGAAGCAGAAAAAGTCGCTAAAACGCAACATTTCCCCCACACGTAGACATTTTAATGCAATCATGAAAATGACAATGCACGTGCATAGCGTGATGTTTCATGCATATAAGGCAATGACTTCAAAGGCAGAACATCGATTTGCCACAATGCCGCGATTGACTATGCAGGAACGTGAACGTGCTCTTGGAATGCTTGAAGCGGGAACCTCACAGACTGCTGTCGCAAGACGTTTCCATGTCAGCCAGTCAACCATAAGCCGTCTTATCAGTAGACACCAGCAAACAGGAAGTGCAGCAGACCGACCCAGACCAGGTCAACTTCCGGTTACCACTGCTAGACAGGATCGACTCATTCGACTTGCCCACCTCCGAGATCGATTCCGTACAGCTACAACAACGGCATCGAACACAATTGGGAGACATGGGAGACGAATCCACCCTATCACAGTGAGGAGGCGCCTGAGACGTGCGGGATTGCGACCAAGACGTCCCTATCAAGGCCCGATCTTGCAGCCACGACACCGTCAGGCCAGACGTCAGTTTGCACAGCAATTTGGACGTCAACCCCTACCATTCTTCCGTAGAATTGTGTTTTCTGACGAATCGAGGTACTGTGTTTCCTTTGTTGATGGGAGAGAGCGGGTTTATCGACGACATGGTGAACGATACGCCAATGCATGTGTGAAGCAGCGAGATCGATTTGGTGGTGGAAGTGTAATGGATTGGGGTGCAATAAACGCACATTTCAGGAGCGATCTCCACATTATTTAGGGAAATCTTACAGCACAGCGTTATGTGGATGAAATTCTAAGGCCTGAAGTTGTTCCTCTGCTGCGCCGTCACCAGCGACGTCAACGGCACCTGATCTTCCAGCATGACAATGCACGTCCCCATGCCGCAAGACTGACACAAGCTTTTATTCAACAGAATGGAATCAATGTAATGGATTGGCCTGCTTATTCGCCTGACTTAAACCCAATTGAGCACATTTGGGATGAGCTTGGAAGGCGAGTTTACAGACGTCAAATACCGCCAGCTAATGTTGCAGATTTGACCTTGGCCTTGCAGCAAGAGTGGAGGAACATCCCCATGGCCTTTATCACTCGTCTCTGTGACTCTATGCCACAACGTCTTCATGCCTGTGCCAGGGCCGATGGGGGTCACACGAGATACTGACTGCTGATGTGAGGGTGCCTTTGTTTAAATGTTGTTGTGCTCTTCATATTGATGACATTTGATTTCCTTCTTCGATGAAGTGAGTCCGGATTCCATGTGCTTTTCGAAAATAATAACATTTATTGCCAGCTTTTGTTATGTTTTCTATTATATCATATCAAACTCCGCTATGCGTTTTCAAAGTTCTTCAGTATACTTTTTCAATTTAGTCAATGAGTAGTGATATATTTGATGTCTAAAGACTTGGAGTCCATTTATGATTCAAGGATCAAGAGGAACATTTCTTGACACAACCTTACGTCAGGTAAACACTTGTTCATCTAAAGAAATCGACATATATTAAAGCTGACGATGATGATGCATCATAGGCATAAACACTCCTAATACACTGAGACAGGTAACTGCAGTTACCTTCTCAACAAATGGAGGAGAAAAAAAAAATCAACGATCGCGAGGTTTCTTTAAATGCATTTTACACAAAAACGAGGATACTTTCAAACATACATTTTATGCAAATGTTTTGGGCATGTACTAAGGTACTGAGTGGGGATAGGGAAAACTGCGTAACGAAAATTAAATGAAAATTAAACAGACTCCTAGAAAGTCAACATTATCAGCAGCAGCAACATTATCAGCAGCAGCAACATCATCATTATCATCATCCATCACTTATGAATAATCGATGTATCATCAATCAATAACTCATGATTCAAATCAAACATTTATCAATCATAAATCACCAATCGTTAATCATAAATTACCAATTAGTTAATCAATGAATCATCACTCATGCCTTAGTACTCACCAAACTCTTACACAAATATTTATCAAGCATGCATCAATCATTGATAAATCTTCAATCTTCATCAAACATTCAACATTTAAACAAACATTCACCAACCATCTTTCAAAATCATCCGTCAATCTTTCATCAATAATCCATCAAGAATTCACTAATTACAAGCAGCAAATTGAAAACAAAGTACGAACAATTTAAATGACAGCAGTCATGTCCTCGTTCCTGAACTTCATGTTCTCCCTCTTGCCGTCGACTGTTCATGCCAATATTCAGAAGAAACAACGCTCGAACATATTTCATGCCAGCAAGCATCAGTGGTTTAAATAATTGTTTTTAAGTGTACAAGAACCATTTGGGATGAGTATTGTCTTTGCTATTATGCAGGAATGCTTGTATCTTGTCTTGTTTCTTATACGACTTGGTCAGACGTGGTCAGCAACTTTCCTTTGGGATAATAAAGCTTTAGTATCTATTTTATCCTATGTTATCATATATCTATCGTCCAATCATCAATCGATCAAAATTCGCTATTCGCCATTCACATTGTTGTGCTATTTGAATGTCGAATGGCAGATTTATTGGTGTGCATGTAGATCTGCTCGACAATCACATCCATTTTCATAGATTTTTAAGACCAGTTTTCAGTTTTCAGACTCAGAAATGTCCAGAAGAGGGTGAACATGATTTTGGTCTTCATAACGACCATAATTCTTTTTGATATATACCCTGAGCTAAAGTGATGGTAATTCTAAGATATATAACAATGGTCTTTAGGATCATCACTCACAATTACAAGAGCACTAGCTTAGCATTCTCCAGAAACGAGAGTTTGAATGAGAGAGCTCGTAATGTAGATCTCCATAGCGATCAGTACCCGTTTGTATTTCCATTGACCTCTCTCAATCTCAAATAATGATAATTCAAAGATATTACAATGATGTGAGGAGGTCCTTACTCTTTGTACAAAAGCGCCAAGCAGTTTCAAGGAACAAATCTGTTATAATGTGCAGGCGAATGAGCAGGTTATCACCATCTAGTCTATGGGCTCTCTTCAAATAAGATGAGAACATCTCACATATAGTACAATAGCGTAAAGGTGGTGTTTCTAAAATATCTTAATCTTGTCTTTCAGTTCTCTTCGGCCAACATGAGAGAAACTCAAATATAAATTGTAATAGCGGAAGGGTGATGTTTCTCTATAAAAAGATCTCCATTTTTATCCTCCGGCTCTCTTCGGCTAACATGGGAGCAACTCAAAGTATTACAATAGCGTCAGGGTACTGTTACTGTAAGGGTTCTTTGAGCAAGTGGATCCTGAGCACCGTGTAGTCTCTACACACCGAAGCTAGTTGGAATGTCCAGGAGAGGAGGGAGAGAGCACATGGTGTAGATCTGGCTAGGGAAAGGTCAGAAGAAACCCAGTCTAGAGGGAGTTGCTGTTCTGTGCGGGAGTCTGTACGACATGACAGTGTGGTGTCTAGAGAGCTTGTACTACCAACAATATTAGTCATCGGGAAGGTAATACTCAAGACGAGTCTTGCGGCTGTTTTTACAGAAATTGTAGTTGTACATAAACAAGGCTTTTACAATAGTGCTCTGAGAGGTTGAACAAGATTTGATTCTAAATGTTATATTTGCAGCCGATCGACATTTATTTGTTTTAATGCAAAAAAACCTAGGAAGGTGTTCGGCATCCGCATTATTCTTTGTTTTAACCCATTCACCCATCCAAGACAGAAATAAGGCCAAATCACCTATTTGTAGCTGATTTCCTACGGGTTGAAGGATATATGAATGTCCTTAGTGCAACTAATTGAAGCAAAAGGTTTTTCGATATATATTTAAAAGCTCTTTTGAAAAATGCATAAACAAAACGGAATTGAATCATTGGCTTAACATATATAGCTTTAACGTCTTGTTCAGTTAACGAGACACGTTTCATTCGTTAAGTGGGTTACAAAAAATATAGACTTGCTATATTGCTGTTCTAATTGGTCTTAATTAGTAGTTATTCCTGAAAGAATCTTGCCACTTATTGTATCAGACTCAAATATTAGACACTTTAACAAGAGTTAAATCGGTGACATTTTAATATGATAAACTATTCGTTCTTTTTTATTTGGTTTAAACTTAGACATACAATTTGATGTGGTCAGTCAAACATGATGAATTCTTATCACGTAAGTAATGGAAGAAACATCTGTCACATGCCTTGTCTTTCAGAGAGATATATATTATTGTGTTCTATCGTGTGTTACCAATAGTGTCAATCTCCTCATATATGGAAGGTATATTTTACTATCGAAAGATAAATTACGCTAATGTTACTTGAGGGACTACATTTTCTTCATCATTGGGTTCAAAAGGGTCATATTTCGAGCATTATGTCATGACAAATTTTAAAGAATTTCAGAAGAATAAATAAAAATTTAAAGCTTGAAGAGCCACTCCGTGATTTTCATCACATATCGTTTTTTTCATACGAACAGCATAATTAAATATGCGTTAACACATCACACCAAAGAATAACTTTCAAAGTGAATAATAACGTATTTGTGTGAGTATATCAAGATGGCCGCTTTTACAAAAGGTAAAAGAAGTTTCATTTAATCCATTGGTATAAATATGAAGTCACTTTGTGGAATGACGGATTAGTTATTTGACACTGGTTGAAATCGTTCGTATTCGTATACTGAGATGAGGTTTGCTCGAAAATCCAAAATCTAATATAATGAGACATTTGGAAAATATGTAAGTGTTATTTTGACTTATCGAATCTTGTAAGACAATATCACGTTCGTTGTCGGAAAGAAATGTAGATTCCCAATAACCTTAAAGTGCAAGTCAAAACATTTTTGCCGAAATGGTTAATTTTAGACAACAACATTTTCCATTAAGCACATGCATGTAGATAACTCAGAATACTGTAAGGAGTTAATTGCTGACTTGCAGTTTCCATGAGCAGGTGACCTTGTCTTGTGATAGCATCTAGCGCTTACATCGGAGCCTCTTGGTTTAGCCAGAACCTATAACGATAAACACTAGATCTCTGGTACCTGCCCAACATATAAACATTCCTTCGTGCTTACAAGAGCCGCGATCCTGTATTGAGACGAGTTGGTGGTGGAATCGGGACATTGCCAGAAATGTCTTTGATATTATTCGAAGAATTCTCAAATTTCTCACGTTACTTTGTTCAGAGTAATTGTATTTATAAACAACCAGCAACTGTTTTTCAAATTACTAAATATTTCCGGAAATAGTTCTTATGAGTACTGATTCTTTTTTGAAATAAGCACTTTTGTAAGTACCATGTGATGATAAGTATTTGTAGTTGCCAATTCTTGACTCTAGAATCATCGGCCAAACAGCAACTTATAAATTATCTGAATAAACACCTGGAAGCTACCAAATGCAATAGCGACATGCTCAAACTATTTTTTGATCGTGATTTAATTACAAAACGAATAATTTGTTTGGCATAAATGCACCTACTGTCATAAGCTTATTGGTCTTGGATATAATTCCTCTTGATATGTAAAAAAACTGCAATTTTCTTCAATCTAAGTAAACCTAGCCTCAATAATACCCGTTTCATTCCGATATATTGAGTCAAGCAAAATGTAGTAGCGGGTCGCGTCGGCCGATCTATCGAATTAACCAATCAGGGATCGTCTTACCAAGCTGCAATAATCTGCATTCGCACAAACGGTCATAGGTTGGCGAAAGGTCGGCTGACGCGACCCGCTACTACGTTTTGCTAAAGTTATGTCGGAGTGAAACGGGTGTTATTGAGGCTAAATTTACTTAGACTGATTTTTCTTGAGCTAAAAAACAACCACATGTATGTAACATCCCACTAGTGAAACCATTGGTGGTATTTTAGCACAGTAAACCTTGTTGATGTTATGATACATGATGATATACACGTTGTAAAACTGATATGCTGATTGTACAAATTGCTGATACAAACATGTCATTGATAGATAGCGATTATAATACGAGCAGTGGTGTGATATGGTTTAAGTAATCGATAAGTTATGACAAGAGCGATAGCAAGATTTATACACATAATGTCCATTACTTTTTTCCCGGGTATTTGACTGACTTTGCACAAAATCTAAATTTCTGGAGTAAAGGACAATAAGTAATATTGTCGATATATTGCAGATGGTATAAGTTAAAGATCGCAGAAAACAAAACTTGTAAGCATTTTTTACATTTTAAAAGTATGAATACAATTCTGCCTTATTTTCAAATATAAATATGCTTTTACATGAATTTATTCAAATAAATATGTTGTCACCTTTTTAACAATATCTGTTCTTTTCCTTTGGGTGTTGGGTTTGATGATTGAATAAAAACACAAACACACCAATATATCTAATATAATAATTTTTCATTCAAAACATCTATACACAATCGTCATCTCATAGCTAAAGAACTGTAAATCAAAATAGCTGCTACATTGAACACACAGTGGTGCATGCATACACTTGCATTACGTGAAAAGGCACTGGTACTTTTAAAGGCGCTTATGCATATTGCATAACTCTTATCGAGAAATTAAGATAACATTGTCATATCTGTCTACATAACGAAGGCTAGGCCACACAATATCATGATTCTTAAATGATAATGCTAAAGTGGGTATAATGATGAACTTATCCTGTTGAATTTCGAGACTTAATCCTTTTGAATTAACTTGTAGGTGACGCCGTGTTTGCATCTTAGGGTTCTACAAATAAAATTGCATTTTGTTGTGCATGTTCACAGAGAAATAGCCAATCTTTAAGTATCCTTTTCTGCCGTATTCCCTGACACGTTTTATGAAGGTAAAATCTATAATCTCCTGATTGTAAAACAGAAGTTTCCTTTATATGACACCAAGTATAATACGGTGTGTTCCCTTTAGTAGAAAGTTAATGAATTGATAAATGATCCATAATCTTCTTGCTCCTCCAAAAACGTCTCCATCAAGGGTATTAATACATGCCCAAACCAGAACCATATGTGAGTGAGCTTTTGATAGGGGAGACAACTGGTATGACGACCGGAAGCAATAACACACCACGGAATATCTCGGAGTTTCTCGCGTTACTCCAACATGGAGAAAGGCGTCATAGAATGAATGACTTGTCCAACGACTGTTGCCTAGCTACCACACGTTCACTCTGCACTCTGGAACACTCTTATAATGGATATGTTTCGTAGCAGGATGTAGCTGTCACAAGTGTTCGTTTGGAATAAATAATCCAGGTGGTTCTTATCAACTTGAACGATGGTGTTTATCCAAAACTGAGCACTTCAAAAACTCACTAGATATTCAAAGGTACAATCCTTAATGGAATATATTTAATCTTCCACTTCAAAGTGAACTGTCACAGGTTAGAATTTTTAAATTTTAAAATCGTTGATGTTTATCCAGAATATTACTGAAATAACCGTTGATATTACAAAAAGGTGTTAGACATCCATTTATTGCTGTTTAAGTTGTATAGTTCACAAATCGAATGTATTTGCCCTTCTTCCACAAGCTGTCTTTTCTTAACAAGATCTCGAGATGGTAAACAACCAAATATGCAACCGATTTCCACAAGTTGCATCCATGTTCTTGATTTGTTTCTCTGCTATCATAAATTTCTTCGAAGGAATCTGCACGAAAGCCTGTATGGGTTTGCCAGGGTTTGCTGACTAGGACGTGGCTTGTTGGGCAGCCTGGGCAGGGGCAGCTTGAGGCTGGGGAGCGTCAGGTTTCTTAGCAACGGGAGGTGCTTGCTTGGCCTGGTCTGGGACGGGCAGTTTAGAATCTTTGGCAGGTTCCCGTTTTCTGACGCCTTCTGCCTCTGCAGCCTTCTCGGCGGGCTTCTCTGCAGGTACGACCTCTTCTTCCTCGACGTATTCGTCCTCAAAACCACACAGATGTAGACTTGTGGACCATAGCTTACGTCCTTCCGTTTTGTCTCTGCCAACCTCCTTTATTTTCTGTGGTTTGCAGTTCACAAACATTTTTGTTCCCGAATGCTCTCTAAGCTTGTCGGCAACACAGCAGTATATGATGGTTTGAGAGCCCTCCTCCGGTGTTCTGAACAGTATCCTGGCCATGGCCCTCAGCATGTTCCCGTTCATCCCTGGCCAGTTCCTCAGCAGGTCGGTGCAGCACGGACCTGAAGGACAATGGTTATAGTTAGCTTGCTTCCAGAAACATTACATACAGTACAATATTCCACATTTGAAAATTTGCTAGTTTAATGTTTAATCTAGGCTGCTGTTCCACAAAAAAGCTTTTAAGGTACGATCGATTGTAGCCCATTCTTTTAACATTGATTACATTCAATCGTAGCCCTACAATGGTTGTAAGTGATTGTGACACGGGGCCCTGGATTTCTGCTCAGATTCGTAGATATTTTGAATGGTATGAATTTTAACAAACTGAAAAAAATGCACACCAAATTATGATAATTCAGAATGTGTTTTCTTTAACCGACAATGTCATACCCCGATGTGATGCGAAACTTCTAACTGTTGCTTTAGTTTTGATTTTGAGTATAATTCCACGCTATTCCATACATCTGATGGTATTTCTTTAATCTAAGCAATGCAGACAAAGAATTTGCAACTGTTTACGTCCTCAATTTTGAATAAAAAAACTTTCTTTATAGTTCGTCTGAATACAAGAATAGAAACACAACGCTGTTTTGATTCGAGTTTTATGACATTCGTATGGTCTGGCACAAAACGTTAAAACGCGTAATGATAACACTTGCAGAATGAAGTACATAAAATTCGCAAGAACTTCAACACATCAAATTCGGAGAATCTTTTAGAATTCGATGTCGTTTGATGATGTTTGAAGAAGAAAACGTTTACAAGCCAATATAACAATTTTACTCAAATAGAATTTGGGAGACATAACCAAGTTTTACTTTCGAATATATAGCAATTCGTTTCGGTTTAGGTTCTTGAACCGTGATATCGAACCGTTGTTATGAACCCGAAGACTAGAAGAGTAAAGGAGCATATATGGTGTAAGAACTACTCTTAAAGTGGCTAATACGTTATCAGTTATACAATCTAAATACATGTAGATCAACAGGTTATATATTATATCTTACTGTTGTCAACAGTATGACATGATATAAAACCTGCTGATCTAAATTTAATTAAATTGCAAGAGGTCAAGTGAGCAATTCAAAACCCAATTCTTTTGCTCTAATTCGGATTTATAAGGCCCTAATGACATTAAAAGACTGCAGTACGCACATAACTCAATCTGAGAAATAAATACTGGGCTCTACATGTGCCCCAACTGACCTGGCTAAGTGGCTAGTATGTCATTAACTAAACAACCGATCAGAGGCCAAGTGAGCAACTATAACAATTATTTCGATCTCATGTGAACTTATCAGGTCAAAATCACATTGAAACACTTAAATAAGACCTTCTGAGAAATAAATGCACGACCTACTGACCTGGATGAACTGCGTAGCTGCAGACCACGTCGGTGAAGAAGTGACGATGACACTCAACGTTGAAGAGGGTCAATGCGAGTTTGCTGCGGCAGTAGGCGCTGTAGATGTCGTAGCTCTTGGTCATAGCGAGATCCTCCCAGTCGATCTTCCCCTTCAGGTAGGCGTCAGACACCACGTTGATGATCCTGCTGGGGGCGCACTTCTTCAACTTCTCTTTTAGCAGCATGGTCAGGTAGAAGTGACCCAGGTAGTTCACCCCAAAACATCGCTCCAGACCCTCGTCCGTCGACTTCTTGGGACCCATGTATGCTGCAAGAGAACGGGATATTGTTATCATGGATTCTTTGGGGTTTATTTCAAGAAATATGGTTAAGGTCATCTTGCTTTTGGTTTGTCCGTAGACTTCTAACGGCCCATGTATGCTGGCAGTCTGATAAAAATCGACTGTGATTCGAGGAAAAAAAGTGTAAAAATATTATCTCTAGTGGGGTTCGAACCACACCCAGCCCTGCTCTCCTCTCATTCAGGATATCCCGAATGGTTCGATCCCCGATAGAGACAACACTTTGGATATTGTATTCCTCGGAGCACGGTCGATTTTAACCAGGCTGTGTATGCTGCAAGAGATCGTGATATTGAAATGGTGGATTCTTTGGTGATGTTTGTATATATGAATTTGAAACACGTGTTTAAGAGCATCTGTTTGGATTTGTCTGTTGACTTCTTGAGGCCCATGTATGCTGCAAGAAAATAGTTGTATTGAAATAATGGATTCTTGGCAGTCTATCTGTAAATATGAATTTGAAACACGTGTTAAAGAGCATCTCGCTTTAGATTTGTCTGGAATTTGTATGTATCCTGCAAGAGAAAAGGTTTTTGAAATGGTTGAGACGGTCTTCAGTATGATTTACAGTTTCTATCATTCGAGACATAAATAAGAGCTAAATGGGTAGTAGGTAATTCTCATATCGCTTGTATAAGGTTGTATACCCTGAAAGTATGTAACTGCCTAGTCTCGAGCCATAAAGCCACCGTGATTATAAGACTGATCCTTGATTGTAATAAATTGACATGTCTCACTTTGTGTTTCTGGAGTTTGTGATTTTAGTAAATTGTGTAATAGTTATAAATATATATATTTATATGAAATAAACTCGTTTGATATACTAAATATGTTCTCGTCTGTCTGTAGATTCAAAGTGGAGTAACTCCAACATTTTTGGTTCATTTCAGTAGTCCGAACGTTTCACTATCCGAACGTTTTTGATGAAAAACGGAAGCGTTCGGATTATCGAGGCCTGACTGTATATACTGGTAGGAGGTTTAAGAGAAATTGGGTTACCATGTTGCTCAATCCAAATATTAACTTGCTCTTCACGGCTATGATGAGAGCTATGATTAACTCACGGTTAACTCATAATGAACCTCATTCCCTGGACCAAACTAAGAGAGTGTGCACTCTTTTTGACAATAAGTGAGCAAGATTTATTCCTTGATATTTACAACTGGAGCCACTTCTCTCTACTCTAACTTAACAGCCTGCCCATCTTTCCCGGGTTTACATTACCATTGACCTTTAACTGCAGTTGGCTAAAGGTACACTTCTGTTGCTATTTCTACCAACAGCGACGGCGGTATGTAATAGGTCAACTTCTTGGACGAAAGTCAACATTTGTCAACTTAGGTCACGTGATTGCTGGGAATGGTGACGTAATAGTCCTACATGACGTCATCATTGCATCTGGGGAACATCTGCGTGTGTTTCCTATGATATATATTTGCTATCGACTGCAAATATTTCTGCCCAGCAGACGGTAAAGGTTACAGCACTTTCAGGAGGTAAAGAAGGGTTCTCGAGATGGGTGCCAGCAACGGGGTTAAAATGTGGAGGGTACGAGCAACGGTAGCCCATACACTGGTTCCTGTGAAGAAAGACAACGAGCTCATGTTGAGTTTACCATCGCACCTAGTGCGTGAAGTTCATTGTCTAGGATACCTGCTCCATGATAAATCTTACTGCCTTTGCAAGGTTAAATATGGACGTTTCTTAAGCGGTCAAAGTTAGTGAAATATTATTGTATATACATTGTATCACTAGTTGTAACAAATACTGATCAAATTGCATTAAGAGTAAAGCAAAGCGTATTTCATAGAAGAAATTGCACATAGACTGTCACCCTTTATAGGATTGTATTGCTTAAAAAGGTTTTTGACAAACGTTCAAATTACATTGTGTTTGTATACATGTGATTTTGCATCGGAAGTTACTATCAGTTCAAGCACCTTAATGCATATTCTATCATAATCAACAACAGCAGCACTTGTTAACGTTTTGTTCAGATTAAAACAACAAAAAGATTTATTTATAAACATAATCTGTAACAAACATCAAATCTGAAATCATCTTCAGTTCTATTTATATCCTTCAAGAACGGACTGCCTTTTAGTAGAATGTGCAATCGGCGGATGTTAACTTTGGCATTTCG
Source organism: Steromphala cineraria (assembly GCA_916613615.1). Classification (NCBI taxonomy): domain Eukaryota; kingdom Metazoa; phylum Mollusca; class Gastropoda; order Trochida; family Trochidae; genus Steromphala; species Steromphala cineraria. Next base: position 63,188,019 of record OU744728.1, on the reverse strand, counting down.
GATTGCAGAGCTGGTATAGCTGAGTTTGGCACCGAGAGAATTCTGGCACCAGGTCTGGTCCCGAACTCTTCTCTCTTCAAGACCAGTTCTGAGCACATTGCTGCCTCAGGTTTACCTACAGACCCCTTCTTTCTGTGCAGTGCTCGTAAATAACATTGTGTAGCTCATCTGTGACAGGACGCATGCATCAAGCCTCGCTTTGATCACGAAATGCCTCGATTTGATAAGTCTAATGCCTCGCTCTGATAAGCCGTGTGTCTCGCTTTGATATGCCAATGTCGCGCTTTCGTCTGTTAATTATTCCCTTTGACAGACTGTACATAGATTATCATAATGTTTTCCTTCTTAAAAATACATGCTTTTAAGCATGCTTATTTGCAACTATCGTGTGATGTTGCTAGGCAAGCTAAGAAGTAAAAACATTTTACTGGTTTTCAATCAAGATATCAAATATTTATTGGTCTGTAAAACAAACATTAATCTAATGGTTTCAGGGAATTGTTTTGGGTCCATGCCTTTTAAAATGATATACTATGCTTAATACAAAGATGAAGTGAGAAGTGACATTTAGTGACTCAGGTTTCCATAGTAGTATTGTATTGGTAGCACTAGATGATATAAAATGTTCATCAATGTTATAATTTAGGGAAAATATATCTCAGATATATTTTTCTGATATCGTTTTTTGGTCACAATGAACATAACAAAAAGTAATTTCACGAACATTAATGATTAATTTTCCTTTTTTCGTTTTCTTGTCGTCTCTATTACTGGTATTCACATACATTAAATATGACACCATTTTGTTATACGATTATCTGTAGATTAGATAAAGTTTAGATCCCTCCAGAAATGCATGTTTGCACGTACTCTACTCGTTAGTGACAAAGAGAAGTACTAAATGTTAACCAGCGAGGTATGGTATCTCTGTACATGTGGTTTGTCCGTCAACACATGGGTTGAAAACCGGATGATAACCGTCTAGGAGAATTGCAGATACATTGGATTCTGTGAACTCATTCTAAAATTAGATCCCGTCAGCCTTATCGGGTTCACTGAACCGCAATTTTGTTGAATTATAAAGATAAGAAATACATTATGAAAGTCTAAAAATAACCCTGTGTTTAATAACGAGTTTTGACAAATGCAGATTCTTTTAAAACTGCCAAATAGTGGTTTGCAGGAGAAAATTAAAAATAAACCCATTCGACAAAAATATCTTTAGATATTGCTCTGTATTGTTTTTTTTTTATGAGTTTAGATGTCATTAATAAGATATATTTTATTGAAAACAAGGATAACGATACATTCCTATCCAATGGAATTTGTGAGAAGTCAGATGGGTAAGTTATAAGCCGTTTTGAATAACTAAAGATAAATACCTCTGTGGTTTACTTATTTAAGTGCTTTCAAAATTTTATAACGAATTTTAAAACGTTTAAAGATAAGAAGCTTGATACATAAAATGTGAAAACGATGCGAACAAGGTTATATATAAATGCGTCTGGCAACTGGTGCATTGGAAAGAAAGCACATGGTAAGCATTTAGATTCAGATTTAACTTTAGGAAAGGTTGAAAAACTCTAGAATTATTGGCATTGATAAGAACACCAAGAGAACTGAGGGTCAATGTAACTTTGTACTATCTATGGAATGTATGTGAAAATGTTACTGGCTTTCATTTATCACTTAAAAAATTTAATCTGGGTTAGCTCTTACATTTTATCAAATATGTATCAAATGCCATATATATGATGTTGATGAGAATTCAGAAATAACTATAGGATGTCTGAAAACTAACTAATTAATATCGAAAAATCAAAACTTGTATTAACTGAGTTTATCATTTGCAACCATTTAAGTAATTCTAACGCATATTTTTCAAACTCCACAAATATTTATAGATAAAGTGAATTAACATAATTAATAATAAGTTCATATTAGTGATTGTTGGTTGTCTGTTGTTGTTATATTAGTTCCCTATATAGTGACATATAGGCAATGTAAGTACATAAGCAATGTTTATAAGAAATTGATTGTTTGTTGTTTGATTGTTTGACCCCTATGGAATGTTCAAAGATGTACATTTTTTATGCAAATGTGATGAAAAATTATTTTGGATGATAAATAGAATCTGACCCTCGTGTCTTCTGATATCAAATATATCAACACTCGGCAAGCCTCGGATAGTGATTACTTTTATAAACTTGTGTTGATATATTTGATATCAGAAGACACTAAGTCTTGGGTGAGATTCTCAATGTCCCACTGATGGCCTAAGACAAGTCATGTTCCTTGATGGTGTTAAGACAGCATTTGGATTATAACAATATATTGTTTGATAAATGTATTGACATTTTATTTTACGATTTGAAGACAATTGTGGATGTAGGAAAAATGTTTTTGTCTTTTTAATGCTTTAGGCGTAATTACAATTTTTATAATAGATTTTGTCTTTTTTGGTTATTCAATTTACTTGCGAAAACGTTTAACGCGTGGAACGTTTCAATACAATGCTATGACTTCATATACTTGATAACGTCACATTTATGTACTCAAAGAAGGTAGGGATTTATTTTATAGAAAACACTCATGAAGATTGAATTGGTAGCAAGATTCTCATCAAGCCTGGGTGACTTTAAAGGGGCAGTATCACGTTTTAGGGGGAATATAAGGTGATGTCAGGAAAATGAAAGTTAATGGTTCCAATTGAAAAACTATATATTTAAACTAAATGAAGCAGTACTTCTTCAAATATATAATGGAAAGTTTAGCCATACGATTCCTTTTTCTTACACAAAATTAATTAAAGGTGATCACACAACGTGGCCGTCAATGGATTTTATGTGAATCTCATATACTTTGTCCTCTGACTATGAATGATTGGCTTGTGTAATGTGATTTTTTACAGTGTCAAATTAATACATTTAGCATTAACTTACAGTTATCAGTGAAATATTTGATATGTAAAATTATCAAAAAATTTGCTACTGCCCCTTTAACGTACAATTTTCAGTGAAAAATTGAAAATATAAAATTTTCCATAAACGTGCTACTGTCCCTTTAACATAGATAATTTTGTGCCATTTTACAAAAAAAATACCATGAACATATCGTTCTACTGTCTGACATGACAGAGGCTTGTTTCATCGGAGACATTGACATGTTGTGTATAATTACGACATGGCGGTGTTATTTTACGACATCTGGGACACAAGAAGACAGACATTTGTCATATGTAACTTGGTTGGATGGTTTTATGAGATATGTCTATGCCTTTTTTTGCATGTTCTTACATAATATGCTAAATTGTCTAGAAGTAATGGCGCCAGTTTGAAACAAACACAGTGTTTATGGCTGATAATCTTAATACCTGTTATATAATCTTAACTACCTGGTTGCATTATAAGATTTACAATTTTAAATTTATGTTAATTATATATTTTTTTCTTACACGTGATCGTAATAAATAACATGTCTGGAAGGAGTATGTCTTTGGTTTTAATATATCATAAACCAAATCGCATTTACTTTTATAGTTCAAAGCTTCGCTCTTAATAACAATGCAAATATGTGTAGGTTTGTTTAGAATACGTATATAGGCATCTTTCTTGCAATTCCTTTTGTTTGTACTCACTCTATCATGGTGTGTTTGCCTTTAAGAATGTTACGTCGTGTGGATGACTTGTTGTCTTACCGTCTCTGTACTTAAAATGGTTTTCTATTTGTGTAACAATAAACGGAAAAATATCGGCTCAGTTACACGAATTCATGTCCCTTTCGCAAATGGTTTCGCAAAGCGTTCACATAAATTGGCCGTCAACAGCTTTGGTTTATACTTGTTAATTATTTCTATTGACTACGGTTTGAGAAATAAGATGTTTGACAATCCGGAGATAATACATTAAATAGTATCAATGGCGCCACTCGTCCTTGATTTGATAACTAGAGCAGTCGGAGACTCGGAACCATCATGTCTTTCGCAATAAAGTACTATAAAAGTACAGGGCATAATCATCACCATACTTAATTGACAAATCATGTGATGGTTGAGGTTCAATCTATTTATTGAGGAACAAATAAAGATAACTGTTTAAAGGAGTGCTAGTGCTCTATAAGTATTCTCCATGTACCTACCAGCGATTTTGACTGGCACATGGACCGCTATGTTCTTCAGGGCTAAATCAACTTCATTGCAAAACACGTGATGTTTGGGGTTCCACTATATGTCAATTTATTGGGGATAAATAAAAAGAATTTTTTAAAAGAGTGCCAGTGCGCCTGTAAGTATTCTCTATATGTACCTACCATTGACACATGGATCGCTCTGTCCATCTTGTACTATAAAAGTTCAGGGCATAATCCTATTTCATTGCAAACAACATGATGGTCAGGGTTCCTCTATATGTCAATTTATTGGGGAACAAATGTACCTACCAGCGTTGTTGACGAGGACGTGTAGCGCCGTCTCCTTGTTGTTGAAGGAGTCGACGAAGTCCTTGACGGACCTGAGGTTGCCCAGATCAAGCAGCTCGGCGAACACATCCTGGTTGTTTGTCTTCTTCTTGATGGCCCGCGCCACCGCCTCCCCCTTCATCTTGTCTCGCACCCCCAGGTACACACGTGCTTTACGTTTAGCCAGCTCTATAGCCACAGCCTTGCCCAGACCCGTGTTCGCTCCTGTAACATAGATGGATAATGATGTAGATGATGAGATTTGAGGCGACCATGACATACAATTCTATAGTTTGGAAAAAAAGTTGGATATTCATAAAAAAATTTTACTTCATTACTATACAACCTCAAGAATGCCACTCAAAGTTTATATGATATTTACGACACGAAGTCTCTAAATTTTAGTATTTCCCGAGCGAAAGAGAAAATAATCTAGAAAAGAGCCTGCTTTCAAGCATTGCGGATTACACGCGGTCTGTGCATTTTGAACGCAACGTCATAGGCAACAAATGTGACGTCCGAGCATTCTATATGACGTGACGTCAAAATTAAATAGTGATTCCTTGCGTTCGGGCATGGCATAACAAACGAACCCCGATTAGTTATCCTTTTAGGTAATACATCCCGCTATTGCCCTCATGATCAGTAAAAGCGCATCTTGATAGTTATGACCTCCTCGACCATACTCTAATGGCGAAGGCAGAATAGCAATTGAAATGTAAAACAACTCTTGTATATTTTTGCGACATTGAAGATGTGTTTATAGTGTGAATGTGAAGTACACTAACGACATCGATGTTGTGTTAGAGCCCTAAGATAGCCTGCGGCAAGGATGGTAGAGGTAAACCAACATTTTCAACCAGCATTAGCTATTGCAAAAAGCAAGTGGAACTGATATTCAAACATGGTTTTTGCATTTGAACCGTTGAAAGGTACTTACTAATCACGAAACAAAAGATATCTCGTTTACAATTTGTTTTTCATAAAAGAAATTCGAGCAAAGAAATAACTGTGCAATTGTAATTATTGTAGATCTTTATCCACTGAAAACTACTCCCCGTACGCTAGTGTTTGAAATGCAAATATGACATAATATCTAAGAAGCTATTTATTTTGTTGAAATGTGGCGGGTGTCTTGATTTTAAGAACATAATTTTTCGTCATATGCAAGAAAGTAAGCTAGATCTACATCGTTTATCATCATTATAGCTTCGCATATTCATATGCTAATCACTTTATATGTACCTTCATATTATTACAAGTCTAGTATTCTTTTTACAATACGAGGTCATCGTGTTCGTTTCAATTTATCATTAAACGTCCTTGACTTCTGAAAGGGGGCTTATATCCGATGAGCATGATGTCAAATCACTTCTCATGACATTTGTAGATAAACAGATAAACGCTGCTGACATCTTGTTTTGACAGAACAGAGTCAGACACTGACGTCATACGTAACATCCACCATTGAATACATGTCCTTGTAAACTTGTCTGTTTCCCTCAACTTGGCCGGTGGGGGCAGGTTGGGGAATGGGTGTGGTGATGAATGCAAATATACGGAATCTTCTCAAATCTTTTACAAGCCGAAATTTTTAAAACAACAAAACTTTAATCCTTTGCATCACTAATTCCATACCCCTTAACTCAAAGACTCAATATGAACTGGTCCGATTATTTGAACTTTATTTTGCTTGGTGACTGTAGCTGACATATAAGTTTCATAGCTTATCACATGAATGCGTATCATATTTGAATACTGTGAATAAATATTTTCCTTCAACAGATGACCAATCAGTCGTGGAATGATTATCATTCATACTCAGCTAATTTGGCATTCCATGTTGATAGCGTCCCCTTGATCTCTCATAAACTCTCTCCTTCAGTCAATATCCAATATTTGTTTAATATAAAATCCATGTGTCCCTTCAAAATTTAAGAAACTGCTCTGTCATAAACTAAGTTTCGTTTTCATTTAAATAGGACTACTTTATGAATGGATTCCTTTTTAGTACAACACAAGCATATAATGTTGATAACATCTTTTGGGATGAAAAAGATATTCTAACAACAATGGCATACTTTTTTGAAGATGGTTATTTGTATCATAACTTTGTGAAGGAGAGGAATCACACAGGGTCACCTGAATCTCCTGTAACGAGTGAACATAAAACTTATATAAACAATGAGAATTATTATTTATTCCTAAACAAATTTGTAATTTGTATGACAAAAATCTGAAAGTGTTTGAAACTATTTGAAATGACTACACAATTGACAGTTTTTCTCTTCATCACAAGCGGATTCAGCCTTAAGTATGTTCTGAAATCGAAATTCTAAGACGTGTTTGATTAGAAAAGATGATAAAATCTAAAGAAGCTGTAAATAAGGAACAGTCTGTTTGATCACATTCAAACCCTATACACTTATGATGAACCATTTCCCTCATCAGATACAGGGATTGAGAAAAAAATATTGAAAAAATTAATTTATGAAATGGGAGAAAGAGCTCATATCTTCAATATGAAATCATATGTTACTGACTATCATTTGATGTAAAGGAAAATCAATTCATTTACGATAAAACAAAAAAGGAAAGACATTAGAAACGTTAAATGACCATTTAGATTATACCTTATTTTCCTTTAAGTTTTCTGTTTTGTTCATGTAATACAAATAAGGCTCTTAAATAAAACTATTGCAGAATAAAACCGTCATTAAGATAAAAAAGAAATTTCAAGAAGGTGAGAGGATTGAAATATGAATAAACTTTCCGCTGACTGAGAGGTATATAAACATAAAGTTGAAGAGAGGAGTGGGCGATATTTACAGCGTTTACTTTATTTAAAGTCTTATAAACATATATGTCTGGATTCATGCTATTTTCGTACTTTAATAGAATATTATGTCCTATCATATTTCGTAGATATTGAAGTAAATCGTTTAAGCTTAGTCTAGGTCTGAGTCCAATCGTCATTAAGATATTAAAAAGGTAGATAAACCTGTACACTTCACACATACCATAGCCTGAGCATTGTTTAGATTTCACGTAATTTTTTTCTTTAAAATATATTTTTGGATTAACCTTTTAAAAAAGCAGCGGCTTGTCCTTAGTCTAAAAACCCCAAGGGACGTTGATATCATTAGAGCCCTGGTATTCATGCCCGAATAGGTAGGGGATGCTTTTACCTGTCAGGTGAAAAAGTGGTCGTTAATTACCTTGATGATTTGCTAAGAAACACAGCGAACATGCCGAACTTCACAGATCATTTACGAGGTAGACTCTCAAGCGTAAAATGCCGACACAATATGGAGGCAGAGAGACAAGGTGATAGACCATATGGGAAATATAGCTCTAATGACGTTTGACGTAACACGTAATAATGGACGTATTTTATGACGGGTAATGTGTTTCGCGCATGTACGTGGAACTAATTACGTACAACTTGAGTCTACATCTGAAAACGTACATTTCCGAGAACTTCTGTCGTGGGTATGTATATCTGTCCAATTACATTAAAAGTTTTCCATTAAGAGACTAAAAAGTCAGTTCACACGTTAAGAACTCTTCGTGTCGACAAGTCTGAACGGAGCAAGCAGTTAGGTCAGATTACCGAATTTTCCAATGTTATTTCAGGAAGTCGGTAATTGGTGCGGTGCTAGATTTAAACCAGTCTTTGGCTGTTATTCATTATAAAACTTGCTGATTTCTGTAACTGTGGCGCTGTATATGATATATGTGTGCAAGGATCGGACAGAATTGCTTAAAAGTTATAAAACGCTGACATACACATATTGACATTTTGTGGCTTGATAAGTTTGCTAGGCATTTTGCATTTAGCAATCAAATTCGTATTCATAGTACTATTATGATTTCTGTCAATAAGTTATATAACGATATCATTAGATTAAGTGAAGTACAAGTCTGGCACTTTGCGTAATTTAAGAAATTTAACAGGTGCGATAAACCAAGTCAATGTCATTCGAACGTGTATCCAAAATTCAGCTAAATCAAAGGTCTTGATGGCCATTGGATTATATGAAAATATCACTTTTGTTTTTTGTTTTGAGCATACAAATATCACAGACAAAGTAATTTCTATCTATAACAATTTGATACATAATTCTTCAGCGAGTAGCTTGAATCTTGACACTTGACGTATTGCTTCAACAGGTGCGCGCTGGCACGGGAAGGGTTAACCCTGCTGCTACCACGAGGTGCTTATCCATGTAGGTATAAACAAAGCAGCGCTCTATCTTTGCTATACATTACATACCCTACACGGCTTCTCCAGTCTTATCTTCCAGGTAGCTACAGCCCTGTGGGTAACATTTAAACATGTTTCACTGGTAACATTGAAATGAAGATAAGGTGATGTTTTACCTTTACGGAACATTTTGGAATTCGGTTTTCGTCAAGTAGGCATGTTCAATGACATACGATGGGATATAATGTTTACACTTACATATAAACACTTTTCTTTTCATTTGTAAAATATTTGCAATGAACGGATAAGAAATTAGTTATTGTGAAAATGTCCATAAGCTTTGTATACTCAATGACATGCAGTTTAAGAATATTAAATACCTATATTCACGCAGCAAGGGAGACAATAAAAATATATCGTGTATACGATAGAGTAACACATATACTGAGGTTGTTCATAATTGTTTTGAAAAAAGTCTTGTTTTTGAATAAACGTATAATGGGTTCTGAGAATATATTACAGAAATAACAGATTACAGATTTACGATAAGAAAGATGGTAGCTGAAGGCCAGGGTTGAAGACAGGAGGATTCAAAAACTATCTTGTATATATCTCTTCTTTTCTATTTTTGTTATATACTGTGAAGGGATAGTGAGACAAATACCGTTTGCTTATATTATATAAATACCGTTTGCTTATATAAATACAATGGGTGGAGGGGTTTAAAAGAAAACTTGGCAATGTTGGCAACTGCGAGGCTGTTCGCTTCCTTAAAAAGTTGACATAAGAATATAACAGTGATTAATTTGGTAAGTATTCAATCTTTTCCAGTCTTGAATCAGGTAAAGTAACTTCTTATGATCTCTCTGTCATTGGCAATGTATACGTTGCATTTGTATTGTCGCTTGAATGAAACGTATTTATTTCTAGTTCTAATGCAATTTAACCATCGTTTCCATGTTAGCAATAATACTAATTTGCTTTATTATTAACAGGTATATTTCGTTAACAATCCGTTGCAAGTGTCAAAATGGTTATCATATCTTATCATATCATATCTTTATTTCCTCCTTCATTTCTCGTAATGGTTTTAATCACCTTACTTTCGTTAAATCAATTGTAAATTTACCGATTCACGTAAATCCATTGGGTACTGTTAGTCAAAAGTGTCAACCCAATGTCCGATTTTGCCAAAAGCACAGTAAAATACTAGCGATATTGCCGGCACCTTTAGGTCATTTTAAATCCTTGAAATCTATATACTTCAATAGTTTGGTTGATAAGTCTTGTTAAAGAACGAGGTAAAGAAGACAGGCAAGTGGGAACAATGTCCAAAAGGTTCTTAAAGATATCATTAAAAACTTCACAAACCAAAAAGGCATTTGGATACGACATTGAGTTTTAATAACCACAGCGTAATAATTGCTTGCGTTGTCAAAAACATATTTACCACACCTTCAAATCAGAATTTCACACTTTTCTCAATTGATATAAATATATTAAAATATCACAGTGAGCATTTTGATTCGTATTAAAGCCAAACAATATATCATGAAAATCGCGGCGTCGTCTCTCAGCTGTGCACCAACGGTTAGGCTGAACATGTGACTTTACCACGTTCAATACATTGATCCATTGTACTTAGTAACTGAATTACAAGGAACAGTTTTTCAGTTTCAACACATGCAAATCATCAATCTACCCGCTGTGATGCAACCTATGGACAGCCCGTGTACGAGTCGGGGTATGTGTGTTATGTGTTGAGTTTAGCGGGTGTCAAGACGCGAGACCGGTAACCTTTACCAGGTAAACTATACAGACGAGCTTCTATAAATACACGTGCTCGCACGCCTTGTTTAGCACTGCCTGCAGCTAGTAAGTAGATCTCACTGCAGTAGAAGGGCTAGACTCAAATTTAGTCTATTAAATATTAAAAATTATTACTGTACCTTCATTTATGTTACTTTATTTCTTGAGGCTTTTCATATCATGTGTATTCAGTCAATCTAGACTTGCAGAAATAGGATCTAGACTATATAAGGCTCCTATTTAATATACAGTCATGAAGCAGAACTATAGAAGGGCTGGTGAAACAGGTAACACTGGAGTATGTTCTTATGGCCAGTGAGCTCATCAAATAAAAGAACAATCAATTCGAGATCAAAGTTCTTATTATGTGTGATAACTGACTCTTGATTCAACTCTAACTTAAAATGCCCTTTAAAACGCGATGCAACATTGATGTTTCGCATAATAAAATTTAACATGTAAATATGAAACAAATAGAATCTCTGATTTTAATTTTGAATTTACAAAGCGAATAATCCCTCAACAACACCTAAAAAAGAACTGGGTAGAAGAATGTACGAGACTGAGAGTAAATAACTAATTTCTGGAGATCTAAGGAATGAAACTTATTTTTAGTATAGATAAAAAATAATAATTACGAAATGGTGCGCAACGTAAGGAGAAGCACATGGCAATATAACCTGTTTAATGATGTCCACACATCGTTATATCACTTAGTCAGCTGAGGTGGTTTTAATGAGAGTGTTCTGATTGAGATAATGCTTCATTAAAATGTAATTATAACCCATAGGGAACTAAATTGAACCTGTATGAAACACGTGAAATTGCAAAGATAGAAGCAAAACATGTCTATCACGAGACAGGTGAAAACTTGCAATATGGTGTCAAAGATTCCAACAATTTCACTGACTTGTGCTTCCGTGCCTTTTGGCCTCTGCTGTGACAGATATCCGATTTTGGACAATAAGTAATAGTAAGATATCGTCTTCTTCTGCAGAGGAAATTGGTAATCGTTATCCCTTAACTTGTAAGTCATTATTCTGTCTCATCTAAAATGAAGAGAACTTGTTTCAAGACCTACCTTGGAAAATGTAATCATTCTGCATTTCATATGAATCTTATAGTGTTTTATGAAAACATCTTGTGTTATTTTTTTATTAACATAAATCTCTCTCTATTAACAACACATCGTATTCAAGTCTGAAAAGGTTATTCTATTAGATCCTTTCATGACGAAACCTGTCCACATTTAATTTAGCTTCGATAGCTTCGATGTTTTATGAGAATCTTCTATTTGATAATAATAGAATATACTTTGATAAATAAAAATTAACAAGAAAAATATGTTGGAAATCAAACATTAATGTTTCATTAAATGTCAATTCAGATTCTTGCATTATAGCAGAAATAGTTATTGTCATAAAATAAGTCCAAGTTTATTGTAACATAATCTACAAGTACATACCAAAATATACAAAAATCCTTTGGCTTAGTCCCAAAACTGTATCAAAACACGCGTATTTGTCTTGCGTTATTCAAATACAAAGATTTTAAATGGGACGAGATGAAACGAAAGAAGAAAACGTTGTTTATCTTCAGAAGCCAAGTAACCGATCTGACAGTAGAAGTGGCCTCATGCAGAACACCTGAAATAATAGAAGCAGCACAAGGACAGGGGAGCTCCTGCACGATTATTTTCACAGAGAATTAACCAAGCAAAAAATCTGGAAAGAAATAAGGCTAAGCTGGAGTTGATTAAACAAAGAAACACATGTTCACCCTGACTGATCCGTGAACCTCAACATCATAGAGTTGGTAAAGTATAGATCGAGCTGAGGAAGAAGTCCTTGAGTTCATGTGACTCCCTAGTCTGTCAACCAGACCCTAACATTAAATAAAAGCCTAAGCAAGTCTATAATAAGGCTTGAGAGCTCAATTTCTGAAAATGAAGAAATCTCAGTCTCCTTTTCATTATATTTATAATTTTTTTTCAAATTTCAGTTTTATTGAAAACAAAAATCATTTCAGAGTCTAATTGTTAGACTAGTGACTCCCCGACAGTCACTGTTACTTCTCATCGACCTGTCCTAAACCTGTCTGTGTATATATGTATATAGTCATTTATTCTACATATACATATACGCCGACATAGATACTTTATTTATGTAAATACTTTACGAAGTATGTCATTTGGCTTTTACGACAAAAATCATATTTTCAATATTCTATGGTAGAGAGTTTCGTAGAAGTCACATGGAACCCTTTGGGGTGTCTTAGTTTCTTTTCAGTTCTACATCTAGTCAAAAATTAGACTCTGAAATGAAAAGTTAGTTAATAAGTCTAAAATTTAAAAAAATCAAAATATAAAGAAAAGGAGACTGAGATTTCTTCAATTCAACTCTCGGGTCCTGTTTAATATAGACTTGCTTTGACTTTGGCATGCTTAAATTTAATTTTAGGGTCTGGCTGACAGACTATTCTTTATCCAGAACAGAGCCTACCACACTGACACTATGCAACTGGGCTATTTAAGAATAATCTTTAGGAACATAATGATGCAACTGAGTGACTATTTCTGCCATCACGACCCTTGACCTCTGTTGTGACAGATATTCGATATTGCAGTATGGTTTTCCAAACCATACAGGCAATGTCAAGTTAAGATCATACAGTTAATGGTTGGGAAGTAAACAGGTTATGGTATTTCCCTTAAACCAGTAGAAGGGTTTTAACACTTTCATGTATCGTCGGAATGAACAACAAAATCTTAAGTTTCGTTCCCTTGAATCCTCCGTCGTATACTATAATGAAATATTTGAAAATAATGTTTTCGAAGTCTAAGACTACAAGTGATCATGAACGACTATGCATCTTGAAATCAAAACGATTACGCTTGCTGCTTACATGTAGCAGTGTAAAGACAAAAACACCGGAACGACTTATTCCTTCCTGGTAAAGATAATGCAAAAAAACATTCCGGTTGATGTATAACCATCGATAAGCAGCAGTTTTTAAAACACCGTTGACATCTATTACTAGCCAACTTCTAAAAGCCCTTGAAGAAAATCACCGTTCAGGTAAGTTCCTGAAACATAATGCTTTGAGAACACGGAAAACATTTCTGCTTGGTAGAACAGCAACAACGTTTTGTCCAAATGAACCCGATTGAAATAACTCAGTCGGTCATAAATATATTGTTGAGCCCTTTAGAAGACACCATACCATCTTGAAACCTTAAAAGACAACCTTAGTCTGGCGTGTCATTGTCACTTCTTCACCTGCAAAGAAACCTTAATAGTCAGTTTTGACGATGTCAGCCTGACTCGGTCAGACGGCAGCAACATCCGTGTTTTGATTTTATGACTTAATAATAATAAAATTTTCTGTGAAAAGCTTTTAGTCATAAATATTACCTTTACCCGAAAGCATTTCTTGAACATATTTTCAACTTATGTACATTTTATAGCCATATTTGATGAATGTTTTTAAAAGACACTTATAGTGAATATTGTAGTTATCATAAACATTACGTTTACTCGAAAACATTTATCAAACATATATTTCAACTTATGTAAATTTTGTAACCATATTTGATGAATGTTTTTAAAAGACACTTATAGTAAATATTGTATTTATCATAATTATTACCTTTACTCGAAAGCATTTATTAAACATATTTTTCAACTTATGTACATTTTATAGCCATATATGCTCAATGTTTGTCAAAAAGACTAGTAAATATTGTATTTTCTTGTTCATTTTACCGTATCGGCATGTTGTACGTGATTCATGACAGCTGACTTCTCCAACAAGGAACATTCGACACTCTCAACACTTTATACGTGTATTGCATTTCTAAATATTCCACATATCACTTAATGGATCGTTTATCCTTATCAATGCTCTTGTAAACAAGCCCTTGGTAATACATGTCACTGTTGTGTATCAGATAACCACTCGTATTCGGTTTCGAGTGAATTTTTGAAGTAATCGCCCTCGGGCAAAATTTGAAACTTGAATTTGTTAATTAGCGCAAGCATCAGTCAGTACGTCTGTACCCAATAAGACTTTTATCTCAAACGTCTATCTGTCTGTCTGTATAGTTAAATCTAAACGTACATCACATCCGTCTGACTGTCTGTATGATTAAAGCTTACTGTACATCAAAAACGTGTGTCTGCCACATAAGCGAAAACTTTGCCAACTATAGTTCGATTGTTGGTGTTTACTGTCTGACCGTCTCAGGGTCAACTTAAATTTGAATTTTACTGCTGTTCAAGATACACACAGGTTTTGTACCAAAATTGAAAATTAGATGTTGATGCCATTAAATAGGGAACAAACGTAGCCAGCTTGTATATTTAAAGATAGACATCACAATGCCTGATGGTCGAGTTGGTAGGCTGTTGGGACAATCATTGCTGACAATAGCTTGAGGGTGTGTGTTCGAATAATTGTTATTTCAGGAAAAAACGTTATGTTCACATTTTGTTTTAAGGCAATTGTTTCAGATCTTAAAATTGTGTAATTTTCATCATGAGCATAGTAAGATACAGTAGGCATGAAAACAAAAGGTACAGACATTTTAAGCCTCTATTCCACCTTCAAAATTAGATATTTTAAAAGGTCAAAATATAATAATTGATACAAAATGTAAGTATCATAATAATTCTTTTTGCCTGTGGCAGGGTGCGATATAAGCATTCCTACTGGCTTTGGTTAGAGGGATGTCTCATTGGCCAAACAGGTAGAGTGAAGGACTCTTAACCTGGAGGTCCCGGGTTCGATTCCCGCTGGAGGTGGTCTCACAATCATAATGTTTTGATAACATACAGACTTTGTATCATTATATCATCTTGATAACATCCACATAAGTAACCTGACACTTTGAAAAAGATATTGCAATCGATATTTCTCTCTGAAATCAAAAGAACAAATTGGTTTACATCTTCCCACGAAGCCAACGTACCAAAACGGAGCCTCTTGTAATGCGGAAATCTCCTCTAAATATATCCTTATGTGAAACTATGTCGGGCACAGAATAGACTAATCCAGGGCAATAAATCCGTCCAGGGGGGTGATAACACTGATTAACTCCCAACAGGTGCGGATAACACACCTTGATGTAAAACATTCCCTTTTCTCACCTACCATAAATGAGCTTCCCCGACGTTTTGGCGGAGTTAATTATCTACTAGCGTATATATTAGGCGTTTTTAATGCAATAAAACATTACGTTGATGCAACCATGTGGTGAAGTCGGTTTTCTGAAGGGTTGGTGAAAAGTTAAGTGGAGATCAGAACGAAAAGAACTAAACGATTCTGGATCCTGGACTTAATTTAATCATCAATGCATTCAAGAGATTAACGTTCTCAGTGTCTTTTAGGACACTTTTACGAAGGTTTTATGTTCAATGGCATGGCACTAACTTTAGTAACTAACGGTTCCTTGAGCCTAAAAAAGGTTGTTTTAACGCAGGTTTGATGTTCAGTGGCATAGGTTTATTGATATTTGATATTGATCCCCATTTCAAGTGTTTGGTACGTTTGTTGTTGTTGATTTCATGACTTCCTGTCGCTAAGCGCTTTACGTTTCCGGTCTCTGAAACTGAATACACAATCCGCATATATATATATGTGTGTATTCACTGGGTGTACCCACATGCTTCAGATATGATTCATCTCTTCCTCCGTACACAACAAATACTCTATGGGTGTAAAATGTACGCAATGACATCGTTGACAAGAAAATAATCCATTAAGCTAAATAATTATCAAATGATTAACTTATTTACGTTTTTGTAGAATTTTAAGGTTCGTAGCTGAAAAGTTCATTTTGTAAAGAGAAATATACATCATACCGAGCACAGCTGCCCCGAGGCTTTCTACTACATATGCTAACTGCTATCAGCCCTAACGTTGAATTCAAGAAAACGAAATCTTGAAATTTGTGTTAAAAAAAATCATACATTAACTGACGGTTTATCTTTTATCTTTAAGATAAAACATATTTCCACCACGATTTCACAACACCCTTACAAGACCCACATGGCTATGGAACGCTGGGGTTACGATTCTTGCAAGAATGAGGTATTTACTTTCATTTCATCAAATGTAACAATTAGCATCATTGGGGTAAAAGAGTTTATAATAAGAGAGGTATTAGAAGTTACGACATAAGACTGATGATATCAAGGTCAGGCTGGAGAGCTGATTGTTGCTAGGTAAGTAAAGGCGAATCCATGAAATTACTTTGTACTGTTTATGTGCAGTTTACCTGGCTTGTTTTGTCATCATGAGCTGGTATATACTTACTCATAAATATATACACACAATGCACATAAATGTTCCGTGAATAACGTTAGAACTTGGTTGACCCGGTCTAACTCGGGATAATGACAGCTGCAGGTGCGAGGTCAAAGTTCAAGTGTTGTTTATATACTAGTTACCTGTCAGCTGCTGATGGTGCCGGACCATATGGTTAGACATAAAGTGGCATTTAGGCATTAAGTTATAAATAGGAATGCTTTCAACTGAAGTGGTAGTTTGAGTGGATATTCAGAGATTGCTTGATATCAACGAAACGAGAGACAACTTGCATAGATAGAAACTACAATGGAGTAATTGGGGATATTGTGTTTGATAGTTAATCAGAAAGTTAATGAAATATAAATTAAAAATTAAAAAAAACAAATTTTCAAATTATGTTTATGTACTTGATGTTTGACCTTGTATTTTCAATTCTGAATGTCCCAGGAACATACAAATAGAACAAATACGTCAATAGACAACCCGAAACATCCTACAAGAACATTGAAAAGTATAAAACCTGAAAAACCAAATCATTAGGAAGCCATAAACAAGATCAACATCTCAACAACAAGATTCCAATTGATGCTAAGTAGCACAATTCTATGTACACAAACTGTAAATGATTCACCGCTCCTCAACAAATAGGAGGCTCCAGGTGAAAACAATACGGATCTTACAGCACGTGATACAACCATTACAGAAGCTGAATCCCCTGTGAACGTTAGAGGTAAATTCAACATCTCAGGCACAGAAGAGCTTCAACAGAACGTATTTTCAAAGAAAACTGATGCATCGCATGAATCATTCTAGACGTTAGCATGAGCAGACGTGAAAAGTCACGTGCAACATGATCTGCACGTGCAATCCGAGCCAGACGATTTTGATGGAAATTGCCATGGGTAAGTTATTCAAGAGATTGAATGGAATATTTTGAAGGAGAAAAGAAGAAGAATAAAGATTGAAAATGTATACTATAGGAAGTAACAATGTATATCAAATGAAAATGTCTTGAACAAATTTTACTGTTTAAAATTAGGTGTTTTACACTCTACGATACCTGTTTGTTTCACCTCCTGTTTAAAGATATAGAACCAAAACTTTAACATAAATAAACGTTTATCTTTCCCAAAACAAGATAATGTTTTTAGCAGATATGGAAATTGGTTGTCTAGTTTTCTTGTGAAAACGACCTCCCAGTGCTTTAATCAGAACAGCCAAGTTTCAACCAGGTGTATCAAATACCATGATTCCTTTCTGGCAAATATATTGTATTTCATGACTGTTTACGTATTCCAAACTGTGAAATAAAAATTCACACAGGTGAAAAAAAACCTTCAAAAAATTAAAATGACAGTAAATGGTAAGACTATACGGTAAATGATGGGCTCGCAATAAAAATAAGTTCATACCATACCAGCAAATAGCACATGAATTCCACGAATTAGACCAAAGGTATCTTGAATACTCATAACGGTTCTCTAGAATGTACATCAAGGGTGTAACTACACAAAAACTTATAACTCTTACAATAAAGTTGAAATCCTAAGAGCAAATGAAACCATAGTTATCGAGACATTTCAGTTCCTCTAACGTTTTATTTTAGTTTTCATGGAAAGCCTCTTAACGTTACATTTTGATGTAAATTTCATTGAGTGACATGTCCCTCATATTAAAGTCAGAGATCTGAGCATTGAATCTTAAATAATAAATGGTATTCGATGAGGGTCAGGGGGAGAAATAGTCTAACATTTCGACTCTCAAAAGACTTTAAAAAAAAATTAAAATGTGAAAGAAAACAATGAATAATGAAAAGGAGACTGAGATTTTTTCATTTTCAATAATTGAGCTCTTTAGTCTTATCATAGCCTTGCTTATGCTTTTATTTTTTTAGGATCTGGCTCACAAACTAGGGGAGGATTGAAAGCGAAGTCTCGATCTGGTTAGAGAATGGCCAGTATAAAGCAAGTCCTAGGATAAGTTACATTTATCGTCATAACTACCAGTCATCAATCAGTCTAGAGGCGACTGAAAGAGTCATGTCTTTGTTCAATTACAGAGAGTAAAGGCTCCTAAATAGATACCATCGTTTATCTACTACACCATGAGTCAATAACGATCTTTTGTTCAGAAATTACACTAGATTTGTGTGACAGGGGGAGCCAATATATAAACCATGGTAGCCTGATTCGGAAATTATGCACGATATACTTGTCATATTTCAGACAATTTATACAATCTGATAAGGAAAGCGTCTCCCTCCTCTATATTACCGACTGTAGGACTCCCATGGGCAACTGTTTCTGGATACAATACCAGGGACTCCTTTCACAAAGCAACCTTTACTAAGGTTGACCTTAACTCCCATTCTTTAACATTGCACTAAGACTACCTTACGGACTTACGATCACCTTAAAATAGGGCTTTGTGAAAGGGGACCCTGGGCATCCTTTCATAAAGCAACCTTAACTAAGATTGACCTTAACTCCCATTCTATAACATTGCACTAAGGCTACCTTAAGGACTTACGATCACATTAAAATATGGCTTTGTGAAAGGGGACCCTGGTCAGTAGGGTCTCTGTAGTAGCGGTTATGTATGCTTGTGAAATCATATGCACTGTTTCATGTGAACAAAATAATGATAACGTGTACTATACATATAGTTTTTTCATATTATCGAGTCTCTCTGTTTCAAACGACCATGAAGGAAATGATTGAAATTTGGATATGATTGAATAAATGAGTCAATACTAAGTTTAGTATACACTCTTAAAAATCTTCTAAACTCCAGAAGGTACAACATGAAAAACATAAAAACAATATAGCAATATCCGTGCACAATACCAAAATATCACCGGTGCACTCCAGGAGATTCAACGATTCGCGAATATCAATAAATCGTCTTACATCCCCATTGCCATTTATCGTTTCCGAAACCAGTCAATTATAGCATTGTTCTATCAAGATCATAGTCTCATGGATTCACGATATTTTCCTATTTCATTCTAGCTGTTTTTGGTAAAAAAAATGTAAAAATCAAATCTAATATGGGACACTACAATAGTTGATCCATTACAGGTATGATAGTTATAGAAGATAACTGTACGAAATAAAGACATTATCTATATATGTATTCTAATTGTCAACCAAATAAAAATCACAAAATCAAACCATTACATTGATCTTTTAAATTGTACATAGAATTGGCGTTGAAATAACTGAACGAGTCAGTCTGTCTGTAAATACGTACACAAATGCTTATCGTTTAGTGTCAAAACAATTCCCATCCTAAATATAATTTGAACCAAATCTGCAATGAGTTAAGTTGCTTTGTATATTCTATTGTACATTTCGTGATTTTGTTTTCCTCTGCGATATGATGATTGGAAAGGAGGGTATTTGCAAATGTACAACATGTTTAAATTACAATTATCATAGATATTCACGAAAAGGAGATCAAAATCGTTATCCTGCGTGTTGTTTTCATGTTTGTACTAAAGGTATATGGCCTTTAATAATTTGATAAAGAACTTTTTGATTAGTCTATTGTGAGACCTGTATCGACTGTATGCAAGTTAGTCTATGAGTAAGCGAGGCATACCGTCTCAGCGTCAGTGTAACGGTAGGTGAGAGTTAATGAGACGAGACCAGTTCCCGCTGTCAGTAGCTTATTGACAGGTGCGAGATAGGGATACTGCAGTGGTGAGGGACATGCTTGTATAGGGGAATTGTGGTGAATTTTACTGATAAGGAAAATGTTTTATGTAATAAAGTCACGACATAGGTCTCAATATAGACTTTGAGAGAGTTAGGAAATATCTAATCTCCTTAACTACACGAGACAGGCCTAGGGCAATGAAAACTGTTTTTGCTTGCTTTCTAGCGCCCTGCAATATGTATGCGTAAGATTAATTAATCTATAATTAGTTTTTACATCTCATAATTTTCTTAATTTCCAATTCCAAGCATTCTGGCAAAAACACCAATTATCGAAACACGATTGAGGACCCCAAGTGTTTTACAACAGTCAATAAAATACAAGTAACATCTCCTGTAATGAATGAAATTGTGAGTACCAACTTATGTGCCTATCGCAGGGGTTTGTTGTCGCATTTCACTGACCACAGTTTCTTAAGTTTTTACCCTCTTGAAAAGTTTGTATCGTTTCTTTTCTCACTGAGTGTAGTTGACAGTATAGCATGAAGATGTCTCAGCCAGGAGCGTGACTCCCTACCAGCGGTACATTGGAGACATTGCTTACATTCTCACCTGTCCCACCTGACGACTCGTCACGTGCACAATGCAATTACCTGTTGGTTCTTATTGTTCACAACTTATCCCAACATGCTTGTCGTGATATAGACATATCACACGGAACAAGCCTGTCATTACTTGTACGATACAGACATATCACATAGGAAACAAGGTTGTCAATGTGATTACTTGTGACGATACAGTTTAACCACACAGGAAACAAGGTTGTCAATATGCTTACTTGTAAGGATACAGTTTAATCACACAGGAAACATGGTTGTCAATATGATTACTTGTAGCGATACAGACATATCACACAGAACCAAGGTTGTCAATGTGATTACTTGTAGCGATACAGACATATCACACAGAACCAAGGTTGTCAATGTGATTACTTGTTTTGACAAAACGTATTAAACACGAAACATACTTGTCAAAAACGATTGTTTACTTTGACCTTATAGACATATCACACACGAAACATTCTTGTTAATAATGATTTAGTCGTGTCAATATGCTATAAACTTCTAAAACATCCTACAGTTTATCAAAAAGGGGGACGATAAACACGATACACGGTAGACATGAAAGTTTTGAGACGTATAAGACATAAACAATAAATTAAGTTTTCAAACAATTTCTTTCTCTGACAATATCAAAGATATATGACACACGAAACATGTAATAAGATTTAATAAAGTGTCTCCTCGCAATCATGAAGTAGGAGAGAAAAAGACTGTTGATTAACAAATACTTTCAAAAAAGGTTTACTTTGACGTAAAGCAACCTGTGCTTATGCGTATATTGCACACCAGAGGACAGGGTATAGACATTACGACGAATATAAACGTGTCATAAAAGCATTTTGAATTGTAAATCTTAATACGAAAACATACCTACAGCTCAAAATTGTATGAATATCTGATTTTCTTTTCTGCACTCCCACAGTTACAATAGACCTCGAATCTTGCCGTTTTAATTAGTGTTTCAAACCAGTTTAAAAATTAGCCAGCCAAAAGTATTATATTGTAGATTTTGATGGGATTTTTTAAGATAAAAATGAAAAAGTTACAAGCCCGGATCAGAAGAAACCAGGTACTGTTATCATTTTGACATTAAAACATGCTTATATATAATTAAGAAAGCACCAAGATTCCCTATACATCTAAAGATTTGAGGCTCCATCAGTTTTCTATGATTGTCAAATAGTTTCTAAACAAAGAAAAAGTTCACTGAGATCGTCTTTCTCCGTTGACCTCGTATGACCTTTCACCTTTTGACTATCAACGCCATCTGGTGGCATTCCTGATCTCAACCGTTCTCCCGATAAGTCGACGAGAAAGCGCGAGACTATATATAGACAAGGCCTGGGCGATTTATCACCGTATGCTGGCTGGAAACAAGTCCGAAATATAGGAAATCTTTCTCATTGTTATATATGTAAATATTTCAGTTGTTGGTGATGGACGATATTAAGATAAAGGAACCAACTTAAAATTATAAGAACGGAAGTAAAAATGATAATTTGATATAAAGAGCATATAATTTGTTAATGGTAGAAAGGATATAAATATTGTTTCCTATACGAGGTTATGTAGTTCTTGAAGAAATGAAGGTGGATGTTAATTCCGACGGCGAAATTGTCATTTCAAAGTCGAAAACGCAATTTTCTATTTTTTTAATTTCGTCATTTTACTATGAAATAAGGAAAACAGTATAAATCTATATTTCCAATTCGTTCCAAAGAGACATAATCCAAAGAAAGAAACAAGAAAATGTCTATAAAAGATCAATGGATGCCATTGGTATAACCAACGGATATTGTTATCATTAGAAATTAATACATTTTGACGATTGTTTGCTTAAAAATACCAAAATCTTTCAGAAGGTCAAAGTTATCAAGATTCTTTTACGAATAATTCCAAATAATTATTACGAATTTCATAAATAATATAAATTTAGAATTGAAACTTAATGCAGTACAACAACAAAATGATTTCGTGTTCTTTAACATTTACAATTTCTTCAATTATTCTAAACAAGGACATTGCATGTGCAATCATCCTTCATTAACCTGTTTATCAATTGAAAGGAATCATCGAATTTTAGAAATAGATATATTACAAGGGACAATTTTATCACTGTCCACAAGACGATAACTGAATAAGTCACTGTCGTTCAAACGGAATCTAGTTGATGAATTCCAAAATACCAATGTTATCAAGGAAACACATATCTTTCCGAAGATACAATGCAATGTTGAAACAACATCCACATAGCATAAACATATCAAATGTATTTTTGCTGTAGATAAAGACGTTGAATGTTTTATAAATACTGAGACGCAAATTTTATGGACTGGAACCAAGGGCATGTTGCCTAGCAACGACAGGGACGCTTCGTAGGAACCGCGATAAAGAGCTGATAAAGTTCTTATTTGCATCTGTTTCAGACATCAACCATTTAAAATAGTCTAGTCACGTGACCCAGGGTTACGTTGTGCCAGATGCGAGGCTTGATATACATAACGAACTTCCTGTACAAACTGGCTGTTCTCAGACGGTGAGTTCTTATGGAAGATAGAAGGCAAATTTGAAATTAAGAAAGAGGTCGAATACATTAATAGCTGGGGTGATAACGATGTTCTGTTGAGGAAACTCTGAGTTCTTGTGGAAGATAGAAGACAAAATTAAGAAAGAAGCCGAATACATTAATAGCTGGGGTGATAACGATGTTCTGTTGAGGAAACTCTGAGTTCTTGTGGAAGATAGAAGACAAATTTGAAATTAAGAAAGAAGCCGAATACATTAATAGCATGGGTGATAACGATGTTCTGTTGAGGAAACTCTGAGTTCTTGCAACATCTAGTCTTACAATTGCTGCCTGATAGTTTGCTGTTCAAATATATTGCTGCTCCAAAATTGACCTTTTGTATTTGACCTCGTAATTCCATGAACTATGTGTGTGCAGGAATTGCAGAAACAGCAGTGAAGAATCAGACTTTAGGGTTATACATAATCTGTCATCCAGACCTTAAAGCAAACAAAATTAATTGATGACCAACCCAGTCTAGAAAAGTATAGCAAGTCTAGATCGCTCAGCTTTAGTTAAAGTTAAAGCTTCTCCTGGGCTCTATTTTCTTTATTACACATGAATTGTCTAAAATGCTGTCAATATTGAAAAAAACAAACTTCTGAGACTAAATGTTAGTCTAGTCTATACATTACAGATCTTGATGAAAAGGTGCCAACTTTAAACATTCAAGGTTGATACACTTGGCTAATTATTCATCTGATTTCTATCTTAACCATATTGTTACTTCAGTTTCAAAATCCTGTGAACATCGAATTTTATTCAGGTTGCATAAGAGGTTTATTCCTCGAAGGTATGAAATATGAATTAATTGCTTGCGAATAAATGACCAAAGTTATTACTTTAAGTGAAAGCTGCAGTTGGTATAAAAGCTACACTGTCAGGCACATCATAAAATCGAAAACAAATGTCACGAAATCTTTTCCCTATTTCATTTCATTCCTTTGTTTAAAGTTTTGGTTAATTGACCAACTTTTAAAAGCAAGATGAATTGTGTCAGTTCTAACATTGTTTGATGACAATGAGCGCAACAAAATCATAACCCAAAACTCTCATTTCACCTGACGAGCTTAACTATTTTCATTTCAAATCTCCACATAGCAAGATATTCGGGTCTTTTACAGACAATATCACAGACCATATAGAAAATAAAAACTCTTAAGTCCTTTGACGACAAAATCCAAGACTTCTATTAACAAACGAAATAATCTCTATGCGGCTCCTGTAGATCAAAGTCCTTAACCCATGTGACCCAACCAAGTCCTCTATCTCTATCTCGAAGGCCAAGAGGGAAAATGTCTGTATTTAACAAACTATTTTGACTGTACAAACCTCCTAAGTGATGTGACCCGTGTACTAGTGAAGAACCCCACCTGTGCTATATATATATATATATGTATATATATATGAAGGTTACCTAGTGTCAATTCTGCTATGCCTGGTATTACAAGATCGCGTCATGGTCACTCACGCGAGACGAAGTGAGATTATAGCACGTGACTCGTGTTGATATTTTCATTGTATTTATTTCCACGCTAGCTGCCCTCACCCTGAGTTCAACAGTCAAGGTCTGGGTCAACATCAACACACGACTCACTAATAGTCCCGGAAAATATTTATTAAAAATATTTTTCCTAAATAGGCATGAACTAAAATCCTGACCTTAGGAAAGAAGATTTGTCAATACTTTCTGAGGCTTCTTTAATATTTTTTCGTAGGTCTGGAGAAAAAAACCTAGGAAATGATCAGCAAGTTGTTTTGGTAACCTAAATGTCGTATACATAATCAAAGAATGGTAAGAGAAATAACCATAAACGTTTTTGTAGTATAATGAATAACATATTTTAAATTCTGAATTCAAATCAATATAAACAATCATTGGTGAGAATTATTGAGTGATAGAAAAATATCACGTTGATGAGTATAATGCTTTTTTTAAAGATGCATGAAAGAGGATTCATATGATATTCTATGGACGACAAGTTCGTTATTTATGGAGGTATATAGGCTCATATCGTGGCAAGGAGTTTGACGTATATACCTATATGTATATATATATTGCCTGCCTTCAAAGAACCCAGAACCAGCAACCGGATAGATAAATCAACCGTGACGTTTCTAATCCTTTCAAAAATATGCGCACGCATAGACTGTCCCAAACTCTCCCAATCGTATTCTGCACAGTTCCCGACACAGACAAAAATATCTTTTATCAAATTCATATTATAAAAGCTTCACTCCTCCATAAATCTGGTCATATCTTTGCGATCATCTCGGTTGATAAATTGCAAATTATCTTACTAACTCTTATTTGGCATGTTTTCAAGTTTTAACGTTGTTCATAGCATTTTCTAGTCTGTCTAACAGCCCCTGAAACAAAATAAAATTAAAGACCCACACAAGTCTATATTATTATAGCAAGTCTAGTTCACTGCAGTTTCAGGAAATGAACAGCTTCAGTGGGCTCCTTTCAATATTAATAGTAGAAAACTGTTTTTAATATGTATTTTCATTTCAGAGACTAAAATTTAGTCTAAGCATTTTCCAAACCGATAGCATATGAAGTGTTTACAACACCACGCGATGGTATCTATGTTTCCTTATTTAACCTGATATTCATGTTGTGAAAGCACTTCGCCAACAAAAATAAAATATCTTTATGTTGCTTTAGTATGTCTATCAACTTGAGTTCTGGGTAAAGTTCTGTTTATCTTTGATCGATACACGCTATGCTAACAAATACGACCAATAAACCGTAACAATAAAATGACGTAAAGCGAAACGAGACGATCTTGATAACTCTTGGTTGTCTGGATGTTGTCCTTGGGTGTCATTGGTTAGATTTATTGTACCCGGGTTTTGTGCATAACCCATTTGTTGCTTTTGTTATTACATTTGATCAATTTTCATCCTTTTTCATGATACAACAAATATAGAGTTCGTATTATTTTATTGACGTGTATTTTGAAAACAAGTCAAATGTAAGTGACACCTTTCAAAGAGGTTACGTTATACCATGGTCTTGTTCTAAGACATTTTCATCATTTCAAATATGAATAATATTATATAAACTATACCTGAATTAAAGAATAACACTTCAAGCATATGCGAACATCTCATTTCATTCATGACATACACTGATAATTTGATTATTGTGAAATAATTATTATAAAATACATATAATACGTTTATATATACATACATACAATCATGTTAAGTATAGAAAACAGATAATTCCCAAACGAGCACAGTAATACCACATTATCAAGAGATTGTAAATGACACAACTGAAAAGACAAAATGAAATTTCATGAAGTGCAAACATGATCAGTGAAAAGTTAAAAAATGTCTCACCTGTGATAATGACGACCTTTCCTTCCATTTTGTTCCTGGAGGGGTTCTCGGGCCCCCATCTGATGTAGACTCGCAGCAGGATGATGAAGAGGATGATGGAGGCGAAGATGACAGTGAGGACGAGGGCCGAGAAGACGTCCTCAACAACCTCCTTAACATCATCGATGTTCTCCTCCAGCTCATCCACTTTAAGATCCTTCATCGACATTTTGACTTTGCTTGTGGTTTCAAACTCCAAGAAAGGACGGGATCACTGAGGGAAACTTTATAAAACTTTTCAGAAGTGTAGGCAGGATATACCTGCTTCGGCAGACGACACAATTTAAAAGTCGTCTACGTTTGAAAGAAGCAGACGACAGCTGACGTCTAGCAGACGACACACCTGAAGTGGGCGAGCAGACGACAGGATGAGACGAAGGTTCGGGAGGGCGGGAGGAGGGTAGGACGCCGGTACCTCCGCTAGCTCTCTCTCTCTACCACACCAATATGTGGCGAAGGGTAAAGATAGGTCCCCCCAACCCTCCTATGTAGATCACGTTACTTATGCAGCACGTGACTCCAAGGAGATGGGAGTTTACAGGAGTCTGCCCGTGTGAGATCGCTTACTGCTGCTGTGTATCAGACGGCTCCGGTTCAACTGATCTAAACAAATGTTCCGTCCGTTAGCAACTTTAGAGTTAAAGTAATATTGTTATAATGTTGGTCAGCTGAAATGGTTTGGATCAAATATGGTTTTGTGAACATGTTAGCGTTAACTACTATATAACTGCGGATATCGCTATTTGTGCATGTTTAGGGTTTATGACTGAATATTTGTTAAGAAAATAGTAGAACGTGTAATTGCTCTCTGAACATGTTTAGAGTTCATATGACTGTATATTCATAATTAGATAAACATAAATACATAAGTACATAGTTTACCATCTATATATGTTAAAGTGTATATCTCCTTATTTCTCTTTTATGTTCATATCTGATAGGTAAATTAACTTTTTGGACCAATTAAATGGTGATATCGCTACATATTTGACCAAATTGAGATGTTTTATAGTTTATACCATTTAAAGGGTATGTGATATAATAAGAGTTCACAAAATAATATTTTTCATATCATGTCGGTAAATTGAAACTATATTTATCGTATTGCTATAGAAGTATTATGTTTGTCACGTCGATCGGTTTAAAACTGTTACATTATTATGGTGTCCTGGTGGGCGTGTTACAAATAATGATTTTATATTTAGTTGTTATGAATATGTTTTCCATTTGTTTTCTGAGAGATAAATATTTATTCAATCTAATGCATGTGTTGTCCATACCAACCTGTTTAAGGATTATAATTTATCTGGTATATTTTCCATATATTGATTATATCTATATATTTGTTAGTCGTATAGTCATGTTTACCATCAATAGTGCAATATTTTTTGGTTTGATTTGATATCTATAGATTCCGTGTCCATAATATATCTATATTCGTTGATACAATTTACGTTTGTAAAATATTTACAATTTCGAAAAATTCGTTTTATATAGTACATACTAAATAGACAATACGAGTTATATTTTCAACATTTTCAGAATTATAAAAAGTATAATTTAGATATGAAATAATGTAAAGGATCAATAGTTTATGATATTGAAAAGAATTGACCGAGGGCTCATCTGGTTGAAAACTGCAATAGTTGACGGAAAGATATGATATTTCTTTGATAACATTTTCGCCTACGATTTCGCTATTGAACAAAGTCTAAAAGCCCCAGGCCTTAAAAAGCACGATATATGGACTATATATATATATATATATATATATATATATAGACGCAGGTACGCAAGCAGGTGAACAAGATACAACCTAAGGCATACTTGAACGATTAAGATGGTACATGTTTTTTGTGTCACTAACAGACTCAGCCGCAGCGTAAATTATTATTCTGAGGTAAATCGTGCTAGGAAAGATCGAGGTCGATATATACTGAAGTACGAAAGAAAGTACACACCCAGTTGGTTTGATCATATGCATCTTTTTCATTTTCAAATATTTCGAGTTTTTGACGTCGTACGGTTTTTTTCATCATTCATTTAAGTGAATTTTTGCTTACAAATCACATTTGTAATCAATTTCCTTTTAACTAAAATTTATTTGGACAACACTCAACTGTTAATCGACATGAATATCGGGGTCATGTTAGTGTAATTTTTAGTTTTAACCATGCAATGCTTACATTGAACACGGATATATTAATGTATTAATGTTATGTAACATATAACAAAATTATAATAAAATATATCAAAACTATTGCAGATGTAAGTCATAATAACCATGAAACAATCAAATGAATCACATATCTTCTAGATATGTGGTATATACCTTCTTCTTTACCTCAGTATATAAGTAAGTGGTATAGGTATGTTCTTACTTGCACTGCGTTCCTGTCTGGTTCAGGACAAGCTCACTCACCATTACTTATATATCACTTCTCTGAACTCTATATAAGCTTAGGATTAACCCTTTGTGAACTCTACAGTGTATACTAAACATAGATAGTTAAATCTTTAAATATATACAGGGTTTTTCAATGATTACCTATATTATATCGTAAAGAGTTATTATGAACAAAACAAGATACCTGCTATCTTTGAGGATATACATTATACATTTCTCTTCACTAAACAGTAGTTCCAACACACATTTGTTTTGCTTAGGATTAACCCTTTGTGAACTTTACAGTGTATACTTAACATAGATAGTTTATTCTTTAAATAATACCACTTCCTCGGTTTACAATATTTACCTATATTGTCGTATCATATCGTAAAGAGTTATTAAGAACAAGTTGAGATACTAAAAACAGAGATAGTTAATTCTTTAAAATGTACCACTTCCTCAGTTTTCAATATTTACCTATGTTGTTGTTTGATATCGTAAAATTGTTTTTACAAAATAAGATACTTGTTATCTTACTTATACTTTTCCCTTCACAGAACAGCAGTTCCAAGACACATTTGTTTTGGGTTTGTGATAAGGACTGTATTGTGTTATAAAGACACGGAGAAGTGTTATCACTACAGTGATAGGTATCTAACGTTTCTCTTACCTTCACAACAAGGGCTTAACAGATGGAGGCATAGATAAGAATTAATACAAACAGTAACATAAATTAACGTTTTTTGCTGTTTTGTATAATAGATTCTTCTACCGTTTTCAAACATAACTGATAAATATATACACAATATATATTGGTGCTTGGAATCTTCAACGAGTTAAGATTAAATAACTATTATATTGAAAGTCGAAGACCATAAGATCTCATGTAATTTCTTTCCAATCAATATTATTACTAGCAGTACATTAGTCTTCGTTAAGGGTTACATACAAGTAACCGTACATTCGTGGAAAAGAATGTGCGAACCATCACGCGTTGAGTTCATGGGTTTTCTCTAATGCACGGTTACGCGTATGTTATCTGACTTTTTACTACATCCTAGGTATAAGAAGGATTTTAACAACATCCAGCTTTGGTATTATGTGATTAACATTACAATTAAGTAGAAATTTCTAATTAAAGAAAAGAAATGTATTACTGGCAGAACATTCTAAATGCACATGCAAACTATTCGAAATGACAGTGATCTTTTGGTGTTTGATATAAAGGGGCGTTGTCTCTTGAAATTATTGTAGGGTGATTTGGTGGTTGTGATGGACAGGTGGCCATAGTATCCTCAATTTGGAGACATTGTGAGACGATGATGTTTCATCACAACAACTAAGATAGAAGATCGTCTCCATGCACGTGACTAAAAATCATTTCATCGACCGAATATCAGTCTCAGGGTGCAAGCGAAAATGAAAGAAGGTACAGACAGTTTGCTGAACGGAAATGTGAACAAGCTTGTTGAAATAAAGACGGTTAGTTTTGTTCCTTTCTAATATCTTGAAGTTAATATTAGCCTTTGTGTTTTGCTTGGAAAACCTGAATATATCTTAACTTTCGTTTATACAAGAAAGGGATTTGCATTTTCCATATTATTTAATTATGTTTCAACACGTTTTATGGTTTTAAAGAACACGCAACGGCGTTACTCTACTTTTGTTATTGGTTTCAACCATAATCAACGAGTTTATTACAGAGTTGACAAAACATTTACTGAATAAGAGTTGATAAAATTTTTGGTTTCAAAATTATCCCAGAGTACTAAGAACAAGTTCAATTGGCTGTTCAAGCATGTATACTTGACCGAATGTAGAAACATGGTAACGAAACGTCAAGGAAAGAGACAGCTTTTAAAGGAAACAATAGAGGAAATAAGAGTAGTGTAGATAAATTTTACACTCAGTTGATTCAATCGAAAAATTGTGATACCTTTCCTTTCAATAATTCATTGTCCACGCAATATTTTCAAAATTGTCACATTGAAGGATTCAAATACTCTATACTCTATGCGCTGAAACAATAAGGATTTTACGTCCGCTTGCTAGATGAACTGATGTAGCTCTTCTCTGAATATATTCACCAATATTTCTTCTGTCTATGCGTCTCTCTGCTTCTCTCTGCTTCTCTCTGTCGTTCTCACTACCTATTCTTATCTTTATTTAAGCCATGTTCATATTTATATGGATATGCGCTTATCACAAACATCACTCCAAAATGTCTATAAACGTATGAAGCGGCCTTGGTCTGGATAGTCAACATTCGGATACAAACTGTTACATATAAATCGATCTGTATATAAATACATACAGTTTGTCGGCTACAGACTGCTTTCACCAAGTATTTAAAGGGAAACCCTCTGCGAATCACATGCTCAAACCTTTTGATTTAATAATCGCAGATATTGTGAATCCTTAAATTACAAATGTAAGACATGTACTCATAACAGTATTATGCAACATCCCATTTGAAAATAATCGATCCAAATAACAGCAACACGTGTGTACGTGTTCAAACGTTTACTGGTACGAGTACGTATTTAGATAATGTGCACGCCGCTAATGGCTAAAGCCACTCACTCACTCACCGGCCGGTATAGATGGAACAATGTAGACAACTCAACCGTAGCTTGACGAGACTGTTTAGGTGTCTTTGGTAAAAAAACGACACATTGTTTATAATGTGCTTTAAGAGGAATTCTTCATATTAAGATAGATAGAAAGATATGAACGACAACTTATTTATGCATGTAATGCGAGTTTATATTAAAGGGGCAGTAGCACGTTTTTAGGGGGAATATTAGGTGAAGTCAGGAAATTGAAAATTAATGGTTCCAATTAAAAGACAATGTATTTAAACTAAATGGGGCAGTAATAATTCAAATATATAATGTAAAGTTTAGCCATGCAATTCCTTTTTCTTACACAAAATGAATTAAAGGTGTTCACACAAAATGGCCGCCAATGGATTTAATGTGAATCTTCATACTTTGTCCTCTGACTATAAATGATTGGCTTGTATAGTGAGATTTTAACACTGTCAAAATAATATATTTAACATTAACTTACAATTATGAGTGAAAAATTTAAGATTTAAAATTATCAAAAAACGTGCTACTGCCCCTTTAAGGGAATCAATCACACAGACAAATATGGTGTAAAGGAATGAGCTGTCATCCATATTTTTCTGTCGGTTCTTTACACTTTGTGTTTCTCTTTCAATACAACTCATAAAACGAAGATAAGTACTTGAGCAATTTGACTAAAGAAAGCAAACACGGATATGTTGTTTGAATCACAAAATGTCATCAATTAAACGATTAGCTCGAGGAAAGTATACCGACTTTCGCTAAGCCGTCTCATTTTAACTATAGTCGTTTTTTTACATTTATAATGTAAACTAAGGTAATTAGACGTGGTTATGATCGAATTCCGGACAATGGCACTAATTAATTACTCATTAATTAAGATTTACCGATGGTGGTATGGAAGTATGATTTATGTGCATAATGTTCTTGTTGTGAAAGATGATACTAAATCTAATTTGTATTTTAACATACTTATCGAAATAGTATAATCATTTTTGAATATAAGACAGACAGACAGATTTATTTCGTAGAGTGGCCACGAGGCCAATAGTACAATACCCTTTGTAATTATCTCTGTTGAATGTTGGGTTTTCAGTAAAGTAACTATAGTTGCCAATTCTTCTTCTATTGATTAATATGAAAGAGTACCAGTCTCCCGTATTGATGAATATGAAAGAGTAGACTGTACTGAACAAATATGTGTCATTCCATAATATATAAAAACTGAGGAAGACAACATGTCAATCACAAATACCAAATATTTTATTTTGTACATGCAGTAAAGTGATTGTTGAATTAATGTAAATGAGCTATTCCAAGCAGCAATTAATTTTGAAGATTCATCAAAATGCTGCACCTAGTTTTGCTTTGAATGTATCTCACATAGCATTAGGTGTTTTTCGCCTTTTCAGTTATCGAAATAATTCGAAATAAATCTATGTTAAATCATCAGCCATTGGATGTTTCATGCAGCACAATCAAGCAACTCAAATATAAGCTGAAATTCTTTAAAAAACAAGTAAAACGAGTAATATGAAATAATGACAAAAGATATCTCAACATCAAACAGAAGGATAACAAATCTACGAAGTTTTAAAGTTAGTAGTTTTCGTGACGATATAAATTATCTATCTAAAATTATTTAGCAAAATTCACGAGCTCTATGGTTTTGTTTTGATGTCAATTACGTGTGTGACACGGTCCCCGTCAAATAGTTCGCAATCATTACAACAAAAATAAAATAAACTTTCGATTTACATAGCGTTTGATAAATCACGTTTGTGGCCATGATCTTAGTAAGTTAGACCATTCGGGCCTTGTAAACTAATCGTTTAAATGGTTTGTTAAAGTTAGAGTCTAACTAACCATTTAAACGATTGGACAACGGGCCCTCATGGTCTTACTATTGCCTATGCTTTTATACTAGTCTATTACTTTATCATGCTTATTTGCTCTCAATGCTTTTACCAGTATTTGCTACATAGCATTTAATATTTATTGCTAATTTCATAAACTTTGGAAAATGCCAAGGCCGTGTCCCCATTCAAACAAACACATATATTGGTATATTTGCTCACATAAAACATTTGTACATATGAATATAAATAAATATACCTTGCGTTCACATTTCATAGGTATTTGGAATTGTTGTGTTATGAAAGCATTTGGTCCATTTGGAAGCCTGAGTGTCATGTCTTATTTGCAGAAGCTAGTATCTGTAATCCATGGAATCTGCTTAATTTGCTGAGAAACCTCACTCAGCGATTAAAAAAACAATTGTGAAAAGGTTGAATATGCATGAAATGCCTTCGATTACAAAGCTGCTCACACCTTTTCCGAAGCAGAAAAGAAGGGTCAAAGCCTATTTTTGAGATGTGCTTAAAAAATTACAGGCATGTCAATCTCTCACAGCCTTTTTGGATCAGCATAGGGTTTTGCTAAGATATTCCCACGATTATATTGCTTAAAATGCTTCACTGTTTTAGAGACTTAGAGAACCTATCAACCTACGACGAAAAGTTCCTTTAGTTATGTACAACGATTGATGAAATGTGTTACTCTTGTGTTGTTATGTAGTGTTACCTAGATACCAGTGCCAAGTCAACAGCAAGTTCGTCTGGGGAAATCTTTATACAAAACAACCCTCATACACTGGGTATTCCTATCTATGTTGGTCACCGTGATGGTACGCATATTCCAATTATCGCCTTTTTTCCTTACGAAAATGACTATCAAAAACGAAAAGGATTTCACTCGATCTGTGATTGTACATTTGTGACCAAATGAAATGCCAAAAGACAAATGCTCGTTTTAACCTAGTTTCAAATGAACGTAAAAAGTATGTAAAAGAAGTGTAAAATGACCTGACTTTCCTATCTAATGTGGCATATTCCCGAAACCAATTTTAACCCTTTCCGTACAGAGCTAACCGTACCCCAGAATACAGAATGGAGCAGTGAAACATATAATAATATGCAGACGTCTATTGGATGAATAAAAGGTCATTTAGTGGGTTATAAATCTATTTTGCTTTCTTTACGACCTGGGTCATTTGCCTGAGTTTAAGTATCTTTTAAGTAGTTTTCATTCTTTCAATAATACTCATGCAATTGAAATCTATAATAAAGATAGAACCCACAACTTGTTACATGTTTTAAAGGAAATAACAAAGAGAACCCAGGAATTCTTATACAAAATCACAAATTTTCATCGACAATTGAAAATAAAGCCAAAAACTCGTTTAAAAACATAATTAAGTTCGACTATGTGTGACTGTCTGAGTGTCCATCTTTCATTTCAATTTGCGCACAATATTAAACCGGTGTCTTAAAGCATTTTGCCTTTTTGAAGTTTATAGATAGGTGGATCACAAAGAAGCATGATTATTTTCTGTATAAATTCCGAAATAAAGGTCTGAACCACCATTTACACCGAGCACAATCTTATCTCAATAAGAACCTCTTTACATACATAAACATAATTCAAACTCAGTCACCGGAATCTTTGATTGACAATCTGTACTCTGTGACTGTGGGGCACATCAATATTGAAGATGCTGTCGTATGCTGTACACTCTTTACTGGTTCTTAATGACGAAAGAGTGATCAATCATCCCAAGTATCGATGCGCCAGATCGATTGAATTGTCAACAAGACAACATTGACGAAGAGGGAGGAGTGGTGTCTTAAACAGGCAGACAGACAGACAGACAGACATGTTGGATTCTTATTGTTCTCTCCATTCCAAAGATTGTTTAACTTAATGGTGGGCCATCATGGATCAATTACAGTAGAATCTGTCTACAATGACATCTGTCCAATCCGACAAACTGTCTAATCCGACATATTTTTTTGGTCCCGGCAGAGCTTATATATATTTTCATATAATAAACATTGACCTATCCGATATCTGTCTATTGTTAATACCGACATTCTGTTTAAATCGACATTTTTCTCCGGTCCGAACGAGTGTCGGTTAAGAGAGATTCCACTGTAGTATCAAATCTTAATCCAAATTTTCAATTCTTTTTATTTCGTGTATATATATACTGATGGAAACGAATAAGGGAACGCTTAATTATTATAACTTATGTCTGGCATGTTCCGTTTGTTCGAGGCTGCGTGGGGCCATTATAAACTGAAAATGTTGAAGTTTACTTTCACTGAAAAAGGTACCGTGCACGTGAAAATTGATTTCCATGAACTTCATGCATGGCAACGTCCATTTAACCTTCAAGGAGTCAACGAATGTCAGTGTATCTTTACCTTCAGAATCATGCCAAGAGCATACCTTTCTGATAATGAAAAATGGCTATCGGGTGAATAAACAGCGGTCAATCAATATGCCGGACAGCCAGACAATTTAACAAGTCTAAAAGTGTGTTTTCGCGACTGTGGAACCGGTACCGTCAGACAGGACACGTAAAGATTAGACCAGGTCGTGGTCCAAAACGTAAGACAACGCCCCGAAACGACCGCCAGCTGGTGCTGCTGTCCTTACGTAACCGATTTAAACCAGCACCGAAAATAAACTCTGAGTTCAGGGCAGTAACGAGACTAAGAATTTGACCATACTGTCAGAAACAGACTTACGGCAGCAGGCTTAAAGAGACGCTGTATAACCTTTTTAAATAATTTTTTCATAAGATATTTGTCAAATAACTATATAACATAAATATTAGGCCAAAACAGCAACGATACACAGTTTCTCAATGAAACTACAGCTAAGTAAACATTGCGTAACAAGGCGTCTGCTTGTCGCCGTCCAGCGACAAACCAAAACAAGGCTGAGAGGCCACGGGAAGAGGATACCGGAAATGACGTGGCAGTAGGTGAAGCGTTCGTCTGCTTATATGGAAAATGGTCGGCGAAATCCGAAATTCTGCGTTTTCCAAGCGATTAACAGTATGTCATATCAATGTGTTACTGTCAACTGTCCTAGAATATCTCATGATGAAGTCTCCGTAGACAAATTTTCATCACATTGATCGTTCTACGCCAAATTGACCCGCTGTGTTAGGTCAATCAGAGCAATGTGACTATCTACATCGAACTTACTTGTTCCGATCACTACACCGATTTTTGTTTCGAGCTCGCATTTTCACTAAATTACTTTACTGTCTGTCGTATTTCCTGTCTGTTTCCTAATCAAAAGCTATTAAATGATGACTATAGCAGGTAGGTTACATAATGCACAATTATCAACACCTCGCTATTTTATGACATCAGCTAATTAGGTAACATCTAATAGCAATTGTATTCCTTAACATCCTTTTTTTCTCATATTTGTTAATTATAACCTGTTGAAATTAGGAATACTGTTTTTGCTCTATCTGATAATTATTTTGGGTAAGGTTCATTCAATAAATTTTCAGCCTGTTGGGCCATGTATCGGGTTTTGTTGTGAAAAATATCTTCTCTATGTACAAGAGTGAAATCATTAAGATTGTCATTGAAAGTATACAAGACATCAGCCATCATCCAATACATGCCTTTCATTGAGAATTGTAACTTAAAGAGGTCATGCAATGTAGTTTTTCTAAGAATGATAGATCATTATCTCAAGTACCATTATCTATGTGAATACAATGAGCATGTAATTGAGACATACTGTCGCCACTTGCGTATCTACCATTATGTCTGGAGACAAACCTCCTTCAAACCAAGGATTTTCATAGCTGGATTTTCATAGCTATGAAAATCCTTGTTCAAACCAAAACGATTTATGTGTTAAATTATGATTCATAAAATAATTCCAGAAGCAGGTACGATTATATCTAAAAAGTACTCTGTACGACTTTTGTTGTCGGAATCACTTTGATGGATGTGACTGTATCAATATGCAAAACAGTGTGATCCCAAATATAACATTGTTTCATTTTCAATACGCATCAAAACTTTGTATATCTTGAATACATCAACCATTGGTAAATAATGTTTAATTATTTTATTATCAATATGTGTTGTTAAAATACGGAGATTGATCCTACTATAGATTATCCGCTGTGACGCCTATCTTTTCATAAGAGAAAAAATGTCATAATGAATAACTTATAACCGTTCATACTTTTACTTTCCTTTCAAACCACCATGGTAAAATCATTCACCGTCTAACATATCTTTATATAGCAATAAACTCACACAAATTTAACATTTTAGGTATTTGAATGAAGAGAATATTCGGTTTTAACAAGGCAGTCGCCTTTTTGCGTCGTTTGATAGGGTTTTGAAATATACGATACATGTTTATACAATAATAATTGGCTTGAATAAATCGTTATTGAGCCGTCGGATATCTAATCTATCGGAATATACAAAAATTTAGTGTTTTTAAAAAAAATATTTGTATGTTAAATGAACGATAAAAAAAGTGTCATTACCCGTTGAAAAATGACCATTAGGTGAAACTACTCACCTACTGCTACGTCAATTCAATTCTTTATTCCATAAACCACTATTGGTGGTACAGGAACATTACAAATAAAGATATAACAAACATAAAAATATATACAGTGATCACTTGGAGTTATATACTTATCTTTCTATAGTTTTATTAATTGTTCTAATGAGACGTGACAGATCCTTTAAAACCGAGTGATTATTTGCTATAAGCAAAAGTTTGAATTTTACAAGAGTTGGCCATTTTCTGTAATATGCCGGAATGTAACGTGATCTATGGTCATCAAAAAATGGACACTTTAATAAGTAGTGATACTCATCGGCGATCGCCGGTGAGTTACAAAGGTTGCAATTTCTGTTAATTTTCGGTATATTTTTCCAGCGGCCCGTCTCTATTGGTAAATAATGATTTGACGTACGAAATGACATAATTGGTCGAGAGAAGTAATCTGGTAACAGAAAGTATTTTTCAAAAGAGGGCAAATCTTTAAATCGAGTTAGACAACTTCGACATTGGCGCAATACCATGTTCAGTGATGAGTCAAGATTCAATTTGGACTTCGCAGATGGTCGGATCCGCGTTTGGCGACGCTTTAGTGAACGTCACCATCAGTGCACTATCAAACAACACGATTCCTACGGGGGCGGATCTTTGATGTAATGGGAATACTTGTCAATTCTTGACAAATAGGATGTTTACCTCATCTCGTGAGGTAGTAAAGTTAACAATTTTCATTTGTGGCTGCGCCTCTCGTGAAAGTATAAACTTTCTACCTCACTCGATGAGATAAACATGGTGTTAGTCAAGAAAAGACGGATATCCTCTATATATACTACGCGACAATAGTTAAGACTCACCATTAAATGATGCTATGAAATTGTGGTATTGGTGGGGATGGTAAAACTGATTTTTGCTTTCTCCAACCTCAACTTATTACCAAATTGTCATGCATTTTTCATTTAATGGATCTTGATGAACACGTCCATTATGAAAGTTAACTGACAAATGCTCAGGTTAAGTCTATGGACTTTTTTGAAAAGTCAATCTTTTAACGTCATTAGGACCCCATGGTAACGAAGACAATTTTACATTATTGGGGGTCGAATAAAATGTTCAAGCTTTCTTTAAATAATTGTTACGGCGTTAAGTCCGAGACATGAAGAATAGAGTCAATAGTTCTTCAGATAGAAGCGATAGAAAATAGGACATGACACTTTTCACTGAGTCTAAACTTTTGTCTTGTAGTATATTTTGTCTATTTCATATTACCTTTGGATAATGTTGTAGATTTACGACAGAAATACTCTCCCAAAAAGAAACGCATAGGTGATTTTGCGATTTGTCAAGTGTAAAAACAAATTCAAGAATATAAATGTGATATTTCCTTTCAAAACGTCCTTTTTATATGGTGTATTTCGGCTTTATTTCACAAAATTTTTGTACCTATTGTTTATTTGAGACTCATTTGAAGACTATTTTGGAAAAACATTATTTATAAAAAATCTAAAGCAGAATTCACGTAAGAGTAAACGCAATAATATCATGTGGTACTTTTAACCAACAAAAGGCACTCATTGTTCCAAATTATGTTATACAATTGTAATTGGAACAAAAGTTACCATTATGCATCGACAAAGTATCGGATATGAAAACGTCGTCGAGCGTGAAATTGAAAAAGAAGATTCATGATTCACACTAGTCTGGCATCGGAATATTCATCATCGTACGGGATACGGGATAGCTCAGTCGGCAAGAGCGCCAGTCTCACGTTGCTGAGGTCCGGGGTTCGAATCCCATCCAGGCCAAGGTGTAAAAATCTAGAGTTCACCTCTGTTGGAACTCTATAAGTGTCACCCTGGAGCCCTAGTGTGTAGTGCAACAAAAATTGCGCACTTAAAAGATCCCACGAATTCATGTCAGTGGCTGAATGGTGGATACATGAACACGTGCATACGCCGAGCTGTCGGTTATCAGCGTTCAGCAGTGTTGGACAAACTGCTGTGACTATGTGTCTCAGTTCACCCAGCTGTGAATGGGTACCCTGTGAAGCATAGAATGGTCCCTAACCTGAGCGCCACATATGGATGCCGGTTGAATACTCCCCAGGGAGTTGAATTGGAAAAAATGATCGGACGGTGAAAGAATGCCATTGACCAAGGGAAAAAATGTAAGCGCCTTGAGCAACCACGAGTGGTTGGATATGCGCGCTATATAAATATCCATATAATAATAATTGCACATTATTGGTTCGTTCCTCCAGTTCACTTCCGGTCAAAAGACATAAAGATGCATCAAAGAGATGCTATCAAAGCCCCAAGTCTCTTCATCCGGGTCACAATCTTTCTTCATTATGTTGCCACAGAGATACAGATTATTTACAACATCCCTGATTTGGGTTTTAAAGTCAACCAAACTGTACAAAAGCGTTTCCATGAATCGACCATGAAGGCCAGTTATCTCCCCTGGTTTTGGTGGCTTTCAAGAACCCAAACTTATTAAATGGCGTTTTACAATCAAGATCTTGAACCTAAGAAACCTTAGGAGACTGGTTTACTAAAAACGCAAACATTTGTCAATAACAACAATTAGAAAATAGCGTAACTCTGGATTGTTTACAGTTTGAAAAATGAAAAGTTTGCCCATAGTTTGTCACAAGTAAACAGATTCGATTGAGACAGTGTGAGTATGTGGGATACAACATTTAGCACACAAAAATGTAGTTAATTGGTGGTTCTAAAGAATTTGAGAAGCAAATTACAATTTCGACATCATCCATAAACGTCACTTGCATCAGATTTTTTACCGACAAAGGGAGTCTTTCGAGTTTGGTAACTTGAATTCACTTGCAGAACGTCAGATGGCTCGTTAACCTGCCCTTTTAATGTAAAGAAGTTGTTAATGACTTCTCAAACACGGTATGAATTAAATAAACGTGTACATCAACGTCATAATACGCCCGAGACACACAAAAGACTGGCCATTGCATTTCAAAAAGATGTGGTAAGAATAGAATTATAGGGAATCCATGAATTTGTCTGTTCATTCTCAAAGGTATGTCCAGCAAGAATTCTTGAAAATGGCAGATATTCATAACACTGACTTCGACGCCATTTTGTGTTTAACAGAATATGTAAACATACCTTAAACTAGTAT
Organism: Steromphala cineraria; assembly: GCA_916613615.1. Lineage (NCBI taxonomy): Eukaryota > Metazoa > Mollusca > Gastropoda > Trochida > Trochidae > Steromphala > Steromphala cineraria. The sequence continues at coordinate 63,146,466 of OU744728.1, read as the reverse complement.
TCTCCTCTTGGGTTACTTTTGTCTATAAATATGTAAATTTTCGCTTTGATACCATAGTAACTTTGTGACATTTGTGGTTTTTAAGGTGAAGTAAGAAACTCTTTTTAAAATGAAATATGCGTTTCTTTTTTGGGAGAGTATATATAGTCCATTTGTTCGTTTGCTGATTTCGTTGAGGAGGGTACATGATTGCCGTTTGAGTTAGGGATCAAAAGATCTGGATATGTTGGAATCAACACAGAGATATTTCTGCAGAAAGGTACAAGGTCTGCCAAAATGCACTGCCTCTCCCGTTGTTCTAGATACTTTGGGTTTATAACCAATTCAAGGGTATATAGAAAAAACATGCTTGCTTATGTTTGGTAGATTATGTCGTCTAGAAAATTCATATACTGTTAAGCACATATTGTTACATCGAATTGTTGAATCGACATGTATGATTGATACTTGTAAATCCCCCTCACCTATTGTTTATATGTATTCACTTTTAAAGAAATATGACTTGCTTGAAACTATAGATACACTCATTGCTGAAGGTGTTATATGCTCTAAGGCAATATGGAAAGATACTATTTCATCTAAAATATGTGCTTACTATGAGGATGCTGTGTGTCACCAGATAGAAGTGAGAGAGGACCTGTCTAGGTATCGCCTTATCCGAGAACCCTACAAACCAAGCAGACTATGGGAACTGGCTATGATAAATAAACGTAAATTTTATAATCTTTCTCATACTATTCATATTGCCTGTAGAAAGATTGAATCAAGAGAATGCTTGTGTGGAATTGTTGCTTGTGATATTGTAATGCACGTGGTTTTGTCCTGTTCAGTATTTAATGATGTGAGAAATGAAATGTTTGAACGAATCTGTGATATAGTACCAGTATGCGATTTTGTTGATTTTTGGAATAATGATGATGATGAAATAATTGCTGATTTACTTGGCGGTTCCTGTACCCCTCTTGGAAATCTGGACTTTACAGAATGGGAAAATGTATTATTATTAGTGTCTGATTTCATGACTGTCTGCCACTCTCAATATTTTTCACATCTAACTGCATTTTAATTTATTGCATATGTAAATTTTGATATCATGTATTTTGTAACAATCTTCATATTTTGGAGGAAATAAAGATGATCTATCTATCTATCAACCTAAAACTAGTATTCTCCTCTTGGGTTACTTTTGTCTATAAATATGTAAATTTTCGCTTTGATACCATAGTAACTTTATGACATTTGTGGTTTTTAAGGTGAAGTAAGAAACTCTTTTTAAAATGAAATATGCGTTTCTTTTTTGGGAGAGTATATATAGTCCATTTGTTCGTTTGCTCATTTCGTTGAGGAGGGTACATGATTGCCGTTTGAGTTGGGGGCGCCCTGAGAGTGTTACGTGTACAATAACTGAACTCATTACATTTACTTTGGATAAAAGAAGATGTGGTACATGTTTACTGAATTAAAGTTCCCCGTACTACACTTTACATGTATTCTTTCAACAGGAGTGGGAAATGCGGCTCTCAACATTCAATATAGTTGAAACTCTCTTGGGAGGGGTGCGTATCCCCGCAACTCCCGTCTGGATCCGACAATGTTTCACAATACACGGCCGAGGCCAGGCTTATATAAAGTACACGTTAACCTTTTTGTGTCCATTAGATCTATTGACGTATTGATATCTGCACAACAACGTCTTTTTTAATTCTTTGTTTCAGCTTCAGTGACTATCCTGATTAACCAATTGCCTTTTCATTACAAAAGAAATCGAAGACCAACCATTAATACTTAATAACACAGGGGATAGCGATGATGCGGGTAGTAGACATGGCCAGTCTGAGAGATAGAACGACTTGCTTCACCTGGAACTAATATTGACGTACATTTAACTCGTTGATTATAGTATGCCATAGACAATAGACAAACGTTTTCTTTACACTTGGGAGTAGATACCGTACATACTGAGTCACTGTGTGTTTTAAGTCATTGATTGAAGTATACATCTTGCCATAGATTTACACTTGGAATTAGATGCCCTTTGTGGGAACAGTTTAGGATTCAATGACTTTTATCGGAGCTAGACAAATGCTTCATCTGGGACCTATTAACAGTAGATGTCATGTATAGACAATTACACATATATATTTATCTTCAGACGGTGTTCCTGGGCTTCAGTCATGAAGCACAATCTTCTCGTTGGTTTACTCTCTTTACTCACTGTTACTGTGTGTACTGAAAAGATGTGTACGAAATCGGAATTTCTAAGTGACATACATACCGATAGCATGCTTTCCAATAGCTCATTCATTGTTATATCAACCGAAGGGATTATGATATGTGCGAGGAGCTGCCTCATTAGATCCAAGTGTAAATCTTTCAACTTTAACCGTGTCACTGGAGAATGTCATCTGAACAAAATGTCCCTCAATTCCACAACAGTTTTATCAACGGTGAGTGACTTCACCTTCTCTGATATTGCCTACTGGCCTGAAGGACTTGCTGGACCATGTGCTTCTCACTCGTGTCCTCTCAATTCCTACTGTGATCCCACGGACGCGTATTCCTACACCTGCATCATCACTGAGTGTTTGAGTCTGCCCAATGTAGACAATGGTCACTTCGATGTAGATCCGGAGGAGAGTGCCATAGGCACGACAATAACTCTGACCTGTGATGCTGACTACCTGCCAGACAGTGTAGTTGTTTGTCAGGAGAACGGTACCTGGAGCAGAGCGGAGTGTGTCCTGGTGACGTCCTGTAGCGTGCTGAAGAAGCTTCTGCCAGACAGTGAAGATGGGGAGTATTGGCTCGTCCTGACCAGCATCAGCAACTACAGAGCCAGGATTTACTGTCACAACATGACCTCCCTTGACCCTCAGGAATATCTGACCCTACCAAACGTCAACTATGGCATCTATCCGCAGGTAATGAACAACGATTGTACAATTGACACTGAACTCCAGTATGGTTGTATAGATAAGGGCGGGGCAATTTGGTTCCACAAAATCAGTATCTACATAGGTAATATGACTGTTGATTCTTCGGATCTCACATTTACTACTTCAGTAAACTTAACAGAATATCTGCTGTACGGACATGCCCACGACTGCTACACAATGCATCATCAAGGAGCTCTGCTCTGTGGTGTGAGGGGAAACTTCACCATCGACTTGGGAGGAACTGGATGGAGAATAGGGCAAGAGCAGGAGTGGGAGACGTATGGTTATTTACCCTACATGAAGCCTGCTGTGAGACAGAAGAATGGAACCTGGGCATTCTTGGAGTGTGGGGGATTTGGAGGAGGATGTCAACCAAAAGACGGGTTGACTCTGGAGCCTTATCCTCAGGACCTGCCTGTTGATTGATGTAGCTTAGAACCTTGGTTTATCTGTTCCTTTCTCTTTATGAAAGTTCAACAGTTGGCTCTAACCCTAACAAATTGATATTTTAAAACTCATGATTTGTTTTTTGTTTCTTTACCAATCTATTCACTCCGCGTTTTTCCCTTTTCACAATTTGACAGTTGTACAATTCTGCACTAGGCATTCTTGAACAAAAGAATTTGATTTTGAATACAATTCCTAGTAAGATGTTTTTTTCTTTTTTTTTCTTTTCGTGTGGTTGTGGACATTTGAAAACAACATGTGAACTTGAAATAATATCCATGAAGACCGACAATCTCTATTATGCATGTTCCCTTTCTTGACAAGTCACGGTCAATGACAAAATTAAGGCCAAGCTAATTCGAATAAACAAAGCGCTTTTATTTTGCAAGAATATCACATGCGTTTTCTGTTTGAGTTTCTGTTTGATACAAACTTCATCCAGGCCATCAAGGATAATAGTCTTAATCCTTTATAATCATTACCGTTTAGCAAACTTTTTTGTCAAAGTGGAAACTCAGAATGGATGGCGTGAAGTTTAGAAAGCAAATATTTATGTAATATATACTACGTGACAATAGTTTAGACTCACCATCAAATGATGCTATGTAATTATGGTATCGGTGGGTATGGTAAAATTGATTTATGCTTTCTCAAACCTCAACTCACTACCAAAGTGTCTTGCATTTGTCATTAATGGATTCTGATTAACACGGTCATAATTAAAGTTAACTGACAAATGCTCAGGTAAAGTCCATTGACGTCTTTGAAAAGTCAATTTGTTTACGTCATTAGGATCCCATTGTATGACAGTTTTTCGGGTCGGATTAAAATGTGCTTTCTTTAAATCATTGTCACAGCGTTTAGTCAGAGACATGAATAATAGAGTCACTAGTTTTTAAGATATAAGCAATAGAAAATATGACGTTACACTTTTCACTGAGTCTAAACTTTTGTCTTGTAGTATAATAATAATTGATAACTTTTATAAAGTGCAAAATCTCCACTATTTGGACTTAAAGCGCTCTATGCTCCATTACCCTGGCCTAACCCGGGCTGTCATCTAGTCGCTCTAGGGTCACCTCCAACACAACTTTTACCAGGTACACATTGTTCGCTTGACAGAGGCTTTTCTTGAATAAAGTCACTCACCCAAGGTAACAAGTCTTCGACCCATGTCTCTGTGTGGGACAGGGAATCACCCTTCAAACTCTCAGTTCATTCAGCCTTGGGGTCACCCACCCATCCCTCAAGCCATGCTCGATGTTGCTGAATTATTACTAAGCTATGCACAGGACCACGTGCCACCACATATAATGGTAATATGGTCCAGAATTGAAGACAGTACAGTACAAATATATAGATCCGGTAGGAAGAAACTCGGATACGAAGATACATTACTCCCGAAAAGTTTCGTTACACCATAAAATCTTCCGGAAAGCGAGGTTCCATCTAAGGTCCGAGGAAACAAGGTGTATGATCAACAAGAAGAAAGTAACATATCATGAGACCAATTCAACACATTCATCAAGAGTTAAAAGAAATCACATTTTTCTTTTACATGACGTCATTACAGTTTGAAAAAAAGAAATACTGTAATATTGAAAAACAATGGAGTGGTTGTTTGTGATCATTCAGAAAAAGTGTATAGACTTCACCTTGATAATGTCATTAATTCCGCAAGCCTTGAAACGCAAACAGTTGGGAAACTCGCGTTTTGGCTTTGCGTAGAAAGAAAGGCCGATGTATGTCAGCTTGGAGCACCTGTTGACCGTCCACTTACACGTGTAACAGCATGATTCGATGTTAAGGTCAAGGAATTTCGAAATGAGACTTTTCTGAGAAAACTTTGTCAGCATACTTGTTTGATTAATGAGCGAATTTGAAAAAAAATCTAATTATTAACCAAATCGCAAAATACTGAATCTAACCTCTATAAACGCATACATTTAAACGGATGTCGTATAACGTAATGATTGCGTCGAAACCTATGCCCTAGAATATTCATTTATTTAGGAAATGGATGACCATTCGGATTCAGATTCACTTTACTTCAATGAGAATTTTCTTTAGTTTTGTGCAGAGTTTGTAGATATGTTATGTACTGCTTATACTATTATACCCTCCTGAACCAACTATTGTATTGTATATCATCAAAATATTATCCCCTATTATTTATTAAAATTTATTTTAAACACTGCCTACTGACCCAAGTATCTATGATTGTAAATTAATGACAATGGTAATAATGAAACAAATCATGCAGATTGGACATCTGTATAATCTGTTGCTACGTAATCGTTAAATGTTTCAATAATATTGTATTTCTATCAAAAATATGCCTCATATTACACTCAATAAGCCTAACGAAAGCTAACTACATTTCTTTGGAGTATGCGTTACTGTAGACAAAACTTCGAAAACACAAGAAAAATGTAAGCATTGCAATTATACTCCAGCAATCTGCTATACACTGTAGGTCATAGTTTAATGAAAAACATAGTTTCTGAGACCAAAATTCAAATCACCTAGGTGAACGAGAGCCTAAAAACTGCCTGCAGCATCAGACACTTTAATCGCTCTAGGTTAATTCGTAGGAAACAAGGCTATTACTTTACCAATAATGATATTTCAGAACTTTTCAGAAGCTTTCAAACTGAATAAAGGGTATCAAAAATGTATCCAAAACCAAAACTGTATTCACCAAGGTGAAATAGTGTCTGAGCAAACTTCTCCCAATTGGAGCATCGGACCTGCTAATTACTATAAGCTCCATAAGCACAATCAAGGGCCATAACTCTAACAATTTTTGGAAATGACTTTCGAACTCTAGAAAATATCATCAGATATTTCCAGGACTAAATTTCACTCACCTAAGTGGAAAAGTGTGATAACACTTGTCCTCATTGGAGCAACAGGATTGTTAATTGTTTTAAGTCCAATTGCAAAATCAAAGGTCATAACTTCGTCAAAAATAATATTTCGAGAATGTCATTCGATTTCGATCAAGAATATCATCAGGGGTACCCAATACAAAAATTTCACTGTAATAATTCTTTGAGAAAATTTGTCCTCGTTGCACACCTCTTAATAACAGCAATTTAAAATCGGTCTGAACTCGAGACACGTGTTGTTGACAAGTGTACAAACGTGGGTGATTTACATCTAACGATTTTTGAGACAATTGACTGAACAGAAGGACGGACAGAATGTTTGCTGTATACCCCTGCTTACTTCGTATTGGGGGTATAAAATTAATATTTGTTACACATGACATGTTGTTATGTTCTTATGCACTCAAGGGGTTAGACGTGTTAATCAGAGTTTATCGACCAACCGATATATGGTCCTTAACATGTCAAATTTCATTCGAGATAAGAATTAGCATTCAATAAAGAGATATAACTATGTTTGTTAAATCTCAGGGCTTGTCACAGATTGTGCGCCTCAAAAACGTTTCAAAATGACATGTTAGAGTTAATGAACCAGTTTGATGAAGATTTGATGTGGAGGGTGGCACTGCTGACAGGGGACGTCACTTGAGGGCTACATTCAAGATTTCGTTACTCATGACATTTGGAAGTATCATTCATACCTCGCACTTAAATCATACATTTAAGTCATTTCAACAAACGTTCTTTATTTGAAACTTTAGTTACATTAAGTGCAAATGTGGTTCTTTCCTCTGTACGTTTGATTGGTTGGTTGTTTAATACATGGTGAATTAATAAAAAGTACTATGTTTTAAATTGCTGTCATAATCGTTTTTTATTCAGAATGATTTAAAAATATGGTAGAGTTTCTTTTGGATGACAGGTCATCAATGATTTGCTGGAGTTTTCAGTATTGCATATCTGTTTTCTTTTTTAATTTCCTATTTAAATGGTTTCATGTTTTTATCAACAAAAATGCACTTTTGAATTGATGGGAGTACGAGAAAACATCTCTATTTTTAATATTGTAAGTTAATTTCAATTTCTGCACAGAACAAATATACAAAGAAATAGTGAACTGAATAAGCTCAAATGATTATCATTAATGTGAGATGCGTATTGAATAAAATTCCAATTGTTAGTTTCGTCACATATAGCCAAAGCAGTTAATGTGATGACGTGCAATTGTCCTCTAATGTCTTCTTGTTGTAAGGTCGGTAAAAATAGAGATCAACAGTTCATGCACATGGGATTGTAAGTCATCACATTATTGATGTTAATGTGTGTTGATGTTTCCCTGGAGTTTACTAAGGTCATGTCCACATGCCAACAAACACATATAAGAGTATATTTGCTCACATAAACCATTTGTACATATGAGTATAAGTAAATATACTATGAGTTCACATTACACAAACACAATTGCTCATGTAAGTATTTGGAATTTGTTGTGTCATGTCTTATTTGCAGTATCCAGTATCGGTAATCTATTCGAACTGCTAATATTGCCTATAGACCTCATTCAGGGATTCAAACACAATTTGTGAAAAGTTTGAATATGCATGATATGCCTACGAGTACAAAGCTGCTCACACCTTTTCAGAGGCAGAATAAAATAATCAGAGGCTTCTTTTGAGATGTGATTAAAGAAAACAGGCAAACTATTTTCGACAGTCTTAAAACAAAGATGAAACTTCAAGCATATCAATCTCTCACAGCCTTTTTGGATCAGCATAGGGTTTTGCTAAGATATTCCCTCGATTACAGTGTCTTTAAATTCTTCATTGTTTCAGAAACTAAGAGAAGCTATCAACCTACGGCGCAAAGTTCTTTTAGTTATGTAAACAATTGATGACATGTGTTACTCTTGTGTTGCTATGTAGTGTTACATAGATACCAGTGCAAAGTCCACAGCAAGTTGGTCTGGGGAAATCTTTAAACAAAACAACCCTCAAACACTGGGTATTCCTATCTATGCTGGTCACTTACAAAAATGACTATCAAAAACGAAAAGGATTTCACTCTGTTTTTCTACATTTTGTTACAAAATGAAATGCAATCATGATGTGCGAGGGTTTTGTAATTCTTTGCTAAAGACAAATGCTTCGTTTTAACCTCGGTACATAATAACTTTAAAAGAAGTTTAAAATGACCTTACTTTCGTATCTAATTGTAGCATATCCCCGAAACCAATTAACACTTGACTTACAGAGCTAACCGTACCCCAACCAGACCGTTTTCAACTATGGCTTGAGTCGCGCCATTGTTATTAAAGATTTTGCATATTAAAAGGCTTGAAATTATGTCTACATAGAAAAGGATGTAAGCAACACCACCCACCATAGGGGTTTATGTTTAGGGGTTTATTCAGGGCAGGCGTAATAAAACATTACGTGTGATAAAAATGGAGAAAATACAACGAACAAAGAAGCGATTTGATTAATGGTTTGTTCACCTGGCGTTTAAATGGGGTTGGCGTCATTTTTGTCAGGAAGCTCTTTGCAAGGGCGTCTCTTTAAGACAGGCGTTTAATTAACAATTAACGGTAATAATATACGATCGTAGAAGTAATCGTAAGCGATCGTTACCGTTTGGACTTTAAATGTTTCAGACAAGGAAAAATATTGAAAAACTAAAATGGGAAATTATGTTAGTCTTGTAAGTTGGGTTAGATATCAAGGGCAATGTGTACATAGTCCTTTCGCATGGTTATGGTAACAGACGGAACAAAACAAGAACCCTAGTATATACAGAACATACCTGACCCAAATATACATATATTAATGGCGGCGTAATTTATCATTTTTGGAGTTCAACGCATTCAATATGTAATTAAGACGTCCATATTATATTTACTTTTCTAATAATAATGAATTATGACATTCTACTGGCAAAACAAGGACATTTAGTTTGCGAAACAAAATCAAACTTATAAGTCAAAAGACAAGGTGCTCCAATTAATTGACTGTTGTCCTCCATTTAATATGATGCTTTAAAATAACGTCGTCTTTGATGGCATCATGGCATGAAATACAGAATGGAGCAGTGAAACATATCAAAATATGCAGACGTCTATTGGATGAATAAAAGGTCATTAAGTGGGTTATAAATCTATTTTGCTTTCTTTACGGCCTGGGTCATTTGCCTGAGTTTAAGTATCTTTTAAGTAGTTTTCATTATTTCAATAATACTCATGCAATTGAAATCTTTAATAAAGATAGAACCCACAACTTGTTACATGTTTTAAATGAAATAACAAAGAGGACACAGGAATTCTTATACAAAATCTCAAATTATCATCGATGCTTGAAAATAAAGCCAAAAGCTCGTTTAAAAACATAATTAAGTTCGAATATGTGTGACTGTCTGAGTCTCCATCTTTCGCACATATTTTAAACCGATGTCTTGAAGCGTTTTGCCTTTTTGTAGTTTATAGATAGTTAGATCACAAAGAAGCATGCCCATTTTCTTTATAAGTTCCGAAGTAAGGAAACATTATATGTTTCGATCCGACAAATCAAAGCAAAACTACACTGAGCACAATCTTATCTAAATAAGAACCTCTTTACATACATAACATAATTCAAACTCAGTCACCGGAATCTTTGATTGACAATCTGTACTCTGTGACTGTGGGGCACATCAATATTGAAGATGCTGGTATGCTGTTCACTCTGTACTGATTCTTAATGACAAAAGAGTGATCAATCACCCTTAGCATCGATGCGCCAGATCGATGATCGTCAACAAGACAACATTTACATAAATATCCACGAAGAGGGAGGAGTGGTGTCGTAAACAGACAGACAGACGGACAGACAGAAAAGCATGCTGGATTCTAATTGTTCTCTCCATTCCAAAGATTGTTTAACTTGCTGGTGGGCCATCATGGATGAATTATAGTAGAATCTGTCTACAATGACAACTGTCCAATCCGACAAACTGTCTTATCCGACATATTTTTTTGATCCCGGCAGTGCTTCTATATATTTTCATATAATACACATTGACCTATCCGTTATCTGTCTATTGTGAATACCGACATTCTGTTTAAACCGACATTTTCTCCGGTCCGAACGACCGGAGAAAATGTCGGTTTAAACAGATTCCACTGTAGTATCAAATCTTAATCCAAGTTTTCGATTGTTTTAGTTCGTAAATATATGTATATATAGAGATTATTAACCGAGTGTGTTTCCGTATCATTAATATCATATAATAGGAATAAAATTTGTATTATGCGAGCCTTTGGCGAGCATAATACATATATTTTTATTCCTATTATATGATATTAATGATACGGAAACACACGAGGTTAATAATTTCTTTATCATGTAATGTCATTTTGAAATAAAAGAGTTTAAACGAAAATATGATTCCTTATAAAAAATATGTTGACCTAGATTTCGCGGAGTAATTTCTTTCACAATACACAAAGGTGAAGGTCATATTGTCAGCGATATACAGTTGTGAGCAGTCTAGAAATATTCCTTCATGAAATGATTTTTTCATAGTGATAGAAACGTCTCTAACAATCTATCAACATCTTAAATGAAGTTAGTATATATGGTTTATGCATAAGCAAACATTGTTGTTTTTCCATACAACACAAAATTGGTACGAACCACTTGTCAACGTCGCTACAGGGGAAGTAACTCTAACTGCATTTTGAAAAGCTGCATTGTCATTACAGTTACGCCAGTTCAGTAACTAGGTATCCTTAGACTAAACGACGATTATTTCGAAGGTGGGATTGTTACGTTTGTTACTACGCTACTAGATAATGTGTACTGTCACTTTAATATGATTTGTTTTGCTGGTAAGTTGAAAACTGACACGGTCAAAGCGGTCTAGGCCTATGTTACTCAAGAAAATATTGAAGCGCATATTTTGTTCGATAGCCGGTATATTGTAAGCTGCATATCGTTGTTTTTTTGGGCGTAAACACACGACGAAAGCAACTTGGAATGCTTCGATTACCAAGCTTTTTTAAAATACGAATGCGTTATATAAGTTTACCCTGACGGAGTTTGTATACGACTTTTTGTTCGCTCAAAAAACACAACCTGAAAACTCCCGATTACGTTATCAATGGTTATCGACCGTTTTAGGACTCGCATGACATGCATGGAGTTTTGAGAAAATAGTTCGTGTTTTGACCTAATTTGCATCTTTATCAGATTTTGAGGCAATCGGATACCAAATTTATCAGATAGCTTTATTGCATCGATAACATCCTCCATTATATGATAAATATATATATTATCAACGTTTTCTCAATTTTGATACACTTAACGGAGTGTCCCTCCCTCAAAAACGTTTCTTTTGAATTTTGATATATATTTTAGTCAACAGAAAGCGATTTGAATTTTTTTGTTTTTAAATTTCAGATTAAATTTGAGTTATACCCCGCAACAACGATATTGCGGAGGTTATCAAAATGGATATCGTCTGTCCGTCCGTCTGTTCGTTTTTACTTCGTCCGTTACACTTTGTGTTCTGCTCATAACTTTGTAACTAATCAACCATTTCAATTTAAATTTGTAGTGGAAAAGAAGAAAACATTTTATAATGTGTCATGAGTAACTTTTTTGAGAAAATCTACATAAAATACTAGGATTTTTTTAGAGAAAGTGGTAAATTTGTAAGAAATCTGTCCTGTCCGGCTCATCACATTTTGATCAAACATGATACGGAGATACATAATCATATGAAGGTGTGTCATGTAGAACAATTATGAAACTATTTTGTAAAATTTTGCCTCTTTTGGCTGTCTGGCTCACACCAACAGGGCAACTACCGTAGAGACAATCGGAGGGAAGGCGCCCTGACCCGGAGGTTGGAGTTTGACGTTATGTAACAATTGTCTGACGTCATGAATTCTCATAGGCGTCACATTGTTACCGCGGTATGGGGCTCTTCAAAACGGCTGCTCACCATTTTGACACATTTAGAACATCATATAATACATATATACATAATATAGTACATTTCATCAAATGATAAAAATAATATCTGTCAATTCTTGACAAATACCATGTTTATCTTATCTCGTGAGATAGTTAAGTTAAAAATCCACTCGATAAAGTATAAACTTTCTACCTCACTCGATGAGATAAACATGGTATTAGTCAAGAAAAGACAGATATCATCTTTATATTTTCTCTGTTTCATATAACCCTAGGACATTTACGTAAATTTACGACAGAAATATATAGTCCCAATCTAGTTAAAACTAGCTGTAATGTTAACGTCCCCTAAGTCCTTACGTTAGGACTTAATTAGGGGACGATAACACTACAGCTAGTTTAAACTAGATTGATATAGTCCATTTGTTCGTTTCGTTCAGGAGGGTACATGGTTACCGTTGGGTGCGCTCTGAGAGTGTTACATGTACAATAACTGAACTCATTACATTTATATACATATGGAAAAAAGTTAAGCACCCCCTATATTCGAAAACAAAAAATGATACTATGGCAAAGTTACTGTACCGTGAATAAATTTATGATTCTTTTACATAAAAATGTTGATTTTGTAATAATTTCTTCAAAGAAAGATCGTCCATGTAGACAATTTATGAAATTACGATTGAATTTGTAATGGTACTGAAATTTCACCCAAAATAAGTTTAGCTGTAGTGCCAAAACTGGGCAATAGACAATGGGTTTCATGCATAAAAAATAACGTTTGTGTTACCGACTTGACTTCCACGCATCACATCGATCATCTCTTACGGTATCTTACAAAAAAAAGGAAGTAACTGCTCTTTGAAATGGCGTCCCTTTTTTCAACAGTTATTGTCAATAATTGAAGAAATGACTGGAATCAAAAGATGCGAAACGTAATCCGGATGAAACTTTCTTCCATTAACTACTAAATTATGGTTCTATCATACCATACGATTATTAAATTTTCTACAATCACATCGCCTTCTTTTGAGCCTTGCAGTTATGCTTGATTCTCAATTGACCATGGAATCTCAAGTCAACCAACTCTGCAGAGTTTGCTTTTATCATCTGAGAGCCATTGGAAGAATACGACATTTCATCTCCTTTTTTAATATTTCACAGAAGCTTCTCTCTAAATTGCAGTATGTACAAAATACAGCCGCTAGAATCATCACCAGAACTCCCAAGCAATCCCACATCACCCCTGTCATGAAGGACCTTCATTGGCTTCCCATCAAATCTAGAATTGAATTCAAACTCTTGTGTTCTGTCTACAGAAGTCTCCATGATGCAAGCCCTGAATATTTAAGTGAACTGCTTATCCCCTACATCCCAGAAAGACATCTGCGCTCCCAAAATCAAAATCTGCTCTCTGTTCCTCGCTACAAACTTGAATCGTTTGGAAAAAAATCCTTTGCCAGTTCTGCCCCTCTACTCTGGAACTCTCTCCCATTAACCATCAAATCAGCGTCTGACTTTGCCACTTTCAAACGCTTGCTAAAGACCCTCTTGTTTGCTGCATTTTACAATTAACCTTACTTTCCTCCCTGTACATATGTACATACCTGAACTGTGTCAGCGCTTTGAGCATGTACCTTGTACATGAAAAAGGCGCGCTACAAATGCACATTTATTATTTATTATTATTATTTTTTGATCAGGCAATTTTATATACAGTTTGGATAAAAGAAGATTTGCGTACATGCTTACTGGGTTAAAGATCCCCGTCCTACACTATACATGTATTCTTTCAACAGGAGTGGGAAATGCGGCTCTCAACATTCAATATAGTTGAAACTCTCTTGGGAGGGACGCGTATCCCCGCAACTCCCGTCTGGATCCGACAATGTTTCACAATACACGGCCGAGGCCAGGCTTATATAAAGTACACGTTAACCTTTTTGTTTCCATAGGATCTATTGCCGTATAAGTGATATCTGCACAACAGTGTCTTTTCAGATTGGAACTGAATTCTTTGTTTCAGCTTCAGTGACTATCCTGATTAACCTTTTCATTACAAAAGAAATCGAAGACCAACCATTAATACTTGATAACACCGGGGATGATGTGGGTAGTATACATGGACAGTCTGAGAGATAGAACTACATGCTTCACCTGGAACTAATATTGACGTACATTTAACTCGTTGATTAAAGTATGCCATAGACAATATATATACAGTATGTGTATTCAAGTCGTTGATTCAAGTATACATCTTGCCATAGACAATAGATATAAACTTTTTCTTTACACTTGGGAGTAGATGCCGTACATATTGGGTCACTGTGTGTTTTAAGTCATTGATAAAAGTATATACATCTTGCCATAGACAATAGACATAAACCTTTTCTTTACACTTGGGATAAGACGCCTTTAGTCGGGACAGTTTGAGCTACAATGGCTTTTATCAAAGCTAGACAAATGCTTCATCTGGGACCTATTAACAGTAGATGTCATATATACACAATGCACATATATATTTATCTTCAGATGATATTTTTCTCGTTGTTTTTCTCTCTTTACTCACTGTTACTGTGTGTACTGAAAAGATGTGTACGAAATCTGAATTTCTAAGTGACATACACACAGATAGGATGCTTTCCAATAGTTCTTTCATGGCTATATCAACCGAAGGGATTATGATATGTGCGAGGAGCTGCCTCTTTAGATCCAAGTGTAAATCTTTCAACTACAACCGTGTCACTGGAGAATGTCATCTGAACAAAATGTCCCTCAATTCCACAACAGTTTTATCAACGGTGAGTGACTTCACCTTCTCTGATATTACCTACTGGCCTGAAGGACTTGCTGGACCATGTGCTTCTCACTCGTGTCCTCTCAATTCCTACTGTGATCCCACGGACGCGTATTCCTACAGATGCATCATCACTGAGTGTTTGAGTCTGCCCAATGTAGACAATGGTCACTTCGATGTAGATCCGGAGGAGAGTGCCATAGGCACGACAATAACTCTGACCTGTGATGCTGACTACCTGCCAGACAGTGTAGTTGTTTGTCAGGAGAACGGTACCTGGAGCAGAGCGGAGTGTGTCCTGGTGACGTCCTGTAGCGTGCTGAAGAAGCTTCTGCCAGACAGTGAAGATGGAGAGTATTGGCTCGTCCTGACCAGCATCAGCAACTACAGAGCCAGGATTTACTGTCACAACATGACCTCTCTTGACCCTCAGGAATATCTGACCCTAGTCAACGTCAACTATGGCATCTATCCGCAAGTAATGAACAATGATTGTACAATTGATACCAAACTCCAGTATGGTTGTAAAGATAAGGGCGGGGCAATTTGGTTCCACAAAATCAATATCGACATTGGTAATATGACTGTTGATTCTTCGGATCTAACATTTACTACTTCAGTAAACTTAACAGAATATCTGCTGTACGGACATGCCCACGACTGCTACACAATGCATCATCAAGGAGCTCTGCTCTGTGGCGTGAGAGGAAACTTCACCATCGACTTGGGAGGAACTGGATGGAGAGTAGGGCAAGAGCAGGAGTGGGAGACGTATGGTTATTTACCCTACATGAAGCCTGTTGTGAGACAGAAGAATGGAACCTGGGTATTCTTGGAGTGTGGGGGATTTGGAGGAGGATGTCAACCAAAAGACGGGTTGACTCTGGAGCCTTATCCTCAGGACCTGCCTGTTGATTGATGTAGCTTAGAACCTTGGTCTATCTGGTCCTTTCTCTTTATGAAAGTTCAACAGTTTGTCCTTACCTTAACAAATTCATGCTTAAAAATTCATAATTTGTTTTATTCTTTACCAACCATTTTACTTGGCGTTTTTCCCTTTTCCCTTTTCACAAGTTGACAGTTATACAATTCATCACTAGGCATCCTTTAACATATTTACAAAAGAATTTGACTTACACTTCCTGGTAGCTTATACTTGGAAGTTCATAATCAGGGAAACGAGAGTGACGTCCATGTGATCACAAACATGATCGAATGAACAAACGCTTTGATTTGGCAAAATTATCAAATGCGTTCTGTTTGATACTTGCTTTGAACTAATACCAACCGAACAATTCCCATCTTGATTTCCCTGTACATACACATTCAGTTTATCAAGGAAAATAGTCTTAATCCTTGAAAATCATTACCGTTAAGCAAACCGTAGTGCTGATCAAACGCAAAACGGATGGCGTGAAGTTTAGAAAGCACATATCCATGTTAATATTATGGTCTAGAATTGAACACAGTACAGTACAAATATACTGCAGATGCTATCAACGTCCGGATCCTGAAGGAAGAGACTCGGATAAGAAAGTACATTTACTCCCAAAAAGTTTCACCATAAAGTTTTCCGGAAATCGAGGTTCCATCTAAGGTCCGAGGCTCGACTTTATGTATATGATCAACAAGACGAAATTAACATATCATGAGATCAATTCAACAAATTCACCAAAACCGAAGGGAAATCACATTTAACTTTTTTACATGACGTCATTACAGTTTGTAAAACAGGTAAATAGTGTAATATTGAAACACAATGGGGAGAGTGTGTTCCAAGTGATTATTCAGAATTTTTTGTTTATAGATTTCACCTTGCCAATGTCATTACCCCCGCAAGGCTTGAAACGCAAACAGTTTATAGAAACTGATATTTTAAGCTTGGACCCATGTATAATTGCATTTATCCTACCTCATGTGAGAATCTCTGATTGGTCCACGTGACCCTGGATAAATACTGATATCACCCTCTTCAGCGGGGTGATAAATCATTTATACCCCGGCACATGAAAATCATGAAAAAAGCGTGCAGATTCGGTAAGATAAATTCGTTATACCATTCAGAGGCTGGGTGCATGGGGAGATATCCGCCTCTCGCTTGGTGTTATGCGACTCGCCTTCGGGATGGATGACCATTCGGAATCAGAATCACTTTACTTCAATGAGAATTTTCTTTAGTTTTGTGCAGTTTGTAGATATTTTGTGTACTACTTGCACTTTTTTTGAAAATATTACTGAGCCTATTGTAGAATGACCTTCCTGAAGCAACAATCTTATTGCATTTCATCAAGATTATATACAATTTAGGTCATAAATCAAACCAAATAAGGGGAAGCATTTATATAGGCACTTGCTGCCTGTTTGCTTATCCCTTTTCCTTGTTGTATATATATTCTGAATGCTGTGTATGTTGTGTAATGGTTTATGGAAATAAAATACTGTTTAAATCACAAAGAACTAAAACAAAATATGCCATCTCATCATTTGTGCAACAACTCGCCATGAAATATACCATTGACTTTATATGACTCCCTTGGTAAAATCCGTGATTAAGCTAGTGACAGTGTAAAAATATCTACCAAATTATATATATTAATCTATCATATGTCTCACTAACTGTTCTTCATACTGTCAAGTTGTTTGCTTTGTTTGCGTTGTAATTATACGCCGAGTCGGCAAGTGTCCACTCGATTCCATACTGTCAACGATAATAATAGCCTGACCTGTGGCAGGTTGTGAATGGCTAAAAGAAGTTTTGCCGGCTGAATATATGATGTTTGTTTTTGAACGAACGAAGTCTCGATATTTTCTAATGATATCCTTTAGTGCTCATTTCTGCATCGTGTACCCCCTCGGGGTTATGTGATATTTAAAGGTTATAGTGTCTGAGAACACTTGTCTCCATTGGATCAGCAGACCTGTTAATCGCTCAAAGTCCAATTGCATAATCAAAACTCCGCCAAAACTGATATCTCGAAATGGCTTCGAACTCGATCAAGAGTATCATCAGGTGTACCCATCATCAAGAGTATCATCAGGTGTACACATCATCAGGTGTACCCATCATCAAGAGTACCATCAGGTGTACCCATAATCAAGAGTATCATCAGGTGTACCCATCATCAAGAGTATCATCAGGTGTACACATCATCAGGTGTACCCATCATCAAGAGTACCATCAGGTGTACCTATAATCAAGAGTACCATCAGGTGTACCCATCATCAAGAGTACCATCAGGTGTACCCATCATCAAAATTTCACTGTTTTATGAGAATTTGCCCTATTGCACACTTTTAACTAAGGCGAAAAAGTGATTTAAAATTGAATTCCAGAAATTAGAAATTTGTCTGAACTCGAGACACTCGTTAACAAGTGTGAAAACTTTGTTGGATTAACAGCTAACGATTTTTGAAGCAATTTACTGGATAGAAGGACGGACGGAATGATCGCTGTATACCCCTTCTTACTTCGTAACGGGGGTATAAAAGTAAAAAATGTACCACACTTAACGGGACATATCGCCCAGTAAACCTCCTGTTTGAATTGTGGGTCTCAAAGGTATGCCCAGGAGAAACATGATTCAAACTTGAGGGGTATTGAGCGATACACTTCGGTAAGTGTTGGTATATCTGACTTATACCTCACTCCGATAGAGTTATTTTTCACTTTTCTTCTCTTTGTATACATGTCTTGACCTAATATGGTTTAAACATATTTTTATTTCATAAAATGAAATATGGATTGGTGAACAAGCCACAAGGCTTATTTGAACACCGCTCCTAAATACAACAGAGAAAGCTGGACATTATATACAATACAATTAGAAAAATATAATTTATAAAACCATCTTTATAGTCGAATCAGTTTATGTTAAAGAATAATGTTGTTGGAGATGCCTATGATATGATGATGTGATATGCTGCAGTAAAGATGATATTTTATTTGTAACAGATATTACTAGTGAACAGATTAGTATAAGAGCTCATAAAAAGCGATTACTTTTACTAATGAATTGATGTAAGGATCTGAGGATATTGTTGTTTGTTCTGTTATCTAAAGATTCATTTCCGTACAATACTGTTTTCAAATTATATCCTTGTGTATAGAAATACATATTTGATCTTAGGTTAAGGTAGTTGCGACAAACAAACAGGTAGTGAAGGGCGTCTTCATTAAAATGGCCACAAGAACACCTGGATATTTCAGATATGTGTCGGTTATATTTGTCTGCATTCAGATCACTACATCCGAGCTTGAGGCGACAATGAATTATTTGACAAAAGCGAGTTCCTAAATTTGAATCAAAGTTACTTGGAGATACAGCTGGGCTGATCATCGTTTTAAATTGGGTTACCGATCGGGCATTCTTAACTGCGATGGGTAAAGAGTTCCATGAATCAATGACGCTAGGTAAAAAAGAAAGAGAATATCTATGCGTCCTACAGTTGATTGATTGGATGGAAGCACTGTTTCTTAGGTTATAGTTACTTAGTTCCGATACTGTACCTGGTACAAGTTCGTTTAAATAGTCCGGAGCCATACCGTAGTACATTTTATAAAAACTAATGAGTTTAAAGCGATACCTTCGATTTTTCAATGTGGTATAATTAGTTTCACTGTATAATTTGTCATGACTGGTGCCTCGAACTGCACCACAAATCGTTCTCAATGCATCCAAGTGAAGATTTTCCAGCACATTTGCTTGTTCAATAGTACAGTTATCCCATATCTGACAACCATAATCAAAGAGTGGGTGGATGAAAGATTTGTACAGAGTGTCTAGTGTTTTGCGAGATAAACGGTATTTCAAACTTCTAAAACAATTGATCCTAGGTCTTATTTTCTTTATCATTTCATTTATATGTTGTTTCCAAGAACAATCGCTTTGAAGTGTTAAACCTAAATGTTTGTGTTCTTCAACTTCTTTTACAGACGCGCCGTTCATTGATAAGATCGGTTTGACGTAGTTTTGCGTTTTTCTACTAAATATCATACTCTCGGTCTTACTAGGATTGAAACTAACTTGCCATTTTCTAGCCCAGTTTGCAATTTTTTCTAAATCACTATTTATAGTTGCAGCAGCCATAAAATGATCGTCTATAATAACATATATGGATGTATCATCGGCAAAAAGGCGAATGTTACTGTTTATGCCTTCAACAATATCATTAATATAAATAATGAACAAAAGGGGGCCCAACACTGAGCCCTGGGGTACACCCGCTTCTACGTTGCTAAAACTTGAACTATAACCATTTATTGATACTTTCTGCTTTCTACCATCCAGGTAACTCTGAAACCATTCTAGAAGGTCTCCCCGTATTCCATACGCATAAAGCTTGTGAATGATACCCTTATGCCAAACTTTATCGAATGCTTTACTAATATCACAGAACACTGCTCTAATTTCCTTACCTTGGTCCACTGCCTTCGATATGAAATTATAAAGGTATGTTAACTGATTGACCGTGGAGTCGCCAGGCATGAAGCCAGATTGTAAATTAGTTAAGATACTGTTATCCCTGAAGAAATTAAAAACATACTTAAAAACGCATTTTTCGAAAACCTTAGCAACACAGCTCGTTAGTGCGACAGGTCTGTAGTTTGAACAGTCGTGCACATCACCTTTCTTATGGAGTGGAATGACGGACGCTATTTTCCAGAGTGAGGGAAATGTCTTTTCTTGTAGTGAAATATTAAATAACTTAGCTAACAGCGAGGTTAAATAAGGTGCGGTTTCCTTCAAAACTTTATTTCCAATGCCATCTGGTCCAGTTGATTTTGATGTATCAAGACTCAATAGGATGTCACGAACGTCGTCATTACTAATCGTTACAGTTGATAACACGTTGTCGATTTCAGGAGGCTCAAAATCGGGCAGGTCCGCGTTTGGTTTAGCAACTTTAGATTGTTCCGAGAAAAAGTTATTTAATACATTAGCAATATCTTGATCATTATCGTAAACCACGTTATTTGAGATAATAGAGGGAAAAGACGAAGCCGACTCATTTAATTTCATAAACTGTTTAACTATTCGCCACCACATTTTAGTACCATGAGTGGTGTTAATAGTTTCATCGATTTTAGCATCATATAAACGTTTCGCGTTTCTGACACCAGATATGACCCTGTTACGGAGTAATCTGAACTTAGCCCAGTCGTTGGGACGGTTTCGCGTTTTTGCAATCTTGTGTATTCGATTACGTTTTCTTATGAGAGATCGGATTTCTTTATTCATCCATACAGGATCTTTAGTTCTTATGGTTACAATTTTATTCGGGATGGATTTATCAATAATATTTATCATAATTGATGTAAATTTTTCAGTGAAGTCATCTACATTGCCTTGAGAGAAGATCGTGTCTGAGTTTATATCTTTAATATTGTTATTCATGCCATCAGTATCTGCTGAAGAATAATCGTAGATTTTCCTTTTGAATGAATTAGTGTTTTTCATGATTTCTGCTATGTTAACATACACTGGACAATGGTCACTGCATATTGGATCTAGTACACCCGACTCTTTAACATCATCGAAATGAGAAACAAATATCAAATCAATCAAGGTTTTACTACTATAAGTAATTCGAGTAGCATTGGTAATGATCTGTCGAAGACCGTAATTACTTTCTAAATATTCTATCTTTGGATGTTGTTTGTTGAGATTGTCAATATTAAAATCACCGGTTATTATAGTATGCATGTTATGATCAATAGCATTGCCTATTGATTCGTCAATCAAATTCCAATATTCAGGACTTCTGTCGGCGCGATAAAATGTTCCGATCAGATAGTTTCTGGTTTTGCATTTGATTTTTACCCATATCGCCTCAAGCCCGATTATGTCTAAATCAGATATAATCGATGCACATATAGTGTCTCTCACATAAACCGCTACACCACCGCCACGAGTTGTTCTGTCTTTACGATAAGGTAAATGGAAGCCCGGGATTTTTATATCTATATTGTCAGTTTCGAAAGTTAGCCATGTTTCTGTCAGACATATTACGTCATAACAACCGAGTTCAATTCTTATAATATCTAATTTATCTTTAAGACTTCGTATGTTCAAATGAACAATTCTTAAATCGTTAAGACATTTTGGTCCTGGGTTAGGCTGAACATCTCCACAACATAATATCAATAGGGAAAGCAAAATTGAAACACAGGTACTATATAAACAACGGAATTTGAAAAAATGTATGTAAAGAGTAAATTTAGCGGACTGTTTGGAATGAAATACTGCAGCAAAAAGACCCACCGCCTGTCTATACTGTGATAACTCAACCGACATCAAAATTCATAAAATCAAATAAACAGGCAGTGGGTCTAGGTCGTTCATAATCAAATAGGCATTCAACAACAACATCCAAATCACTTGTGTTACTATGGCAGACAGACACATTTTTAACATAAACAAAAACATTTGAAAACCAAAACATGAAAAAGACAAAAACAGAACACATTAGTTCTCAAATTGAAAAAAAAATACAAAGAAAACTGTGGGATAATTGTTTAAGATAAACATTAGTAAATATTCATTACCTTACACTTAAATAGAGGTAGTGAAGATGTAATTTTTGAGACTGACATTTTCTGAATATAAAACAATAAGTTTACCTGCTTCGTTTTAACGCTATGGGTGCGTAGCATAAGGCGCTCGAAATGCACGTGTATCACTGACTACCTGTACAGTGATCTCCACGGTAGCTACCTGTGTTGGATTTGGATACCTGGCCAGAATAATACTGTAAGTAAATTTTGTGTTTAGCATAAGTATTCCACGTTTTGACTTGCTTGCGATATGTTTTATTTAAAGTATTCTATGACATACTGGTTGTCATTGGACATAATTCTTATGAATCCTAAATACTGCCTTTAGATGGATAATTATATAAAGTCAGTCTATTTCAACAGAATGCAAAATATTTAAACAGATTCGGTAATTGCAATCAGTGTCTTAATTGTTCAACAAAATTGCAACGCTTCATTCCTATTACAAATCTTAATACATGAAGTATTCATCGAATGCACAAGTGAATAAGTACGTGAAATGTTAGTTGTAACAGTAAAGTACTGGATTTGAGCCTGGTATTCTGATAAGATAAAACTAGAACAAAAACCTGGTTTAGTCTAAACTAGAAATAATCCCCAGCAAAAACAACTGACACGCTCATTTGAAAAAAAACCTGTACTAAGTGTACATCGTTACCTCCAAAACCCCGTGAGTGATGTAACCAAAAATAAGTTAAAGTAATATTACAGAGAATTAGTTTCAACTTAAGAAGGAAAACTTCCTTATTATATGAAGATAAGTATATAAATGAAATTGAAAAGACACCAGTGTACACCCAAACAACTATCAAGAATCACTGTTCATGATACGATTATATGTAAACACATAAATGCTTCGCAAAAATATAAATGGGTTCAATGTTTCAAACTTCTTCAAGCACCTAATATTGTGAGTGTGGTTGTGCAAACTGAACAGTTCGTCATCAAGTGTTGTCACAAGCAATTTACTCAAATGCCATTGTAGACAATTTAACATTGCATGTGTTCAAATGTTCACTTCACATTGTTCATTGCATTCCAAAGGAACATATCACTGCAGCAGATGATTGATTGTAGAGCATGTACTAACTATACTTATTACACTCTTCATAACTGCTTATAGGTCTTACCAGAACTATATCTGGTAATGACTATAGTATATATTGTTCAATTTGATACTCACGTGAAAGTGATGTGACACTTTTTATATTCCAATAATCACAATATATCACATCCTATTCGGAATATCCAGGAATACTGTCGTTACATGAAACACCATTAGACTCAACACTTCTTTGAACACATTTCACTTTTTCAATCTATAATTGTAACTTTATTTACCATTATAATATGATTATGAATATTCCTTCAAATCAGAACTGTTCATTGAGTGTTTGCCTGGCTCTTGTTGAGCCTCAACAACAATCTAGTTTCTTCACAGACATCCCGTAGCTGTCTGATGTTCGATACCTTCCTTAGGCCTCCCTCCTTCATCTTAATGAGGACGACTCCCCCAGTCACCCAGGACGACTCCACCCGTTTCTCCTTCACCAACATTCTTGCATCTTTTGCTAGTTTAGCTCGAGTTTTAGTGAGGTCCTCATTTATATATATTCTTGACGACCCAGCGTTAGTTTCCTTGAGCTTCGACCTCTGGGAGAGAAGGGAACGTTTGGAAGCATTGCTGACGAACATTACGATGATAGGTCTAGCCTGGGTCTGTGGAGAGGGTGGGTAACGGGGTACTCTGTGACTAATGTCGATGTCCTTTAGGGACAGATTAACCCCAATTTTCGCGGAAAGCTCAACTATTAACTTATCCGTATCTTCTCCCTGTGTTTCAGGAATACCTGTCACCCTAACATTGTTCCTTCTGGAATATTGCTCGCTTCTATCGACTTTTATTTCAAGATCAGCAATTTCTTCATCTTTTTCATCGATTTTATTTTCGAGATCAGCAACTTTAGTTTCTAGTTCATTATTTCTTTCCACTAGCTGAGTGATCTCTTGTCGAAATGTAGGTATGACGGATTTGCTTACAGCGGCTCCAATTAGGGACAAAATGTCATTACTTTGTAGTGCTGTGATAAGTTGTTTCATGAAATCACTGGTTTCAGACTGACCGTGAACAACAGGTTCCTCCTGGTTGTCCATATCTGATGAGTTAACACTAATAACACTACTGTTGACCTAATATAACAAGATCAATAGAACATCTACATTACTCTTCTAAAAACTCTTTCAAAATCATATAATTACTTCATTACATCAAAACCTGTACGTATACCAAGGCTTTTAAAGGAAAAAACAACAATATAGACATAACACAACACAAAGTACCCCTGTACCTCTCCTTGTAGACTCGTTGCTTAGCAACATAAAGGCACTGGGTTGGTATCTCACTTTCGTTGTTATTCATTCCAAAAACGAAATATTCATTCCAAAAACGAAATACAATTCTAAATTGTACAAGTCAGTTGATTGCAAAGTTAGAGATCTCTTCACCTTAGTAAGTGTAGGTTACAATAAGAAGTAGATGTACAGTAAACCCTGGTTATAACGGCACTGTTTGTCCAGGAGAAAATATGGCATAATATCGAGAGTGGCGTTACAACGAATCATGATGGTTAAAGACACTTTGGTTACAAAGAAACCAAACTCAACTCAACTGGTGTCATCACATCTTCAATGCTGAGTGCTGCTTCCACCCGGGACACAAGCCTGGGTCATTTTCGTCATGGTTGACTGGCTCGGGTGCCTGTACTGCTATTCCTGTGTGTTTCCAGCAGTTGGAGATTGTAACAGGTGTTACCTGTTCCCATGCCTGTTTGACATATCGAATTCGAATGCAGTCACTCAGCAGGATGGTTGGTGGGGCTCCATTGTCTATGCAGTCAACAAGGTGACTGAGCTGTTGTTTTCTGTAATGATCCTTGAATGACTGGATTATCCCAGCATCCAAGGGCTGCAGGTGACTTGTGGTTGTAGGTGGCAGGAAATGTATTGTCACGTTTGTAAGTCCACCAGGGATTAGAAGGCTTGGGGCATTGTCCAGCAGAAGCAACACGTGGTATGCATACTGCATGCATCCAGTATGAATCACTTTGCATCATGCCAATTAACCTTAATTAGCTAAATCAACATCCTAAATAGTACGACTGTCTTCTGCTGATTGCCAATATAACCAGGGGAAAGTGACTTTTGTTCAAAAAAACATTGGCAAATGGCATAGTGTCCAGTTTGGCATTACTTACAATGTAATATAAGGGCAGGAAATCCGTTCTAGCAAAAACTGGGCATTATTTCAAGTTGGGCGTTATAACCAAGGGCATTTCAACCAGGGTTTACTGTATTACAAACGTAGGTGTATTGGTCAATGCACCCACACTTACAGCAAAGGAAACCATAGCATCGGTGTATAATAAGGAGAAATTGGTTGTTAGGTATTTTTTTTTTATGTTTTACTTGCAAACATTATCAGTGCCTTACATCTCTCTTCTCCCTTTGAACGACGATGGATTGTGAACTGCCTTTACAGAAAACGCTAACGGCGTTATATGAATATGAGCTAAGGCACAAAGGGATATGGCGCAATTTACAATAACAAACAAATTGTGTAAGTACCCTACTGTAGTCCTTTTTATCGCAGTTGATTATCAATCATCAAAGAATTTCACTTAATAGGAGATTGAACACAGCTTTCTACAAATATTCACATATTTCCAGCCGAAAATTCCCGATGACACAAGAGCTGTAATAAATCTGGCTACTCCTCTTATAGGTCCATTTTCATTTATAAAGCCAAACTAAATTGTGACATTAGAGTCGAGGGTGGAAATGTAAGAGGTGTTTTAGAACGACATATTACAAACATATGTGTCTTAGTTGTTGGCACGAATCATCTCCCATATGTACCTAGAACACGTGTCTGATGCAGCCAATGGGTAGCAATCATTGTTGACCAATGCAAGCAAGGATACATGTACCTGTATACCTGTATGAATAATGTATTTGCAGACCTGGGATTAGCTGCCTTTGCATAGGAACAAAGGTTTGAGCTTCAATGTCTATAATAAGAGATCAATGAATCCCTCCACTGGGAGTATGTATAAATCTGTTCCTACGCACTGTTACGAGACATTAGATCAGTGCATACTGGAACTTAGACATGGAGAACTTGCAAATTGTACTGCTTTTATTCTTGCTATTCCTCGTAACTTGTTTTACTGAAAAGATGTGTACGAAATCGGAATTTCTAAGTGACATACATACAGATAAGATGCTTTCCAATAGCTCTTTCATGGCTATATCAACTGATGGGATTATGATATGTGCGAGGAGCTGCCTCTTTAGATCCAAGTGTAAATCTTTCAACTTTAACCGTGTCACTGGAGAATGTCATCTGAACAAAATGACCCTCAATTCCACAACAGTTTTATCAACAGTGAGTGATTTCACCTTCTCTGATATTGCCTACTGGCCTGAAGGACTTGCTGGACCATGTGCCTATCACTCGTGTCCTCTCAATTCCTACTGTGATCCCACGGACGCTTATTCCTTCAACTGTATCATCACTGAGTGTTTGAGTCTGCACAATGTAGACAATGGTCACTTCGATGTAGATCCGGAGGAGAGTGCCATAGGCACGACAATAACTGTGACGTGTGATGCTGACTACCTGCCAGACAGTGTAGTTGTTTGTCAGGAGAACGGTACCTGGAGCACAGCGGGGTGTGTCCTGGTGACGTCCTGTAGCGTGCTGAAGAAGCTTCTGCCAGACAGTGAAGATGGGGAGTATTGGCTCGTCCTGACCAGCATCAGCAACTACAGAGCCAGGATTTATTGCCACAACATGACCTCCCTTGACCCTCAGGAATATCTGACCCTACCTAACGTCAACTATGGCATCTATCCGCAAGTAATGAACACTAATTGTGTTAGTCAGGAAACAGAACTCCGATTCAGTTGTGAAGATCTTGGAGGGAAAATTTGGTTCAGCAAAATAAAAATTCAAATTCTATCTATGAAGGTCTACGCTAATGACTTGACGTTTGCTAACATTTCAAACAGGCGTGAGTATCTGAGGTACGGCCATGCCCATGATTGCTATACGTACCACCACAATACTGACACACTAAGTTGTGGTATAAAAGGGAACTTCACCATCGACCTCACAGGAACAGGGTGGAGGATCTCAGAGGACCAGCAGTGGTCAGTGTATGGGTGGGGACCCTACATGAAGCCCGTGGAAAGATCCAGAAACGGGACGTACATATTTCTCCAGTGTGGGGGGTACGACGGGGGTTGTGAGCCTACGGGGGGATTATTTCTCACTCCATATCCGGAGGATATGAGCTCAGAGTAATTATAGACTATTGGGGGGGGGGGGGGGGGGGGATAATGGTAAATAATTTTGTGAGACCAATAGATTGCATCGAGCATCGTGAGTTAACTTTATATACTGGTAGAGACATGAATTAATACAAGTATAACATTTCAGTTGTCAATTGGCGAAAACAAACCTCTATTTTGAAAACTATGAAGTATTCTCAACAAGAAAAAAATGAAAATAATATAATTGTTACTAGAGAATAGACTGTCTAAATTTAAATTTTTCAAATGAATAATGAAAGAATTTGATGTTGGTGATGTAGATCTTCGGATCTTCCATGATTTAAAGAAATGTTTTCCAAGGGTAAAGACAAACGTTTCTCACCTCGGACGTGTGCATAGAACGGTCTGCTTTATAACTCAATCGATTTGTTACATTTATTATTATCAAGACTAAGGGCACCATACTTATGTTCGCTTATGTGTTTCATGTAATTTTTTTAACCGTTTTATAAAATTATCTTATTGTTAGATAGCTGTCAAATATTCTAATGTTGCTTAATGGTTTGATTTAGCACATGACTCATGTCAGAAAGATTTGAAATAAATAACACATTTAAAGATTTTCATAAATGTTTTGTTTTATAACGCATACAACACTTGAGTCACACAATAAAATGGCATTCTTTATTCTAACTGGACCTTATCCAGTGGAGTGACGTCAACGAGTGACAAAAGACAGTGTTTGTTTACACGTTAATGACTCAAACAAACCATGTGGAGCTAGAGCATATTCACACATTGTCGGAATTTCGTCCACCGGGAGAATTAGCTTCATCAATAGTACAGAGGCAAAAACAAGAAATGAATGCAAATATATTCCTTCGTCATGACGTCTTAATGCATCATAGGGGTTGATTCCCTTGACGTGACACTGTCTTGTACTGGCTTGAATGAAGGAAATAAACCTTCAGATGAGAAAAGAATCTGTTTATTCACATGATAATTACACAGGCTTTATAAATTATCTATTGTTTCTTATACATAAACTTTGGGTTTCTTTCTGCAAATATATATATATATAAATTGCAAAATACTGAATCTTACCTCTATAAACGCATATTTTAAAGGGATGTTGTATGATTGCGTCGAAACGTATGCCCTTGAATATTCAGTTATTTAGGAAATGGATGACCATTCGGAAACAGATTCACTTTACTTTTCAAGTGGAAAATTGTGATAAAACTTGTCCCCATTGGAGCAACAGGACAGTTAATTGTTTTAAGTCAAATTGCACAATCAAAGATCATAACTTCGTCAAAAATAATATTTCGAATATGGCATTCGATCTCGATCAAGAGTATCATCAGGGATAACCGTTACCAAAATTTCACTGTAGTTCGTTGATAAAATTTGTCCTCGTTGCACACCTCTAAATAACAGCAATTTAAAATCGGTCTGAACTCGAGGCACTTGTTGTTAACAAGTGTACAAACGTGGGTGGATTTACATCTAACGATTTTCGAGACAATTGACTGAACAGAAGGACAGACGGAATGGTCGCTGTATACCCCTGCTTACTTCGTATTGAGGATTCTACTGTAATCCTTTTCAAGTTGATTCTTATTCATCAAACATGAATTTCACCAAATAGGAGTTTGAAAACAGCTTCGTATATAATGTACAATGTTCTACATATTTCCAGCCGAAAATTCCCGATGAAACAAGAGCTGTAATAAATCTGGCTACTTCTCTTATAGGTCATTTTCATTTATAAAACCAAACTTAATTGTGACATTAGAGTCGAGAATGGAAATGTAAGAGGTGTTTTAGAACGACATCTTACAAACATGGGTGTCTTAGTTGTTGGCACGATTCATCTCCCATATGTACCTAGAACACGTGTCTGATGCAACCAATGGGTAGCAATCATTGTTGACCAATGCAAGCAAGGATACATGTACCTGTATACCTGTATGAATAATCTATTTGCAGACCTGGGATTAGATGCCTTTGCATAGGAACAAAGGTTTGAGCTTCAATGTCTATAATAAGAGATCAATGAATCCCTCCACTGGGAGTATGTATAAATCTGTTCCTACGTACTGTTACGAGACATTAGATCAGTGCCTACTGGAACTTAGACATGGAGAACTTGCAAATTGTACTACTTTTATTCTTGCTATTCCTCGTAACTTGTTTTACTGAAAAGATGTGTACGAAATCTGAATTTCTAAGTGACATACATACAGATAAGATGCTTTCCAATAGCTCTTTCATGACTATATCAACTGATGGGATTATGATATGTGCGAGGAGCTGCCTCTTTAGATCCAAGTGTAAATCTTTCAACTTTAACCGTGTCACTGGAGAATGTCATCTGAACAAAATTACCCTCAATTCCACAACAGTTTTATCAACAGTGAGTGACTTCACCTTCTCTGATATTGCCTACTGGCCTGCAGGACTTGCTGGACCATGTGCTTCTCACTCGTGTCCTCTCAATTCCTACTGTGATCCCATGGACGCGTATTCCTACACCTGCATCATCACTGAGTGTTTGAGTCTGCCCAATGTAGACAATGGTCACTTCGATGTAGATCCGGAGGAGAGTGCCATAGGCACGACAATAACTGTGACCTGTGATGCTGACTACCTGCCAGACAGTGTAGTTGTTTGTCAGGAGAACGGTACCTGGAGCACAGCGGGGTGTGTCCTGGTGACGTCCTGTAGCGTGCTGAAGAAGCTTCTGCCAGACAGTGAAGATGGAGAGTATTGGCTCGTCCTGACCAGCATCAGCAACTACAGAGCCAGGATTTACTGTCACAACATGACCTCTCTTGACCCTCAGGAATATCTGACCCTACCTAACGTCAACTATGGCATCTATCCGCAAGTAATGAACACTAATTGTGTTAGTCAGGAAACAGAACTCCGATTCAGTTGTGAAGATCTTGGAGGGGAAATTTGGTTCAGCAAAATAAAAATTCAAATTCTATCTATGAAGGTCTACGCTAATGACTTGACGTTTGCTAACATTTCAAACAGACGTGAGTATTTGAGGTACGGCCATGCCCACGATTGCTATACGTACCACCACGATACTGACACACTAAGTTGTGGTATAAAGGGGAACTTCACCATCGATCTTGAAGGAACTGGATGGAGGATCTCGGAGGACCAGCAGTGGTCAGTGTATGGGTGGGGACCCTACATGAAGCCCGTGGAAAGGTCCAGAAACGGGACGTACATACTGCTCCAGTGTGGGGGATACGACGGGGGTTGTGAGCCTACCGGGGGATTATTTCTCACTCCATATCCGGAGGATATGAGTTCAGAGTAACTATAGACTATCGGGGTGATACTGGTAAATGATTTTGTGAAACCAAAAGATTTCATCTAGTATCGTGGGTTCACTTTATATACTGGTAGAGGTATAAATTTATACTAGTATAAAGTATTCCGTTGTCAATTGGCGATACAAACCTCTATTTTATTTACAACCTACAAGTGTTCTCAATTAAATTAAGAAATAAATAGAAATAATCTTATTGTTTCTAGATTTTCGAAAACTAAAATTTTCAAATGCATATTCAAAGAATTTGATTTGGTGAAACGGATCATCAGACTTTCCACGATTTAAAAAAAATGAATTCCAATTATAAAGACAAAGGTTCCTCGCCTGGGACGTATGTATAGAACTATCTGCTTTATAATTCTTATCGATTTATTACATTCATTATTATCAAGACTTAGGACGCCATGTTTATGTTCGTTTATGTTTTCATGTTATTTTTTAAAAGCGTTTTATAAAAGTTCTCTTGTCATTGTTAGCTTGCTGTCAAATATTCCAATGTTGCTTAATGGTTTCCTTTAGCAGATGACTCATGTCCGAAAGATTTGAAATAAATAACACATTTAAAGATTTTCATAAATGTTTTGTTTTATAACGCATACAACGCTTGAGTCACACAATAAAACGACATTCTTTATTCTAACTGGACCTTATCCAGTGGAGTGACGTCAACGAGTGACAAAAGACAGTGTTTGTTTACACGTTAATGACTCAAACAAACCATGTGGAGCTAGAGCATTTTCACACATTGTCGGAATTTCGTCCACCGGGAGAATTAGCTTCATCAATAGTACAGAGGCAAAAACAAGAAATGAATGCAAATATATTCCTTCGTCATGACGTCTTTATGCATCATAGGGGTTGATTCCCTTGACGTGACACTGTCTTGTACTGGCTTGAATGAAGGAAAAAAACCTTCAGATGAGAAAAGAATCTGTTTATTCACATGATAAGTACACAGGTTTTATAAATTATCTATTGTTTTTTATACAAATAACTTTGGGTTTCTTTCTGCAAATATATATATATATAAATTGCAAAATACTGAATCTTACCTCTATAAACGCATATTTTAAAGGGATGTTGTATGATTGCGTCGAAACGTATGCCCTTGAATATTCATTTATTTAGGAAATGGATGACACATTCGGAAACAGATTCACATTACTTTTCAAGTGGAAAATTGTGATAAAACTTGTCCCCATTGGAGCAACAGGACAGTTAATTGTTTTAAGTCAAATTGCACAATCAAAGATCATAACTTCGTCAATTTTCACTGTAGTTCGTTGATAAAATTTGCACACCTCTAAATAACAGCAATTTAAAATCGGTCTGAACTCGAGACACTTGTTGTTAACAAGTGTACAAACGTGGGTGGATTTACATCTAACGATTTTCGAGACAATTGACTGAACAGAAGGACGGACGGAATGGTCGCTGTATACCCCTGCTTACTTCGTATTGGGGATTCTACTGTAATCCTTTTCAAGTTGATTCTTATTCATCAAACATGAAAAAAGCACTGTCGACTACTTCATTGTATCAACAAACTTGTTCAGTAAAGGGAAGGAATTTTCCATTTCCCCCAGAGATGACTCTGATCACTTTCCTCTATGCTGCACTCTTGATACAGAGAAGAGCACTACAGTTAGAAGAGAAGTAGATGCCTCTCAACAGTGGGACAGACTGCAGTGGAAACAGTGTGCTGCACAAGAGTATGGAAACAGAGTAGGTGTCACTTGGTCTAAATGTTGGGAGGAATTCAACTCTCATTTAGCTGATGAAAATATTGATGAGGCTGAGTCCATACTATCACACTCTGTCAGTGAAGCTGCTATAGCAAGTGGGATGCTGAAAAGAAAGGTGAACACAGCAGGGGGTGAAGTGCAGCCTGACTGGTGGGACAAGGAGTGTGAGGTCACCAAGACTGAAAAGTATAGTCAATTGGACAGGTTTAGAGCAACTAACACAGATAGTGACTTCCAAAAGTATAGACTTATGCGCAACAAACTAAAGTACCTGTGCAGGGAGAAGAAAAGGGAGTTTCAACAGAGGCAGAGTGTTAATAGTGTGCTAAGCCTGGATACAGGGGAGACATCAACACAAAATCTGTAAAAGCATTAAAGCATATAATAGGAACAATGATACTAAAGACAACACTATTCTACCAGCTGATTGGATTGACCATTTCAAGGAGTTGCTAAGTAACACACAAAATGATGTTGATGAAAACTTTAATGAAGTAGTTGTAAACAGATTAACCCAAACCGCATATGAGCCCTTGCCTACAAATGACACACTGGATAATGAAATCACAGACAATGAAATAATGAATGCCCTGAAAGAACTGTCAAATAACAAAGCCCCAGGCCCTGATGGTATAATGAATGAGCATATTAAGTATGGAATAAACTCTTTGATCACACCAATCAAGACACTATTTAATGTTATTCTCAACTCAGGAAAATTCCCCAGTGCATGGGCAGAAGCTGTGATATTTCCTCTTCACAAGAAAGGGGACAGGAATGATCCCAACAACTATAGGGGGATATCCCTACTCTCTGTGATAGGAAAGCTATTTACAAGGATTTTAAACAGCAGGATTGTAAATTGGTGTGAGGATAATGGCCTACAATCTGAGGATCAGGCTGGGTTTAGGAAAGGATATAGTACAAGAGATAATATATTTGTTCTCCAATCTCTAATCCAAAAACACCTATCTAAGTCCCAAGGAAGAATGTACTGTTTGTTTATAGACTTTTCCAAAGCCTTTGACAGTGTGCAGCATCATTTGCTTAAATATGTGCTTTTGGAAAATGGAATGAAAGGGAAATGTTTCAATGTTATATCTTCAATGTATTCCCAGCTAAAGTCATGTGTGTTGGTGAAAAATCTGACCCTATCTGAATATTTCAGCTGCACAGTGGGTACCAGGCAGAGGTGCATGCTAAGCCCAGTGTTGTTCACCATCTTTCTAAAGGAACTGTCTTCACTTTATCAAGCCAATGACTGCCAGGGAATATTTGTAAATACAGGTATAGATAACATCATTTCACTCATGTATGCTGATGATATAGCAAGTGTGAGTTACTCTGTTGGAAGACTGCAGCAGCAAATTAATACTTTGGAAACATTTTGTGATCACTTTGGCATGAAAGTGAATTTGGATAAAACCAAAATCATTGTGTTCAGAAGAGGAGAAAAACTGAGAGCTAATGAGAAGTGGTACTATAAAGGTGAAAGACTAGAAGTTGTAAACTCTTACAAATATCTAGGTGTATTCTTTTCAAGTAAACTCTCATGGAGCTTAGCCCTTTCTTCTCTCTCTCAACAAGCAGAGAAGGCTATGAATATGTTGCTCAGGTTTATATACAAAGCCAATCTAAATCACAAGGATGCACTCTTCTTATTTGACAGAATGATAGTTCCTATACTGACATATGCTTCAGACATTTGGGGTTTTCAGACTGTTCATTGTGTAGAACAAATTCACCTGAAATTCTGCAGAAAGATATTGGGCCTGAACTCAAGCACAAATAACTCAGCTGTCTATGGTGAGCTAGGAAGATACCCTCTCCATGTTGTATATATGACCAGATGTATAAAATACTGGCTAACTGTATCAACTTTGCCTGACCACAGATATCCCAAAGCTTGTTACTCTATGATAGTACAGCTGGATAATGTTGGAAGAGTGACATGGGCTACTCATTTGAGAAATCTCCTTAATAAACTTGGCTTGAGTTACTCTTGGTCACAGCAAGGGGTGGGGGATGTCAATATGTTTCTTTCACTGGTCAAATCAAGACTTTCAGACAGTTTCACTCAACAGTTCTTAAGTGACCTAATAGCAAGCCCAAGGCTATCATGCTACAGCCAGTTCAAATCTCAACTTGAACCTGAAAAATATCTTCTTTATATCAAAGACAAGAACCTGAGAAGAACACTTACACGGTTTCGCTGTTCGAACCACAAACTTGAAGTAGAAGTTGGGCGGTGGAAGAAGATTGAGCGAAATGAGCGCTTTTGTAATTATTGTAAATATCAACTGAAGTAGAGTGTAATTGAGGATGAGTTGCATTTCATAGCTGTGTGCCCTTTGTATCAGGAACTGAGGAATAAATATTTCCCTTGGATGAGAAACCATAATGGCTACACTGCCAACTTCATCAACGCTATGAACAATTACAAAGTTGAAAGCTCCAAATTTATTGTTTCTGCAACAAAACAGAGAAATACCCCTTTAACAAGATACAGTACTTGACTTATAAGTTGTTCAAGGGAGACAATTTTGAAATCAAAATTGACTAAAGCGTACATAAAATATCACATATTTCTTCATGCCTGTTTGCCAGTTTGAATTGTTCTACATTATTGATATTGCCTTTGATTTATATGTCTGTATTCTTTCTTTATTATGTAAATCCTGTTATCAAAACATGTACTTTGGGCTGGAGGCCTGTATTACTGTAATAAACAACTTGAACTTGAACTTGAATTTCACCAAATAGGAGTTTGAAAACAGCTTCGTATATCATGTACAATGTTCTACATATTTCCAGCCGAAAATTCCCGATGACACAAGAGCTGTAATAAATCTGGCTACTCCTCTTATAGGTCATTTTCATTTATAAAACCTAACTTAATTGTGACATTAGAGTCGAGAGTGGAAATGTAAGAGGTGTTTTAGAACGACATCTTACAAACTTATGTGTCTTCGTTGTTGGCACGAATCATCTCCCATATGTGCCTAGAACACGTGTTACAGCCAATGGGTAGCAATCATTGTTGACCAATGCAAGGAAGAGTACATGCATGATTAATGTATTTGTAGACCTGGAATTAGATGTCTTTGCATAGGGACAAAGGTTTGAGCTTGAATGCCAATAATAAAAGATCAATAAGTCCCTCATCTGGGAGTATGTATAAATCGGTTCCTACGTACTGTTACGAGACATTAGATCAGTGCCTACTGGAACTTAGACATGGAGAACTTGCAAGTTGTACTGCTTTTATTCTCGGTATTCCTCGTAACTTGTTTTACTGAAAAGATGTGTACGAAATCTGAATTTCTAAGTGACATACATACAGATAAGATGCTTTCCAATAGCTCTTTCATGGTTATTTCAACTGATGGGATTATGATATGTGCGAGAAGCTGCCTCTTTAGATCCAAGTGTAAATCTTTCAACTTCAACCGTGTCACTGGAGAATGTCATCTGAACAAAATGACCCTCAATTCCACAACAGTTTTATCAACAGTGAGTGACTTCACCTTCTCTGATATTGCCTACTGGCCTGAAGGACTTGCTGGACCATGTGCTTCTCACTCGTGTCCTCTCAATTCCTATTGTGATCCCACGGACGCGTATTCCTACAGCTGCATCATCACTGAGTGTTTGAGTCTGCCCAATGTAGACAATGGTCACTTCGATGTAGATCCGGAGGAGAGTGCTATAGGCACGACAAT
Organism: Steromphala cineraria; assembly: GCA_916613615.1. NCBI lineage: Eukaryota > Metazoa > Mollusca > Gastropoda > Trochida > Trochidae > Steromphala > Steromphala cineraria. Next base: position 63,109,736 of record OU744728.1, on the reverse strand, counting down.
AACTCTGACCTGTGATGCTGACTACCTGCCAGACAGTGGAGTTGTTTGTCAGGAGAACGGTACCTGGAGTAGAGCGGGGTGTGTCCTGGTGACGTCCTGTAGCGTGCTGAAGAAGCTTCTGCCAGACAGTGAAGATGGGGAGTATTGGCTCGTCCTGACCAGCATCAGCAACTACAGAGCCAGGATTTACTGTCACAACATGACCTCTCTTGACCCTCAGGAATATCTGACCCTAACCAACGTCAATTATGGCATCTATCCGCAGGTCATGAACACTAATTGTGATAGTCAGGAAACAGAACTCCAATTCAGTTGTGAAGATCTTGGAGGGGAAATTTGGTTCAGCAAAATAAAAATTCAAATTCTATCTATGAAGGTCTACGCTATTGACTTGACGTTTGCTAACATTTCAAACAGGCGTGAGTATCTGAGGTACGGCCATGCCCACGATTGCTATACGTACCACCACGATACTGACACACTAAGTTGTGGTATAAAGGGGAACTTCACCATCGATCTTGAAGGAACTGGATGGAGGATCTCGGAGGACCAGCAGTGGTCAGTGTATGGGTGGGGACCCTACATGAAGCCCGTGGAAAGATCCAGAAATGGGACGTACATATTTCTCCAGTGTGGGGGGTACGACGGGGGTTGTGAGCCTACGGGGGGATTATTTCTCACTCCATATCCGGAGGATATGAGCTCAGAGTAACTATAGACTATTGGGGGATACTGGTAAATAATTTTGTGAGACCAATAGATTGCATCGAGTATCGTGAGTTAACTTTATATACTGGTAGAGACATGAATTAATACAAGTATAACATTTCAGTTGTCGATTGGCGAAAACAAACCTCTAGTTTGAAAACCACCAAGTGTTCTCAACAAGAAAAAAAATATATAATTGTTACTAGGGAAGAGACTGTCTAAATCTAAATTTTTCAAATGAATAATGAAAGAATTTGATGTTGGTGATGTAGATCTTCGGATTTTCCATGATTTGAAATGTTTTCCAAGGGTAAAGACAAACGTTTCTCACCTCGAACGCGTGCATAGAACGGTCTGCTTTATAACTGTATCAATTTGTTGCATTTATTATTATCAAGACTAAGGACACCATGCTTATGTTCGCTTATGTGTTCCGTGTAATTTTGTTTAACCGTTTTATAAAATTATCTTATCATTGTTAGATAGCTGTCAGATATTCCAATGTTGCTTACTTGTATCATTTAGCAGATGACGCACGTCAGGAAGATTTGAAATAAAATAACACATTTCACAAATGTTTTGTTTTATAACGCATACAACACTTAAGTCAAACAATAAAACGGCATTCTGTATATTAACTGGATCTTATCAAGTGGAGTGACGTCAACGAGTGACAAAAGACAGTGCTTGTTAACACGTTAGTGACTCAAGCCAAACCATGTCGAGCTAGTGCATATTATATATATATATATATATATATATATATATATATATATCACAAATTGTGGGAATCTCGTCCACCGGGAGAGTTACCTTCATCAATAGTACAGAGGCAAACAGCAATCGTTCAATACAACAGAGGGGAAAACAAGAAATGAATGCAAATATATTCCTTCGTCATGACGTCTTTATGTAGCATAGGGGTTGATTCCCTTGACGCGGCACTGTCGGGTTATTGGCTTGAATGAAGGAAAACAAACTTTAGATGAGAAAGGAATCTATTTATTCACATGATAATTTCACAAGCTTTATAAATTGTCTATTGTTTCTTATACAAATAACTGGTTTTGGTTTCTTTATGCAAAAACGCGAAGGACATTTGTATTTTTTATCAACTTGTATTGATATATTTGATATTAAAAGACACTTGGGTGACACTCTCCAATAACCGTCCTCTGAAAAAACGTTCTATCTAAAAATCATTGCATAACGTTTAACATAACACAATATTGATAATATTTAGGAATTGCTTATAATTTGTTCACATTGTACGATAGTATAGATTAAGTTTAACTACGGTATTTAGTACGTTCAAACCCATAAAATAGTTTGTATTTTCAAAATCACGTGAAAGAGAATAAAACTAAACACTGACATAGAAGATAAACGGATTATCTCCCCTGAACTGCAAACTTGTATATTTGATGTGGGTGTTAGTGTCGTAGAGATCATTGTATTGACATGTCCAGTAGGCTTCAACCAGGAACTGTCTTTGAAGAAGCCGTTGTTAACTATCAAATTTCTGTAATCAACTGCTGCTTGCTTAGGAACTCTTTGACGAGCAGGGTCGCTGAAGTTGACATGAAAAAGCCCCCATTTGTCCTGGTAACCAGTACCAATCTCGTAACTATCATCTAATGACCGTACAGTATAACCAGTGACGTCACATCCGTCAACAGTAATGGCTGAAACAGATTGTGTTGTTGCTGCAGAGAATGATAACAATAAGGGAACATTGTCAGGAACATAGTAGGCATATGCCATGGATAGAGAATAATTGTGCTACTTATGACCGAAACCATGAAAATAACAGTTTCAAACTTTGAACTGGCGAATAACTGTCCATACCTATATTTTTTAACATCATTGACAAAATGTGACGTCATATCGTTAGCAGTGTTGAAAGTCATATATTCATGAACGTCATGGAAATATTTTATCTTCTCCCAATAGTTGCAATTATGTTCATATTAGGTCTGTTTACTTTTTAGGTTAAGCCTTGCCCCCAATCTGAATAAATTTAGATCGACCTTATACAAAAAAAACTAAATTATTTAGATTGGCCATGCCCAAGACAATTCTTTGAGAAAAATAGAGGAGAGATCTGCTTTTTGAAACAGCTTCATACGGGAACAAAGAAATATTGCTTTTCTAAAAGTTGAAAAACCAAATACCTTTCAGTACTTCGTTTGCCGTATGCTTGATGAACTCTGACCTCGATGCACCATCCTGGACACCAATTTCGGTAATAATTACTTCCGGGTTATTGTAACGATGTCGTATGTGTTTGAGCAGCCTTCTCAGTCCTTCATAGCTCGCAGTTTCACTGGGGTTGATTATATCATGATTGTCATATAATGAATACAAAATCAAATCATGATAATGATTTATGAATGAAATGTAATTCTGGTGTTTTTTTGTTATGTTATTGGTCTTACTGAATTGGCTACATAAACTGTTGTGTTCTGAAAAAAGACAGTACAGCACATTCCGTGTGTTCCTTATTTTTACATTTGCTATTTCTGAGATAAAACAAGCTATCCAAATATGTTTTCGTATTATTTCGTATATGTAACAGTTTACATTCATAGGAAATGAAACATGGTTACGAAGATAAACTACAAATATTCCAAATCAAAATCAGGTCAAACACAACCGATGTTTAATTTTTCCCTTGCTTTATCTACCTTTATTGCTTTCCTTTACAACAGAAATTTGGGTATGATTAAAATGTACGTTTCTTTAACGCAGTGACAGAATGAAAGTTGACGCTTTACACGGATAAACAGCTCTAACCTCGCTCCTCCAGCACCCACACGACGGAGATGTTCATCATTCACAAAGCCTTGAAGAGACAGATCACTGTCCACATTCTCTACAGTCCAGGCTGTCCTATAGTCCAGGCCCACGAAATCGGCTGTGTCTGAAGTTCAAGTGACACTATATCAGTCGCGTTCATGTATGAACAACAGACAGTGAAATTTAACATAACGTATTTCTTGCTTTTTGAAAAATCTCTACCGATTTGGTGACCAGTTTGAAGTCTTACATAATAAACATCAAGAGTCTTCAAAAGATGACATATCCCACCGGTCCCAAATAAAGTAGCGTTTCCATGGAAACCACCAAAAATAAATATACGAAGAAGTTGAAAATACCAAAAGGCACATCTATATAAGTTGACTATTAAACATACAAATTTACATTGATCTAGGGCTAACAGTTTTTGAGTTATGCTCCGGAAATCGAAATCAAAGTTACATTTCCATGGAAACCGCCACAAATAAAAATTCGAAGAAGTTGAAAATACAAAGAGGCACATTAACGTATGCTGACTAATCCGTATACCAAGTTTCATTGGGCTAGGTCTAATAGTGTTGAGTCCTCCTCTGAAAACGAAATGATTACGGACGGACGGACAGAATGACGGACAACAACAGGGTATATCATTATTAGAGTCAAGTTACTGGTAAAAACATCCTCGCGAACCATGTTATAAGATTAGGTCATAAATATATTCTGATTTGATTAATACGGGTTAACCATAATTCGTATGGTGGCAGAATGTCGCCCCTTCATTTGAAAGGTCATGGTAAACTGTCTATTTACAAAAACTACCATTGGACATTTGCCTTTTGCAATTATCTGGTTTCAACAAACTTGTTACATCTTGAAATCAAGTTATTGGACACGATTTCGAGGAATATACCTTTCAGACCTTCGCTGGTATCTTCACTGACTGTAGATATCAAGTCTGAAGGCAGAAAGCGCTCCACAGAAGCAGGGAATCTTCCAGACCCTGGAATTGGGTCCATGAACATCCCGAGACGGAAATCTAAACTTCTGTCAGCCGCGTCGTTGTCAGCAGGGTCACGTGGGTTTGCAGGTATTGGCCAATCAGCAGACAGAGAAATGCCAATCTTCCCTGGAAAGATAAAATTTGTTCTTACAGGACGATCGTTATGAACAAAATGACTCAAAGGACATGTGTGAAATTGAAAATGTTGTGATAATGACGCAGGGTTATCGTTATACCAATGTGAGTTTAGAAATGTCAGTGTTACATTCACTAGTGAGGACGATGTTTAACATTACTTTATTCTAGCTTGAAATGTACATGTCACTTTATGTTCATTATAAAAACTTACTTCCTACATAAGCTAAATATAATGTACATATTTAATATTAAATCGTCCGGATCACACAATCCTCTGGGTCTTATTCCAAAATGTAGGCTACTAGGACTGTACCATGTTGTGTAGACTTGTATCTCCTCTGGTACAGATGGTACACAGCTGCATGCGCCTTCAGCAACACGACCACAGCTCTGTACCTCTCCTCGCCATACCAGTCTGCCACCTCGTAGGGCTTGTTGTGGGTGATCCATGTCTTCACCTGGCGGTCGTATAGGACAGAGTGTATAAATTTCGGACAATTCACATGTACATAGAATTTTTGTTCTTTGCTGCTCGAAAATTATAAGTATTTTCTGGGTTGTTTAAACAAAAAAAACAAAAAAACTAATTCTAATTTTCTGTTGACAGTGGTATACTCTCATACTTTGATGGTAATTTAAATTTCAGGGCGAACTTGGAATTTGAATGTTATTTGTTCATTTACAGTCGGTTTTCTCATAGTTTGTTTTATGTAAAAAAATAAGTGTATATCTATGTAGGCAAGTCTTGATCTCTAAGTAGATAAGCTATACATCTAAAGAATCCCTCTGGCACTCCAACCTACCCGGTCCCCGAAACGTTTGAAGCATGTATCAGCATACATTTTAAAATGTTCAATATGAGACTCATTCTTCCAGCCCCGGTTGTTTTCCATCCATTGGGGGAGGTCCCAGTAATGCAGGGCTACGATTGGCTGGATCCCAGCATCAGTCAAAGCATTAATGAGGTTGTTGTAAAAGGCAACGCCAACCTCATTGACGTCATTTCCGGGTGACATAACACGTGACCAGGAGATACTGAAGGAATAGGTCTTGGCCTGCAGAAGCGTAAAATAGTTATTAATAATGGACATTTAAATTAATAGAATTGAATTGTGGTTTTAAAGCAATGCTTTGAGAAGCGTAATGTTTTGGACGTTAATGCCGAATATCAACTTTGACATTGACTCAAAACTGAAAGTGACATCAACAGTTAACGTAGTCAAAAGTAGACATAGTATTGCATAACTATATATTTCAATGACAGTTCATGCTATCAATCAATGACATATTTTATTTAGGGGGGATTGGGGAGACGGGTTTACCTTTTGCAGATGTTTCACTTAGGTATTTTTAAATCCCCAAAAGGGGTTGAGAGTTGCATTAACTTGTTTCCAAGGCTCATATTTCAGTTTGTCTAAAGCTGAAACTAACGTTAAGCATCCTGAGTGCAGCTACGTCCTCCATGTAGTGATGGTAGCTGTCTGACTGGACCTGCCTCGGGTCGTACCCCCCAGTCATACCGTCCAGCACACTCGGGCTCCGACCTGGGTATAGACGGATATGGAATAGTCCTACAGGCTAGTTACTGAGAGACAAGCATCTGACGCATCAAATACTATTATGATATTGATGAACAGGTTTTAAAGAAATCTCGTTACATTTTAGATCACATTATCTTTGATAGTAAACTAAGAAATATCATAAAACAGTGTGTGCCTGTACACAGCGCCATACCATCCTTGTTCCACGCCCCCTCAGTTCCATACGCACTGCTTGAAGCCCCCCACAAGAACCTGCTCGGGAACATGCCGTACAGCATCTGGTCTTGAAAGGGCAAGGATGTCGGCCTCAAAGGGTCTGTGGCAGATCCTTCGGTGAACCCGTTTTCCTTGATGACTCTGTGGTAGAACGCTGCTGAGGCCTTCGGGCTTCTTGGTCTTTCGGGGTCTGAGAAATTTACGAAATATAATCCGAACTTTTCCGTAAAACCCTGACCCCACTCGAAGTTGTCCATAAGCGACCAGGCAGTGTAACCTTTCACATTGACTCGATCAAGGTTGACAGCTGAAAAAAATACGATTCGTCTGTTTTGGAAAAAACCCATAAAGAGGTTGATTATGAAGTATCATTATTCAAATTATGTATTTGCTAAGATAAAGGTCCTTGGTCTGCTGCAATGACCCTTGACCTCGCGAGGTTATACAGGTCTCAGTTATTGTGAGTTTTTGTTACAATAGTTCAATATATTTATATTGAATCAAAAATGATGTTTAAAATAATTCAATTGAAAAAGTACAGATTATTTGATAATACGTCGGATTTGAGATAAAAAAAAAAGAATAAAAGAAATACACAAATTTTAAATGTATATCAATCGAGGATTCTAACTTGCGTATATGTACATTTTAAAACATCTGCATTTGGAAACTAGTGGCACCCATAATTACCTTGAAGAATTTATTGATGTAAGCTTTGTAATCAGAGACGTGTGGCATTCGGGACTTACTTTTGAGAAAATTGTTGATATTACCTCTGTAAAAAGAAACTTAACATTCTGGACTAAACTTTACGAATTCGTTGGTATAAGCTCTGTAATGGAAAATTTTTGGCATCCTGGACTTACTTTTTGGACCTCGTTGGTATAAGTTCTGTATAAGAAAACCTTTGGCGCCCTGGACTAACCTTTGAGAACCTCGTTGATATAGGCTCTGTAATAGGAAACCCTGTGTGTATCGTCCAGACTACCATTCCGATCTGACACTCCGTTCTCTGTGACGTAGATAGGATAGTCACCGTACCGATTCCGGAACCAGTTTAACGTCCTCCGGATTGCAAATGGTGTCACCTTCAGCCAGCTTGAACCAGATCTAAAAGTGCATATAAGGCATATTTGAACTTAAAGGAAACCAATATGATATACTGAAAACCCTCATACACATGTGGTATGTTTTAGATTGTGCAACTAATAATACACTCGGAAGTTTGACCTTCAGCGACAACTAGCACTGAAGCAGGGTAACTACAGGTTCTTCAATAGCCTTTTAAACTAAGTAATTAGATTAAATTCAATATATGTTCGCCTTTCTGAAAACCACACATTTTAAGATTTTTGGAATGTCCTTAACTAGATGGGTAATGAATTCAAAATGGACATTTTTGCTTGTTTTCGGTATACATTTGTAGATGTCGAAGCAGAAAACATTGTTTGTACTATGCTAACCTTCTTATTATGCCTTAACGTTGAAAATTAATTACCAATGTAAGTTAAATTTACCTTAGAAAAGATTTCATTTAAAGGGTTGGGGGCAAAACCTATTTTCAAACCGATCATTTCCCCTTTGCATTACCTCCCTTAGCTCCTATAGTTTGCGAGTTCTGATAAGCCACTAAATTTTCAATCTTTTTAAGAAAAATCTGACAACACTAAAAAAGAAACACTTTTGTAGATGATGTGTTTGTCTTCAGATAGGGAAATTAATGCAATCTGATTATGAGGAAACATCAGAACAATCTAAATTAGTTAGTTCAAATGTCATGACCTAATCTTTTGTGGACATTATAAGGTGTTCTGAATGGGACAAGGGGTTATCATATTTTTGCCCCAAAATTACTATTTAACATTTAAAAATTTCAAACTAGATTTTCTCAACAGTAGAAATGTGTGGGTTATCATAGTTTTGCACCGAATCCTTCAGCAATTTCAGTAACATATGCCTGCGAGGGGCATTTGGAATAATGGTATTCTCACCAAGAAACTTAAAACAGCGTTATAAAGTCAAATGTACCTGTAAAACCTCATACACATGAAGGAGGGTAAGGTCTATAGGTATATATGACTTTCTAATGCTGTTTTAAAACGATATATGTCCCTATTATTCACACATTGTCAAGTACCCGAGCCAGCTAGGATCCTGGTCTGTCTGAAGCCCTGAGTCAGTGCTGTAGTCTGGCGCGGTACCGGCCGGGGGGTCTTCAACCCAGATCCTGCTCGCCGTGTACAGGTTCAGTCCGTAGAAATCAGCAGAGCCTTGGTACACAGATCATCTCAAGACATTATACGAAGAGGAATCATATTTGAAAAGAGGCAATATTAATGATGGTCACTTTCCTGTACAAGACAAAGAAAACATGATAGTGAGCCCATTCCCGAAACCAAAATTTGACTGATAACTTTAGTTAGTAATACTACCAAATCTTAAGTTACATTACTTAACAGGCCGACAACCCACGGGCTCGACAAATAAATTTCTTATGATCCCAATAGTATAGACTGGCAAGACAATGAGTAAAAATGTCTGGCCTAGGGGAGACCAGGGCAAAGCGCGCCCCCGGGGCAAAGTGACCACGCCTTATTTCTTCAAACCTATCGACAAATGGAGTAATTTATCATAACCAACGAATGAAAGCAACCGAAATGAAGCGTTGTGACCAACGCTGGAATAATTTGAGTTGTGGACGCAGAATTTCAAATATTCGAAAAAACCCGATTGTACTATAAGGAATGGATATGTCTTAAATTCAAATATTTCATAAAAATACAAAACGGAACATTGAACTCTCGTGCACACGTAACATGAATTGGTATAATTAATTCATTTAATAATGAAATTTTTAATTACTTGCTTTAATGACTTTCTGTGATGAACTTAACAAATGCTACCCTTGATGGGGCAAAACGCGCCGAGGGGAGCGCTTTGCCCCGTGTGTTATAAAATTATGTTTTTGGTTAACATATTGGTTTAAAAGTTATTATTGTACATTTCATAAGCAAATAGTGTAGAGGAGAACTATTATTTTCATATCAGCATTCTGCTGTATTTTATAAAAATGAAATATACCATTTTACTTAAAGGGTTTTGTTTTGTTATAGAATGACGACAAGTAGCAGTTACAAAAACATATTTGTCTGTTCTTTTCTTAAATCAAGAAAATATGATTCATTGTATATTACTGTTCAACCCTAAACGATAAGCAATTTATGCCGTTCTGCCAAGTTCGACACAAAATAGATGATATGAATTCTTTAATTCGTCCACATAACCAATTCAATTCTTCTTTTATTCTATTTATTACTGGTTTTGATATTCAATTACCTACATTTTTAACACTTTCGTAGTTGAAAGAAATGTACATGTACCAACCGTAACGATATTTGGTCATTGAGAATGTTGAACATGTAGGTCCATGACATGTTATGGAATATTTTGCGCATCTTTGCATATATTGCCAACTTCTTTGTTAATTCTATCCTTCATATGGGTTCGATAGTTGCCTTGCATTATCAAGATGATAGCTTTTGATTTGAATTGGCTGATTATTGGTGTGTAATATCTATTACATTCTGTGTTGTTTTTCGAATGGGGCAAAGCGCCCAGGGGATTGGGCACTTTGCCCCAAACTACAGGGCAAAGCGCGCCCCCTTAATCAAAATATATATACGCAAATATATCCTTATGTCGAAATGGTAGATTAAAAAAGCAGGTTCCATGTAACAGTCTATGTGACAAGTATTAGAGATAATGTGCAAGTTGCATTCTGTATATGTCGTGGTGCCCACTAGACGCACTTATATGTTAGGGGGCGCGCTTTGCCCTGGTCTCCCCTACCCTTATTCTGACGTATTTCAACGTTGGTAAATTCCGGCAATCTTGACTTAGTTAGGTTTTCCTTCCGACTTAGTTCGGCAATTCTCGTCTTCATATACTCCGGGTAGTCGCCGCTACCAAATATGGGATCTGAGTACCACCCGAGGAACCACTGGAGGCCGAGATCTGATGCTTGGATGTCGGAGAGACTGAGCGGGTCCCGAGGTACGTTGTACTGCGCGTTCAGTGTGATTCCTACCTTACCTGGAGATGAACAAATACTCATTATATACCTACCAGCCACATAATGTGCTGCTTGAATCCAGGCTAAGTAAACCTAGCCTCAATATTATCCGTTTCACTCCTATACTGAGTCTAGAAAGGCCTAATAGAAGGTCTTGACAGCCCACGTATCAAATTGACCAATCAGAACTCAGCTTACCACGCCACAATAGCCTGCCTTAGCATGTATAACGTTGGAGGGTCATAGATCGCAGACAGGTCAGCTGACGCGACCCTCTACTAGACCCTTCTAGACTCAATATAGAAGTGAAACGGATAATATTGAGGCTAGGTTTACTTAGACCGGCTTGAATCTTGAATCAAACTTTTTACCTTTATTATCTCGTTAAAGAGACTGACAATCTTGTTAAATAAAAAACTGTGGTTAAAAACAGTATTCTGTTACCCTGCTGCTGTGTCCAGAAGAAGTTATAGTACATCCTGTAGGTGCCGGTGTGGGCCCTGATTATGTTGTGGGTGGCGATGTACGGGAAGGTCCCTGGTTCCCGGAGCCCGGGGGCAGCGCTTCCTGTCCCGTACCCGAAGTAGGACGTCACCCACGGCTCGTTGAACGTTATCCACATCTTCACCTGCCCAGACAGTCCAGTTGCTTAGATCCAAATACTGATGAAATCGTTACACGCCGGATTAAAGATTCTTATTTTCAATAAATAAAGTGTATATTATGCTCTATCATTTCATATGAGTGTGCCAAGTTTTAGACGTTTATTTACTGAAATATTACAAGTTCTTTACAGGCATTGTCAACCCCGATCTGTGGAAATATACGACATGAGTTGTTGGTAAGTAGCATATCCTACGTCTTGTATGTTTACTTCCTGTGAAGGTCAACGTCACTAAGCAGCATCCATGCAAAGTTTCATGCTTTAATCCGGCAGGAAACGATTTTCACCTTAAGGAACTTTACTAAGAGTCACACAAGGTCATCAGCTTATCTTCTCCTCTTATTAATTTTCTTCTCATTAACGGTCAATTTAAACTTCCTTGAGAGCTTAGCTTGAAGAGCCTTTATATATCTAATCAATATTTAATATCAGTATTTTAATCCTGTTTAATAATTGACAACGTCTACTTGTCTTTAAGCATGATCAGCATGCTTGCATCAAAGCTCTCACTTTTGGTATTCCTTATACTGGCGCGTTTTAAGCTCATTTCAACTTACCTTTAAAGTAGGATTTTTGGTAACCAGCGTTATCCTATAATTGTATACTAACTACTGATTGATAACACTATTCATAAAAACGACCAAATAAACTGATATGGTCTCCCAATGGACTAATGGCATGATATAGTGTCCTGCTTCAATCTTAATCATTTCTTCATAATTTTCACGTATTAGACTGTCTTTAAAACAATGAGATTAAATCATTTATAAATGATTGAAATGTGAGAGCCGCAGATGAATGGCACCTTCCGATTGTAGTTCATACCCTTATCAAGTCTTGTTTGTGACGATTATTGTACTTCAGGCTGGAGTGCCTTCAAAGTTAAAGGTACTTAAAGGTAATATTCGCATATCTTGCTATTTTCCATTCAACGACTCTTTACCTTGTCATTGTATCTCTATAACATTTAATCTATGGGTTAAAATTCACATTCAATGTCCCTTTCCCTGTCATCGCTTTGAGCATACATGTGTATGGAACTAGCGCAATATAAGCAACCTTATTATTATTATTATCGTAGCACTTGATAACGTTAGACCCTTTAAACCTTAGTCTCGGAGTTAAAACTCGCAGATCTCTTGATTTTTTAGTATTACAGCATGCTCGGTGCCGCCGATTAACAAGCGCTCCGCGCGACCGTATATGTCCGTACCTCCCCCTTGTTCAAGTACCCATTGTACAGCTGAAGAACTGAGTGCAATGCGAATGAAGTGCTTGCACAAGGACACAACACAGCTTAAGGCACAAAGTTTGGTGTCTCCACCGGGATTCGAACCCGGGCAGTTGGCATAAGTAGCAAGCATCTTTATCACTACATCACTGTGCTCAATCTTTTACCTTTAGTCTAAGGGTTACAATTCGCATATGTTATCGTTTTAAGCCCTCGTCCCTTACCCTTTCCCCTTAGTCGACGGCAAGGATAACATTTTAACCTAAAGTCTAAAGTATATGAGTAATTCGCATTGCTTGCTGTTTTCCCTCAAACGTCCCTTATCCTGTCACCGTTGCTCTCTATAAGGTTAAGATCCCATAACCTAAAGGCTATTGGTTAAATTCGCATATCTTGCTGTTTTTTCTCCCAAGTGTCTTACCCTGTCTCCAAAGCTTTCGAAGCAGAGTCTAGCGTAGGCCGTGTACTGGTCAACTATGGATTCATTCAACCATCCGCCGTGTAGCTGCAGGGCTTGGGGCAGGTCCCAGTGGTAGATGGTAACCATGGGTTCGATCCCGGACTTCAGGAGCTCGTTGATAAGGTTATTGTAGTAGTCTATTCCGGGTTTGTTTATGCTGTGTGTTGTTCCATCTGGGAGAATTCGGCTCCAGGAGATCGAGAACCGATAGTGACTAACCTAGTGGGAGATAAACACAATCCTGGCGTGAGATTATGGGTCATTGAAGTCGAGAATCGATTGTGATTGGACCGTTGGGAAAAAGCCTGATAACTTGGTTTAAACGGTGCAAAATTCTCCGGGAATCGTTGAAAATAAGAACTTGATTCAAGGCATAGCCACTGATCTTTACATAGTGTATATTACCGCAAGTGATGTGCATTACCCCAAATGATATGCCATTCTCAAATTGATAATTTTGTATTGCCGACGTGAAATGTATTAACAAAGTAATAGACATTACCAAATGTCATTTATACTTAAAAAAGCATCACGTTTAGAGTTGTACAAAAGCCAAAATGATGCATATTACCAAATGTGATGTGTTTAATCATAATTGATAAAATACGATGCATATCAACCAAAGCGATGTATATTTTCCAAGGTTATGTATATCCACCCAAGTGATGTATATAACCAAAGTAATATGTTTTATTTCAAGTGATGTATATTATTTCAGGTTATGTATATCGCCCTTAGTGATGTATATTACCCTGGGTTATGTATATCAATCCAAGTGATGTATATTGCCCTGGGTTATATATAAAATCTAAGTGATGAATATTACCCTGGGTTATGTATACCAACCACAGTGATGTATATTACCCTGGATTATGTTCATCAATCCAAGTGATGTATATTACCCTGGGTTATATATAAACTCAAAGTGGTGTATATTACCCAGGATTATGCATATCAATCCAAGTGATGTATATTACCCCGGGTTAAGTACATCAATCCAAGTGAAGTATATTATCCAAGGATATGTTTATCACCCAAAATGATCAACCCACGTGATGTATATTACCCTGGGTTATGTATATCAAACCAAGTGATGTATATTACCCTTGGTTATGTATACCAACCCAAGTGATGTATGTTGCCCTAAGTTATGTATACCACCCCGGTCGATGTTTATTGCCCTAAGTTATGCATACCAACCCAAGTGATGTATATTGCCCTGGCTTATGCATGCCAACCCAAGTGATGTATATTACCCTGGGTTATGTATATCAAACCAAGTGATGTATATTACCCTTGGTTATGTATACCAACCCAAGTGATGTATATTGCCCTAAGTTATGTATACCACCCCGGTCGATGTATATTGCCCTGGGTTATGCATACCAACCCAAGTGATTTATATTGCCCTGGGTTATGTATGCCAACCCAAGTGATGTATATTACCCTGGGTTATGTATACCAACCCAAGTGATGTATATTGCCCTGGGTTATGTATGCCAACCCAAGTGATGTATATTACCCTGGGTTATGTATACCAACCCAAGTGATGTATATTGCCCTGGGTTATGTATACCACCCCAGTCGATGTTTATTGCCCTAAGTTATGTATACCATCCCAGGTGATGTATATTACCCTTGGTTATGTATACCAACCCAAGTGATGTATATTGCCCTGGCTTATGCATGCCAACCCAAGTGATGTATATTACCCTGGCTTATGCATGCCAACCCAAGTGATGTATATTACCCTGGGTTATGTATACCAACCCAAGTGATGTATATTGCCCTGGGTTATGTATGCCAACCCAAGTGATGTATATTACCCTGGGTTATATATACCAACCCAAGTGATGTATATTGCCCTGGGTTATGTATACCATCCCAAGTGATGTATATTACCCCAAGGTGTTTCAGCATGGCAACATCCTGCTTGTACTTGTGGTAGCTATCACACGCCACTTGACCCGTCTCACCATTCACGACATGCCCCGGGACGGCAGTGAACAAATCCCATATACTCTCTCCCTTACCTGCAAGCGAATTCTCAGAACAAGGTAACATAGACTATGCAAATATAAGACGTTGTAAGCATATAGTGAGCGGAGCTGGTTTGTTTCACCAGCCCCGTCGTTATGGTAGGGACATTGATTTTAACAATCTCCACCAATCTTCATATCCGGAGTAGCATGTAATTGAAATTTTTCGTACGCTTCACTTACCATAAGAAATTCTTACAGTTACATCTGGTTTGAATATACAATATATACTGAAAGTACTGTTTTATTGCATCCGGGTAGTATAACTATTTTCTGTTGCTTTGAAAAACAAATATCCATAAGTAAATCGTTCATCTGTGATATTATGGGGGATACGCTTCCGTAATTCTTCACTTCAGTAAGATACATGTTTCATTTCGCAAGAGAAGGCTACTGTACTCACAAACTGCAAATCAAAGTAGAACAATATCTAGGTATATTTAAAAGAAAAATAATACCTACCATCTGCGTTGTAGCCTCCTTCTATTTGATAGCTAGCAGTCGCCGCGCTCCACACAAACCCGTTGGGGAACTTGCCGTAATAGAACTCGTCCACATACTGGGCAGCCGAGTTGAGGCCCCCTATACCTCTGTAGCCGCGCTTGAACCCGTTCTCCGCTGAGAGAAACATATCGATATCAAACTTATTGACTGTACAAATTCATTTATCCCACGTACCTCATAAAACCTCCTCAATTCAGCCTCTAATGACTCTAGGCAAAAGATAACTCTAGAGTTATCCCATAACTCTAGAGTCATCTGAGCCTAGCCCGAAATAATTCTAGAGTGCTCTAGGCCTAGTCCCAAATAACTCTAGAGACATATGGGCCCAGGGAAACGCCCAGTCTCAAATGACTCTGTCCAGGCTCAAACGACTCTACCTCAAATTCAACATTTTCAAATCTTCATCGACGAAACTATGATATAAAGTCATTGCGGGCTAGCCTCAGATAACTCTAGGAGATGAATCAATAATTATTGATGAACGAATGTGCAATTCCATAACCTACAACCGACGGGGTGTCTGTTCCGCCTCCGTTTTTGATACGCGTTTGCTCCACTTCGCGTTTGCTCCACTTCGCTCGCGGTCTGACCAGGGTATCGTCAGCGATGTACCCTGGTTTCTGTGGGCGATGTGGACTAAGGAAGTCGGGGACACATGACCCCCACTCCCTCTGTCGTTCATGCACCTCCGCTTGCTCCCTGCACGACAGGTGTGAAGAATGTGAGTCCCTCTCGACGAAAGCTTTTAAGCTCTACCTTCAGGCGCTAAGGAAGAGCGAGAGGGACGCGTTAGGTGCGAAGCGTAGAGGTCGCATCTCCGGGAACCCGTCGGCCTCGCCCACCATCGCCCACCATCACCACCCCCGGAGTGGTTCGTGAACGGGGCTCCGATTCAGACAGGTACGCGCGCAGGGGGAGTGTCGGGAATCAGTCATACCCCCCCTTCCCTCTCGTCCATCCGTTCATCACCGTTCCTCGTCGGTGTCCTCAGCCCCCTCCGGCACGTCACCCCCTCGAGTGCGGAAGAAGTCTAAGAAGAAGAAGAGGAGGTCGGAGGATCGAAGTCAGTTTGATCAGGCGGCCTTCTCCACTCAACTGCTCGCGTCCGTCAAGGTCATGGTGTCGGGGATGCTAGACGTCAGGGGGTCTGCCCCGCCGGCTAGCGGACGATGGAAGGTGACTCCCCTCCTGGGGGAGGAGTTAACTCACGAGTCTCCTTCCTCGCGGGCTCACTTGGAGTCATTTTGTAAGGAGGAAGCCCCTCGTTGCTCGAGGCAGGTCTTTCCCGCCCCCCCCCGCCCCCCCCCCCCCCATCGGCTGTTCGACACGTCGGGAACGGATTTCATTTCGACGATCTCGGCTGCCGCGCCGGGTAAGCTCATTCCCCCCTTGTTTTGTCGGACCGTCAGCGGTCCAGCCTCCCGGTGGCGGACCCCCGATTCCTCTCAACCCTCCGATCTTGGACGAGGACATTAGGCGGGTCGCCACACCCTCCGCGGCTCGCCACGTGTCGGACGCCCATCTTGTCAACCTGGACAAAAATGCCAGATCCATCCTGGGGACAGTGAACTCTGTCGCCCACGCCTGCAAGTCAATGACGGCCTTCGCCAGGGAGGCGGAGATGGAGAAGGGGTCCCTGGCTCTCTACCGCGCGTTTGGCTCCCTTGGCGGGAGGACTAGCGCAGGTGATGCGTCAACACAGGGGTGGGGGGCCCTCACTCCCAGCGTAGCACAAGGAGATAGACAAACGTCTCTTTGGTGTCTATCTGCGGTCCGCTATCCTGGATGCCTACAAAGCCAAGGAGTTAGCCCCGCCGGCTCGGACTAATCCCCATTAGATCAGAGCCATCTCAGCCACTATGGCTTTTCACAGCAACATCGCCGTAGCGGACATCATGTCGGGCTGTTTCTTGAAGTCCGGCATGGTTTTCGCTAACCACTACCTCCGAGACTTGTCCACGGAAGACCTTGCGGGCGTGGCAAGGCTGGGGCCACACGTGTTCGCGCAGCATCGCACTGCAGGTGCGGCTGCTCCCTAGAGGGGTCTCAGCTCACCGATAGGTCTTGTTTTGCTTTCTGTTGTTTTTCAATAAACTTCGCATCGCATCTCCGTATCGTTTGTTCTTTCTTCCGCCCGGGCGGGCTTCCCTCCTTAGGAGGGGAGCTGGGCACCCGCCGTTAGTTAGACGTAGTGGGGGGAGTAACTGCTCTCCTGTCGCCTCGCTAGATTATGGAATTGAACATTTGTTCATCAATGTACTCATCTCCTAGAGTTATCTGAGGCTAGCCCGAAATGACTCTATCATAGTTTCGTCGATCAAGTTTGGAAAATGTTGAATTTGAGGTAGAGTCATTTATGCCTGGATAGAGTCATTTGAGACTGGGCGTTTCCCTGGGCCCACATGACTCTAGAGTTAAACTAGGCCTAGAGCACTCAAGAGTTATCTGAGGCGGTAGAGTATTTTGAGCCTATTACACCGGCAATCCAATTGTCTGAGTTCCGGTATACGCGCCAGTCGAAAGAACAAGATATTAACTTGACCAAAGTCAGGCCAAGAGTGATATTGACTTACGAAACATGATTATGTAAAAAACTTGAAAATACATGAGAATATATACCAATGTGTTTTGTAGTATTTTTCAAAACAAAATCCACCAGAATGATATTACCTATAGCTTGCGAGTACCATCTAGCCGACGCCCTGGCAGTTCGGGGCCGATCTGGGTGGGTAAAGTCGACTTGGAAGAGACCATACCGTCTCGTGTACCCGTACTGCCACTCGAAGGAGTCCAGGAGTGACCACACAGTGTACCCCAGAACGTTGCACCCGTCCAGCACCGTGGCTGCAGCAACAGGCCTTGGTCAGTTTATGTTTCATGTAGGTATGCATTCTTTTATCATTTAAAAAAAATATCTCATGATAAATTAAATGCTATATTGCCAGTGTCTCATAAGCCAATATATGGCTGGATGTCAGTTTTTACTCATGTCTGTCAGTATTTAATCCGCTTAGGAGCCACTCAATATATTGTTTTGCTCTAAACGAACGTAGATGGCATATCGATTCAAAACACGCACACAAACATAACAATGACAATCGTTGAACGGTTGTAAGTATTCGTCGAAGCCAAAATTACATGAATACTAGGTATAAAACCAACCAGACATCATCAACCCTTATCTGTTTTCACTGCTTTAGATAAGTTTCCAAAAGAACATTGTCTGGTTTCGATCCAATCATGACTTCAAACCTTCCTAGTTTCACTATTCAACATCGGTTTGCTATAAAGTGATTTTCCTGCAACAGTCGATATTTCTCGATCAAATGACACTATTGATGAAGTTCGGCATATCTATCTAACAGAGTTGGCTCTTGTTAATCTAATATTGTAATATTTGGGATTAAACTATATGAAATATTACAAAATCTGTTTTCTGATATCGGTCAAGCCCAAATGTGAACAATCTCAGTCTACGTCACCAATCGTAAGCAGTGATAATCTTAACAGTTTATCCACACAGCTGCCGAGACCTTGACAATATCAATATCCATCAACTAGCAAACACATAACATTGTGTCGATACGTGTTTAGAAATAACAAATATGCTGTATTCGCAATTATTCAATAAATAAAAGGAGAGGCAACATCATATAAGGGCACGACCCGATCGTTTTGATTGACAGCTGATTTTAGAAACAAATGCACGTCTTGGTTGTATACGAGAGACTGAATACAGGAACATGAGAGACTACATATAATAAAAGGGGAGAGTATCCAAAAGATGTTTACCTTTGAGAACTTCATTGATGTAGCGCTTGTGGAAATCCACCCGGTACTTGTCGTCTACGGCCTGTGCAATTAGCACTCCGTTCTCTGTGATGAAGACAGGAACGTTGTTGTAACGGTACTTGATACGGTTGAGCACTTTCCGGAGTCCAAAAGCAGATTCTTGTCGACTTTTCTCTGAACGTGATGGTCTGGGGAACATAACATTTTACATTCAATTGGTCTGACTTATCACCTGCCCTTGTCTTTGTGAAGCAGTTTAACGTTGTAGTGATTTATCTCTCAATTGTTATCATATATTTACTTCAGTTTGCGGTTCCTGAATAGAATAAAACAAATTAACAGAAGGCAATATTGAGATTAAAAGAAGCTCGCGCCGCATGTTGTCCCCGCTATTCAAATTTTAATTCATTTGTTACGAATAAATCGGTTAATCAGAAGTTGTTTATTATAGTTGAGCATTCCTTACGAATCCCAAGGCGGGGACTGTGTTTCGTGAACATCCTTATCGTTGTCAAATGACGGGACATCAGACACAGGCAGTTTACCTTCCTTGGTTGGGACACTTCTATAGTGATTCAGTGCAAAGAAATCAGAACTCCCTGAAATAGAAATACGACGGACTTTCAGAGAAGATAACTTTATTGCAGCCATAAGACGTTGTTGTTAGAATATGGTTTGGATAACGTTTTCATCCGCATTGTCCATCAGTGTTTCGGCTTTTGTCTTTTTGCAGAATGCATGTGTGAGTTTATGTATGCATACACGTGTGCGTATATGTATAACGCATGTGTACAATTGAGTACTTCAGGATAACCATACCTTTGAGAAGAGCCTGTTCCTCCGGTGTAAAGGGGACGATAAGGGAACAATTCTGGTACTTCCGGTCCCGACATCTCTGCTCCACCTGGTCGAGGACCACCTGAGGGAACTGACCGCTCCCGAACACAGGTTCAGCTGCCAGCCCACTGTAGAACTCCAGGGCCCTCTCCGCCGCTCTTACATCCGCCTGATTGTACGGGTCGGCAGGCTCGTACCAATTGATTTTGACGCACAGCGCACATTGTCCTGGAAATAACTTTAATTTGATAAATTGTTACTACCGTAATTGTTATTTTTGACCTTTGTAGAAAGGGTCTCTGGGTGGTACCAGTTGATTTTGACCCACAGTCCTCATGTTTCACTAGATGAAAAGAAGATACTGTTACTGATTCCCTTCAATGTACTTTTGCTTAAAGGGTCTCTGGTCGTACAAGTTGCTTTTGACCGAATGTCCACATGTGTCCGGAAATAAACTTCACTTAATAAGGAGAATAATAGCTTAGGTATGGGATCATATCGGTTTCCCAAGTCCACATTGTCCTAGTAACCGTTTTACTCAATAAAAAGAAGATACCGTTATTTGCTATTTTTTTTCGAAGCTTTTATTACAGAGCGAAACAACGATTGTTTAGTTAGATTAACTTTAGCTTAAAGGTTCCCTTGACTATTTAACTTTTTTAAACAGTCGGCATTTTTCTGAGTTTCTTTTACTCAAAATCAGTGTGAATCGATTAGGATTGAAGTTAATACTTACCGTCTTCTAATTGGTTTCTACTTTTATTGAAGTTGCTCCTAGAGGTAACAGTTAATACTAAAATCGCATATATCGTCAAATACCCGGTGTTTTACCTGCCTATCGTTCTGCATCTTGAACCAGTTGACGTCAAAGCACTATCAACTTTAGTCTAGCTTAGTCTAGTGAATCGGGAACATATCGAGAATCGTTAAATTTTGCTTTCCATACAATTCACCTACTTTCATTTAGATCTTTAGGCTTGTGCTCATTGAGTTGAAAGTCCATATCACTCTTTATCAGTCTACTTTAAATTTGTACTATCCTTTGCAAACCTATCATGAGATAGTCCTAGCATAGCCGTACATCTGTTTAAACATATACAGTGAGTGATCAGTTATTGTCTTACGCCGCTTGGGCAATATTTCAGCCATTAGCGGCGTTTATAACATACAGTCAAAGAATATATTGAAGTTTGACGCGTAGTCTGAACTGCACTGTACCTCTCTGATATGAGAACACCGTCTTGTAGGTCCTGTATGCTTGTGCATGAGCAAGAAGGAGGTTCCTGATGACGGGGTAGGTCCAGGATGTGGGGTAGGTGGTCCCCGGGGCTCTCACCCCTCTCTCGTACCCTGTCAAGGCGAACACTACAGGCTGGTTGATGGTGATCCACTTCTTCACCTGAGTTGTGGAGTTATGTTCAGTGCTAATGTTGTAAGATGCACAGGATTTTCAGATGGAGGTTTTGCAAAATTGAAGTTGTTTGAAAATATATCGACATTTTTACCTTTTTCCACAACATGGACATCAAAAGTAAAAAAAATATATACTTAGTTAAACATGTTTCTACCTTACTATTCTGATGGTATAGAAAAGTTTGTGACAAGTTTTAAACCTCCAAATGAACACATTGTTATGCTTAACGTCAAAGCATATTATTATGGCTACTTTAAAGAACAAAGACCGAAAGCGTTTTCTAACCCAATAGGCTATCACGTCAGTTGACTAGAAATTGAACAAAAGACATATGGAGTTCAATCAAACCCAGAAAAAATCATTTGGTCCAATAAAGTTTTACAAATTTTAAATGTCCAACACACCCTGTCTCCGAAAGCCTCAAAACACACTCGAGCATAGTCGTCAAACCATGTGACTACTTCCGGGTTCATCCAGCCTCCCCTGTCCTGTATGTGCTGGGGCAGATCCCAGTGGAAGAGCGTGACGATTGGCTGGATCCCCTGGGCTACCAACTCGTCCAGGAGACTCTTGTAGTAGGCGATACCGGCCTCGTTCTGGGAGTCCCTGCTCACGTTGTGCATGATTCGACCCCAGGAGATGGAGAACCGGTAATGGTTAGCCTGGAAATATATACACAAAGTGAACATTTTATACAAATTTCAAGTTTGCTTCTTCATGATATATCAAAATTCAAGAAATATATTATTTCGTTGATATTTTATTGGTCATATCGTATGTCCGAATCGAAAAAATAAATAAATCGTATTTTACCTGGTTTCCTTTATCCGCAATTTCATTTGAGAACGAAAATGCCTCAAGAGTTGAAGAGCAGAGGCCTCAGATAAGGTAGGTGTCATTTCAAAGTTCAAAGACGTTATGTCTTATTTTCAAATTTCATTGTGATATCGTATATTTCAGAAATGTGAGCACTAAACCTAATCCTACGAAACATCGTATTTTTTTTCTCTGCAGCTCTTATTAGTCTCTCGTATGAAGGTTCATTTCAGACAGTTATCAAAATTGTAGGGCATAATTGGCTTCCATGTGTGTCTTTCACCGCATATAAATTACTGCTCAAACTTAGCTTCTGAGGAAAGGAATATACAAATAACAATTTTTATGCAGAAATCCTGTTAAAATAGATTCAGTTTATACTGGCGATACAAACCGTACAACGTATATAAATGCAATGTTCAAACACAAAGAGTACAATGATGTTGATAAAATTAAGGATATTTACGTTGAGTTCTTTAAGCAGTTTGACGTCCTCCTTGTATCTATGGAAACTGTCCGCAGCCACGTCTCCTGTAGCCCCGCCCTTCACGCGCCCAGGCACGTGGGAGAACACGTCCCAGATACTCTCAGTTCTGTCTGACGAGGAGAGAACGCATCATCTGTCATAACGCTCTTCGTTTCCTCGATACACGACTCCTAGGGGGTATTTTAGTGGAAACGAAATTCCAGCTTGTCTCGCAATATGAGAGTGGAACGTCAGCATTTATGTTATACTCTGAGACAGGATTGTGAATTTCAACAGGACATTCCACTTTGTTGTAAATGATAACCCGGTTCCGAGGGTTATTGCAAATGAAATCGCAAGGGCGTTGCCCGAGCTTAGTTCTTTTACAATAATCTGAGGCAATAGGGTTATTATTTGTCCTACACTACCAAAGCAGAGGATGGTTAGGGCATATCAGCTTCAACTGAAGCAAAGGCAATAACTTCCCAAGGGATGTAAAGAGTAAAGACGTGAAGGGAGTAGAAACAAGCTAAAGAAGAGATATAACCACAATGACTAGTAAATACATACAATGTCATTAGTACATTATGATGAACCAACCAAGTTGAAACATGCTACTTGGGGTTGTGTGGATTTATCTATGACAACTTCATAACGAAAACCACACACTCGGCATTTTGTTCATGTTCTGGTATAAAAATTAGTAAGACATAAAATGCCACAGGATAGATATCATCTTTTTAAAAGAACTCCTCGTAGTATCACTCACTGCCTTCGAGCACTCCACCCTCGGTTTGGTAAGACGAGGAAGCAGCCGCCCATCCGAAGTTCTCCGGAAACTGTCCGTAATAAAACTCATCCTGGAAAGGCGGAACACCCGTTGTCTTTCCGCCTGGTCGTGAATATCCGGGTTTGAACCCGTTATCAGATATAACGCTTGCCAAATAACGACTAGAAGCCTTAGGAGTCCGGGGTCTTGCTGGGTCGTTGATATCTACGTAATGCAAGCCGAACCTCTCCGTAAATCCCCGAGACCACTCGAAGTTGTCCATGAGCGACCAGGAGGTGTGGCCCTTTAAGTTGCATCCATCCAATCGGATCGCTGGAATAACATGACAATATCTATAGTGGATATATGTTCTCGTCAAGAAATTTGTTTCTAAATCGAAGTCTCTTGTTTCGGACATAAACATCGATTTAAATAGCGATGACAGTCAAAATTGTGAGACGACTCAACGACAGCAAATGGCTTACATAGTGACAGGTCTTACGTTCATATTTGCATTTATCACATGTATTTAGAAGATTTGGCTTGAAAAGCTTATGATTTATACTTTCATAGAACTATCAAAAGAAGGTTTAATTTTCACTATTCTTTATGGAATAGGGAAGACATGCACTAGCCTAATATTTTTCTTGAAGAACACTGTCAGAGGTCTCCATGGAAATTTAGTCACTTTAGTAACCTTTGGAACTTTAGAAACCTATAAAACTTTAATAACCTTTGGAACTGCAGTAACCTATGGAACTTGAGTTGAACTATTTAACTTAATGGCACCGTTATTAATGTCGCCTATAATATAGATAGTCTTCTCGTGGTCCAACTGAGTTTAGACACCAAGAGAGAACCATGTTAACCAATTTGCCAGTTTCTAAATTTCATGACCAACACCCAATTTTCGTCCCCAACAAGGTACCTTTCAGCATTTCATTGAGGTAGTCTCTGTAGTAGTGTATCCTGTGTGTATCCACTAGGGAACCGTTCCTGTCTGACACCCCGTTCTCGGTGACGTAGACAGGCACGTTGTTGTAGGTGTCCCTGATCCAGGTGAGCACGTGACGCGCACCTGTTGGGGTGTAGTACAGCCAGGAGGAACCAGACCTGCGGGGTGGCCAGGTGTGGTGGTAGGTGAGGTCACAGGGACATGTATCGCATACAACAGGGTAAGGAAGACATGTAAACTTAAGGATCCTAGATGGATAGTAGTAAGGTAGGGTCTATAAGTATAAATGTCTTTCGAACGCTATTTTTGGCGATACGCGTTCCGGTGGATTAAGTCATACAGTTTCTACATTGATAGACATGTTTGCCCTGCAATAAGATGAAACGTTTCTATGGACTTATGAACACCCTGACATGGATTAATACATTGATGAATATCGATTCAACTTCAGTCCTGTCGTACTTTCAGACAAATACTCTGCGAAAACAAGTAATAAACTCCTGATAATGGACACAAATTTACGATAAAATGACACATATTATAACATATATAAAGACTTTTTGTACCTGACTGAGCCAGAACCGTTCTCAATCATCAAGAGTAAATGTTCCAACAATTCTCAACTAGAAACAATTATCGGAACGTTGACTCTGTATGTGTAGGATCAAAACCAAGCCAGAGGTGTTGTTGATAATGTAAGCCCGCGGCAGAGGGAAATTGGAAAGGGCCGACAGGCCCGCCCCAATTTCCCGAGGCTGAGGGCTTACATTATCAAACAACACCGAGGGCGAGGTTTTGATCTAACTTAAGAACCGAGATAAACCGTAGTAACAAAATTATTTCAATAATAAGTATAAAAATGGATTCATTGATTTTTACTGGTAGGGAATCACCATGAGCAAACGGAGAGCACAGCCGCGCCCTGCACGTGCTTTGCGCTCGCTACCCATGCCGTGAACGTGAAATGCATGCGCTATCTGCCTCGTGAAGTTCACATGATTGTCACTGTGGAAAATACATCATTGTTCTCGTGGGCCTTTGTAGCCGAGTTGTCAAAGGCGCCAGTTTAGTAAGCGAGTGGTTCAGAGTTCGAAACCAGACATGCGAACATTATATTTGTGAGTTGTCAAAATTGTGATATTTTGTGATGGTATTTATTCGAAGAAGGACTTTGAAACAAAGTATTTCAAAACGTATATAATCCCTATCAAAATAAATTTTCGATAAATTCTACAGTAAGCCCCGGGCTTTCCTAGAGAAAGCCCTGGGCATTCTTGGAGAATGCCCGGCAAAGAGGTTTATCCGGTAAAAGAAGAACTAGAACAGTAGAGTGACGTCACTGGAGGTTTATAATATCGAGGATAAACCGGAACAGAAGATTCATATCTCTGGTGACCATGACCTGAATTGTTAGTTATCTTCCTAAACAACGCATTCCTACCTAGGCCAGCTTGGGTCAACGTATTCCTCAACATCCTGATCATACACATAAGAAGGAGGGAAGACAGACTGCACCTTGGCGGACACCAACACGTTAGTGTAGTAATTCAAACCAATGAAGTCGGCCGTCCCTGTTAACAAGTCAAAAATAACTGATATAAACTATTGAAATTCCCTGGCCGATTTTTTAAAAGGAATGTCTTCATTTGAAGAAAATTTACTTTGATGACAAATAATATTACGATACATTGAGGATCGATGTAATTGTTTTCGTGCATTACTAAAATAGAGTGTGGAGATTTCGAACTAAGTCATATCATACATCTTACGCACCGTTATTATTAAGTTTTTCTGCCCGAGTAAATGTCGGGAGTCGTGAGGTGTTGAGACCAGCCTGCTGACTCTTCTGGTTGACCTTTGACCTCATAACTTTCGGGTAATCGCCATTGACGAGAACGGGGTTTGCGAACCAACCAAACGTAAACTGGTTTCCCCTCTCGGCTGCATCCACGTGCTCCTGATCACTGGGATTTTTGGGTTCATGGAAAGGAAAGCTCAGAACTATGCCAATTTTACCTGTAGTGTAAAATGAAATAAAATTGCAAAATAATCGTCTTTGGAATAAACTTTACTCAGACCAGAGCTTATTCTTGAAATAGAACACCGGATTCGCTCAACTGCTGCCTAAATATTCACTCCTCTATTAGAGAACAATAGTTATTAAGTTGCCATTGGTTTTATCTCAATTTAAAAACAGTTAAAACAAGTGTATTTAACGTTTATTGAGACATTTTGACAAAAATGATATGTCAGAAACATAACAGTTACCTCCCCCTCCATGCTTGTGTCTGTAGTCCGTATCGTAGGCCCTGTAGGCTCCGGCATGAGCCTTGATGAGGTTGTGTCCGGCCTGGTAGGTCTTGGTTCCCGGTCCCCACTGACCAGGGGCCTTCGCTCCCGTCCCATACCCATGGTAGGCCACAACCCAGGGCTCGTTCAGAGTGATCCAGAACTTCACCTGTTAACAGTAGGTTATTATACTGTAGCAGTTTTAAATACCCGAGAGTAATTGTTCAATACCCGCACATTAAATGTTGAGTAGGACCTAATCTAGTAAACAGGTTGTTGCATTTTGCTGTGAATCAATTTGGGGCGTTCCTTGTCATTCAACATAGGGAATTCTTTTAAATCAGCAAATCATAATAAAGATTGTATTCACAGACGCCATGTGACAATATTCCTTAAAGCCCATCTTTTTGATATTATAACTGACTAAATTTCAAAACTTCTTCCCTTCAAGAATACCCACTAGATACATTCAGCCTGTCTTCGCAGCAAGAACTGTCGAAATCACTTACCCTGTCGCCATATTCAGCGAAGCAGAAGCGGGCATACTCTACGTATAGCCGTGCAGTGTCTTCATTGAGCCAGCCTCCCCTGTCCTCCAGCGCCTGTGGGAGGTCCCAGTGATACAGAGTCACCATGGGCTTGATGCCGTTACTCCCCAACTCGTTGATGAGATCGCTGTAGTACTTCACGCCGGCAGGGTTGAGCGAACCAAGAGTCCCATCAGGCATCACTCGGGGCCAGGAGATGGAGAACCTGTAGTGGGACATCTGTAACAAGGGGGGGCAACCCGCTTACCTTCACAAGTCGACTGAAGTTGCGGGCATTGGGATTTTTTTTTATTGGAGATAAGATATTGGATGAAGATGAAAGTCTAAACAATTTCACGTCGAATATATATCAAAGAATATATCAACGTTGGAATTGGAGACAAGAGATTTTTCAAAATCTCTCATCCCATGTTGTAAGCGATGATGCGGGCTGATATATTTTTCAGGGACAATATGTCACTTTGACATAGATAGAAAAGTAATCCTTGTGAAACATGTGCAAATTGTTTATGAGAAGAAATAACATGAAGATTCCATTACTCAAAGTACCTTTAAAATGGTTGACTTAGGAGGACAATTTGTACTAAGCAATTTTGGAACGCAATTAGCAAGACATTCACAAACATCAAAACAACTAATTAAGATAAGAAGAAACTGTATCATTATCCAAACGCTATTAAACATGCTTGGTGCTCTTATGCCTTTTTTATACAGCGAAATTGTCACATATGCAATATTGCTTGTTGTAGTAAATATAGATGCGCGAGTAAATTTACTATGCATTCATGTGTGCATAATTTTGCCCAAGCAAAAGGGTTTCCTACTCCTTTGAAATATGAATAGAAAATCCGTAATCCTACCTAAAATGCCAATAATTAGGGTATTTATATAGCGCACATATCCACACCGAATGCATGCTCAAGGCGCTCCCTGAATTATTACCCAGGTCTAACCCAAGCTGCCGATTAAGCGCTTGATGGGTCCCCTCCAACACGTCTTTCACCAGGTACCCATTTCCTGCTGGGTGAACAGAGGCACATTTTGAATAAAGTCTCTTGCCTAAGGCGACACCACAAGTTATTCAACTCGTGTCTCAGTGTGGGGCAGGGAATTGCCCTTCAAACTCTCAGTTCATTCAGCAATGAATCGGGTAACCCACCCATCCGGCGAGCCACGCCAGATGTTGCTGAACTACATTGATTGTGGTCAACTGAGCTTCGCACAGGACCACGTGCCACCATGATTTTTTTATTACATGTTAGCATTTATACATTGGTTTGACTATATCGCCAGGATTCTAATGAAACTCGGTTAATCAGACTGATTTCGAAGGTCATCACTTACAAGAAATTTGAAAGAACAATATGAAGAATGTCTTAAGGGTCTTCTATGGTCTATTTGTTTCAATTGTATAAAGTAACACTATTAAAACACATGGTACTTAACATTTGCACCATCCCTCGACTGTAAATTTGCTTCGGTTACTGAAAATCTGCTAACGTTAGTAAGATTTGCATACATGTAAATGCGTTCATATGAGCAAATTCCATATATGCAACGATTTATTCATAATCAAATGCTATCCGTATAAACAGGGTTTTAGATCAAAATATTGCAAGTCAAACCTAACCTTGGCCTGAAACACAGACTCTTGAGAAACAAGTTGAGAAAGTCAAGATGTGTCATATAAACCAATAACTGTTAAAAGGGGAAGCAGCACGTTTTTTTAAGAAAATTTGAAATTCCCCCAAATAAATGTTAATCTATACCATGTGTGTTACCTTTTTGAGGGTCGAACATCGAAAAACTGAACATGATAATCCGTAGTCGTAGCAGACATTACCATGTATTACGCGAAAAGTGCTGGCGGTCATAAACACCTCTTCTACTTAAAGGTAGGAAAATAGATTTGGGGAGCCGACGAACATGGTACGTATGGTTAGTAACTGCTACTTTTGATTGAACATGGTCGTTGTCGATAATATTGAGTATCAGTTTCGTGAGAATATTCCACTTAACAATCGTGCTACGGCCCCTTGAGCTGTTCAGCAAATGACTCTTTATGAGTCCTACTCTTTGGGCTCTACAGCCAATGGTGAATCATTCTGGTTTCCCTGAGTGCATTACGCTGCGCTTCGATCGGCTACATTGCCCCAGGTACCTTCACTCGGTGGCCGCGCCAATGGGACAAAATCATCAGCGTAATGCACTCAAGGATCCAGAGTGATGATAAACTGCTGTCTTACTTAGGATATTGAGTATAGCAACACGTGACAAATGAGTAATGAGATGAAAATGTTTATTTTCACACTTACACCCATTGACTTGACGAGTTGTACGTCCTCCCTGTACTTGTGGTAGCTGTCACACGCTACGCTGCCGTTCCTGCCGTCGTCTACGTTACCAGGACGACTTGTGTACGTGTCCCAGATACTGGGTCCCTTACCTAGGTACACACAGATATCGTATATATTGGAGCTGGACTGACACTAAGTTTTCTGCACATGTTTACATAGAGGATATCTGTCTTCTCTCATTGGTAGTCTGCGGTAAAGCTCTAGATCGTTATATAAAGGATCGCCTTTATACGACTTTATCAGAAACTGAAATGTGATATTCTTCTTGAATATATATAACCATTTATACGTTTATACATTTATTTGAAGTTAACTCAGTTCAAATAGATTGCCTTGCAAAATACACATTTATTCAATTAACAAATGAAATATTTTTTACCAACTGGTTTACCGATATCAACTTACGATGATATCTCTATCCATTCTGATTAAAATCGACCGTGTATCGTGGAATAAAAGAGTAAAATATTGTCTCTCGGAGTTCGAACTACATCCAGTCGGGCTATCCTCTGACGGATAAAGTTCGAAACAAGATAAGATACATATAAAAACGTGACAATTTAATTCCTCCGGGTACGACTGGATAGAGATAGAGTCTCTATCATGAACATTGGTGCTTAACCAATGGTTGAGGTTAAACGGTATGTTAATTATCGATGTATAATGGGTCTCACTCGTTCCCTATTTATTGAAAATTCTTAATGTCTGGCATTTAGAATGGACATTTGTGATTTGTCCTTAAAATTTAAGTATAGGGTTTATTTGATAATATTTCAACAGTTTAAAGAACACATATACGTGTGCGAGCATTATGCAACATAGCCGTGTTGTTATGTGCAACGATTATCTTTTTTTTAATGAGACTAGAACACAATTATATCTAAAGGCTCAAATCTAAAAGGTTCCAAATGTTTCAATCGTGATAAAATGTTATATGTTTCAGGATATATGTAACATACAAGAGTTGCCGTGTGTACAAATGGAACGGGGTTAAGCAAGTGGCAATATGGTCCAAACCTTGACGTTGTAAAGTACGAAATATAAACCAAGTACTTTACATTATTCCATTGCTATGTACAGAAGTTGACAGGGTCATGTGAAGGTGAGTTCCAGATTACAAGCACTGAGTACTCGGCTGACACTATGCTGAGCATATCGGTCTCGTAAATACAGGAAAGGTATCAAACCAATTATCCATATCTACAATGTGGATAGTCCCCCGCACCAACTATGCTGTACTGAGATAGAAAAGGATAACTACTTTAGTTAAGAAATATGTAATCAGTCCTGAAGTTTATTAAGTTCTAATTGCAGGTAATGGCAGGATAACCACAAGAAACCGACTTCAGTACGGTACAAGACAAGACTTTCGCTGTCTGCCCTCTCTATCCTTTATGTTAGACGCTGAAGGACAAGTCATAAGCAGATGTACCCGCCTGACTTATCAACCTAAAGGGTAAAAACAAGTGTCAATTTACCATGTCTTCGACCACAAGATCAACAGTGCTAAGAGATATCAGTGTTCCTCTACTTTATAGGCTGCAAATCTTATCAATGTCCCAAACTATAACGCCATGAGGACTGTGACACATCCACATTGGCCCCGTTCCTTTTACTCGATAGACTGCATTGCATCCGTGTGCTCTCTAATCCCCTCTTTTTAACTAGATGAACATCCATAATACTACAAGCCTTCCCAACTAGATTTAACCATTATCATGTCCTGTCATCATTTGCTTGATAACGATGTTAATATATACACCGAAACGGCACATTTCATGCAATAAAGAAGTTGACCATCCATAATAAATTGTTCTTCTTCAACAAGCAGCTTAAAAATTACTCTCAAAGAAGTTATGTCCTGTATTATATACTAGATTGAGCTCAGCGACATACCACCATCGTTCCATAAACCCCTACTGTAACAACATACCACCATCGTTCCATAAACCCCTACTGTAACAACATACCACCATCGTTTCATAAACCCCTACTGCAACAACATACCACCATCGTTCCATAAACCCCTTCTGTAACAACATACCACCATCGTTCCATAAACCCCTACTGTAACAACATACCACCATCGTTTCATAAACCCCTTCTGTAACAACATACCACCATCGTTCCATAAACCCCTACTGTAACGACATACCACCATCGTTCCATAAACCCCTACTGTAACGACATACCACCATCGTTCCATAAACCCCTACTGTAACAACATACCACCATCGTTCCATAAACCCCTACTGTAACAACATACCACCATCGTTCCATAAACCCCTACTGTAACAACATACCGTCAGCGTTCCATTATAAACCCTACTGTAACAACATACCACCATCGTTCCATAAACCCCTTCTGTAACAACATACCATCATCGTTCCATAAACCCCTACTGTAACAACATACCACCATCGTTCCATAAACCCCTACTGCAACAACATACCATCATCGTTCCATAAACCCCTACTGTAACAACATACCACCATCGTTCCATAAACCCCTTCTGTAACAACATACCACCATCGTTCCATAAACCCCTACTGTAACAACATACCATCATCGTTCCATAAACCCCTACTGTAACGACATACCACCATCGTTCCATAAACCCCTACTGTAACAACATACCATCATCGTTCCATAAACCCTTACTGTAAAAACATACCACCATCGTTCCATAAACCCCTACTGTAACAACATACCATCATCGTTCCATAAACCCTTACTGTAATAACATACCACCATCGTTCCATAAACCCCTACTGTAACAACATACCACCATCGTTCCATAAACCCCTACTGTAACAACATACCACCATCGTTCCATAAACCCCTACTGTAACAACATACCATCAGCGTTCCATTATAAACCCTACTGTAACAACATACCACCATCGTTCCATAAACCCCTACTGTAATAACATACCACCATCGTTCCATAAACCCTACTGTAACAACATACCACCATCGTTCCATAAACCCCTTCTGTAACAACATACCATCAGCGTTCCATAAACCCCTACTGTAACAACATACCACCATCGTTCCATAAACCCCTACTGTAACAACATACCATCATCGTTCCATAAACCCTACTGTAACAACATACCACCATCGTTCCATAAACCCCTACTGTAACAACATACCATCAGCGTTCCATAAACCCCTACTGCAACAACATACCACCATCGTTCCATAAACCCCTACTGTAACAACATACCACCATCGTTCCATAAACCCCTACTGTAACAACATACCACCATCGTTCCATAAACCCCTACTGTAATAACATACCATCATCGTTTCATAAACCCCTACTGTAACAACATACCATCAGCGTTCCATTATAAACCCTACTGTAACAACATACCATCATCGTTCCATAAACCCTTACTGTAACAACATACCACCATCGTTCCATAAACCCCTACTGTAACAACATACCACCATCGTTCCATAAACCCCTACTGCAACAACATACCATCATCGTTCCATAAACCCCTACTGTAACAACATACCACCATCGTTCCATAAACCCTTACTGTAACAACATACCACCATCGTTCCATAAACCCCTACTGTAACAACATACCACCATCGTTCCATAAACCCCTACTGAAACAACATACCACCATCGTTCCATAAACCCCTTCTGTAACAACATACCACCATCGTTCCATAAACCCGTACTGTAACAACATACCATCATCGTTCCATAAACCCCTACTGTAACAACATACCACCATCGTTCCATAAACCCCTACTGTAACAACATACCATCAGCGTTCCATAAACCCCTACTGTAACAACATACCACCATCGTTCCATAAACCCCTACTGTAACAACATACCATCAGCGTTCCATAAACCCCTACTGTAACAACATACCATCAGCGTTCCATAAACCCCTACTGTAACAACATACCACCATCGTTCCATAAACCCCTACTGTAACAACATACCACCATCGTTCCATAAACCCCTACTGTAACAACATACCATCATCGTTCCATAAACCCCTACTGCAACAACATACCATCATCGTTCCATAAACCCCTACTGTAACAACATACCACCATCGTTCCATAAACCCTTACTGTAACAACATACCACCATCGTTCCATAAACCCCTACTGTAACAACATACCACCATCGTTCCATAAACCCCTACTGAAACAACATACCATCAGCGTTCCATAAACCCCTACTGTAACAACATACCACCATCGTTCCATAAACCCGTACTGTAACAACATACCATCATCGTTCCATAAACCCCTACTGTAACAACATACCACCATCGTTCCATAAACCCCTACTGTAACAACATACCATCAGCGTTCCATAAACCCCTACTGTAACAACATACCACCATCGTTCCATAAACCCCTACTGTAACAACATACCATCAGCGTTCCATAAACCCCTACTGTAACAACATACCATCAGCGTTCCATAAACCCCTACTGTAACAACATACCACCATCGTTCCATAAACCCCTACTGTAACAACATACCACCATCGTTCCATAAACCCCTACTGTAACAACATACCATCATCGTTCCATAAACCCCTACTGTAACAACATACCATCATCGTTCCATAAACCCCTACTGTAACAACATACCACCATCGTTCCATAAACCCTTACTGTAACAACATACCACCATCGTTCCATAAACCCCTACTGTAACAACATACCACCATCGTTCCATAAACCCCTACTGTAACAACATACCATCAGCGTTCCATAAACCCCTACTGTAACAACATACCACCATCGTTCCATAAACCCCTACTGTAACAACATACCATCAGCGTTCCATAAACCCCTACTGTAACAACATACCATCAGCGTTCCATAAACCCCTACTGTAACAACATACCACCATCGTTCCATAAACCCCTACTGTAACAACATACCACCATCGTTCCATAAACCCCTACTGTAACAACATACCATCATCGTTCCATAAACCCCTACTGTAACAACATACCATCATCGTTCCATAAACCCCTACTGTAACAACATACCACCATCGTTCCATAAACCCTTACTGTAACAACATACCACCATCGTTCCATAAACCCCTACTGTAACAACATACCACCATCGTTCCATAAACCCCTACTGAAACAACATACCACCATCGTTCCATAAACCCCTTCTGTAACAACATACCACCATCGTTCCATAAACCCCTACTGTAACAACATACCATCAGCGTTCCATAAACCCCTACTGTAACAACATACCACCATCGTTCCATAAACCCCTACTGTAACAACATACCACCATCGTTCCGTAAACCCTTACTGTAACAACATACCACCATCGTTCCATAAACCCCTACTGTAACAACATACCGTCAGCGTTCCATAAACCCCTACTGTAACAACATACCACCATCGTTCCATAAACCCCTACTGTAACAACATACCATCAGCGTTCCATTATAAACCCTACTGTAACAACATACCATCAGCGTTCCATTATAAACCCTACTGTAACAACATACCATCATCGTTCCATAAACCCTTACTGTAACAACATACCACCATCGTTCCATAAACCCCTACTGTAACAACATACCGTCAGCGTTCCATTATAAACCCTACTGTAACAACATACCATCAGCGTTCCATTATAAACCCTACTGTAACAACATACCATCATCGTTCCATAAACCCCTACTGTAACAACATACCATCAGCGTTCCATTATAAACCCTACTGTAACAACATACCACCATCGTTCCATAAACCCCTACTGTAACAACATACCACCATCGTTCCATAAACCCCTACTGTAACAACATACCACCATCGTTCCATAAACCCCTACTGTAACAACATACCATCAGCGTTCCATTATAAACCCTACTGTAACAACATACCACCATCGTTCCATAAACCCTTACTGTAACAACATACCACCATCGTTCCATAAACCCCTACTGTAACAACATACCGTCAGCGTTCCATTATAAACCCTACTGTAACAACATACCATCAGCGTTCCATTATAAACCCTACTGTAACAACATACCATCAGCGTTCCATTATAAACCCTACTGTAACAACATACCACAATCGTTCCATAAACCCCTTCTGTAACAACATACCACCATCGTTCCATAAACCCCTTCTGTAACAACATACCACCATCGTTCCATAAACCCCTACTGAAACAACATACCACCATCGTTCCATAAACCCCTTCTGTAACAACATACCACCATCGTTCCATAAACCCTTACTGTAACAACATACCACCATCGTTCCATAAACCCCTACTGTAACAACATACCATCAGCGTTCCATAAACCCCTACTGTAACAACATACCACCATCGTTCCATAAACCCCTACTGTAACAACATACCACCATCGTTCCATAAACCCCTACTGTAACAACATACCACCATCGTTCCATAAACCCCTACTGTAACAACATACCACCATCGTTCCGTAAACCCCTACTGTAACAACATACCACCATCGTTCCATAAACCCCTACTGTAACAACATACCACCATCGTTCCATAAACCCCTACTGTAACAACATACCACCATCGTTCCATAAACCCCTACTGTAACAACATACCACCATCGTTCCGTAAACCCCTACTGTAACAACATACCACCATCGTTCCATAAACCCTTACTGTAACAACATACCACCATCGTTCCATAAACCCCTACTGTAACAACATACCACCATCGTTCCATAAACCCCTTCTGTAACAACATACCACCATCGTTCCATAAACCCCTACTGCAACAACATACCACCATCGTTCCATAAACCCTTACTGTAATAACATACCATCATCGTTCCATAAACCCCTACTGTAACAACATACCACCATCGTTCCATAAACCCCTACTGTAACAACATACCACCATCGTTCCATAAACCCTTACTGTAATAACATACCATCAGCGTTCCATTATAAACCCTACTGTAACAACATACCACCATCGTTCCATAAACCCCTACTGTAACAACATACCATCAGCGTTCCATAAACCCCTACTGTAACAACATACCGTCAGCGTTCCATTATAAACCCTACTGTAACAACATACCACCATCGTTCCATAAACCCCTTCTGTAACAACATACCGTCAGCGTTCCTTTATAAACCCTACTGTAACAACATACCACCATCGTTCCATAAACCCCTACTGTAACAACATACCGTCAGCGTTCCATTATAAACCCTACTGTAACAACATACCACCATCGTTCCATAAACCCCTACTGTAACAACATACCGTCAGCGTTCCATTATAAACCCTACTGTAACAACATACCACCATCGTTCCATAAACCCCTTCTGTAACAACATACCGTCAGCGTTCCTTTATAAACCCTACTGTAACAACATACCACCATCGTTCCATAAACCCCTACTGTAACAACATACCGTCAGCGTTCCATTATAAACCCTACTGTAACAACATACCACCATCGTTCCATAAACCCTACTGTAACAACATACCGTCAGCGTTCCATTATAAACCCTACTGTAACAACATACCACCATCGTTCCATAAACCCCTACTGTAACAACATACCGTCAGCGTTCCATTATAAACCCTACTGTAACAACATACCACCATCGTTCCATAAACCCCTTCTGTAACAACATACCGTCAGCGTTCCATTATAAACCCTACTGTAACAACATACCACCATCGTTCCATAAACCCCTTCTGTAACAACATACCATCATCGTTCCATAAACCCCTACTGTAACAACATACCACCATCGTTCCATAAACCCCTACTGTAACAACATACCACCATCGTTCCATAAACCCCTTCTGTAACAACATACCACCATCGTTCCATAAACCCCTACTGTAACAACATACCACCATCGTTCCATAAACCCTTACTGTAATAACATACCATCATCGTTTCATAAACCCCTACTGTAACAACATACAACCATCGTTCCATAAACCCCTACTGTAACAACATACCACCATCGTTCCATAAACCCTTACTGTAATAACATACCATCATCGTTCCATAAACCCCTACTGTAACAACATACCGTCAGCGTTCCATAAACCCCTACTGTAACAACATACCATCAGCGTTCCATAAACCCCTTCTGTAACAACATACCATCAGCGTTCCATAAACCCCTTCTGTAACAACATACCATCATCGTTCCATAAACCCCTACTGTAACAACATACCACTATCGTTCCATAAACCCCTTCTGTAACAACATACCACCATCGTTCCATAAACCCCTACTGTAACAACATACCACCATCGTTCCATAAACCCCTACTGTAACAACATACCATCATCGTTCCATAAACCCCTACTGTAACAACATACCACCATCGTTCCATAAACCCCTACTGTAACAACATACCACCATCGTTCCATAAACCCCTACTGTAACAACATACC
The DNA here is from genome assembly GCA_916613615.1 of Steromphala cineraria. Taxonomy (NCBI): domain Eukaryota; kingdom Metazoa; phylum Mollusca; class Gastropoda; order Trochida; family Trochidae; genus Steromphala; species Steromphala cineraria. The sequence goes on along the minus strand of OU744728.1, from coordinate 63,071,671 downwards.
GTCAGCGTTCCATAAACCCCTTCTGTAACAACATACCACCATCGTTCCATAAACCCCTTCTGTAACAACATACCATCATCGTTCCATAAACCCCTACTGTAACAACATACCATCAGCGTTCCATAAACCCCTTCTGTAACAACATACCATCAGCGTTCCATAAACCCCTTCTGTAACAACATACCACCATCGTTCCATAAACCCCTACTGTAACAACATACCACCATCGTTCCATAAACCCCTTCTGTAACAACATACCACCATCGTTCCATAAACCCCTACTGTAACAACATACCACCATCGTTCCATAAACCCCTACTGTAACAACATACCACCATCGTTCCATAAACCCCTTCTGTAACAACATACCATCATCGTTCCATAAACCCCTACTGTAACAACATACCACCATCGTTCCATAAACCCCTACTGTAACAACATACCACCATCGTTCCATAAACCCCTACTGTAACAACATACCACCATCGTTCCATAAACCCCTACTGTAATAACATACCACCATCGTTCCATAAACCCCTACTGTAACAACATACCATCAGCGTTCCATAAACCCCTTCTGTAACAACATACCATCATCGTTCCGTAAACCCCTACTGTAACAACATACCACCATCGTTCCATAAACCCCTACTGTAACAACATACCACCATCGTTTCATAAACCCCTACTGTAACAACATACCATCATCGTTCCATAAACCCCTACTGTAACAACATACCACCATCGTTTCATAAACCCCTACTGTAACAACATACCACCATCGTTCCATAAACCCCTACTGTAACAACATACCACCATCGTTCCATAAACCCTTACTGTAACAACATACCACCATCGTTCCATAAACCCCTACTGTAACGACATACCACCATCGTTCCATAAACCCCTACTGTAACAACATACCACCATCGTTCCATAAACCCCTACTGTAACAACATACCATCAGCGTTCCATAAACCCCTTCTGTAACAACATACCATCATCGTTCCGTAAACCCCTACTGTAACAACATACCACCATCGTTCCATAAACCCCTACTGTAACAACATACCACCATCGTTTCATAAACCCCTACTGTAACAACATACCATCATCGTTCCATAAACCCCTACTGTAACAACATACCACCATCGTTTCATAAACCCCTACTGTAACAACATACCACCATCGTTCCATAAACCCCTACTGTAACAACATACCACCATCGTTCCATAAACCCCTACTGTAACAACATACCACCATCGTTCCATAAACCCTTACTGTAATAACATACCATCATCGTTCCATAAACCCCTACTGTAACAACATACCACCATCGTTCCATAAACCCCTACTGTAACAACATACCACCATCGTTCCATAAACCCCTTCTGTAACAACATACCACCATCGTTCCATAAACCCCTACTGTAACAACATACCGTCAGCGTTCCGTAAACCCCAACTGTAACAACATACCATCAGCGTTCCGTAAACCCCTACTGTAACAACATACCATCAGCGTTCCGTAAACCCCTACTGTAACAACATACCGTCAGCGTTCCGTAAACCCCTACTGTAACAACATACCGTCAGCGTTCCATAAACCCCTACTGTAACAACATACCATCAGCGTTCCATAAACCCCTACTGTAACAACATACCACCATCGTTCCGTAAACCCCTTCTGTAACAACATACCGTCAGCGTTCCATAAACCCCTACTGTAACAACATACCATCAGCGTTCCATTATAAACCCAACTGTAACAACATACCGTCAGCGTTCCATTATAAACCCTACTGTAACAACATACCATCAGCGTTCCGTAAACCCAACTGTAACAACATACCGTCAGCGTTCCATTATAAACCCTACCGTAGCTACAGAGACTACAACAACATACCATCAGCATTCCAGCCTCCTTCCACCTGATAGGATGCAGTTGCTGTGCTCCATACGAAATCGTCCGGAAATGTTCCAAAATAAAACTCATCCTTAGAATCCTCGGCGACGCAAAGACGGATGACATGAAGGCAAATAATAAGTAACGATTTCATTATGAGAATCTGAACTAGTCGGCTAACAATCCTCTAAATGTTCACAAACTATTGCCCATGTCCAACATTTCCCGAAAGGCCTACACTTCTTAATGAAGAGCAAGGTTATTTGTTCAAGGGGACGCTGGCATTGAGGGGAGAGAATCGCTGGGACAACATTCCCAAGTTTCCGGGAAAGCGACCTCGTTGTTTCAGAGATACTGGCCCGCCGCTGCAGTATTGTATATAGGTGGATTCAAGTAGTGACACCTTTGCTTCAAACCTACGTAACACATTTTGGAAAATAAAAGATGGTTAGTTGTAGTCACAAGCGACGATAACGAATTTTGTGATTTTATGTTTCACAAAGATAATTGTTCAAGTTAGAAGCTTGAGTAGGAATAATTGCAGTTTCTGCAAGCCGACTTTAGTCAAGGGTAAATAGTCTGTGTCGTTTTAAATGCGTGGAGTCAAGGGTAAATAGTCTGTGTCATGTTGAAATGCCTGAAGTCAAGGGTAAATAGTCTGTGTCATTTTGAAATGCGTGGAGTCAAGGGTAAATAGTCTGTGCCATTTTGAAATGCGTGGAGTCAAGGGTAAATAGTATGTGCCATTTTGAAATGCGTAGAGTCAAGGGTAAATAGTCTGTGTCATGTTTAAATGCGTGGAGTCAAGGGTAAATAGTCTGTGTCATGTTGAATTGCGTGGAGTCAAGGGTAAATATTCTGTGTCATGTTGAAATGCGTGGAGTCAAGGGTAAATAGTCTGTGTCATTTTGAAATGCGTGGAGTCCAGCGTAAATAGTCTGTGTCATGTTGAAATGCGTGGAGTCAAGAGTAAATAGTCTGTGTCATGTTGAAATGCGTGGAGTCAAGGGTAAATACTCTATGTCATGTTGAAATGCGTGGAGTAAGGGTTAATAGTCTGTGTCATTTTGAAATACTTGAAGTCAAGGGTAAATAGTATGTGTCATTTTGAAATGCGTGGAGTCAAGGGTAAATAGTCTGTGTCATGTTGAAATACCTGAAGTCAATGGTAAATAGTCTATGCCATTATGAAATGCGTGGAGTCAAGGGTAAAAAGTCTGTGTCATTTTGAAATGCGTGGAGCCAAGGGTAAGTAGTCTGTGTCATGTTGAAATGCGTGGAGTCAAGGGTAAATAGTCTGTGTCGTGTTGAAATGCCTGAAGTCAAGGGTAAATAGTCTGTGTCATGTTGAAATACCTGAAGTCAAGGGTAAATAGTCTGTGTCATTTTAAAATGCGTGGAGTCAAGAGTAAATAGGCTGTGTCATTTTGAAATGCGTGGAGTCAAGAGTAAATAGGCTGTGTCATTTTGAAATGCGTGGAGTAAGGGTAAATAGTCTGTGTCAATTTGAAATACGTTGAGTCAAGGGTAAATAGTCTGTGTCATGTTGAAATGCGTGGAGTCAAGGGTAAATAGTCTGTGTCATGTTGAAATGCGTGGAGTCAAGGGTAAATAGTTTGTGTCATGTTGAAATGCGTGGAGTCAAGGGTAAATAGTTTGTGTCATGTTGAAATGCGTGGAGTCAAGGGTAAATAGTCTGTGTCATGTTGAAATGCGTGGAGTCAAGGGTAAATAGTCTGTGTCATGTTGAAATGCGTGGAGTCAAGGGTAAATAGTCTGTGTCATGTTGAAATGCGTGGAGTCAAGGGTAAATAGTCTGTGTCATGTTGAAATGCGTGGAGTCAAGGGTAAATAGTCTGTGTCATTTTGAAATGCGTGGAGTCAAGGGTAAATAGTCTGTGTCATGTTGAAATGCGTGGAGTAAGGGTAAATAGTCTGTGTCATGTTGAAATGCCTGAAGTCAAGGGTAAATAGTCTGTGTCATGTTGAAATACCTGAAGTCAAGGGTAAATAGTCTGTGTCATTTTGAAATGCGTGGAGTCAAGAGTAAATAGGCTGTGTCATTTTGAAATGCGTGGAGTCAAGAGTAAATAGGCTGTGTCATTTTGAAATGCGTGGAGTAAGGGTAAATAGTCTGTGTCAATTTGAAATACGTTGAGTCAAGGGTAAATAGTCTGTGTCATGTTGAAATGCGTGGAGTCAAGGGTAAATAGTCTGTGTCATGTTGAAATGCGTGGAGTCAAGGGTAAATAGTTTGTGTCATGTTGAAATGCGTGGAGTCAAGGGTAAATAGTTTGTGTCATGTTGAAATGCGTGGAGTCAAGGGTAAATAGTCTGTGTCATTTTGAAATGCCTGAAGTCAAGGGTAAATAGTCTGTGTCATGTTGAAATGCGTGGAGTCAAGGGTAAATAGTCTGTGTCATGTTGAAATGCGTGGAGTCAAGGGTAAATAGTCTGTGTCATGTTGAAATGCGTGGAGTCAAGGGTAAATAGTCTGTGTCATTTTGAAATGCGTGGAGTCAAGGGTAAATAGTCTGTGTCATGTTGAAATGCGTGGAGTAAGGGTAAATAGTCTGTGTCATGTTGAAATGCGTGGAGTCAAGGGTAAATAGTCTGTGCCATTTTGAAATGCGTGGAGTCAAGGGTAAATAGTCTGTGTCATGTTGAAATGCGTGGAGTCAAGGGTAAATAGTCTGTGTCATGTTGAAATGCGTGGAGTCAAGGGTAAATAGGCTGTGTCATTTTGAAATGCGTGGAGTCAAGGGTAAATAGTCTGTGTCATGTTGAAATGCGTGGAGTCAAGGGTAAATAGTCTGTGTCATGTTGAAATGCGTGGAGTCAAGGGTAAATAGTCTGTGTCATGTTGAAATGCGTGGAGTCAAGGGTTAATAGTCTGTGTCATGTTGAAATGCGTGGAGTCAAGGGCAAAAAGTCTGTGTCATTTCGAAATGCGTGGAGTCAAGGGTAAATAGTCTGTGTCATTTCGAAATGCGTGGAGTCAAGGGTAAATAGTCTGTGTCATGTTGAAATGCATGGAGTCAAGGGTAAATAGTCTGTGTCATGTTGAAATGCATGGAGTCAAGGGTAAATAGTCTGTGTCATGTTGAAATGCATGGAGTCGAGGGTAAATAGTCTGCGCATGTTGAAATGCGTGGAGTCAAGGGTAAATAGTCTGTGTCATGTTGAAATGCATGGAGTCAAGGGTAAATAGTCTGTGTCATTTTGAAATGCGTGGAGTCGAGGGTAAATAGTCTGTGTCATGTTGAAATGCGTGGAGTCAAGGGTAAATAGTCTGTGTCATGTTGAAATGCGTGGAGTCAAGGGTAAATAGTCTGTGTCATGTTGAAATGCATGAAGTCAAGGGAAAATAGTCTGTGTCATGTTGAAGTGCGTGGAGTCGAGGGTAAATAGTCTGTGTCGTGTTGAAATGCGTGGAGTCAAGGGGACCAAGCAGAGGAAGCATTTTGTATCTACTAATGAAGGATTTACGTGTATTTGTTACTTTCACTTACACTCAATGCCATAAACTTAAGTGATATTTTCTAAAAAAAGCATTTTAAGAATCCAAACAGTGGTCCGAAATTGTATTTGTACTATAACCACGTTACAGTTGAGGGGATAACAATTGACAATACTTAATTTAATTTAATGTCAATTGACATACATGTATCTGATTTTATTTGTATTTATCTTGATTTTACATTCCTTTGGTTGTCTGATGATGTATATAAGAGTGCTGAATAGTCTATTTATGATGAATTTCGCTTTTTCCATATACAATGTATGTACACTTTGCATATACATGCAAAACGAAAGTATGATTGACCAAATGTAAAAGGTTTGAAGTGCAATGTTAATGTACATATTTATTGAGAATTTCCCCAATATCTATATATGTTCTTCTTGCTGCCTCACGATATATTGGCTTCAGTGTACGGATTAGCGTACAGATTAGTAAATGTAATGAGTATGCTTTTGGCTAAATTGACAACAAAACAATTGTTACCGTAAGTAATTCGCTTCGAAATTTTGGGTCCCATCTTTCCTTGGAACCTATTCAACAATGTAGCATTGATCAATGATGTAACCACCATTACATATATACTGTTAAAAAAAAAGATTTATAGTGTTTTGAAAACACCTTATATTTATGACAATTAGCAAAATATTAGTAAAAATAAATTAGATATATTTCATAATCTTTTCTGTGAACTACTTTTTGTAAGTGAAGTAACATGAGGTAACGGGCATTATTGTGGGCGGAGCAAGCTTCGTCAGTTGTACAAGCTTAACCTACGAGTTGAAAAGGTTACAATCGTGTGAACTATTATGAAATCCATTTCGTTATTAAACTCCATTTGCAAACTATGCGTATAGTTTTCCAAGTATTTTCATAAATTTGGTTTAGGTGAGACGACAAATAATTCTATTCAAGTGTTGATATTTTGAGTTTGATTCTGTTAACTCGTGCTCCACTACACCAGGATGGGGACCGCTACTAACCCTGCTAGCCGTTCTCTAGAATAGGCATACTTATCCCATCGGATCAGCACCTGCTGGATATGCACCAGTTTACAACTGATGAGGTCAAAAAAATCATCAAACAGCTTCCGGTAAAGACCTGTGAGCTAGATCCAATGCCACACTCCTTGTCAAGGACTGCCTTGAAGTGTTGATTCTTCCAATCACAAATATCATTAATCTTTCGTTAACATCTGGAATCTTTCCACCTGTGTTGAAGCAAGCCGTTGTGAAACCTCTCTTGAAGAAATCTGGCCTTGACCCTAATGAGTTGAAAAACTATAGACCTGTCTCAAACCTCTCCTTCCTGTCCAAAGTGATAGAGAAGGCTGTGTCTACTCGCCTCTCAGATCACCTGGACAGACACAATCTGAGAGAGAAACATCAGTCTGCCTACCGCCCTCGACACTCCACTGAAACAGCTCTTGTTAAAATAACCAATGACATCCTCACAGAAGCTGATAAGGGAAAGATTTCTTCTTTAGTGCTTTTAGACCTTTCGGCCGCATTTGACACAATTGATCATGACATATTACTGACAAGAATGCAAACAAGTCTTGGCATCAGAGGTACAGCTTTGGCATGGTTTTCATCATACCTGTCAGACAGATCCCAGCGAGTTCTCATAGGAGAGAAATCATCACCCAATCAAACGTTACTTCGTGGAGTTCCCCAGGGATCCGTTCTCGGACCTGTGTTGTTCACGCTGTACACGCAACCATTGAGTGAGATCTCTGACAAACATGCCGTGAAACAACACCAATATGCAGACGACAACCAAATCTACAACTCTTCCACAGTCAACGATATCTCATCATCTCTGGATTCAATATCAGATTGCTGCCTAGAAATACAACAATGGATGCACCAAAACCGTCTGAAACTAAATGAAGAAAAAACTGAATTTGTAATGATTGGTCCAAAATCCAAAATTTCACAAGTAGAGAAATCAACCGTGACCATTGGGAATTCGATTGTAACACCGGTGAAAAAAGCTAAAAACCTGGGAATCTGGCTAGATCAGTCCTATAAATTGGAAACTCAAGTATCACAAATAATCAGAAGTGCTCACTACCATCTGAGAAACATTAGTAAACTCCGGAATTATCTCACCAACGAAGCTGCAACAAAACTAGTACTGTCACTTGTTATGTCCAGAATAGACTATTGTAACAGTCTACTGGTCAACATTAATCAGAATCAACTGAACCGTCTTCAAACTCTTCAGAATACTGCCGCGAGGATTGTCACAAGAACCAAGAAATTCGACCACATCACTCCAGTTCTCAAGGAGTTACACTGGCTACCAATCTCAGCAAGGATAGATTATAAAATACTGGTACTGACCTACAAGAGTGTCAACAACCTTGCCCCGACATATCTCGCCGAGTTACTCCCACTCTACAGGCCATCCCGTCCACTTAGATCGCAAGAGCAGTTTCTTATCACTGTACCACATGTAAAAACTTCATTTGGCAAAAGGACCTTTGCTTACAATGCAGCAACAAAATGGAATGAGTTGCCATTAGATGTCAAATCCTGTCCTTCATTAGACTCATTCAAAGCAGCCATCAAGACAAAACTCTTTCAAAAACACTATCCCTGATAAACTCTCAACTCTTTAAGCGCACAGAGCATTTTCAGTGAATTGATGCGCTATAGAAATGCATTTATTATTATTATCCCTAAGTTCAAGAACCTTGGAGGAATGGGGTACTTTACAAAATAAAACTACTGGATGGTTTGCTACAAGCCTGTTTATTGGACTCAGTGACTATTATTCTTTTTTTCAAACCTCAGCCAAAGCTTGGAATGAACATGGATTTGATTACAATATGTGAAAGCACCGTGAGAAATTAAATAATCAAACCGGATGTTCAGACGTCAAAGACGTTGCAAAGGGAAAATCATTATAAATTACACTTTGGTTATTGTGATTTCCTCTGCATAAACTTCCATAATACTATCTCACGAGCATGTACAGTAAACAAAAACTATTTTTACAAATGAGTTATTTCTTTGAAACTCTGTCATTTAGTAGGATTTTTTAAATATTACCGTAGTCATGTAACCTTATTACAATGGAGACTTTAAGATTAAAGGCGCTATAATACTGTTCATAGCAGAAATTTTGAAAGCTTTTCTTGAACTCATCTCACACCTCCATTGCTTATCAGGAACAGATAACTTTGAGCTCATAAGTTTTTGAAGACAGATGCACGCTTTTACCACCCCCTGCACAGATTCAGGCGACAACTGCATGCAGAATATAAATGTTGAAAGGAGGCCTTGAAAACACTGACGCAGCAACTGCAAAGCACTAAAACTACCGCACTGAGGTACACATGAAACTTTACACCACCATCTAAAATAAATATTTGATTATCGCACGATCCCAATATCTGCAGAAGTTTAAACGAATTTTATTGCGTCTGGTTTCTGATTATTGGACATATCTTTCTTTGTTTAAAGGGGCAGTAGCACGTTTTAGGGGGAATATAAGGTGATGTCAGGAAAATTAGAATAAATGGCTACAATTGAAAGACACCGTATTTAAACTAAATGAGGCAGAACTAAATCAAATAAATAACGTAAAGTTTAGCCATGCCATTCCTTTTTCTTACACAAAATGAAATAAAGGTGTTCACACAAAATGGCCGCCAATAGATTTTATGTGAATCTTCATACTTTGTTCTCTGACTATGGATGATTGGCTTGCTTAATGAGATTTTTGACATTGTCAAGAAAATACATTAAGCATTAACTTACAATTATCAGTGAAATATTTGAAATATAAAATTATCAAAAAACGTGCTACTGCGCCTTAATGTAGGAAGGTGCAAAAATCAAAATTGACACCGACATGATCCCAACCATAAATAAATGATGTATATTAGAATAAGACTCATTTATTGATTTTATTCTAAAACATGTCACATATGTCTATAAACGTTACTGTTTTATCAAAATATATATTTGAAAATTATTTTTTTATTAAAAACAACCTTTTTAAAAAAACAAATCAAAATCCACTCATAGGTATTCTTTGCCTGGTGATTTATCTCCTGTACTTTTGAGTTTTTGAGTACGACGTCAGAAACTTTGTATATTTGAATTTGAAAATCATTTACATGACATAATCAACTAAAGTGTAACATTTCTTTTATATCTAAAGAGAGAGGGTAAGTTAAAGACATGTAGATACGGACAGATAGTTAGTAAACAACATGTACATAGAGATAGAGGGTTAGTTAACGGCATGTAGATACGGACAGATAGTTAGTAAACAACATGTACATAGAGATAGAGGGTTAGTTAACGACATGTAGATACGGACAGATAGTTAGTAAACAACATGTACATAGAGATAGAGGGTAAGTTAACGGCATGTAGATACGGACAGATAGTTAGTAAACAACATGTACATAGAGATAGAGGGTAAGTTAACGACATGTAGATACGGACAGATAGTTAGTAAACAACATGTACATAGAGATAGAGGGTAAGTTAACGGCATGTAGATACGGACAGATAGTTAGTAAACAACATGTACATAGAGATAGAGGGTTAGTTAACGGCATGTAGATACGGACAGATAGTTAGTAAACAATATGTACATAGAGATAGAGGGTAAGTTAACGGCATGTAGATACGGACAGATAGTTAGTAAACAACATGTACATAGAGATAGAGGGTTAGTTAACGGCATGTAGATACGGACAGATAGATAACGACATGTACATAGAGATAGAGGGTAAGTTAACGACATGTGGATACGGACAGATAGTTAGTAAACAACATGTACATAGAGATAGAGGGTAAGTTAACGGCATGTAGATACGGACAGATAGTTAGTAAACAACATGTACATAGAGATAGAGGGTTAGTTAACGGCATGTAGATACGGACAGATAGTTAGTAAACAACATGTACATAAAGATAGAGGGTAAGTTAACGACATGTAGATACGGACAGATAGTTAGTAAACAACATGTACATAGAGATAGAGGGTTAGTTAACGACATGTAGATACGGACAGATAGTAAGTAAACAACATGTACATAGAGATAGAGGGTAAGTTAACGACATGTAGATACGGACAGATAGTTAGTAAACACATGTACATAGAGATAGAGGGTAAGTTAACGACATGTAGATACGGACAGATAGTTAGTAAACAACATGTACATAGAGATAGAGGGTAAGTTAACGGCATGTAGATACGGACAGATAGTTAGTAAACAACATGTACATAGAGATAGAGGGTTAGTTAACGGCATGTAGATACGGACAGATAGTTAGTAAACAACATGTACATAGAGATAGAGGGTAAGTTAACGACATGTAGATACGGACAGATAGTTAGTAAACAACATGTACATAGAGATAGAGGGTAAGTTAACGACATGTAGATACGGACAGATAGTTAGTAAACAACATGTACATAGAGATAGAGGGTAAGTTAACGACATGTAGATACGGACAGATAGTTAGTAAACAACATGTACATAGAGATAGAGGGTAAGTTAACGGCATGTAGATACGGACAGATAGTTAGTAAACAACATGTACATAGAGATAGAGGGTTAGTTAACGGCATGTAGATACGGACAGATAGTTAGTAAACAACATGTACATAGAGATAGAGGGTTAGTTAACGACATGTAGATACGGACAGATAGTTAGTAAACAACATGTACATAGAGATAGAGGGTAAGTTAACGACATGTAGATACGGACAGATAGTTAGTAAACAACATGTACATAGAGATAGAGGGTAAGTTAACGGCATGTAGATACGGACAGATAGTTAGTAAACAACATGTACATAGAGATAGAGGGTTAGTTAACGGCATGTAGATACGGACAGATAGTTAGTAAACAACATGTACATAGAGATAGAGGGTAAGTTAACGACATGTAGATACGGACAGATAGTTAGTAAACAACATGTACATAGAGATAGAGGGTTAGTTAACGACATGTATATACGGACAGATAGTTAGTAAACAACATGTACATAGAGATAGAGGGTTAGTTAACGGCATGTAGATACGGACAGATAGTTAGTAAACAATATGTACATAGAGATAGAGGGTAAGTTAACGGCATGTAGATACGGACAGATAGTTAGTAAACAACATGTACATAGAGATAGAGGGTTAGTTAACGGCATGTAGATACGGACAGATAGATAACGACATGTACATAGAGATAGAGGGTAAGTTAACGACATGTGGATACGGACAGATAGTTAGTAAACAACATGTACATAGAGATAGAGGGTAAGTTAACGGCATGTAGATACGGACAGATAGTTAGTAAACAACATGTACATAGAGATAGAGGGTAAGTTAACGACATGTAGATACGGACAGATAGTTAGTAAACAACATGTACATAGAGATAGAGGGTAAGTTAACGGCATGTAGATACGGACAGATAGTTAGTAAACAACATGTACATAGAGATAGAGGGTAAGTTAACGACATGTAGATACGGACAGATAGTTAGTAAACAACATGTACATAGAGATAGAGGGTTAGTTAACGACATGTATATACGGACAGATAGTTAGTAAACAACATGTACATAGAGATAGAGGGTAAGTTAACGACATGTAGATACGGACAGATAGTTAGTAAACACATGTACATAGAGATAGAGGGTAAGTTAACGACATGTAGATACGGACAGATAGTTAGTAAACAACATGTACATAGAGATAGAGGGTAAGTTAACGGCATGTAGATACGGACAGATAGTTAGTAAACAACATGTACATAGAGATAGAGGGTTAGTTAACGGCATGTAGATACGGACAGATAGTTAGTAAACAACATGTACATAGAGATAGAGGGTAAGTTAACGACATGTAGATACGGACAGATAGTTAGTAAACAACATGTACATAGAGATAGAGGGTAAGTTAACGACATGTAGATACGGACAGATAGTTAGTAAACAACATGTACATAGAGATAGAGGGTAAGTTAACGACATGTAGATACGGACAGATAGTTAGTAAACAACATGTACATAGAGATAGAGGGTAAGTTAACGGCATGTAGATACGGACAGATAGTTAGTAAACAACATGTACATAGAGATAGAGGGTTAGTTAACGGCATGTAGATACGGACAGATAGTTAGTAAACAACATGTACATATAGATAGAGGGTTAGTTAACGACATGTAGATACGGACAGATAGTTAGTAAACAACATGTACATAGAGATAGAGGGTAAGTTAACGACATGTAGATACGGACAGATAGTTAGTAAACAACATGTACATAGAGATAGAGGGTAAGTTAACGGCATGTAGATACGGACAGATAGTTAGTAAACAACATGTACATAGAGATAGAGGGTTAGTTAACGGCATGTAGATACGGACAGATAGTTAGTAAACAACATGTACATAGAGATAGAGGGTAAGTTAACGACATGTAGATACGGACAGATAGTTAGTAAACAACATGTACATAGAGATAGAGGGTTAGTTAACGACATGTATATACGGACAGATAGTTAGTAAACAACATGTACATAGAGATAGAGGGTAAGTTAACGGCATGTAGATACGGACAGATAGTTGTACAACATGTACATAGAGATAGAGGGTTAGTTAACGACATGTAGATACGGACAGATAGTTAGTAAACAACATGTACATAGAGATAGAGGGTTAGTTAACGACATGTAGATACGGACAGATAGTTAGTAAACAACATGTACATAGAGATAGAGGGTTAGTTAACGGCATGTAGATACGGACAGATAGTTAGTAAACAACATGTACATAGAGATAGAGGGTTAGTTAACGGCATGTAGATACGGACAGATAGATAACGACATGTACATAGAGATAAAGGGTAAGTTAACGGCATGTAGATACGGACAGATAGATAACGACATGTACATAGAGATAGAGGGTTAGTTAACGGCATGTAGATACGGACAGATAGATAACGACATGTACATAGAGATAGAGGGTTAGTTAACGACATGTAGATACGGACAGATAGATAACGACATGTACATAGAGATCGAGGGTTAGTTAACGACATGTAGATACGGACAGATAGTTAGTAAACAACAGGTGATAAGAGGTGATAAACGAAATGTTGATAGGGAGAGAGGGTTAGTAAACGAAATGTAGATAGGGAGATAGAGGTGATAAACGAAATGTTGATAGGGAGAGAGGGTTAGTAAACGAAATGTAGATAGGGAGATAGAGGTGATAAACGAAATGTTGATAGGGAGATAGGGTTAGTAAACGAAATGTAGATAGGGAGAGAGGGTTAGTAAACGACATGAAGATAGGGAGAGGGTAAGTAAACGATTTGTTGAAAGGGATAGAGGGTAAGTAAACGACATGAAGATAGGGAGAGAGGGTTAATAAACGATATGTTGAAAGGGATAGAGGGTTAGTAAACGACATGTAGATAGGGAGAGAGGGTTAGAAAACGAAATGTTGATAGGGAAAGAGGGTTAGTTAAGGATATGTACAAAGGGATAGAGGGTAAGTTAATGACATGTTGATAGGGAAAGAGGGTTAGTTAAGGACATGTACAAAGGGATAGAGGGTTAGTAAACGACATGAAGATAGGGAGAGAGGGTTAGTAAACGACATGTAGATAGGGAGAGAGGGATAGTTAAGGACGTGTACAAAGGGATAGAGGGTAAGTTAACGATATGTTTATAGAGAGAGAGGATAAGCAAACGATATGTTGAAAGGGAGAGAGGGTTAGTAAACGACATGTTGACAGGGATAGATGGTTAGTAAAATAAATAAAAAATATGTTGATATAGAGAGAGGGTTTGTAAAGGATATGTTAATAGAGGAAGAGAGGTGTTTATAAATGAAACATTGTTTGCTGATGGAGAGAGAGGGTAAGGAAAGGATATGCAATGAGAGAGAGGATTTTGGTAAAGTCTTTGGTGATTTGAGGGTTAGTAAACTATATGTTTATATAAATAGAAGGTTTGGTCAGCAATAGGTCGTTGGAGAGACAGGGTTTGAAATGTACGTAAATAGGAGAAAGAGTTTCTAACCGATTTGTTGATTGGAAAGAGGGTTTGGTAAATGATATGTTTTGGGTGAGAGGGTTTGGCTGAGTATTTCGTGATGTGAGAAAGTAGTATGAAGTTGTGGCTTTTAGATCATTCAACTTTCTGGAGTTTTTATTTTTGCGGTTTCCACGGACACGCAACTTAGAAATGTATTTCCGGAGCAGAACTCAAAAAGAGTTTGGCCTAGCTTAACGAAACTAATCAACTTGACTAATCAACACATGCAGTTGTGCCTTTTGGGATTTTCAACTTTTTAAAATTTTTATTTTTCAGGTTTTCATGGAAACGCAACTTAGAATTGCGTTTTCGGAGTGGAATTTGAAAACCATTAGGGCTAGCTCATTGAAACTTATTATATTGATTCATTATGACATATAGTTGGGCCTTTTTGGGATTTTCAACTTTCTGATTTCTTTTATTTTTCCGGTTTAAAAGGAAACGCAATTTAGAAATGCGTTTCCGAAGCAGAATTTGAAAACCATTAGGGCTAGCGCAATGAAATTATTGTTTTAAAAAGTGCCTTTTGGTGTTTTAAATTGCAGGGAGTTTAGACTCAATGACATTCTTCATTCCAACATAACCATTAATTTCTAAACTGTGTCTCACCAAGATGTTTTCATCAAACAGCATATTCAATCAAACAGGATGGTTGTTTTGCTCTCTTTTCACATTAACATGAGGAACTTGACAATAATAATAATAATATGTACATTTATAATGCGCTTAATTCCACGTTAACCACATGCTCATAGCGCTACACAAAAGTTCAATCACGTCCAGTCTAGAGTCTAGTCATAACACTTTCTGAAAAGGTGCGTCTTTAAATTCTTTTTGAAAGAGTCCAAACTTGGTGATGACTTGATATCTTCGGGCAGATTGTTCCATCAGCAAACTGAAACGAGCAGAAGCCGAAAGATTTTAGTTTCCATTTTGGTACGGAAAGAAGACAGTGATGTGCTGATCGTAGTTGTCGAGGTGGTTCATATATTTGGACGAGATCTGTGAGGTATGAAAGAGGCCATTCATACATTTGTAGGTAAGAGTTAGGACTTTATAAGTGATTCTCTCAGAGACAGGCAGCCAATAAAGGGATTCTAAGACAGGGGTTATATGTGAGTGTCTTGAGGATAGAGTCACGATCCGAGCTGCCTTGTTTGGATAGCTTGCAATTTCTTGATGTTCTTCTGTGATGTTCCAGTAAGAAGGCTGTTACAGTAATCGATCCTTGAATATACAAGATAGCACACAGAGTAAAGTAGCGGTCGCCTCCTGTGTAATCAGATGTCGGATGTTGCCGATGTGGCGCAGATGGAAATGACATTCCCTGCATAGGTTGATGTGCCTTGTCATTGATAGTTCAGAGTCCAGAATAACACCAAGGTTCTTGGCTTCAGAGGATGGACTGATCCTGGATGTGCCGACAGTTAGTGTGCGGTCTTGTGTTCCTTTGAGCTCAGAGGAAATGCCGATGAAGAGTGCTTCTGTTTTGGAGTTATTTAACTGGAGCATATTATCAGTCATCCATCTTTTGACATCTTGGGTACAGGACTCCATGTTGGAGAAACAGTCTGGCTTGTTGAGGTCACTGAGGGCATAGAACTCTGCAAGCTGAGTGTCATCAGCATATGCGTGATAGTTGATATTGTAATTTTCTATGATCTTGCCAATATCCCTAGTGTATAGCGTGAATAACACCGGACCAAGCACACCTTGCGGCACACCACAGGAGAGAGACAATTCCTCTGAATTTATTTCACAGGAAAAAATATAGTAGTTTAATGATGTTCACTGACCAGGAAATTCCGAATTTCATGATCAGTGAACGTCAGTATACTTGGCGTTCACAAAAATTTCCGGGCCATGATATGCCCCGTATCCAAAGTCATTAAACTCTTGGATACTGCATGAAACTATAGGATACTGTAGGAAATTGTTATAATTCTATCATGTTTTAATAAACTGACTAACATTGGGTGGATTCAGTATTTGGTGAATGCTTAGTGTTGATATTGAGATAGTTATATTGACTTCAGGAGAATATATTGGGGGAAAACAACTAAATAATTAAACAAACACTCACAATATGTTCATTCTTTGTTGAAGTCATTTCATAGATGCACATATTACAAATACATTATTTTGATATACACTGAAAGAAAACTGGATGCACTGCAGAAACATTGAAAACATATATATTATATATTTAGTCAGAATATCTTTGAAGTCGCAAACAGGTATTAAAAACTGTAAAATGCCCTTCTTACAAGTGTGGGGTTTCACAAATATCTATCAGTTTATAATCTTTTTTATCATCCAAAACTGTGTTCCACAGGAGATATCGCTTGTGAAAGATCAAGCGATATCTCCTAGGAGATATCGCTTTGACAGTAGATTTTGAACAATGCCCTGTCATCAGCAGGGACATGACATCACAAACGTTTTGCAACATCAGAAATGACGTCACAATGGTATGACGTGATAAACACAACGACGTCACAATGCTCTGACGTCGTCAAGACGATGACGTCACAATGCTATGACATCACTGGTTAAGGAGTTGGAGGGCTATGCAGTGTTCAAAGATGTACATTTTTCATGCTTATGTGATGAAAAATGATTTTGGATGATAAATAGAATCTCACCCTCGTGTCTTCTGATATCAAATATATCAACACTCGTTGATAAAAGTGTTACTTTTATCAACTTTTGTTGATATATTTGATATCAGAAGACACTTAGGTGAGATTCTTTATATATTTCACCAAATATTGAATGAATGTTTGAATATTATTAAGTCCTTACAACAAATTGTAAGAAGATGAAAATAGGTTTTTAAGGTTGTGACCAAAGTTACAAATTAGAATCCCCATTGTCCAAGGAATCTGCACATATCATTTTTAACTCTCTACTCCTTTTGAAAATGGAAAAGAAGATGAAAATAGTTTTTTAAGGTTGTGACCAAAGTTACAAATTAGAATCCCGATTGGCCAAGGAGTATGCACATATCATTTTTAACTCTCTAGTCCTTTTGGAACTGGAGAAGAAGATGAAAATAGGTTTTTAAAGTTGTGAACCCTGTGACCCTATTTGGGGTCACAGGATCACCAAAGTTACCAATTAGAATCTCCATATGCTAAGGTACCTGTACACAAAATTTCAGCTCTCTAGTGTGTATGGTTCATGAGGAGAAGTCGAAAGTGTCAAAAGTTTATTGACGGACGACGGACTGACGACGGGCCATGCCATAAGCCCATCTGGACTTTCAGTCGTGATGAGCTAAAAACGGAAAAGAAACTGTGCCGCAACGTCGCAATTGTCAAAGATATTGCTCATCCTTGTGATGAAATCTAAATTAATTTATATCGACAGTTCCATATTGTCTAATATTATAACTTAATATAAAAACCTATTGATCTAATTTTATTTTGATTGCTTGTGACGTTGCCTTCCTTAAAGGTTTTGATTTGTGTTTGTAGATTGGTCTTGTAGTATGCTAATTAGAAAGTTTATCGGTGGATAGGAATGATTGGCATGTTGGAATTTTGAATTTTGAAAGTAAACACTTACCTCCTTAAAATAGTAAAGTTTTACACATATATTACTGGAAAAAATATCAAGGAAAATTTATGGCATTAAGGTAAATTCATTAACATCAAAAACCTAATTTGCTGAATGGCTTTCAATTACTAGTAAATTGGCCAAAGCTATAGGCCTACAGTAAATATTGATAGAATATTGTGATATAATCATATATCCTTGAAAAAGAATATGCGTAAATCTAGATAATTAAACAAAATAAAAATCAATCAGACAGGAAAAAATAACAGTTGAAATAAAGGAATAGTCGACTGAGTTAATTAATTGGATATCTAACGTCATTCATAGACCCTAAATTTCTGCAGTTTAATATCGCCGACTTTAACATAAAACCATAATTACCAGGTCATTTACATACATTGCGAAGTTTTGAAAAAACTTGACTGAAGTGTTTGATGCCGATGTGACAAAACGTGATACTTAGAATGAACTATTAGTTGGTAAGGGAGGTGACGTTAGCTTATGCCGCTTAAGTGGTGACTGGGTACCGTCTTTACGTGTATGCAACGTCAATGCGCAAATCCCGCAGCGTTGTAAATAACACTGACCAGTTAACGTTGCAGCCGCTTAATGACTGCGCCCATAACATTCGCCGTTGAGAGGTCTATTGTAACATCAAGGAGGATGAATATCATGTTCTTCTGGAGTGTCCTCAATAATCATGTTTAAGATATATATACATCTATATTTACCTTTATATTTCTGTAAATACCAAACTACAGAAAGTATATTTCCCTTTTAACAACAAACAATGTCCAGCTTATACCATATACCATGTCCTATACCATATCAATCGTTACCAATCAAATTGGCATCACCTGTAAACCTCTGATGTCACTGAGATATTATTTTGATGCAATGATTGTCCTATTACATGGTAGCGCTGTTTCTATTGAGAAAAGTCATTTACATTGTACTATTGGTCTCCTGGCCATATACTCTTATAAAATGTGTCTGTCTGTCTGTCTGTCTAAAAGACTAATTTATTTTCTTGGTAAATTTTTATCTTGATTATTGATTGTTTTTTGACATATCCAATGGAGCGTCACGTGATTAAGCTTTGTTGTATCAATCCATATCCATGTACATTTTCATGAATAAAACATATAGAGATTATGAACCAAGTGTGATAGCGTATCCTCTATAACATTGTAGGAATAAAATTTGTGTTATGCAAGAGATATTGTAACTGTACACAAACGACTAGCTTGAAAATTATACGTTTAGCAACAGTTTTACCGAATTACCAAACGACAATATTGATATAAACTGACAGGCAAAAGAATGTATACACTTTTTAAAATGAAATAATGGAAACTGGATAATATTGATGTTGACAGTAAGCATCGGATACACAGGGCCTAAACATTCACATTTTAATTAAAAGTTGAACTAAAACCAGATTAACACATTTTGGAGAAAATTGGAAAATATTGATAACCACGTGACCTCCATACTGGTGTAAAGTCACGTGACACATAGGTAAAATTGCTACACATTATTAATGTTGGCCATCCCATCTGTGAAAAACACACCTAAAACCCGTCAAAAGTAACACCAGAAACACTCGAATAACTTCTGAAATTTGACCAAAGTTGGGAAATGAATACCAAAGCTACAAGAATCGCCGTTGTTCCTGCACTTCTAATGGAAATGTGTTGTCAAAATACAGCCGAGTTGGGGAGACATTTGACAATCCAAGAACACACAAAACAATGGTATTTTTGCCCCATGAAGGCTGATATCTGTTTGCGTTAGACCGCCGCCAACGCTATCTCTGAGTGACGTCATTGACGGCGACCACCATAGATCGACGTGTCACTATGCACACGTGCACCAGAAGACCTTGAACTGATAGAATCGACGTTTTTCGACTGCTCAATAGACAGGTACTGACCGCTGAACTTTGATGTATGGCTAATGTCATTATGGCTGTGACAACGTCGGTTTGACTTGCAATGTTACAGCTTTACAATAATTTATATTTTCTCAAGACTTGTCGCTGATTGGACATCTGTCAGACGGTCCACAATGGCGTGTTAGAATCAAACAAGGGTCGATACAGATTTGCATGAACACAGAAACAGCTGTCAGTTGACGTCATAAGACATTTTTCATTATTGATCAGACAGTGCATTTAATTATGCCTGACACACGAATCGACCACATATGGCACCCATTTGGCACAATTTACAAATTGAACGACTTAAGGCAATAGAAAGAATTAAACTTAACGTGTTTTGGTTGTGTTTTTCACCCCTACATCTTTTGGATTTCTTGTGTGCCAAACTGGCTAATGAAACATTTAAGTTTAGGATTTTGACGTTTTTCAAAATGAATGAATTATCCAAAGTACCTTATCTCAAACTTCTACCATATTTAGTTTTATAATTAAAGTGATTTATAAAGAGGTGTTCACTTTCTTTTGCCTGCCAGTTTAGTTGGCATTTATCAAATCTGTAAAGTTGCTTTTTAAAGTAATTTAAACAAAAAACTATTTGGTTATAATCACGTCTTTATACATTATCCACATCAAAACATACTCACTATCAAACAGGTCTTTCTTATAGGCCAGGGTCGCGGTCGCGGCTGATCATTGAGTCCAGGGTGAAATGTATTTGTTAAGCCCACATGTTCAGGAATGCGTAATTGACAGAAAATATACCATATATTCTTTATGCAAATTCTCTTTCATGTCTTCGGTGGAAATCGAACCCAACACATTCATTATAGCCTAGCAGCAGTTACATGCCCAACTCCGACATTTATATAAAGTAGTGACATTGAACACAAACATCGATTTGTATAATAATTTCCATTGGGAAGTACGGTTAATACGTGTCATGATTAACTGTCCAATCTGTTACAGGTTTAGTTTCAGCGAGCTCAAAAGTGAAATATTCAAAGTGTTAATTGGAATTTCTATTGGTGGATTAGCTATAGTCTGTTTCAAGACTATACTGTCATTACATACAGTAAAATAGTACACAATGCTCGTCAGCAGCAAAACGAGATGTTAATCACTTCATGATATTTTATTCTACAATTATTTTAACAAACCATACATTTTGAATTTTCAATATATTGGTTTTACTTATATATTTTACATTTTCAATGGACGGAATTCAATAGTGAATAGCAAATAAACATAACACTGATCCTGCACACAATATTTTTAATCAATATAATATTCTAGAAATTGATATACAATAATGTTTTAAATTATTGCAATGGACAAAATATTATATAGCATAGAATGATAGAATAGCACTGTCACCTGAACATAAAACTTAGTAAGTAAAACACTACTATTGGCTAATGACTAATATTACACAATTTGTACAACTTCAATAGGACGGGATGGCTGTCACTATTTCTCTGCAACGTTTCCTCACTCTTTGAAGAAAAGACTTAATATCTTGAGTATGGGTGTCGGATTCATGCAATAAATTGTGAAGATATTTTATAATTCTAAATTATGTTATGTCAGCGTTCACTTCTTTTTGTCTATTTCAGTTATCATGCTTCTACTCGAGCGCATTGCGTGTTTACCATACCAGATAAATAAGTTTTAAAATGTTTAAACAAAATACACATTGTATTTCTTCTTTTTTGTGTTATGAAAGGGACACAGTATTGTTATGTATTTGACAAAGTAAACATTTTTAACAAATTTAGATTTCAAACAAATTAAATACATGGCAACCATATAAACAAACTACATGATATCAAATTCCCAAGTTTTCAAAAGATAGGCTGCAAAAAGTATGTGAAACTAACCTTCTCCGAATATGAGTATCTATGTCCCATCAAATGAAAGCACATTAATCCATCACTGATCACTGAACAGATTTTGGCCTCTGTCTTCAAAGGTCATTTCAACACTGATTCAGTCAGATACAAAGGTCATAGCAGATGTTTAGCTAAAATCATCTCATTGGTTCTTTCTTAACCACTAGGATTTCAAAAATCAGATACTTTATCATATTGTTATAAGAGAGACACACGTGACTAGCAATAGTGACTAGCCATCCCACATAGGCCTAACAGGCAATGAAAGAGCCGACCGAGCAGCAAAAGCAGGTCTTACCCACAGCAATAATGTCAACATACCATTTACTAAAAAAGAAATTAAGAGCATTGTTAAATCAAATACAACGGATAAATACAACACAAACTTTAAAGGCAACTGGGGACATACCCAGTACTATAAAGTACAACCTACAAAAGTTAAAAAGGTTAAACACTTCCACAACTTTAGAAGGGTGGATGTAGCAATAACTAGACTTAGGCTCAACAATGTTTGTAACGGAGTTTATCATATAATGGGCAGTGTTATCTGTGCAATAAACCCATCTTGTAATCATGTTATCAGATCCCTGATAACAATGCAAATGAGGTCAAAACCCGAACTATTTTCTCAAAACTCCATGCATGTCATGCGAGTCCTAAACCGGTCTCTAAACATTGAGAACGTCGTCGGGAGTTTTCAGGTTTTGTGGGTTTTTTATCGAATAAAATATCGTAAACAAAAACTGTCAAAACTAATCACGCATTCGTATTTTAGAAATAGCTTGGTTATCGAAGCATTTCAAGTTGTTTTCATTGTGCGTTTAAAAATAAAACGATATGCAGCTAACAATATCGGCTTTCGAAAAACTAGGTGCTTCAATTTTCGTGCATAACATAGGCCTAGATCGCTTTGGTCGTGTCGGTTACCAACTTATCAGCATAAACAAATCATTATCATATTCTAGTGATAGTACAGATTATCTAGTAGCGTAGTTACAAACGCAACAACCTCACCTCCGCAAAAAGTCGACGTTTAGTCTAAGGATACCGTAACTGAACTGCGTAACAACAATGACAATGCAGCTTTTCAAAATGCAGTTAGAGTTACTTCCCCTGTTGTAGCGACGTTGACAACTGGTTCTTACACGTTTTGTGTTATTAAAAAATACAATGTTTACTCGTGCATTGGAAATCAGACTGAAAATGTTCATAGATTGAAGGAGACGTTTCTATCACTGTGAAAAAAATCATTTCATGAAGGAATATTTCTAGACTGTTCACAACTGTACATCGCCGACAATATGACTTCACCTTGCTTTATTGTGAAAGCAATTACTCCGCGAAATCTAGGTCAAACATATTTTTAGAAGGTATCATATTTTCGTTTAAATCCTTTTATTTCAAAATGACATTATATGATAAAGAAATTATTAACCTCGTGTGTTTCCGTATCATTAATGTCATATAATAGGAATAAAAATATATGTATTATGCTCGCCAAAGGCTCGCATAATACAAATTTTATTCCTATTATATGATATTAATGATACGGAAACACACTCGGTTAATAATCTCTATTTATCTCCACAAAATAGGGAAAGCACCAAAAAATCTATGCAATCAATGTAATGTCGAAGACACCATACATCACATTCTGTTTCAATGTGATAAAAACCAAAAACACAGGAGACAACTCCTAGAAAATGTAAGCGCTAACAACCCACAAGAACTGTTAGCAAATACCAAAAATTACCAGTACCTTTCAGTATTCCTACTACAAACTAAATTATATAAAACATTGTAATTAATAACCACCTAGCCTTACACCCAAACTCCTAACCATTTCCTACATAACCCCACATCCCCTACCCAATCTAAGGGTCACCAAACCCTAAAAACCATCCCATTGGTGATACTCCCTGAAGGACCCTACGCAAGCGAGACTGATCTCTTAAACCTCCTTCGACTGGTATAAGTGTTGGTCATGGCGACCCACGACCAGAGCTGGATGGTGAGATGGGTTCACGAGATACATTATTTCGGGACCACTCGCGCAAAGCCTATACAAACAGGCAGGTAGGCTCCCAACGGGAGATTTCCACCTATCACCTTAAATAATATTTATCACTCCCATATTTGGGATAACTGGTAGGACTTGGGCACAGGGCAAAACGGTTAAAACTCTTCATTTAAAGTGCACGGTGTGGCTACCCCCGGCGCTTTACTAAAATATAACTGGTAATTTTCTCAGCACCAAACCTCAAACCCCTCACTGCCTAGTTCTGAACCGGGTTCAGTCGGGAGGACAGGTATTGTACCTTAAGTGTATTGTGTCACTCCCCCCCCCCCCCCCTGCACTTTGCATAGGTACAATACCAATCAGACGACCTTCAAGAAAGAAAAAACGCACATTGTGAAGATATCAACGCTGGATACAACGGCAAATAACGGACTAAGTATATTAAGCCAAAAAGATAAAGTATTACTCCATTCATTCACTTATCCATAAATTTAAATATAAAACATCACCAATTTAAATTAACTTTAAATACAATTCACTCACAATTATTCAACTACAATTCTATTTTATCACAAGTAAACATTCCATTACAAATGCTACCTCATTTCTAAATTACTTCTTTGCTAAATCTTTTTACCTCAATAAAATTTCCCATACAAACTATTATCTTTCTATCTTTTTCAGGTACCATGCCACTCCACATTACTTTTTATTTAATTACAATTTAAAAAATCACCCCCCCACCCCCACCCCACTCTATTCCAAATTCCAAATTAAACAACATGTAACCCCGAGGGGGTACACAATGCAGAAATGGATACAGAAAGATATCTTGAGATAACATCGATATTTTGTTTCTTCAAAAACATGCGCAAAATAATCATTTAATGACTTTGAAAATGAACATCATATTTTCAGTATGTAAAACTTCTCTCAGCCAATCATAACCTGCCACATCACATCGCCCTTTCTCGCCAAACTGGTCAGGCTATTGCTATTGTTTACAGTATTGAGTCAAGCGGTCACTTATTTACTTGGCGTATAATTACTATACAAACAAAGAAAACAACTTTTCAGTATGACGGTTAGTTAGTGAGACATATAATGAAGACATTTATTAATTTTGGTTGACTCTTTTTGACTGTAGATAGCTTAACCACGGCTTCTACAGAGGGATCTAAAGTCAATTTATCAATGAGACTACATGGTATGTCATAGCCCTGTCATAGAACTATGTTTCGCATATCTATTTTAGAAAAAGAAACGGGGTATATGTTTATATTTATGCCGCTCCCTAACAAAATAGTGACGTACCGTAAACATGGAAAGATCAGTACACATATCATATACAGTGACAGTATTGAAACAATGATTTTCGAAAACATACAACAAATCAATTAAATGCTAAGGTTATATCTTCATTAAAGGTATAAACATAAGGATATTTCATCAAGGCAAAATCCTAATATTCAATCGTGTTTTGAAAATCTCTTAGATATTACGGTATAGTTATGTTTTGAATTTAGTAGTTCTAAGTTTACATTTTGTGATGAGTGGCCAGATAAAATTGAATACAAATTAAACAAGTTAGTGAAATGTTTTAAGGAACTTATGAATAATCCTGAAGTAATTTTATATAATCTGAATGAGGTTTTGCTATATACACACTACGAAATATTCGGAAAGAGAGTGTCATTGAGTCATCATGTCATGAAATTGTATTAAGTTCGCAATACAATTCGATACACCTTTTGACACCATGTTTCATCATGTCTTGAGCGTTTCTAATTCAAATAAAGAAACAATGTTAGTTTACAAAGAGACAACTCATCAGCGTAAAATAAATACCATTCTATATCTTTGTTTGAGATAATGTTATTTTAAATTTTAAATATTTGTAAACTTCTAACGCAAACAACTGCCTGAAATAACAAATATGTATACATACAAGTTTGAATGCACAAAGTTAAGTTTACATATCATGTGACCAAAGCCTACCTTATTGAAGTCACTGTAAACGCAAAATACTCCATCTCATGTGTCTGTACTGAATGTGTTCATCTCAAGACAGATGCAATGCATATGATAAATTCTAAATGTTTAATTTTTGATTGGATCTAGTTTGTCTTATTGTTGACCAATGGATGACTAGTGCTTTGACAACTGGGCGTGTCATAGAGGGGCAGACATGCTTGATCTCTAAAACAACATCCCCTAATTCTTGTAACAACATTGTCAAAGAGTGTGAAATATCCCAAGCGCGACTCCCTAGTCCTGTTATTACACAATCAGTTACGATGTGCCATAACTGTTTAATTACTACTCTGTTTTACTGCCGGACAGATGAAGCTTCTAAATCGTGCTAAAACATGTTTATTCTGTTTATTTACCACCATTGTCTTTTATATTTACATTGATTAGGCCCATTTCCGTTCTGTATATGATGTAATAATACACAGTCTGTAAAACTTCTCTCAGCCAATCATAACCTGCCACATCACATCGCCCTTTCTCGCATGCGCAGTAAAGGCAATATCGTTCATCCGGTAGAATCCCTTTTCAGACTGTCAAATTTAGAAGCCTAAAATTTGCGCACTTTGAAGGGCGATATCTTTGTTATTAGAGGACCGATGAAAACGTTTTTTAGTGTTTTTTTTTAAGTTGACAATGTTTTCTGTACATATTTACCAATTAACATGGGAAAAATAATGAGGTTTCTTGTTGTTTAATTTTATCTTTTAACCTTTAGAACTTTTATTAACTTTACATGGGTGTCTATGACCTATTATAGATTTCATCTCCCTTTTTTTGGAAATAACTAAGGCATAGACCCCACGTCGGCGACATCACCGTATGGTGAAGAAGACGTTAAACCCCAATCCAACAACTAGTAATAGCTTGAGTATGCCCACCTGTTATGTAAGTCTGAATACACAGCATGTGCCAATCTGTAAAGTATTGTCTACTTGACAGCAGGGGCTAACGAGGGCTGATTGTTTCAGTTTCATATTAACGGCTAACTTGCTTGATGTTGATCACACTGACAAATGCAAAAATGAAAAAAATTAATTGTACAAGGCATCCATGAAAACAACCCATAAAGTTATAAACTTTTCAGAAACAAACAAAAACAACAATAAAAGACATTCCATTGTATTGGTGAGTTATTCAGAAAAGCAAAGCTTTGCTTGTTTACCAAACCAAATTCATTTTCATGAATAAAAATATGTTTAAATCATTATTTGAAAGAAATGTTAAGAGAATCAAATTCAACTGGCTGCACATATGGTAAAAGAGAATCAGTTGATTTTTTAGTATAAGCCTTAGTTGTATATTTTCAAAATCATTATGTCTCTGTATATTATATGTGTACTGATCTGTCCTTGTGTGTGGTACTATGATTTAACTGTATTTTGTTAGGGGTGGCATTATAAAAAGCATTATTTGCTTGTTTGGCAATCCTTTTTCTTTTTTGAAATAATATATGTTTAATTTAACAGCTAACTTTGTTGGATAAACTTGCATTTAGTAAGAACGTTCTATAACTGTAGCTTAACACATTCATCTGATGGCCATTCCCTGTGAAAAAGACAATATCTGTGAAGTAATTAATTTGCAAAATATTTATCTGAGTCAATTCTTATAATTTCTTTACGTTTGTCATATCAAATATATCATGCCTACCACATTAAATCCATCATGTTTGGAAAATTACAGCAACCATCCGAGAAAATTCTAAACTTTTAGAATCCATTCATTGCTACATCGAACAAACTGGCAGATTTGGTAAACATTAAGTTGGTTTAAAGATATTTATTCATGTTATTGATACATGAATTAGGACACGAAAACAAGCAAGTATCTACTGCCTGAGATTCACTTCCAGCTTGATCTCAAGTGACTTATTCTCAATGAAGAATGCAATTAAAAAGGATTTACTTATACAAAATATAAAAGGATAAATGCAGAATCCAAGCTAAAAAGATCAGCAAACAGAATTTTATATTTAGTGACCTATTAAATGCCCATGTGTAATTACCCTATTTTATTCATAGTTATAAATAAACGTTTGTGTGCAATTTACATGTATAGTTAATCCAACATTATTCAATATGTGTGTTTATTGTTATCCAGTGTCCATATATAAAGACTTTTGTCGTATGAAATAAGCAATATGTGCAAGCAGCATTTTTGTTTTTAATTTTGTTTTGAATTAATGTAAAACAAGGTGGCGTTTATCATCTGTAATTGCACTGTCGTCTTTTACTTGAATGGACGGTTATATCTCCATCAACAGCTTGTTCTTGTTGTCGTAATCATGAAGACTATTTCCTTTATTTCCTATTGTGTTCTATATACAGCGACATTTGGCCAAAAAAAGTACATTCTTTTAAACAACATTGATATATCTGTGAAGAAAGTTACCAGAAGAAAAGTCCTAAATTTGACTAGAAAAAAGAGTCCCCTGGAAAAAAGTCCTATTAATGATTTTAGGCAACATATATTACGAAAAAACATTTGGTTGTTATTCACTTTATTTAGATGCAATAATCTAATAACATGATACAATACATATATGAATATTTATTTATTGCCCATACTTTGATAAAGTCTAATAAATTTGTCTATAGACGGCATTTGTATACCATTCTATATGATGTCGGGTCTGAGAAGCTGACTAGCTTCACTGAGTTCTCCTGTGATGAAGTACTGAAGCTCGTCCGTAAGTCAAAACCTACGTATTGTGGCCTAGATCCCGTTCCGACACAGATAATCCTTGACAACCATGATCTTTTACTTCCGATTTTAACCAAAATCATAAATACAAGTCTAAACCAAGGATTGGTGCCATCTTCCTTTAAGTCAGCCCTTGTGAAACCGCTCCTGAAAAAGTCAAATTTAGATTCAGATCTACTGAAAAATTACCGGCCAGTATCCAACCTCAGCTATATCTCCAAGGTAGTTGAGAGAGCAGTGTGCACGAGACTCACTGAACATCTTGAGAAACTTAATCTTTATGACGATCTCCAGTCTGCTTATCGTAGCTATCACAGCACGGAGACTGCATTGCTCAAAGTGGTCAACGACATCCGGCTGGGT
This sequence comes from Steromphala cineraria, assembly GCA_916613615.1. Lineage (NCBI taxonomy): Eukaryota > Metazoa > Mollusca > Gastropoda > Trochida > Trochidae > Steromphala > Steromphala cineraria. The sequence goes on along the minus strand of OU744728.1, from coordinate 63,042,657 downwards.
ATTGATCAAAAGAAAGTTGCTGTCTTGGTACTCCTCGATCTCAGCAGTGCATTCGACACCATCGATCATTGCACACTCCTGGAACGCCTGAGGTTGGACTTTTCCATGGGCGGCAAGGCTTTAGGATGGATTAGATCCTACCTGATTGAGAGAAGTCAACGAGTAGTCATCGACAATATTTTATCTGACCCATCAAACCTCACATGTGGTGTTCCACAAGGAACCGTTTTAGGACCAGTGTTGTTCACCTTGTATGTGAAGGAACTTGGAAGTGTCATGGACAACCATGATGTAGGTAGGCACCACTACGCAGATGACTCCCAAGTCTACAGAGTCCTTGAATTGAGTCCACAACGTGCACTGGCAGGTTTGGATGAATTAAGTACATGTTGCGACAATATCAAGACATGGATCACAACAAACTTAAACTTAATAGTGACAAGACGGAGTGCATTCTCCTCGGACCGCAGAAAAGGAGGACAGAGTACTGTATAACAGAGTTTCAGTTTGACAACACCGACATTCCTACAGCGAACAAAGTAAAAGACCTTGGTGTAATCATCGACTCGAGTTTGGCATTGGATGACCATGTTTCTCGTCTCCTCCAGACCTGCTTTGCCCAACTGCGCACTATTGGACACATACGTCGACCATACCTCACAACTGCGTCAACCACTACTCTCGTTCTAGCCCTGGTTATGAGAAGAATCGACTACTGCAACTCCCTTCTTGCTGGTGCCACTAAATCCCAGGTCATGAAGCTACAACGCGTTCAGAATGCTGCAGCACGTGTAGTCACTCAATCAAGCAAACTTGAGAATGCCACCCTACTACTTCGCTCTCTTCACTGGCTGCCGATTCACTACAGAATCCAATACAAACTAATGTGCATCACTTTCCGTTGTCTGACTGGAACTACTCCCTCATACCTTGCTGACTGCCTAACACCTCACCGTCCTCCTCGTACTCTCCGCTCCCAGGACAAACGTCTTCTCGTCATCCCCTCAGTTAACACCATCACATACGGGCAGAGATCGTTCAAGCATGCTGCACCCACAGTCTGGAACAAGCTACCTCAACATCTGAGGGACTGTACAGAACTCTCTACTTTTAAAACCTCTCTGAAGACACATTTCTTTAGATTAGCTTTTGGCGACTAATCCTTTTCTTTCTATCCCCCTGTGTTTGTAGATAACTTTGTCATGCACTTCGAGCATTTTTATAATGGAGTAGAGCGCAATATAAGCATGCTATTATTATTATATGGTAACTAATATTCAAGCATATTATTTAATCAGAATTTCCTTGAATCTGTCCAAACATTTATGCACGATTCAAAACATTTCAAATAATTATTAAACTCCTAAATTCAATTAATCATTGTTGATTTTCTACCGTTTATTGCTGTCCACTATTTTATCATCGTGTAAATACTTATCTAATTACTTTGTGAATTTTTATGGGTTTTTTTGTGACATCTAAAGGAGCGGCACTTATATATGCTCAAAGCTTGTTGTGCTGATCCATTTTCATTAATTAAAAAATCACAGATATATCTTTGGCTGATAGCCCAACCACTTGTTTTACACTTTATTCATATACAACTGTCACAGACAAGTTTACTCTTTAATATTGTTATAAATTTCAACTGGTGAATTCACATGATGCAACCGGTCATTCACAGCAGCTCGACCATTGCCTCAGGCAGTGTGCACTCAAGCAACAAAGATTTGATATCTATCTTATATAATATTTTACAAACCTATCAATGTATACGTCAGTTATCTCTACCACATGCCACCGTATTACATATTTCTTTGACATTGATTGCTTGGATACAGATGTGATTAACATCGTCGTGTGTGTATATAAAGCGCTGGAAATTCTACCTTGGCACTTTATATCTGCACTTCGAAATACAACATCAACCCTCATCTGTGTCCAGGTAAGCAATGCTCTTCTACGTTGTTATGTTACCTTAAATGTCTATTGTAAATACTGCAATTGTTTTAACTGGTTGTAACAATTATATCGCAACTAATTTGTATTATATTTTTATTTATCATCATTCTTATATATGTCTTGCACTTAGTTGTAACTGTGTACAAAACTTGCGTTAGTTGATTATGTTTGTTAGCATTTAATTTATATCAAACACCCTGAGTGAATTATATACAAATATCTGCTTTCATTAAGATCAACCTTCAAGTTCTCACATGTGTTACTTACATGTTCTTATATATTAAAACGAGACTCCGTCAGCATTCGGCCAAGTCTGTGTAGCACTTTATAAAACCTACTGTATAATCATTCACAAGTAAATTCGTCCTACCGCATTTACTGTATAAAGAATTGCATTAGGTCAAAATTAAAGTGTTTATTAATATCTTTATTTAATAATAATTGTGTATAACCTTTACACAATGTTCAAATTGTAATGTATCATTCAGATCATAGTAAATGCATCATAACGTATCAACTGTTCAAATTATAGCTTAAAGTGGTTATTTATATCATCATATATTTTGATACAATGCTCATTGCATATAACCTTAACATACTGATCAAAGTGTAATATGTTATTTAAAACAAAGAAATGCGCCCTGCCGTATTTACTGTAATAACAGCCTAGATTATCACGTTATGTACATGTACTTAGTATAACACTTAACATGTTATATTAAATGTAATTAACATTTAAATCACAGTAAATGCGTCCTACCGTATTTACTGTATCAACCTGTAATGTGAATTGATAGTTTTTAATGTTGACTTATATCAACATTGATTTGAGACTTTAATATTTAATAAGTATATATGTTTTCATGTTATTATTATGTATTATTTGAAATTGTAATGATTCATATTGTATAAATGACTTTATATCTGCACTTCGAAATACAACATCAACTCTCATCTGTGTCCAGGTTTTCTTTGGGATTATCCTCCTGAGGCTCAGTGTGCTCGACCGTGTGACAGCTAATTTCCCCGATTAAATGTCTACATAAAACTCCACTCCCACATCACTTCAACGTGATAAAAACATCGAAGTTTGTCGACACAAAAAGAAGACAAACAACTCCATGAAAGGTGGCTGGAGAACGTCGACCCGGACGCACTGATGCCTAGAAAAGGAGCAAACCCAATCAACTACCCAATCCCCTATCATCTACGGAATTCAGCCACACCCTCAGACAAGGAAGTGGATGGTGACCTACGACAACCATTCTTTGGACTGAATTCCTCCAACGAATCCATACCGCCAGCCTCACCTCATCAACACCCTCTTCACGTCGTTGAGCGGTCTCCTACAACAGAAAGACGACAAAGTCTTCAACAACGTCCACAACAACCCCCTCCTGCACTTTCAGCCATGTCATCTCTCCATCTCCCCAAGTTCAACGGCTCTCAAGACGGACCAGCTTGGTGGACAGACTTTGAGGCATGGCTGAATTTGTCAAATCATCCAAACGACAGAGCTTGTTTGATCCTGCCATTCTACTTGGAAGGCTCAGCCAAACAGTGGCACAGACATCTGCCCGAAGCTACCAAAACAACGTGGGCGAATGTTAAAGTGTCCTTTCATGACCAGTATGGACAGAACATGCAAACAGACCTGTCAGTGCTAAATATTCAACAACAGTCTAAAGAAACAGTGACGGCCTACCTCACCAGGGTACAAGAAGGATCCTACAACAATGACATCCCCGAGAACCTTCTGGTGGCCATCACAATCAACGTACTGTTGCCGGACATCAAACAGTGGGTGCAGCTACAGCAGCCAAAGACACTTAAACAGGTTCAGCAACAGGCTAAGCTGGCTGAATCCTCTAAGCCAGCTTCATCAGGTGTTAGTGTAAATGTAGCAGAGGATGTTACGAATTTAACTCTCTTAATGGAAAAATTAATAAGTACTAATGCTGAGGTTGCTTCCCTTAACTTAACCTCTCATTCGGACCGCCGACCTCAGCATAAAACAAAATTTCAACAAAAGAACCAACATTTTAAAAACCCAACACCTAGCCCAAACTTCTCTCAAACTAACCCTAAAAAATTTAGCACCTCTACTGCCTCATGCTCAAAATTCTCACTCTTACCACACTTCTCCTAATCACCAATCTTTTCAACAAGAAAATCCCTCTCACAATCCTCATTTTAATACATACCAACCATCATTGCCTCCACATGTACAGCCATCTTCCTATCCTGTGCATGCTTACCCTTCTCATGCACCCCTCCCGCCTCCTCCTTCCTATAACTCTCCTCCCCAGTCACTTCCTCCTCGTAGATGTGCAGGGTGTGGTGGGCATTGCTCCAACCGCAAATACTGCCCACATCGTCACACTCTCTGCACATACTGCAATAAGGCTGGACACCCTCATTCTTTGTGTGTCAATGCATTTCTTGCACGAGGTCACTCACAATAGGGACTCGTGTTTGTCTCTCAGGTTCCAACACCGGGGGTCAGGCAAGAACATGCACAGCCTCGCATCTCTTCTCCTTCAACTCATCAACCTAGTGCTAACTCTACAGTCTCACCCTCTAACCCACCCGTCTCAAGTGCTCCTTCACAGCAAGAGCCAGTGTATATTGCTTCAGCTACCACATTACTTTATAAGAACACCATTTCTTTGAAGGTCAGGCAGGTTAAAACAACCGCTTTGAGGACACTGGAGCAAGTATATGTTGTATTCATTCAAAATTCCTAGACAAAATAGGTATTTCAGAAAACTATTATGAAAAAACATCATTAACTGAAGTCATTGGTGTTGGGGGTGAAAGTCATTTCGTCCTCGGAACAGTCACAACCACTGTCAAAATTAACAACATTAATTATTCTCAAAAATTTCACGTCTTCTCTTCTCTTCATCATACAATCATACTTGGCATGGATTTCCTTGAAACTAACCAAGCTAACACTGATTTTGTTTCTAAAACACTCACCCTTCATGCAGGTTTGCACTCAGTCTCATTCGTAGAGACTAATGTTGGTATTGCAAGACCTCGCAAGACAGTCACCATTCCAGCTCACTCTGAAGCAGATATCCCAGTCAAGCTATCCAGATGTTCAACACATGAGACTGTTATTCTTGAGCCCTTACCTGGCCTCGACGTGCTGAACCTACAAGGCGCCAAGTGTCTCATACAGAACACAAAAGGTAAGGCTTGCATGCAATTTCTCAATCCTTCAGATTCTCCTGTCACACTCAGCTGTCGACATATTGTTGCATCAGCTTCTACTGTTGATGTAAACTCTATTGTTTCTTTAGTCTCAGAATCTTCACCTTCAACTCAGATCAATTCTGTTACTGCATGTAACACTGGTTCGACGGACACTCTATCCTTCAATCTTAGTGATTCTGATCTCACTGAGGAGCAGAAACTTCAACTAGAGTGCTTCCTTCGCTCTCAAAAATCAGTGTTTGCACAAGATTGGTCAGAGTTAGGCAAAACTCACTTTCATGAACATCGCATAGAAACTGAAGATGTTTCTCCTATCAGACGAACCTTCTATCGTCAATCTCCTGAGGTGAAGCAAGAATGTGCTAGGCAAGTTCAGAAAATGTTAAATGCAGGCATTATAGAACCTAGTTCATCAGAGTGGCAAAGTCCAGTTGTCATGGTGAAAAAATCTGATGGTACTTTTCGTTTTGCTGTAGATTACAGAAGGCTCAATGATGTAACTAAACCAATATTTTTTCCTCTTCCTCGTTTTGATGATGTAATTGATGCCATTGGTGAAAAAACATAGCAACATTTTTTCAGTGCTAGATTGTGCTAGTGGATTTTGGCAGATACCACTTCATCCTGAAACTAAACATAAATCTGCGTTCATTACGCAGCAGGGCATCTTTGAATTCAACCGTCTTCCTTTTGGCCTTAAAAATGCACCAGCAGCATTTCAGCAAACAATCTCTAGAGCTCTCCAAGAAATGAATTGGAAGTTCATTTTGATCTATGTAGATGACATCATAGTTTATTCCAAAAATTTTACTGAACATCTTCATCATCTAAAATGTGTCTTTGCAAAACTTAAAGAAGCAGGTCTTACCCTGAAGCCAAGTAAATGTAGTTTTGCAGCAAAGAAAGTCACTTACCTTGGGCATATTCTTAGCAAAGACGGCATTGAAGTTGATCAATCCAAAATTGAAACTGTAAACAAAATTCCACAACCTAAAAACGTTCATGATACACGTCAATTTTTAGGCCTAGCTTGCTACTATCGGAAGTTTGTTCCAAATTTCTCCAAAATTGGTTCACCTCTATACAATCTTCTTCAAAAGGACACTCCTTTTATTTGGTCTCAATCTTGCCAATCCTCCTTCGTTACGCTTAAAGAAGCATTAACTTCTGCTCCTATTCTGTCTTATCCTGATCCTGAAAAACCCTACATCCTAACCACAGATGCTTCTTAATCAGCCATTGGTTATTTCTCGGTCAAAGGGATTCTTCAGGAAAAGAAACTGTTATCTGTTATGGAGGTCGTGCCCATCATGCATCAGAAAGAAAATGGGGAATAACTCAGCTAGAATGCTTAGCAGTTCTTGAAGGAATCCGAACCTTCCGTGTTTATCTTGCCTCCAGGAAGTTCAAAGTCTACACTGATCATAGTGCTCTCAAATGGCTGAAGAACATCAAAGCTGAGACAGGTTTTCTTGCTAGATGGTCTTTGATGCTTCAGGGGTATGATTTTGACATTGAGCATCGACCTGGCAAATCAAACACAAATGCTGATGCACTATCTAGATTGACATACCCTTCTCTTACTTCTGCTCCAGACACAGAAGACTTTCCGGCTCCTCCTGTTTCTTCTGTCAGTTCTTCAATCAATTCGGTCACAGCAACCAAAGAACAACATACAGAAATAGTAGCTTCTATAACCATGGTTGATAATACCACACATCAAACATCAGATGGCACATCATCTTCACATCAGGACACACCTGATATTCTACCAGATTCATCGGCTGAATCTGAACCACTTCAAGTAGACTTTGTCTATCTCAACGAGACAGCATCTCCTGGTCCCTTCGTCTATGCTGTAGACACAGATATCAACGACAATGACCTAGCTAAGAGACAGAGAAGTTCTACTGACTTGAAACCAATCATTGATTTCATTGAGAAAGATGAGATTCCACCCGACTACACTCCAGCACAAGTCAAAGGTCTTCAAGGTCGTGCCCAAGAATATGACCTTAGGGATGGTATTCTCTATCACTTCTTTCAGCCCAAACACCGAGGTAATAAAGGAAACCGTGTTCCAATGATCACACAGCTAGCAGTCCCATTAAAAGACAGAAAGGACTTGTTGTATTCCTTTCACGACGCAAAAGCCGGCGGATCTCACTTTGGCCGTGACTCCACTCGACAATCCATCATGGCAAAGTACTATTGGCCGGGTTTGTACCAGGATATTGAAGATTATGTCAAATCCTGTGATGTTTGTCAGCGATCGAAAAGGCTCACTCATGCCAAACCAGCACCATTGGTTCCCTTGCCAATTGAAGATGCTTTTTCCAGACTCCATGTTGACATACTTGGTCCGCTTCCAAAAACCAACGAAGGCTACAAATATATTCTAGTAGCAGACACCTCTGGTACAGCGGCACCAGCGCCTGCTCAAACAACTACAGGTCAGCACCCTGACTGTAATTCTTCACCTCCGGCCAACGCCACGGATGGTGAGCCTGCATCATCTACAAATGATGATTGCAACCTTCCAACAGGCTTATCTTCAACTAAGCCAAAGAGCAATTATTCTGCTCAAACTTCTTCGAGCACATCCAATGCTCAATCTTCAATCAGCACACCTGCTGCACAATCTACAAAGAGTGTCCAAGCCGCTCCACCTGCACAAACTGCACCACCAGCACCACCAGCACCAAGCACATCATCTTCTACACAAAATGCACCAACTACACCAGCACAGTCTCTAGAAGCCTATCCAGTAGAAAAGGTTCTACGGTCAAAACTTACTAATGGAGTTCGCCATTATCTTCTTAATTGGCTTCACTTTCCCACGCCAACATGGGAACCAGAACAGAATGTAGGTCCAGGTCTTAAAGCAGACTTTCATATCAGAAAAACAAATTCTGGCAAAAGGCGCAAACGCCAACAGAAACCAAAATATTTCTATTAAATGCCATTCCTGCTTAATCATATTGTCTTCATCTAATCTTGAGAACCAACCTTCATTGGAGTTACTGAAAGACATACAGGTTCACCTGTGTCTCATAGTGCTCGAGGATGCTGATCACATTCTCATAAATAATCGGTCTTTGACTAACATACTGATGATTGTTCTCTTCTCAAATGTTTTACTTCTAGTCACATTCAAGACTTCCTATTCATATACTCCTGCAACTAACACGTTCTTTCACACCATAATTTATCAACAACCCTAACCTGATATTGACTTAATCAATTCTACCAAAGTTCAACCTTTGCTACATTCACTTTTGTGTAACTTATATTGTTCTACTGTGATTTCATGTCCGCTTCCAATATTTTGCCCTATGTTTCCATCTCCTGGATTCTAACCCAGACGATTGTTAACTACCTCTAAATGTGTAATTATTTCATGCTTTCGTGGTCGAAACCTTCGAGAAAGGGGGGTATTGTCACAGACAAGTTTATCCTTTAATATTGTTATAAATTTCAACTGGTGAATTCACATGATGCAACCGGTCATTCACAGCAGTTCGACCATTGCCTCAGGTAGTGTGCACTCAAGCAACAAAGATTTGATATCTATCTTATATAATATTTTACAAACCTATCAATGTATACGTCAGTTATCTCTACCACATGCCACCGTATTACATATTTCTTTGACATTGATTGCTTGGATACAGATGTGATTAACATCGTTGTGTGTGTATATAAAGCGCTGGAAATTCTACCTTGGCACTTTATATCTGCACTTCGAAATACAACATCAACTCTCATCTGTGTCCAGGTTATCTTTGGGATTATCCTCCTGAGGCTCAGTGTGCTCGACTGTGTGACAGCTAATTTCCCCGATTAAATGTCTACATAAAACTCCACTCCCACATCACTTCAACGTGATAAAAACATCGAAGTTTGTCGACACCAAAAAGAAGACAAACAACTCGATGAAACAACAATGAACGTATTTGATAATATAATCTCTAAACACTGTTTACACATTCTCCCTGACCTAACATCATGAGTCTTTGCAATCATATGAGACTCACACCACATGAATTAATACTCTTGATTAATCTGTGTCTAATACCACAGTTGATTCAATAGATGGAGACAAACTCACATTTCCTTAATTCTTAATTAATCCACTTTTATATATCACAACATCATTATTGATACCTTAATTACGAACAAACTATGTTTTTTTACAATATCTTTGATGTTAACCTGTTTTTATAGTAATAAGAGACTTCCAAGAGCGTATATTATGTTGTTTTAGCCATAGTGTGTTGACAGGGGTCCAGTTGGTGCCCATTCATGACTGATTGCTGGCTGTCATTAATGACTCAGTGTCAAACTCCTCTTCTCTCATTTGCCAAGTTGTGTTGTTAACATATCAACAATGTTCAATGCAGGACAGGTCTCGTAGTTACATACAGTTTGAAAGGTTTCTGCATTAATTATTTTCATTCTCTGTAAAGGTATGTTACTTTCGAATTTTATGTCATGTACCTAGGCCCTTGAATGCGTCATCTACTTTTTTACTTTTTATTTTTTCAACTTTAGTAACAATTTTAAAGACTTACGTTTATAATGCAGAATGAACCCTTTTAAAACAAATGAACTGTGAATGTCATTTTGTTTCCCTCTGACTATGTATTTACAGTAATTAATCAATCTCATCGGAGAGGGAAAATAATATATTTAAACATTTATTATGTACAATGGTGTTTTTAACTGATTTGTATGTTTGAATTATTGTTCTTAAAACTGAGAATAAAGAAGGATGTTGTTAATTCTTAACTTGACGATGCATCTTCCAAATATAAAAAAATCTACGGGAAAATATCTTATTATTAACAAATAGCAATACTCAGTTATTACATGTATATATATTATGTAACGTTATCTAGAACAAATGTCTTTGAAGCAAATAACGTCTACAGGCATGATGCCTTAAAAGTACTGAAATGAAGATTTATTGATCTCACGCAACTTTATTTATCTATTATTTATATAAGGATATTCATTTATCTATTATTTATATAAGGATATTCATTTATCTTTACATTATATTAAATATCATATAATTATATATAACAATATAAATCATTGTTTTGAGTTATTCAAAGATAATTTAAGAAACTTCTCACAAACGCCAAAAAGACAATTTCACTGTCTTTGATCTTTTTATGACCCTGCAATAAAAATCTGGAGGTGTCCCGTCTGGTTCAGCAAAGTATTTGTGTATTGCCTACATGTATCTCGTTTGCAAATACAGATACTTAGTTGCTGAATTCGATTTATATGTCAAAATTATTATTTCTTTTCTAATTGGTTTAAACATATTTTTATTTCATAAAATGAAATATGGATTGGTGAACAAGCCACAAGGCTTATTTGAACACCGCTCCTAAATACAACAGAGAAAGCTGGACATTATATACAATACAATTAGAAAAATATAATTTATAAAACCATCTTTATAGTCGAATCAGTTTATGTTAAAGAATAATGTTGTTGGAGATGCCTATGATATGATGATATGATATGCTGCAGTAAAGATGATATTTTATATGTAACAGATATTACTAGTGAACAGATTAGTAGGAGCTCATAAAAAGCGATTACTTTTACTAATGAATTAATGTAAGGATCTGAGGATATTGTTGTTTGTTCTGTTATCTAAAGATTCATTCCATACAATACTGTTTTCAAATTATATCCTTGTGTATAGAAATACATATTTGATCTTAGGTTATGGTAGTTGCGACAAACAAACAGGTAGTGAAGGGCGTCTTCATTAAACTGGCCACAAGAACACCAGGATATTTCAGATATGTGTCGGTTATTTTGTCTGCATTCAGATCACTACATCCGAGCTTGAGGCGGCAATGAATTATTTGACAAAAGCGAGTTCCTAAATTTGAATCAAAGTTACTTGGAGATACAGCTGGGCTGATCATCGTTTTTAAATTGGGTTACCGATCGGGCATTCTTAACTGCGATGGGTAAAGAGTTCCATGAATCAATGACGCTAGGTAAAAAAGAAAGAGAATATCTATGCGTCCTACAGTTGATTGATTGGATGGAAGCACTGTTTCTTAGGTTATAGTTACTTAGTTCCGATACTGTACCTGGTACAAGTTCGTTTAAATAGTCCGTAGTCATACTGTAGTACATTTTATAAAAACTAATGAGTTTAAAGAGATACCTTCGATTTTTCAATGTGGTATAATTATTTTCACTGTATAATTTGTCATGACATTCTTTTCTAATTAGATTTGCAATTCATATAACTTGATTTGTCGATTTATGAAGTAGGTAAAAAATAATTTCTCAAAAAGCAAGTGTGATATGCAATTCAAATAACAAGTAACTATCCAATAACTATGATGAATGATTGTCTTTGATGTTTGTTTTACTGAAATCTCTTTTATAATAAAGAAGTGAAGATAAGCCCACTGAGGCAAATGTTATCTAGACTTTCTTCACTAGTGTATACTTGTGTGTATTTTAACATATATTGCAAACTGGGCCAAAAAATGGAAGGTTTCTTTTAATCCTAAAAAAACAAAGTCAATACAGTTTAGCAGAAAAATAAATAGGAGTATTGTACCTAATTTGATAATGAACGGTGAAACGATTGAAGAAGTAGAAAGTCATAAGCACTTAGGCTTGAACCTCCAAAGTAACTGTTACTGGGATGTCCAGATAAACTCTATGATCAAGAAAGTTAGTCCCTTGATTAATTGCTTAATAAGTCTGAAATATAGGCTATCGCGAAAAAGTTTAGAAATTATTTATAAATCTTTCATAATACCAATATTTGATAATTGTGGGCATATTTGGGATAATTGCACTCAAGAGCAATGTTACTTACTAGAAAAGCTGAACTTGGATGCATTAAGATCCATATGTGGAGCAGTTCGCGGAACAAGCCATAAGACAATTTATGACGAAACGAATCAGAAACCACTAGCACAACGTAGATATATATCTAAATTGACTACTTTTTATAAAATGAATAACAATCTAGCACCTCAATATCTTATTGACCTCCTACCAAAAACACCCAGTTCAAATGACTACAATCTCAGAGAAAAATCATCAGTGCGAACCTTAAAGTGTAGAACGGCGACTTATGCCCGGTCTTTTTTGCCTGACACAATAAAACTATGGAATTCATTAAATCCAAACATCCAAAATATCGAGACATTATCCGGTTTCAAAAATAAGCTTTGTGGATCTAGAACTACAAATGTTAATTTCGATCTTAACTACGGTTTAAGAATTTGTCAAATTATCCATTCCCGCCTCATTCCCTCCCGTTGTAGTGATTTGAATGCGGACAAGTTTAATAGACATATTGCGGACAGCCCAGAGTGCTCATGCGGTCACCCAATTGAAAACGCTGTACATTATTTTTTCACATGCCATAGATACACAGATATAAGACAGAATTCATTTTTCTATTTGAAAGGATTTAGTATTGATACAGCACTTAGGGGATGTACATCGCTTTCAAACGACGATCTTAAGAAATTATTAAAGTCTATTCATAAATTTATCATAAAATCTAATCGATTTGACATCTCATTAGCACTTGAATATGTAATGACTGCCACGTAAACAACATCATATTCATGCAAAACCAATATATGTGAAGCTAAGTTTTGAATCTGACATGTGTCACTACCTACTATTAGTTTTATATTTATATATGTGTAAATGCATCGGAGCGGCCTTAATATAAGCTCTTCGGAGCTTGTTGGCCAATCCATTCATGTGTACATTTCATGAATAAATATGTTTAAATCAACAAATATTTTGGCAGAAAATAAATGGCGTCTTTTATCTTTTGATGTAATACAAATTGATTTTTTCTTCCTCATATCGTAATCTCTATATCTATACGGTTGGTTGCTACAATGTTTTTTATAAACGGTCTTAATAGTTATATATATAGTTATAGGTATGGTTCTCTGTGATTAACTTACGTAAACACATGAATTTACATATCAAGGCAAACGCTGACTCCAGAAACTGAAAATATTTATTTAAACTATCTTTCAACATTTTTCAAATATATATCCCAGTGTGGTAATTAAAATAATAAAATTGGAACAGGAATACCTAAACACCAGGAATATATTATATAGCATAATAATATTGCATAAAGATGTTATTAGATACACTCTGTGACATGGATTTGCATTTTAACCTATTTTATGTCTCTAAGACAGAATCATGCCTTTTTAAAACAAATAGAATGTGAATGATGTTTTGTTTTTCTATGATTGTATATTTTCTGTGATTTATAAGATTAAAAACATACCAACAAATATATTTATCTTTATTTGTAATTATTATCTTGTAAAGTTATTACATTTAAATACGATTTACTGAGAATGTCAGTTATTTGTTCCTGAATTTACATTCCCTTTTAATGCATAGTCTTATTATAAATATGGATTAAAATAGTACGGTAAGTAAAAATAATGACGTTTAATCAAAAACGTACTATTATTTAGTTACTAACCTCCGACAAGTGACCTTAGCCTGATACCACTGTAGGAGGCGGGTAGAATTCGTCGCATAGCGGTAACTCTCAAGATTGCTCTGATGATCGGCGACCTAGCGAGCGGCCGTTCTAATGAGGATTAATTGTCTGACCTCTCGCGGTCGACGATCCCTAATTAAAACACCACAAAACCACTATAACCATTCAACAAGCAAGTTTATTAAATGAGTTAAGAGCCCCTCTCAACTCGTGAGGCCCCGTTAGCGTGGATGGTTGCGCCCCCTGCCAGGGGGGGCCCCCGTGGTTCGCTGCTGGGCAAAGACCTGCGCCCCCAGACGGGCTACGCCCTCCAGGTCCTCCGTTGAGACATCGCGCAGGTAATGGTGTGCGTCCTCGGAAATGATGAGGTCCGACCTCTCCGGCGGCAGACGAACCCGGGGTGGGGCGCCTAGTGTACTTGCAGCGGCTCTGCGACTCGCTCTTCCGGATGGAAGAGCGGTAACGCCTGTGCTGCTCTGGGGAGAGATCCTCGCATTCTGCACACCGGTTATCCGCCGGGCAAGTGTTCCTGCACAGGCGACAGACGACATGAGGGTCGTAGCTCACCACTTGCGTGACCCGCACCGTCCAGCGACACCATGCGGCTGTATGGTTGTAGCAACCGCATGATAGACCGCGCGGTCAAGAGCCGAAAATATGGCGGCCGCTCGAGGTAGGAGCGGTTGAACTGTTTCAAGTCATGAATCAGCCGCCATTTTTTCGGGTCTTTTTTCGGTCTCACGAATACTGGAGAGTAGAACCCCGGTGTCAGACCTTGGAGCGGAAGCTCGCTCACCGCCTCCTTGGTGATTAGTTCCAGTGTGCGCGCAAACCGAGCACGCTCACTGGAGTGCATGTCGAGTTGATAGTGTCTAATGAACGTGTTCGGCCGGCTCCAGATAGCGGCTGAACAGATCTCTTCAATGGGCAGGGCCGCAGCAAAAGCCTTAGAGGTTGCCACCGCCCTAACCGAATGAGCTTTCAAACCCTCAGGCGGCTGCTGTCCCTTGTGGACGTATGCCATACAAATCGTCGAAACGATCCACCTGGATATAGTTTGTTTTGAAGCAGGACCCCCTGGCTTCGCACCACCATAGCAGCAAAAGAGCTGCTTATCCTTACGGATCCCCTTAGTTCGTCTTATGTACGCCCTCAGGGTACTGCGAACATCGAGAAGATGTGGAAGCGAGGCCCTCGTGCCCGAGGCCGCCGACTTCAGAAGCGCCGGAAGCTCAATAGGGGCCGAAACGTGAAAGGAGTGATCAACCTTCGGACGATATGAGTCCGGCAGTCTAATGCTGACTCTGTCTCTATGAAAGACAGTCAGCTCGGGCTCGGCGGACATCGCATGAATGTCGCCTACCCGCCTGCCAGACGTGATCGCCACTAAGAAGGCTGCCTTCCAGGTCAAAAGCTGTAGTGAAATGGAGTCGAGGTCCCTCCGGAAGGACGGACCCGACAGCCAATCTAACACTATCGACAGATCCCAAACAGGGCTGACCCGCCGCACAGGCGGACGGATCCTGTCCACACCTGCTAAGAAACGCTGGACCATAGGATGACTGCCTAAAACGGAGCCATCCACAGGAACGTGGAAAGCGGAAATAGCCGTCGAGTATCCCCTGACTGTAGATGCGGCCAAACCGTCATCCAGTCGGGATTGTAAAAACTCGAGCACCTGAACTAGACCCGCAGAAAAGGGATCGAGAAGCCCTCGATTTCCACACCAGCGCGCATAACAGGCCCATCTATCCTCGTACTGATTGTTTGTTGAATCCCTCCTCGAAGCCAGTATTGTGTCTGCAACTCGTGCAGGAATACCGCTCTCCTGGAGGCGATTCCGGATAGTGGCCAAGCCACCCACTGAATTCTGGGATTCGGGTGTGGCGCCCCTTCCTGAGTTAGAAGGTCCCGGTAACTCGTCAGCAGTACGGGAGGCCGTACCAGACTTCTGAGCACCAACGGGAACCAGCTCTGAGCCGTCCAAAGTGGAGCCAGTAGGACTAGCAACTGTGGAGGCTGGCTGCTCAACTGCGACAGAACCCTGGGAATGAGTGGAATTGGCGGGAACGTCCACAGCACTCGATCGGTCCAGTCTATCGCGAAGGCGTCTGAAGACAGAGCGTTTGGATGGGGGGTTCTCGAGCAGAACACCGGAGTCTGATTCGTCACTCCAGACGCAAACAGATCCACCTGGAACGGTCCGTAACACTGGGAAATAATCCCGAATGTCTCCCGGTCTAGCATCCACTCGTGAGGAGCTAGGATGAGGCGAGACAGAGCGTCCGCACGGACGTTGTCCACCCCCGGGAGATACACCGGTAGAACCCGGATGTCGAACCGGTCGGCCCAAAGTAGGAACTGCCACGCCTCCCATAGGAGCGACGGTGACACCGTTCCGCCCTGTTTCAGTATGTACGTCATAGCTGTACGATTGTCCAGCTCTAGACGCACTACCTGACCCTGAATCAGATGCAGGAATTGGTCGAAGACCCTCCTGACTGCACGAAGCTCCAGAACATTGATATGGAGTTTGGACTCGTCCGGGGACCACAGGCCCGAAGCTGAGTGGATCCCCAGGACTCCCCCCCAACCTGAGAGGGACGCGTCCGTCTGAATCGTGACCGTCGGAATCGGCAAATCCAGGGGAAGCCCCCTGGACAGATTGCCCTCTGAGCACCACCAATGAAGATGTGCTATCAGCCAGTCTGGTATCGAAATGCTTTTCTCTAGACTCTCGGCATGAGACCAAAGCTCCGCTAGAGCTTGCTGAACTGGTCTCATCCTCAGACGAGCCATCCAGACTATGTCCACCGTTGCCGCCATGTTCCCCAGCAAACGGAGCCACATCCGAGCTGGGTGGGCAGGAGACTGAAGGAACCGGTGGACGCATAAGGATACCTTGGTCACACGATCTGGGGCCAGGGAAACTAAGCCTGTCGCTGTGTTGAATCTGGCCCCTAGGAACACCAGGTCCTGTGAGGGGGTGAGATCTGACTTTTTGAGATTTATAATCCAACCCAGGCGGAGAAGAATGTTCTGCACGTCCTGGGTGGCTGTCTCGTTCAACATCTGGGACAAGGCCCTGATTAACCAGTCGTCGAGGTAGGGGTGACAACACCTGCCCTGCGATCTGGCCACCTGTGCTGGAATGAGCATCAACTTGGTGAACACCCTTGGAGCTGTAGAAATGCCGAAGGGGAGCACCCGGAACCGATAGCACACCCCGTCGAAAGCAAACCTGAGGTATTGCTTGAACTGGGGGTGCATCGGAACATGAAGGTACGCGTCTTTGAGGTCGATTGACGACAGCCAATCTCCTGCCTCTACAGACGCTATCACTGATCTCAGAGACTCCATCTTGAACGATGGAACCTCTAGCATCTTGTTCAGATGTTTGAGATTCAGGATGGGCCTGAAGCCTCCATCCTTCTTGGTGACTAGGAAGTAGGTCGAATAATACCCTACTTGCTCCTGTCCCAATGGAACTGTCTCTATAGCTGCTTTGTCGAGCAGAGCTGCGACTTCGGCTCGGAGAACTTTGGCCTTCTCTGGAGAGGACGGCACCGGGGTGCTCCTCACTCCAGTAAAAGAAGGTGGCCCAATCTTCCAGCGAGGCAAATGTCCATCCCTGAGCGTGGACAGGACCCAGGCATTGGACGTAGCTTTCTCCCATTCCGACAGGAAGTGAGTCAGCCTTCCTCCCACTGGAAGATTCTGTTGATGGCACAAGATCCCCGGTATTGGCGGCACTCCGGCCCCCGCACGGTTCTCTGAAACATTCTGATGGTGGCACAGGATCCCCGATATTGGCGGCACTCCGGCCCCCGCACGGTTCTCCAACTCGAACGACTGGGTAATCAGGAGCCCTGGTTCTGTTAATAACATCGATATTAGGAGCAGTGTTAGTGACAGGACGAGCCCTAACGGAGGCCAGCCGGCCCCCCGCATCCGAGTCCGAACTCCTGGAGTCCGACGGGATCGGGGGGGACTGAACTGGCACTCCTTTACCCTTCTTACTCTTGCGTTTAGAGGGGGGGATGGCCGTGCGTGGGTCTCCTCCTGCCTTGATCACCTGTCTGTAGAAGGTGGCATCAAGGGTCCTTCTCCTCTTGGTCTTGTCCACAAACCCCTGGCAAGTGGTACACTCTGCATCGTCATGATGGTCGATGACGAGACAGAGAAGGCAGCACTCGTGAGGGTCAGAGACCGGAAGAGTGCTGCCGCAGTTAAAGCATTTTTTGAACGTCTGAAAAGATCGAACAAAAAAAAAAAAAAAATTAACTGTCAGGAAGACTAAGTGGGGAAGGGGAAAAGCACTAAATAAATACCTAACTAAGCTACCTAAAGCTAGAAGGTAATACAGCGCAAAATAAACCGACATGTTATATGAGAAGCATCAAGGGCAAGCAACAATAACAATACGGCCTGAAAAGGAAAAGAGCATGTAAACAACATGACTTGCCCTGCCGCACGAAAAAATTTCCACCAAGAAAAAATTCAAAGTGGAAAATTATTCCTGCCAGCATATATAAAAGGATGCTTGATTTAGACAAAATACTAAAACAAGTGCCAAACACAACGAACTCCAAACGAAAAATATCTATTTTCCACTAGCAGGAAAAACAATTTTCCGAGAATCCGCCATGTTTGTCGAATTCCCGCACCAAGCACAACACGTGGTCGTGTCTAGTTTGGAAATTCCTAAGTCACAACGCGAGGAATGCGAGAATGCGAACCTATTCTAATTCTAATATAGAAAGGTATACCAAACATACAGCTTCCTTGTCCATGTTTCCGTTTTCTTACAACTTTGCAAAAATCTTCGACTCGAAAAAAAAACGACGTCCTCTCAGGTCGATGACAGATTGATAAGTGATGAGGTTGGAGTTATCTGCCCATGTTGCCATAGCTACCGCTTGGTAAGGGGCTCCCTATGGGTGGTCAAATGATAACAAAACACGTTTTTAACGTTGTTTTTGTGTATTTTTATTCTAAAAATAGTCACAACCTGTCATATTAGCAAAAAACACAGATTTTATGCAGTAAGTACCCCAAGGAGGATCCTTTCTGAAAAAGAATACACTCTTCGTCCACCTCCTGTAGGGTCAGCTGACACCAGTCAGCGATGGCTGCCATCCTCTCACTTGATCAGGTGCCTCCTCCTCACGTAGGCCGCCTGCGGCGGACAACGGAGGAACCCGAGGGGGGGAATCCCCCTCGGTTCTGTCCCCAGGTTCTGACGTGTCCGATGGGGAGGGAGGCGGCGTCACCCGCCTTGATCCTCAGATCTCTTCTGGGAGAACTCCTCCAACATCGACTTGACCGATGTGAGGACATCATCCTTAAACGCCTTGGCGTCGAAGGAAGCGTGGTGCGACTCCCTGGCGCGCTTCTTTGCCTTCTTCGCCTTCTTCCGTCGCTCCTCCCGACCGGGATCAGAAGGCTCCTCTGGTGACGCGTCAGGGAGCAAGTCCCGAGACAGCGGGTCGCGGACCGACTTGTCCGAACGGAGGGACCCCACTTCTGACGCCAGGGAGGACGGCAAGTCAAACTCCCCTGCGTCCTCGGAAATGATGAGGTCCGACCTCTCCGGCGGCAGACGAACCCGGGGTTGGGCGCCTTATGTACTTGCAGCGGCTCTGCGACTCGCTCTTCCGGATGGAAGAGCGGTAACGCCTGTGCTGCTCCGGGGAGAGATCCTCGCACTCTGCACACCGGTTATCCGCCGGGCAAGTGTTCCTGCACAGGCGACAGACGACATGAGGGTCGTAGCTCGCCGACTTGCGTGACCCGCACCGTCCACAGAACGCCCGATACGGGGTCGCTGAGTGGCAGCGAACTAAGTCCATCTCCTGTGAGGCGACAAGCGCGACCTACAATCCAAGCGGCCCTAGCGCGCGAGTGTCAAGAAGACGGCAGGCGGTAGGCGGCACGCGCCTATCCAATAACCCCGTCAAGAAGACGGCAGGCAGCAGGCGGCAAGCGCCTGTCCAGACGCCTAAGAGATCCCTCGCCTAGAAGGCGGCAGGCGGCAAGCGCCCGTCCAGGCGCCTAAGAGAACTATCGCCTAGAAGACGGCAGGCGGCAGGCGGCAAGCGCCCGTCCACACGCCTAAGAGATCTGTCGCCTAGAAGACGGCAGGCGGCAGGCGGCAAGCGCCCGTCCAGGCGCCTAAGAGAACTATCTCCTAGAAGACGGCAGGTGGCAGGCGCCACTCCAAGCGCACACGAGATATCTAGCGCCGGCAGGCGGCCAGAAGATCAAGTGAAGGCCGTAGCGTCTAGCAGACGGCAAGCGCACACGACAACCGAAGCTGTCACACAGAGGGGTAGAGCGACCGTCCACCCCCGGGCTGCACGGGCTGCACGTGCAAGTCAACCCTCGCTCCACTAATCCAGGTCAACACGGCTGTGTTAACCACAAACACCCCTGTTAGAGCACCGAATTCACTCACGAGGAATGAACACGACGAAGGACAGCGGGAATACTTAACTAAGGTAAGTAAATAGAGTCAGAAACAACAAAACACGTTAATTATATAGCTCAATACAATCGGGAGAGATACAGAAACACGTCTGCACACTACCGACTCTGTAATGTGAATGATTCTAATTGGATGACAGGTCACGCCACACAGTGGACTAGTGACGGGCGGGTAACTCTGATTGATCTGTGTAATGATGTTTTCATTACTTCTGTGAGAATGAGTCGATTACATGTTATATGGCTAACAAGGCTAAGGTCACTTGTCGGAGGTTAGTAACTAAATAATAGTTTTATGTCCTAAGTTTGTTTCTGCTGGTACCGTTGGTTCCTGTGTCAGCCTGGACCTTTGTCTCCCATGATGACATATACCTCTCTAAGTTGATTCGTCGAACTAGCCGTACAAATAATTTCTTCTCGATAGTGTTTGCGTTAAAATCAAAGTTCAATTCTTGGAGATGTTTCCTTATCTTAAAGTTCCAATTCTTTTTCGTCGACAAATCAGCCCAAATAAAAATTCTCTTGTTGATTCTTCATGGACTAGTGTTCTTCATTCTTGCCCAGTGTCCAACTGCACTTGCCCATTGTCGTATTTCGGGAGCAATCCATACGTAGATCAAGTCTATTTTCTTAAGAACTTAAAGTGTGATATGCAATTGTAATATACTACTCAAAGAAGTCAAGGAACACTCGAGTCATAATATCATTTGCACTACTTTAAATGTCAGCAGCTCAAAGAGAAGTGTTTTGGTCTTATTTTATTCCAGAGATTGTATATATAGTCTCTGTTAATACATACCCACATGCATTCCTGACTTTGGGCTACTGATTTTAAAACTGATTTGTGGAAATTTGATTAGTTTTTGAATTTCTTTATTTTCAATCACATTTCTTCAGGGGATTTCACTACAGGGGATGTCACATTCAAAGCAATAAAATAACCCCAAGACAAGACCTCAATGTTTTGAACATGAGTAATCTGACGTCCTGTAACTTTCATTTTCGACCCTGGCCTTGTTTAATAAAGGTAATAAAGTTTCAATTTTTTATTCATAGATACACACAATAACATGTTTTTTATTACATTATAGAGGCGAACTAGAACATGCATATTTCGGCGCGGTATAAATATAAACATTTGGTTCCTTCTTTTGTGTTTAAACCACATGCATATTTGTCAATCTTTGTCATAGTTCATTGATTAAGCACTTCTAGTTGAGGGCAGTCATTACAACTGGCCATTAAGGGGTATGACCTAATCCATTTGAATGTATGAATGGGATAACAATTTCATTTCTTTTAATATGATAAAAGTATACATATTTTGAAAATTGTCCGTGTTACATTAATCCTTTAAAAAAATGTTTCTGAAAGTATTATTAGCATCAAAGTTAAAAATTAAATTCCAAATTTCATCAATTTCCACAATATCAGTTACAAAAGTAATTTTGTCTTAACTTTTCCTATAATTCCTCTAAAAATCGAACAGAGAGAGAGAATTTGTTTCTTTATGTTTCATCTTATACAAACAAAATTGGCACTTGATAAAATACCATAAAAGAAGATGAGCCGCCAAAGGACTACAAGAGACAAACAATACATCCCTAAGCACTGACATGCATTCTGCCTTTTTAATTTTCTAATCAGTTAATTCGAAATATTACATTTAACTTTTTAAACTAAAACTTGTTTGATAATAATCTAGCGGAAATAATTATTTCAAGGATGCATACAGGCAGTTGTTAAAGGTGTAATTACAACTTTAAAAGTTGCATGTTCAAGTTTTAAAGGTGTAATTATAACTTTTAAAGGTGTAATAACAACTTTTAAAGGTGTAATTACAACTTTAAAAGTTGTATATTCAAGTTTTAAAAGTGTAATTACAAGTTTTAAAAGTGTAATTACAAGTTTTAAAGGTGTCATTACAACTTTTAAAGGTGTCATTACAACTTTTAAAGTTGAAATTACAACTTTTTGTAAGTACAAAATTTAATTGTTTAGACAAAACTTAAAATTTGAAAAAACAACTTTAAAGTCGAAAATACAACTTTAAAGTAGAAATTACAACTTTAAAGTAGAAATTACAACTTTTTAACTTGATAATACAACTTTCAAAAGTTGAAATTACAACTTTTTTTCACTTTATTTCTTTTTCTTAGGTACATACATAGTTTTACAGAGTAAATGATCACATATCCGGTGTATACATCTCGAAAAAGTAGACATGTAAAGAATGGAAACGTTAAATTTATCTATGTGAAGAGGTTGTGGCAGGATGACCAAAAGGTGAAAAGTTTATTGTAATTGCAGTTTGAAAAAGCAGTAAATTTGTCAGTATCATATAAGGAATGTAAGTATTTCTTCAATCCAGTGAAGTCTGGACGGATGTTTATGCATCTTTTACAGTATATATAGTTTTTGGTTGCGATTAATATTAAATTTAGAACATCATTTCTTCTTTCTTTATATCCGAAGCACTTGTGTTTCTTATCAAGATTTAGTTTAGTACCTGTATCGTATTCAATCCAGTCTTCTAACTTCTGCCACAACGTTTCCACATGTACACATTCAAAGAATAAATGAACAACATACTCGGTTTCAACATTACAAAATGTGCAAAGATTACACCTTAATAAGTTGAAATTACACCTTAATAAGTTGAAATTACACCTTAATAAGTTGAAATTACACCTTAATAAGTTGAACTTACACCTATAAAAGTTGAATGTACAACTTTTGAAAGTTGAATATACATCTTACCAAAGTTGAATGTCTAGCTTTCAAAGTTGTAATTACAACTTTTAAACTTGATTATACATCATTAAAATTAGTAATTACAACTTTTAAACTTGAATATACACCTTTCAAAGTTGTAATTACAACTTTTTATCTTGAATATATAACTTTAAAAAGTTGTTATTACAACTTGAAAATTTAAAAATACAAATTCAAAACTTGTTATTTCACCGTAGAAAATTGTAATAACAACATTAAAACTTGCATTTACAACAATCAAAACTTGTAATTACACCTTTAAAAGTTGTAAATACAACTTTTTTTTAAAAATGTTTTCAGTGATTTTGGCCCTTGAAGGCTTTCGTAGGCATCAAAATAAAAGCATTATCTTTAACTCATTTAAGGTTGTCATGTCTTTTTGTACAAAACTATACAAAAAAACCTGGGCTAAAGCTATATTCAACAATTCTTTAAAACAGCGAACAAAATTTTAACTGAAAATGAACACAATGATAGCAGGTTTTGGCATTTTTGGTGTAATGAAATATGTTCCACTTATATAACTGTTCCTGTATGTCTGTATCTATGTGTTCAGTTATGTTTTAGTTTTCAAAGACAAGCTCATCAATGTAAGCCGTATATTGGAATCTGTTTTTGTAGCATTCAGCCCTCATTAACTTATGGTGTCAATTAGACAATACCATTTCCTCATTAGCTTATGGCGACAATTAGACAGATTGACACGTGTATTGACAATCAACGCTGACAGGTGAGTAATACTCGAGGCATTGTTTGTTACTGGTCTCTCTTATCTAGTTATCCAATCAGATGTTAGTGAATAATGCTGAGGAATATATGGATGACAACTTCTTTGTTCATTGTATGCGACGTGTGTCGTTCTCAAGCAGAGGAAGAGGGGCATATATATAAGTAAATAGTACAATGCACAGTGACAACAACTTAATGAAGAGAGTAAATGTAATTAAACAGGGATGAGTGGTAGGAAACCAGCAATGTACAATGCAGTGCGCTACATTTAATTGATAGAGGCCAGTGATGTACATGAGTGATTACAGTTAATTAATTTAATAGAGGCCAGTGATGAACATGAGTGATTACAGTTAATTAATTAAGGAGAAGATCATAGGCTGACGGGATGAAGTAACCTTGATCGCGGTTAATTGGTGGCTAAATCTTTTTGATTTCCAAAGCTTCTCTTAATTTTCTAAGTCGGTAATCCGGTTGATTGGTAACAAGGCATTTGGTTTCTGACCATTGTATTTGGTGATTGGGGTTGGCTTTGATGTGGTCGGATATAGCTGATTTGCTGTCCAAGTTGTTTACTGATGTTTGATGTTCATTTAGTCTTGTGTTGATAGGCCTGGACGTCTCACCTACGTAGTTATGTCCACAGTCGCAGTTTATTTTGTAAACAACTCCTTTTGGATTGTTGTTGGAAGCTGATTGCTTTTTGCCATTGGCATGAAGTAAGTTCTGTAGGTTTTGAGATGATGAAAAGATGGTGTCGATGCCGGCCTGTTGTTTGAGTAGTCTGCTGATATGGTGAGATGGCTCTCCTATGAAGGGGATGACGATTTTCATGGGGGCTGATTCAGGTCGAGGAGATCGGTTGGGTGGTGTTAATCCTTGAAACAACATTTAAAATTAGTTGTCATATTTGTATTTTTTGGACACACAATATTTACATTGCTAATTATTGATATATCTTTTTATACTGACACAGAGATCATATATATATTCATAAAAAAATCAATATTCGCAAAATATTATTGCAGTATATGTAATTTGGTAAATGGTAATCATTTTCATGTTTCCTTCAAAGGTTACCTTTTTTTTAAATAAAATTCAACTACCAAATGAGTCTCCCTTCAAAAATCAATTGACTGTACATAAATCATCAAAGATTAATTCTTATTCACAAATACCATTAGAAAATATCATTTGGCGACACTCCATACAATCATAGTATACATTTATCTTTTGCTTTAAAAAAATTATATTTCAAATGTAGCCAAATATAAATCTTTAATGAATCCCAAATATCTACAGTAAAAGAGAGAATGTTAAGTTGTAGGAGGTGAATACACAGGGATGATTTATAAAATTTAAAAAAAAATACATGTTTGACAGGCTTAATTAATAGACATTCAGGATCTGGAAAATATCAATTTCAATAAATTTAAATCAACATGCAGATCTTATATTTTGTCATACAACAGTATGCTCTTATCATGCTTATATAAAACCTCTTGATCTAAATCTATTTGTGATTGGGATAATATGGATATATAACCAAATTTCCATTAGAAAAGCAGCCATACATAGATTTCCCTGTACATTAAATTGTGTTAAAGAATTCAAAACTGAAAGATCCAAATAAATTAAGTGATACTATGAACTTTCTTAAATATATAATTGTTATAATAGTAACAATGTTTTGTGAAAATTATTTAACACAAAATATCAGGGATCCTGGAAGTAATCAATCTTGAAAATAACAAATAAATCTTTGCTTAACATAAATATTGCATTTCAGGTTTCCAAAGTAAAAACAGTAGAATGGGATTAGAAACAATTATCAGTGATCACTGAACATATGAGTAAACAGCAATAAAAAAAGCTTTATTGATCAAGATTTCACCTATGATTTTTTTTAAAAATATTTATTATTTTGATTTTTGTCTTATTGTATTCCAAATCATGGACATATATATGCACCAAGTTTTATTTGATTGATAAAGAATAGTAATCAGATGTATTTTTGTCAACTGATCTATGCTCACAAAAACTCTTAAAATAATAGTTTTGAGCAGTTTGGGTAATTGACGCATTAAAAAATTTATTGTTACAGCTTTGACAGAAAAGTTGATTGTTGCATAGCTTAAGTTTTTAATTATATGCCTAGACTGGCACCAATTAATGAGGTAATAAAATAATTTGTTTGAATAGTTAGGTTTTCTTTGGTCAAATATTTGAAAATAAATTTGATTAAACATATTTTATTCATGAAAAAAACATGAATGGATTGGCCAACAAGCACAGAGGTGCTTATATTAAGGCCGCTCCAAAATTATTACATATGAAAAATATACAATGAATAATTACCAGTCACGCATGTCATACATTTTATAAGCTTCAAAAATAGTGATTTTGCATGAATAAGATTGTTTGTTTGGCAGTCAATATATAAGTGCTTATGGAATGTCAAATCGATCAGATTTTATTATGAAGTGATGAATAGATTTCAATAATTTGTCTAGATCATTGTTTGTGAGCGATGTACATCCCCTTAATACCGTGTTGATAGTAAATCCTTTCAAATAAAAGAATGATTGCTGTCTTAATTCTGTAAACTTATTGCATGTGAAAAAATAGTGTACAGCGTTTTCAATTGGGTGACCGCATTGGCACGCGGGGCTGTCAATAATATGTCTTTCAAATTTATCAGCATTCAAGTCACTACAGCGGAGCCTAAGGCGAGAGTGGATAATCTGACAGATTTTAAAAATTTAACCATTGAGCTGTAAAATTGAAATATTTAAAATGAACATGATATATCTTTCATGTTTAATCTTACAGGCAAGAATATTTTCAAGTTTTGTTAGTATCAAATGCCTGAAAAGTAATGCATGATACATAGCCTACTGCTTGCATGAAAGCTATACATAAATTAATCTATATAGGTTGGAGCATAATACATATATGGATTAATATGGAACATAATGAGTGAAATAGAAATGCAGAAAACCTTATATTTATAAAAAAATCAATGTCTGCAAGTGTCTTTGATATTTAATTATTTCTAAGCGGGATATTTCGCCGTATTTTGCACAACAAGACGTCCAACATAGTTTGTTTACAATATGGCGAAATTTCGAAAATTGCCGAAATGTCAACGTGTAGGATTGCTATTAATGATCTCCATCAACTTAAATGAACTGTTGATTCAGAAACATACAGTGCTGAAGATAAATTATCAAAGGGTACTTAGAGCTGTCACCTTGTTGAAAGTTTATGGGAGTGACTTGAAAAGTGCGTAATTCGAATAAATTCTCACCTTCGAACACTTGTCCGACTCGCGATTTTTTTTTACCATGTAGTAAGCCATTTCCACAATTTTAGCGATGGATAACGGTAACCTTGCTACCCTACACAATGAGGAATACTTATGTCATGACATCGATGCATAAATATTGTAAAGAACGCCATAAATAAATATTATTTGCAACAACAGAAACGAGTCGCCATTATCGCTCTGTTTGTCCCCGGAAGTAAAGTTGACAAATTCGCGTAGCAAAATCGCCGCTCTGATTGGCTGATATAACGCATGCGCGAGATTTGATTGACAGACTGGATCGGTCTATTACATGCCATCGGCCGGTTTCCATAGGTTAAATATTGTTACAGGTTCTTAGTTTTAATATGGGGAGATATATATCTTTAAGTTAGTATAGGTAATACCTATTCGTCGAATGTCTAGTTTTAGAAAAGAAAAATCGATTTGACCGATCGGTACTGTGATTTTAGTTGTTAATTGGCTTACATAACTTTGGAACGTTCCAAATAAGACAAAAGGGGTGCTTGGACTCGCATTCATTTTATTTTTTTCACTTAGAACATATCAGACTAACACGATTAAGTGTTGTTTGCAAAGACTACTTTAATGACGAAATGAATTTCATTTCCTGCTTGTTAGTAAATGTTACAAACAATAAGGCATTTGTACTTGCCGCAATTTATACACCATGCAATGAGATTTATTGTTTATCAATTAATACTTTTTTATGCAAATTAACTAATTGATTATCTTGTGATTGTATACATACATGTATATCAATCTATGAATTTGAAATGTAGACTTGGCAAAGAAATTATCCACATTAACAATTCATACATTATATACACACAATTGATGACTGTAAATAACATATATCTTCTTCCTTTCGATTACGTATTTAGTCATTTTCAATTTTTATTTTTTGAAAGTAATGCCAAAGGATAAGTAACGTAGTTTGGAAGTGATTCATATGTCAACATATATTCAAATATAAGGGACACAAAGGATCAATTAAACATATAACTGATACCCTTACTCAAAGTATTAAATTTACATTCTACATAAACAAAAATGAGTTTAAAAGTATGAACCCT
Source organism: Steromphala cineraria (assembly GCA_916613615.1). Classification (NCBI taxonomy): domain Eukaryota; kingdom Metazoa; phylum Mollusca; class Gastropoda; order Trochida; family Trochidae; genus Steromphala; species Steromphala cineraria. The sequence continues at coordinate 63,014,528 of OU744728.1, read as the reverse complement.
TTACTCGGTAATATGTCTGTTCAAATGACTTAAATTCTCTGAACTGAACTGAACTTTATTACAAATCAGGCCGCAGGCAGCGGCATATGATGATACAGATAATGATACATACATTGACATACAAACAGATAGATTTACAATATACCGGTATATCTACAAAATGCGAATAACACTATTATTACAGTACATGGTGTAAATAAGCAAAACAGTAGGGTATCTGGTTGAAAGATTTTCTTTCTAGTAATTACTAGTAACGACAATTTTTTAAGTTTTAATAATGATATTACAAAACATGGCTAATTTTCTTAAAGTACCTATCTTTTTGCTGTTAAATAGTGTCTTCATTTTAAAATAGTTTGGTCTAGTATAGAAATAGTGTCTCTTGCTCGCCAAGATTCGACCGATCGGTACAAAATCACTCAAGCGTTATTCGACGGATAGGTACAGTTCAGTTTTGAAAATTCGACAGATTAAGTGAAGGTGAAGCAATAATTTGCTTGATAAAAAATATACATATGCGTTTCTTCTTTGTATTTCATGAATCAATCAACCCAAAAATGTGATAATCACAAATCTCTGCTTAAATATATTTCGAAGGAGAGCCAGTTAAATCCAAAATATAATGACGACAAAATTACAATTTTGAAGGGTTTTCAATACAAAATATAATGCGTATTGGTAATTGTCAATGGCATTGTTGTGATGGTTTTACTCTCGAATAATAAACAAATAATTTTTACTGCCTTTAAAATACAAACGTTTTATTTTTTCCGGGTATAGTGTATTCGTTTAAGCATCAATGTTAACCTGTAGCTAATAGAATTTGTCATCTCATATTTAGTTGAAAATAATGTTACTGAGGGAATGGGTCGTAGAGCTTTCTATGATATAGTAAAATAACCACAAATTTATGATAGTCAGTGAAAAAAAACACAATAAGAAAACAGTCCTTAAATCAAACATTAGTTGAGAACTTAAAGATGTCTTTCCTGTGTAAAAATATTATACATGCAATTTCTCGAAAACGAAAGCCAAACTTTTGTCAGTATCTCAGTAATAATGGAATGACACCAAGGAGTGATTAAAAGACGACACAAGTACAAAGACAGAATATACGAAAATAATTATTTATCTCAAATGTTTGGTACTGAATAAGACAATTACTATTATAAGTGACAACAAAGACTTCAAATTGGAACCAAATAACCTTTAGCAGATATAAACAAATATAAAAAATACATCTATATGGTACATGTATAATATACATAATATTTCCCCGGTCATTAAACGATTTACACATACAGCTTTGAAAGAAATTGGAACAAAGATTTAATAAGATGACAGCTGTGTCCATTCGTGGAAAAATATATATTCAGGTACCAGTTTGTACGTTACCATTTGTTGTGAATGCAAATGAAGGCAGCTGTCACTAGTTATCAGATTGAATTATGATGGTTCTTTGCAAAACAAAAACAATATTCAAACATTTTGCAATCTTATTAAAATACGATCTATTTGCTACACTACGCTACGCATGTAGATCTTACCAGGCTCAGTCATAACAGCCGTCAGAGTATCCTTTGGCTCAGCCAATCAGCGACTTTGCCCCGTAACTCGGGTTGCTGGTGACGGGTATTCATATCTAATCTTCAAAACTCGAAAAACGAACATTTACGAATATTTCTAAATGTCGACAACAATTATTTCCTGTCATTTCCGAATGAATAACTCAAACTGTGCTTAATATCGCTCCTATCAATTTGTTGGTCCAAAATCGTCCAGGTAAATACTTTAATGTTATCATTATCGAAGAAATCACCGTAAACGGGGCAAATTCAAACAGCAAGCTGTAGATGCTATTTTTGGAACAGTTACGTTATATAAACGTTTCCCTTTAAATCTTATATCAAACGATTCACGTTCATTAAATTCGGTGTATTTTGTATCCATAAATATACTGACACAAATGAGAAGACCAGAACTGACATAAAAACCTTAGATCAAGTCTTGTTGATGTGATATCACACATATTCGATGTACATATGCAAATTAGAAATAATCTAGTTTGGCAAATAGTCAAACATTACAAATGAATTTACGACCTATGCAAATTACCTAACACTGCTTTTTGGGAAATTCGAAAGGTCATAAGTTATCATTTTATCATTTGGGCTGTGCCGATTTACGGTTTAATCTCTTGAATTGTCCTTTAAGAGACGTACGATTTGATTGGTGGATGAAATCTTCCTCACATCAAGCGGTCAAAGGTTACCCTGACGGCTGGACTTACGGGGCCTTGTGAGATCTTTAATCTGCGTAACGTAGTGAAGCAATTAAGATATCATTTTAATGAGATTGAAACATTTTGGTAAAGGAAATGAGAAAAAAAGTCGACAAAATTGATTTTTCTTCTATAAATTGTTTAATGTCACCACAGGTTCCTTTTATTCCAGCCATCTTTAATTTTTAGATGTTGTATTCACTGTTTTACCGATGATCATGAATTCCATACTTTCTCGAAAATCAAAATCGGGGATCTCAGGGTGCCCAGATATATGCTACCCGGGGTTAGACGCATAAAACTCAACTTCGAATACACTCCCGGCCTATCTTAGAATGGAGAATGGGATGTTGAATCGAATTGGTATTTTGGTGTCATCCTTTCATATTTAACAATATTCTTTCATTATGTTTGATTTTCTTTTCCAAGTTTTTCGATTTCATTTGGGTCAAGTTAGGTACTAAAATATGGTTAAATTTTGGTAAATTGTTCTGCCATGTTCTATGCTTATAATTTGCGTTTTGGTTGTTTCTATTTCCAAAATTGAAATATTTAATATTGATTTATGTTTCGAATTTTACGTTGAAGGCGTTCTTTTGTTCTATTGAATGTCAAAAGGTGTAACTCGCAAAGTGTAAAATAAGACCTTCGCTAATCCTTGTTGTTTGATATATAATATACAAAATTCAACATATATGATCCTTTGTCGTTCCACATTATGGCACGTACATGTGAATACTTTTTATTGGGCACAAATACTTGAAAGTTATCGTACATTATCCGTACATCGATCGTGATGCCCTCGTGTTAGCATCGTAATAAGTCTGTGTTTTATTTTTGATCGTGTTGAAATCGTGTTTCTTCGTAGAATGATTGTAAACGCGTAGTGTATTTTTCGCGGAATTAGTTTACTGAATCGTAAAATTCTGCATACAATAGCAGTACGATAGAAACGTTATGCTGTCGTAGTTCTGCTATCACAGTTTCATGAAGCTTCTATTTTAACACTACAAGATTCTTCTGTAGAATATCAGTACTCAGTAGTTGTCTGTTATCAAGTTGTTTTCATCTGGTTCTGACAAATATTATACAAATGTGTGAAATCTCTAACTTCATCAATATCTATGAAAAACGTGTATACTTGATTCATGTATATACATGTAGCTAAACAAAAACATATATTAAAAACCATTATAAATCAAAGAACTGTAAATATAACATGAATTCCAATGTTTTAAATTGAAATATAAGGAACATTTTCTGTTTCTAATGTAGCGGTCCCTTTATATTCAAATACTAGGAAACCTGACCTATCAGCGTTATCTCAATGATCCATACATGTGTCATTTTTACCTTCATACATAGACTTTAGATTTTGACTTCTTTCTTCCTTTCTTGACATTCGATAAAGGAGTGATTTGTTCTACTCATAAACTACTTACCCATTTATTTTATTCAAATTTTCAAATTAACGAAACCTGACATACAAAATCACTATGATCCCTAGATCCGTTGTATGTTTTTTCCACTTACCTTTGTAATATTTTGACATATTAAACCCATATGTGTAAGGAGGAGTTGACATGATATTTCTTGCTTTTAATGATTGCTATAATTTATATAAACTCCTTGAGCTATGAAAGCTAATATCTCTAATAATTTTTTATATAAACGTTTTGCATGAAAATAGTAGGTGGTCCCGTGAGGCCTCCACACAATTGTAAGTCTGACACTAATAGTTCAAAATCAAATGAAATTTTAAAAATAAATCACTTTGATGTTTAGATTTTACCTTTTCTTAGTTCGGTCTTGTACTCTCTTTAAATTGTCTCTTCTGATTTTAAACTTATCTTATATATATACATGTATGGTATATACCAGTGACTTTGAGAAATAAATTTCCAAAGTCTTGGTAACTAAACATTCTAGAATATCAATAAGATATACAATGTACACATTGAAACCATTATCTTTTAGAACTTTATTAATGTTTATTTTATTATTTTGTGTTTACAAAAGAACATTATTTTAACAGTGAGTCTATGCAAGTCATTTTGTACCAGGCATATTTCCCCAACTATGCAATAACCATGTATAACATATCATAAATAGGGTAACTGTGTTTGTTTCAAAATTCTATCAACTGTTCTTGAAAGTGATAGTGAAAAATGTTAAATGTTGAACCAAACATAAATCTTCAGAAGACATATTTCGATGTACAAACCCAATGGAAACGGTTATAATTACAAGACCGATGTTCATGTTAGCACACATGTTACATCACAGTTTATTACCAATATTACACTGGTGAATGATTTGGTATTTGCCTAGCAAAATTGTTAAAGCTTGACCTCCCCTATCTTTACGCCATTGTTCATGAGGTAAATGCATACGACAGTCGCAGGCCTTTTTCTTGATACTTCAAAACTTCAAAGAGAATAAATGGCCCCCCCACTAATTCTAGAAGAAGAAAAAATTTGTAAATTAATTTTCAGACTATCAAAAATCCAGCCCCCCCGAATTTGGAATTCAGCCCCATACAACCTCCTTTTCCATTAAATGAGCACGGAAAACACGTGTAAAACTCAGGTAAGACCTACAACAATGGTTCAAGCCTCCCCCCCCCCACTGAGCATGAAGTTCAAGGCCGCCCCCCCCCCCCCCCCCCCCCTACTGAGCGAGGAAAATTTTCGGAAAAGTCTCTGCCCTTAGGAAATTAACCCACCCCCCCCCCACTGAGCAGAGAATTTCAATATCTCGGCCCCCCACAACTGAAATTGGTGCTACGGGCCTATCCTGTACGCATATGACATTAACCATTAACTCTTGCTCAGATAATACAGAATATACTTGAAAACAATTGACACTGCCCCTTGTGGTTTAAACATATTTTTATTTCGAAAGAAATACAGATTGGCGAACAAGCCAGAAGGCTTATTTTAACGCCTCTCTTTGAAGATATATACATATAGCTGGAATATAACATATTTGGTGAAATGCAACATGGTTGTGTACTAAATGATATATTAACACAAAGATGTTTGAATAATACAGTATGTTAGGTATGCCTGGTCACGATTAATGGGCTGCAGCGCTCACATGAAATTTTGGATTTATATTGTGGAGTGGAGAACAGCGACATAATTATTTTATTTCAGGGAATCGTTTACTTTTCATGATAAACTGATGTAAAGAATCGATAATACGGTTGTTAGTCGGGTTACTCAAGGAACCACTACCGTATAATACAGTCCTAAGGTCATATCCTTGAGTATAAAAGTACATATTTGATCTTAGTTGTTGATAGTTCCAACAAGTAAAAAGGAAGTGAACTACGTCCTCATTGTAGTGACCACAAGAACAACTTTGTGTATCCGATATATGTCGATTGTATCTGTGCGCGTTCAGATCACTACAGCCGAGCTTGAGGCGACAATGGATAATTTGACAGAATCTACTTCCGGAGTTTAGGTTAAAGAAACTCGGTATTTGGACTGGATTAAGCATACTTTTAAATTGACAAAAGGAGCTCGCATTTTTAATTTCAATCGGCAGGTTGTTCCATAGAGTAATAGAGCTTGGGAGGAATGATTGAGAATATCGCTGTGTTCTACAGTTAATAGTTTTAGTTGAAGATCTGTTTCTAAGATTGTAGCTACTCTGTTGAAATACACTGTCTGGTACTAGATCGTTTAGATAATCGGGAGTTAGACCGTGATACATTTTATAGAATAAACCAAGTTTGAAGCGATATCTTCTATCTTTTAGTGAACTATAATTAGTTTCCATGTATAGTTTATTGTGACTTGTGCCACGGACTGCACCGCATATTGTTCTTAATGCGTCTAGATGTAGATTTTCTAGTAATGTTGCCTGTTCAAGAGTGCAGTTATCCCATATATGACAACAGTAATCGAAATGTGGTAGTATGAATGACTTATATAAGGTGTTCAGCGTTTTCCGGGATAATCGGTATTTCAGACTCCTCAGACAATTGATCATTGGACTAATTTTCTTTATCATGTCACTAATATGTACTTTCCAAGAACAATCGCTTTGGAGTGTAATACCAAGGTGTTTGTGAGTTTCGACTTCTTTGACAGGCTGATCGTTCATTAACAGAGTTGGTTTGATATAGTTTTGTGTCTTTCGGGTAAAAGTTATACTTTCGGTCTTACTAGGATTAAAGCTAACTTGCCATTTTTTTGCCCAGTCTGAAATTTTGGATAAATCATTATTTATAATGGCGGCCGCGGTAGCATGGTCATCAATTATAACTGCCCCTTGTCAATATGACACCTTTCATAAGAATACGCAATATTAGTTTCTCCCCTTTTTGAAAATGTTTTGATATTTATGTCTAAGCATTGTACTATCGGTAGTTTTCAATGAACTTTAAGCAAACCTTTCAATAACTACATCCGGTATACATTTTAATTCAATTGTCGTCTTAATAATGCTGCATATGCCTTATATAATCTCAAAATGATTCCCAATAACAGTTTCTAAGTTTACCCTGTATTTCGCACATTATGAAATGTTATCAACGTTCTTTCTTTTGATAAGAAAATTCCATATATAAACACAAACGTAAATACATGTACAACAATCTTAAGTAGGTATAAATAAGGGTTCTGGATCATTGATGAGTAAAATTTCTCATTTATTTTACGTCAAAAATACTCCACTGTTTTGACCTGTAAAGGTTAATGAGTAGACACGCTTTATTCACCGCTAATCCATAACCCTTATTCATACCTACTATAAACAGTATTATTAATAGATAACAGATTCAAAGATACCTCTATTAATATGATAGAGCAAATTATCATATCAAAACGCGATCAAGGTTTCTAATAATAAGGCGGATTCGACGTTATGGATCGATATTCTTTTGTTGTGAAACTAGGCTACTGTGATGTGAGAAATTCCAATAATCTAGTTTTACAATCCAAGTCGGACAAAAGTCACATTTCTGCAGTAAACATCTGGCAAATGGTTACGATTAAAACTTTTCTTACAAAGTTTCCGGCAAGAGTAAACTTTATCATCTGGCAAATGGTCAAGATTAAAACTTTTCTTACAACTTTAGAAAGTTTACTCTTGTCGGAAAATTGACCATTAGCCAGATGTTAGCGAATGCCAACATATAACCAAGAGGAAGTAGTTTCAGTAACGATCACAGGTATTCTCTGTTTGGTATGACTCACAGTATAAGAAGTAAAGCTTTTGGTTATTGACTGGGTGAGGTATGTTGAGAAAGGTAGTTATTAAACTGGTGGAAATTTATTGTGAAAAAAATCAAGTAATTTTATAAGCTGTTGGGTGATCCGTACAAAGTACCAATTTTGAGTACTTATTTGGATTCAACTGTCTTCTTATTTTCTCTCTCTCTCTGCTTTAGTTTCAATTACATAATTCTCACGTAAACAATCATCAAACGTATCTTTGTCCTTACACTTAAATAAACAAATCCACCTTGTCTGCTCTCTAAAAGTATAGAGTTGTATTTCAGTGAAAGAATCCACACACTATGCCCCGTATGCCGCCCCGAGAGAGCTAGTCTCGACAGCTCATCTTTCTTTGAGTGAGGTCTTTTTCCGCGCTACAATCATCAATAATGAATAAGGTGCTTTAATTTTTAAATTGTGTATGGAAATACTTCAACCCCTCATCCAGGAAGCATTTTATATACCCCTGGATCTGTATTTATCCACAATCTAGATTTATATGTTTCATTGTCATTTATGGTGGGGTATAATATTACTATGTGTTCAAAATTTTCATAATAATAGGTCTCAATAAGATCTAAAAGAAATTTGGTCTTACCACATCCAGTTTGTCCACAAATTATAGCACAATGGGGATCTTTAGGTAATATCATCCTTTATTATTTAAGATTAAATCTCTATATATAAAAATGTTGGATATTTTATTACTGATTATAAACTTAATGATTTTAGGTATCCACTTTGTACTTTTCAGTGTATTTATCTTCTTGCTATTTCTGGCTTTAAACATTAGAGCTCTATTTTCAAAAATGGATATCAACGAAGTTTTAGGTGAAATTGACACACCCCTACTCATTTCGAACCCCATTCTGAACTAGTTGAAAGTAAGAGAGAAAGGCTTATAGGAGCTGTTTTAGGTGGAGGGAAATGTGTTGATAGGAAAATTACTAGAGAGAATTAATAATATGACATATGATGAAGTAATGATAGAATACGAGAAATATGAATGTAGGTTAGGTTCTGTTATGGTTAAGACATAAGGAAAGTCTTTGCTACGTTCATATTCTACTACTGCCAGCTATTTCTTAGATATCCCCCTAGAAAATAAATACCAACTAATGGATGAGCTTAATGATGACCCTTTTATTGATAATGCTATAAACAAAACTTGTTGTGAGCTTTATTATAGGTACGGGATGTTCCTAGCACCGCTTACAACTTTTATAACAACTGCAAAGTATTGCCATTTTAAAGGCAAAAGTTTAGATAATAAAGATGTCGGAACCGGAGAAAATCCCTCAATTACAGACACTGGAACCCAATGAAGCTCCAAAACTTACAGTTACAAAAAATCCTAGAAAAGTAGCTGCTGGTAAGAAGAGGGCTATGGTTAAGAAACTAAAACGTGAACAACTTAATGCACAGCTGGGTGCACAGACTGCACAGCTGAGTGCACCCCAGAATGCACCACAAAATGAAGAGAAGGAACCAAGCGAACAGCTGACTGTGGCTGTAAATCATGGAAACATATGATTTCCCGTTTTGATATGTGTTATTGGAATAGTAATAGGAGTTGGTATTTCAAGATCCAGAAATATATATCCAAAGAGTAATTTTGAAGAAATTGGCCCTCTAAAGACTAAAGGATTTAATATGAAATAGAAGGAGAAGATGTCTAAAAAAAACCTTGTAAAACACTTTACCATGCTGCAGTAATAACTGGATTAGCCATTGGAACTTCAAGGGTTAGTAAATAGAGATTATTATCCGAGGAAGTGTGCCATATGACTTTTACGAAACGAGTGTGAATTTTTGTATTACCCGAGCGAGAGCGAGGGTTATACACAAATTTGCACGAGTTTCGTACGGGTCTTATGACACACTTCCGAGGGCAATAATTTCTTTATTACCGATTCTTTTTCATTTTACCAAATGAGACATATCCAAGAAACGGACCGTTTCCTTGGGACGATCGGCTACAGTGACGTCATGAACAATGGTGTTATGACGTCACAGGTGAAAAAATACGGGAACTCGCGCTACAACAATCGTTGCTAGGCAAAAGTGATATGTGCACTAGTGCTCATATTGAAAATATGTCACTACTTATTTTCAACCATATGGGTAATAAAATGGTATTTAAAACTGGTAACCTAAACTAGACTTCAATGTTAATGATGTTGGGATGTTCACACTACATATTTGGGGAGCAATCTTTATAAAACAATATCTTGAAAAACATAAACTTATCCCCACTGATATAGTGACTTAGTATCCTTAAAAATATATTACTTTATTTTGCTATGATGGTGGGAGGTGCAGTTTTGAATGCATTGGCATTCTCTGGGAGTAACTATTTGTTTTTGAAAATGGGTAATGGAGAAAGAGCAAGACATGATAGGGCTTTAGAAAAATTGGCAATTGCCAAGAATGTGTGGGAGAAACAAAAAGTCGCAAGACTAGATTTTATTAATGAACAACTTAGAAGACAAAATCATGCTATTAAAACTTTCAGGGATGTGGATGAAGCAATGCATGAGTATCATGTGAGATTTGGAACTCACCTGAGCCTACTCTAACTGAATTTTATACTCTTTCACGATATCAAAAACAGGGTGAGATAATATTAGTTGTATTGGGAATGATTGTAGAAGGGTTCACTGCTTATAGAATAAAAAAATAAAAAAATATTTTCTAGAATAATATAAAAATGGAATGCCACCACGAAGAAACTATGATATACAGAAATAAATTATTCTGTGAAAATTGTTGTCAATTTTTTATCAGATGTGATAATTGTGAAGACTTGACTATTAAATAATGTTTTCATAAGAATATTATTAATAGTTATGAAGGGCACAGATGTATAGACTGTGGGAAAGAATTAAAAAATGTCTTTGAAGAATATCCGATAAATAATAAACTAACAATACCAAAAAAACTGCCCTTATCTATGAGGTCTTTAGAAAAAAAGAGATAAATATTCCCATCTCATTTCAAAAACTTGTTCCAAAGAAATATATTGCGATAGTGGAAAAATTAAACAAAAGATTGGGGTTGATAATATTTTGCCTTTATAAAGTTTATCAAGAACTCAATATTAACAAAAGTTATAATGAAATTTAAAAAAAGTTTGGGATTAGTAAGGTTGCTTTTTATACAACTCTTATACAAAAGCTCTTTCTTAGGGATATGTAAACAAATCTAAACAATAAAAAAACTATTTTCTTGAATATAATAAAATGCGGACCATTTCAACTAGAAGCAGTAGAAAAGGGGGAAGAATGGTCTGCAAAAGGGATAAATTCTTGAAAACTAAACCTAAATAATATATCAACTAAAAAATACTATCAAAATTGAATCAAAGGTAAAAACTGAGAAGTAAGATGAGGAATATTTAAAAGATTTGGATAAAGATATTAAAAGAGATTTAAATATCAAACCATAAGAACTCCAATTAATGAATACATTTAGTGGATATCTACGGAGCTGGGAAATGGAACCTAATTATAAGGATTTATCTACACTATACATAAATACAGAAAATATCTTCGTAAACAAATTAAGAAATTCAAAAGAATTGAAACACATGACTAACATTAAATACCAATTGGCAATTAAAGTTAGCTTTATCAAGGATCATGAAAATACTATAACCCACGCCTTGTTTAGAAACAAACAAATGGTAATAACCAATCCAGATGATATTCTTTCAACTTTGACCAAAGCCCAACAAGTGGTGGAAGAAAATTTAGAAAAATACACAGGAAATGGTTCTGGGGGAGTGGTAAACCGTATAGAAGAATTAACGTAGCAAAATATAACCCATTGAAGGGAGGATCTTATATAGAATATTATAAGAGAAAGAAGGCCATTATCAATGTAAATAATACTGATGATAACTGTTTCAGGTGGGCATTGAGATCTGCAAAATTCCAAGCTACTTCAAATTCGAATAGGCCCTCTTCATATCCTACTGACGATGGGCTTAATTTTACTGGTATAGACACACCCCACAAATTTCAAGACTAGAAAAACTAAATAATTTAGCTATTAATATATTCGGGAATAATAAAAGTAACAAGGGTACCGGTGTCATTATTCATAGAAATAGTTCAGCTGATGAAAACATTACTAGAATAAACCTCTTTCTAATTGAGGATAATAATAAATATCATTATACTTGGATAAAGAATTTGGATAGGTTCTGTACGATCCATTCTCTCCCCACAGAGGCAGCTCAGTCATACCCGAGTTAGCCTCTGTTCTATGACGCCAAGATCCTGGGGTTCCGGCGGATCGCCCTAGCGGCAAAAAGTTGTAATTTGAGATAGCTCCCTTATTTGCATCCAATGAAAACACCTTTTGGATATCCACGACTTGGGGAATTCTCAACGGTCGTATAGTGACTTGCAGAAGCATCATGCCTTTAGGTTTATTTTTCATTAAAAGTGTGAGAGGGAAACTATTTGAAAATCAGTTATGGATAGGGATTTTCATTAGAAACATTCTGTTTTATAATTGTGTAAATTGTTATTTGTTTTATGATAAATTTTATTTTAATAAATTACCGAATAAAAACTAATGAGAAGGTAAAAAGCGATCTTTTGTAGCAGGACGAGTTATCTCTCCTGGGTGTTAAATTTCAACGAAAGCTTTGCCGAACCACACGGGAATAGCCAAACTTTTGCGAATGGTGGTTCATATTTTTCATATGTTGCCCTAGGGCAAAATATCACCTTTTCACGTTATAAACAATGCTTTAACGTAAAGTATGCTGGGAAGTAGTTTTTGAGTATTTTCTTTAATTTTGGGACTACGGTAATAAAACAGAATATCATATTCGTGCCCATGACATACCATGTTTATGACACTCGTGTCTAAATATCAGTATATACCTCGCTCTCGCTCGGGAAATACTAATATTTAGCCACTCGTGTCGTAAACATAGTATGTCATGGACACTCATATAATATCCTCTATTTACAACAGTGATGCAACATATCATAACAGTTAAGATACAGATACACAATGACAAAAAAAGATACATATTAACTACAGATAAAGTGTGTATAGTGTATGTTGTATAAAAAACTGCTAAAACTAAATTTAGCTTATTTACTTTGGAGCTCTTAGACCAAATATACTAATTGTGATATATACTCCTCTTACCTTAACATGACTCCTTTACAGTGTTTTATTATAATCTGTTTTTCTCCACTTTATCATCCTTCATTTATATAAGCAGATTATTTTTGTGAATTTCATTTCACGTAGACCTTTCTTATATAGACCTATTTTTAACATTTTCATACACTTGTCCTTGTTTTTATTCAAAATTTGGAGATGAGGGCGAAGTTCTTTCCCCTCTCCCTTCTGACAGTTTCGGCAAATCGTTGGTTACGCATGTGAAATGTGCTTTGTCTTCTCCCAACTCTCAATCTTCATGTAATCGTGACCTGTATCGATCTACAGGAACCCGATATTGTAAATAAAATGTATGTAACACCTGAGTAAGGAAGACCTACGATATACAATCAGTGTGTTGAGTACTTACCCGATCGGATTTGATGAACGGCCGGATTAATGAAGCAGAAATAGTGATAATTAACTAATCCGTTACAGCTAATTGGCGTTCGGATTCGGAGACTGAATCACCGGATTAATGAATCATCGTTTAATGAGTTTATATAGAGCTGGCTACCGTTCGGATACTGCGGGATTCGGATTATCGGTGGACGGATTATCGAGGTCTGACTGTATATAGTAGAGGTAACTATATAGAAGGAGAAGGTCTTTGAAGCTACGTTTTATCTACATTTCATACACGATATCGGTGTCCTGTGTATCGATCATTTAGGTAGTAAAACATAAGGACTTCCCAGTCACGTCACTGTCTAAATGGCTCACACGTCACGTGACTCTCTCCGTGTATAACAGTTCAACTTTAAAATCGGTAGGCGTAACGGAGATGTCTCTACTTAACACTCTGTCCAATAAAGACGTAGAAGAACTGCTTCTACCTAGCTCTCTGTCCAATGACGGCTTGTCGTGACAGCTGGCTGCCTTGTAAGTAACTTGCATTATAAGCCGATACATCTTATCAGATATATATAAAAACGTTACTGGCAGCTTCTGCTATGTTGAAGAATAAAAGAATGGAGACATTCTCATTTCGAACCCAGTGAAGACGTCTGAAACCATATGTTATCTTTCATCTGTAATCTCGGATTCTAAATATAACGAAGACACGTTTGATGTCAAACCTTTGCTGTTTATCGTATTTTAGTGAATGAAGACATTGATGTATTACTGAATACGGACACTTTGATGTATAACTGAATGAAGACATATTGGTGTATAGCTGAATGAAGACATATTGGTGTAAAACTGAATGAAGACATATTGATGTATAGCTGAATGAAGACATATTGGTGTATAACTGAATGAAGACATATTGATGTATAGCTGAATGAAGACATATTGGTGTATAGCTGAATGAAGACATATTGGTGTAAAACTGAATGAAGACATATTGGTGTATAACTGAATGAAGACATATTGGTGTAAAACTGAATGAAGACATATTGGTGTATAACTGAATGAAAACATATTGGTGTATGCCTGAGTGAAGACATATTGGTGTATGCCTGAGTGAAGACATATTGGTGTATTACTGAATTAGATATTTTGTTGAATAACTGAATGATGACATTTGTGTGTACAACCGAATAGTGACATTTTGGCGTATTACTGAATTAGACATTTTGATATAAAAAAAACGCCAAGACGTCCGATGAAAACTGATTGAGGATATTTTCATCCATAACCAATTTAGGATGTATGTTATCATGACGAAGAACTGCTAAAACATCAGAACAAAAAGAAAATAACAAATATGGTGTCGGTAAGTCTAATTTGCTTACATATCCACTTGAGTTCATTGTAGTTTCGTACTTTGACTTCAAAGTTTAATAAGATCTTACAAGGCATTAGAATTCATAACGGTAAGCTCACTAACGCCTACATGGAATACGCTTAGAGCAGATAGAGCCACAGTGTGTGTTGTGACAGCGATACGCGCACCTGCACACCAGATCTTTTAGTGGAAACTACTCTCTACAGTAGACACGTCAGCAACAAAAACCATGTTTAATCTCGTACTTATTTAGAAATAATTTCAAAGAGAATTGTATGCGACTAAGTCAACTAGTTAGCTTTCAAAGCAACAACAAACATGTTGTGAACAGGAATTAAACAGCTGTTTTACCATTTTCGAAACCATATCGTGTTATGGGAGGATGGAACTGCATATAACCTGCTTTCTTTGTACAAACTTGTAGATAAACCAGGCCCCGAGGTTATAAAAAAATCTCTGTACTCAACTCAATTTCATGCTCAACTCACTGTGTTTAGACTCAGCTGAGATTAACTCAGAATTTGAGGTTATAAAACGTCTTGAGTCCGTACTCAACTGAGATCAAAATCAAACTCAACTGAGTATGCTCAGCAAATTTTCACTTCTGTTATTATTGACAATTTGGAAGTGTTTTTAGCTTCGACTTCTGAATAATTGATAGGTACAATTGTTGCAAAACACATAATTGAGGTATTCCCCACTAATATTTTATCAACTCTTACCTATCAATTGAATTATGACCGTTTTTATCACAACATTGCTCAGCTCTGTATAATGTCTCTCATTACGCCAATGTCAAGGTCAACTTCATAAGGGAAGTAACTCTGTTTATTGCCATTGCCAGGATCTTTACCTCTGATCAAAGTGTAAGTGGGTTCAAGTCATCCATGGATATCTTTTTTGTAATTTATATATATATTTTTTTAGACCCCATAGTTGTTTTGGGAACAACTGTCAATTTATGTTAAGAAACTATTTTGTTCTGAACTTGCATGATAGTATGATAGTAATATTGATACATTAAGTTTTTTTTGAAAAAAAGTCACAGGCTTTGTTTAGATTAGACAATTTAGCAAAGGTAAGTATTACAATGCTGGTTAAATATTGATACGATATATTTAGAAACAATTTATGAATTCTTTTTTTAACAAATCAAGTTTACATAATTTCATGAATTTGCTATATATATACATTTATCTCCTAACATATCTGCCTCTGAAATCCCTTCCCACTCGCATACAGAGCCCAATTTCATAGAAAACCTTTCTATTTGCACATTTTTATAAGTTGAGTATGGTGCTAAGTAAGCCTCGAGCCTCGAGCCTCGAGCCTTGAGTTGAGTACGTTTTCATACTCATGCTGAGTTCGAAATCGAACTCAAGAAAATTTATAACCTCGATTCCCTGAGTCTGAGTTTTGAGTTGAGCACGAAACCTGAGTTGAGCATGATATCAAACTCAAGAAAGTTTTATAACCTCGGGGCCAGATCTACTTGAAGGGCTTTTGTCGTCGCTTGTCACAAGAAATTATTTCTGTATAAAAATGGTTAACACACGAATTCTAGATTACTTACATAAATTCCAGATTTTTATCAGAAAATGCTTTCACCTTTAATCTTTCAAATGATGATGACATTGGTCACCAGTTGCATATTCCTTCAAAACGTTGCAGTTCATAGATTGGCTACCTTTATATCTATACCTTAGATAAACTTGAATTTAATACACAAATATATCGTAGAATGGGGATTTTCCAAATGGCTTTAACTTAAATCAACAAGGTAGATTTTTTATAGCACTACTACGATGTGAACGAAAGAAGCAAGTTTAGATACTTAACCATCACTATGTTTTGATATTCAATACTTCGAAATAAACGAAAACCTCTTTTAAAGAACTATCCTGGCGTAATCACTATTCGCGCACCTAACATCTATCTCCCCGCTATGCAGAAATAAACAATGCATGACAAAATCAACACTCATACAAACCTTTATCAAATCAAAGTCTTTATAAAAACATAAGTTGAGTCTCTGATGCATCGTCATTGAAGCAAGAAGAAGCAAACATCCAAACGACTGTATCAATGTCCGTTGTTCACAACGTCATCAATATCCGTGATAGCAGGAATGCGGCCAAACAGTATGGTGCACAGTTCGGGTCACAACCTGATTACGATGTATTTATGAATTTCGCATTTTTCGCTCATATTTTTAGCATTTGTTTAAGAAAATGTTTTAAATTTTTTGTTCTTTCATGAATAATCTTCGATTTGAAATGAATTTTTTTAGAGAATCTTGAAAACAGGATATTTACACAAGTCAATGATCTTATCACCATGTGAATATCAAGGACAATCTGTCACTTATTTACAAGTCAAATTTTCATGTTTTACTCTTCAAGTGGTAGACGAGGAACACCATAGCAGGGACAGTAGAAAGTATCTTTTGAAGATAATCGTTTCACGGAACAGAAATTTTTTAAGTGAGTCCAGTGACCACAACCTGTGTGCATGCACTCCCCCACGTGGTTAAAAAAGATGGAATTGGAATGTACTTTCTCCAAAGGCACAAATCTATGGCAGACAAAGCATTTTTCTTCCTCTGTTATTTCTTCCTCTGAAGAGCTTTCTGACAGATTTTCTTGGTTTCTTGACACCTGAAGGGCCAGGCTGGACGACATGATCACGAGAAGAGGAAGTTGGTGCTTCATTCTTTGTATTTCCGGCTGAAGATTTTCCAGATACAAGCACATGATGTTGAATAATTTTTTCTGATTGCCTTCCCTGAAACTACGGTGCTTATGGTCCTTCCCTTCTTCGACACTTTCGTTACCTTGCCTCCAGAATCTTCGCAAGACTTGAAGAAACTATTTAATATTTCTTGATTTTGATTTTTCTGTGCATCAGAAGCAGGGCCAGCTGACTCTGATGAAAGAGATGAAGATGTGGCTCCCTTCTTCAGTACCTTGGCAGGTATAAAAGCTGATTTGTCCACAGCATGAGGATCAAGTGGATGAATGCCAGATTTCAGGAAAGCGTTCCTCAGATCTTCGAAAGCGCCTTAGTATATGCTCTACAGGCAAGATGGCAATAACTGAGTATCTGACTATTCCAGTGCAAGCATTGGATCTCATGAATTTGTGGCATTCATTATTATAAATCCTTTCAAATGGACCAAAACATCCAACGTACAAAGGCTGCGGGACATGGGTGGAAAGAATGAATAAGAGGATATTTTGCTCTTTGGCCCAGTCAATCAACGTAAGAGAAATAAATGTGGGACGTATGACCGTCATAAAGGATCAATATCTCCAGGCTAATGTCTCTACTTGAACAAACTGTGTGAAGTGATTCTGAAGATAGGACTTAAACACTTTAAGAGTTTGACCAGCCTGATTCAGTAACTGTTCCCCCTGCACCAGGAGTACAACCCTCAAGGAGTTCTGGTCTCATTCTCTTTCCATGTACCTGGCTGCCAAGTGCTTTGCCGCATGCAATGACTGTAACGGTTGATCCTTTCCCTGAAACAACAGCTGATGGTGTAGAAGCAGCTTCTGTAGATCCTACATGCAGGGTGGTGAAGGATTTCGTTTCAAACATTTTTCATCAATCATCTCAGGTGCATTTAGCAAGTTGTACTTTTCGAGAATACTTTGCAGCTCTTTGAAATATGCAGAGACAGATTCTTCAGATGTGGCCTTAGCCCGCTGCAGCTCAAGACTTCTAGGTTTATATACCCTGAGTTCTAGCCACCTCTTCATGAAGTTGTAGAACCACAATAAGAGTAAAGGGGGGGGGGGGGCCTTCTCATCAAAGAGCAACAGCATTAGTACTTGCCATATCCAAAACCTCAGCTCTACTGTAGCCATAACCTGAAGCAGCCATAACCTTCAGATGTTCCACAAGGTGCAATTCTTCTTCTTGACTTAACAGCGGTGCTATCCCAGACTTGACAACTTGAGGGTCAATATGTCCCCTCACTCTGTCTCGAAGTGTAGCCTCTGGAACCATACTTCCTAGCTGCTCCACGGACAGAAGAATGCTCCTCAATAACGTGAAGGTAAGCATTTGTCTTTGTAGTGGGTGAATAAGGGCGGTACACATATTCTGAAAATAAAATGTAAACTTTAAGGACATGAATAAGAATAATGTATTTTAACTATTTTTGGAAATACTTCTTAGTACAATATACAAATATAGAAATAATATTTGAAAACACCAAACACATTTACAAAGGATCCTTGTTACAGTTTATATTAAAATTTCTGAATAAAGTCAAATACAACATTTTATTATTGAAAATGTTTTTAATAAACATACTAATTAAGTGAACACATTTATCATTTTAATATTTATAAAACAATGCTTCAAAGTCATGTGTATAGTTTTAGCATGCTTGAATTTGCTAGAAATCGCGTGTCAAGTTACAAAGTGTAGCGACCGTGTGAACCTGGAAATGAAAGGTGCGCGAAAATAGATGTCCGTGAGTTTTCATTACGCCACGATAGTTCTCTTTCTTATTGTAAGGCATAACTCAATCATCATTTTCAAAATTGTGTCTAAAAAATTCTGAAAATACAGGATAAATTACGGAGTTAACTTAACAAATCTACGTACCGTTACTGTTGATAATCGTGACGTAGACTAAACTACTGTCAATTAACAGTAATTATCGATTTACTGCAGCTATGAAAGCTATGCCACACCATTGCGAATGAATATCAGCATCATCGCCAATGTATTGCCATTTAGAAGTATTTGACTTGTAAAAGGCGTTCATATTATGTTTTTAAAACAACATCATCATAATCACCTTGAGTTCGTATGGTTGACTTCATCGATATGAGATATATCCCTTGAATGGCGATTTCTTGACGTAGAGGTACTGAAGACCACAGCTATCAAATGGTCGCTTATTTCGTGATACAAAATTGTTGACTCACAACGCTGATTGCTCATGAACAACTTTTAGAACATTCTCCTTAATGGTTTTAGTTAATGGATGAATTAATTCTCATAGAGCTCTCTATTCAAGGGATACATGATGTTGGACAAATTCATATTATTGGTAATTCTTTCAGGTACTATACATCAAGAAAACAGTTCTACTTCTAAGTTCGACCTTGTTGTCAATACTCATGGTTTACAGTGTGGCGCAGAGATCTGATTGTTGGAGGATGACGGACCCCGTGGTTATGAAGACCTCAATAGTACCTCTCACCTCTCGTGAAGACAAACCATCCTCGGTGTGGAACATATCATGTGCAAGAATGATACAGGGCGATATAGACTATATAAGGTCGCTACACTTATTACCTCAAAGACAACATCAGACATCTGACGAAGCGATACGATGTGATAGTCCTGTAGTAAAGTCTATAACCAGACCGTTACCCGTTACTCAAGAAGAACTGGACTTTCCTCTGGCATTCACGCTGAAGGTCCACAAGGACTTCCTTCAGATCGCCCAACTGCTACGAGCAATCTACAGACCACACAACGTCTACTGCATCCACGTTGATACAAAGGCAGACACAAAGATGTCTCTGCAAGTCAAGGAGATGGCGGACTGTCTGCCGAACGTGATCGTTCTTCAGAAGATAAAGGTAGTGTACACATCCATTGGTCTACTGATGTCTGATATCGTCTGCATGGAGCACCACGTGGTGAGCAAGATAAAATGGAGGTACTACCTCAATCTTGCTGGACAGGAGTTTCCACTGAAAACAAACTTAGAAATTGTGCAAATATTGAAGACTCTTAAGGGAAGGAATGACATAGAGTCTTTTATTTTCCCAGAACGTTTATATTCAAGATTCCAATTTCGATACCAAACAATTAACGATAATTTTCTCAAACTATCAGACGAGAAAAAAGAACCCTTTAAACACAACATCACATTCTATAAAGGAAGTGTGTACGGAGCATTCACCCGAGGTTTCGTGAACTTCGTCCTGACTAACCCTATTTCCAAGGACCTGATAGAATGGTCACGTGACACATATGCCCCCGAGGAACTGGTGTGGGCCACGGTCAACTCTCTTGGCGGCGCCCCGGGCGGTTACAACATTACAACTGTGCATGCCCATCGCCAAGTTCTGTCCAGAGCGGTCATATGGTATAAGGAGCAGCCATGCTTTGGCAAATACGTAAGATCAGTTTGTGTCTTCAGCTATTTGGATCTTCCCTGGTTGACCAGTGCACCTGAGCTAATTGCAAATAAGTTTTATTCTCACGACGATCAGGTTGTGTTAGATTGTCTGGATGAGTGGCTGTACAACAAGACCCGGCTACGGGTGACTGTAAATATCAACTGGGAGTTCTATAGAAATATGCCACATTCCCCGAACTTGGTAAAACCAGCACTAGAAGGTGGATAGTATGTAGATAGTGGGAAAATACTGAGTAGATAGTATGTAGATAGTGGGAAAATACTGGGTAGATAGTATGTAGATAGTGGGAAAATACTGGTTGGATAGTATGTAGATAGTGGGAAGTAATGGGGAGATAGTATGTAGATAGTGGGAAGTAATGGGGAGATAGAATGTAGAAAGTGGGAAGATACTGGGTAAATAGAATGTAGAAAGTGAGAAGATACTGGGTAAATAGAATGTAGATAGTGGGAAGATATTGGGTAGATAATATGTAGATAATGGAAAGATACTGGGGAGATAGAATGTAGATAGTGAGAAGATCTGGGTAAATAGAATGTAGATAGTGAGAAGATCTGGGTAAATAGAATGTAGAAAGTGAGAAGATCTGGGTAAATAGAATGTAGAAAGTGGGAAGTAATGGGTAAATAGAATGTAGAAAGTGAGAAGATCTGGGTAAATAGAATGTAGAAAGTGAGAAGATACTGGGTAAATAGAATGTAGAAAGTGGGAAGATCTGGGTAAATAGAATGTAGAAAGTGAGAAGATCTGGGTAAATAGAATGTAGAAAGTGAGAAGATACTGGGTAAATAGAATGTAGATAGTGGGAAGCTATTGGGTAGATAATATGTAGATAGTGGGAAAATACTGGGTAGATAGTATGTAGATAGTTGGTAGATACTATGTAGATAGTGGGAAGATACTGGGTAGATAGAATGTCGATAGTGGGAAGATACTGGGTAGATAATATGTAGTGAGTGGGAAGTTACTGGGTAGATAGAATGTAGATATTGGGTAGATAGAATGTTGATAGTGGGAAGATACTGGGTAGATAATATGTAGATAGTGAGAAGTAACTGGGTAAATAATATGTAGATAGTGAAAAACAGCGGATTTCAGAGCCTTGACATGACTTCCGGGTTCACAACCACTAGCTAATTCAGGACATTTCCCCCAACTCTTTTTTAACTCATTCAACATTTGAAAATGGTATACCCTATCGGCCATGGCTTTAAAACGTCCCTCAAGGAAAATACGAAAGGTCCGAGGATATAAAAGGGCTAACTCAGATCCGCTTGAAGCGCTTGTAAAATCTCAACATCAAGTAAGAAAATCCAGCTCGACTATGCCTGTTCTCGAGCTGAACTAGAAATGAAGGTTATTCCTCTGAACTACGTATATACTATGGAAGTTATTTTAAAATGTTCTTTTTATCTACTTTTTAAACCGGTTTGAGTCTTACAGTTATTCAGTTTAAGTTTGTTATATGGTGTTTTATCCATAATAAGTAAACAATAGTTTCGTTGTGTATCGAGGTGGAATTAATTTCTATGATAAAATATCACTTAGTTTTCGTTTAAATGATATATTAATGAAATATATTTACACTAAAGGACTTTATTGTTATATATATACTGTCATGTATATTCTTTTGAAGAAATTTAGAGTGGCACAAGTTAACCAAATCACGCAATATGACTAGAGAGACGGATTCGTGACTCCACTTTGACAACTTTATTCATGGCGTTACACTCAGCATTGTAAAGGCAGAACAACGCATTAACTGGCGCTGCACAGTGGCTGCCGGGTGCCATAGGCACAAAACAAATTTCCATGTACTTGTACTTAGGACAATAAAGTTTTATTATTAGGTCTTCAAGACTACGTCTGAAGACCTATTGTTATTATCCGTGTTTTTCTTATTATTATTATTTGCACGTTTTTTGTGGCAAGTATTCTGAAGAAACGGTTCGAACGAATTTCATGAAATTTTCAGGGATTGTAGCCTGTACCATGAACTCGTTTTGTGTCGAGCCCGATTTTTGAATTTAGATTTTGTTTTCGGGTAATCTCCCCTTAAATTAAAAACTTCAAACCTTGATTTCTCGGTAATTATGGGAGATAATTTCATAAAACTTTCACCAAAATGTGGGCAACATCATTCCCCATCGAATGCACCCATAGCGGTTTTCGGCCGTATAAATAGATTTTTTGCTATTTTCGAAAAACTGAAATTTTTCTGAAATTTTGCGGTTCTGACGGTGCGGGTCTTTGAAAATCTTCTTCTCACAAACGGCAATGCCTACAGACTAGTGTGATAGCTCGTTCGAAAGCTTAATGAGTGTGTGAAAAATTTATCTAAGCGAATTGTTAATTTCGATCTGTGACTCGAGTTATCTGCCCTTGAAGTTCGAAATTTTTTTGAAGGGTCATTTTTCATGTTACGTTCAAACGGACATTTCTCTGTAACATCAAATAAGAAATCTGTTAATTGCAATCTGTTCTACAATGATAGTTGAACAAATTCACTACAGATCATTATCATATAAAAGTTGATATTAAAGGAAATATGTGGACATAAAAAGGTTTTTTACATTTTTCAACTGTTTTCGAGGATTATTTTACTTTGAGAATTTTAGTTCCAAAACTGTTACAGATAGAAATTTTATCGTTGATGTTTTGTGAAGCAGATGTTATGAGTAGACAGAAAAAAATATCAACAAATCATGATATTTTTTTTTCTGTCCATGACCTGTCCTTGAATATTGCGGATTTTTGAAAATCCTCATTTTTGCACATTTCAAAGCTCCACAGTTTCTTTATTAAGAAAGATATCTTTAAATTGATTGTATTTTTACATGCGCTATTCCAAGCACAACTTTTGCTATGTTGCACTTTATCATAAAAATGTTGATAGTTAAGGAGCTAGAGGGACCAACATGGAGTAGGGGTAAAAAAAGCTTCACATTTCAGTGTTTTCAATAAAGTTCCAAAGTTCATTACTCCCTTACTATTTAAGTTATCCAAACAAAACAAACATCTTTGTATGTGGATAAACAAGACCAACATTGTTTCTGATATACCTTATCAGTAAAATATCAATAGTAAAAGTGTTAGGTTTCATTACATTATACAGGGGTCTGAAACAGTCAACTTTACATTACAGCCTTTAATCACATGTAACTGGAAAACGGTGATAGATAATTCAACCAAATTTGTTTCTGCTTCTAAGAATGATATTCTCTGAAGAATGATGTCATAGCTGACATTGGTCACCATGGTGAATTTTTCTGAAAAGTCTTTAACACTGAATATCAAGTGAAATTTGGTCATTTTCATAATGTATTAGTTACTTTTGACCTCTTAGACAAACATCATGTGAAGGTCAAACACTGTGTGAAGGTCAAAGAGGAAGTCTTGAAGACCTAAGTATTGACGCGTCAATCCTAGTTATTATTATTATTATTATTATTATTATTATTATTATTATATATCTAAATGGTTTTGTCAATCCAATTTGTAAATAGACTTATAATAAATAGTAATTTTATAACCCCCCAAATTTAACTGTTTCAGAAATCGTGCCCATGTGAAAAATGATCTAAAATCTCAAATACCATTTGATTTTATTTCTACATACATTTAGATGTTTCAATCGATTTTAATGGACGCGCTTGTAGAATTTTAAAAGTAAGTAACTTATCAAAAATAAGCTTTAAGAGAGAAAACCAAGACATAACAGTCACTATTCATCATATATTGTATTGCGACAATGAAAATCGAAAGGTGAGTCCTCTAAACGAAAGTCTCGGATGACGGGGGTGGTGGGTATGGTCCGGTCTGTTTCAAGACGACGCCTTCCATTGGTCCTTCAGTGTGGGCTGGCATCGTGTTGCTAATGGCAACGTCGCTCCTGATTGGCATAGAGATCCTTGCTTCCAGTTCCTTGATGAGTGCCAGCTTAGCCAGCATCTTGGTCTGGTAAGCCTTCGACAGGGCGCGGCTGGAAATAAGTTATGATTGAAATGAGAACTGGTTTGAAATAGAATTGCATGCATGTTCTCTCCCACAAATTATTTTTAAGTTTTCAAAGAGCATTAACAAAATCTACTGTCATTGACGTCCAGTAATATAGCCCATCGAAAGCTACCGGCCTAATTAGTAATGTTGTTTATACTTTTCTTCACAACTACGTTTACAAATTTACGATCGGTACTTACAAGGTTACAAGAAGACATCTGTGTTATTATCGGTACTTACAAGGCTACAAAAAGACAGCTGTGTTATTATCGGTATTTACAAGGTAACAAGAAGACAGCTGTGTTATCAACGGTACTTACAAGGTTACAAGGAGACAGCTATGTTATTATCGGTGCTTACAAGGTTACAAGAAGACAGCTGTGTTATTATCGGTACTTACAAGGTTAAAATAAGATAGCTGTGTTATTATCGGTACTTACAAGGTTACAAGAAGATAGCTGTGTTATTATCGGTACTTACAAGGTTACAAGACGGTCGCTGTGTTATTTGCGGTTAGTACAAGGTTACAAGAAGGCAGCTATGTTATTATCGGTACTTACAAGATTACAAGAAGATAGCTGTG
This sequence comes from Steromphala cineraria, assembly GCA_916613615.1. Lineage (NCBI taxonomy): Eukaryota > Metazoa > Mollusca > Gastropoda > Trochida > Trochidae > Steromphala > Steromphala cineraria. The sequence continues at coordinate 62,989,342 of OU744728.1, read as the reverse complement.
TTATTAGCGGTACTTACAAGGTTACAAGAAGGCAGCTGTGTTATTAGCGGTACTTACAAGTTTCCAAGAAGATAGCTGTGTTATTAGCGGTACTTACAAGGTTACAAGAAGACAGCTGTGTTATTAGCGGTACTAACAAGGTTACAGGAAGATAGCTGTGTTATTATAGGTACTTACAAGGTTACAAGAAGGTCGCTGTGTTATTATAGGTACTAACAAGGTTACAAGAAGGTCGCTGTGTTATTAGCGGTACTTACAAGTTTCCAAGAAGATAGCTGTGTTATTAGCGGTACTTACAAGGTTACAAGAAGATAGCTGTGTCATTATCGGTACTTACAAGGTTACAAGAAGATAGCTGTGTCATTATCGGTACTTACAAGGTTACAAGAAGACAGCTGTGTTATTATCGGTACTTACAAGGTTACAAGAAGATAGCTGTGTTAGTATCGGTACTTACAAGGTTACAAGAAGATAGCTGTGTTATTATCGGTACTTACAAGGTTACAAGATCTCTGTAGAAGCTCCTCAGGACAGCCTTCCTCAAGCCTTCAATCTGACCCTCGAAGTCCAAGAAACGATCAATGTCGGCGTCATCATGATCTCCTGTACATAAATGAAAATATATCAACCATCAACGCGATGTGATTCCATAATGGTACCATAAAACGTAGGTTCTTGATAAAGGAAATTAGCAACAATTATCCCAAAAGTTTCGAAATGATTTCTGATAATACACAGAGTATACACCCTACCGTTAAGAATCACGTGTTACGTGTATTCTAGTCTATGTGAATTGTTTTTTATATGAATTGTTTTGAATATTATGTAATTAGTTGTCATCACATTTCTGGAGAATTGTAATTATACAAAACAAATTTCCCTTTTGGGACAATAAAGATTATCTTATCTTATCTTATCTTAACTCCCTGGCCTTCTGGATGCTTAAGACTTAACATAGTCTGTTTAAACCATTCGCCTTATTTTCATTTCTAAAACAAATAATTACGGGGATTTGGGATCTTACCTGGGCCTCTGATAAACATTTCTGAGAGTTTTCCTCTCTTGGGCATATCTCCCTGCATCATCGGTGGCATACCATTCTCCATCATTGGCGGCATAGGTCCTCGCATGTTTGGTGGCATGGGTCCTCGCATACTTGGTGGCATGGGTCCTCGCATGTTAGGTGGCATACCCATTGGCATGAATGGTGGCATACGACCCTGCATATGTGGTGGCATTGGTCCGCGCATATTTGGTGGCATATCACCATGCATATGTGGTGGCATATCATCCTGCATGTATGGGGGCATATCTCCGTGCATGTTTGGTGGCATTGGTCCCTGCATGTCCGATTGCATACCTTGTTGCATAAATGGTGGCATAGGTCCACCCATAGGACTCTGTCCCCGTTGACCCATCATAAATGGAGGCATTCTCTGTGACGAGCCTGGCTGAACTCTCATTGGGGGCATACCCATGCCTTGATGCCCTTGCATGCCCATTACTTGAAATCCAGTACCCATTCCTTGCGGGCCTCGCATACCCATTCCTTGAGGGCCTCGCATACCCATTCCTTGAGGTCCTCGCATACCCATTCCTTGAGGTCCCATCCCCATTCCTTGAGGTCCCATACCCATTCCTTGAGGTCCCATACCCATTCCTTGTGGGCCTCGCATACCCATTCCTTGAGGTCCCATCCCCATTCCTTGACGTCCCATCCCCATTCCTTGTGGGCCTGGCATTCCCATGCCCTGAGGACCACCCATTGGTGGCATACCCATGCCTTGTGGACCACCCATAGGACCAGGGCCCATCATTGGTGGCATGCCCATTGGTCCAGGGCCCATCATTGGTGGCATGCCCATTGGACCAGGGCCCATCATTGGGGGCATACCGGGATGTCTCTCCCACGGTTGATCCTTCTCCTTACGACTTTCCTTGGATAGCTTCTTAACATCTTCAGGTTTGAGGGGAGGGGGCTGGTTCTCACTCCCTACGTCCGTGATGGGGAACAGCTCTGCGCCTGAGGCTGGGGCGTCTGGCTTCACTTCCGTCGCTGTAAAGTTCATACGTGTTTGAATAATCGTTTTTAATGGTCCATGTTTGGCATTGAAAACTGACAAAAAAATATTTCAAACTAATTTGGTATTGAAAACACTTGGTTTAACACAGTTGTACCTTTGTTTCTACATTATTGTTTCTAGTAGGTCAATCTGAGATTGAAGAGAGAGGTGAAACTTACCTGTGTTATCAACGGATTCTGCTGGGCTGGCTTCAAAAACACTTTCTGTGGAGGAAACAAACACATACTTAATGGTTTTTTGTTTAAACGTATTTATTTCATGAAAAGATACATGAACTGGATTGGTCAACAAGCTCGTGTAACCTTATGTGAAGACCGCTCCAACAACAAAAATATATGAGCATGATCATGACAAGAGCAACATATAGTAAACATGGTGTCTAAGAATGATAATACAGGTAGTAAACTGGAAATAAATTCATTTGAGATGATGGCTAAATACATGTTTGATATCCGCATACTTAATGTACTTGCAGGAAACAGAGAAAATTTAATGTATAGCTTCACAATGCTACTTGTAGTTTCAAATTTTAACAGGCAATAAAATCCTCTCATATTTTCAAAACCTTGCCACGTTTAAAGCAGTGCGGCAATATTTTCCAAAAAGTAAGCGTGTATCGTGACTGTGACATGTATTACGCTGTGATGTGTACATTTCTCTCTAAACTCTCTGAAATACTTTGCTTCTCAAATTATATATATATGGCTATGTATCTATCATTTTGTAAATACAAGGGTGAAGGAAAGCGAAGTTGGATAACCTTTCTGCATTAAATAAATGAGGTTTTAATCAAAATAGGTTCAAGATAGTGATGGTTGGCCTCTGTGAAGAGTTAAGTTTGATATTTTTCATATTCACCTTGTATATTTCTCTATATTACATCGAGGCATGATAATTTATACATAAACGTTATCATAATAAATAATGATTATTTCGTTATAACTCAATTTTGCAAAGTCAGTGAAATATTAATAGCATCTTATTAATTTGTTCTACTATGTTTTTAAAGACATTAAGCAGCAAAGTGAACCAAATAACCATTTTGATTAGAAAATATGAATATGACGCATTGTTCCCTAGGGCGATAACATTAAATTTTTGTCGTTTGATACTTCCTATAATTTCCCAATGCAACGTGATCGTTATACCGGAAAACGCCTCCAGATTACAGCTTGACGATACATCATGGTATCGACAGTTTGACGGATGTGAACCCATTTGAAGTTCACCATGAACACTCCGGTACATGTATTCTTTTTATTCCAATCACTGCAGAGGCATGCAACAGGCATGTGGCTTTTATATTTCCGGCTATCTTCTGCTTGTAAAAACTATGTGAACACCGCACAGTTGAAGGTACTTTAGTCTGTGAGGTAATTACAAAAAAACAATACGAATGCGCGGTTTGATAAAATAAAACCTTTTGGTCGTGGAACAAACTGTTCTTGAATAAAGTAAGAACATCGAATGTCAAACGAGAAAAAAATCCAATTGAGAAATAGATTACGTAATAAGAAATGACTTGTGAGTGAGTATGCGCACACACTCATTTCCAATATTACTTTTCATTCCCTTTTCCCAAGCATTGAAATTATCTGAATTTTGACACGTAGGAAAGATTAACATAATTTCAAATTAACAATATTTTTTTAGAATATTCTGCTATCTGTTACGACCGAAATGCGGTAAAAAGAGATGCGTTTTGATAACATGTGACTTTAAGATTTGATAAAGATATTAAATGATTCGTAAAAGTATAATTAGTTGCTTTTTGAAAATCGATCGTAGAAAATATATCTTGCAAATTAACGCTGGCAGAAAAGTTTTTCTGTGACACTGACATAATATATATATATAAGTAGAAACAAATAAAGTTTTAAAATGATGTATGTACCTTTAGCAAGTCCCCGTCTAACTCGGGCCGGTACTGCCGCGGCACAGGCGACCAGGACTGCTATATAGATCACTGTCTTCATCTGGAAGAGATTTACATGTCAAATATTGAAGACGGAATATGATTTTCTTAAACCATTGATTAAATTTAAAAGGCAACAATATTCATTAACTCTTTCATAAACACTACTTGTTACAACCGTACAGTACTACAGTGGAAATACTTTTGGTAGTTATTAACTTTTTATGTCAATTATTGCAAAAATAAAATACGATTGTGTTAACTGTTAATTAGTTAATTGGAAAACAGAATAGCCTCTTTCAAAAATATCGAAGACTATGTTGTCTTCATCTGAAAGAGTTTTTTATGTCAAATATTGAAGACGGAATATGATTTTCAAAACCAATTGATAAACTTTAAAAGGCAACAATATTCATCACGTTTCATTGTTTCATAATACTTTTACAACCGCACAGTGTAAATACATTTGGTAGTTTTATGTCAATGTATTGCACACACAAAATATGCTCGTGTTAAATGTTAAATGGTTATTGAGAAAACAGAGGAGCATCCTTCAAACATATCGAAAATCTGTCTAATTTTCTACGATTATGGTAGGCCATCTTTAAGCATATAGAGTGTTGTAGGGCTGAAATAATTAACAATCGAGGTCAATATAATTAATTAGAAAATCATCTATATACAAATTGATTTTTGTACAATAAGATTCATGCGTATTTACATGTTTAATGTCAAATACGTATCAATCCTTGACATAAAATTTTCCAAAAGTAAAAAAATTAAACACAACTTCTGATTGGAATTGTAGAAATACATAATTATCTAAAACCCAAAAATCTAAAAATAATTAAAACTGTATTGACACAAGCTGTTTGACTCGAAAGTTACTAGTCTGAAAGATAAATGTACATTTATCCACAAGTTTTGGCTCACCTTGGTGTGGTAGGTCCCTGGGTGGGTATGATCTCGTTTTGCGAAGAAGAGCTTATATATCCCCTGGTGTGAGGCTAATGTTTAATTAGTGACCTGGGGACAGTTGTTGAGTCTGTGGATATCAATCAAGCTTGGGCTTCCTGGTAAATGTTAAGTAACTGGGAATTATTAATCGGAAGTAGAAAGGCAACGACAGATTGTACAGCCTTGCTGAACACTGATTTAATTTTTTTTTCTATTTGGTTCAATTGTTTCTTGAAGTTTGGTCTCCTTATCTTTATTTAGTAACGATTTGAATTGCGTTCTGTGTCTTGATTGAAATGTTATCGTGTGATGCGTATAAAGGGATGTGTATCTATGTCTTATAAATACACATGCAGTTACATATATTCCGAATTCAAAAGCTTGAAAACGTGATTAAGTTAATGAAAATACAATGAATTGTAAAAAAAGATTCTACCCGAACTCAACACTTTCATGATGTTTTCCTTGTAGTTGTTGACTGATTTTTAGGATTACGATACAATAACAATGTAAAATTTGATACTTCATTTTTTTTTCGAGTTACACCACATCTCAAAGGGCATATCGAGTACTGTAAATGAGTTTTACTATCGTTTCCAAAATTGGGCACCTAGTTTGCAAAATATGTATGTTATATTTGTAATAGTGAACATTGTTAATTGTAAAAACGTAAAGTAAATTGATTAAATGATTTTCAACAAGTCTCTCTGTTTTTTATTATGATCTATATTTTAATATATAATGATTGATATTGAAAGTATTATGGTGTCTCATAGGCATTGTAGGCCGGGTGCTATCTTTTAATTTTTAAGGTTTTTTATCACGTGATATATTGTTTTATCCTGCAATATGTTAAATATATACATGTAAGCACGTGACACCGAATTAAAATACTTTTCCTCTTTCTTTCTTCTTCTCTGAGATTTCTTTTATCTTATGGAGATGTACGGTACATATATCAAATAAATTGTTTATGTGACAGTTAAGGTAGACAGTTGAATGCACCACTTATTGGAAACTCTTCTAAATTGTTTACCAACATTAGGTAGCAAAAGAATTGCTATAAAAAATATTTCACTTTGAAATGAAAGTTCTCGAAAAATTAACCAATATATCATTTAAAGTTTAAATGTTTTATTTTTAAATACGGTGTATCTATTGACGGTGTGTGGAAACATTTCCTTAACGACTAGAAATGCCTGGGGACATAGGGAGGCTGTAACATACAGTGTAATCGTCACCATCCCAAGTGATTATCACTGGTCAATTAAATCAGTGTTTACTTCCTAGACTGCTAATTGTAACACTTAAGTATGATGGCCGAGAGGGGCCATTTTAATTTCGCGTTAAAGATCAACACGAAATTGCGAAATCGCGAAAACTAAACCTCGAAATTGCGAAATGGCGAAACGAACACAAAGCGAAATGGCGAAACATGTAAACGAAATCGCGAAACATGTAAACGAAATCGCGAAACATGTAAACGAAATCGCGAAATTGCGAAAGGTGCGAGAAGCGAAAGAGCGAAATCGCGAAACATGGTAGAAACGAAAAAACGAAATCGCGAAACGTGAACGAAAGTGCGAAAGTGCGAAAGTGCGAAAGTGCGAAATGGCGAAATGGCGAAATGGCGAAATGGCGAAAGTGCGAAATGGCGAAAGTGCGAAAGTGCGAAAGTGCGAAAGTGCGAAAGTGCGAAAGTGCGAAATTGCGAAAGTGCGAAAGTGCGAGAGTGCGAGAGTGCGAAAGTGCGAAAGTGCGAAATTGCGAAAGGGCGAAAGGGCGAAAGGGCGAAAGGGCGAAAGGGCGAAAGGGCGAAAGGGCGAAAGGGCGAAAGTGCGAAATTGCGAAAGTGCGAAAGTGCGAAACCAGGTAAGTGTTTATTGCGCATGTCTATAATATATATCTAGAAGTTTGAAAAACTACAAGTCTGTGTGCTTTTTGCTACATCTTTTTTCGGGACGTCTAGTGCCCGCAAAAAGGGTGGTTAAATCGGCGAAAAGTCCGTATGCGCGCGCTTCACTTTGCACGTTCGTACGGGGCTTCTCCCGTGCTTACCCCTTTCCGCATACATTTCAACATGGTCTCGAATTAAAGACAATCTTTTTACCTACAAAATAAAGTAAAATAAACTGAAATGACGCATGTCGCAAAGGGGCTACAAGGCCCGATACATCGGCAAATATATAAGATAATCGCTTCCGAAAATGACAAAGTCTGTCTCCTAGCCTAACTTTGCAGGTTTCTCCTGTGCATATAACTAAAGTATACGTTTGTGTAGAATATATTCATGTAAGAGAATGATCCCCGAAGTTGTGCACACACAAATGGTCACACTGCAGCTTCCGCTTCGAGTCTTATGTCACTATTTTCAAACTTTGGACTTGCACATATGAAACGACTTTTACTTTGCACCAAATTGTATAGATATTTATTGTCTTAATTTCTACCGTAACATACGTTTAGTTTGCAATATAATGTACATATAATTCTCTTACATAAATATATTCTACACAAACGTATACTTACGTAGATGAGTTTAACGGGCCTCATAGTTTTTTTCACAGATAAGTTATATCAAATACAAAAATATCGCAATAACGGCATTGAAATTGTCTTAAAATGGATGTAAGTTACACGTATATGCGCTTCATGGCGAACGTTCTAGACGTCCCGCAAAAGATGTCGCAAATAGTACACGGACTTGTAGTTTTTTAAACTTTACGCCGATTTAACCACCCTTTTTACGGGCGTCATAACCTTTTACACAGACATGCTATATTATATCTGAAAGTATCGATATACAGGTCTTAAAATTGTCTTTAAAATGGTGTAACTAACTTGCACATGCGCTACGTGACAACAGCACTAGACGTCCCGAAAAATGATGTAGCAAAAAGCAGAAAGACTTGTAGTTTTTCAAACCTCTAGACATTATAGACATGCGCAATAAACACAAGTTACCTCGTTTCGCACTTTCGCACTTTCGCACTTTCGCAATTTCGCAGTTTCGCAATTTCGCAGTTTCGCGCTTTCGCGATTTCGCACTTTCGCACTTTCGCGATTTCGCGATTTCGCGATTTCGCACTTTCGCACTTTCGCACTTTCGCACTTTCGCACTTTCGCACTTTCGCACTTTCGCACTTTCGCACTTTCGTTTCGTTCACGTTTCACGATTTCGTTTTTTCTACCATTTTTCGCGATTTCGCTCTCTCGCTTCTCGCACCTTTCGCAATTTCGCGATTTCGTTTACATGTTTCGCGATTTCGTTTACATGTTTCGCAATTTCGCTTTGTGTTCGTTTCGCCATTTCGCAATTTCGAGGTTTAGTTTTCGCGATTTCGCGATTTCGTGTTGATCTTTAACGCGAAATTAAAATGGCCCCTCTCGGCCATCATACTTAAGCAATGTAATTAACAGTGCCTCATTAGACAAACTTGCCTGCTAGTGATAGTTATTGTTGACTATATATCCAAAAAAGGTTTATCATTTTCTGTCCTGGTTTCTCTTGACTCTCAATATGGGACTCAATAATTAGAGAAAATCGAAATGAATGACACAATGACCACTGTACTCTCTCTGATTTACGTAAAATCGCGTGAATAATAATATAATTTTTAGAATCGTTCTGCGGCTATTAACAAAATATACCAATTTCATTCTACTATTCGTATGTTAACTCATCCTTTTATTATTTCTTGCAAGTATGTTTAAAGAAATTTGAATCGTAAAAAAAGAGAACAAAAGGAAATATAGCAAATAAAAGTTTATAAAAGAGCTCGGTAAAACAACTTCATTCAGGAACAAACTATAAACAAGTCACTCATGATTTATTAATCAGGGCAGACGCACGTGACAACTTAAGTATATTCAAAGTCATGATCTTTCTAATTATTGACGTTTTCAAGTCACATAACCTTTATTATTTTAATTAAACTATCTAATTAACCGCTGATCACTAAGCACTCTTATGTTTGTTTATTGTTGGAAACTTTGTTCTGTCTTCCAATTGTGTACAATGGCGTTTAACGTTACAGAATGAAGGCAACATGTGTTAATCATAGGAAATTAAAAGAACAAATAAATTACATATACAATAAAGCACTCCTTTGGAGTTTGATTGATCAATTAGTACAGTCCGACCGTTACACTTCATTTGAGACTTGTTAATTAGGGACTGACACGGAAGAACATATCTTATCAGTTATGAAAACATCTGACATCACTAGTCGAGATTTTTCGATTTCAAAGAGAAGCTACGTGAATATGTGTATACCCCTTCATACATCTCTGGCTTTTCAAAATTCAGATCAGGTACTGCTCCTCTGCATTTGGAAACCGGAAGATATGCAATTAAGGATGTGAGTAACAGAGTATGTTTTCAGTGTACTAAAAGTGTTGAGAACGAAAGACATGTGTATTTAAAACTGTCCTGTGTATTATGAGTTGCGTGAAAGGTTGTATGAAAATGTCTGTTTTACCTATGCCTACTTCATAGAACTCTATTAGGGAGATAAATCTATTTTGTTTTTTTAACACAGTGTTTATTTTACTGGCACAATCTGGTTTAACATTGTGCAAGAAAATAGGCTTATTTCATATGGTTATTTAAATATTTTATGTATGCACATACCGTATTTCCTCTAATACAACCCGGGCCTCCATTACAACCCGGGCCTCGAATATAACCCGGGGGGTAAGGGGGTGCTGACATTAATACAACCCGGGTCTCGAATAGAACCCGGGGTCTCGAATAGAACCCGGGTCTAACATAAATACTGGTATAATATGTCGATAGTATATACTTCACGGAAACCGTATATTGCAGGGATTGAAACGGATTTTGATAAAATTATGAATATCAACAGAAATGCCACGAGATATGTAGAACGAGATCAATAATTTTCCATGAAAACGCCATTCCTAGAAGATTTTGAAACGTCAATTCAGACCTGAAGAAATACAACCCGGCCTCCATTATAACCCGGGCCTCTATTAGAACCCGGGGGGTAAGGGGGTACTGAACGAAATAGAACCCCGGGGTTGTATTCGAGGAAATACGGTATGTACTCTGTATTTATAGTATTTCGATATTTATGTTGAGTAGCTATTGAGTAGCTGTTGAGGAGCTGTCATGAATAATGATCGTCAGATTACAAGCGAACACGTGTTGTGTTACTGTTTGTCAAAAAATTCCTACACCCAATAAGTTGTCATCATTGTGAATAACAAGGCCATCTGGTGTAGACGTTTATTGACTGAAGGAACTACTTTATGGCAACATGTTTACTAGCCAGAGAGAGCGAGAGTGCGATACAGCAGGGTTCTCAAACATGTTTAAATCATATTTTTAAATCAACTTTTTAATTGAAAAAAAATGGTCCATAAAGTACAGAGAAACTGTTTTGACCTCGAACACGACGCTTTCAAATACTAGTACATAAATCATTTAAAATATAGATATGTATTAATATATCTTTAGCATTATTATCAGTTTCAATGAGGACCTTCGTAATGTTGTTTGAGGAAGGAGAAGTGTTTGCATTAAGTAAAACTGATTGTAATCAACAACAATCCAATTGTATCCGAAAACAATTAAAACGTTACCGCGTTTCGCGAACTCACGCAAAAAATTCGCAACATTTTGAGCGACCTTTGTGAAATTTTCGAATGATTTGCATTCTTATAAAATATTTGTTTAATGAACTAAATGTTTCAGAGTTCACATTTTTATGTATCACAACCTTAAATCATTATTTACATGAAAATCAAAGCTTATTGTATATAGTGTATCTCACGAGTACAAGCACGGACATCGGACATCTGGGCTGGTGTTTGTGTACTATTTAATGTTTTAAAACTGTTCCCAATTAAATGTGACACAAAATTAGATATTTTGTCTGTCTGTCTGTCTGTATGTCTGCCTGCCATTCTGTCTGTCTGTCTTCTTAACTCAACGAAATTATTATTATTATTATATGAATATTTATATAGCGCACATATCCATCCACTCGTGGTTGCTCAAGGCGCTTGTTGTTTCCCCTGATCAATGGCATTTTTTCACCGTCCAATCATTTTTCCAATTCAAGGGCTAAGTCTTTCATTTGGCATGTACTGGTTTGAGTAATCTGTGTATTCTGTTATCTGAACGTTTTCCCATGAAAAAAATGAAGTTTTCAAATATTCGCGGCCTGACTGTATATTATTAAGTATTTATCATTTGCGGATGAACAAGGGCCAATGCCAGGGATCGAAGCACTTACCAACTGTAGATTATTAAATTGATATAATTTTATTAAAAAGTATTTTGGAGTGATTTATTTTGGGGACAGTGTTATCTCAACGATTTACAGGAATACATAGAATCTAGATATTCTTCAACCAAAACATCAAATTCTACATAACAATAAAAGTATTACCGGACCTCTGAGGTACCAGGTAGCATCGGAAAGGTTACAAGTGCTAGGAAATATACCCCTGTCAGATGTTCATTCGAAAGAATTTAATTTTACAGATCTGTTACAAAATGTGTATACATTAACATACTACTACCACTGATTCTTATCTTCATGTTTAACGTTATATGGCGGCTTGAATATATAAAGTATTTGATTGGTAAAAAAAGCTAAAAACAAACGTATGCTTACCGTGAATTTACAAAAATGGTATGACAAATACATCAATAAATACATATAAATCAAATCATATCAGATCATTCATCGATCCATACATAAGTTGTGAAATCTACACGTTAAACTGACCACTGATTCTTATCTTCATGTTTAACGTTATATGGCGGCTTAAACATATAAATTTCAATAAAGTTTCGGTTAAAAAAAGCTAAAAATAAACGTATGCTAACACTGTTTCAAAAATACATGTCATGGTGAATTTACAAAAATGGTATGACGAATAAATCAATAAATGCATATAAATCAAATCAAATTAGATTAGGTTATTCATCGATCTATAAATGAGTTGTCAAATCTACACGTTAAATTGATATATTCGTGATATCAAAAGTTCATTATTTACGACCTCAGAACAAATCCTTTGCTAAAGAAAAACCATAGTCTGCCTTATAATGCTGTAAAGTGTATAATGACTTGTCTCGCCATGATTATGGTTACAAGAACAGCCTGGAGTTTATTAATATTTTTCATACTTGTGCATTTAAAGGGGCAGTAGCACGTTTTTAGGAGGAATATAAGATGATATCAGGAAAATGAAAATAAATGGTTCCAATTGAAAGACAATGTATTTAAACTAAACGAAGCAGTAATAATTCAAATATATAACGTAAAGTTTAGCCATGCGATTCCTTTTTCTTACACAAAATGAATTAAAGGTGTTCACACAAAAATGGCCGCCAGTGGATTTTACGTGAATCCTCATACTTTGTCCTCTGACTATGGATGATTGGCTTGTGTAATGAGATTGTTGACACTGTCAATATAATACATTTAGCATTAACTTAGAATTATAAGTGAAATATTTAAAATATAAAATTATCAAAAAACGTGCTACTGCCCCTTTAAGTCGCCGTATTGTCAACGGCATACATGTAGTTGTTTACACTTTATTTTTATAACGTTTCTATATATTGCAGATACTTGCAGACTGTTAAGGTTAACCAGCCATAAGAATTTCATACAGATGTGTGTTCGACAACATTAACATAAACACATATATTTCCCGAAAGAAGGAACCGGACTGGTACATATGTTTTCATAGATACTGCTTCGGTTACAAAAGGCATGCCATGGTGAATACAGTTGTGTGTATTATTATAGCGAACCATTTGAAAAACATTACTTGATTTTTTTATAAATTAATTTTATTTAATATTTTTTTAATTACGAGAGGTATAAGTTCTTTCAAAAAGTGTTGGTGAACATCAGTGTGTTTGTCATTTTTCAGTTGAATCCCCTTAGCCAGTATTTCAACGTTATTGGGGTAAATGTTATGGTGCGTGTAAGGTACTTCGGATCACTTACATACTTTTGAATCTAGAATCTGTAGACTTCAATGGACTTCTTCATTTAACGTACCGTTTAAAGGACAGTAGCACGTTTTAAGGGGAATTTAACGTGATGTCAGGAACATTAAAATAAATGGTTCCAATTTAAAGACAATGTATTTTAACTTAATGAAGCAATAATAAATCAAATGTATAATGTAAATTTCAGCCATGCGATTCCCCTTTCTGAAACAAAATGAATTAAAGGTGTTCACACAAATATTGCCGCCAATTGACTTTATGTGACTCTTATATGATTTGTCTGACTATTGATAATTGGTTTATTGATGAGATTTTTGACACAATCAAATACATGCATCTGGCATTAATTATCAGTAAAATAATGTAAAACATAAAATATGCAAAAAACGTTTACTGCCAGTTTAAAGCTGTGACTGTATTGTTTAGTGGGATATTATTTGATCATATGTTATGTAAGGGGATTGAACTTTAGCTTCCGAACACGAGGACAACTACCATATGCATTGTGATAAACTACCATCGGCGCTTCAGAAATATCAGTTTATCAAACCTGTATTTTAAATTAATGTCAGGAGAGAGCATAACCTGAGCGTTGTAAGCTTGTTAGGAAACTTGGTATTTCAAGAGGTCTCCTTTACGGGCAACATGCTTTAAGTATTGTTTGTTATTTTGCTTATAAAGCATGACTAATTTATACATACCTTTGAAATCATCAATCTATTAAAACATATTTTAAAGGTCTTTGTGGTGTTATTTCAGTGGCTTTGACTGAGGCACATTTGCTTGATACTTGTGTATAACTGAATGTACCGAAACATGAAGTTCATCCACAATACTTTGGAAAATGAAGATTCACTGCACCATTGCATTGATCGCTTAGAAACAACTTGATATCCTGAATACGTATTTCCCTACACATTAATAGTATTCACGCACAATTCTTTATTCAATGATTCACAGTTATTCTGTCGACATTACGAAGGAACTATCTATCATTAAAACACCACAACGCAGTTCCTTAGTAATCTCGACAGAATAACTGGAGGTATACAAATAACGAATCATTGAATAACGGATTGGGCGTGAATATTATTAATGAAATTCGGCGACATGATATTGTACAGCTGTTGTTGGTTACAATTTGAAAGTTTTTTGTGTTGATACTCTGATTTGATGTAATTAATATTGGTCATTTATGAAGATTTATGTGAGCAATTTAAATTAGCTTTGGATAGGCTTTCAATGCCAACAGCCCCCAAAAGGTACCTTCATTTGGTCCAGCGGGTGTTATCATCATCAATATAAAAAGAAAGTGTTACTAAATGCTTTGACTTGAAAACAAATCAATTTGAAACAATGATTATATAGCATTTAGGCCTAGATAAGTCCCACGGCTAAAAGTCAGCTGCGCAATATATTATCGCAGGTTATCGAGAGAGGAGACTGACTGATCCGTTCAGGGCTCGACACGCTTCAGTAATAAACTCTCCAGTCAAAAGCGCAGGTTGCAGTTCCTCTTTAAAAACATCAACAACATAATGAAAGAAAAATGGTTTCACTGACGTCGTAACAACGACAAATCTCTTCTCTTTATCATCACATAGGGTAAAAATAATTCATAAAGCACCGTTATAAAGTATTCTAAAGTGCTTTCATGTCTGTGTACCCACAAAAAAACGTTTTTTCAGTTGATTCTTGAGAATGTTTGTATTTGATAACTGTATCTTTAATCAATCATCTGCCAAATGCCTCTTATTAAACGTATGCTGGAGGGGAAGGTCAAATGACGCGTGTGAATATGTACAGCCACTAGTAAACTAGTCTATTTATAAATGGATAGGTTACTCATAATATAAACATTCATTCAAGCTGCTTCAGATATATAAAACAAGTGAAGAAGCGAGCAGAGCTCACATACCCCCGCTCCCAACTTTGTTAAAAGAATTTCAAATAGTAAAATTGTATGATAGTTGAGTATACAGTAATAGGTTAGTGTAAGTCTTCTTTCCACTGAAACCGCGATACTAAATTCATTATTTTTTTCATTTTACATTTAAAAGGGTACATCTAGGGATAATGGTTGATCTTTGTTTCAAATTTGAGGTAGTTATCATGAATATTCTACGAGATGTACTGAGGACAAAATTTCTTTTTGTTGAGTTGCTTTGTAAGTCATGTTTCCCAAGGTAACCACAGAAAAGAAAATCTATATATCGTTTAACTCTCACAAGGCATATCCAGCAATAACGATTGACATATGTAGCAAATTTGGTGAAGCTGGGATGTATATTTCAGGAAATATGTTCTGGACAAAGTAATTTATCATAGAATCACTTTTTAGTCATATATCCATGGAAACCAAACAAAATATGATGTGATTGTCTAACCCTCATATTGTATACACTTTTGTACGTACATCTAGGGATCATGGTTGATAAGTGTATGAAGTTTGGTGAAGCTAGCATGTATAGTTTAGGAGATATGCTCCGGACAAAGGACTTGGTCATAGAGTCACTGTTTTAGTCATGTTTCCATGGAAACCACAATTTAAAAAAAAATGATGTGTTGGTCTTACTCTCAATTTTTACATGTATGGATCATGGTTGATGATTGTATGAAGTTTGGTGTATAGTTTAGGAGATATGTTCCGGACAAACGTTTGTGACGGACGGACATACGGACGGACGAAATGAACGCTATTTTATATAAGAAGGCGAGAGGTTAACAGTTCAACATAGAATTTATTGAATGACATACACAATAAATCATTGACCTTATCTTCTTATACATGACTTTGTGTACTTTGCTTAGTTCTACGCATCTACCCCATGTTCATTGCACTGGGGTTTGTCTAAGACTTTGATAAAGGGGATAAAGAACAATATAATTTAATATAAGCTTATCTATACCGAAACGTCGCTATTATGTGAATAAATAAGTTGGATATCTATAAAATCTTGTACTTTATTACCATATTACTTCTAGAATGCCACTCAAACAGTTCATTTGGCAAAGGGAGTCAATTGTAAAATACATTTAGGTCATTCTGGTATTTCAAGTATATTACGCTGCGTTGCGACAGACTAACCAATAATGAATCACAGAAAACAGAATGACGATGATTTTGTAGAAAAATCATTGGAGACGCAGTTTTGTTAATACTATCGTTTTGAAAGAGTTCTTGGGACTTTGCCACAGCATTCTCACGGTTCCCTTACAGTTAGGGTACATTCAAAACATATGATCTTTTCACCCTCGTAACTTACAAAATAAATGGTAACCAGGACGAGAACACAAGGATTATTAAACAATCACTTCTGATCACGAATTTTCTCGTAAGACCTCGCAAATGTCAACACTGAAGTCTCATCAAAATGGCGGCCAATAATTTGCATGCCTACCGGAAGTGAGTTACTGAAGCCAGCGTTGATGGAGAGAGCCGGATGTCCGGTAGCGTTGAAGGGACAGGTATTAGGAAACATACTTCCGCCGTGGCGAAGAAGATCTAAATGAAAAGATTGAATGGTTGAATAATAACAAAGCTGGAGTATGGTAATTGCTGTTAACAAGTTCCATCTTGATCAACTGTTGAAAACTTCCTGTCTGGTGTTTGGATTCTCAAAGTATCAATATCAATAACGAAGTAAACATTCTGCACAAGGTTTGCTTGTATCTGAAATTCATTATGACTTTATAATGATTGAAGTGTTAGTTTTTATACTGTAGGTTGTGTGTTGAAGAAAGGTACTGCCGATATCAGAACCAACAGTTACATATCAGTAAACCATAAGCAACTACATCATGATCAATAATTATGTAAATAATGAAGTTTACGTATTCTCGTTGGCTATAAGGATGGCCACGCACCTGC